>OX297874.1:2527500-5027500 GCA_946478455.1 Eupithecia vulgata
TTTCTTTTTATAACTTACGGTCGACCAGGATGACCATCAATTGCAATGCATAGGTTCTATATCTAATACTTAATTTGAATGTTAAGAAAAAAAACATATTATAGGTACTAAATTCCTAAATATTTACTTACACGGTTTTTTTAAAGTCTTGCAATGTAAATACTAATCCCTCGGGGAAGAAATGGATTAATATCGAAAGGGATCACTATCTATACAATTGTAAATAAATCATAAAATCGGTCCAGAAATAACAGAGAAATTTACAAAAATCTATTAAGATAAAACAAAGTTGTGTTAGTTACACCATTTATAACTCAAGAACGACGGGACCGATTTTCATGGTTTTTGATTTGTTTGATTTCTCTTAGTCCGGAATAGGATAAGAAGTATTAAAAACATTGGAAAATTGACGAAAAAATAACTACCCGTGCGAAGCCGGGGCGGACCGCTAGTAATTCAATAAAATTAGATAGTTACATAGGTACAGCCGAACATAAGCCTCCTCTTTTTTATGAAGTAGGTTAAAAACTGTAAGTTTAGAATATTATAGAATTCAAAGTCTCGTTGTTAATCTGTTTGTTCGTTGTACGTCTTTAACTCGTTATATGCATTTGTTATCTATATCGATATCTGTCTGTAATGCCAATGCCAAGGTCAAGCTGTCATGTTGCATAAAATGTATGTACGATCAGACGCAAAAATATGCATACCTACTATTTGTCCTATCTTATCAAAGCTTTTATTGCTAACTGTACCAAACAATTCCATGGACCCTTTGGGAAAGGAAATATTATTAATTTTAAAATGTCGTGGACCCGTCGGGAATCAATGTATGGAACTTGGTTTTTTAAATTTTTCATGGATGGATGGATAAATGGATGGATGGATGTTTGTTGCTGTTGATAATAATAGGTACACACTACACATAATACTAAACTAGTAGTGTCTCGCGGTTTTACCCGCGTAGTTCCCATTCCCCTAAGAATACCGGGATAAAATATAGTCTATGTGCTATTCCAGAATATAATCTATCTCTGTGCCAAATTTCATGCAGATCTGAGCAGCAGTTCTGGCGTTATTTTGTAACAAACATCCATCCATCTATACATCCATTCAAACTTTTAAATTTATAAGTGTGATTATGTATGAGGGTATAACTGTTTTGTGTTCTTACGCATATTTTTGCAGCTGACTTTACCAACGTATGTAAGTTATGAGAAATATTATTATGCCATTATAAACTTGTCTTTATGTTGGTATATTATTAAGTGAATTGAAGCGCCACGGACGACTTAGCTCGTCACTGTGAAGAGCGTTGAAGATCTTATACGAGTGCTATTTTTAAACATACTGTAGGTAGGTAATATCAATTGATATTATTAACAAAAACCATTTCATATTTTTCAATTTCAAAGTGCTAACAAGTGATTTATGAGAAATTAAATAACACTAATGTTATAAATGCGAAAGTTTAGATTCATGGATGTATGGAGGTATGGATGTATGGATAGATGGATATGTGGATAGAAGCATTTTTTGTTGCTCAATCACGCCAGAACGGATAACGGATCTCGATGAAATTTGGCGAAGAAAAAAATTATTTATTAATATTTAATTAAATAAAATCATTATTGTTTCTACACGTTATACATGTAAAAAGTTATTTTATCAACAATAGGTACCAGGCGTTGATGTAAATAAAAAATGACGGAAAGCGAATTTCTCTTTAAATTTAAATTGCCTAAAAAGAATTTGGCCAATAGTAGATTTGACATAAATTAATGGAATGTGACTCAAGTAGAGTCATGATATTTATTTTGAGTTATTCCTGACTCGTCCTAGTTTGGTCCTAATCCAGTGGGACGAGTCAAAAACTCAAATTTTATGCTGAAAACGTTCTTTACCGCTAGCCAACGGTACAGCCCTGTATCTCCAGATTTCCAGTGGCTAGCGATTTGAATACTATGACGTTACTAAAAGACTGCCTCCGGAACTATGCAGCGGTTTGGCACCGAAACAATGTGTAAAGAAAGAAGCTGTGGCCATAACCAATTCTCGGAGAAGGAGCACTAAAATAAATCAATGAAATAAAAATATTTTCGAAAGTAAAATTTTGATTGTCATCCCTAATTTCCAATAAGTATCTTTTCAAACTCAGGGTAATTATAATATACAAAAATTCAAAACTCAAAGTTCTTTACTTCCTTTAGACCTTACAGGGCTCTTGGTTACGTCACAAAATTTAGATTGCTTACGTAGGTACAACTAGGAAACAGAGATCAATGTGTTTTTTGTCCACTCCAATCTTTGGGTGTTAAGAAGCGTTCTTTACATTACACCCAAAGATTTAAGTGGACAGTGGTAGGTAAAGGTTTCTTGTACGCTAGCACTTAATTCTTATATATTTTCACATTACAGCGACAAGAAACCTTTAACTTCTTAGAATGTAAGTTTTCGAGTTAGAGCAGAACTCGTCCCAAAATTGTTTTTACTCCACCGTGGTAAGGCAATACATTATTATAGTTAGGTAGGTACAGTGTTTTGCCGCGGTCTATCGTAATGTCGTATGAAGTACTTAGTCGAAATTCATACGCCATCACGTCACAGACCTGTCTTTCTTTACCTCATTCGTGAAACTTTAGGAGGGGTCTGTAACTCGCAAATTTTTCCAGCGGGTAGTGAAGTGACGCCTATGACGTCACTGAACGACTACCTCCGCAACTACCTGCAGCTGTTCGGCACCAAGGCAATGTGTCACGAAGGAGGCTGCGGCGCCTGCGTCGTCTCCGTGGCCAGAATCAATTCTAGGAGTTCGGAGAAGGAGGTGCTGGCTGTTAATTCAGTGAGTATCATTTTAGATGGATAGGTTGTCTGGCAGAGATTGCTCTTGAGCGATAGGACCGCTAATTGTCTCTTTTTGTTTATGTGTTTCTTATGTAAATTGTTTTATCTAGATAGATAGATAGAAAATACTTTTATTGCACTTTTAGGCTTACAAAATACGAAAACCTATGAAATGTCATCGATTCGATTAATTGCATAGAAATTTCCATTCCGCTATAACCTGTATTGAATACTTCAAAAATCGGCATAGTGCGACAGTCGGCACTAAGCTACGAAATCAACAATTAGACCATTTCGAAATTAGGGACAAGAAACGAAACTATTGTTAGTGGAAATATCAAGGTTTACTTTCAAATCATCATCGTGAACCTTTTTGTTACTTGCCAGGAAAGAACCAACCTTCGATTATTCTTCAAACTGGGCCATATCTGGAGCAATCGTAACCCTTGTTACAAAATTAGCATTTAAGAAATGATTGTAAAGCAATAGCCTCAAATCGTCATAATGCCAGTAAATCACCATAGATATTAGAAAAACAGGTAGTTTTAGGTTAGTTAGGTACCTACAGTCCTACATAGAACAACGACTCATGTTATCGATACAAAGTAGGTACCAAAAAACAAATAGTATAAAATACCTACCAGGATTCCACTAAATTATTCTCAATATTAGGCCGCTGCTGTCTGTTTCATGAACCAGAAAAGGAACACAGTTGATACTTGAATGTGTATTTTCCTTGCCGAGACAACAAAAAGAATTAAATAATATTAAATAAAGAGAGCTCAAAGGGAGTCTTTTCTACCGTAGTAATAGTTTAAATCAAACATCTAACATCAAGTGCTTTATTACCTTTAGATTAGACCTTACAGGACTCTTGAACACGTCACAAAAAATCCAATCACATATCTTAAACTAGGAAATAAAGTGATCATTTTGATTACCACCTAGCATAATATTGCAGTGCCCTAACAGGGTGCATGCTTGATACTTTAAGTTATTTTAAGATCTTTGTACTTACAGCATGTTCCGCAATAAAATATCTTGAATCTTGAATCTTGATTTTTTGTTCAATTACAAGAAACCTTTACTTGTTAGAATGTTAGTTTTCGAGTTGGAGCAAAAGTCAGTCGTCCCACGTTTTTTTATCGTCTAGATAATCTGATATTTTGTAGTAACCTTTTTTTACAAAGAACACGTTTGCCGATTTGTTTGAACTTATTAATCGATAATTTTTGCAACTCACTTGGAGTTTTGTTATAGAAGCGTATGCATTGCCCTTCAAAAGATACATTGACCTTGTGTAGCCTAGTTGTGGGCACAGCGAGTTTATTCTTATCTCTAGTATTTAAATTATGTATATCGCTATTTTTAGGAAAACCTATTGATACTTCTATGAATGTACAAAACAAGTTTTCACAAATAGTTATATTGACAGGGGACTGCAATTACGTTGTTTGTTTTTCACGGGACCCATATTGTAGATTGGCCGAACAGCCCTCTTCTGCAGCACAACTGTGTTATATCTACAGCGTTCCCCCACAGCAGTATACCATATGACTGTGGTAGTAGCTGAAATAAACGAGTCTAAACAAGTCGAAATTTTTATTCCAGTGCCTGGTCCACATCCTGTCCTGCCACCAATGGGACATCACGACAGTAGAAGGAATAGGGAATAGGAGGGAAGGGTACCACGCTGTGCAGCAACGGCTGGCTGATTTCAACGGGACACAGTGTGGATACTGCACGCCTGGCATGGTCATGAATATGTACAGGTAATGACTTCCTACCAGGATAAGATAGCCTAGGCAAAGTGGAGTTAGATGATGTGAGAAGGGATGATGGGAGGTAGTCAAAGGCTAGGCTGTTACCAAATAGGTCACGATTTGGTAAAGGTCACGTGTCAACTAACAGTATAAAATCTCAGGAGCACACTAGCCAGGCGGGATGGCGACAGAGCGACGAATGCCGCATGGTGGCCAAGGACCACCCGATAGTCCAACATAAAAATTGTAAGGAATCTCTGTATGCAATCCGGGGTAAAACCCAACAGTAAGTGTAATAATAATAATGCTGGACAATTCACACTGCATTATCTAGCCCCAAGCTAAGCAGAGCTTGTGTTATGTGTACTTGATAACTGATATACATATACAACACATTACAGAGATAGATAGTTTTAATTATACATATAAAACGACCAGAACACCCGGAACAAATACCTGCAGATAGTATAAATATTTGTCCCAAGCAAGGCGAGAATCGAACCCGAAACCTGAACCTCTAGCGTCGCAGGCGGACCTTCGCCCACCGCGCCACAGAGGTCGTCATATAAAGTGAACACATTATGGCTTACTACCATACCAATGAGATATCACCAGTAGAAGTAATAGGGAACAGAATTGAAGGATACCACGCTATGCAGCAACGGCTGGCTGACTTCAACGGGAGTCGGGAGGCAGTGCAAATACTAGACGCCTGGCATGGTCATGAATATGTATGTAAGTAAAGACTTCCTTCCAAGATGTGATAGCCATGCCAAAGTGCAGAAGGGATGACGGGTGGTAGACCTAGGCCGTTAACAAATGGTGGCCGAAACTCGAAAAAACTAAGGATCCTCGCCTCTATATAAATCTTTGCTAATATTATAAATGTGAAAGCCTGTTTGCTTGTCCTGCCTTCCCGCCCTAACTTAGCAACTTTAATTTTAGACATAGAACTCTATACCAAAAATCAAGATGGCGTAGTTAGATGAAAGGATGGAGAGTAATATAATCTACTTTTTATTCCATAAATCAGTTCCCATGGGTAACATTAAGAGGACCCTTCCCGGTCCTACTATCGTCAACGCGAGCGTTATTGAAAAGCTTGTTGTTTCATTCAGCGCAATGTTAGAAAAAGAGGCAAAGCGAAAAGAGAGCGAAAGCGCCTGAGCGCTCGGTTGGCATTCGGTTACTTTCGGTTTTTTTGAGAACGCGATAACATTGAACGAAAAATAGTGTGCGGAAATTTCATAAAACATGTTCCAGGAAATACGTAATTTTCAGTAAGTCTTACAAGTTTGTTAAATAGAAGTTTGTCGTTTAGAATCTCCATTACATTTGCAAGGTTTCTATCGAAATATTTTCTTTATTTTTACAATTTAAGAGTACATTATGAACGCCCAAAGTTCAGGTAAAATTTGTGCAAAAAAGCAAATTTTTGGAGGCTTATACTGAATTTGTTTCTTCAAATTTTGGTTTTTTGTTACAATAGAAACCTAGATAATAGTGCACAAGATATCTATTAGTTAAAAGTTTCAAAGAAAGATCTGTTACAACGACATAATCACGTACGAGCGTTTGTATGAAGAGTAAGACGGGTTGGCCGCTCTTAAACAACGAGTTCGAAGCCGCGGGCATCAGCTTGTTACATTATAAGACAGAACCTAGACTTTTAAACTGACCATTTACCAATAAAACTGTTTATATAGTGCTTTCATGGAGGTGACAATGTCTAGATGCGATCACCACTTTTGTATTATGTATATAGTTTTCTGTGTCACACTTAAAGGAATTTAATATAGATAAGATATATTAAATTCCTTTATGGTCGGCCTTTCCTTGGTGGTACACGTTTAACAGTAGTTCTCATAGAATTTTTTCACTAGTTCTACTAAAGATATATACTTACCTACATAAAATAAACCATAAATGTTTTCTAACTTTGCAGCCTTCACAAAAAGAACAGCAACCTGACTATGAAGGAGGTGGAGAACTCTTTTGGCAGCAACATCTGCCGATGCACCGGCTACAGACCCATCCTCGATGCCTTCAAGAGCTTCGCGACTGATCTCGATCCAGCTTTGGAGAGTAGAATTCAGGTAGACATCTTTGTTCGCAGGAATGCAAATAGTTTCAACTGATAAGTATAATACTATTAATAATAATTCGGTTAACGGCGTGATAGCGAGAGCCTTCATCAACATCTGAAGAGACTCTCGCTAGGAAGTTGGATCAAGGACCAAAAGGCGGTACTCCTGGATTCGGCGCGTATCGTCAGGAAGTTCCTTTCATTGTTTTATAATATTTTTAATAGTAGGTAGGTATAAATTTATTTTACGGGATTTAAAATAAATGAAGTGATTATTTATGATAATAAAATTATAATAGTTTAGAGGGATATTTACCATGATTGATTTTTAGGTTTTCCAATATTTCTAAAGTCTACTAACTAAAGTCACTGCGAGTTAGTTAGCTTAATATAGTAACCAAGATTTAATTTAAACTGATCCTTTAAATCTTATCTTTCTTTAAATCCTTTTCTCTTATCTTTAAATCCTTTTTAAACTGATCCTTTAGATTGAAAAACCAACAACCTTCGTATTGGTTTTAGGGTTCGGTACCCAAAGGGTGAAAACGGGTCCCTATTAAGTCTCCGCTGTCTGTCTGTTCGTCTGCCCGTCTTTAAGCGGGCAGAAAATGTAGATAATATGTTGTTGAAATTAAATTAGTACCTACGCATGTACGCATGTATTTTTGTTTT
This sequence comes from Eupithecia vulgata, assembly GCA_946478455.1. Lineage (NCBI taxonomy): Eukaryota > Metazoa > Arthropoda > Insecta > Lepidoptera > Geometridae > Eupithecia > Eupithecia vulgata. Next base: position 2,534,866 of record OX297874.1, read on the forward strand.
GCCGATCCAACAACAAATGAAAAATATTTAAATGAAAGAGGGCAATAAAAAAAACTTGTTTTGTTCTTGCTCTAATTTTGTCAATGCTATAATTATCTCGAGACCACTAATAGGTAGACAGTTGAAATATTGACAGGTTGTGTTTTTATCTGTTGCCGCGCTGTAACAATAAATAAATAATAATAATTCAGGGGTCCAACGTCTACATCAAGTTGCGAACCGATCACCGAAGCTAAGAAACGTCGGGTGCGGTCAATACTTGGATGGGTACCGCGTCATGACGGGAATTTTAACATTTGAGATTTTTGAAATTCTGTTTTTGGGTTGCGCGAAATACACTCGAGAGCAATGAATCCGGGTCACTCAAAGAATCCAAATAATCTCGGAAAGTAAGAATGCTAGGTTAATGCAATAAATTGTATTTAATAGACAATTTAATACTCCTTAAATGAAAGTTAAAAAAATATGAGTCACCATACATTTTATTTACACAAAATTACATAAAGAAAAAAAACTGCTGATCTCTCCTTAAAACAAAAATAGGAAACATGAAATTTTTGAACTTTATGACGATTTTCTTGAATTTCAATACTTCGTATTACCTCCTCGTGCTTCCATTACTGCGTTTACGCGGTTTGGCATGCTGTACACCAAGTTCCTTATACGATTTTGGGGAATATTCTCCCATTCCTCTGTGAGAGCAATTTTGAGCTCAGGAAGCGTGATTGGGGGAGGGTTTCGTTGTTTTACGCATCTCCCTAGCTCGTCCCAAGCATGCTCGATCGGGTTGATATCCGGGCTGCGCGCTGGCCACTCCATACAAGTAATGTTCATCTCTTGAAGGTAGTCATTCACAATCCTACCTGTATGAGGTCGGGCATTGTCATGCATAAATATAGCATCCTCACCCAAATTGACCATAAATGGACCAACGTGTTCGTTGAGGATTTCTTCCACATATCTTACGCTAGTTAAAGAGCCGTTTTCTATGATCACCAGCTCTGTGCTACTTTCAGAGGAAATTCCGGCCCACACAAGTACAGACCCACCACCGTAGGCTACTTTTTCTTCGATGCATGCTTGCTTGAATCTTTCCCCTGGTCTTGTATACACTCTGTGTCTTCCATCGTGCTTGTAGAGCATAAATTTTGATTCGTCGGAGAACATAACTTTCTTAACCTAGCATTCTTACTTTCCGAGATTTTTTGGATTCTTTGAGTGACCCGGATTCATTGCTCTCGAGTGTAGTTTTGTACGACGGCACGGAACCCTCCATATGCGAGTCGATTCGCACTTGGCTGGTTGTATTCTTGTTGTTAACTGTAACCAATGTTACATTAAATCAGATTCATGTGTAGGTTACCACTTACAGCAACTTCTATTGAATCCTAAGATCTTGATGTAAGTACCTACGTAACTAAGTTACGTAGGTACATAAACGAGACCATAACATGAGCACCAAGCTAAAAGGCGCTAGCTGTGGCGCTAGCGCCGTGCGCCGCCCCACGCCCGCCCAGCGATTCATTCGGGTTTGTTTGCCTAAACTTTGCGATGCGCATAGAGTTAAGAACATTCAAGCGGATATTTCAATTAATAATTACTTTTGTATGGAAATAAAAAGTAGCTAATTATCAAAAGTCGTAGAACAAACGTTGTCGCTGATGATGCTAGGAACCAGGTTAAGGAAGGTTGCTGGTCTTTCAAAAATAACCCAGTAGTTATACCTATCCGACGAAAAAATTAACTAATATTTTTTATCAATGTTAATTGGCTATGAAATAAAGCATTATCTATCTATCTATCTAATATTGATATGCGACGAAAAAGCTAACTAATATTTTTTATCAATTTTGGTTTTCAGGATTTAGAAGACCTCCACCAGCTAAAATGCCTTAAAGCATGCGGAGGTAAACAAGACTGCAAAGACAACGACTGGTGCATCATTGAGAATGATGAAGAGGTTCTACGAGAAGTATCTTTGCCATCAGGGAGCTGGTACAAGGCTTACACTGTTGATGATGTTTTCAAGGTAGATAACGGGCAGAAAACCAATTCATAACACTTTTTCCAGGTGCCCCCCTCACCTCACTTCAACAGCCTATACCTAATGGTCGACTGCTGGACGCAGGCCTACCCCTGATTTCTTTATCTCATGGGGGTAATGCCCATAATCTCTACGCTGCTGAGCATGAGGGTCGGGGCTCGCAGTTCGGTGGTAGATCTATTCTGCAAGAGGCGCTGCTGACCGCCCCCCGGTATATGTCCCCTAGTCGCCTCTTACGACACCCACGGGAGGAGTCGGTGCAAATTCTATTTAGTTCAAATTTTGGCCCTTTATGTTACACATTATTTTTATTATTGTAATTTGTCGTGTTATGTGGTTTTATTAAATTTATTATCTTTCTTCTTTCTTTAACATACATGCAGTCAAATAAAGAACCTCCTCTTTTGTTACAAAGCGATACTATTTAGACTTAGATATGCAATGTATTAGTTTAATAGTCATATATACACTTATTAGTGGTTTATTTTCCATTTCTTCCACTAGTAAACAAAAAATTGAAGTGAACAAAATCAATAACACCTTTATTTCTTATTTCATAATAATTACTATTTATAAACCTGTTTATAGTATTAAATTTGACTTGTCTAAGTGCTTACTTTGAAAGCTTAAAGAAATAAACGTTATTGAATTGAATGGAAACATTTAACATTTAACAAAATCTGTCAATTTTTCAGGTTTTTACCCGCATCGGAACAAAAAGTTATAGATTCGTGGCAGGAAATACTGGCCAAGGTAAGGTTTAGATTTAAGTCCGCATACCAAGAATCATCAACACAATCAACACAATTTACAATTTGGCGCGGTGGGCAAAGGTCCGCCTGCGACGCAGGAGGTTGCGGGTTCGGTTCCCGCCTTGGGGCAAGTATTTGTACGATCTGCATGTATTTGTTCCGGGTGCTCTGGTCGTTTTCTATGTATAATAAAAATATCTATCTATGTAATGTACCTATATCAGTTATCTACGTACCCATAACACAAGCTCTGCTTAGTTTGGGGCTAGATAATGCTGTGTGAATTGTCCAGCATTATTATTATTGTTATCTAAATAAACATCCGGGGTGAGGTCAGGCGCAGAACCCACCGAATTATCGTAAAAGTTGCAAGGAAATAAATATCACTTGGTGGAAGCAAGGTCATTTCATTGTCGTGCTATCTATATATTATGTTATTTCAGGTATCTACCCAATAGAGACGCAACCAATGGTATTCATCGACATATCTTCGATAGCGTCGATGAAGAACTGCCTTCCTGACGAGAACCTGATCATAGGAGCCGGCATGAGCCTCACAGAGCTCATGTCGACGTTTCGAGCATGGTCCGAGAAAAATGATTTTATATATCTAGACGAGTTATACAAGCATTTGGATTTGGTGGCCCATATTCCAGTTAGAAATGTAAGTTATTAACGCCTTAATATCTTCAGAATCAAGAATCAGGAATCAAACTGACGATCAAAAATCAAGAATCAAGCCTTGGGATAAATGTTTGTACGGTCTGCAGATATTTTTGTTCCGGGTATTCTGGTCGTTTTCTATGTATAATACAAATAAATATTATTGTACTAATAAAATAAAATAAAATAGTATAGTATTGTATTATATTTATATATTTTTATTATTAAATGTTAATGTTCTGCAGCAACATCAACGGAGATCTTGACAGAGGATACCTATTTGAGCCGTTTGGGGTGGAAACCTTGGGGTCCTGGGGCACACGTTATCTATAAAGATCTTACAAAACTACTAATAGAGTCCACAGATGATCGGAATGCTGGATCTTATTTCGTTCAACGAATTAGCATTGCCATTCAACGTGGCAATGCTGCCAGCATTCTGGGCACTCTGCCTTCTGGTGACGGCTTAGATTTTTATAAAATAGATGTAAGTGTAAATATTAGTTGTTATTAAATGTTTAGCTCAAATACCAATTATTATTGGTAACCAAGGAAAAAGAAATGTATTACGTCACAGGCACTAATTTAATTCGAACGCACCTCAGAATGTACATTATCAATCCGGAGCAAGGGATTTTAGCAACTCTTCAGTTGTGTAGAAACTACATAGTTGCTCAAGCGATGAAGGTATGGTCAGCCATTAGATAAAGGTAGTTAAGAGACAGAGTTATATTTATAAAAATATTATTGCCGGTTTACGTTTGAGCCGATTCACACATAATCCAACCTTTATTTTTCTGGGATTCACATTTTGTTTGTAGATAAGTAGGAATTTATTAAATTTGAAATAATTTCAGGTTGGAACTATCGCTGGTAACTTAGCACTGAAAAATATGCACAACGACTTCCCATCCGATGTTTTTCTACTTTTGGCCACTGTTGGAGCTTATGTGACTTTAAGTAAGTTTATCAATAAAAATTACTTAGAATTTTAGTATTTACAATAGAATTGAGTGAGCTAACTGCTATTGCAGACAATCTACAGGTGCAACGTGGGTGCAACTGTAAATATCAGTAAACTTAGCTGCCGCTTTGCGCGTTTCAAAGCCTCTTAAATCTATTCTACAGGGATTTTTATGTTTAATTGAACACCTGTGTACGAATCACAAAATTCAGAAATATAGGTAGGTTAACTTAGACAGTTAAACCCGTTGGATAGTCAATAAATAAATAAATAAAATAAATAAATAATGCTGGACAATTCACACAGCATTATCTAGCCCCAAGCTAAGCAGAGCTTGTGTTATGGGTACTAGATAACTGATATGTACATAATATAATGCAATACATAGATATAATTTTTTTATTATACATAGAAAACGACCAGAACACCTTGAACAAATGTCTGCAGACACATTTGTCCCGAGGCGGGAATTGAACCCGCAACCTCCTGCGTCGCAGGCAGACCATCGCCCACCGCGCCACAGAGGTCGTCAATAATTTTGCTAGCCAACCAATAAACTGAATTAAAATATTGTACTGAAGCTCTTTTGCAATTATTTTGACGTCCCTTGCAGTGAACGGAAATAAAGTAAAATCAGCAGTGAAAATGCAAGATTTCCTGAAATCTGATCTCAAGAATACACTGATACTTGACGTGAGACTGCCTCCTATGTCAGCGACAAGCTTACTGAAAACTTACAAGGTAAGAAACAAAAACAACTAAGAAATGAAAAAGCATCGCCATCTGTATAAAAAAATCTAATAAATAAATAAGTAATTATCAATTATATCAATCAATCAATTACAAAAACTTAAAACACTTTCAGATAATGCCTAGAGCACAAAACGCACATGCCATTGTAAACGCTGGTTTCCTCTTCAAAGTAGACGGCAAACGAATCACATCAGCAAACATCATCTTCGGCAACATAAGCCCAACATTCGTAGCTGCCACGGAAACAGAGAAAGCATTAATAGGCGAAGAGTTGTTCGATAATGGAACTCTCCAGAAGGCTCTGGCTAGCTTGAGGAAAGAAGTGGTGCCTGTAGAAGCACCGCCGGAACCCTCAGCTGATTGTAGAAAGATGCTGGCTTTGGGACTGTTTTATAAGGTAAAAAAATTCTGCCTGCTGCGGTAGAAAGGTTTCAAGGTTAATAACCGATAAATGGAACTGATTTATGGGATAAAAATAATATTCTCAATCTCGACAGCCTTAATTGGTAATCTGCTGGACGCAAACCTCCCCCTGATAATCGCCTCATTGGTTTTTATCTCATGGGGGTAATGCCCATAATCCCCACGATGGGCATGCGGGTTGGGTATCGCAGTTCGGTGGTAGATCTATACTGCAAGAGGCGCTGCTGCCCGCCCCCCGGTGTATGTCCCTTAGTTGCTTCTTACGACACCCATGGGAAGAGTTGGGGTGGTGCAAATTCTAAGCCAGCACCACACGGCTAAATAATAATAAAAAAAAATAATGATGGACAATTCACACAGCAATATCTAGCCCCAAGCTAAGCAGAGCTTGTGTTATGGGTACTAGATAACTGATTTACATAATGTTATACAAAACATAGATAGATATTTTTATTATACATAGAAAACTATTAGAGCACCCTGAACAAATGTCTGCACATCATACACATATTTGTCCCGATGCGGGAATCGAACCCGCAACCTCCTGCGTCGCAGGCAGACCTTCGCCCACTGCGCCACAGAGGTCGTCGGAAAAGTAGCTTATGTCTTATTCCAGGCGTATCTAGTGCTTACTACTTACCTTACCTGGGTACTTATATACAAAATTTCAGTCCGATCCGATCAGTAGTTTGACGTGAAGAAGTAACAAACATCCATTCATTCATACAAACTTTCACATTTATAATACTAGTTTCTGTCTGTAGCTTCGCACGCTTTGTGTCTTTGGAAACGTTTACATGTTATTTAATATTCCGTGGTAACTGTTTTATGGGATAAAAAGTAGCCTATTTGAATCCGGGCTCAGAGCTATTCTATGCCAATTTTTGTCTGATCCGTTCTGAAGTTTGGGCGTGAAGAATTAACCAACATCCATCCATGAATTCATCCATCCAAACTTTCGCATTTAAAATATGACTGACTGATGATAGTCTCTTACAAAAACTGTCAAAACGGTCATGCATTAGGTTACCTGACTCCTGGCATGTGTGTGACCAAAGTGGATTTTGGTCACCGTTATCAATCGTAATTCCATTTCTTTTTCTAGGCTTTTCTATCACTATCTCCAACGGTGAACCCCCGCTACAAGTCAGGCGGTTCCATCCTACAGCGAGATGTATCGAAGGGCACTCAGACCTTCGACACTGACAAATCGCTATGGCCTTTGAACAAGCCGGTGAAGAAACTCGAGGCCTTGACGCAGGTTTGTGTTCCATTACACAGCTGGTAAAATGATGGGAAGTTAGACTGTAGACCTTATTTACCTACAATTGGAATTTTCAAGCATTTGTTTTACTAACTCATTTGATCTCTGTAGCTCTTTTCTGTAATTTTTCTATTTAACTTTCACATTAAGAACTCAATTCGATTCAATACAATATATTTTTTATACCTCACCCAAATTCTGCAAAGGATGTTTCTATACGGTCGATGAGTTCCTCAACCGTGGCAGTTAAATAAAGACTGACTTGATTGACTGTTTATAAGTGATCTGTAATAGAGGTTATTATGACATGACAGAAAATTAACTGATTGATTTGTATCTTTCTCAATTTAAATTTAATAATTTTGTTATTCCTATTTCAATTTTATGACGTGCGTGTACAAAATTTAAACACAAGGTATATTGTTAATGAATAAAATAAATGAAAAATGAAATATACAAATACAAATTATTTTATACCAACAAAAATTTACATTTAGGCATACATTGACTAAGAAAAAGTACCTAGGAGATAACTATAACCGGTTGTAGTCTAGTAGATTGGCGACGGCCTCACACAAGGCTCATGGCCCGTGTCGTGGGTACCAGTGCACGATAGCCAGAAGATTGAACAGTCTCTAGGGTATCAACATGGGCTCACAAGGAACACTTAGTCAAGTCAATTATGTTCGTAGAATAATTACATAAATAATTGCAGTGCTCCGGAGAGGCGGACTATGCCTGCGACGTGACATTAGAGCCTAGTGCAGTTCAAGTGGCATTCGTCTTGTCGACAATTTGTAAAGGGGAGATTGAGGAAATTGATGCCAGTGACGCACTTGTAAGTAACCATCATACTACTTACCATAGCATACTGATCTTGTCCAGTCAGTCAGTCGAAATATCGGTAGATCACCTGGTAGATGATGTCACACCAATAGTCTTAGTTGATGTATAAAAATTGGTTGAAATATTGCAGAAAATACCGGGAGTTATCGCCTTCTACTCCGCAAAAGACATCCCAGGAAAGAACTCTTTCACTTCTAAAGACGTACCATGGATTGGAGACAATGAAGAGATCTTGGCTACCGCTGTTGCATATTACGGACAGCCTATAGGAGTGATAGCGGCAGTTAAGAGAAAACTAGCTTTATCTGCTGTGGGGCTAGTGAAAGTCAAGTACAAGAAGAGTAGTGATAAACTGATATTGCAAGTGAGGGATGCTCTGGATGCTCCTGACAAGGAAAAGCGGGTAAGGGATAGCGGAGTTGTGATTCACTTTATTTCGCCAAATTGTGATCCCACCGAATGCGACCACCGAAACTTTCTCGCATTTGGTGGGATATAAATTAATTATATTATTAATAGCCACCTGTTATCTTTACACATCTCTATATTGTATCTAAGTGCTGAAAGATCCCCTAAAATAAATAAATAAATTTGATGGAAATAGAGCAACAAAGTTGATTTCATTCCATTTCATAAAATTCTACGCAGCTTTTAGAGAGAAAAGAATAGAATAAACATTTATTAAGCACACATAGAGAAATCATGGATTGTAAAAACAAAAATCATAAACTAAAATCTACATAAAAGGCTGCATAAAAAACTAAGAAACGTAATAATACAAGTTCTTTAAAACTGTCTGAAAAAACTCTACGTGTAGAGTCCAAAGATCAAGAAAATTTTAGTAGTCTTATGAAATTGGTCTTTCCCTAGTGCGCGGCTACATATGTAGGTCCAGCCTCAGTTTAATGCCGCTACCGCCCTTGGACGGTAACAACGCGTGACAACGGTGAGCCACGAACTACCACAGATAGGATTCGAATATGAAAAAATGTACAGAAGAGCTTAGGATTTTGATAACTTGTATTTCTCAAGCTTCACATCTATACGTTTTGTACGATTTCAGGTACGACGAGAATGCAAAACTACACCAAAAGAGCGTGGTAAAGACGTAACAAAAACAATCCAAGGCCGGTACTACGTGCCATCGCAATACCACTATACCATGGAGCCACAGAGTTGTACAGTCATCAACAATTCCAGAGGTATTGTTGTTAGGTCCTCAACACAGTGGATGGACCTCGTTAACGCGGCTGTGGGTGATGCGTTGGGCATAGACCATAATCGGTAAGTGCCCTACTTTTTTTTATAAACAACAAATAATGCTGGAAAATTCACACCGCATTATCTAGCCCCAAGCTAAGCAGAGCTTGTGTTATGGGTACTAGATAACTGATATACATAATACAATACATTGAGAGATATTTTTATTACTACTATTATACTTATCTAGCGCTTGAGAATCAAGTAAAAAATAAACCAAATGTGCAACCCTGAGAAACTCCAATCGAGATTTCTAGAAAAAATATCAACATAAAGAAGTACCTATAGGTACTTGTTATTCAGTTGTCAGTAAAGTGAAGAATAGTTTTCTCTGAGGCAATATTATGTATATGTATCGAGCTGCTTTATATTCATCATCAGCATCATACTAGTCCACTGCTGGACATTTTCTTAATTATACTTACGTAAATCAGACAATAACAATCAAATAATAGAATTAAATTAAAACTAGTATTTACAATAGAAACAATTGAGCTAACTGCAGACCGCTGCAAATAATCTACAGGTAGCTCAACTGATCCATATTATCAATACCAGTCGGAAGCGTGCCCAAGACACTGGCTGCATAGCCCTGCTATATAGCAATGCTGATGCGTTGTGCCATATACTCACCAGCTTTCGGGTCACACGTCGCTTCCACCAGACGCTTAGATAAATTTTTGAAAACCCGGAGAGCCTTGGTACCCCATGGACCTAGGGTCTCGCCTCCGAGGGGAGCAAATGCGTAGGCTCTGTCGATATCTGCATATTTGCGCCTCTTGAGATCTTTGGCCAAATCTGCCGCCGCACCAGCCCACGCGGAAGTTCTAGGAAAATGGGAAGGCGCGAGTGTGTCGACGCATTTAGTGTCCCACACAATTGGCCTCCCCAAGCCCAACTCCCATGGGACTACAGTCACGCCGTCTTGACTTTTACCATCCTCACGCAACAGACCATTCGGTTCGAGAATAGCTGGTACGTTAGCGGTGGCAAAGGCCCGCCGGGAGATGGCGTTCAGGCTGGCATGGCGAGATATCCGACCGGCAGCCCTAGTACACGATAATCCGTGATGACCAAGCTGTTAGACAGCAGTACCGCACTGGCATTGATGAGGCGCGCTCCACTTTACACCCAACGGGAGACAAGTTGCGACACGGAAAGTTACGGGATCCAATAAAGTGCCAGTGTTATATGAAGGAAGTGCTTGCAACCGATGTCCTGACTCCCATTTAGAAACGGCCAGAAGACGGGCACGATCTGCAGAGATGGAGCACGTTTGTAACAAACAATTCCGTGTCAACTCACACGAGGCCCGTCCCATTGCCGTTGGGACAAAAGAGATTTTGGGGGAGCAGCATCGGGGCAAGCACTATGCCAAGCAGATCTAGCTTCGTCTAGAAAGTAAATTTTGAATGAAAATCCAGGTATGACCAAATGAGAAGGCTTTAAGATTTTTTCAACAAAGGAACTAGTGCTGTAGACAGAAAACAAGAACGCTGGTAGGGCTAAATTTTGCATATAGCTAAGCCATGCCTTGTCATCATATATATTCAAAACCGATGATAAAGTATTCTTTATTATGTTGTCTAAGCCTTCCAAGAGCTCGCTGTGTTTCTACAGTTAACAACATCTCGAAGAATACGTAATAGGTACAAACAGGAAAAACCGAATAATTGTAAAAGCCTTATGGCTATTAATTTTGAGAAGTCTGTTCGGAGTTCTGTTGAAATTTTGAATTTTCTCATCTACTGAAAAGACATCAAGAATTGGTGACCCAAGGAGTCGAACTACCTCCCCATAATTGTGGTTCAAAAATGTACGAAGGAGATGTATTACGGCCTCACAACCGCCTCGCCAACCAAAGAATTGGTCAGAAATAGTCGCCTAGAAGCCGACTATGGCTTCTTTTTGACAGCAAACTTCATCTGCAAGGCGGCGGTAATGTGGCAATGGGTCTTATGCCGCCATCCTTCTTATTTAGTGTGCAAAGATTCGCATCGTACAGGAGTTCTGTGATCTCGCTGTGGACTCGGTCTGACAACATCAGGTTGATTGGAGAGGAGATTAGATTTTATTACAGGCAATAACAGTATCAAAAGGCTCGACAAAATCAAATATCTGAATTAATAACATTTACAGGGTAGAAGTAGTAGTTCCAAGGATCGGAGGAGGGTACGGAGGGAAAGGAGCAAGATCGTCACATATTGCGTGTGCCTGCGCAGTGGTGGCTTATAAACTAAACAGAACAGCCACATTGGTGTTGCCAATTAAAGATAACATGGCAGCTGTTGGCAAAAGACAAGAATGCGAGATGGACTATGAGGTAAATATTGAACAAAATAAAGATTAACGTTAAAATAAAAATGTCTCTATGTAACAATCAACTCCAACTCAAAGAACGATATTGATCACTGATTTCTAAGTGAAACTAAATATTTTCCAGGTCGGTATAAATGATGCAGGGTTGATCCAATTCCTTAAAATAACCTACTACAGTGACTGTGGCTGCTCCTTCAATGACAGAGCTGGCAACATCAGCTGGGTCTTTGAAAGCATGTATGATACATCGCGATGGAAGATCGAGGGATACAGTGTGCTCACGGACAAAGCTAGCATGACTTGGTGTAGAGCTCCTGGTGAGTATTTTGGGTACTACATTTACTGTGCTATATAAATACTGTTTACTTCCGGTAGAAGTTTGCAGGTAGTTGTGATAACTATCTTGATAGTTATGATACATCTTTTGCAAATATGATTAACACGATCATGGTTCAGATCTATTTCGTTCTAACAGGAGCGTTGAGCGTCGCAATGAGCACCTATATTCGACACATTTTACTAGTAAGATTAAACTTTACAAAACAAATCAGAAAGTACAACGCATTAGGTTACTACATACTAGGCACACTTTGTGAGCGTAGCTACCTACGAGTTTAGCATTGGTATTTACTATGGACCGTAGATTATGTCAAATAAGATCTATACAGTAACTGTTCTTAGTTACCTTAATTAAAATAAATTATTTATTTATTTATTGTGATTTGCAGTAGATGCAGTACCTAAGAGGACCATAAAACTTTAACATAGCTTCCTTTCTAATACCTCAGCAATCAGGACTTTTTCATTCTTAAGTTTATCAATTTTAAGACTTTTAAATCAATCATACCCTAGATAAAAGATAATCTAAAACAATATCTCATTGCAGGCACAACAGAAGCAATTGCATTAACAGAATACATAATGGAAAGAATTGCATTCGCGACCAAAAAGGACCCCGTAGATATAAGACTCATGCATATTAAGGCAGAAAACAATGCCATGAAAGACTTAGTAGCCATTTTCAAGAGGGATTGTGAATTTGACGCGAGACAAGAGGAATTGAAGAAGTTCAACGAGGGAAATGCTTGGAAAAAGAAAGCATTGAAATTATCAATAATGGCTTATCCTATCCGTGAGTTCCTCAATAATAATACCGAAATTTATAAGATTATTTTCTGCTTTGTATACCTTACAATTACTAAACAAGTAGATAGATAAATTTACAATCCATTTTAACATCATTCACATGCTTTTGCACGCAGCTTATTCCCACGCGGTTTTTCCGCCTAAAGAGTAGCCATAATTTAAGTCAGACATGTTCCAAATGTATGCGGATTGGAGATCTTCGACAGCAAACATAATTATCACAACTTCACAAACTTTGGCCTTTATAATATTCGTTAGATGACCAATTGGTATGCCTTATGCTGATTTTCAAGGATTCATCTTACCGAATGTCCCACAGTTTACTCCTGGAACTACCCTGTGACGGTGTCCATCCACCACTCGGATGGAACCGTCAGCATGGCCCACGGAGGCATCGAGATGGGTCAGGGCATCAACACTAAGGTCGCTCAGGTCTGCGCTTACACGCTCAAGATACCATTGGAAAAGGTACCTATTTAATTAGGCATCTAATGATACGTCGTAGGAACGAATTAGGACATTTTTTATTTAGGACGACAAAGTTCTCTTTGTGTTGTCGACTAGCTACATCAATAAGTAGAAAACTGAGAAGGAAAATGACAATGCAATTTAGAAAGACATCGATTATTGCGATTCAATTTTATTTTATCGAGTACGCCTGTAAAAATAGATGTACCTACAAAATGATCCCTGAATAAATAGATAATAAGGAATGAATAAAGCTCCTGTAATACTTACAGTTGATAGAATGTTTATCAGGGAATGAAGTACCTAATACGACCACAATGTCAATAGCTGCAGATATAGCGGGACCAATTAGACGCGTAATGTTCATACCGTCTAGTAACGCCCAAGAACGGAATCTATCGAAAAACTTTTGACCAGTGATATCTAGCTGATCATATACCTAAATCAGATTAGAAACTTTGTGTCTTCTCAGATAACAGTCAGACCGTCAGACAGCTACACCTCACCCAATTCCATGGCAAGCAACGGCAGCATCACGAGTGATTGCATTGCCTTCGCTACTGTGAAGGCTTGCGAGGAGCTGTTACGGAGATTGGAAGCCGTGAAGCAAGGTTTGGAGAATCCTACGTGGCTGGATGTGGTGAAAGCAGCGTTTAATAAAGGTGAGTCTTATTCTTATTAAGTTAGGGTTGATTATTAGGAACTGTCAGCACCTGGTACGATACTTCTGTAGGTACTGCACAAAACCTTGATCCTTGGTAGAGGTCCTTGAGCCATTTTGGGTAACTAACTGATTCGTAACCAGATACGTAAAAACAATTTTCTTCGCTGTTTTGTAATCAGTTCCTATAATGAATGAATAAACACTTATTTTAGGTTGCATAGACCTTTAAAAAACTTTAATTCGCCAAAAAAACTAGTGTTGTGTCGTGATGTTCTTGTTCTAAGAAAGAGTATATCTGTAGGAACATCCCAAATATCTAGGAATACATATATCGAGTCAGAATAAAACAGATAATTACGAAAACGGCATTATCACCAGCAGTAGGTAGATAATTTAAGACTGATGATTTTGACCATAGATAATCGTGTTTATGTTGGCTACGTTTGTATCAGGAACGTCTAGACACTTGGGCCCGTATTAGAAAAGCTTGCACAGTCATCAGTCGATGCTTCAGCAAAGCTTTTCTATGGCATAATCGTCACTCAAGCATAGATCTATGACTGAGCAAGCTTCCGTAATGGGCCTTAATCTTATGGACTCTAGTTTTGAACCCGTGATTGTAACTATCATTCTAATCAGCTCAAAATTTCCCCAGGAATCAACCTTCAATCGTCGTACATGGCCTCTCCATCTGATAACCTGCAAAACTACACCGTGTTTGGTTTGTGCGCGACTGAGGTCGAGTTAGATGTGTTGACAGGCAACCATCAGCTGAGGAGAGTCGACTTGTTAGAGGACACTGGAATCAGCCTTAGTCCAGAAATCGATGTAGGGCAAGTAAGTAATGTGCTTCTGATGTGATTTGGATCCGTAGGTACCCTTTTATAATTAAAGTGCACTATCGGATTCATCGGTACCTAAACTGCAAAAGCAATTTATCACACACAAGCGTCGTAGGTATGTACCTACGACGCTTGTGTGTGATAAATTGCGGCCACTCATTCAGTACAACTTGCAAGGCTAGACGGTGTATGGAGTGTGCGCGGCGGAGGTTGAATTAGGTGTTACACGTCTGTTAGGCAACCTTTTTATCTAATGCAAAATACACAAAAGTTACAGTTTTCCCTATTTCCTTCCTTCCTTATTCTATGCGTCTTTCTGCATCATTTACATGTGTGAGATTGAATAGGGTTCTTAAAGACCTTCGTGATAGATACATCTTCGGGTCACGTTCGTCACGTACCTACCATCAGGTGAGATTGTGGTCAAACGAAGGTCTACTGACTATTTTTATAGTCAATAGACCTTCGTCATAAGTAGAAGTCGTAAAAACATTTAGAGTCATCAAATTTTGTATCTTTCCAGATAGAAGGAGCGTTTGTCATGGGCCTAGGTCTATGGACATCAGAACATCTCATCTACAACGACGAAGGAAAACTTCTAACGGACAGAACTTGGACGTACAAACCGCCTGGCGCTAAGGATATACCGGTTGACTTCAGAGTTAGCTTTAGGCGAAACTCGCCTAATCCTGCTGGAGTTTTGAGGTCAAAAGGTTGATATTCCTGTGAAATTCTTTTGAAATACACAGCATGCTGTCACGCTCAGATCATAATTCATCAAATTTTATCTTAGACCCGTGTTATCAAAGCTTGCTCAGTCATCTATGCTTGAGTCACAATTTTCTATGAAAATTAAAGAGGCAATAAAAAAAAGCTGAGGTATCACAAACTGCCCATTGAACATTTTGAAATTACCTTTGTTCTACGAAATAATAAGATAAAGTAGGTGGTGGCGCTAGTTTGGCTCGGGGTATCGTCTTAAGTAGTTTTTTTATAAATCTATCTAGGTACTTACTAATTTTGACACCGGTTCTAGGTAAGGTTGCCCTTTAGGCCTCCTCCATTGTGCTACCTATCCCTATTAGGTATTTATTTAATTTTCCCTCTTATTTTACAGCGACAGGCGAGCCAGCATTTACGTTAGCAGTCGTGGTAACATTCGCGCTCCACGACGCTGTTGTAGAAGCTAGGAAGGAGTT
Organism: Eupithecia vulgata; assembly: GCA_946478455.1. Classification (NCBI taxonomy): domain Eukaryota; kingdom Metazoa; phylum Arthropoda; class Insecta; order Lepidoptera; family Geometridae; genus Eupithecia; species Eupithecia vulgata. The sequence goes on from OX297874.1 coordinate 2,550,473, forward strand.
CGGATATAATGACGTGGAATGGCTGAATCTTGGTAAGGCATGTTAAACTGAACTATGAAAGAGTCTAGCTCAGCTGAGCATTGACTTGACATTGCTAGCTCATCAGTCAGCTTAGCTAGCTCGGCAAGACGCGTTGTGCAAGCACCTACGATTTAAGTTTTTAACTTTTTATTGGCCCAAGTAACATTATTTCATTATTTCTGTGCCCACGGTGTCCCATAGCCGAAGAGATGAAAGACTTTCATCTGAGACATCCCATCCGTAACTGACGTACATAGGTAGATCAGGTTAGGTCCATAAATAAATAAAAAAAATTACTTTCTTGAGTTATAAATGGTGTAACTAACACGACTTTGTTTTATATATATTCATTTTACTTATTTGTATTATGAATACGCAATAAATTAATTAGTAAAGGAAGATTTGTTTTCCATTCGATAATTTTATTCTTTTTCAGTGTCTCGAAATGACTTAAATTATTGTTTCAGAATCACCCTGCAACGTTGAACACATCCTAAAAGCAATTTCTCCTAAAACTGAGTTTTATAAGATTAACTAAGTAGTTGTATAAAAATAAAGTTTATCTATTTTATACATTTTTTATTAGGCAATCTACTCACAATGACCTAGCTGTAAGATTTCCTACAATTAAAATATACCTAATATAAATACTTAAAGATGTTTGTTTTTTTAACTTAATATAAAAAAGTAGTAGGTATATTAAGCAATTAGTGAATAAAGGAGGGATTTAAAGCGAAAGGATGTAAAGCCATAGATGAATCAAGAACAAGTGAAGGATTCTAACAATTGAATCAGTACCGTAGATGTAGGACCGTAGACCGTAGATGACCGTAGGCTGTTCAGCAATGATTCATGGTGATAGTTAGAATAATGAGTGACGCGAGTGATTCATGGCCCTCGATGTACCTTTATCCGTTTTATTCAAGAGTTGGTAAATCGAGTATTCTTTGCACAAGGGAGGTGTTATAGCATTGAGATGGAGTTTGATTATATTGGTGTGTTCTGAATACACTTTTTTTCACTGTTGTCAGTGAATAAAATAAGCTTTTTAGCGGGGGAATGACATAAAGCAAAGACTATCAACTAAAAGAAAATAGTGGGTTATTAAAATGCATTACATAATTTATATTTTTTTATTAGAATAACGTCAAATTCATGCGGCTGTCAACCCCATATAATTAATATTATTTACATTTCAATAACTAATTATTATTTGACAATTACATGGTTGCAGGTTCATTTTAAAGTTCCGAAGAGAAAAGGACCACAGAGTATTTACTATTAAAAACAATTTTGGTTTCTGTTCTAATTTCAATTTCACATGTGTCCCGGTATAAATAAATAAATAATGCTGGACAAATCACACAGCATTATCTAGCACAGCTTGTGTTGTAGGTACTAGATAACTGATTTAAATAATACAATACAATACACAGATATACATTTTTTATTTTACTTACAAAACGACCAGAACACCCGGAACAAATGACTGCAGATCGTGGAAACATTTGTCCCAAGGCGGGAATCGAACCCAACAACCTCCTGCGTCACAGGCGGCCCATCGGTCACCGCGCTACAGAGGTATGGTCGCTGTGTGCTGTAAAGTACGAATATAATGGAACGGACACAAAAGGACACAGCACGGTTGCCGTGCCATGTGAAAGCTGTCGTCTAATTCATTGAAGCATGTTACACGGTCAATATTATCACAATATCAAGGTAATACTGATAGTATAATAGGCAGAATCGCAGTGTTATAATAAATTACAGATTATCCAGAAATCTTGAAAGACGCGATATGATACACAATAAATTTCGGGCATGTTACACGGTTTAATATTACCACGATATCATACTAAAATCACAGATTGAAATACGCGATATGACACGCGATTCTATTAAAAAGTATACAATTAAAATAAAATTAATTAACATTATATTAATATATAAAAGACATCCATTTCAGTACAGGAATAAGTCCACCCATAGACTATTAACCAATTATTTATTTTTGTACGAAATCATAAACGCGACTACATCTAGTAAATTCAAAGACAAACTGACGATGATATTATCACACGTGTAATAGCCCAATTTTAATACTTGCGGTCATGCGATAGGATATAGATACATTAGATAGATAGATCGTAATATAGCCGTGTAGTGCCGGCTTAGAATTTGCACCACCCAAACTCTTCCCGTGGGTGTAGTAAGAGGCGACTAAGGGACATACACCGGGCAGCGAGCGCCTCTTGCAGAATATATCTACCATACCACCGAACTGCGATCCCCAACCCGCATGCCCAGCGTGGGGATTATGAGCATTACCCCCTACGAGATAAAAAAATAAGGGAGAGGCCTGCGTCCAGCAGTGGACTATTATAGGCTGTATAGGTTGAGGAGATCGTGATATTATTGACTGTGTAACACGCTAAAAACACGTTAAAATATACGTAGCTGCGTCTATGGTCACTCAGCGATTACTATAAATATAAAATATATCGTAATATACCTTGCTATGATTTATATTAACATATATAATAATATAGCTCCGTCTGTTGTGGGTTTTATATACGCAACTTTCACAAAAATATCACAATTTAAGTGTATATTTGATCATTCCTTCCAAAACTATTTTCAAAAATAAACACTCAGATAACATGAATAATTCAATTTAATAATCCTATTATAGGTGGTAAATTGAAATGGTGTGTAAAATTCGCTTAAAAACGTACTTTAGTTCTCATGGAAGTACATAATATGGATGTTCCATGATTAACGAGGCAGTACGTAGCTGTCTACTTTATGCCTGGGAACAGTAGGGATTCATAACAAGCATCTGCACAGGGAGCGTTGTGGCCTTATTTGGTTACAATTTCTTATGTACTTAGTTATGTGCTTACGAAGACAAATGCTGTAAGAGGCAGTACGTAGCTGTCTATACCATGCCTGGAAATAGAGACGCTAGGGTGCTGATGATTACAGTCAATATAATGCACGACAATTTATTGTACGGCCGAATAATGTACACCTTGATAATCCGTGCTTCCAATTTTAATAGGTTTTGACACGGATTATCAAGGTGTACAATATTCGGCCGTGCAATAAATTGTCGTGCATTATAATGAACCGATGATTATAAACGCTGGAAGCCTTGGGTATCGTAAGGCTGCCGTAACCACCTAGTAGTATCAGTTCTAGTTCAAATAGAGGGGGTATGATCTACATATCAATTGATGGAGGTCAATGATGTAAGAGGCAGTACGTAGCTGTGTCTACTCCATGCCTGGTGGTAGTGGCTCCAGGGGGTTGAGGGAAGGCATCGGCACCGGCATCGGCACGGGCATTGGAGGTGTTGTGGACCCGTATGAGGGGTCAGGCTGAAACAAGCGGATATAAAGATACATTTATTTGGCAAACAGGTACAGGTATATACAGGTTTACAGCAATAATAATAATAAATACCTACGGAGCTCATGACCTACGGAGCTCAGACGTGGACACTCACGGTAGGGCTGGTCCACTAGTTTAAAGTCGCCCAGCGAGCTATGGAGAGAGCTATGCTCGGAGTTTCTCTGAAGGATAGGATTCGCAACGAATACATCCGATAGAGAACCAAGGTTATCGACATAGCTCAAAGGATTAGCAAGCAGAAGTGGCAGTGGGCTGGCCATATTTCAAGAAGAACCGACAACCACTGGGGTAAACGTGTTCTTGAGTGGAGACCGCGACTCGGAAAACGTAGTGTAGGACGCCCTCCGACCAGGTGGGTTGACGATTTGCGTAAGACTGCTGTCAGATGCTGGATGCATCAAGCTGAAGACAGGGCGCTATGGCGCTCATTAGAGGAGGCCTATGTCCAGCAGTGGACTGGTATAGGCTGATGATGATGAATAATAAATAGTTGTAAGTAGGTACATTTACACCAAAAGAGTACAAGCAGAGAGTAGGTAGGCACGAGAAAATAAGTGAACACAGTTACATGAGACGAAGACACTAACTTAATCATGCCCGCACTACAATCTATTGCCAGTGCTATCTAATCTTCCTAGCTCCATTTACTGCAGTGTGTACCTAAGTGGTATTCTGTGATACAGGTGTTTTTATATAATATTGTCGACTGCGTAGACCCTGTTGGCCAAAAAGGGTCAAACTCGGCTCTATGCTGTACCACGCACAGTGATACACAGTTTAAATCTGGTGTGGATATCTCGATAAGGTGATCCTACATGTCTGGATATATAGACACAACTAGATCGCTTGGGCGATGACGGGCAGCAGCGTCGGCGCGGCAATACGAAAATTGCGCCCTGTACCAGACATATCCTATCCTTAAGCCAAGGGGAGGCCAAACTCCAGCAGTGGATTGGTATAAGCTGGTTACCTTAGCCATACGGATAAATAATAAGAATGTAGACGCGGGAAGGAGGCGCTCGCAGCACGCGTCCATAGTACAGGTTGACCACTTTAATAAGTCGCATTGGCTAAACTTGTCTGCACAGAAGAAACAATTTCAACCCGATTGAATACGAATGGCAACGCCGTCGAAATAATAGACTTTATTGCGTTGCGTTAAGCTTTTAAGTCAACAAAAACAGAGGCTCATGCTATCTCGCTCACTAAAAAAGAAGCTTAAGCTACCTCGCTCATATGATATGTATACGGGAAGACAAAAAAGGACCAACGTATTTTCATATGTATCATCAAAATACAGTCTCACTCAAAATACGACTCGCGAATGTCGAGATCGCGACGCCGTCATGCGCTAGCCATCACCCAATAGCAACCACACATGTTTCGCGCGCAAAGGGCAGAACGTTATGATTGACTAGGATTTTTTCGCGCCTACCAAAAAAGACCTCTGCGCAGGTACATCGGTGTAATTTATTAATGTGGTGGTACTGTACATACCGGTGCCTGCGCCCGGTCCGCCGCGTGGGGCTGCAGCGCGGCGTGCAGTCTCGGCACGGCCGCACAGGCGGGCTGCACGGCGGGCGGCAGCGCGTGCAGCAGGAACGTGGACGCGGGGAGCAGCCGCTCGCAGCACTTGATCCAACCTTCCCACGCTACTTTGTTATTCCATACCTGATGAGATAAAACGTGAACATTTATATGTATTAACTTCAGTGGTAATACTTCAGTGGTAATAAATTTAGGTAGGTACTTAAAAATTAATGATAAACAATGACCCCCGCACTAGGCTAGGCCTGTTTCGCGGGGTATCGAGTGCATAGTTTGTTTGCCATCATAAAACAGAAAAAGGTAGTGCACTAACAAATGATCTAGGAAATAAAATTGTATACTAAAGTAACAAAGGAGTTGAGTGCTACAATTATAATTATAAGTACTGTAGTCAAAATGTATTAAAATAAAAAAAAACAATGATAATAACAAGGCATGTTGTTCATACAACATGATATAGCATGTAGCAGGTCTCACCGTGACGCACGCTGTTCACGATAAGCTAAGTAGGGTTAGAAAAAACTAAACATATTGACTGTAGGTTCGTTTTCTGTGTGCAACAGAAGCGTGACTGGATATCTGCCCGCTTTTATAACAACTTTGTCTGCTAATCGCTTAAAAAAGTCGTCCACACTACTGCTGACCAGAAAAAAACAGCTTACAGGTCATGTTGACAGTGGCGGCGAATCTACGAAACACGAGACCAATATATACATGCCCTACCTGTCTTGAAAAGAAAAATCATGCGAGTTTTGTTTAAATTATTGGCAACAGCAAATTTATTTACAACTTTTTTTTTTATATTTTGCGGCCCGCTACTTCCATTGCAGTATCTGGTTTCCTTAAATGTGTTTCATGACATTTAAGGAAATCGCTAGCGCCTTTTCGAGTAACCTTGAAAGACTTTGCTTTGTCTTTAAAATTGTATAAATGCAACGATAGAATGTAATTTTATAGGATGTGTCAAGTATGAAGTTGTAAACCAAACGAACCTCTTTCTCCACAAGCAGCTGCAGTATATTCAACGCCAGCGACTCCAGCGCAGGATACAGCGTGAGTGCTTGCAGGACGCTCCTCATCATCAGCACCGGAATGTCGGACTCTTCGGTTAGTCTTTGGAGCACTGCTGATACCACCTGTAACGGTTTTCGAGAGATTTAGTTTACATATATACATCACCTCAACAGCCTTTAATGGTCCAATGCTGGACGCAGGCCTCCCCCTGATTTTTTATGTCATGGGGAGTAGTGAACATAATCCCCACGCTGGGCATGCGGGTTGGGGATCGCAGTTCGTTTACACACTATCAAACTTTATATAAGACTTTATATATATTATAAATGCGAAAGTTTGAATGCCTAGATGTTCGGATTGCTGTATGGATGTTGGGAAGTTTGTTTCCTTTTCATGCCGAAAGTACTAAACGGATCGGGCTGAAACTTTGCATGCAGGTAGTTTAAGGCTTGGATTAAAAAATTTAATTGGAATAAGACTTTATATCGTAATTCAGGTCCTATAGGATAGAATTATTGTTTTCCCTTTTTCTAGTTACCAAGATGTACAAGGTAAAATGTTATTCAGGCTGTGTAAAATATAGATTACCTAATTTCCTACATATTTTTTGCCAGCTTTTGAAGGTCACGAAAAAGTAGGTATACCTGAAATTTTGTCATTGCAAGCCGTTAATTAATTTCACGCTTGCCTCTCGCTATTTGACCGATGTGGCAGGAGGTTGCGGTTTCGATTCCGGCATTGGGACGAATGTTTGTACGATCTGCATACATTTGTATGGTAAAAATATCTATCTATGTAATGTACAAAAATTAAATATACCAATCAGTCATCTAGTATCCATAACACAAGCCATCTAGCTTGGGGCTAGATAATATTGTGTGAATTGTCCAGAATTATATATTCGCATTTCGCGCGGGGATTTTAAAAATGGTTACAAATCTGAAACTGTTAACTGTTTTATTTTTGTGAATAGACCTTCGTTTGACCACGTTCTAACCGGATGTCAACTGACGCTGTATCACGAAGGTCTAGAAGACACCTATGCACTCTTTGAAAAGGTTAGTTAGAAGATAGGTTCCCAAAAAATTTCGATTTCGTGGCTTAGTTGGTTAGAGCACACCCGTACTGAGGGTGGGACGCAGGTTCGAGTCCCGCCGAAATCGTAAATTTTTAGGAACTTATTTTAATTTCTTAGAGATACCCAGAGTGCGGGTAAGCACTATTACTAAAATACCTATTCACTCTTGTTAAAGATACTCTTCATGTTAACTTGGTCTGAGATACTCACATCTTGCGTGAAGATATGCTTCTCTCCGAAGCAGATGGCTGTAGCTTTGATGATGAACTTAAGGTCTGCCTTGCTCGGGTCAATCAAGTGAAGAGCCACAAGTAGTTCCGTGGGAGAAACTGTAAATGTAAATTATTTTGTTAAAGAGGTTCGCGGTTGGCGCGACATAAAATTTTTATTGTGGTATTAAATTTTTTCAGCTTTCCATAAGCAATAAAACTAGCGGAAAAGTAAATTTGCCGCAAATTTGTCACTCATTTTCTGCGAATTCAAAAGTTTGATTCGTTTGTATTTTGGGAGTATTTGAGAAAATGTTGATTTTTAGCACCAAATATCTTATTTATTTAATCTTTTATACGTTTATTTATTTATGCTCTAACGTTTTGGAGCATTTGGAAAAATATAAGATTTGGTGCTGAAAATTGAGACCCGGAACGAACCAACTTATCTAATACTAATATTATAAAGAGGAAAGATTGGTTAGTTTCTTTGTTTGTTTGAATACTGGACCGATTTAAAAAAATATTTCACTGTTAGAATCCTACATTATCCCTGATGAACATAGGCTATAGAATATACCCGTGCGAAGTCGGGGCGGATCACTAGTAGGTAATAAATTAGTCCCAAAAATTTTAAAACTTGTGTCAGTCCCCAAGCTCACTATAACACGTAAGTTTATTTTAAAACGATGACAGTAAATAAGATCTGTATGACCACAAAATGTAGTCAAAGCGTAGTGTTTGACTACATTTTGTAGTCAGCACACCGTTAGCCTTTTTGATGCATCGGTAATGGTACCTAGGTACTATATTATCTGTGCTTTAAGGTAATAGACTCCCAAATATTCAATCAACCGAACACTAAGGCGCGTAATATAAAAGCTTACTTAATCATCGATCTCTGCTTGAGTAACGATTTAATACGACAGAAGCTTTACTCATGCATATTTTATGTCGATGACTGTTATGAAGAAGGAAGCTTTCATACTACGGGCATCAGACACGCGCAGAAAAACCAAAAATCTTCTGGAAATAAAGGTGCAAAAGTTAAGTTGTTTTTGAGGGTTTCCAAAAGCATGACTTTAATATCCCATTCACGGTGCGAAGTTTTCATAACCACACACTTTCAAACAAAAGGTGTTGTGTCCAATATCAGTAACACAGTTGAAATGGAGACTATGGCCCGTATTAAAATAGCTTTCTCGTCGATCTATGCTGAAGGGAATATACAACGTCAAATTTTTGGGAAAAGAACAGACATAGGATTTCGCGTTCATAGGAGCGGGACAGGGCATAGCAACGCAAGCCCAAAAATCAAGTTTTATATTATTATCTATTAATAATATAAAATATTATTAATATTATATAACGACGCGTGACCCGAGAGCTGGTGAGTATCTGGCACAGCGCATCAGCATTGCTATACAGCGGGGCAATGCAGCCAGTGTCTTAGGCACGCTTCCAACTGGTATTGATATGGATCAGTTGAGCTACCTGTAGATTGTTTGCAACAGTTTGCAGATAGCTTAATTGTTTCTATTGTAAATACTAGTTTTAATTTAAATTTGTTATTTGATTGTTATTTTCTTTCTGAATAAAGTTTCTATTAATTAGGACTTTATTTGAAAAAAAAATTCTTCTCAAAATCTTAACTTCTGTATTTATTGAGAAATGAAGGTTTAAGTAAAAATTTTGAGGTATCTTTGCAATTTCTGTCTATCGAGAAAATTTTATGGAATCGTGTTTTTGAAACATAAATGATCGATAGAATAAGTCCGTAACTGTTGTATGTGTATATTTACAGTCAAATATTTAGTCGTTTGGAAGATATTGACGATATCGTCTAACGGAGTTGATTGGCCCTTAAGTAACGATTTTATATGGCAAAAGCGTTACTCAAGCATTGATTGATAACTGAGCGTAGTTTCATCGTACGGACCCAAAATGTTGAAGCACCCACCTGAAGCATCCATCGGTTCCGAGTAGTAAGTTAAAGCTTGTAAGCAAATAGAAAAAATCAGGAAACACACCATAATTCGAAAAAGTACTTACAAATAATGCACACTGAAATACGAAACAAAAAATAAAACTTATGGTTTAACATTATTTTACTCAAGCAACAATATTATTCTATAGAATTCATCATCAATATCATGCGTATCAAGGCACAGCTGGCTACAATTAGCCTTCTCTAGTTTTTTATTCTCATCTATTTATTTATTACTAGCTGGCCCGGCTAACTTCGTTATCAAAAGATAAAGGTGCTCATCAACCAGAGCGGGGGAAAATGACAAGTACAGTTTGACCACATTTATAAGTTACACCGATATACCTGCGTAGAAGTCTTAATTTTGGTAGGCGCGAAAAAATCCTATCCAATCATAACGCTCTGCCTATGCGCGCGAAACATGTGAAGTTGCTATTGGGTGTTGGCTACGCCCACGGTTCGGCGTCGCGATCTCGACATTCGCGAGTCGTATTTTGAGTGGGATACATATGCAAGTGCGTTGGTCCTTTTTTGTCTGACCGTGTACATATCACATGAGCGAGATAGCTTGAGCCTCTGTTTTTGTGAGCGAGATAGCATGAGCCTCTCTCTTGTTGACTTAAAAGCTTAACACAACCCAAAAAATCTATTATTTCGACGGCGTTGGTATTCGTATTCAAACGGGTTGAAATGTTCTCTTCTGTGCAGACATATTTTGCCGATACGACTTATTAATGTGGTCAAACTGTACCGACAATAGAATGGTTTATCTATAAAATCGATCAATGTTCTGATGTAAACTGTCTTTGTATGAATAAAGTAGATGGTTTACCTGGACATTGCTCATCAGGGTTCTGTAGACCAAGCAGCTTGTTGAAGACTTCTTTTACGACGGCGGGATTCAGCTTTATGAACTTTGGCAGCGCGGCTAATATCTACAACAAACAAATAAGGTAATCTAACCACCGAATACTTAAACGCAGATTTAAACACGTCTCGTGTGACCAATTTTTGACGGATGAAAATTTACAAAAACCACGAGAATTGGGACGGGCTCAAATGTAGCTCACATTAGAGTATCATAAACTGCCCATTGAAAATTTTGTAACTGTCTTTGTTCAACGAAATAATAAGATAACATAGGTGGCGCTAGTTTGGCTCGGGGAATTGCCCTAATTCGGAATGCTCATGAGCGCGCTCACGAGTCACGGTGCCAATATCAAAGGTTCTTCACTCTGGGTACGTTAGAAGCGATATCTGGTGCATTCTGAATTACGATTACAGCGCTATTAACGATCACAACGATATTTTGCGTTCCGAATTAGATATCACGCTAATGACAGTTGAGTGCTATCATTAATTCGGAACACTTATGAGCGCGCTCACGAGTCGCGTTGTCAATGTCATTGTAATAGTACACTTTTATCGATATGGTCGCGCTCATGAGTGTTCCGAATTACCGTGAGCGCGACAACGAACGTTCAGTTTGACGTCTATCAGTCATCAATAAATCCAAATGTCACTTTTGACAGAGGCGCTCACAGTGATTACGGTTTGTAGCATGGTCGGTGATATCGCAAAACTGCACTTAAATGACGTCATATATGACGTCACACAGAACTGCACAGTCGCGCTCACAGTAATACGGAACGCTTGTCAGCGCGATAATATCGATTTTAGCGTAACTCGGAATGCACCGATCATCTCACTCACACGCGTTCCAAATGACTGTGAGCGCGACAACGAACGTCCCGTTTGACGTCTATCAGTCATCAATAAAGCCAAATGCTAATTTTGACGCTTACAGTGATTTCTGTTTTTAGCGTGGTCGGTGATATCGCAAAATGGCGCATATAATGACGTCACCTATGACGTCACACAGAAAATCGTTGTCGCGCTCACAGTAATACGGAACGCTTCCTCAACCTCAACAGCCTATAATAGTCTACTGCTGGACGCAGGCCTGCCCCTTATTTTTTTATCTAATGGAGGGTAATACCCATAATGCCCACGCTGGGCATGCGGGATATATTCTGCAAGAGGCGCTGCTGCCCGCCCCTCGGTGTATGTCCCTTAGTCGCCTCTTACGACACCCACGGGAAGAGTTGGGGTGGTGCAAATTCTAAGCCGGCACCACACAGCTACGGAACTTGTGAGCGCGATAGAGTGACGCGGTAGAGTGGCGAGTGAATTCAATTTCCTTATGAATTGTAGCCTATGTGTTATTCTGATATGTAAGCTATATTATTGTGAAGTTTCATCAAAATCTATTCAGTAGTTTTTGCGTGAGAGCAACAAACATACTTACATACATCCTCCAAACTTTCGCGTTTATAATGTTAGTATGATTTATGGATATCGTTTCTCCAACTGACCTCTTTCTTCGACAGTCCAGTAAGTACAGGAATCAGGAAACGCACGTCTGAAACGCGAGTCGCGTACAAGTCCCGGATCTTTGACACCAACTCGGCGGTAGGGGGCGCTGTGAACAATATACCGACCGTTTAACAAAGAGGTGCATGATGCTGGACATTTCAGTAAGCTTGTGTTATAAATGGTTAACCAAAGACTACTTCATTTATACTTATATTATAAAGAGGAAAAATTTGTTTGTTTGGATTTAATAGGCTCCGTAACTACTAGACCGATTAAAAAAAACACCATTAGAATCCTACATTATCCCTGATACACATAGGCTATAGAATATACCCGTGCAAAGCCGGGGCGGACCGCTAGTTTTAACTTTAAAACTATCGTTGTATGACGAATTTATTACGGATGCAAGCGGGTTAACAACACACACGACAAATATTTGTACGATCTGCAGGTATTTGTTCCGGGTGTTCTAGTAGTTTTCTATGTATAATAAGAAATATCTATGTATTGTATGTATTACGTATATCAGTTATCTAGTACCCATAACACAAGCTCTGCTTAGCTTGGGGTTAGATAATGCTGTGTGAATTATCCAGCATTATTTTTTATTATTTATTTATTTATTCCACTAATGACGGTAGATGTCGCCACATGTATACTCACATTTTTCAGTAAAGATGTGCACTAATCTAGTGAGCAGAGTTTCAGCGCCTCGTGGACACTCGTCCAACAGCGCCGCGAAGGCGGGCCGCAGGCCGGCCGCCGGTACGCCTTTGGCTATGGCGGCCCGCACCGGGGTCTCCACGCAGCGGAGCACAACCCGCTTGGCTTCCGGGTCGCAGCAGCCGTACACTCGGGCCACTTCGATTATTAAGTCTAGAGGTGGAGAATATAATGATTAGAATTGAATGAAATGCAGAAGAGAGATTGATGAGTCTCACCGTGGTAAAGACCCAGTCAACACAAACAGAGATGCTGATTTTTATAGTTAATAGTACTTCTTTGAACATAATCGCTACTGATCGTAAGTCAGATGTCACGATATGGCCGACGATGTTTCACGAAGGTCTAGAAGACACCTGTTTTCCAGACAAGAGTGAATAGGTATTCACTTTTTCCTGGAAGACATCCAGTGTGTGGTGGCCAAAAAACAGTAGCGGCAGCAAAATCAGAAAATAAAGTCTTACGTCACAGTTACACAACTACAACTACACAGTTGCTTGTGTAAAGCAGTTTGCGTTCAGTCGCGTTAGGCGGTTAGACGCGGCTGTAATGGAGTGTTCGGGGTGTGACGACAGCGACGCGGCTCAGCTTTGTTGGAAAAGCAACCTTATACGTAAGTTGACGACCTCTGTGGCGCGGTGGGCGAAGGTCTGCCTCCGACGCAGAAGGTTGCGGGTTTGATTCCCGCCTCGGGACAAATGTGTGTACGATCTGCAGTAATTTGTTGAGGGTGTTCTGGTCGTTTTCTATGTATAGTAAAAAATATTTATCAGTGTATTGTATTATTATTATGTATATCAGTTATCTAGTACCCATAACTCTGCTTAGCTGGGGCTAGATAATAAATAAATAAATAATGCTTTATTTATTTAGGTACTATAAATAACAGAAATCACTGTCGTTCTGTTTATCTTGAATTGTAAAATCCCTTATGGTGTTTCCTTTTTTTTATTAAGAGTTAGAATTAACGACATCAAGTGTATAATAATACCTACGGTGGATATAAAATTAAATAAAATTTAAACTAACCTTCATTCTCTAACAGCAACGTCATGATCAGATTCAAGCACAGTTTGTAGAAGTGGTCGGTCCAAGGCATCCTGAAGGTAGTCCGTGCGGCGAGCACCTCGGCCGGCGGCGACGCCAGCGCGATGAACCCGAGGTACAGACGCGCTTGCTTCTCTATCACTTTGCGCGTTGCGTCCGTGGAGCGGTTGTAGATCTTGGTGATTGATTTTAGGGTGGCTTCGCGGATGTCTTCTTGTTGGTTTACTGGAATGAGTTAGTAGAGATTTGTTTTTTTTTTTTCATTTATTTGTTGGAAACGTGGAGCTGGGCTGGCCGTGTCTGCCGCATGCCAGTGGATCTGCGGGCTAAGATCACCACTCAGTGGAGTCGCAACAGTAAGGCGTCGCGGTAGACCGAAGAAACGATGGCGCGACGAATACACCTTCGATAGTCCAACTGGCTCAGAGCCGTGAATCGTGATGCATGGAGAGATTAGGGTGAGCCCTTTGAACAATGGTGGGACATTACAGGCTAACTGTAAGCTTTTAGTAGGTACTAATGTACGCTAACTTAAAACGGAAATGTTATGTTATTTTAGGTTAGAAATAGATAAGGTGTTACGATGTTGCTTTAAAATACAAGGCAAGTTTGGTCGTGGATAACTGCGAGGTTTAGTGAATCAATTCACGATATGTTTCAACCGTGTGTCTGTTGAGGCGCCGGAATTGACTCCGGAACCCCCCCCCCCCCCCCCCCAACCCATCAGCACTTTTAATACCTCCCAGTGGACGTGCTGATAGGGATGTTTCAATCAACTTTACAACTCCAATAAGAGTTAGCCTTGTATGTGTCCCAGTGCTATGTTTATTTATTTATTTCATAAAAATGTACAACTATTTTTACAGGGGCACCCAATGCAATAGCGTAACCTCCTTAGTCTAAAAACTTAACAATTTTCTAAACACACATTAATTTGCAACTCTTAACTACACACACGTCAAATAATTATTAAAATACTTACATCAAAAATTAAAATAACAAAATAATATAAACAAAAAATAAAAAATGTCAGTCGATAGAAGATAATTACAAATGTCAAACCCAATAATATTAGCTTAGAATATAAATATAACGGTACATAATACCTACATCAAAAATTAAAATAAAATAATTAAATAATAAAAGTTATGCGCCCCTTGAGTTCCCTACACGAATTTTGATCTTGAGTCATTCTAGACCTACGTTTTATCTGTAACGTTTATAACAAAAAACTAAACAAATTCAATACTTACAAACATGACACACCAAAGCCATCACATATTTATGGGACCGAGGAGGCCGCATGATACAAATGTCCTCCAAAATCTCCAACGCAACCGTAGCCACCTTCTCCTCCGTGACTAAATGCTTCAAGTAATCTATAGCTTCATCTGTCACAACGGGACATTCCGAGTATATTTTCCTAAGAAGAATTTCCTTGGAGGCTTCCATAACTGGATCCCCTCTTTCACATATCTGAGTAATCAGCGCGCAAAGCAAGTGGCTATAGTTCTGGTCGTGTTTCTCGTGCATTTTTGGCTGTAACGTCACAGGGTGACGGTTGAAACCTTGCATAAAGGCGTATTCCTCGTACAGCCAATGTAATGCTAAGTCTATTCTGTTAACGGGGTCATCTAAAATGTAGTTTAACACTAGATCGCGAATTTCTGGCGTGTAACTTGATGCAAAGATCGTTATGAATTTAGATCGGATTTGAGCAGCTCCTCCTATAACACTCTCTTTCTCAGCTCGTAAGATTCGGTCGACAGCTTGTAAGACCATTTTCTCTTTAGTTTCTTTAGGTATCGGACGAGTGATCTCGTGCAGTTTTAGCAACTTAACTCTCTGCTTTAGCTTCGGTACGGTTGGCGTCTGTGGTGGTATAGGCTTTTCTTTATCTTTCGTTTTGCGTTCTTCTTCTTTCAAATGGTCTGCTCTGGTTTCCTCCATGAGCTTAGATACCGCGCTCGATACTGCGCTTTCCATCTGTCGTTCAGCTTTGGATGTTTCCTGAAGCTTTGCTACTGCGTTCTTGAGAGTATTTTTTTCACTCTCTTCATCCTTTATTAGAGGTATTTTCGCCGCAATTTCGGATAACGATGGCTGAGTAACGAACGGGATTTCCTGGCTTTCTAAGCTGGGAGGCTGTACCGGCATCGGGGCAGGTTCTACCGATTCCAACTCATCCTGTATTAAAGCCATGATCAGTTTAGCTAGACTCCTCTTCTGCACCTTGCTGCCAGAATTAGGGATAGGTTTGTACAGGGTGGCGAAAGTTGGTGGTATTTCATTCGGAAGTCCATTCACTAGAGTAGACATCACAAGATCTACAACAAGTTCAACATTGTTCAGTCCATCAAAGAAAGTGTCCTCGGAAACTGGTCTGTCTTCAGGTTTTAAGGGAGCTTGAATGATAGATGCTTGACTGCTGCTGTCTTCGTCAGTGTCAATATGAGTAAAGTCGTCTTTCGGCAGCTCTCGGGGAACCTCGGGACGAGGTTCCGTGATGAGCTCACTTCGGCTGTTGCTGTCGCTACTCTGAGAATTTTGAGGCGAGTCTATTCTGAATCTCTTGGACGGAATTTCGCTCATCTTTACCTCCCCTAGTCTCTTACTCCTCTTTTCTTTAGGTAAGGCCTTGTTTATCTCCGAGGTCGTCATCCCGATGTCCATAAGCAGCTGTGTTAGCTGAGGCATGTGATCATTTGCCGACGAGTGCTTTATCAAGTTTATAAGTTGCATCTTCAGATGTTTTCTAACTGAATTGACTTGGGATTGTGTGAGTGTTGGTGGTAAAGTTGTATGGAGATCCCCTAACGCTTGTATGACTCGGGACATGTATTTTGGTCTTGATTTGCAGAGTAAGCATAGTGTTGTCATACAAGCCATCAAGTTCACGCTAGAAATGTGCTGTGAGTTGTGGAAATTCACGATTAGGTTGAAGATTTGCCTGAAACAGGAGAAATTAGTGATAGAGCATTCTCTAAAATAGTTGTTGTAATTCTGTTACGTATATCATAATTTCCAGTCGCCATGTCATTGTGGACATTATTAACTGCACAGGTAGAGGTTATTTTGGACCATAATATAGTCTACTTTTGATCATTCTAATCATTTTGGAGACTTCGTAGTGGTGATGAAGCCAATAAAAGAAAGGTTCACTTCAACATACATACATGTTTTATGGAGTAACTATTTGGAACCAAAATCAGTAGAGATTTCGGTTCCAAGCAGAGGCCACGACTGACTATTAATTAGTCCCTATACCAGATCTTTCATCATGGACATAGGAAATGTTATTTGTTCTTATTAATTCTTATATTTTCTAGTTCTGGTTTTGAGGTTTGATTTTAATTATAACTTTCGTGTGGAAAATATACAAAATATCTTTGAAAGACGAATTTTGTATGGAGAAATGGGCGCGTATCCGGGTATGCCGACACACAAGGTGTAGTGTAGAGCTGGTATTAACAAAATATAACTCACTCGGACTCCTTTTCAAGCTGGTCCCGTTTGATAAACGGCAAATGGGTGGGCAAGCTGTCCAGACTAAAGTCACTGTCTGTCACCCTCTCCACAGGACTCTGCAGTAGAATCACCTCCTCGAGGAACTTGACCGAGTGGGTCCGGATGCCTTCGTTGTCGTTGTCTATCATGTTTAGGATGATGAGCTGTGGGATAGACATTTAAGGCTTAGACTACAGATAGATAAAAATTAATTTGTTACTACAGACACGCGTGCAATTTACATTTATAGATATATAGAAGAACTTTTTCAAAAAGTCAGTATGTGTTGTGTGTAGATATAACATAGTGTAGGTAAGTTTGTGTGTACTGCAGCCAGATAAAAAGGCCGCTCAGGGGCTCAGTGAAGTTTTTTGGCTTGAAAGCAATAACACTGATTTCAGTCAAAACCTGATTGAGAGCAACCTAGACAGGTCACAAGACCATGTATAGGTTAAGTACCTAGCCATGAATAGTTATGGTTGTTTAGCGACTAGCATTTTTTTTTAAAGAATAAATTTAAAGATATTTAGTAATAAGTCTATATAAATAAATACATGCGTCATGACAACAGTGCGATACGATAACTGACGGCAGCTTTAGTTTTGGCAAACGAAGTGCTTGGGAAGGGTCACTATAATGCACGACAATTTATTGTAGGGCCGAATAATGTCCACCTTGATAATACCTAGGTTTTGACACGGATTATCAAGATGTACATTAATCGGCCGTACAACAAATTGTCGTGCATTATAAGAAAGCAAATAGAAGGTATTCCTTCTATTTGCTTTCGCAATGAAAACTTTTTTGGTTCTTAATTAAATGCGAAAGTGAGTTTTTTTGTCCTTCTTTCACGCCCTATCTAAGCAACCAATCGTCTTGATTTATGGCAGTTGAAAGGATGTTAAGTAACATAGGCTGATATGATACTTTTTATCGGGATGGGATAGAAATAATCTTAAACAACGCATGCGAAGCCACGAGCAGCAGCTAGTAAATTATAAAGAGAAAAGGGCCCCGTATAGAGCCTAGTAGGACACCATGAACAAGGATAGAAGGAAATTAAAACTAGAATTTACGAATATTGACCAAAAGACCGAAATAGTATTCACGCCATGTCATCAATAGCTTGCTTGAAACGAAAGTTTTCAATCAGTACCAAGCTTTGCTCGGGTTTCTCTGATTGGTAACATTCGTAACAAATACATTCGACGACAAAAAACTTAAGTTATCGACTCAAACAATAAGCAAGCTAAAGTGGCAGTGGGCCGGCCATATCTCACGAAGAACCGACAGACGCTGAGGTAAACGTGTTTTTAGAGTGGATACCGCGACTCGACCAACGTTGTGTAGGACGCCCTCGAGCTAGGTTGTATGATGATTTGCGAACGACTGCAGGCAAATGCTGCACGCGTAAAGCTGAAGACCCCTAATGAGCGCTATAGCACCCTGTCTTCAGCTTTAGGCCTATGTTCAGCTATGGACTGGAGGCTGATGTTGTAGTCTACAACTTGTAGACGTTATAGTAGGTGTACTACATATATTATATAGTATATAATATACTATAATCCAGCTTGGCAGGTAGGTGTGACAGTGACAAAAAAGAAAGGCTCTACTGCAAGGATCATACATTCACAATCCATGTAAAAAAAATATGATTTTGAAAAGGATACCTGAGACCAGTCTATAAACTAAAACTGGAGATCAGGGCCATACCTAATCATAAAATAATTAGCAACTGCAGACTGTTACAGTCTGCAGTTAGCTCAATTGTCTAAATAGTAAATACTAGTTTTAATTTAATTATATTATTTGATTGTAATTTTCTTTATTATCAGAGTTAAATAACCTACGTATATGAAAATGTAATGGTTTGAATTGTATTTTTATTGACAAGTATCACAGCATGAATGAGTTAAGATTTATTAGTTTTTTTTTTCATGGTTATCTGCTACACTGTCTGTACACTATACCTACCTACTGCTTTTTTTACATAGAAAGTAGGTATGAAAAAAAATGTCTTTTATGCAGTATACCTGAAAACTTTGTGGAGATACATATTAAGTTAATAAAGAAAACAACTCAATTAAAACAGGCACCTTGATATCACTAAGATGCTCCCAAACTTCCTGCATCATAGCCTCAGCAGCCCTGCCCTTGCAGATCCACAGCAGAGTGTTCCGGTACAGGATGCTGGCCGCCTGGATGGCTCGCTTCTGCACCACCACCACGGTGTCCATCACCAGCAGTTGCAGCTGGCTGATCACTTCTGGCAAGTGCTCGGGGAAGTTCTTGCTGGAATTCAAGGTCAAACTGCTATATCACAATAACTAAATAATATAAATGTCAAAGTTTGGATAAGTAGACAGATGGATGGATGTTTGTTCTTTACTCCAAAAGTACTAAACAGATCAGCCTTAAATTTTGCATAGATGTAGATCTAGGCCTGGGAAAAGCGAGAGAAGCCACTGACAGATACTAGTTTCTTATATTTTCTTAGGAACACACATGACACTTGGATATGTGAAAATGAAATTTGATGTAACTTGATTGGACGTTTTAACATCCTTTTGAATCTGCTGCTTGGCTATCTGATTTCTAATCAATAATGCTGGTTATCTGCTGTCGGATTATTTTTGTACAGTGTAGTTTTAAGGACTCAAAACCTCTTGAAGAACTCTCAAACTCTTTGAAGACTCCAGTGAGATCGGAATATAAATAAGACACTAGAGAACTCTAGTTTCTGCATAAAGATAAGAGGTTGAGTACTGATATGGTTTCTGAACACTACCTTAAGAATCGATCCTGGGACCTTTTGTTTTGAATGAAATAGGTTTTAGCGGCACTGCCCCAACTGAGATGCAGTAGACTATAGTGGATTGAGAGAGTGATATAGACAGTTGGCTATTTACATCTTAAACAACCCCACTGAAAGGTAGTAAACTCTCTATTGAATTAATGAATGTTCTTTTTATTGCACTTCAAACATAAAAATAAAACTACTGATACGCATCATCTATTGATGGCTTCTTAATAACAGTTATTTGTATGTGCGAACCTAGTTCCCCAAGGGTATATAACATAGTAACTTTGCCTGAGTGGGCTTAATATAATATCTCTAGTTCAAACCTATCCACACCCATAGAAAAGCTGAAACGAAGCTGTCGAAGTCCTGCTCCGTTACTTCAAGGAGCTGGGCTGGTTAGGCAGGGGGATAATGCACAATACACTCCTATGTGAGATGTCAGTGCAGATCCCAGTTCCCAAATTTAGAATCTCTGGTTTCATTACGCTTACCTTATCTCTTCGATAAAAACAATGACTTGCTTCTTCACATTATTAGATCTATCGCCCCCAAAGCTCAGGATGTTCTGAATATATAAGGGAATATATTGCGAGCCCTGGTGAAGCAAGACCTCTAAAATCTTTCTGAGAAGGTGCACTTTTTTGCCGCCTTCGGCCATTCCTGCATCGTTTATCCATTGTACCAGCTGAAATTATGTGAAAATAAAATAAAACAAGACGTGAAGATTTGAAAATCTTTAATTTCAGATGAGAAATACAATGGATTCACTATAATTCAATAATTTTTTTCTGAAATGTAGCAGCGCGTCCACCTCGGTCAACGAACCTGGTTTTGGATTGAATGATTTGTATTTAATCCGAATTTATTAGACATCTTCACTGATAACTGTTTTAGGGTGCTAAATCAACAATATTTCATCGTTTCTACACAATTAAATGCGTAAAACAAGATAAATAAAATGTGAAAATAAATACGAAACGTTTACATTCCCTAAATTTTCATACAAGCACGTTTTTTTTATAAAAGAGATAGCGTGCGTACATTGACAGGCTTACAACCTTCAGGATAGACAGAGAGATCCGAAGTGGTTTCAAAATTATTAATCTGTCAGATGCAATGGTGACATTGACAACGCAATACTATGGAGCTGAGTTGCTATTACAATAGTCTTTATTATTCAGAAAGAAAATTACAATAAAATATCAAGATTAAATTAAAACTAGTATTTACAATAGAAACGATTAAGCTATCTGCAAACAATCTACAGGCAGCTCAACTGATCCATATCAAATACCAGTTGGAAGCGTGCCTAAGACACTGGCAGCATTGCCCCAAGATTGCCCCGCTGTATAGTAGACATGTGTCGTTCCGGACCGTAATAGTTCCTGGAACTATGTCCTCACTCGGAACGAGATCGTTCCGCTCCGATGCGTCGGTTGAAGTAGTTCCGTCGTTCCTTCAATCCAACCAATCCAGTGATCGCGGACGCGTCTCGCGTCGCGCGCGACGTTGGTCGTCAAGATCCAGTTCCTATAATAGTTCCTTTCCCTCCTAGTTTTTGCTCTTCAGTATTTAGCAGGCGCGAGTTTGATAAAAGTAAGTAAGAAATAAATGTACCTACATAATATATAGGCGTCAGGAATTTCCTAGTTTTTATGAGATCTGTTTAGTGTAAAGTAGTTATAAATTAGGTATGGAATAAGTAACCTATTTTTGTCTTTATCTTATTAAAAGGTTTTAAGTCTCTAGACATCATACCTAGGTAGGTACCCGCCTAAGTAAGTTTATCTATACCTAGTACTAACGAGCGAATAGGTAGATTGGTAGGTACTTTCCTAAAAATGAAATGGAACAAGTAGATCTATTCCGAGAAGTAAGTAAATAACTAATATGTAGGTAGGTATAATAATTAAAACCTATGATCATGTATAAGAGTAAGTAGGACCTACTTACATAAAGAAATATGCTACTAGAACTTGTTTGTACCGAACACAGATATAATAATACTATACCTACTAGACTAGGTTAGGTACCTACCTACATAAAAAAACACAGACAGAAAGAAACACTTTATTTAGTTTATGCAATATAGATACCTATTAGTTCGATAATTTCTGGTCGAATATTCTAACCGACGATACAGAAAAGAAGGACGTTCCCAATTAGTTGGAGTCTTTTTCTATGTAGGTCTGATTGACATGACTTGAGCCCCGCACACGTTATGTCGCTAGAATTCAAATTCATTCATTCATAGAAACGAAACTATCTCTAGTTCCCCAAAATATACCTATAGTTCCCATGTATGTAATCATGTCCGACCGCACACACAGCTATCTAGTTCCGCGGACATGTTTAGTTGTTAAAATTTCCGAACCTAAGAGGACATGCATACTTCGAACATGGTGACTCATTGCTAACATGTCCGGACATGTTTCCTGGAACTATGTCCATCGTTCAAAGGAACTATGTCATGTTCAATCCACAGCCGGACATGGTTTGCGTATGTCTACTGTATAGCAATGCTGATGCGCTGTGCCAGATACCTGCTCTCGGGTCACGCGTCGATTCGACCAGAGACGCTCAGATAATTTTTTGAAAACCCGGAGAGCCTCGGTACCCCACGGATCTAGGGTCTCGACTCCAAGGGGAGCAAATGTGTAGGCTCTGTCGAGACCTGCATATTTGCGCCTCTTGAGATCTTCGGCTAAATCTGCCGCCGCACAAGCCCTCACTTATGTGCAAGGAAAAAAAATTAAAAAAAAAAATACAAAAAAAAACATTTATTTGAATAAGTAACTAGAATAAACAGGGTACATCAATGAACGATGAGGTGGCAAAAGTTAAAAACTGTGGAGCGACCTTAATAGCTGTATTTAAGGAACCTCTTTTTTTATTGGCTTGGCTTTATTTACCTCAGGATAAGTGCCACATAATGCCTACTCTATGAGTGCCACCAAAGTTTTCGGAGGCAGTTTGCAGTGGGATTCCAATAAATGGACAAAGTACCTAAGTATATTGCTGATCCTATATTGTATCCAGTGATTGGTATAGGTATTTGTCTCTAAAATCATCAATTAATGTCCAAAATATGATTGTAATCGATAAAAAAGCACAAAATCATCAATAACTGTGATCAATAAGAAAAATAGGGATGGGCAGCATCAATTTAATCATTTAATTTGTTATCGATATTTTGGCATTTTTGCCCGATTGCCGAAATGCTTATTACTACTAAGGGTAGGTACCTAATATTTTATGTATGTAGATTAGGTACCTATATATTTGGGTATTTTTGTCCGTATTTATTTGTTTACATAAAAAAAACAAAGAATAGATGGTAATTATACCTACATTGCTTTAAAATCTAGATAAACACTCAAAACATGATACTTATAAGAGTTTTCAACTATGAGCAGACATTATTATTAATGATTGATTTCGGTTTAAAGATATTTATTCTCATACAACAAAAAATGTTTACATAAAATGAGATACAAAAAAAAATCTTAAAACTACAATGCATGAGCTAATTAATGTTAGGTACACGGTACACCGCCGCCGATACGCCGCGCGTCGCGCCGCCCGACGTCCACAATTAGTGTCCACGTTATTGGTTCGATTCCTATCTGTACTTTAGTACCATAATTACTTAGCATTAGCATCCTTAGCATCCCTAGTACATCTGTGACTATATCTACTTAGTTATAAAAGGAGAGAAAAGGAGTAAAGTAATAGTTTTCTGTGCTTAGAAATCTGTGTTGCGGCAGTTCGGTCGTCTGCATAAACTAAGAAGATGCGTTAGCATCCCTAGTACATCTGTGCTAAGAAGTATACTGTCGTCTGGCAGAACTTTGTGCATTTTACGTGGTTTTAATAGTTATTTAGCGTTATTTTACTAGTGTGGTGAGTTTATTTCTCTTTAAAACTTATGAGCTAGTCTGTTCTGTTTACATATTATTTTCATGATAAGTACAGTGATTCAGTGCATCGTACGTAATTCGGTAATTTCAAGGTCCTTCGTTTTGGTTTCGAAACCAGCCATTTGCATATAAATTTCACAGTAGGTATTTACTGAAATAAATGTCACGATCAAACCCAAATTCTGCTGAGGAATCATCCCAAAATAGCTGTGTGGCGATAATATATTTCCGTAAAATAACTTATTATTAAAAGATTTTGCACTTGTTCAACAGTTGTATTGGTAAGGGCTGGGTTACACCGCGCCGAGTGTTGTACGACTGTCCGGATATTATGATCCGGCCAAATTGTGGTATGCAATATATTTAGTCGAATGCAGCTTAATATGTTATGGGTTCTGCTACTATTTCTGGGAATGTTATATAATATATTTTTTCTTTTTTACTCATACCTATTATAATAATAAGGACAATGGAATCACATGCACGAGGGCGTGGTTCTCGTCGTGGTAGCGGAACTGGTCGTGGTCTTGGTTGTGGTCGTGGTAGTGATCCTGGTCGTGGTCGAGGACGTAGCGAAGGTGGTGGGCGCACTCGCAGCCGAGGTCGATCAGTGCTCGCTTGCTTGATTTTGCGTAAATATGAATGTTTTTTAGTTTTTGTTACTAATTTATTTCCATGTATTTAAATGTACTGTTACATATTATATTTTAATACATTTGCCAAGATTCTGCATGTAGTAAAATTTCTTGATAGACCTTTAAAAACAGTTACTGACTGGTTTATCATGTTTTAGAGACCCAGGTACCTCGACGTCGCAACCGCTTCCGACGACGCAACCACTTTTATTAATAGCTGGACCGTCATCAACTGGACTACCAATAAAAACGTATGTTAACCATAATTATAATTTTATCAGTCTTATAATCGTACGTAGTATATATTATATCAAGTTATCCACCTATTTCAGGCACTCTATAGAAGAACAACTAAAGAAAGTGCGCTGCGCACTACAATGGCAGCTGACAAAAAAAAATTGAACAGTCTTACGGTTGAACAAAATTCGACGTACCTTGCTTTGCGTGAGCAAAAGCAAGTGACAAGGAGTCTGCTGCCAGATGCTCCCGAAAGGATACAGAAAAGGTCAGAACATTTTATATTTTTTTAGCTGCAGCACCATTCAAACGTAATTAAGATAATGTTTACACCGCTTAGCCCGAAAATTTCTGAAAATGATATTGCGGTGGTAGGTACCTTACCTAGGCTCACTCGTGGAAGAATAAAATATACAAAAATGAACCTTATAACATTATCTATGTTCATTTGACGACCAATGTGGCGCGGCGGGCGAAGGTCTGCCTGTAACGCAGAAGGTTTGGTTATCGCCCGGGACAAATGTTTGTACGATCTGCAGATATTTGTTCCGGTATTTTCTATATATATTCTAAATATAATAAAAATATTTAAATCTATTAAGTAAATCAGTCATCTGGTACCTATAACACAAGTCCTACTTACTTTAAGGCTAGATGATGCTGTGTAAATTGTCCTGCAATACTTATTTATTTATAATTATTTCTTTCAGAAAACCATCGCCAACGCGAATTGTATGCCCACTGCTGCCTGCGGTGCCTCTCACTGCACCGCCACGGAAACTTCAACCATGGGAAATTCGTATAGAGGAGCGCGATCTTCTTGGTATGAATATATTGATAAATTTCGAACAGACATTAATGTGACTTTTATAACCATGCAATCCATCTTATTTTAGTTTTCACTCTTCTCTTCTCAGAACGTCGTCGCTGCGACCTTGCCGCTCTCTCCACAAGTCGCCCTTCAAGGGTTTCAGTGGATGATGTTGAATTATCTGACATAAATGGTATGTTTAATGATGAAATTATTATGTTCTTGCATACTTTGTGTTATGGACTTACTTGGTAAATCAGGACTGAAGATTGTGGGTAGGTAGTTGCCATCTGCATCTTTGCACTTAACCAAGTACCCACATATATATTGTTTAAATGTCAATCAACTACACTACACTATTAGTATAAGTGCACTCACACATAGGTAGGTATTTAATACACGACATACCTTCCCCCATAGTAACGTTATCATTATTTAACTAACTTAACAATGTTCTTAACTTAATACTACTATTTACAAAACACTTGTTTATTTTGGCTACGGTCCTTGCAACATGTCGCCGGCGCATGTTACTACAGCATGACTTGGTATGCCTAACACATCACGGGTTTCATTGCCAGGGCCTGGGTTTACATCAGAATCCCGTCTCCGAAGCTGGTTGATATGCCTGGTGACTATCGGTCCATCTTCCATCTTCACTAAGAACCGAACTGGACCTTTAATTTTCACAATTTCTCCTTTAACCCACTTTTCGCCTCTTGCATAGTTGCGCAGCCACACCTTATCCTTCAGTCTGAAGGTTCTCACCGGAACTTCCCTATTGCTTTCTATTTGTCTCTCAGAAATTGGCTTCATTGATAATGGGTGTAATATATCAAACCGTGTTCTAAATCGACGTTTATTAAGCATTTCTGCCGGTGTCTTCCCAGTGACAGAGCTTGGTGATGATCTCAATCCAAAGAGAAGGCGTGGTAGTATAATATCCATGTCTGTCCCTGCCAAACTTTTTAATTTATTCTTGACGGTCTGCACGAACCTCTCAGCTTGGCCATTCGACGATGGACTATACGGCGGCGTTAATATATGTCTAATGCCATTGCACTTCATAAAGTTCATGAATTCTTGTGATGTGAATGCTGTACCATTATCAGACACAAGAACTTCTGGTAGTCCTTGCTCTGCAAAAATTTCTCTCAATGCTTTTATTGCACACTCACTTGATGTTGTACGTACTATTTTTACTGCTGGCCACTTTGAGTATGGATCAACCACAATCAGGTACATCTTCCGATCTACAGGACCTGCAAAATCGATGTGTAGACGCTGCCATGGGTTGGACGGTGTAATCCATGAGTGATTAGTACTCGCTGGCATGTTCCTGTTTACTTGACAGCTATTACAGTTCGCTACTAGGGCTTCTATTTCATGGTCAAGTCCTGGCCACCAAAAGTAGCTCCGCGCTATTGATTTTGAAATTACTATTCCATCATGTGTCTCGTGCAGAGCCTGTAGCATATGTTCTCTCATCGGCGGCGGTATAATCACTCGATTACCCCATATTATGCAGTCGTTGCTGATGGAAAGCTCTTTTCTTTTCATCCAATACTGTTTCAAGTGAGCATCCTGTACGTTATCCGGCCATCCATGTAAAATCCAAAATTTCACCTTTGTTAGAACATCATCTTGTCCTGTTTGTTCTGCAATATTTTTTGCTGTATATTTAACTGCACTCGGTGTTTCTGACAGCAACAAAACATCATCAATATCCTCGGTGTTGGGCTTCCATTCTTCAGTCTCAATTGGCCATCTACTGAGTGCATCAGCATTTCCAATGTTTGTACCGCTTTTATATTTTAATTCATAGTCATATGAATTCAGCTTCAAGGCCCATCGCATCATTCTTGGAGACAAAACTTTTGGTATAGCTTTATTATGGCTAAATATACCGAGAAGGGGTTTATGATCACTGTATATTAGGACATGCTTTCCGTAAACATACTGATTGAATTTATCCAGACCAAACATGATCGCCGCGGCTTCCTTATCTATTTGTGCGTAGTTACGCTCCGCTTTACTTAATGTTCTGGATCCCATTGCAATCGCTTTTTCTGTTCCGTCGTCCATTATATGGGAAAGCACTGCTCCCACGCCGTATTCAGAAGCATCACAAGTTAATGATACCCTCTTATTATTGTCAAAATGTATCAGGGTGTCATGGCATGATAGTACAACTTTGGCCTTCTGGAATGCTTCTTCTTCCTTCTTTCCCCACACCCATACCGCATCTTTATCTAACAGTCTATGTAGTGGTTCCAACATTGAAGCTTTGTTTTTTACGAATCTATCATAAAAGTTCAACAAACCCAAAAACGCCTGAAGTTCTTTGATATTCTTCGGACTCTTAGCGTTCTCTATTAATTTAATTTTCTGCTCACTTGGGTGAATGCCATTTTTATCCACCACATAACCAAGAAATTCCACTCTATCCGTAGCTATTTCACATTTATTCCGGTTGAGTCTGAGTCCAACATTTTTCAGACAAATTAAAACCTTTTCTAGTCTATCCTTGTGTTGTTCTTCATTTCCACTTATAAGAATGTCATCTAACAATACTGTTACTCCTTTGATACCAGCCAATGTGGTTGACATTACCCGTTGAAAAATACCCGGGCATGCCTTCAATCCATAGGGCAATCTTCTCATTTTATACAATCCTTTTATTGTATTGATTGTTAGGAGCATTCCTGTTTCATTAGATACTCTAAGTTGCGTGTACGCCTCTTTTAAATCTAGCTTGGTAAAGATGACTCCACCAGCGACCTCAGACAGACTCTCATTGATAGTTGGTTGTGGATATGTATCAGTTTCGGTCGCAGAGTTTACGGTTAGTCTATAGTCTCCACAAAGTCGTATACTCCCGTTTTTTTTTACCACTGGCACCACAGGTGTGGCCCAGTTAGAGTATGCTACTGGCTCCATTACTCCAGCACTGACCAACCTGTCAATTTCATCACAAACCCTGTCTCTGATAGCAAATGGTACTGGTCGACTTCTCATGAATATCGGCTGTACATCATTTTTGCAACTTATCACTACTTCTGGTCCTTTGTACTCTCCAAGTCCTTCAAAAACTGTTTCATATTTCTTTAGAATTTCTGTCAAAGATTCAGGCATAGTTGGTTCCACAAGATTAACTCTATCTATACCTTCAACTGTGATCCCAAGCGGCTTAAACCAGTTCCTTCCTAGGAGGTTGCCTCGCCCTTGTCCAATCAGTATTTGTAGGTAACCTTTGAAATTTTTATATTCAATAAAAACTTTGGTCCTACCTTGCACCTGCACCTTAGCATCAGTCCAGGTATGCAGGTTTAGATTGCACTTTTCTAATTCTAGACCATTGGGCCAAATCTGTTCTGCATATTCCCGAGACATGATAGTATAAGAGCAGCCGGAATCTACCTCAAACTTTACTGATTTCTTGTTCAGTTGAACTTCAGTCCATATTGCAGGTTCCCGGTTTATTCCACCCACACAATATAAACCATTCAAACATTCTTGGTCATTCTGATCCTGAATCTCTTTGACTTCCCCAGTTTCCTTATTTTTCTTGCACATTTTTGATATGTGGCCTATTTTTCTGCACGCATTGCATTTTGCATAAGCAAACTTACAATTGTGATACATGTGGCTCCCTCCGCACCTGTAGCAGTATAATTTTTTCTTCCTATCTTCTTTCACTGCGTTTACCTCCATTGGCTCCCCTTCACTGTGTCCGGTACCGCTCGCTGAACTGCAGCTTGGTCCTCCAGCATCTGGTACTGACAGTACTTTGATATCTTCTGTACATTTTTCTGCTTGTAATGCCCTTTGAACTGCCGTTTCGTACGTTAGGTTAGCCATCTTCAGTAAACTTTCTTGTATTTTGGTATCTTTCACCCCACATACAATCCTGTCTCTCAGCGTCCTTTCCAAATCAACAAAATTGCAAAATCTACACATTTTCCTAAGAGCCGCAATGTAATCTTCCATCGATTCATTTTTACCCTGCTTCCGTGTGTGAAATTTGAATGATTCTACAATTTCATTAGGCCGCGGACTAAAGTGATCATTAAGTTTTGTTTCTATTTCAAGTAAAGAAGCCTCACTAACAGATTTTGGAAACACTAATGTTTTTACTAAATTGTACAAATCACTGCCACATGATGCGAAAAAGATGGCTTTTTTGCTGACATTGTCAGTCACCCCCTGTGCTACTAAAAAGAATGCAAATCTTTCTTTATAAGATTCCCAGTCCGCATTTTTGAGGTCAAATGTTTCAAATCTCCTATCAGCCATTGTTCCACACACAATTCACTACTTTTTCACTGGTTTTTCACAATATTTCGCGTATTTTCCGTCGTCGCCAATGTTATGGACTTACTTGGTAAATCAGGACTGAAGATTGTGGGTAGGTAGTTGCCATCTGCATCTTTGCACTTAACCAAGTACCCACATATATATTGTTTAAATGTCAATCAACTACACTACACTATTAGTATAAGTGCACTCACACATAGGTAGGTATTTAATACACGACACTTTGCTTTGCTCATTACGAGACGCAGTTTATCAATTTGTGCGGTTTTGTTTTAGAATCAGTACCCCCGGCCCCGGAAACACCACTCCGAAAAAAACAAAAATTGCCATTGATGCTTTCGCCATCAACTGGCATACTTCGGACTGAAACCCTAGAAAACGTAGAAATTGTTGACGTTCAGATAGAGCTCGTTGGTTTTACACCCGGTGAGTTTTTTCAACCTTTTTTATCTTTTTTTAAAAAATTTTATATTTGACGACCTCTGTGGCGCGGTGGGCGAAGGTCCACCTGCGACGCAGGAGGTTGCGGGTTCGATTCCCGCCTTGGGACAAATATTTGTACGATCTGCAGGTATTTGTTCCGGGTGTTCTGGTCGTTTTCAATGTATAATAAAAAATATCTATCTATGTCATGTATTGTATTATGTATATCAATTATCTAGTACCCATAATACAAGCTCTGCTTAGCTTGGGGCTAGATAATGCTGTGTAAATTGTCCAGCATTATTTATTTATTTTATCTTCTCACTGCTGTGCTGGGAAATTCCCAGACCCGTAATTTCATTCTTTAAAAATAATTCTTTGTAAAACATATTTTACAATTATTAGAATTAATAATGTATACAAAAACATTTATCTATAACTTTATTTTTTTTTAGAATCAAGCGACTCCAACGTCCACCACTCCAACCACTCCAGTCCAGCGCTGCATCCTGAATCATCTGGAAAAGTTGCCAGTAAGTCACGCTAAATTTAGTCGTGTGATTATTAAGGCGTTGCGTTACCCCGACCCAAACTAGCGCCGCCTCCTATTTTATCTTATTAATACGTTTAATGTCCTTTGTTCTACGTAATATTAAGATAAAATAGGTGGTGGCACTAGTTGAATCGGGGTAGCACCTTAAAATGAATTATCGAATGATTAATTTCCATTGCGGTTGCGACCCGCTTCTAATTTATGTTTAAATACGTGTGCTCACGGTCTTGTTTTATTTTAGATACAAATATTTTCGATGAAATCGAAGAACTGCAATGGGATGAAGCCACCGGTTTCAATCCAGGGAGTGACATAGAAGAAGAAGTGTTGGAGTCGGAGGGAATTAACATCAGCGACAATAGAAGCATAACATGCACGGTCAACGATCTTCCATCTAAAATGATGGATTTACTCTCAGAAATGGATCAGCGTGATGATCGTGCTCTCAGAGATATAGCATCAGACCCTGATATGCTATATTTTAACTGGTCCAGTGATAGCGATACCTTCACTGGCCAACAAGAAGTTTTTACTGGAGAAGCTGGCCCTACATTTAGCCTTGATGGACTGACGCCGATAAACATATTTGAAAAAATTTGGGACGACAGCATCATGAATTTAATCTTTCAAGAAACAAATATATACGGCCATCAATTATCGATGAGGGTACACAAGACTTGGACAGATATAAATGTTACAGATATTTGGTCATTTTTTGGCATCATAATGCTACAAAGCGTTTTGCCACTACCAGTGGAAAGGGCATATTGGTACCCCTGCTTACCATACCTAAAACTTGATTTCAGTCAAATAATGTAATATAAAAAGTTTTTGTCAATCAAGAAATGTCTGCATTTTGTTGACAACATGACTATCGCAACTGGAGATACGGAAAATAAAAAACTACAAAAAATTTGGCCAATCATTCAGCACTTGAACGGCAAATTCTGCAGTATGTACCAACCCGAGCAGCACATTGCAATAGATGATACCCTTTTATTATGGAAAGGTAGATTATCATTTGCGCAACTGATTGCGACAAAAGCTGCTAGGGTTGGCATAAAAAGTTACGAATTGTGCGAGTCGCGGACTGGGTATTTGTGGAAGATACTAATTTACACCGGGAAAGAACAAAATAAACCGGAGCAGGACGCTGGCGCTGCGAGCATAGATGAGCCTACTGGAGCGACGTCTAGAATTGTCTATGACCTTGTACGGCCACTGCTCAACAAAGGCCATACATTAGTCATGGACAATTTTTATAACTCTCCTTTGCTCTCACGGACCTTAAAGAGCAAAAAGACAGACACTATGGGCACTCTCCGATTGAACTGCCAATTCGTTCCGGACACTTTAAAAAAAAAACTAAATCCAACACAAGGTTAGGTGAAATTCTATTCAGCCAAACGGAAGACCTGTCCATTTGTGTATGGCATGATGCGAACATGGTGTCAATGATCTCTACCTACCACAAAGCAGCAGTCGGCGGAATTGAGAAACATGGAACCTACAAATACAAGCCACAAGTTGTTTTGGACTATAACCTTTGCATGGGGGGCGTGGATAAAAAGGAGCAAATGTTACAGGCGTTCCCCGTGGAGAGGATCCGAAACCAGGTCTGGTATAAGAAGCCATTCCGCCGGCTGCTGAATGTGTCCATATATAACGCTTTTGTTATATATGGTCACCAAAACAAAACAGTATGCCAGAGGCAGTTCAGAGTCACTTTAGCGGACGAAATAATAAAAAAAATGCTCTATTCCATACCGAATCCTTGTGAGCAAATTCAGCCGAAGATGGGTCACTACTCAGTGCGAAATAAAACGGGCAATTCGCGTTGCAAGTGGTGCTCAAAGCGAAAGGTTGTAAGTCGCACGGTCTGGAAGTGTGATGCATGCAACGTTAATTTGTGCATCCTCGGCTGCTTCAAAAACTACCACAATGCCCTTTAATTTGCATCGTTCGTCTTTCAAAATTTTATCCTAGTCAAAGTTAAAAAGCTTTATTTCTTTGGCTTACAAAATAAGCACTTACACAAGTCAAATTTTATACTATATACCTACAGCAAAAATCTTTATTTCTTTAGGCATACAAAATAAGCACTTAGACAAGTCAAATTTTATACTATAAACAGCTTTATAAAATTGGTTATCTGGAAGAGATCGCTCACAAACGATAAGACTGCCCTATGTTTAAGTTTAATTTCTTGTTAAAGTTCTTCCATTGTTTTTAGTATTTCTTGCGTGTAAGTTGTTGTGACTGGTGTGCAAATAACGTTCTTTATATCTATGTTATCTGGAAGAGATCGCTCACAAACGATAAGACTGCCCTGTGTTTAAGTTTAATTTCTTGTTAAAGTTCTTCCATTGTTTTTAGTATTTCTTGCGTGTGAGTTGTTGTGACTGGTGTGCAAATATAGTTTTTTATATCCATCTCTGTCTTTTAATGTTTACGATTATTACTATTATTAACAAAAATATTTTTAGTCATCGAATTGAACATAATAATTGAAGTCAGAATATTAAAGTGTTTCTCATACATAAACCTTAAAAGAAAGTGTTTCAAAATTGAATGTTGACAATACAACGATTACAAATCCCACAGAATTGGCGAATATTTTTAATGATTATTTTATTGACAATGTAACTACTAATACAATTATTAATAACACTGACATTAATCCGTATAATATAAGTAATAATAACAATTCAATATTCTTAGTGCCTACAGATCCCTTTGACATTCTGAACATAATAATTTCCTTAAAAAACATCAGCAGTGTAGGATATGATGGTATAGCCACATATATAATAAAAGAGGTAGCTATAATAATAGCACCAATACTTTGTCATATTGTTAACCTTTGCCTGGAGAATGGTGTTTTCCCAGATAGTCTTTAACTTACGATAATCAAGCCCCTAAATAAAAAAGGTGCAAAAGATGATGTTAATTACTATCGTCCTGTAGCGCTTATATCGGTTTTCGCCAAAGTTTTTGAAAAAGTTGTATACCGAAGGCTCGATAACTTCTTAGAATCAAATAGCATCCTATCTGATCAAAAGTATGGATTTAGGAAGAATAAAACGATTAATATGGCGGTGTATGATTTTCTGAACAAGATTACGAATGACGAAAAGGGTAAAACTGCCATAGCTATGTTCATGGATATGACCAAAGCATTTGATCACGTTGATCATAAGTTGTTACTGTCTAAATTATATCAATATGGAATAAGAGGAACCGCTAATGACCTATTGAAGTCATATTTAGACAATAGAAGACAAATAACACACATTGACAAACTCTGTCCTAAAACATGCACAAACATAACACACATATCCGACACCAGAATCACACGTTATGGAGTGCCCCAGGGCAGTGTACTCGTACCTTTACTTTTTATTGTTTATATCAATAACCTACCAAATGTTACTAATCACTCTATGACATTATTTGCAGATGACAGTACGGTATTATTCACTAACAACTTATTGACTAACTTTGAAATTGACATTAATAACACACTAACATTAATAATTAAATGGATGACATATAATAATTTAAAAATAAATCTTGCCAAAGACATTTCTTATGATTTTTAAACGACATAAACTACCACTAAATCTTGACATTGAACATTTAAATACAAAAATTAATCAAATAAAATCCACGCGATTCTTAGGACTAGAAATAGATAGCCAACTTAATTGGAAGAATCACACTGAAAATGTTTGTAAAAGGCTAAATCAATTTTCTTATGCTCTTTACAAACTAAGCAAAATAGTAAGTACTCCAACGTTGCTCACAGCGTACTATGGTCATGTTGCGTCTATCCTCAGGTACGGACTTATTTTCTGGGGTAACTCCACAAACAAATCACAAGTTTTTATAGCTCAAAAACGATGTATTCGATCTATGTTTGGTATGGGGCAGACGGATTCCTGCAAAGATGTTTTCAAACAATGGAGAATTCTCACATTGCCAGCACTGTACATTTTGGAAACGGCGGTTTTTGTTAAGTCGAAGTGGTGGCGCTTTTTCGAGACAAGGACGAACACCGCGCGGTGAAGGCGAGAAAGGGAGGCAAGAACCGACCCGCGCGCAATTTCACTGCTTTTTATTAATAAATTTGATATTGCTCTAAAATAATACTCTTTGCAAAAAAATAAAATTATGTTGCTCTTAAGTGTTTAGTTAAGTATTTTTAGACGACATTTCATTAAAATATGTTAAATAACTAGCAAATGAAACGGGTTTTCCGTAGTAAAAATGAAAATTTAGAGGATACTTTGCGATTTTTTTCTATCGAGTCAAGTTGAGTCAATCGTGTTTCGACTTATATAACGCACTAACTAAAATCCTAAACTTTCGAGAATCATCAAAAAAGATTTAAAAAAATAGTGTTTTCTTGCCTTAAAATGGATTTTTCGTGCAGACAAAACCTTGGTTTTGGGTAGCACTTCATCTTAAGCAGAATCCACATCTGTTCAGTTTCTATCCTGCAGAGAGCCGACGTGCAGGTACTCTACACCATAATTGTGCAAGAACGAGAGTATTGCGTATAGGTGTATTCTGCAAGGCACCAATCATATTTAATAAAATCCCATCGTCTATACGAACCATCAATAATATAAATATTTTTAAAAGTACCTTGACGAAGTTACTAACTGAAAAATCATACTACACTGTAAATGAATTTCTAGATGACAAACTACATTAATTTTTCGATTTATTTTACACTTAACATTTCCTTTTATTTTACTGACATTGACGAATTCTACATTTAAAAATAATCTTTTTGACATTGAATATTGACATCTAGTAATTCATGAGTCCATTGCTTTGCTAAATGAAGTCACCATTATTATTTATTACATTTTTTGGCGTAGCGTTACATTCTCTATGATACATTACCTATTAAACTAAAAGGTGCCTTTGTTTTTATTTTTATTAATATTTTTTTTTGTAATCTATAACTCGGTGTTTGTTTTGGTTGTTTTAGTAACTGTTGTGTTCTTTTTATATTAGTATCATATCTGTTTAATTTACCAACTCATTTTATGTATGCATTGCCTACCATGTTTTAATTTTGCACGCACTTTGAGGCATAATGTAGTGTAAGACCTATGTACCTACTGTACCTACATTTCAGCAAATAAATAATTATGAATATGAATTATGAATTAAACCTTATCTTGTTTTCCGGACATTCCGGATTGACCGGATTGGGATAATTAGTGTAAGCCCTGCCTTATCACTCGCCTTTTGGGAAACATTTCGTAGGTGTTTAGAAAGTGGTCTACCTACATAAAGTTTAATAGCTTTTTTGTATTCTACCCAAAAAATAAGGGTTAGGTATCATTTGAAAGCTGTTTTTAGATAGATTATAGGTTACTAAATAAGATTTCATTCCAATGAAGTTAGCTGAACAAAAAAAAGTTAGAACCGTAAAGATATGTGTTCTGAATGTGGTATACTGCTGGCTTCTTTCCCATATTTTGATGTAGTAGTTAATTCAATGCCTCATAATTACAACCTAGCATATCAAGAATGAAACAAGCTTTCAGAAAATACTAATATTTTTGGTGTGCATGTTGGTGTAAGTATAAGAGAAATTAATTAATATGTGGCAGCTGAAAAAACCACGCGAGCCGCGCAAAAATCGTTGATGCGCGGGTGAATCGAAGTATAAAATAGACAGACGCGGCGGCGCGCAGGTAAATCAAGCGCCGCGGATCGCGGACGCGCGAGCGAATCGACACGGCACAAATTATCGCGCGGCGCAAGCGCGGCGCAGTGTAGTGAGCGGCTACGTACGTAGGTGGTAGGCTACGATCTTCGAGAACAGGATTAGACAATTTTTCATCAGATCTGTTCCTTTGAGAGTATAGGCAGGTCGGTAAGTAGGTACCTACCTACCTACATTACTACAAGTCCACGAATAATAAAATTATAAACCTACATTTACCTAACTTTTACATCGTCTACCTACTTTTTATAAGCTTGTTACATTTGGTAAGGTGCCCATTCTACTCATCCAATTTTTTTGACTAATGTAATTTGGCCTATGGTTTATTTCAGCCTATTGGAGCTACACTTATGCAAATTTTTAGCCCGATCTGTTGAGAAGTTTTGGCGTAAAGAAGTAACAATCAACCATCTATTCATATAATTAGTGTGATGTGATTTCATTTGAAATCAACTAGGAACGCAAATTACAAGAATCTTGGACATAGATATTGGATGAGTGGAATGGGCCTTCATCCAAGAACCACAGCAAGAACTTTGATCAAAAATGGGACAAAGATTTTGGATGAGTATGGAATTGGCACCTAAGTATGAAGATAGGTACCTAGTAGGTACCTATGTAGCTTTTTTTATCTGGTCTTACCGTGGACGGAGGAAACTCTTACCCATGATCTTTGTTACTGGGTGTTACTAGTAAAGAAAGTACCATAATAATAACAAAAAAAAAACAACTTCCAACGCTACACACTTAAACTGCCTTATATTTATATTATATTATAGGTAGGTAGGTATGCTTTTTTATTCAAACTTAGAGAGGCACCTAGAGTTAGTAAATGGTACAATTAAAAGGTCTAGCTGCCATCTGTTAACTAGAAGGCCGTTAACCCTTAAACTAGGCAATTTTCACGTTAGTTTAGCAACCATTTCAAAATTCCTTACAGTTTAAGAGATTTAAAAACTTGAAAGCCTCTAGATTACTACAGAATTTTGGAAGATTCCTTCGCTTAAAAGCAACTTATCCCTAATACATCGCTTAAATGTAAAATGTCATAGCTGCCCTGTACAATAACTATGTTCTAGTCTCATATTTAACTAAAAATCGGTTATTCGATTTTGCTTGATCATAGAAACGCGAAACACCTTATCGTCTTTTTATACAAGCTTTGTCCAGAACATTACACAACAGACTTATAAAAGAAACTGTTTTAGCCATAAATAATTTAGGTCTTATTAACTTTTTCTTGACAAAGATTCTTAAAAACATTTTAAAATTAACAATTTAGTTAATTTTAATTCATTTCAATTATTTTTTAACCATAGTTAAGAGCCGTTTAGAACAGTATTTTTTTTATTTTTTGAAACACAATTTTTATGCGACCCACAAAAAACGAAACAGAAAAAAATTATTTTAAAAAACTATAAAAGGATTTCGACTAGACTGGACACAGAATTAATCACACAAATAAATCGCAATCTATGTGTTCAACCATCGTTCATCAAGTAGTTCTATCATAAATATGTACCTATCATAAATAGTGTTTTAGAGATAGTGTTTCGCATGTTCTTTGCTTTTTCTCAACAACCGCTAAATAGGATTAACGAACTTTTAATTATTAGGTAGCTAGCAGTATTTGTTATGTTTCATTTAATTTTGATTAAATTAAACTACTATCGGCGCCGGTTGACGAATGTATAAATTCTGCATTTCATAAACACGCGGTTTCAGTTGCTCCTCCATTTCAATCTGAGTGCTCCGCACGACGATAATACAAACTGCAAGGGTGACTGTAACAAAAAACAAGTATAATTTAGGAACTTGGCCTTTGAACAAAATATAAATTTAAAATGTGGGGGCTGCTTTCCGACGTTTTTTAGGGACTACTGGTGGTCTGATAAATAAACGACTAAATCGTTATATTATTATAATTACATTTTAATAAGTATAATAATGTGTGATGCCGGCTTAGAATTTGCGTAGTGAAAAAATTCGAAGTCTATGGAATTTGCACCACCCCAACCTACCCCAACTCTTCCATTGGGTGTCGTAAGTAATCAAATTATTTCGAGTGAGTTTCGAATAGTTTTGCTACGAAGAAGGTTCGATCTTCTGGGGTTGCCAACAAAGCAAAGGATTGCCTCAATATGCCGCGCTTTTACCTACTTGCTCTGCTCAGCTTTCCGTAGCCGGGTTGGTAGCCAGACCTTTAATATTCTTTGAATCCTTGATTTTTTGAATTGTGTGTTACTTACAAGCCCACTTTAAAATGGGAATCATGGCCACGAAGCCCATAAAAATACAAGTCAGGATAATCAGCGCTACAGCTAGCGCGAACAGGAAATAGGCAGCGCTGCAGTAGAAGTTCAGGTACCTTGGCCGGTTCTAGAACAGATGAGAAAAATGTTAGTCCTAACAACGCAAAAAAATAAAAATCTAACGTTTTTTAATTCATGGAGGAGAAACATGTTTCTAAATTGGTAGATAACTCGTTGTTCTTAAGCACCCTACTTTAGTACCTACCTAGAATATAATTGTAGATATGTACCCCATTCAATTTCATATAGGTACCTACCAATAACAACAGCCTGCCAAATTTATTTTATCAGTCATCTATGTAGTAGGTACCAATACAAAGAAGCTTATATCCTGTCTGAGATGTGAGTTGGATTTGCCAAGAAATTATGTCGTTGAGGAGATCAGATTATGCGTGTGAATTCATTTACGTTTCATCTTTATACCAAGGTTCACGGATAATGCTTCTTGACCAATACGTATAGGTACCAATAAACCATAGTAGGAACCTTATCACAAGCTATGCTTAGCTTGGGTAGCTAGTATTTTTTATCTGTGGCTTGGGGATAGAAGATGCTGTGTGGATTGTCCAACATTATTTATTTATCTAGTACAGGTTTGCTTCATGTTACCTAAAAAGCTTTTAAAATTTAGTTACCAACTAGAGCAGTGTCCGAAATACGATTAATGCCATACACAATTTGGTTGCAGGTTCTATTCCCGCTGCGAGTATCTACCTATCATGATTTGACACTAGCTTCGTCCAAAACGTTAAGCATGAGTCGATTTATTTTAAGAATTAGAATGAATAGGTGGTATAGTTTCCAGAATTACCTTACCATATACTTTTTTATGTTTTACATTTTTGTAGAGTAGGTATTATAGGTAAGTACATTAGATATCTTTTTATTAAAAGAGTCGCAAATATGGATGTCTCGACAGAGCCTACGCATTTGCTATTCTGGTGGGAGTCGAGACCCTAGTTCCGTGGGGAATCAGTACCCCACTCGAAGAGCCTCAGGGCTCTCTCGCGTGGTTTAACCAGAGGCTTGCTGCGCCAGATACTCACCAGCTCGAGCTGGTGAGTATCTGGCGCATCAGGTTTGACTTAAAGCGGGGCAATGCAGCCATTGATATCGATCAGCTGCAGCAGTTGAGCTACCTATAGATTGATTGCAACAGTCTGCAGTTATCTCAGTTCTAATTTAATTCTATTATTTGATTGCATTTATTTTTAAGTTACTTACAGAATGAACTCCAACGACCAGCACTACATGCATGAAGATATTGTACAAGAACACCAGCATATAATACCCGAAGGTGATGTATAGATTCAGTGCACTCTTCTCCAACTCCTGAGGAGGCGGAGACGGCGGCGCGTGGGGTTTCTCCACGTACGTCGCTACTTTGTACGTGTAGAAGGATATAACGGCTAAACTCAGGCAGGAGAGAAGCTGAAATTAAATATAATAGCGGGCTGAAAGAACTAAATAAACTAATAAATTACTAAATAAATAAAAAGGGGTTATAAAAGAACACTTCTAGTATGGCTTGGGTGAAATGCCCAGCGTGGAGATTATGGGCTTTTCCCCCCTGGAGATAAAAGATGAATGAGGCGCTTCTCAGGGGGAGGAATGCGTCCAGTAGTGTAGTATCAATATAGGCTTGATCAAAATTTTCAAGTGGCGTCATCTTGTTAAAATTTGAGTCTAATTTAGTTTGATGTGTGTGATGGCACGTGGATGAAACGACAAATGAAGAGAAAATATCTCTTGTTTGGGGTACAAGGGAGACTCCAAGATCTTGTCTCCCAAGCCAACCTAACCTGCACGTGGTGTACCCTGCTAGATAACGAACTAGGCTCTGGTGAAAATATCAACATTCTTCATAATTTGATAACTCATATTACTATTATTTTCCATTACTTGACACTGGCAGAAAAGAGTCCAACCAGACTCATATTGCCATTAACAAAGAATCATCATCATCATCATCATACCTCTTGTTTACGCGAGTTGCCATGGTAACAATTTGCTACGAGCGATGATATGTGATGTTGCTTTAGATACGTTTTACGGTGCTCATATTCTATCAGAGCCTTGAACAACAAACTTTCCTGGGACCACCGTTTATACTTATAGCAAAGAAAGAATCATCAAAATCTATTAAGAATTGGCGATTATAGTTATCATCAAAAAATTTGTAGCTAGTCATGATTTTTCAATAGTGAATGTTGTTGTTTAAGCTTGGCGTAATAAATAGTAATCCCTCGTGAATATTTTATTTTGTGAAACAATTCGGAATTATTGACTATTGTAGGTAATAGTCTATCTATAGGTACTACAATAGAGAAGAATTTTTTGTTAATTTAAAATCGGTCCATAATTGACGAAGAATATGAACAAAATAACTACCTACGTAAATAAAAATAATACAAACAGCCAAACATAGAAATTCCTCTTGAAGTCGGTAAAAAAGTAGAACTTACGAGCAAGAGAAATTCGCCTCTCCATATCTCGCTGTGCGACACTAAACTTAGATCCTATTCACGAGGCTGCCCCCGAATACTCAAACGAATCTGAGACTTAATGTCGTCTCAAGTGACGAATTTTTGACAAACTCTCATTGAAAACTGTCAAAAAACCGAGAATTGAGAACAGCTTAAAATTATGTGAGATGCTTTTGAGTATTTGGGGGTGAGTCAGCAATCGTCTCGATATTTTATATAGCAGCAAAACCTAGGTAAATATAATGTTGTATCATAAGATATATTTATTTAAGTATATGTAGTAGATTTAGGATAAATAAAGTTACTTTCATTCCATTTTTTTATTTCATTTCTAAACGTCAAAGTAATTTATACCTATATTTCAGTGTATTGCCTTCGGCTTGACCTTTCGGAGATTACCTTTACCTACCTAGCTGCACACACTTACCTACTTCGTCTCTGTGTGGGTTGCGCGCGCCCTTCGCGAGAGGCGGGGCGCGCGGGGGAGCGGCGATGTCAGGCGCGGGAACGGGTGACTGCGCTTCTTCAGTACGCTTATATTTACCAAGTTGTACACACGTGCTACTTACTCAAAATTTTTGCAACGTTGTTGTAACGTTTATGCTTATAAGTGTTATGTTATAATACCCTTGTGGTTATAAACAAGTGCTATCGCAAGTCGGATTTCGTTTATAAAAGCGGTAAGTGCTTGTTTTCATGTGATATTTGTCTCTGCTTTATATGTGGGTTTTTCAGGTACAAATAAATACCGTGAGGTGTGAGTACCTGGTATTTATTATTTTCTCTTCGGTTGTCGGTCATTCACCACTTCCGTAATAGAAATTGTTTTGCTTATGATCTGTCGGCCCCTGCCACTATCATTATTTTTGTGGATAAAATGCTATCCCAAGAGCCGCTGTCGATTTCATCACTCGGCTTCTTCTGCTAGTCCAGATTTGCTCATTCTGTCAAATCTTGAGCAGTTTGCGTCTCAACAATCGAGCCTTACGGCTCGAAAGTCGAGCCGCGTTCGTCTCGAAGATCAAGCCGCGCGGCTCGAGATTTCAGCCGCGCGGCTCAAAGTTTCAGCCGCGCGGCTCAAAGTTTCAGCCGTGCGGCTCAAAGTTTCAGCCGTACGGCTCAAAGTTCGAGCGGCGCCGCTCGTTATTTGAGCAGACTTTTCAAACTTTGAGCAGTGCTAGCAACAAACAAGACTATTGTACGCATTATTCTCCAAGAGCCCAATTATGTCGCACGACGTGCATGACTATCACTGTCAAAGCTATATAATGAACCTCACCTTTTTCTTATTGCTTTGCTAATATTGCCTGATTACAACGCCTTTGCTTGTTGGGTATGCTTGTCTATGACTTGACAGCTTGCTTTTCTTCTTTTAGATGGCATAAGGTGGGGGCTTTGTCACCCTTGTTCAAAGAGAATATAACGCTGCCCTTCGTGTTCTCTTAGTGGAGAAGGCTGAATCACAACAAGAGATAATTTTGGAGCGTGTAAAACAGCTAGCTCAAGAACATCTTCCAGAGGGATGGGCCCAGTGGGAAGTGGCAGATATAACTAAAGAAGTTTTTGGCCATATTTTTGCCCTTATAACCGTGGGCTTGGCCCTAGCGTTTAACCCAGAGGCGGACCTATCAGAGAAGGGCTACAGAGATATGCGTCGATAGCTATTAGACTGGGCATTCTCTCGGGCTCTCATATGAGGCCCTCCTGTGGTGGCGAACCGGATCCGTGGATCCGCAGCTCGTACTGAGTTATTCAAGCATTCTGTTGAAGTTTTACGGCCTTTGCTATATACACGTTCACAAGCAGATAGAATTTTGTCTGGTAAACTATCAGAGTCTGACGGAACCCGCCGGAAAAGAAGGAGTACCTCATCAATCAATAGCCTATATACTTGTAACAAAATGCCCCGTTTAGACGACAGATACGAGACACTTAAATAAGAAGATGGAAAATATGTTCTCCTTACTATTTTTTTATAAAAGATTGAGCACAAATCCGCCCCTGACCGGTATCGGAGCAAGATATATCGGATTCGGATGCGTCTATCGACTGCTCTTCATGGAGAGCCCTTATGAGCCCGCTCATGGACACTTTACCCTGCTCAGACGGAGATGTACCTACTTGCAGCAGATTTCGACTTTTAGCCCAAGTCAAAGAGGCAGATCCCCTAGTCCCTGAGCCTAATGTCCGAATTAAGAAGGAAGGGATAGATTGCCAACGCTTAGGCATGGATGGGTGGAACCGTATCCGCTACAAGGCGGTTGAAAAGTTGCTACAGGCATCTCCAGTATTTAGTTCACTGAAAGTAAATACGGAGCTCAATTCTATTGTGCCTTCATCAGGATGGCTCCCTAAGATAGATGAGATATTGGGCACAGTTACGTATGGTCTCCTCATGCAACGCAAGGCACTATCCGAAAATTTAGAAACTATTGCGATTGATCATCCAGGAGTCGCTGGTCATATATAAAAGATTTTGGGGGAAGATTCCCAATTCAGAAGACTTAAACGCACATAGATCCGCGGTTTTCGATTGCAGACGCAAGTCTTTTAAGACTCATAGAGGAAGACAGACTTTAATGAGGTTTTGAACGCAGCGGTGCATCTGATCCCGTCTTCGGAATCGCACCTATTTGACGAACATAGATTCTCAGCTTTGGTAAAGGAGAATGGCGGGATTACAGATCGAAAGAGACAGATGCCGAGACACGCGAATCAGCAGCTCCGAGAGGAACGTTTCAGAGTCGTTAACAGAGGCCGTCAACGGCTCAGGGAATGCCTTCGTCAGATGCCTCTAACCCCCGTTCTGGCCAGTTCAAGTCTGCAGGCAGGCAGCGTGGTCAAGGTTCCGGTAGAAGATCACAAGGTAACCGTAGGTATTGACGGTTCTCGCGGGGGCCCACTGAAGAATTTTGCTTCTCAGTGGTTAAGGTTAGGGGCTCCAAAAGCTATTACAAGGATAATAACAGGCTATGCGATACCGTTTGTTATGAAGCTGCCATCCATTTCTCTAACCAGAAAATCCCGGTTTACGACAAAGACCTCATCGGCGAAATAAAAGGTCTTTTAGCAGCAGGGGTTGTAGAGAGTTCAAAAAGCTCTTCCAAATGGAAAAGTCAGGCAGATATTCGATCTTCGATGCTTGAACGCTTTT
The DNA here is from genome assembly GCA_946478455.1 of Eupithecia vulgata. Taxonomy (NCBI): domain Eukaryota; kingdom Metazoa; phylum Arthropoda; class Insecta; order Lepidoptera; family Geometridae; genus Eupithecia; species Eupithecia vulgata. The sequence goes on from OX297874.1 coordinate 2,594,797, forward strand.
CTCGATCCTCCCAAGTTCAGATTAATCAACCAAACAACAAGTCCCTCAGTTTTTTTTTTGCAAAACGGCGACTTTCTAGTCAAGTTAGATTTCAGTTAGGCGTATTTTCATATTCCAATAAGGGAGAGTCATCGAAGATATCTGTCATTCCTTTACAGAAAGAGACTCTTTCAGATGACACCCTACCGTTCGCCCTTTCCAAGCGTTATCTCGCGTCAGCAGAGTTCTGTAATTTTAACACGAATATAAATCAGACAAGGTTACCGGACGCGAAGGTATCTCGTCTGACGAAGGATCTGAGAGAAGTACTAGAATCAGTCACTAGAATCGGTCGTGGGAATCGGGCACAGCTCTGCTAGGCAGGCTAGGTTTTGCGTCCCTGGTAACATTCGATTGAATACCAGACGTATTCGAAGAGCCAGTTGACAGCTTTCTCACGCTCTTCCAAAGTCCAAAGTTGTTACACCTTCGTCAGCTCTGCTGGACTGCCAGTGGTGAATCAGAAATATCAGGAGGCCAGGAAAGATATTTGTACCAGAACCAACAGTCTTCCTATCCACAGATGCATCCGAACAGTTTCTCTCGGGTCTTTGGATAGGAAACCAGTTAGGGTGGCATATAAACAGGAAGGAAATGTACGCGGTGCTAATAGCTCTGTTGAATTGTCGGGAGACAGTTCGAGGCAGATCGGTAATGGTGCAGTCCGACAACAAGACAGTTGTTTCATACTTGAGAAACCAAGGGGGGACTCGTTCGGTTGTCCTGAATTCCTGATGGAAACGACCAGAAAGTTGTGGGATTTGACAGGCGATCTGGGTGTGTCCCTTCATGCCTTCAATCTCCCAGGACGTTACAACACAATCTCCGACTGTCTGTCACGAGGGAACATACTTCCTGATTGGCACCTCCAGAAGGACATTCTGCTAAAGATATTTCGCAGGTGGGGTGTACCTCAAGTGGATCTGTTTGCCACAAGTCGGTCAAAGATTGCTCCGTCATATGTGACCATAGAAGCGGGGGATGTGAATGCCTTATTTATCAACGCTTTCAGCCGTCAGTGGCACTTCTTTCTAGCGTGGGCTTTTCCACCACCGCCTCTAATTCCCAGAGTTCTTCGCCACCTCAACGAGTCGTCAGGGATCTTCCTTCTTGTAGTTACCCGATAGGAGGGAGCGTTTTGGCAAAGCGACTTGAAACAACGGGCTCTGGAAGCTCCGTTCCAAATTCGCAACTTGTAGGACTGTCTAATAGACTTGGCTGTCAATCGCCCTCCGCCACAAACGGAGTGTCTCTGTTTAGAGGTTTGGAGAGCACGGGGTGTTAGTAAGTTAGGCGAAGGCCTAGACCCAGACGATGTAGAGCTCTTACAGTCCGCATGGAGAGTCTCCACCTGGCGCACTTATGCTTCAGCATGGAAGCAGTGGGTTTCATGGTGCAAGGAGAAAGGCATTGAGCCTAGTAATCCTCGACCGCAGGCGGTAGTTTCTTACTTAGGCTTTTTACCGCGTTCCAAAAATTTGGCGTATTTTACAATTTTGGTTCATAAGTCGGTTATTGTTACATTAGCGGACCCTGTTCAAGAAAGACGGTTGGCGGGTCATCCTTTAATATCTACCTTTCTAAAAGCAATAAGCTTATATAAATGCATTGCTTTGAATCCAAGATCTCAGATCTGTGACATCCAGGATCAATGGTTGCGTGCTCATGTCCCAGCCAGGGACAGCATTTGTCAAGTTTCAAGACATGTAGATTTTTTGCTTTTAGTTGCGTCTGGACGACGTATTCATGACTTAACTCTCTTAGATATTGATGAGCAGCATTGCCAAAGGAAGGAATCTTCCATTACGTTTTGGCCAAGATTTGGTTCCAAATCTGATGTATTAAGTACCGTCAATCAGGTTGGCTACTGGCTTGTTCTGGAAAGACGGCGCTAAGTTTAGTGACTTGGACTAGGTGTTTAATCGACCTTTTAGCTTCTAGGAGGAAAGCGAGAAAGGGTCTTTTCAACCTTTTTATTACTACTCGAGGAGAGGTGAAGCCTGCATCAAGATCGGTTATTGCAGGCTGGCTAAAAACTGCTTTTAAAGATTTGGGTATTAATTGTAGTCCAGGTTCAATTCGATCAGCAGTAGCTTCGAATGATTTTAAATACAATGTTCCCTTGGATAATATTCTGGCGCGGGGTAATTGGAGAAATTCACGAAACTTTTTCAAACATTATTGTAAACCGGTGGAACGGTCGCAAGGCTGCAATTCTAATTTACTGAATAATTCTTTCTCGGTTGCAATGTGACCTTTGAGGTATTTAGTTGAGGAATTTACTTCTTGCATAATGACGGTTTGTTTGCTGATTAGTACTTTATTTATTTACTTCTCCTAGCGTGTGAAGTCACGCTTTGTTATACTTTTAAGAAAATCTTTAATTTGGGTGGTGTCTAGATAAGTTGTCTCCTTTGTAAAGGTGCTCTTAATATAATTATAATATTGTTTAATAAACATATTGGATTTTTTTTTGTTCCCAAATATACTTATATGTGAATCGAAAAGGTTTTCCTTAGTCACAGTACGCTTGGGAGCGCCGGCAGATGATAAACACGTCTCCGAAAGGTCAAGCCGAAGGCAATACACTGAAATAGGACCGTTTTCCACCCCGTAGGGAAGAAAACGATTATTTCAGGTCTTGCCGAGGCTTGACCTGAGCAAGTCCTTGCCGGCTTTTCGGATATAGGTACTGAAGAAGCGCAGTCACCCGTTCCCGCGCCTGACATCGCCGCTCCCCCGCGCGCCCCGCCTCTCGCGAAGGGCGCGCGCAACCCACACAGAGACGAAGTAGGTAAGTGTGTGCAGCTAGGTAGGTAAAGGTAATCTCCGAAAGGTCAAGCCTCGGCAAGACCTGAAATAATCGTTTTCTTCCCTACGGGGTGGAAAACGGTCCTATTACAAGCTGCTGCCCGAAATGCTGCCGGATGGTAAATATACACACCTACTCGCAGGCATGCTTTTTATCCCATAAATAAGTTCCCATCATGGGATAGAAATAACCTGCGAAGCCGCGGGCAGCAGTATGTAATGAGAAACAAGTCAGATAAATCAAGGTATTCAATCTATAAATCAAAGTAAAAATAAAGAAAAATACTTACGATCGAAACATAGCCAATCAAAAGCGATCCGACTCTGAGTGGTATACAACAGCAACACTTACTAACTCTTGGATACCAATAGGTTTGCGTCATTTTAACTACCTAATAAAACACCTTTTTATATCACTAATCTTTACTTTCCTCTAAAGTTATTATACGTTTTATGTAAAAAATCGGTAACACAAACGACTAAAACATGACTAGGGTACGAGCGTATACAGTTATTGATAAAAACATGTAGTTATCAATCTGATAGTGGGAAAGAGATAACGAGTCACCATTGGACTTCTTGTGAAAGGGACCGGAATATAGATTAGGATTAGTTAGACGTAACTTTTGGATAAGATAGGCCTCCTAAACTCTTGTGGCACTCCACGCGGCCCTGCGCCAATCTCATGTAGGTTCGCTCAGAGACATTAGGGATACCTAGGTCTCGAACCAACCTAGGTATGATAGGATCTAGGACGAACCTACACCTAGTAGGTACCTACCATCCGCCCATCTTGCCTCTAGAGTTTGGAGGCCTATGCCCAGCAGTGGGTGAAGCGGGTTGACGATGCTGATTGGTTAATAAAGATCTCCCCTACGGATGATAGTAATCGTTTATTACAATACAGTCTTAGTACTCTCCAACCAGGTGGGATGCGATGCGATTTGCGAAAGACTGCAGGCGGACTGCAGGATGCGGCAAGCTGAAGACAGGGCGCTTTGGTGCTCATTATGGGAGGCCTAGTATGCCTCAACCTCAACAGCCTATAATGGTCCACAACTGGAAGCAGGCCTCCACCTGATTTTTTTATCCCATGAGGGTAATGAACGTAATCCCCACGCTAGGCAAGCAGGCTGGAGATCGCAGTTCGGTGGTAGATATATTCTGCAAGAGGCGCTGCGGCCCGCCCCCTGGTACATATCCCTTTGTCGCCTGTTATGACACCCACGGGAAGAGTTGGGGTGGTGCAAAATCTAAACAGGCACCACACAGCCGCTGTCAGACAGGATAACAAAGATGATGATGATGATTCTTAGTGAATGGCAATATAAGTCTGGTTGGACTCTTTTCTGCCAGTGTCAAGTAATGGAAAATAATAGTAAAATATGAGTTAGCAAGTTATGAAGAATGTTGATATTTTCACCAGAGCCTAGTTCGTTATCTAGCAGGGTACACCACGTGCAGGTTAGGTTGGCTTGGGAGACAAGATCTTGGAGTCTCCCTTGTACCCCAATAACAAAGAACAATAATAGAATATTAGGGATATACTACCTAGTAGAAGATATTTCATGAGGTGACATAATGCTTGACATTATGATGCAGAGAGCAGTGAGTTAGAGAGCAGAGCAGCTAATCTATACTAATATTATACCTAAATGCGAAAGCATGTTTGTTAATTTGTCTTTCCTTACTAAGCAACTAGTAGACTTGATTTGGCATAGAGTTGAATGGATTGGAAGGAGTAACATCCTCTTCTTTTTATCCCATAAGTCAGTTCCCTTGGGATAGAAATGAATGATTCCCGTTACGCCGATTCCCCCAACGTAGATTCCCGCTACGTCGATTCTCGTAGTCTTTTCGATTCCCATCACAGCGACCGCGCTTTTTCGATGTGTAGGTACTGTCGGCAGCGGCATAGGGAAAGTAAATAAAAACTGTATGGCTGATAAAATTCTATTACTACCTATGTTGACCTTAAACAACACGTGCGAAGCCGCTAGCAGCAGCTAGTCTATACTAATATTATAAATGCGAAAGTGTGTTTGCTTGTTTGTCCTAACTGTCCTAAGTAACGCCCTAACTAAGCAACTAATAGAATTGATTTTTGACATGGAGATAGTTGAAAGTATGGAGAGTAACATAGGCTACTTTTTATCCCATAAACCACTTGCCATGGGATAGCAATAAACTTAAACAATGCCGCGGGCAGAAGCTAGTAGTATATAAAATTCACTAAGTGCTCTTTTTTTAAGCCTTAAGAAATAAAGTTGACTAACTTTGTTTTGGTGTTTCTCGCTGGTAGCTCAAGACACCACCACATCACAGTATCCTAATGAGATAGGGATTTAAGGCTGATGTGTCTTATTCATTCTGCTTAGGACGATACCCCGAGCCAAACTAGCGCCGCCACCTTTTTATCTCATTATTTCGTTGAACGGTAATTTCAAATTTTCAATGGGCAGTTTGTGATACCTATATCTTTTTTAACGCCTGTATAATAGTTTTATTTTGAATAGGTTAAGGCACTTTGTGGCCACCAAACTCAATTATCGTATCTCTGAATAAACTATTCAAAATAAAACTATTATAGAGGCATTACAAAAAAGATCATAATAGGTATCACAAACTGCCCGTTGAAAATTTTGAAATTACCTTTTTTCAGCGAAATAATAAGATTAGTAACCTATGAGCTAAGAGGGGTTTTTATGTACGATGGCATAACGTAGACCGTGCTACGATGCTACGCCGAACTCCCGTAGCATACAAAAGTATGCTACGGGAGTTCGGCGTTGCATCGTAGCACGCTTGAACGCGCACTAATAACCTGTAAGGCGTTGCGCAAACGTAGACACTTTTGTGTCTCGTGTCAGAGACAAGCTACCTATGAATATTTGATTTATGTATCAGTAACCAGTACCAGTAACCAGTATGAAATCATCCACTCCCTGCGCATGCGTGTGTCCTGTTGATCCCACTTAAGGTGGGACGGAACCTCTAAGCTCTCATACAAACGTACTTTTCGATTCATTTGTAAACTACGTCCCCGATTTTAATGAAATTTTGCATACATGATCGGAAAAGAAATAGCTATGTTTGTATCTTGTTCAGTTTTTCAAAATACGCTATCATCATAAGTGAGAGCGAAAATTAATTTTTATCCATGTGCAAGATATTTTTTAACTTTCGCTCGCATTTAATTATGTATTTTGAAAAACTGAAAAGATACAAACATAGCTATTTCTTTTCCGATTATGTATGCAAAATTTCATTAAAATCGGAGACGTAGTTTGCAAATGAATCGATAAGTACGTTTGTATGAGAGCTTAGAGGTTCCGTCCCACCTTAACACACACTTACTCATTAACGAACAATAAGTGTTCGTTGTCGGTAACAGAAACTAAAAGTCGTCAGTTGAAGACACAAGCAACATTAACAAATTCCTTACAATTGTGCTGAGCCGCGAATTGTACCAGTGTGTCCAGAAATAGCGACCGGTAACCTGTGTCCGATCCGATCACCGCTACAGGGCACATCAACTACGGTTCCCTGTGATGGTGTGCCGTGTCGGCAACACGTCTGCGCAGCGCCTAAATTGATGGATAACAGAGCATCCCATCAAAAACCCTTAGAAAGTTCGACTAAGTACCGATGGTATATTTACTTTGAATAAAAAGTTGTTTTATTTTATAAACATTTATTTAACTTAATAAATAGGCGACTGAGTAAAGATTTTTTATGATTGTCGTAGTTAATTATTTATTTTAAATGTAAAAATTTATTAAATCAGGGTTATTTATTATTCTTAATTTTTGTTATCTCTCTTTTGTTACTAAATATAATATTATACACATATTATATCTGATTTAGTATCAATATATTGTATGTCAAAAAATAACATTAAATTTATGATTGGAAATAAAAAAAATACAAAACAATAACCATATAACAGCAAAAACAACAATATAACAGCAAGATTATTACTAAAAACTAAAACTCAAACTTCTCGCAAGTACCTACTTACTAGCATAATCTCACATGTAAAGGGAAAAATGTTTGAATTTTGAGTTTAAAAACTAATGAGAACTAAATTAAATGAGAAATTAAATCTTTCAAAACTAAAAATTGTTTCGTGCTTCTGTGCTTCGATTTTCGATAATCCCATTTTATATTAAATATTTTCCACCAATATACCTTGGGTACCAATATATGTATACAATATATCCTTTTGTATACAAAATATACCCAAAATTTTAAATCGGTGTCTAAAAACATCGAAATTAGGTACTTACTTGAAAATTTTCAGCAGTAGATAAAGTATCGCTGGAATAAAATTGACTATAACAAAATGAATTTGGAAATGACAATGTAATCAAAAAAATAAAAACTATCTTAATATGCCTATAATTATGAATGCGGGATAAGGTCGGTGTTTACCAACGCAACTGGTTTGTGGTTAACCCGCTCACATCCATAATTAAGGCGGTGGTATGCGTGAAACTAGCGCCGCCACCTATTTTATTTTATTACTACGTTGAACAAAAGAACTTTAAAAAATCCATAGTACAGTTTGCAATACCTATTATAAGCTTTTTTTAAGGCCTGTCTTATAGTTTTATTCTATTTAGTTTAGTATATCGAAAATAAGTGGCCACCAAGGGCAACTTCGAGATTCTGCTTAAACCTAATAGAATAGAACTATTACAGAGGCGGTAAAAAAAGCTTATAAGTATCACAAACTGCACGTTTGATATTTGAAATATTCTTTGTTAAACGTAGTAAAAAAATAAAATTGGTGGTGGCGCTTGTTTGACATATACCACCGCCTTAATGACATATTGGTTCACAGGACCTTGCCGCAGGCCCAAAGCACTCTGCTTTGCAGGTCAGGCATCCATCATTACACATGTCCACGTATAAACTATACACCACCACAAATCCATAGAACTCCAATACTGAAAAGGGTTAATTCACATTAGCCTAAACTAAAGCTGTGTGCGGTATAACCCAGTTCATTACAGAAACGAATCTAAAATGGCGGCTTCTACTTGCGTTGATTGATAGTACTGTTGGCATATAAAATTTCAGGGTTAAGATTTATTTAAATTCATAATAATATTAACAAGACCGGGTCGTAATAACGCTGCCCCAGCGCGGTACGTAACAGAGTACCTACCACAGGGTATCATCAAAATACTTGCAAGTATTTAATCCCTGGTTTTATACGAGGACGTACTTGAAAGCCCTGATACTCAATTTTACAAGTACGCCACATCGCTGATTTGTAACAATGATCACCAAGCGCGTCAAGACATCGTGAAAGCAATTCAAGGCTGGTTTTTTTCTGCCGTCTGTACGCGCGAGTGAGTATAGACGGCACTAGTATAACAAGCAAGCGAGAGACCATAAAAAGCGCCGCCATTTCAGATTCGTTTCTTCAATGGACCGGGTTATACCACTGCATTTTGGTCTATCGGGTAGACTCGCCATCAGCTATAGAATTTCTACTACACGAATTTAACTAATCGTGTGGAATGAAACCTATTATAATTGGTCCTTTACTTTTCTACAAACTTCCATTAGACTCATAAAAACTCGTCATTTTTAAATAGTGCGACACTTCTTTTGCTACATAAAACAATATCAACGACGACCTCTGTGGCGCGGTGGGCGAAGGTCTGCCTGCGACGCAGAAGGTTGCGGGTTCGATTCCCGCCTCGGGACAAATGTGTGTACGATCTGCAGACATTTGTTCAGGGTGTTCTGGTCGTTTTCTATGTATAATAAAAAGTATCTATATGTATTGTATTATATTATGTATATCAGTTATCTAGTACCCATAACACAAGCTCTGCTTAGCTTGGGGCTAGATAATGCTGTGTGAATTGTCCAGCATTATTTATTATTTATTTATTTATTATTATTATATAGAGTAGGTACCTATATTGTTTTATGTAGCAAAAGAAGTTTAGTTAATTAAGAAGTTTACACATCATGTCATGTCATGTCATGTCATATGGTATACTGCTGTGGGGGAACGCTGCAGATATTAACACCGTATTTGTGCTGCAGAAGAGGGCTGTTCGTACAATCTATAATACGGGTCCCAGAGAATCCCCGCGTGATAAATTCAAAGAAATTAACATAATGACAATTCCCTGTCAATATATTTATGAAAACTTGTTGTACACTCATAAAAATATCAAAAGCTTTCCTAAAAATAGCGATTTACATAAGATAAATACTAGAAATAAACATAAACTTGCTGTGCCCACAACTAGGCTTCACAAAATTAATGTATCTTTTAAAGGGCAATGTATACGCTTCTACAACAAAATTCCTAGTGAGTTGCAAAAGCTATCAGTAAATAAATTCAAACAAATTGTAAAAACCTTTCTGTGCAAAATTGCTTATTACAAAATATCAGATTATCTAGAAGACAAAAAAGCTTGGGACGGGTTTTGCTCCAACTCGAAAAATAACAACTAACAGGCTAAAGGTTTCTTCGTCGCTTCTTTACTTTAGTCTACATACCGAAGCGACCGAAATCAAAAATATCACTTTATTTCACGTGTCAATGTTTTATTTTAAGAATTTGACCTTTTCTAAGTGTACATTTTTGTATTTATGGAAATAAAGATTTTTTGATTTGATTTGATCGATTCACTAGTATTTTTGGAGCTTTTGGGAAAATACAATATTTTGTATTAAAAATTTACATTTTCCCAAATGCTCCCAAAATACAAATTAATCAAAGTTGAATTTATCATATTTTATTTATAAATTCATAGAAAATTGTTTACGATTGGCGGCAAATTACTTATTCGCTAGTTTTTTTTATTGCTTGTTCAAAGAAAAAAAATCACAAAAAAAAAGTATTCGCGCCCATCTGCACCTTAAGCGCTTGAGTGCCCCTATGACATGTGCCCATGACGCTCATGCGCGTTCAAAAGCAGTCAGGTAATATGTTGATAATACTCACAGACAAAGAAGAAAATGCCCAAATACCATCCGATAAGAAGCTTGTGAACAAGACATAGCACGAAAAGACAGGTCACCTCGGTCATCCATGTCACAAACCGACAAATCATGAACTGTGGTATGGCGAGACAGTTCGACTGAAATAACAATGGTGTATTTTATGTATAATAAGAGAAAAAAATCCAATAATAACTATATAACTTGAGATAGCTTAGGCAAAAAGCAGTCAGAAAATAAAATAAATCATATTTTTTTTATGATTTTGGCGGGATTTGAACCCACGCCCCACCAGTCAGGTATCGGTACGGGTTGCTTACCCAGAGCACGGTAAGCACAGTAACAAACAAGATCCGTCAAGTGCGAGTGTAACTTGCACGCCGAGGGTTTTGAACATTTGCCAGTTATTTGGACGGTAAATTTATAAACTTTTTTGGAAATATTTCGTAAAGTATAAAACGAAAAGAAATTTCAAAAACTATTTTGAAATGTACAAAACTATAAGTACCTTTCATTTGGTAGTCATTTAAAAAAAAATCCGTAAAATTACCAATTCAAAAATTTTCATATTTACAGACTGCTCTATATTTTTCAGGTAAAATACAGATTCATATCTACAAACTCCGCATACGTACAATATATATGGATCGCTCCGCAAACTTCGGTTAAATATTCATTTTTATTTTTCATTCATTTATATATTTTTTATTTAAATCAGTAGTGGCGCAAAAAATATATCTACATTTTAAGAAGTATTTACTGAGATATTAATGAAAGAGCGGGGGCGTTCAGAGCGAGACCATAAGGGTTTCGAAACCAATCTCGAAACCCTAAAAACCTAAGCCAGAAAGCGTTAGTTTTAAAGTCATTTATAACGGAATATTTAGGTACCATGATTTGATTTTTGAGTTTTCCAATATTTCCAATATTTTTTTACTTTAGTTCTTCCGTGAATCTGGCGCATGAAACTGTGCCGAAATATTGGAAAACTCTAAAATCGAATCATGGTAAGTATCCCGTTATAAATGACTTTAATGTTAATGACAGATAGTTTTAAAAGTTTTAGCGTTAGTTTTAGTTCATAAAATAAGATTCAATTCATTATTACATTCAATTCATTTTCCAGTTTTTTAAAACATGAATGTAAGCGCATGTTATTATGTCATACGGCTGTGTAGGCAAACTAAAACGTATCAACGGTCATCAGTAACATCAGCGCATTTGCACTTATGTTTCTGTACTATTTAGATTCCACACAGCAAAATTACTGAGTATTATGGCGTCCATAGCGTCCAACGTTGTAAAGTTACGCGCGCAACTTGAAAACGTAAATTTTAAATGAATTTTCAGGACACTATCTCCCGGAAAAATGTTGTGGCAAAGCATCCCGGAAATTTCAAGGAATTGAAGGCAGATAACTGCATCGGAAGAAACGACTATTTTAAGCGTTATTTTGCTTTCGATAAAAGCTCATACTTGTACCTTAGGTTTAGGAACAAGTTACGTAAGCTAAATAAAGGAGATAAAGTTGTTTTTTCATTTTGTATCAGGTGGTAGTTAATACTTTTTTTAGAATTAAGACCTCCCGCCGTCACAAATATGTTAATGATGATGGGCAATAACCCTGTATATATAGGACAGTGATGATTGAAAAGCGACAACATAGGTCTAACAAAACCAACTTACCGTGAAAATTCCTAAAGCCAAATATAAGCAAAATACCATCAAGAACGTTTCAGCTATTATCATAAGCACGGAGCAATAATAAACTTGAAATACATTATCGTCCGTCGTAGCATTTGCAACATGAACGAATATACTGCCAAACGATGTAGTTTTGTTGACAAATGTCTCGAGAACCACGACGACGTAGAAAAATATCGTGAATAGAGAACGAAACTGAAAACAGAATTATTATATATATTAATAACCAACCTTAACCTTAACAGCCTATAATGGTCTACTGCTGGACGCAGAACAAGAGGGTTTGATTATCACGGCCCGCTAAGATTATTAGGTAGACTTTTACTGGTGAAATATTAAAACCTCTTAGTGGCATCCACATCGATCTATACTTTTCTAACGTGCCCACTAGGTACTAACGTAGTACCTAGTCACTAGGTACTAAGTTAGTACCTAGTGGGACTTAATACTACTAAGCTTAAGCTTGAGTTTAGTAACAAGACACTCAAAAAGGTGCTTAGTAGGTAAATATTAACTCGTTGGTGGAATTCAAATAATCATTAGCCTATATTTAGTCCTCTTCTGGACATAGGCCTCCCCTAATAAGCGCCATAGTGCCAATGTCTTCAGCTTGCCACATCCAGCATCTGCCAGCAGTCTTTCGCAAATCGTCATCCCACCTGATCGGAGGGCGTCCTACACTACGTTTGCGGAGCATTCAAATGATAATAACGAAATGATACTGGGTAATACACAGCAGCATCGAAGCCCAATCTAAGGAAAGCTTGTGATATGGGTAGGTGCTGACAGATGCTGCGTCTCAGAAGAACCATTGCGTACACACAGAGGTCGTCAAACAAGGCTACGTTTTGCCGCGAAGAAGGCAAAAGCGACGCAAGCAGTATCTAAGTTACATTCAAAATATTGACTTACAAATGACCAGAATAACACCACAATGCTTCCAGCTCGCAAGCTGTAGATCAGAAGGAAGTGTTCTACAGTTGGTAGCGTCAGACCCATTTCAAAGCTTTTTACACTGCAGATATTAATTATAAATTTTGTCAAGTGAATTTTGAGTATGGTTACCCATAATCACTTTTTTATTATAATTTTAACAGTAAACTCTCCATCTTGTTGATAAAGTTGCTGAAATTTTCAAGTCCGGAGTCGACATAAAATAAAATAGGTATTTTAAATTTCTTGGATTGGATTCTGTTGTATGATCATATTAGTTTTGATATTAGTCAAATAGTAATAATCACAAATTACTATAACAAGGGAAACAACAACACAATAAATACAATAATGACAATAACTACGACAGTACTCTATGGTTTCGGATATGATTTCGGAAGTCAAAGAGTATGCAATTAATACCTACCATCAAAAATCCGGTTTATTCCGGAAATCCCCCACGTCCATCCCCCACGTGGGGGATTTCCTATATATACCTATATACCTACCCTTTCTGTAGATAAACAGAGACGCGACATCCAGCAAAATCACAGAGATTTAAAGGTAAGCATCAGACATTATAAATATGATGCATGCAAAAAGAAAAAAAATAGTTCCTGGTATATCAAAAGGTGGTAGGGCGTCAACTGGAAATAAGGTTGGTATCATGGTATAATTTGACCATGTGGCAATGTAAAGTGAAAGGAAAACTTTCATTTGACATTGACATACCTACCCTAATTTCCAGTTGACGCCCCCTGCCACCTATCGAGAAATTTGAAACTATTTTTTTCTTTTTAAAAAACCGCTCATTACATTTACATACAAATCTCATGTACACATATACAATCTAAGGGGCCGAACTCAGGGACTGGCAGGGGGGGGGGGGGAAAGGCATGTTCTATAAATGTGGCAATGTACAACTGTATCTGTCAAGAGGACCTCTGAGGCGCGGTGGGAGAAGGTCTGCCTGCGACGCAGAAGGTTGCGGGTTTGATTCTCGTCTGAGGGACAAATGTTTGTACGATCCGCAGACATTTGTTCAGGGTGTTCTGATCGTTTTCTATAATAAATAATATATAATAAAATTCTTTTATTTCGGATTACAATGATCCATAATTTAGTAATTTTGTATGCTAAAGTGACCATTAATGTATGTATAAAAAAACATCTATTTATTTATTTACAAGTTTTTTTTTTCTAGTTATTTATGTAATCTATTGTATTATGTATATCAGTTATCTAGTACCCATACACAAGCTATGCTTATCTTGGGGCTAGATAAAGCTGTGTGAATTGTTCAGCAAAAATTGGCTGCAATTTCCCGCTATGTATGGCAATGCTGATGCTCTACGCCGCCAGATACTCAGCAGCTCTCGGGTCGCGCGTTGCTTCGACCTAACGCTCAGATATTTTTTTGGAGAGCCTCGGTACTCATGGACCTAGGGGTCTCGACTAAGGCCTGCATATTTGCGCCTCTTGAGGTCTTCGGCCAAAACTGCCGCCGTACCTACCTATGCACAGTGGTCCGCCTTAGGTCAAAATGTAAAAAAAATACTGTCGATTACCCTCCATTTCGCTACCTACCTATATAATGATATAAACAAGCGACGCTAAAATATAAATATCTCAAAGTTTATCTATACTAATATTAAAAAGAGGAAATATTTGTTTGTGTGTATGAACTAAATAGGCTCCGAAACTACTGAACCGATTTGAAAAATACGTTCACCATTAGAATCCTACATTATCCCTGATGAACATAGGCTAAGAATATACCCGTGCAAAACCGGAGCGGATGGCTAGTGTAATAAAGTTGCAGTCGCCTTATCAGTAAGGCACCTTATCAGTTACTCGTTCACAGAATACTATAACTACTTACATGCGTTGTTTTTGTGACAGTGAATTTTCGGAATTACATTATTTTTGAGTTGTGTTTGTTACATGGATTTCCAAGGTTGTATTTTAAAATTTTATTTGAATTTAAAATGACGAGGTTTTATGTGCAATATCATTCGCATCATCAGGAGTTCTATAAATTTTTATATTTCTTCTTCTTAGGGTGCCTCTCCAACTGGTGAAACTATCTTAATTAAATAAATAAATAAATAATGCTGGACAATTCACACAGCATTATCTAGAACCAAGCTAAGCAGAGCTTGTGATGGGTACTACTAGATAACTGATATACATAATATAATACAATACATACATAGATTTTTCTTATTATACATAGATAACATAGATTTAAATCGTTAGATAGGCCCTTACCGCAGTGAGACCGCGCCGTGTTGTTCCACGGTCGAAGTGAGTGAGGCTCACTAACCTGGAATCAGTGCACCTCCAAACACAGTGTTAGCCGGACGTGTTGTAAAGGACGTTTGCGAGCAGTTTAGTGTCACAAAATGCCATCGTGTGCCTTTCTAAAGTGCAACAACAATTCTAGAAACACAAATAAAGCCAGAGGTGTAACATTTCACTTGTAAGTATTGCGATTTGATTTAAAAACTTTTATTTTTCCTTCCGCACTGTCTAAAATAACAAATTTAAACGGCGAGTGCAAGAAAGAGAAAGTAGTGTTTGCAACTAATGTGGGAGAAAAAGAGATGACACTATTTTCTCAGTACACTTGTTGTGTGTAGATTGCACAGCACACGTTTTAGACAGACGCGTTTTCGATTTCAGGATATAAATAAGACCTTTATGTTTTCACAGAAGTCAGTGCAATACAATTGTAAACGAAATGGTAATAATAATAATTAGGTTTATTGGCAAAAACACAATTTGTAACTACTTACCGGACCGTACCTTCTACACAAATTGCACAGTTTTTGGACGCCATGTTGACGCACACATTCAAACATTTTCGATTTTAGGGCATCTAAGTGCAAACTTTTTTCAGAAAAGTGTGTGCAATACAATCGCACACGAAATGGTAATAGCAACAGATAAGTACAATGGCAGAAACACGATTTTTTTGACTACTCATTAGTGTGCGTGCGTCGGCATTTTGTTAACGCACACATTCAAAAACAAAGCCACAGTTTTTGGTGTCGGGGCCTATCTAACGATTTAAATCTATGATAGATAACGACCAGAACACCCTGAACAAATATCCGCAGATCGTACAAGCATTTGTCCCGAGGTGGGAATCCAATCCGCAACCTTCTGCATCGCAGGCAGACGTTCGCCCACCGCGACACAGAGGTCGTCGAATTGTTGACTTTACAAAAACTTGCCTCACCTTCATAAATTGAGATTTAACTGTTTATTTTGAAACTATAAGGCTTATTTTGCGATTTTTTATTTTGATGCTATGTACATATAACTGCGTAGGCTATAGTAAAACATAAACATAACATAAAAAACATAAAAATATATTTATTTCAGCAAAAACACATTAGGTACAGTAGGTATTTAACTTAATGGGTAGGCAGGTAGAGTTTCATTATAATGTATTACAATGGTCTGTTAAACTGATAGAGGTTATTGCTGAGGGTTTGGAGACAATGTTTTTACTTATGGATCTCACACTAGGCGGAGCCTGTATCGTGAGATCCAAGCTGGTGATTCTTACAGACACATGCGGGTACTTTATAGTGTTCTTCAAAAACATCAACACTTATTTCAAACGATTCATTTATCCTTTTTAGGGTTTCAAAGATCGGTTTTGAAACCCTTATGGTCTCGCTCTGTCCGTCCCCGCTCTTTCTTGAATATCTCAGTAACTACTGCAGCTATTAACTTGAAATTTGAAATAATGATACATTTCGTGCGCCATTACTGATTTTAAGAAAAAAATATATAAATAAATGAAAAATGAAAATGAATATTTTCAGTACAAATTTTGATGTTGAAATTTCAAAAGAGACCTAGGAAGGCAAATGGGGTATCAAATGAAAGGTATCGTTTTGTACTTTTCAACACACTTTTTGAAATTTCTGTAAATTTCATACTTTTTGAAATATTTCAAAAAAAGTCGAAAAATTGACCATACCCCCCCCCCCTATCTCCGAAGATTGCACACCGATCCACGTACAATGTATTAGGCGTTTGTAGATATCGATCTATATTTTACAGGAAAAATATAGAGAAGTCTGTAATAATAATAGTTTTTGAAAAATGGTCAAAAAGGGGGAGATTTTTTTTTCAAAAGGGGGGGTACCTACCTATGTGGGGTATCAAATGAAAGGTATTGTTTTGACCATTTCAAAACACTTTTTGAAATTTCTGTAAGTTTCATGCTTTTTGAAATATTTCAAAAATAGTCGAAAAATTGACCTTTCCCCCCCCCCTATCTCCGAAGATTGCAGAGCGATCCATGTACAATGTATTAGGCGTTTGTAGATATCAATCTATATTTTACAGGAAAAATATAGAGAAGTCTGTAATAATAACAGTTTTTGAAAAATGGTCAAAAAGGGGGGGAATTTTTTTTCAAAAGGGGGGGTACCTACCTATGTGGGGTATCAAATGAAAGGTATCGTTTTGACCATTTCAAAACACTTTTTGAAATTTCTGTGAGTTTCATACTTTTTGAAATATTTCAAAAAAAGACGAAAAATTGACCATTCCCCCCCCCCTAGCTCCGAAGATTGCAGACTGATCCATGTACAATGTATAAGGCGTTTGTAGATATCAATCTATATTTTACAGGAAAAATATAGAGAAGTCTGTAATAATAATAGTTTTTGAAAAATGGTCAAAAAAGGGGATTTTTTTTCAAAAAGGGGTACCTACCCATGTGGGGTATCAAATGAAAGGTATCATTTCTACCATTTCAAAACACTTTTTGAAATTTCTGTAAGATTCATACTTTTTAAAATATTTCAGAAAATTGATTGTCCAAATAATTGGCAAATGTTTGAAACCCTCGGCGCGCGAGTTACACTCGCACTTGGCGAATCTTGTTTTATAAAGGTTTAAAAACAAAGGGATTTTCCCAATATAATTGCAATGTTGAACCAAAAAGTTCTGCTCTACATTCACAATAAGCATGGTGTGTGAAATGTGAATGTGGAATGTGAGTGAAATGAACTTCCAGCATCTGTTTTCCCGCCAGAGTACAATCTTGGAGTCTTCAAATCCAGGGTGAATAAGTTCCTTCTGGGAAAGCGTGCTTCATCTAAGGCCACATCATCACTTATTGAAGTGAGATGGTGTCCAAACGCATTACCATCACCAATAAGAAATGTTTATGAAAATCGCCATAATAAGCCTATATAACCTCAAATGTTTGAGAAAAGGATAGACATAGGATGTCGCATTCATATGAGCAGAACAGGGCATAGCAACACAAATCAATCCCAAGTTTTAGCTCAATATCGTACAACGTAGGTATTAGTTAGGACATTATTAAAAAAAAACGAATCAAATAACGTTTTTAATACTCAGTTCTATTACCATGCTTATTCTCAAGATCATTACATCTGTATTCATTGAGAAATTAAGGATTTAGTAAAAAATTAGAGGTGACTGAGATTTTTATCTATCGACAAAATTTTATGGAATCGTCTTTTGGAAACATTCAATCGATAGAGTAAACTCCTTAACTTTACCTTAAGGCCCATACCCCACCCAAAGTGGCGCCGCCACCACAAAATCCATCTTCCAGTTTGTGATACCTATCATAAGCTTTTTATTAATGCCTCTATAATAGTTTTATTCTATTTAGTTTAGGAAGAGATACGAAAATAGATTTTGGTGGCCACCAAGGGCAACTTCGTATCTCGTGGTGGTGCTAGATTAGGGGTGTATGCGCCTTAAATAAATTCAAAGTTAAATATTGAGTAGTTTGTAAGATAAGGAGATCTGACGGAGATGTTTTAAGGTAGTATTAGGCCTCTGTATTTGCTCTGTGGTATAGGCTCGGAAAACGTAGTGTAGGACGCCCTCCGACCAGGTGGGATGACGATTTGCGGAAGACTGCTGGCAGATGCTGGATGCGGCAAGCTGAAGACAGGGCGCTATGGAGCTCATTAAGGGAGGCCTATGTCCAGCTGTGGACTGGTATAGGCTGATGATGATGATAGGCTCTTAAGGATGGATTTTAGGAAGTGGCAGGTTAAGTCCGAGGATGCTAAACTTATGTTATTAGATAGATAGATAGATAGATAATGCTTTATTTCATAGCCCATTAACAAAGAAAACATAAATTACATTAAAAAATACTTATCCTAAACAAAGACATGGAATTGGCGGCCTTATCGCTTAAAGCGATTTCTTCCAGGCAACCAGTGAACATGGAGATTACTTTAGGATGGCGGAGCTTATGCTAAGCTAAAAATTATACAACGTAATTTTACTAATACACAAATACCAAATAAAATAATAAACTAATACATAACAACATGATAAATTAATTCAAAATTGAGACATACATGCTGATAATTTAATCTGACACAATACCTAAATAATGATGAAAGACTTTCCTCTTGAAAGTTTTCTGTGATGTTGCCTTTTTTATATCAAATATTATTGTTATTTGTTTGTATTTATAATTAAGTTTTTTGGTGATCTATGTTGTGCAATATTTATCCTTTGTTTTTAACGAGGGTTTTGTCTCTTCGTATTTAAAAAGAACACTACCAAACTCCCTACTTACCGCCTTTGGAGTTATCCTACTGATCACAAAACCACAAACACACAAAATATATTTTCGTATCTCTACCTAAAATAAATAGAATAAAACTATTACAGAGGCATTAAAAAAAGCTTAAAAGAGGTATCACAAACTGTGTGATGGATTTTTGAAATTTCCTTTGTTAAACGGAATAATAAGATAAATTAGGTGGCGCATGGCGGCGCCACTTTGGGTGGGGTAGACTCAATAACTTTATTTCTGTAAGCTTACAAAGTAAGCACTTAGTCAATTCAAATTGTAATCAATTAGGAAATAAGAAGTTATACTGTAACTACAGAATCACTTCAACGCCGTCCTTAAGGCGCATGCGTTGAAGTGATTCTGTAGTTACAGTATAACTTCTTATTTCCTAATTGATTACAATTTGAATTGACTAAGTGCTTACTTTGTAAGCTTACAGAAATAAAGTTATTGAGTCTGAGTATGAGTCGTAAGTAGGTATTAAATATGTTGCTTCTGAGATTTTATAAAAGGTCACCGTTATCATCTCAGAAGTAAACATGCGATAAACAAAACAAAATAATGCATTAACAACTCTATTCTCAATGCTATAAACGTTATTGTAATCAGTGGAATGGCCGGACAGGATTTCCGAATGTTCTTCGAAACTAGCTATCACGGAAACTCGGTATCCAACATTTTAACTCTGTTTATTTGCACTAAGGTTGTAGGTTTGTGAATCATGATGGATGACTCATCGATATTAATCGCCAGAATTTCGGCTAATCTCGAGGTAATTACTAGAAATTTCTGTTATCCTGTTGCATACATACAAAACAAAACACTTTATTGTACACCAGAAAAAGAATATTACAAAAAGACATATTACATGAGACAAGTACAATGGGCGGTCTTAACGCTTAGAAGCGATCTCTTCCAGGCACTGTTGAGGTATTACTATTATTATCTACTATTAATACCATAGATAAATTAAACACTGTCCATGCTATAACGATGATTAGTTGTTATTTGTTATTAGATTTTACCCAGAACCTCTTTGTGCGTATCGTATCGTGACTACGATGGTGTTACACCCTCCTCAGACAGCACCGCACGGCTGTGGGGGCGGCGGGCGATCATACCGCCACCGGATTTTAATCATGAGTAAGGGCAGAGGGATTGCACCTGTGCATGCACACTTGTGCACTACTAATAATGTTGTTTGCTTTCATTTTGCAACAGCTCACAACAATATTTGTTTTATATTTGTCTTATTTTTAATTTCGTCTAAAGTGAAACTAAGTGACTTGTAATAATATTTTTTCCTCTTATCTTCAGTTTGTAATTTCTTTTGTGTTTACATAGCCACAGGTTTACCCACCAACGCAAAACGTAATCGCAATTGTTATCACACATAAATAGGAAACGCAAAACTCCCTTCCCGAGTAGCCCAGTCGGCCAATGTCCATCACAATACCGTCTCCATTAGATAAACGCTCTAGTCCAGGCCGCCAGTGTTGTCCGGACTTTACAACAATACAGACCTTAACTTACTTGTTTTTAAGTAGTTTTTTTTTAAGTTTATATATTTTTTAAATTGTAGTAAGAGTTTCGAAAATGTACTGCGACTTGCCACGTTTGGGACGATGCTGCTTTTGCATGCCCTTGAGGAGAGGGGTGCTAACGTGTGCTTATGTTAGTTTGGTGAGTAAAGACTGCTTATTTACTTAACAAAACTAAATGGATAGCTACAACTTCTTGAGTTAAAGTTAATAGAGCGTAAATTTTGAGATGGTATTGTGTAAAATGAGAAAGTCCCCAGAATTAGTAGTCGTTTCTGTTGAAAGCAAAAAAGAAGAGGGGCGCTAACGTATTCATAAATTATAGTTTAGGATGAGATACGATGTTGCACTTTGTGGCCACGAAGCTCTATTATTGCATCTCCTCTTAAACTATACAAAATAAAACTATGACAGAGGCATTAAAAAAACCTTCTAATAGGTATCACAAATTGCCAATGGAAAATTTTGAAATTACCTTTGTTCAACGAAATAATAAGATAAAATAGGTGTCGGCGCTAGTTTGGCTCGGCGTACCGTCTTAATGGAAAAACTACTAAGTACTTCTTGAGTTGGACTGAAATTAATCTAGCGTACATTTTGAGTTGTTCGTCGTGTAAAATAAGTCGCTTAATGCGAAAGGCCTTAGAAAATTGTTGTAATTTCTGTTGAAAGCAGAAAGTAATGAATTTTACGCATCAAGATGATTTTTCATTATCATCACCATCAACCTATTAGTCCACCGCTGGACATAGGCCTCATAGGATGTTTTTTATTTGTTATCAAAATGCAGCTGCGATTAACCAAAATAAATGAACGGCGATAATAATATCAAATGGTACGGTCCCGGACTTATCTACACTAACATTATAAAGAGGAAAGATTTGTTGGTTTAAATCCGAAACTACTGGACCGATTTGATTTTTTTTAACCATTAGATTCCTACATTATAGCGCGTAAGCCCTCGCACTCTATAGTCAATAAGAAATTATATAAGTTCCCAAAAATTTTCGATTTCGACAGGACTCGAACTACATTACTTTCGGCAGGTGAGGGTGTGCTCTAACCAACTAAGCCACGAAATCCTTAGTCGGTTTCGTCGAAAATCTTTGGGACCTCTTACGGCTCTAGCACCGTTAGATTCACCTACACGGGAAACATTATAGTTGTCCAAACCTGTTCAAAGACTAAAGTTACATTTAGTTCCATTGACGAGGGGTGTTGCTGTTGCCCAATTCTAAAGTTTTTGAATTATAGTACGTAAGCCCTCTTATTTAATTTATTAATACTTATACCTACTATTTTGTTTAGTTCTTCAGCGCGTTCATGGTAGGACTCTACTGCTATGCCGTCCACCACGCGTTGGGGGCCGAGCTGGTGCTCATAGGCAGGTCTATCGGCATCATGCCAGCCGAGATCTGCATAGTCTTCTACTGTCTTGAGGTTGTTTTCAACGCGGTTCTCATCTATGGAGCACATAAGGTAAGCTAATCTATTTCTGTGGGGGCAGCGTATTTTGCTGATGATCTCAAGATGCGAAAATAAACTTGGCTGACCCTACGCAGTTGCTTCCCTAGGTCTCAAAACCCTAGTTCCGTAAGTATTACCGACTCTCCCCAGGCTTCCCAAATAATATCAAAATTAACAACATGCAGTTTTTATTTTGTCGTAAATTGAGTTTAAGACTTATTGCGACTTTTTTCTAACTCTCAAAGTTTCGGATTTGTTCATCTACTCCACAATAACAACTAATTGCACTACACTAATTGCTGAAGCACTTAAACAAAATAAACATATTTTGTCTAAGTGCTTATTTTGTAAGCATAAAGAAATAAACGTTCACCATCATCAGCCTATAATAGTCCACTGCTGGACATAGACCTCCCCTAATGAGCGCCATAGCGCGGGGGGCATTTCGTTGGGGGACAATGCCCATATTCCCCACCCTGGGCATGCTTGTTGGGGATCGCAGTTCGTGTGTTGGATTGTCCTGCAGGAGGCGCTGCTGCCCGTCCCCGGTTTGTGTCCCTTGTCGCCTCCTACGACACACACAGCCAAATAAAATTATTGAATTAAATTGAATAGAAATGTTGTTTCCAGAAACTCCTGAAGTACGTGCAAGCTTTCTACTACTACACAATAGTGACCTGTGTTGCGCTGCTTGTGGTACAGGTTGTTGAAATATACACCGATCCTGGCTATAGTGGCTTAGAGAAAAGCATCTTCGCATTTACTGGACTGTGTATGTATATTAATATTTTGATATACCTAGCTCAAGAGGCGCAGGTCTCGACAGAGACTACGCATTTGCTCCGCTTGGAGTCGAGAGCCTAGATCCGTAGTGAACCGAGGCTTAAAGATAATCAAACAATCAGACTATTTGAAAATGGCCTAAGATAGGCCATAATAATTACGTCATGTTGGCAATGTTAAGTGATAAAAGTAGTTGTACATACATGTTAGATAAAAAAAAAACCTAATTTGATACTAATAGCATGAAAAGCTTCTAAGCTTATTTCAAGAATAAACAGCGTGGTCATTGAACTTTCCACGCGCGTCTCTATGGTTTCCATAGTTCGGATTCAGTAGTTTAGAATTTGTAACTTATAAAATTTCTTCCTACAGGTCTACAAATCTACTTGATCATCCTGGTTCGAAGCCTAGTCCAAAATCTGGAGGTATCTGGTCCGCATACGTATGAGAACCAACTTCATCCGATTGCTAATGGAGAACTGAATGTGGAGTCAAATGGAATTTATAATACTACGACCGTCATTCCTATTGATGCTTGAGACTGACTTACTTTTTATGTGCTAGTTGTTAACCTAATCTATGGCCTAAATTTTACAATAAAGCCCAGAACAGACGGAGCTTTATAATATATTTTAAAAAATCATAGCAAGGTATATTCCCGCCTCGGAACAAATGTGTGTACGATCTGCAGACATTTGTTCAGGGTGTTCTGGTCGTTTTCTATGTATAATAAAAAATATCTATCTATGTATTGTGTTATATTATGTATATCAATTATCTAGTACCCATAACACAAGCTCTGCTTAGCTTGGGGCTAGGTAATGCTGTGTGAATTGTCCAGCATTATTAAAAAATATATATATTAAAATAATGTATATATTCTATAGTAATCGGCGAGTGACCACGCAGATATGACGTATATTTTTATTACGTCGCCAAAATATGTCGACAGATGTAGCTCGATATAAAAGAAAATAAAATATTGCTGGATAATTCAGACAGCATCATCTAGCCCAAAGCTAAGCAGAACTTTGTTATGGGTACTATATAGAACTGATATACATAATACAATACATTACATAAATAGATATTTTTTGTAGGTAAGTTATATATTTTGGTAAAGTAAGACATGACGGTTGCAGAACAAAAGAGATAATGAGTGCAAAAATACATTATAAAGCACAGCCACCATCTGCGGCATCTTCTTAAATCGTTATACATAATATAGCTTACTATAATAATATATTTATATATCTGTTTGTTGTTGGCTTTATTGCTTATCAGTAAAGATATATATCGTAGGTTCCTTCGTGCCGTCTTACCAAAGACACCTATAAGGACTAAGTGCCAATATCATCAGATGGATTATTTAATAGATGTAAGCGATATGAAATATTCATAAATCATGAATTTACTTTGTCTTAATTTATAAAATTAATGTTTGTAAATTTAAGAAAATAAAATAATGTGGAACATATTGTTTTAGGAATTCGTAGCAACTGTTATGAGTTTAGTAGCATTTGCCGAAACTAGAAGATAGTTATTTTTTTTACTTTGTAAATAATAATGTACCATCATGGTGATGTGATAAGTTTGTAAATATTGTGATAGATACATTCATTGATTTGTATAACTTGTAATAAAAATTAAAATGACGTGAGTTGGGTTTTTTTACGGTGCCGTACCCGAAGGGTGAAATCGGGTCCCCGTCCGATATCGTGCTGGTTTTGAGGCAGGTTAAAAATGGGAAATTCCCGGGTGAAAACGGAATTACTTCAGAGCTCCTAAATACTAAAGGAGTCTCTGTAAAAAAAAAGAGATATGTACATAGCCTCTTTTTAAAGATGATTTTGTGTTTTTAAAGGATGAAGATAAAACCCTCCTTAAAAACTACATACTCATCACACCCCTGCCACGTTTATAAGTTGTTATCACATGTGGTCACACGCCGTCTTGCCAGGAGACTCGACGACTTCCAGCCACCGGAACAGACCGTGATCGGCGGAGGTTATGGCACCATTGACCATATTCACACTTTGAGGCACATTATACTGAAGTCCGAAGAGTACATTCAGCCCTGTGGGGACGACCTGTAAAAGACTGTAAGCAGATGCTGGATGCGGCAATCTGAAGACAGGGTGCTATGGCCCTCACTAGGGGAGGCCTATGTCCAGGCAGTGGAATATTTGAAAATTTGTGACATTCACGATAGGGATACTACTAGAACGTTAAGAGAAAATTAATACTAAATAATATAGGTATAACACATTTTTAGGGTTCCGTACTCAAGGGTGAGAAGGAGACCTTTAATTAAGCCTCCGCTGTCGCGCCAGTTATAGGACGGACAGACGTCCGCCCTTCTGTTGAAATTTTCACAGATTGTGTATTTCTCTTGCCCCTACAACAACAAAAATACCTAATAGTGACGTCAAATAAAAAAAACAGATTTATTAAAAATTATATTTATGTAATTAAGGAGACCAACGTCCATACCAAGTGGACATAGTCGGACGGGGTTAGTATTTGGATGAATGATATGTTAGCTATTTGCTTTTAGATACATTAGATAAAAAATGTTTTAGGATGACTTTTGCAAAAGAGTTTTGTAAGATGGTACGGAACCCTCCGAGTGCGAGTCGACTCGCACTTGGCCTGTCTTATTTGGTGTACCCATACCCCCTTCCTGACCATCCCAGGCGACCATCCAATGCTCAATTCCGTCTCATTAGTTAGTTAAACGCTCTAGTCCAGAGCCGTCAGTGTCGTCCGGACCAAGTTACTTGTTTTATGCGAGTTTTTTAATTTTGCCTTAGTTTTTTTACATTGCGGGAAGAGTTTCTTAAGTTTTTTCAAAATGTACTGCGACTGGCCGCGTTTGGGACGATGCTGCTTTTGCATGCCGTTGAGACGAGGGGTGCTAACTTGTGCTTATATTAATTTGGTAAGTTAAGGATATTACTATTTTAGTTAAATTAAAATAGAAAAACTATGATTTAGTTAGACTGAAGGTAAAAGAGCGTTTTTTTAAGTTGTGTGTGTGTCGTGTTATATAAGTCGCTTCATACAATGTGTTGTCATTTCTATTGAAAGTTTTAAAGTAGGTACTTTTTTATCTACGCGACTCTTAATATTTCAAAATTTTTTGATAGCTTGGTATCAGTCATAATGTTATTTACTGCGTTTAGATTTTATTATTATGTCGCATCTGATGATGGAAAATACTAATGCTAGCATTGCACCTTAGAGTACATAAATCAATGAGCGTAATAATGGCTGTCTTACATCTTTAGTTATTATTGGATTAATATAAATTAAACTTAACAAAAGAGTTAAGAATAAGAATATTTATTGTGAACTGAGTGACATAGTTCGTCTTATGAACTATTATACATTCTTCAACAGTTTGTCCTTTCGGGCATACAATAATTGTTATAAAAATATACCTAAAATTAAAGTAATTGCACTCTTCCTATCACATAACAATAGGAATTTAATGTCTATTAAGTATAGAGTTCATAGTTCATTTATGAATAACTTTCACAGGTTATTATTATAGGTTATTATTTATTATTATTATCTAAATAGTTTATACAATAATTTTATTCAGAAAGAAAATAACAATCATTTAACAAATTTAAATTAAAACTAGTATTTACAATAGAAACAATTAAGCTATCTGCAAACTGTTGCAAACAATCTACAGGTAGCTCAACTCTAAATAGTTATCAATTGGTAAATTGTGGCGTCGTACTATAAGTACAATGTACTACGGCAAATAAAGCAAAAATATCAGAGTGAACCAAAATGGCGCAATCGATGAAGACTGGACGGCTCGAGGAGGTCATGAGGCCCATACCTATCCAGAAATTTTGTTTACATTAGTTACTCTGAACTGAAAATTAGTGCTTGAAACGGTGGTCCTGATGAACATGATTTTGATTTTCTTATTGTGCTGCTTACCTACTACCAAGCGTGGTGATTAACACGTCTTACAGTTGTGTCTTACAGTTTGTTTTTTTTGTTCAGCGTAATAATAAGATAAAATAAGCGGCGGCGCTAGTTTCGGGTCGGGATAACGCCATTTTGATTTTTTGACTCTGATACTAACGTAAGCTTTACTTCTAGTTCTTCAGTGCCTTCATGCTGGGACTGTACTGCTATGTCGTCCACTACGCGACGATGAACAACCTGTTGGTTGTAGGAACGTCTGTAAGCACCTTGCCGGCCGAGGTCTGCATATTCTTCTACTGCCTCGAGCTGGTCTTCACCGCGCTACTTATTTATGGAGCACATAAGGTAAGCTATTCTGTTGTCTATGCGGGGGCTTATTTAGCAGAGGAACTCAAAAGGCGCGAATATGCTCGACAGAGCCAACGCGTTTGGTTCCCTTGGAGTCGACGAAAGCGTATGGTCTGGTGAGTATCTGGCGAAGAGCACAAGGAATGGCATACAGCGGTATAATGCAGCCAGCGTCTTGAGGACGCTTCTATTTTTCAACTATAAATTTAATGGTTTACCTACATTAGGAATGATTCATCATCATCAGCCTATACCAGTCCACTGCTGGACATAGGCCTCCCCTAGCGCCATAGCGCCCTGTCTTCAGCTTGCCGCATCCAGCATCTGCCAGCAGTCTTTCGCAAATCGTAATCCCACCTGGTCGGAAGGCATCCTACACTACGTTTGCCGAGACGCGGTCTCCACTCGAGAACACGTTTACCCCAGCAGTTGCCAGTTCTTTTCGAAATATGGCCAGCCCACTGCCACTTCAGCTTACTAATCCTTTGAGCTATGTCGATAACCTTGGTTTTCAGTCGGATGTATTGGTTGCGAATCCTATCCTTCAGAGAAACTCCGAACATAGCTTTCTCCATAGCTCGCTCGGCTAAGGTGATACTCTATTTTAGATACCTTAACACGATCACTGCTAGCGTCGGCGGTGCGACCCGCAGGGGCGCGCCGTCGTCGGTACACGTACTTGCAGATCGCACTCTGTGTTTTCAGCCATGAAAGTGTTAACCGTGTTATAGAACGTGGCGGTAACTATTGACTACAATTTGTTTATAAACATTGTTTTCTTCTTTTTAGAAACTCCTGAAGTATGTGCAAGTCTTCTACTGCTACACTATAGTGACCTGTGTCGCGCTGGTCATGATCCAGCTCCTTTACATATTGAGCTCTACTGGGCCGACTGGTATAGAAAAATCCGTTATCTCATTTGCTGGACTGTGTACGTATAATCATATTAAATTATAAGACGATATTAGTTACCTATAGATATTCTAACGATTGCTTATCCCGTATCGTGTTGCAGTGGGCAGATCCAAACCTGAAATGTGGCTTATATTTCAGGACAAAAAATTTAAGTGGACAAAATCAATAACACCTTGTTTCCTATTTGATAAAAATATAATTACTATTTATAAACGTGTTTATAGTATAAAATTTGATATTGTCTAAGTGCTTATTTTATAAGCTTAATGAAATAAACGTTATTGATATTTGATATTTGTTTGGATCTGTTCACTCCGACCCGCGCGCATGCTCTGCGTCAGGATTATGGTTTTACCCCCTTATGATAACATCAATTGAGGCACTTTTCAGAAGAGACCTATTATGTTGCCCAGACTCTTAAGAGACTGGTGCCTCGTAGGACCCCAAACACAAACACGCACACACAGACACATGTACACACACCCTCATATTATACGCCAATAACAAACATTTTGTAAATTAGTATGTAGGTAGCTTTTAATATTAGCATGTAGGTAATTTGTAAATAATTATTCAAGAATCTAGGAGTTGGGCGTTGACACTACCACACAGTTTTTAAGCTTCGGTAGTGTTATCGTTTCAAAAGCATCAGTGTACCATTGTAAAAACGATCTGAAAAAATGTTTTTTTTTTTTAATAATGGATCAGCATATTCTGTAGCAAATGATGTTATACTGCTTTTATAGTAATAAAGTTTTATAGTCTGTCTATACTCGTCGGTAAAAATAATTTGTTTCTTATTTTTACCGACGAGTATAGTATAATATAATAATATATAGTATTTTTATAACCAGCTAATTTAATCTTATTAATTCTAATTCTAAGTGGGGGGAACTGGGATCTGCACTGACATCTCGCATGGGAGTGTATTGTGCATTGTCCCCCTGCCTAATCAGGCCCTAACCAGCCCAGCTCCATCAAGTACCGGAGAAGGATCCTTGGTGATTGACATCTTCGTTTCAGCTTTTCTGTGGGTGTGGTTGGATTTGATGTCTCGATGAGATGAGATTAATCCTATTAGCAAGATAAACATATTTAATCAAATTTGACATTCAACTTTTTTTCAAGAATAACAGCGTGGTCAGAGTACTTCTCTTCGTACTTAACATTTCTATGGCTTCTATATGAAACCAGGAGTATAAAACTTGTGATTTATAAAATTTCCTCCTACAGGTCTACAAATCTACTTGATCACCCTGGTGCGAAGTCTTGTCAAAAATCTGGAGGAATCAGGTCCGCATACATATGAGAACCAACTTCATCCGATTGCTAATGGAGATCTAAATGTGAGGGAGGTTTAATACATTCATTAGATTCTTGTTTTTTTTAACTTATCTGATAACATCAAACAAAAGAACAAATTAAATGTAACAATTTGTTCTGAGAATTCGTAGCAAGTGCTACGAAAGTCGTAGCACATACCGAAACTCAATGATAAGTTTTTTGCTTACTTTGTGAATAATATGCAAGATGATAAGTTGGTAAATATTGTGATAAACTATATCGTTATTTATATATTTTGTAAAAAAAATAAAGTGTCTTTAATAATGTATCGTTGTTTTAATCAAATTAATATTATAATTGCGCCATCAGAATTGAATCAAACTAAATCGGCGCAATCAGTTATTTATCGACAATATTCCATTCCGTTTTACCAATAGGTAACGTAACATTTTTGGTATACAATACGGGTGTATTGTATACCAGAAATGTTACGTAAAATATTTAGTTTGACAAGGTTTTGGACCAATCTGATTGCGCACAGACTATTCTATATATGTATGTATTTATTATATAATTACATATATATTATACAGGGTGTCCCAAAACTCAACGCTAAGCCGAAAACGGAGTACAAGTAAGTGGGATCATGAACGAACATACAGAAAAAACACAAATTCATGGGTCTATCTCCAATGATTCTTGGTTTCGACCAAATTATATTCGATTGGAATTTGTACGGTTTACGTACAACACAAATTATATTTTAAATTATTTAGAGCCTAAAAAGTATTCAATAAGAAGTTAAAATTGCTTTTTACTCCTACTTTTGGGCTCGTACATGCTTTAGAGGGAAATGGCAGGTATGTATACACATACCTGTTTTTATTTCGCACTAAAATTAATAAATGGGTTATCTGAGTTTGTAATACAAAATGAAAATCCTAAAATATTGATCTGTAGTCTCAGCATAGAATAAGTTTGAAGCTGAACAGAGAATTTATAAATTTGAGGAAAAAAGCTAAAACTCAGGAACCATTGGAGATAGACCCATGATTTTGTAGTTTTTCTGAGTCGACATTTCGGCTTGACGTTTGGTTTTGGGACACCCTGTATATATTCTATATAATATTCAAAAAGACTTGCTGCAGTGATTGCTTGTCGCAATCGCTGCCGTCTTTAGAAAAAACAACTAAAGACGCTCGAGATGCCATTCTATCCTTAAAAACCTTCTATAAGCTTTCAACTACTTTCAAGCTTTTAAGCCTGTGCTAATTAACATCCTTTAAGCCTTGTTCCTTTAAATAAATATGAACATAAAAATTAAATATGCATTATCAACTCTATTGACTACCTCTGTGGCGCGGTGGGCGAAGGTCTGCCTTGAGCCTGCCTGAGGTTGCGGGTTCAATTCCCGCCTCGGGACAAATGTGTGTGTACGATCTGCAGACATTTGTTCAGGGTGTTCTGGTTGTTTTCTATGTAAAAATATATCTATATTTAAGAATATTGTATTACATTCTGTATTATGTATATCAGTTATCTAATACCCATAACACAAGCTCTGCTTAGCTTGGGGCTAGATAATGCTGTGTGAATTGTCCAGCATTATTATATATTTATTGTCATTGCTAGCATTAGCTAATGATCGGTGAAATAGATTTAAACAGATTTAAGGATTGTTATTTAGATATCAGTGATGAAAACTTGGTATCGTGCACTTTTACTGGATAACCTCTACATATTAAATTTTGGCTCTACTGTACCGCTTTACTGACAACGCCAGACGGTCAATCTCCAATTCGGACTCATTAGATAAACGCTCTATCCCAGAGCATCAGTTCAGTCCAGATTTTACACCAAAGCAGACCTAAGCTTTTTTTAAAAGTGTTTTAAAGTATTCTATCTTTAATTCTTTAAAAAGAGTGGTAAACGATTCCAAAATGTACTGTAACTGGCCGCGTTTGAGACGATGCTGCTTTTGCATGCCTTTGAGAAGAGGAGTGCTAATATATGCCTATATTAACATGGTGAGTAGGTACTTTTTGATACCTGTAAAGGTTCCAAACCAAAATAAATAATAAAATGTCTGCCGTCTGTGATCTGTGTTCAACGTCGAAGCTGTTGCTTGCTTTTAACTAATACCTTACATATTATTATGCTCCAGCACCCCATCAATATTTAATAACAAGACGTGTAACTCATTGATTAAAACTTGAGAGTGGGCAGGTAGAAATATTTTACCAATGTACCTTTTTCGTGACCAGATATTTTTTAAAGCTGCCTAGTTAAATCAAATACACCAGTCTCAGCCTTATGCTGTTTTGCACCGATGCGATGTACAAAACAAAGATTTACAGAAGTGCTTTATTTACTTCAGACCAAGAAGTTTTACAGGACTTTTTGGACACAGATTGACCCAGTAGACCCAAACACTTCACCTTACAACTTACACACACATATAGATTATGATTTTTGTTCTAGGTTTATAGCGCGTTGTTGCTAGGTCTATTTTGCTATCACCTGCACTACGCTATGGACGGTCAGCTGAGCTTGGGTAGATCTATCCACCTGCTCCCAACTGAAGTCGGCATTACTTTCTTCTGTCTAGAGCTGGTCTTCACCGCAGTACTCATCTATGGAGCACATAAGGTAATCTCTAAAGGATGAGCAAACAAAACCGTTTTTTCCATTTAAACAATTTGTTTTCGTGACGACAACATAATGCTCTTAGATCACGCTCATAATTTTCGGCCCTGTACCCATGCAAGGGCGTAATTCTTGTAACAAATTGGTCGCAGAATCGTCCATTAATGAAAGACACGCTGGATAGTGCGTGCGGTACGGTATTTGCACGGAGATATTGATGAAATGATTTCAACCTTGACAATTTTGACACGCATTTCTCAGCCTTTTTAGGGTTTCAAAGATCGGTTTTGAAACCCTTATGGTCTCGCTCTGTCCGTCCCCGCTCTTTCTTGAATATCTCAGTAACTACTGCAGCTATTAACTTGAAATTTGAAATAATGATACATTTCGTGCGCCATTACTGATTTTAAGAAAAAAATATATAAATAAATGAAAAATGAAAATGAATATTTTCAGTACAAATTTTGATGTTGAAATTTCAAAAGAGACCTAGGAAGGCAAATGGGGTATCAAATGAAAGGTATCGTTTTGTACATTTCAAAACACTTTTTGAAATTTCTGTAAATTTCATACTTTTTGAAATATTTCAAAAAAAGTCGAAAAATTGACCATACCCCCCCCCCTATCTCCGAAGATTGCACACCGATCCACGTAAAATGTATTAGGCGTTTGTAGATATCGATCTATATTTTACAGGAAAAATATAGAGAAGTCTGTAATAATAATAGTTTTTGAAAAATGGTCAAAAAGGGGGAGAATTTTTTTTCAAAAGGGGGGGTACCTACCTATGTGGGGTATCAAATGAAAGGTATCGTTTTGACCATTTCAAAACACTTTTTGAAATTTCTGTAAGTTTCATACTTTTTGAAATATTTCAAAAAAAGACGAAAAATTGACCATTCCCCCCCCCCTAGCTCCGAAGATTGCAGACCGATCCATGTACAATGTACTAGGCGTTTGTAGACATTGATCTATATTTTACAGGAAAAATATAGAGAAGTCGGTAATAAAAATAGTTTTTGAAAAATGGTCAAAAAGGAGGGGATTTTTTTTTCAAAAGTAGGGGTACCTACCCAAGTGGGATATCAAATGAAAGGTATCGTTTTGACCATTTCAAAACACTTTTTGAAATTTCTGTAAGTTTCATACTTTTTGAAATATTTCAAAAAAAGACGAAAAATTGACCATTCCCCCCCCCCTAGCTCCGAAGATTGCAGACCGATCCATGTACAATGTATTAGGCGTTTGTAGACATCAATCTATATTTTACAGGAAAAATATAGAGAAGTCTGTAATAATAATAGTTTTTGAAAAATGGTCAAAAAGGGGGGGAATTTTTTTTCAAAAGGAGGGGTACCTGCCTATGTGGGGTATCAAATGAAAGGTATCGTTTTGACCATTTCAAAACACTTTTTGAAATTTCTGTAAGTTTCATACTTTTTGAAATATTTCAAAAATAGTCGAAAAATTGCCCTTTCCCCCCCCCCTATCTCCGAAGATTGCAGATCGATCCACGTACAATGTATTAGGCGTTTGTAGATATCGATCTATATTTTACAGGAAAAATATAGAGAAGTCTGTAATAATAATAGTTTTTGAAAAATGGTCAAAAAGGGGGGGATTTTTTTTTCAAAAGGGGGGTACCTACCTATGTGGGGTATCAAATGAAAGGTATCGTTTTGACCATTTCAAAACACTTTTTGAAATTTCTGTGAGTTTCATACTTTTTGAAATATTTCAAAAAAAGACGAAAAATTGACCATTCCCCCCCCCCCCCCTAGCTCCGAAGATTGCAGACCGATCCATGTACAATGTATTAGGCGTTTGTAGATATCAATCTATATTTTACAGGAAAAATATAGAGAAGTCTGTAAAAATAATAGTTTTTGAAAAATGGTCAAAAAGGGGGGGAATTTTTTTTCAAAAGGAGGGGTACCTGCCTATGTGGGGAATCAAATGAAAGGTATCGTTTTGACCATTTCAAAACATTTTTTGAAATTTCTGTAAGTTTCATACTTTTTGAAATATTTCAAAAAAAGACGGAAAATTGACCATCCCCCCCCCTAGCTCCGAAGATTGATGACCGATCCATGTACAATGTATTAGGCGTTTGTAGATATTAATCTATATTTTACAGGAAAAATATAGAGAAGTCTGTAATAATAATAGTTTTTGAAAAATGGTCAAAAAAGGGGATTTTTTTTCAAAAAGGGGTACCTACCCATGTGGGGTATCAAATGAAAGGTATCGTTTTGACAATTTCAAAACACTTTTTGAAATTTCTGTAAGTTTCATACTTTTTAAAATATTTCAGAAAATTGATTGTCCAAATAATTGGCAAATGTTTGAAACCCTCGGCGCGCGAGTTACACTCGCACTTGGCGAATCTTGTTTTGATTGTAGTTTCTTTCAAGAAAGGTAAAATGCCAAAATGTGTCTTTCTGAGACGATGCCATAACTATACCTATTGCAATTATAGCCTTGGGTCGGCACAATAGGATTTTTATTCCATACACTTTTATTAACCTTCAGATGAGGACTCACTAATACTCCTCTTAGTTATTTTCTATTAGTTAACTTACTAATATTTGTACTAAAGGGTGATGATGATGATGAATATTTCTAATAAATGACTATGAATTTATTTGCAGAAACTTGTAAGGTATTTGAAGGCCTACTATTTCTACACAATGGTCACATGTGTCGCGCTCCTCTCCCTTCAGATCGTATCCATAGCATGGAGCAGGCATATATTGAGCATTTATGAGAAATGCCTCTTCTCTTTTAGTGGACTATGTACGTATATCTTAAGATTTTTATTCTTACTGCCTGTGATTTAGTGAATTATATTTCCTATAGTACAGAGTGGCTAAGTTAGATAAAGAAGATGTGATGATACTTAGATTATTCACTTTCTTTGAGTTAGGAGAATGAAAATGGTATTTCAGCTTAGTATTATATTAGGTAGACCAAGGCATGGGAGTGGCAACGCCAAGTCGAGTAGATGGCCTGCACTGAGAATCCTTTTGTCGAACCATCTTGAGGCACTTTTCAGCTACACTTCAATGTTTGGCTTTAATATGTCCTAATGGTATTTATGGGTATTCGGATTATATATCGTCACTGGAAAGGAAGAAATGCTAAACCGCCAATAGCCTACATGTGGGAAATCAAGTTTCAAAATATTTTTTTTGAAAAAAAAAATCATAACTCTTAATTTTTTTATTTTAATTGGTGTATCAAAATGTAATTTACTATTTTAAAATTGTATCTATTATTATAAAACATTTTCAATTGTACAGCTCTTCTATATCATGAAATAACTGTCGCTTAAGCAAAAGTGTTCTAAAAGTTAGTCAGGAAAAAACTGCTTATCTACCGAAAATATAAGAAAATTAATAATTTAAAAATGCTTATGAATAGCATTTAAATTTTATACAGAAAACATAAAATGCTAAGTTTCTTTAAATTATTAAAGTTTAGTAAAGAAAAATAGCTAACTTATGCTGAATGAGTTGATATGCCTTAAAGAATAGATGCTAAAGACCTAACACGTTTCATAAATATAATACATAAAATGGCTAAAATACAAATTTCTATTAAATTAATGTAAATAAAACTCACTTATGGTATTGGTTAACCATACTTTTTTGGTCAATGTACACTGATCTACTATGTGTCATTACAAAAAAAAACATAAGATGTACTAATCAATCAGTTTTATTTATTTATCAAATAATCTCGGCGGAGTAATCCGGTTACATTGCGACAGTTCTCCATAATACTACGAATAATCAGTTGAAAAAAACAAACAAAGATCACTTATGCTAAAAGTAATCACTTACTAATTCTTATTGTTTTAGCTATTATTTATCCAAAATCACAATTACACTACAATATGAACTGTCACTAAACTGACAACACTTATGGATGCAAGCCAGAAAAGTTTTATTTCGGTTCTGCCCTGGATAGGAATCGCAATATAAAAGTAAATGTTTTAAGGATTTACGTTCGTCCACCATTTGAATGTACTTAGCCAGAATGGTGCAAACTTCATTTGCACCATTCACTTGCTTTGCTTCCCTTCAACTTCGTTCCACAAGAAACAGAAGCCTTCTCTTGTTACGGACTCGTAAAATGTCAAATTGTATGTTGCGATCTTTTTACTAGAGCAACATGCTTTCGCCATGGGGTGTATTCAGCACTTTCTGTAAGTCGAACGTAGTGCAAAGTACGCCATTATCATGTTTGCGAAGGTGTGTGTTTTAAACCTTGTGTATGTTTCCATGTTATCTGTCAAGTGTTTTTCCTTTTCTTCTTGGTATTCTCCTGGGCTATTTTCATATTTAATGCATTTTATACATTTGTCTTTTCGGGGTACATGAAATGAAACCTTCATCATCATCATCATCAGTCCACTGCTGGACATAGGCCTCCCCTAATGAGCGCCATAGCGCCCTGTCTTCAGCTTGCCGCATCCAGCATCTGCCAGCAGTCTTTTGCAAATCGTCATCCCACCTGGTCGGAGGGCGTCCTACACTACGTTTGCCGAGTCGCGGTCACCACACAAGAACACGTTTACCCCAGCGGTTGTCGGTTCTTCTCGAGATATGGCCAGCCCACTGCCACTTCAGCTTGCTAATCCTTTGAGCTATGTCGATAACCTTGGTTCTCTGTCGGATGTATTCGTTGCGAATCCTATCCTTCAGAGTAACACCGAGCATAGCTCTCTCCATAACTCGCTGAGCGACTTTAAACTGGTGGACCAGCCCTACCGTGAGTGTCCACGTCTCAGCTCCGTAGGTAATGAAATGAAACGTTAAATTCTGTCAAAAATGTGTTCCTGAAAACTTTTTCCCCCACATAACTTTTCTATTCATTCATGTTCTTTTGTTTATAGATTTTGTATAAATTCGATAGATTTTTAAACTCTTGTAGCAAGTAACATTTTTTAGAGTGTTTCCGGCAATAATGTGAGGGAACTGCTGGTAGCTCTTGAATATAGTCCCTCACAGATTGCATCAAGATTGGACGCGTTTTGTTCGCTGGAACTGCTCTACCTCTCTTATCTAGATTAGAGCTCCCTTCTTCTGCAGTGCTGATCACTAGATGTAAAAATCTTTGTCGAATATCCAAAGTTTTTATAAAGAAGCCTAAACAAACAGGCCTTTGACCTTCTCCTTCATTAATGAAATATGAATGTGTGAATTTTCTTCGGCTTTCTAAATCTTTGGTTCTTTTTCGTTTCACCTTTTCTCTTTTAGTATGACTCACAATCCAATCACGCTGTCTTTCAACAGATAACGACCAATAATGATCAAAAATACATTTTCGTCTTTCTTCCAATATAATATCATGACACTTATATGGGCAAGTTTCTGGTTTGCAATGGTTTCATTTCATAGATTTAGCTTCAACTATTTTTCCTGTTTTTGTAATGTATTCTTTGCCAGTTTGTTTTAAGTAGGATCTTTCTATCGCTTTATTGATTCGTTTTTTTCTTCTAAAATTAGGGTCTTCTGTATTTGAATCATTTTCTGTCATATTAGGGTCTTCAGTCGTAGAATCATTTGCTCTCAAATTAGTGTTTTTGTGGTAGATTCAGTTTCAGTGTTTTTTTCAGTTTCTATTTGTGGCTCTGTGTCTGTTACTTCATTGCTTGGGTCTATTTGATCACTTTTCTTATTTCCGGTTTTTCTACTACGTTACGACTGCTTGTTATGTTTCCTAGTATTTTTGTTTTTTTCTTCGTTTTATTTTGAATGTATGACTGTTGTATGTGAGTGCGTTATAATACTAACACTACAGTAGTCATTACATCTTTTAGAATAAATTATCGCTAAAATAGTTTATACATTTAAAAAAACGCCATCTTTTTTCTAACAATGGTTTGACTATTTCATTTAACAAATGTTACTTTTACTAACGTAATCAAATTGTGAAGCTAACGCTAAACGAAAATTGCTTAAGCGCCATTGGTACTCAAAACTTATCCTATTATATTTGCTTAAGCGCCAAATAGTTTTTAACGACCTCTATGAATAATTGCTAAGACGACGATATAATAAATAAAATAAAAAAATCCAATTGCTTATGAGGCAATGCCACCTAAAGTAAAAAATAGGTAATATGCTTAAGTGATCAAAAATATAAAAACGTTAAAAGGAAAACATTCTTATGAGTTAAAATACTTCAAAAATGTAATACTTATGCCACCTCTGTTCAAAAACATCGTTTTGTAGTCGCTTAAGAAAAGGGAAACGAAGGTTTACTTACATTTTTTGAAACGCTAAAGCGCCAAAATGTGGCCTGATTGCCTTAAAGCCTAAACAGATCGACGCAGAAAAAAAATTCTAATCCAATGATATATATAACTCATTTTGGCCATATTGGTGGATAAGCATTTTTTCTTTTCCATTGACGATATATATTATTTGTATATAAGTATTATCCTTCAAATTACGGTTCTTCAGCTAGCGTGTATTTAAACTTGTTAAAGCCCAATTCATGATTGTCCAGGATTGAAATCTTGTGATCTCTTTGCCACCTGTAGGAGGTAAAAGGATATTATCCATCTAATTGTTAAGTGGTCAAGTTGACGAGCGTGCTAAAACGTCGTCATTCTGATACTGATGGCTTAGCGTGGGTAGATCTTGGTGAGGACTTCAAGATTGCGGAAAAAAACCGATAATAGGCATGATGACTGGTTTTGAGAAACTACTTCGAACTGTTTTTAAACATCCATTGAATGCAAAATAAATCATTAATGCAACGCAGTACAATAGGCACTTAGAACAGTCAAAACTTGTGTCGTCCTCTGGTACCTTCCCTTAATTGACCTTTCGATTTATGACAAGAACGCAGACACTCTACAAGGAAACGAAACTGATGAGCCGTAGGCAAATTATATGTATACTTATAGCACTTGCTGTCTTATACAAAAGATCATACAAAAAGATACATACGGACCTTTCACTCAATAGAAAAAGCGAAACTCACAGATATAATCTGAGATCAAAAAACTATTCGCTATCCCACCCTAGAACTAACTATGGAAAGCAAAACATAACATTTGAAGGAACAAAACTACACAATCAATTGCCAAACAATATTAAAAAATCCACTAGCTTACCTGTTTTCAAGAAAAGACTCCAGTCGAAATATGTACTATACGTATAACGTATAGTACATAAATATCGACGGTATTAGAGAATATTCCTGTAGAATAACCTAACATTAAAACAATTGCACTGTAAACTTCAACCATAACAAATAAGTTTTAAAAGTACATTAGATACTAAGAAATCCACATTTCTCTGTAAGTGAATGTTATATTATGTTCTTTGAGAAGCAAATATCTTAAACCAAAATAAAATCGGCTTTTGCGACATTCAAGGACTGAGTTGGAGAGGTCGATTTTAACGATCGCCACGGTCCTAAGTCAGTAATAATGAGGTCTAAGTACGATGGAAACTCTTTTCTTACCACCCATCCGTAGAGTAAGTAATTTGAAACGCCCGATTCAAGCACAATCGTGCTGCTAGAATTCATTATAACTCTAGTTTTGTTGGTCAAAAGAAAAAATACGTGTCCAATATCTTTTGATAACCTAATTGACGGACTAGATTTTTAGGTAACTAGCCTTATTGGTTCTCTATTCGGCAAACTCTTTACAATTATCCTCTAAGCTTGTGTCTTATACAATTTTCTCTTGCAGGTATACAAATCTACCTGCTCACCTTGGTTCGAAGCTTGATTAAGGATCTGGAGGTATCAGGTCCACTTACGTATGAGAACCAGCTCCATCCGATTGCTAATGGAGAACTGAATGTGGCGTCTATTGGAATCTATAATGATACGACCGTTATTCCTATAATTCCTATTGATGACTGATAACTGTTAATTTTGAAAATGTTTATCAAAGATTGCAATGACTTAAGTCTGCAACCAAAGATTTTAAATGTATATTTTATATAAAACTTACGGAAATCAAGAGTTATTCTTTGATTATTAAATAAAAAAAGAATTTCGATCATTATGTTTAAGGACTTCGTAGCAAGTGCTACGATGTGTAGCACTTTTTGAACTTCATTAAAAAAAGCATTGGTTTCTATTTTAATTTGACTATATATGAATGTTAGTCTAAATTGTTTTGAAGCAGTCATGATTATCAGTTTTTATTAATAAAATAATGCAACTTACATAAAAGTATGTCTTTTTATTGAAATATCCTATATATTGAATTGAATCCTATATATTGAATTATTGGAACATTTGTTTTGTTTAAGTACCCCATAATATAACTACTAGTACAATAAAAAGAACATTATTCTTCAAAATTTGCAAATATACCAGCAATTGTCTCAGTTTCCACGCCAATAACTATAATCACCACACCAATAAAATAAATAAGTCAACTGACCTTCAATGACCTTACTTCCATTACATCTCAAAGCATTTGACCTTTTTTGACAGCATTTTCTACTACCTTGCATAATATAATAAAAAAAACACATGATCTTTAAAATTCACAAATATCTCAACAATCGCAACCATACCAAAAAAATAAAGTTACTGACCTTCAATGACCTTACATCTATAAAATCTCAAAGCATTTGACCTAATGCACTTTGCACTGACAGCATTTTTATCCGCGACGGAACGGAGACGGTATTTGCGTTTATATTTCATATCTTTCATATTCCAATAAACAATATTATGTATGTATGTACATCGTCAATTGTGACAATTACAAACTAAATATAGAGAGCTAAGTAAATACTAAAAAAGGAAATCACATAAATAATACAATATATAATGCGAAATTGATAAATTAGGATGTCAATTTTTCAAAGTTACAATTCGTTTATGGGATAAAGATACACTTTTCATTAAGAAAATCTTTTAGTTGAGTATTCAAAAGTGGTCTCTGATGTATCACATATTTGATATCGACCGGAATTATATTAAAAATTGTAATAGCTTGACGTCATCGTCATTAAAGCACACGAATTCAAGTACTCTTTACAAGATTCTTCCTGTTGCATTCTTATAATCGTTCTGATAATCCGTTTTTGTATAACTAAAGCCTTCTAAGTATTGTTTTTATATCGACTTTGAGTGAAACAATATTAGTTTTCTTAAGGTTTAGGTGTGTTCGTTTTTTTTTAGGTTCAGGGTGTTATGTTGTTTGTTTGTGTGTGCATTTACAAATATATGTTCCTAAAAAATTCTCGAAAACGGCTCGGCCGATTCAGATACGATTTTCTTTATCAAGCTTGTTATTCATTGGTAATGGTTCACAGCTAGATTAAATGGTTATTCTTTGTCAGGGGGCGCTGTTGTGTGTACCCATTTTGTAACAACCAAAATATGTTCCCATTTACTTCTTGAACGGTTTTATTATGACAGTTTTCTGTAGAAGGTATGGGGTTCATTCGCGATGATTTCTTGCTATCTTGCATGGTGTTTACTCACCAGGGGTCACTGCAATCAAAGTTTTAGTCATCATCGATTATCATCCTTGTTTTGTATATCAGTCGCAAACCTCAAGATGACTAACACTAACAAAGAACACAATAAAGTTCATGACACAATGTTATTTCCTCCGTAGACTACTAAATAAGATAATTGTAAGTATTCAGATAGGATAGTTGGTCTTTTCCCTCTTAACTCATACGGCCATAGAGTGGCGTGCTCTGAGCGCGTCCCGTCTCCGTGGGCTTGAAAACAAAACAAAACGACTTGTTTGAATTTAGAATAGACTCGTAGACAAGATTTTTTTTATTCGTAACTTACGAGAAGTTTTTTGTGATAAAAAAGGATTTAATCCTAGTTCAAAACCAAACAGGTTTATTTTAGGTAACCTCAAAGAGTTTTTAAGAACGTCGATTTACTTTTAAGATTAGACAAAAATGCATTTTGAGCTTCCTGATTTTACTAGGTGTTGTTTTTGTTGTCCTTTGCGACGTGGGATTATTACATTTGGATATTTGAACTTGGTAAGTGGTATGTAGTATTTTATACCTATGTGTATAAAATACAAGCACATTATTTCAGATTTTTCTCCAGATTCTATGTGGTATAGTAATGTCTTTTCGTATTCAAATTTAACCCGACTGCGCAAAAAGTTAGATTGGCATCTTGCTTAACTAGATTTTGACGTCGGCTTTACTTGCGTTTTTCGGAATAAAAAGTGGACCGAGAAAAGAAGACCTATGTTGTTTCAGGTCCAAATTTTTAGGATACCTACCAAAAAATTTGGTGCACAAAATTTCAGGGCCAATCCAATTAATAGTTTTGGCGTTCTCTTCGCCAAAGATCTTCACAATGGCACAAACGTACGCCTTTGCTTCTACGTGCAATAAAACGAAATTAAAAATATAATAAGTCAGTATTTTTGTGATCTTTCCAGATTTTCACCGCCTTAATGATAAGCCTAGAAGCATGGCTAGATTTCGGATACCACCCATCGGTTACCACCTTGAGCATGTACCGAGGGGTAGAATTACACGCTCAACTATGGTTCCACTTCTTCCTGTTTTCACTGGAATTCATCTTCAACATCGTGTTACTGATCGGTGTTCATACGGTTAGTAATATTTACTTAGTGATGTGACTCAGCAATCCAAAGTAGATGTTGGTCTCCGACACAGGCATCTCGGTTCCGAGCTGTCTTGGGTTCAGACAACAAGTAGTTCATCATCATATCAGCTGAGCAACGTCCAGGGCTGGACATATACCTATGGATCACTATGATTATGGGTGGGGTTTGCCGCAGTCGCCACGCTTGGCAGGTGGATTGGCAATCGCTGTTCTGGTGGTTGGTCTGTTTTATAGGGGGCGCTGCTTCCTGCCCCCCGGTGTATAAATGTATATTACCCTTAGTCCCTTTCGACACCCCCGTTTGTTAAGAGTTAGGGTGGTGCATATACTATGCTGGCACCATGCAAAACAAGCATCAAGATCAATTAACAATTGGAGAATTCTGAGTATCAAACTTACATTAGGTATAACAGCTGTTCCGCTGTTATACCTAATGTAAGTTTGATACCAACCGATTGGTTATTACCGGTTTGGTTGTCAACCGACTTCAATAGGGTTCACTGTTCAGTGAACCCTATTGAAGTCGGTTGAAAACTCACTCTGACGACTATAATTCCTCGTTACAGAAGCAGAACAGACTCATCCGCGTGTATTACTACTACGGACTGATGACGACTGTCGCGTCAAGCATCGTCTTCATCGTGGTTTTCTATAACAGCACCATCGACAGAGATGTGTACTTTGACATCGTGGCGTTAAGCTTAGCATTCGCTGGCTTTTGTAAGTAATACAGATGAGTATTCATACAACCACTTGCCCCCAAAATAGGAGGTTTGCCATAATCACCACGCTTGACAGCCGGATTGGTGGTCACAGTAAAGGGGTTAAAAATACTCAAAAACAAGCTGTTGTCCTTCCTCTGGCAGGGTCACCACTTACGAATTAGGTAAAGGAATGTCATTATGACTAATACTCACTTCAATAATCGATTGATATGAGCGTGTTCCACTGGCCCTATGGTTTACAGCTTTTTTATTTGCTTACCCGGCTACCGATGCCGACATTTCTTTCGATAATTTTTCGTACGCATATTCGTCACAAGCTGTATTTGTAGAATTTCATGAAAATAAAATACTATCCACCCACGGATTCATTGATTTGGCGATGGTTATTTTGCTTTAGTAGGTATCCTTCATTAATGACTACTTATTTAAACAGCGACTATAATAATTTTATTTTTTTATATAAATTAATCTAGAACGCTTCCTGTAAATCCAAAACATCCGGATATTATTCTAGACATGTCAAATGCATATCAAAGGATGTCATTTAGGTATTTACTCATCCTGAATCACCAACATTAGAAAACATCCTGAATAACAAACATGGATAGATAAATAAATAGCCCCAAGCTAAGCAGAGCTTGTGTTATGGGTGTGTTACAGATAACTGATGTACATAATATAACACAATACATA
The DNA here is from genome assembly GCA_946478455.1 of Eupithecia vulgata. Lineage (NCBI taxonomy): Eukaryota > Metazoa > Arthropoda > Insecta > Lepidoptera > Geometridae > Eupithecia > Eupithecia vulgata. The sequence goes on from OX297874.1 coordinate 2,638,821, forward strand.
GATAGATGTTTTTTATTATACACAGAAAAAAACCAGAACACCCTGAACAAATGTCTGCAGATCGTACACACATTTGTTCCGAGGCGGGAATCGAACCCGCAACCTCCTGCGTCGCAGGCATACCTTCGCCCACGGCGCCACAGAGGTCGTCAGATAGAAAAATAAATCCTCGTAGCTTATTTAGTGCAGATAGATAATTATAAAAGAAACACTAGTTTCACTCGATCTGTTTGGATATACTTTTGCAGATTGGCTCTCATTTTATCGTCAAAAAAAATTCTAATATATTATGGTCGCATTATTTCTTCTTCATTTTTGAAAGACACAATACGCCTTCCAACAGCTGATCTGCAATGAAGGTTCCGACGGGGAAGGTAGGAAGCACACTTCGCACAATACAACGTGCGTATACGATGTAGTGTTATGATCAAGTTTTAACTTTTTTTTCCCTCGAGGTAACCCAGGGCTGGGAGTGAGGACTAACGCTGATGATTCGCAGCCGTTTATTAATTAAATTTCAAAATAGATATTGGTGGCCACCAAGGGCAACTTCGATATTCTGCCTAAACCTAGAATAAAACTATTACAGAGGCATTAAAAAAAAGCTTAGAATAGGTATCACAAACTGTACTTTTGATTTTTGAAAGTTCTTTTGTTCAACGTTATTTTATTGCTAAATAAAATAGGTGTAATAAAATAAAGTAGGTTTCACCCATTGAACCTTGATTTTATCTTAAGGCGCATACCCCACCCAAACTAGCGCCGCCACCGACTTTATATTATTATTCTGTTTAAGAAAGGAATTTTCAAAAATCTATCTTCCAGTTTGTCATAAGCTTTTTTTAATGCCTCTGTAATAGTTTTATTCTATTTACTTTAGGCAGAGATACGAAGCTGCCCTTGGTGGCTACAAAAATCTATTTTCGTGGCCATATCCAATGAATTTTTTAAAATTTCCTTTGTTCAACGTAGTAAGCCTTAACACGATCACTGCTAGCGTCGGCGGAGCGACCCGCAGAGGCGCGCCGCCGCGAGACTGATCCGCTTATCGCACTTTATGTTTTCAGCCATGAAAGTTCTAATCTAGTATAATCTAGTATAAACCATTGTAGAATTCGTTAAAAACCATAAAAGCCTTGTCTGAAAATTGTGTGCTGATTCGTTAAATTATTTTTTTCTTCCTTCCAGCTATACAAGCATACTTACTGCTGCTCATCAGATCTGAGATGCACAAGCTCAAGTACCAAGAAGGACATTACAGCTACGTCAACCACATGTCAGAAGTGGTGCTGGATCCACCCTCTGGTACTGGGAGGAACCCGCTATAAGAAACTAATAAGAACTACATCACCATCGTATCAGCCTGTTTATACACCTGTATATAGGCCTTTATAACTAACTCGATTAATATACTTACTATGTCAACCACACGTCAGAATTGGTTCTAGAACGCGAGGGACCTGTTATAAGAACACAATCACCAGTTTCTTATTTCTGCAGTCACTTAAAACTGATGTACCTAATAATAAATACGACTATTGTGTGAACCTATTAAAAATACTATCTACACGGCATCGCAAGCTTTGTATAGAAAATTTTGAAGTTTATTTATTTATATCCTATGGTTTATTCAATATTATTTTAAGAATTTGACCTTTTCTAAGTGTACATTTTTGTATTTATTGAAATAAAGACTTTTTGATTTGATTTGAATAAAAAGTGCCTACGTTTTATTCCAGGCCAAGAACTACCTGTAATCTATTCGGTCAACAGTTTTTTTGTGAAAAGGTATAAAACATCCAAATTTTTGCGTTTCTTTATTGTTGTTATTAGTGCGATTCTGTGACTTAAGTTTATGTGAAGCACGTGTTAGAAATCTTGCATTTGCTCTCGGTTGGTTGCGGGAAGGAACTTGTTATAAGGCCTGTTTTATGAAAGCTGGCTCAGTTGCCAATCTATGCTTGAGCGACGCTTTTCTATAGCTTAAGCGATGCTCAAGCATCGATCTATGACTAAGTATTCATAATACGGTCCTATAAACACCATCATTGTCAACATGTTAATTCCGCTGGATTGAGTCCACTTATTCTTATTTCGTCGTAGAGGTAGTTTTCGTTTTTTTTAATTATATTTTATAATACATCTTAGCGCGTCATTTGGTTATGATGCATTCTTTCGCAGATTTCTTCTAATTTTCTACGAATACCTGCTAACATCAATATGGTTCAGTTGCATAACAATATATGAATGGGATACCTACATGTAAATTCAGAAGAATGGATAAATTTCAGTGAAAGTTTGTAAAAAGAGTATTTTATACATTTTACGCTTTCGATCTACAGTTTGTGTTGTAGTTTCAAATTGATAGTCTATTGTAACATTAGAAATAAGAAACAAGAATCTTGCTAAGAAATCTCACACATCTATCGTAAACATCTGACGTGCGAAAAAGGGCCAGATTTGTGGCCAGTTGAGTGGCTGTGCATTGTGCAATCAAAGAATAATGAAGCTCGATACACGATAAAAATGACGAACAATTAAAAAAAAACCTCCAAATTAGGTGATATCTTCCCCAATTCTCAATGCATTTTGATGATTCGTTGTTGTCTAAAGGTGTTTTCTTTGATACTGTGCGTAAATTTGTGCAATTTGCAGCGACGCGTGCTTCAATCTGGTTTCCACAGGAGACCAGCGCTATGGCAGGATACTTTCAGCCGATACCTTATATAGCATCTGCCGAGATTTTCGTTACCGCGTTGTTTTACCTTTTGTATGAGCTACTTAGGTACCTACTTTTAACATATTAGTTTTTACATAAAGAAGTAACGAAGTTTGGACGGATAGATGAATAGATGAACTATTTATCGATCTTTCTAAATAAACTTCAGTATATTATTATATTAGAATTATGATAAGCCGGTCTTAAGCAAGTTACTTGGATTCCATAGATAACACTAATTGAAAATGAACTTTAGAACATGCAATTTGCAAAATGCAACAGCGCTCCTCAGGTCACGCATATCAGTGCTTATCCGCTAGTTAATAAAATAAGACGTTAGATTTTCAAACATATTGCAAAAATTACAAGTTTTTCAAAGCTATTGAAAAAACATGGCGAAAAGAGATGTTGAGAGCTTTTGTTTGTGTTTGTCAGTGAGACATGGGCTGCTTATTTGGGGCTACGCTAAGTTGGTAAGTACTGCTTTTATGAATTTAATTAGCTTGTAACAAAAAACTTAAGAAATATAGATAAAAAAGTGAATAAACAATTATAATATATTAATTATTGGTTGCTGGTGAAAAGTTGGTCATTTATTAATTTCGTGTACATGCGCCGTAAGAATATCGACCCCTCCAACTCAGCGAGTGGATGTCGTAAGAGGACTTTTAACACCTACACTGCGATCACCAAACCGCCTGCCAGAAAAAGAAAGAAAGAAAATAATAGAAATAGAAATAGTAATTTATTTTTAACTACAACCAATTGCACAGTTAAACAAAAACTTAGTAGTACTTAGATAGGTAAGTTGTGTGAGGGTTGTAGCTTTAAGTTAGGGACTGACTCAGCATGAATGATTCGTATACTGGTAGACTACACAATGCTAATCTACCGCCGCCCCGGTCCATGCAATCTACAGTAGCAGGCAGCGCACTATGACAGAAAATTCAAGTTTAAACGAAGTATAAACAAAAAAAAATATTTACATTTTCAGGTGTTATCCCTTCTGGTAACAATGAGCTTCACATACCTATCAGTGCATATGTTTGGACGCGTCCCAGAATCGTATGACGATGCAATCACGTTCTTGCAGTGCGTTACTACCACAGTACCTGAGCTCCTGGACGTTATATTTACGTTGCTCCTTATTGTAGCTACGCATAAGGTTGGGTATTAATCATTTTCTTTTGGTGGTAAAGCAAAGTTCTAGTTAATTGCTTTTTAAAATTTTCATACGTTTTTAGATTCTGAACAAAAATTTAAAAAAGATCCTCGTGAAAATCGTACGAGCGTATTTATTGCGTACGTATTTCACATAATTCGATTTTAGATTTTTAATTTACACTTTTTGAAGATTTTTCCTCGAAGATGCGTGTAGTATATACACTATGTATTACTCGGGATTAGGTGCGATTCCTACCTCGTGTGTATTAAGGCCTAAATGTCAAACTCGATAGAAATCAGGCACGTTCTCGTCTAGGTATACAATGTTACCTACATTTGATTGTACACCTAGGCTAGGCCATTATTTGTTTTACAAATTGTTTCTTTTCTAGAGAAACCTCAAGATGCTAGAAATCTACTACTTCTACTGCATCACAATGCTCGCCGTCTTCATTCTCACCGTTCTGCTGACTTGTTGTAACATGGAGAAGTTCCGACTGCTGCATGACATGATCTTCCACCACGCCTGGGTCGTAGAACTCGACTACTACGTGCTTGTTTGCTTTGGTGTTGGAAACATTTGTAAGTGATAAAAGCATAAACAAATTTAAAACACTAAACACCGCTCCGTGAAATTCGTAACATTCGGGCTACTGTAGATGAAAATACAGTCCTCATTCCATAAAATTGGAAGTGCTTTGATTTTATTGAAAATCGTGCATCATACTTAAAACATATATGTGAAAGTGAAATAGATTTGGCTTGAATTAACAAACCTACGTATAGACTATTTTTGATCCCGAAACAGTGCAGTGTTCCCGTACGGATCGAGTTATTCACAGCGGGCAACACCGCGTCGCAGTTTATCTATCTATACCAAAGATTCTAGAAACGTAGGATCCTAGGATCTTTAATCTATACATATATAAACATCATTATAATTAATATTATATACATAATGACGCAGCGATTGATTTATTAATATAATATAAATTTAATAAGTAATGTACTACAGGAACTGATTATAATTAGTATTTACAATCGAAACAATTGAGCTAACTGCAGACTATTACAAACAATTTACATGTAGCTCAACTGATCCATATCAATACCAGTCATCAAGTACCTACTCATAACACAAGCTCTGAATATTTTGGGGCGAGATGGTGCTGTGTGAATTGTCCAGCATTATTTATTTTGTGGGGAGGCCTATGTCCAGAAATCATCATCATCATCACCATTAGTCCACAGCAACTGTGGACATGGTTTTTTTTTTTTTTTTATCTAATAATTATATATTTAGTTAAAAACGACGACGTCGTCGACAATCGACTAAATAATGCTGGACAATTCACACAGCATTATCTAGCCCCAAGGTAAGCAGAGCTTGTGTTATGGGTACTAGATAACTGATATACGTAATATTATACAATACATAGATAGATATTTTTTATTATACATAGAAAACACCCAGACCAACGGAAAAAAATTCTGCAGATCGTACACAAATTTGTTCCGAGGCGGGGATCGAACCCGCAACCTCTTGCGTCGCAGGCAGACTCTCGCCCGCTGCGCCACTGAGGTCGACAATTATTATTATTAATTATTTATTTTATTATTACCAATTCTTTGCAGGCCTTCAGACATACCTGATGCTACTAGTTAGAAGCGAAGTTCTGAAGCAGAGGGAAGTGAAGAAAGCCAAACTGGCTCGTCAGAAGTCCAGCACCAGCTTCCGAGGACTTCGAGTAGGCATGATTATGGTTAACTCCCGGACAAACGTTTAGACTACTTTATTATATTGATAAAACACCTGGGTATTTTATTGTGCAAAATCTGAAGATAGGTAGGTATTTGTTCCGGGTGTTAGGGTCGTTTTATATGTATAATAAAAACATCTAATTATGTTTTGTATTATCTATATCAGTTATCTAGTACCCTAGGTAGCCCCCCCCCCTTTCGAAAAAAATCCCCCCTTTTCGACCATTTTCAAAATGATATTTTTTTCAAAAATGGTCATTTTTACAGACTTCTCTATATTTTTCCTGTAAAATATAGATTTATATCTACAAACGAACCCTACATTGTACATGAATCGGTCCTCAATCTTCGGATCTCCGAAGATTGAGGACCGATTCATGTAATGGAAGGGGGGGGGGAATGGTAATTTTTTAACCCATTTGACCACCCCCAGGTCTCTTTTGAAATTTCAACATCACAATTTGTACGGAAAATATTCATTTTCATTTATTTATATATATATTTCTTTAAATCAGAAATGGCGCACGAAATGTATGATTATTTTAAATTTCAAGTTAATAGCTGCAGTAGTCACTGAGATATTCAAGAAAGAGCGGGGACGGACAGAGCTAGACCACAAGGGTTTCAAAACCGATCTCGAAACCCTAAAAAGTTGTTTTATAAAGCGCAGTATTAGATAATGTTCCGAATGTAAACAATTCGTCGAACTGTTATTAGTTTTGTGTTGGAACAAACATTGTTTACTTGCAATAAAAACTTATCTCTTCTCAAAATGCCTCTCACATTTGGATATAAACAACAATGCAAAAATCCCAGTTCCTGTCACTGATATTGTTTACTTCGGCTTTATCTCTTGTAATAGCTATTTATGAACTCATGGGCTGATAAGCAAGTTCAGACGTATCTAGTGAACTGAAGCATTCACGCGCTTTTAATGATTTTAATTGCCTTGTCCTCACGGACGCTTTACAATATCGAATAAATCGTTTATTCGTCTTTATTTATTGTTGTTTTTTTCTTTGGGTGTTTAAAAATCTATGATGAGGGTGGAAGCTCCCTACTTCAAGAGATGTCTCTGCTGTCTGCCGCTGCGATATGGTCTTCTGGCTGTTGGATACATAAAGCTCGTAAGTTTATCGTTAGATGCACATTTTTTGAAAAATTATGTATGAGACCTAATACTTTGACCTTCGAGCTCTGATTTTGGTCTATATTCCATGTTTTAAATGTTAAGTTACACTTGAAAAATTGAGAAATAAACAGTACAAAAGTTATTTGTAAAATAAATGCATGGAGTACATTATGATAACGATCATCTTAAGATGGTTCGACGCAGTTGGCACAAAATTTTTATTCGTAGTTAAAAAAAATTGCATTCTACAAGCAATATAATGTAACTAGCTGAAAAGTAATTTGCCGCAAATAGTAACTATTTTTTATGAATTCATGAAAATACCAACTTCGATTTACTGGTGCATATTATAAAAACAAAAAATAGGATATTTTGTGATAAAAAAAAATTGTATGTCCGAATAGGTTAAAATTGTTGATACTTATTTACTATAATTTCGTTATAAGACCTTCATGTAACTATTACTCACACAATTTTACAATAAACTATTCATAGAAAATGGTTTACCTACTATTTGCGTTAAATGACTTTTCTGCTTCTTTTATTGATGGGTGATTCTACGTGATACGCAGAAAAGTTTTAAACCACAAACAAACTTGAATCTCTTGAATAATGTAAGATTCTCTACATACAACTTTCTTCAAAACGTTCCTAAACTAACGTCAGAGTTTCATTAATACTTTAATATTTGTTTCAGTTAGTAGGCATATTATCAATGATGTCCTGGATCATAGAGCTACTCAGCCCGGAAGTTGGGATGTACTGGCCAGTGTGGTATATAGTGATCAAGTGTTGTGCGGTTCTCGTAGTGCTGGTTGACACGACCTTGACTGTTGTTTTCGTGATCGGTAGCCACAAGGTAAATATATTATTAAGGGGCGCTTGGCTACATCTAAACACTCCAAATCAATAGAATTCAAATGTCGAAAATAATAAATAGATAGATAGATAGATAATAGCTTTATTTGACACTTCAGACACACACATACATTATACAACAATTATACAGGGCTCCTTCCCATTTGGCAACTTTCCCATCTCGTAACCATTTTAAAACAACTGAATCTTCCATACATTTCGTCGCGTTTGGAAAACTTTTCAGGAAATAGTGTATTTGAGTACAGTCACCGAGAAAGATAGTCATTTAACAGATCATGGTACCTATTGAATACCCATTGTACTATAATAAAAGCCGAAAGTTTATGTAGAAAATTAGAGATTGTTTTTGCCACAAACTACATAATAATTAAAATGGGGAGTAGCGTCGGATCGCATACAAATATACTAATTACGGAAACATACACACACAGTGTTTTCGGTATAGTAGTTAGCAATGTTAATGAAGAAAAATCTTATACCGTCAAGTTATTTAAATTAATATATTATTTTCTTTACTTCTGTATGAGTACAACGTCAGCGAAGCCACGGTACAAAGGAGCAAAAGGTACTTAATAATAAAGTTCATAATGTTATAGAATTTCCCCGCAACTTCGTCTGGTTGAAATTTGATTTTGTAACCTGCCGGCTGTCCTACAATACTTTTGCAGGGTCCACTCAACAACACTTTTTCCAGTAGTGACTGTGACTGCCGATTCTTCGCGAAATATGGCCGGACTACTGCGACTTTCCTTGTTATTCATTGCCGATGTCGATAACGTTAGTTGTAGAAACAAGGATTATAATATAACTAAACTAAAAATCACAAAACTTTAATCTCGTGCCATCACGAAACGATCAACCATTAACAAAATATATCACATGGCCAAATTTTACAAACGCACACGGAATGGTATATCCCTTGATTTTTATATTTTAGAATACCATACATAATGTCGTCGTGAACCCTTTGATCGATTAGTACAAGCTGATTAGTTAGGACAACTTTAACCCTCGTTTGACCTAACCTAACTGTATTTTGACTAAGGTTGCCTGGGAGAAATCGCTCTCAGCGATATGGCCGCCTTTTGTACTGTAAATTTATATTTAGATATAAGATTCTTATGTTATTCATGTATTTTCTCTTTTTTGTACAATAAAGTGTTAATAAATAAATAAATAATTACTAGTTTCTGTCCGCGGCTTCGCATGCGTTGTTCCTATTCCATGGAAACTGATTTATGAAGCAAAAATTAGCCTAGAACTACCTGTATCCAAAATTATAACCCGATCTGTTTAGTAGTTTTGGCGTCAAGAAGTAACAAACATCCATCCATCCATCTAAACATCCAAACTATCGCAACTAGGTAGGTATATTATTGTGAAGATGAGTCAGGACAAATATTTTAAAATTATAAATATATTTAAAGCGCTTATGGCATAGCCAAATTATATGTTCAAACTGTAGGAAAAAAATCTATGTCTATGGTTCAAACTGATCTACATAAGGATGGATGATGAAAGGCATACTTGGACAAACGAAATCGCTTTTCAGCAAAACAATCAAGGCAAAGAGGTATAATAGGAACCTGTTGTTTTGCTGGAAAATTAGATGATCTGTTAATTTGGGGCTACCATACCCATAGTTTAAAAATTTGTCGTTCTTTTTTAGCATCATCTGTCGGTACTACCTATATTATATACCTATACTACCTTATAGGCCGAACATGTCATGTTCGGCCTATAAGGTAGTATAGGTATATAATATAGGTAGTACCGACAGATGATGCTAAAAAAGAACGACAAATTTTTAAACTATGGGTATGGTAGCCCCAAATTAACAGATCATCTAATTTTCCAGCAAAACAACAGGTTCCTATTAGTATGTTTGAAGTATCACTTATCGAGCTGACTGTATCACTCATAATAAAAATAGTTACGAGATGGGAAAGTTACGAAATGGGAAGGAGCCTTATACAGTACACTAGTAAAAACAAACAACACTAGAATACATTTATAAAAAACAAATACTAAAATAATTAAAATCTAGGTAAGGTGTCTATGTTTAAATAAATAATAAACAATGCTGGACAATTCTCAATTCTATCTAGCCCCAAGCTAAGCAGTGTTATGGGTACTAGATAACTGATATACATAATACAATAAATTACATAGATAGATATTTTTTATAATACATAGAAAACGACCAGAACACCCGGAACAAATACTTGCAGATCGTACAAATATTTGTCCCAAGGCGGGAATCGAACCCGCAACCTCCTGCGTCGCAGGTGGGCCTTCGCCCACCGCGCCACTGAGTTCGTCGAAAAGAAAACAAATTTTGTGAAAACTCCTTCTTTTTTCTTCTTCTGTTAAATCGTAATACCAATGTGTATGGCAGGGTTTCCCAACCTTTTATGCATGGTGCCTCCCCCCGGATAATAAGATATTTCCATGCCCCCCTTTATTTTTCTTAATTGATTCAATAAAAAAACACAAATAATTTTTGCGACATATATTTCACACGAGAGTTAAATCACTTATTTGTTAGGTGTTACCATGTGTTACTAACTAAAACATAAAATGATGATGATTATTATTATTAATGCCACGTTTGTGCCTGCCGTTTTTGAACCAGTTGGTCGATATCATTTTCAGTTTTTGACAGAGTTATCATTAAATCACTATCGACTGCTAGACGATTTCGCTGTTTTGTCTTAATCTGCACTAATGCTGAAAATCCGGTTTCACACAAGTAATTCGAGGAAAACGGCAGAATTTAAAACTCATGTTGCAAAGATTCAACGCGATCTGATCGCCGTGGTCTTGATCCAAACATCTTGAAATATTTCGGATTTTATACTGTTAGGATAAACTTTGAACCAACGAGGTTCAGATGGTTTGTTCAAGTGATGAACAATATACCTACATTTATTTTTGGTCGCGCACATACTGCATGCTTTCAATTCCAAAAAGCAGTTGGCCGTTAGTTACGTCTTCAATGTTTTCATCAATTTTGATTTCTACTTCTAATTTTAAAGTTCTACCTATGTTTCAAACTTTGAAAGTAAACTATATTAATCTTGGGCGTAGATAATGCTGTGTGTATTGTCCAGAATTAATTATTTATCTCTTCTCTTATAATTTCAGAAAGATGTAAAGCTCTTAAGGATCTACAATAACTACAGCATCGGGTCTTGTATCGTTAACACCTTGCTGTGGTTTGGAGCCTTCTTCTATTGGTTTCAAATTTTAGCCGGATGGGCAGGAGTCTTGTTCGCAACTTATGCACTTAGACTAATTATCGTACTGGGAATCCTTAATACTTGTAAGTACTTTAATGACATTATGTTGTTCCTACTACCATAATTTACTATGCGAATCAGCGTCAGCTACGTCTTGAGATTCATAGTACCCAAATCTATTGTACTTAGGATTAAAGTTGGTATAGAAACAAATAAATAATGCTGGAAAATTCACACAGCAAGCACCCAGCTAAGCAGAGCTTGTATTAATGGTTCAATGGTTCTGGATAACTGAAATACATTATTTAATCCAATAAACAAATATATATATTTTTATTATACATAGAAAATGATCAGAACACCCTGGCTCATATTTGTCTCGAGGCGGGAATCGAACCCGCAACCTCCTTCGTCGCAGGCAGACCTACGCCCACCACGCCTAAGAGGTCGTCGATATACTTACACATTTCTATAGTTATAATACAAAACAAGCCTAGCCTAGTGCGGGGGTCATTGTTAATCAATAATTTTAAGCTTCTACCTAAATTTGTCACCACTGAAATCTAAATTAAGTTCATACACTTTTAGTTTGGAAATAATCTTATTATTATTATTATAATGGATTCTAATCGCGCAAGTATAAACAACCAATAGAAGTTAGAATTTTTGGTAGTTGGGCATCAGATGCGTCTATCTACGGGCTTTACCTTATCTTTAGTACGATATTCTAACTCTGCTCTAAATGTTTCAATTATTTTACAGGTTTTCAAGTTTACTTAATCTTTCTGACCAGAAGTGAGATCTTGAAGCTGGAGAACAGAACTCAGTTTAGTTTTTCTAACAATGCAAATGAGGCCGAGTGCGCTATGGTGAACGAAACTGGAAACTACGTGAAGAACTCTGAAAATGTAGACCTCAACTTGACTGAACCCACTTTAGTAAAAGATGATGATGAAAAAGACGATCCGGAGATTTCAGTAAATGATAGTGATGAAGTGAAAGGTCGAAATAAGTTATTTAATAAGCTAAATGGTAACTATGCTAAGCTCTACTAGGTTAACAAATTTATATAAAGTTCAGCACGGATGTAAGAGGGTTAACTACAAACCTTATTTGTGTTGGAAGAACACACCATTATAATAGAACTCATGACGGATGTAAGCGGGTTCAACACAAATAAGGTTCGTAGTTAACACGCTTACATCCGTAATTAATTCGTCAAACTACAATTGTTTTTCTATACTAATATTACATTACAACCCCACCATCAAACTGCGATCCCCAACCCCAAGTCCAGCGTGGGCATTACCCCACATATGGTAAGACGAAACGATGGCGCTCATTAGGGAGGCCTCTGTCCAGCAGTGGACTAATATAGGCTTATGATGATGATGACGATAAATGTTATAAAGAGGAAAGATTTGTTGGTTTGTTTGTTTGAATTGAATATACTCCGAAACTAATAGACCGATTAAAAAATTATTTCACCATTGAATTCAAATGGTGAAAGAATTTTAACATAGGCTATAAAATATACCCGTGCGAAGCCGGGGCGGACCACTAGTATTGAATTTAGTTATTTATAAATGCAAAAAATGTTGTAACAGTGTGTCGTGTGAAAGATGGTAAGTATTACTAGTTGGTACAATCAAATATTGTATAATTTGCCCTAGTAATAGCTTTTGTTTATATGATCAAAATACAACAGAATCTAGATAGAGCGTATGTTATTTTCCTACTTCCACACCGATTAACTTTTTGGTGTTCCTGTTGAACTTTGAATTTATGAATTAAAAGTTATTAATAATCAATCAACAAAAAGTAAAAATGGATATGCCTACTTATCCGGTGGCAGAACGAAAAGAACTAGATGAGCACAAATAATTTACCCCTCTCGTCACAGCTGGTTAAATTGTCTAAGCTCTCGTCAAAAACCCTCGTTTATTTTCTTTTGTCAACATAAACCAGTATACATAGATCAAGAAGTAGACATCGATCAAGGTATCGGCTTGCCCCCATAGATTCACAATGAGCATTTTAGAAACCGTCCATATTAAAAGCGGACCCATTTGACATTCCATTTCAACGCTCGGACAGAAAGTATGCCCAACAAAATTTCAAAAATCACTCTTCCGAGATACAAAAAGAATTATGTTTTTCAGTTCTTACCATTTTAATTCATTTTTACCACTTTCTTTTGCTGTTCATGATTTGGTTTTGTTATGATATTAACTTTGTTACGAATTCATGATTATAGATTCATGCATTCGTTTTTAATTTCTTTTTTTAATGATGATGCGTTTTTTTAACATAAAAAGACTCTTTACATTTACTGATCAAAAAATTTATAAAATAATAGTGAACGAACACGAGGCTTTGCTGTAGTCTATTAGTCAGTAAATCACACAAAATTACCTACGTCGTCGTAGCAAACAAGTGAAACATGCTGGCGGCGACAGTCAGAATATGACTAAGTAGAAGGACTTAATTGCACCTAATTAGAGCCTTCCACTTTTGAGAAGCTAGACCTTATCTCCCCTTTTTACTTTTATCGAAGATACCGCCGTACATATTTTATATTAAGTCCTTTTTTCAATTTTTATATCTCTGTTTAATGTTCAACTAAGACCTTCTGATCAGAAGGGAAAATTTCAGCTTGATCCATAAGGTAGGTACCTAGTTTTGGCGTTGGCTTTGGCCAAACATCTTCACAACAGCACAAACTTTCACCGTTATAATTAAGTATTATGTAGGAAGTAGGAATAGTAGGATAGGCACTAAACAGCCACGTGTCGCCGGCTTAGAATATGCACCACCCCAACACTTCATGTGGGTGTCGTAAGAGGCGAGTAAGTAATAATAATAATAAATCGTTTATTTTGTGAAACAAGAAATAGTATTAAATCTATCATTTTACAAATTGAGGGTACTTCATACAAAAAATCAATGAGCCAAGATTTTAACTAAGTAAATATTAACATTGTTTCTTAATTTTACTTTATAATAGGTACATAAATTTGTAAATAGCGCTAGCTCCCACCCTAGGATAACGTATGTTGTGGGTAGCTAGCCTCTTTCGTGCAAGAAATGAGAAGGTTGAAACATAAATACTAACACTAACACTAAAATATGGTGCAACAAGTATGCTAGAGACAATTTGTGTTATAGGGACATGATAGGTAGGTATGGAATGATTGATTTGTGGTCTCTCCTGAGGTCACTAGTCTCGTACGAGTCTAGGCAACTGAATAGACCACAAGGAGGGAGGGAAGGGAGAAGGATGGCGGGGGGGGGGGGGGAAATCAGTTGTTAAGATCAAGTTTTAAGCAAATCCTCAGTATCTCTGTAATTTAAGATAATCAGCCAATCAGTTATTTTCTTCCTGCATATTTTTCTGGTAAGAGTTAGTAAATTAAGATTTTTATTTAGCCTTGAGTATAAACGCGTTCCAAAGTATCTGTAGCTTCTGTCTCCAAAACGAGTGCGAGTTTTTGGTGTTTTCCAAAATAATCGTCGACCGTTTTGGGGTACTGTACATTGCAAGGCATTTTTGCGACAGTGTGAAGAGTGTCAGAAGTGACATACACCGGGGGGCATTACCCCCCATGAGGTAAAAGGCAATAAGGCGATTATCAGGGGGAGGCCTGCGTTCAACAGTGGACCTTTATAAACTATTGAGGATGCTTGGAGTATCTCTACGAGACAGAATCAGAAACGAGGAGATCCGCAGAAGAACCATCTCGTAAAATTGCGAAACTCAAGTGGCAGTGGGCAGTGGGCAGGGTAAATAGTTAGTAGGACCGACGGCCGCCGGTTCTTGACTGGCGACCACGTACAGGAAGGCGCAGGGCGGAGACCTCCCACGCAATGGATCGATGATTTATTGAAGGTCACGGGAAATCGCTAGATGCGGGCAGCGCAAAGGAGGTCATTGTGGAGATCTTTAGGTGAAGCTTATGATGATGATGTACTTAATAAATGTAGATGGATATTTCCCACACATGATAGGTCGTCGGAGTTATCAAACCGTGATAAGGAGATGTCATGGGCGGACGAGACGCAGACGTGCTATCACAATTAATTTGCAAAACAGAAACGCCAATTCGTTTTCTAGATATATAATATTTTTTATAAGACATTTGCTCCTAAAGAGTCTCTTATTTCACCAATTTCATTTCCGTAATGTATCTCATTAGTCATTACGCACTAGTGCGGTAATGTAAAGTAAAACGCATGGTTTATCGAGATGCTCCGGCTAAAACATAGTCTTACGTAATGAAAAAAATCTATGTCTATGGTCTAAAACGAACGGTACTTTTTTAAATCTTAGCAAAGAGTTTTTATATCAGAAAAGTGGTCAACATTTTATGAATAACGTTAACTTTAGGAGATAAAATATAATAAATAAACATTTAATTCTTTAATTAAATTAATATTGACCATAAATTACAACCTATCTGTAACACATAAATATTAATTTACTTTTTTTTCGCCTTTGCCTTAAAAAAAGCGCTGATGCGCGCGCATCGCTAATTTGTGAACAAGTAAAAATTATTCCGCGTGCTTTTTCTTGAAATGAAACAAATAAAGTTATTTTATTATTTTATTCTGTAAATGTCGTCAAGTAATGATTCATTTATTAATTTAACACCGCCGAAGTCTCAGAGGCAGCGAAAAAGGCTACTCTAAGCCTCTTGCCCGAAAAATCCACCGATATATACTTACAAGAAGCGTATCAAAATTTATTCGAAAGTCCGAGTTTTATTTATTTCCTAGCTGAAAATTAATGTTATTAACCTATGCACGGTCAAAGTAAGCTGGTTTTTGTTCTTCTTCAAACTAAAATATTTTATACACCACGTCGAGGGCATGATTTTGGCTTGAACCAAAGTTAATTACAATAAAATTTTGTTTTGTATGGGTAAATTTCAGATAACCATGAAAGTATTTCAATCAAAAAACACCAACTGACAGCAGCACAAAACTCGAAACAAAACAGCATTAAGCCATAGAATATGGTAATTTTTGACTTCTTATCATGGCCGTCTGACCGGGCCATGGAGTATGAAATTTTCATACTAAATACGTTTGGGCCTTTTGTACCGAAGGGGATCTCTATTTTCATTGCTTTTTCCATCTTTTTTCATTGGAAATCATCAGTCTTACGAAGGGGTACAAGGGAGACTCCAAGATCTTGTCTCCCAAGCCAACCTAACCTGCACGTGGTGTACCCTGCCTGCTAGATAACGAACTAGGCTCTGGTGAAAATATCAACATTCTTCATAACTTGCTAACTCATATTTTACTATTTTTTTCCATTACTTGACACTGGCAGAAAAGACTCATATTGCCATTAACAAAGAATCATCATCATCAGTCTTACGTACATAGTTATTGTATACTCTTTGATCATCAGTGGTGATATTAACTGTCAGTATTGCGTCAAAACATGATCAGGATCAAACCCTAGAATTACTTGTTATTGTTCTACATTTTTACTTTTTGATATTTTTAAAGCATAACCATTTCAAATGTTACCTGTTTTATTTATTTTCTCTCTGCTGTTACTAGTTTGGTTTATGTACACCCGGAACGTGGTGTCTGAAAGTTCAGGGCGGTCTGAGTTTCTGTCCGTGGCAGGCTTAGCTTTACTAGGACTTATTCTGGAGTTTGTTATGAACATTATGGGCCTGGTTGGGGCGTATAAAGTAAGTTTTATTGATATTCAAATACGGTACGGTTTATTTCATGTCTTCTTTGCTATCCTTCATCTACCCCTACTATATTATATCGATAGTATAGTTACATGAATTTGCTACTATTAAAAAATATATAACAGGTGGCTATGGCGTAAGAATTGATCCCTCAAAATCAGCCCGTGAATATAATAAGAGCCGATTAAGAGAACATATCTTATCACCAGCCATATACCAGCCAGATCACATAAAGATCCAAGTGTTGTGATTAGTTTTATGACAAAATAACCTTGGTTGCCCTTACTAAATTAATTAATTAATTAACCCTTTCATGGGGTGCTGCAGTGGACCTATCATGTGCAGGACCAAACTGCATCTGACCTCTCCCTGGTCCCTTTCGGTCTGCCGTCCCATCGGATTATGAGAGCGAGGGAATAGAGTAGTGCACTAGTGTTTCACGCACTAGTGTTGCACACACTTGGCTAAACTCCTGATGCGGTCGTAATTCAACTAGGACATTAAATTGTATGCAGATAAGAGCATTATTGTACTAAGTACGTATGCTACTTAGATCAAATCAGGTCATAAGCTAGTTTGTCCTTATAACTTACTTTCTTTTTATTTATTTATTTAAATCAAATGGAAGGCCTACAGCTTATATACATTATATAAGCTGTAGGCCTATACAAAATGAGGTACATGAACCTAGGAACCAGTATTTTTTTTCACAAGTTCATTATTCTTTTTAGAAAAATGCTCAATTCCTGAGACTGTACATGAACTATTCTTTCGTATCGACGGCAGTCTTTACCACTGTCTGCTTACTGATCATCGTGCTACAGCTAAATTCAACCTTAACCAGCAGCAACTATGAATCTTTTCGATCACACTTCTTGGTGTGGTACGTGGTGGTGGGACTCATCAGTGCAAGTGAGTATATACTCTGTACAGCCACTGATATTTTGGATTTTTTATTAGATTGAACCGTTATTTGACTTGGTACATTCATCAGCTCGTTTTGCAGTTCTTAGCTTTTGTAGGAAAGCATCACAGGAACTACATGACCTTTTAAAACTATCATGGTTTTTACATTAAAGTAATTTAAAACGGGATATTCACGGGTCATTTAAATCGAATCATGGTACATATCCCGTTTTAAATGACTTTAACTACATGACCTGATTCCACCATTCCCCTTCCACTCCAGGACAAGCAGACGCACTAAGCGGTTTTCCTCCACCTTCATCATTCGTACCACTGGGGTTCGGAACACGCTACCTGCTGCTGTTTTTCCCGTCAATTACAACCTCCGGGTCTCTTCAAGACAAGAGTGAATAGATATCTTCTAGACCTCCGTGATACATCGTCGGCCTCATCTTCACTTTCCATCAGGTGAAATTGTGGTCAAACTAACGTCTATACAGGGTGTAACAAAAATTAAGGACCAAACTTTCAGGGGCGGTGCAGGTTCAATCACACAACCCTGAAAAATAAAAAAAAACATCCCGGCCTTTAGTTTTTTTGTAAATAAATAAAAACGAAATGACCACTAAATTAGGCAATAGACTGCTACATGAGTCTATTTGTCATTTAAAATTAAAAAGAAAACATCTCTTTTGCAAACCCAAAATATCTATACGGAACCCAATTCAGCGAGCGGTCTACGCGGTCAACGTCGTAGAGGAGGCTGGGCAGTGAATGCATTATACTAAACTAATGTACTTACCCATCTCATTCCAGTTCTTCAAACATCAACCTTACTAATGCTGAAGACGAGAATCTACAGAGTCAAACATACGGAAGTAGTCAAAGTCGTCTCTCTAAACGAAGTATCGGAAGATGAACACTCAACAGACAGTAAAGAGTCTTATTACCATGGATCGGACTCGGATATCGGTGAAGATGATGACGGGTGGGCCTCTCTTTTAGATGTGATTCAAAAAGAGAGCGAGAAAACTGTTTGATTAGCTGATGAGGCTGTTAGAACTTTATGTGAACTTTTTAGAAGATGTACGAAGACATGTACGAAGGTTTAAATCTACGATATGTAAATAAGTGTTCAGGGGTGTTTGTAGTTTTTTTTTCTCTCCATGGGTAAGCAAAGCAAATAATGTTAAATTGAATACCTTGATCAGAAGGATTACCATGGTGGACGAGTTGTGTTTACTTCCCAATTTTGAAGGGTCGAAATCACAAGTAGTTACCGATAATAAATTAATGTAAATTACCGCTCAAGCTTCATTTTCAGTATTTTCATGACGTGTTCATTTATATTTATAAAAGAGAAAAGACTGAGTGGCTCATCAAGAGATCTCTGAAACTAACATGAGGTACGAGGCTGAAATTTTGTATGGAGGTTTCTTTTAGGACGAAGGCATCCGCTATGAACAGATTTTTTTTCATATTCTAAGGTATTTCGAATGGGGTCAAAGGTATTTTATAATAACTTAAAAACCGTTTTCTATAATACCTTAAAACCGTTACAAATTTTGACGGTCCAACGCCCGTCAAAATTTGTATAGTAGAAAAATGGTTCAAATAAAAAGACACGTGTAACAGGGTTTTTAGAAGTTGGCATCATTTGAAATATCTTAGGATTTGAAATGGTGCGAATTTCAATCATTCTAAGGGTTATACCAATGGTCAAGAACAAAATTTTACATTTACATACCTATAGATCCCCTTTCAAATCAAACACACATTTGATACATCGTTTTCTGAAATCGGAAGATATTTTCTTTATCTACACCTAAATTATTCTAAATTCTAAATTATTGCAATGTTTGAGCCTCGACGCACTATTTTTGAGATATTTTTATGATACCACACGATTTTATTTTCTATACCTATTTACAATGAAAAAAATATAAAATGAGTTCCGAAGTTTTTTGAAATTACGCATCTCTGGAGCTACAAGGCTGAAGTTTTGAGTGTATCCCATCTGGCCCGGTGACTTGGCCCGGCGCCGGGCCACATGGGAAAAAAAAGTTTTAACTGGCCCGGTGATGTGTTTACCGGGCCAAATGACACAAATCAAGTGCCATCGTCCCCGGTAAGGTGAGAAAAGAGGATACGCCTCGTAATTTATGAAATACTAAATACATGCTGATACCTATGAAAGGGACTGAACTTATAAATCAAACTGCTTGGTAAACAATAATTGAATTTTTGAATTTTGACATAAATCTCAACCTCAGTCAAACGTCAGTCAGTCGGTTACGGTCAGTTAAGGTTAATGTGCACGTGGTATTTATGAACTGCAACATCTGCAACTTAGTAAGTGAAGTGATGTTTGATTTACATTTAATTTATCAAAATGATGAGTGGTTAAAAATATTCGTTGACGTGGTGCTACTGATTAAATAACACGTAACGAAGCTTAACAAGACAATAAAAAAAGCAGCCCAATATAATCGAGATGTTTAAAGCGCTTTATACTGACGCCTCTTATTACAAAACAAGATCAGTACAAATTGAAAATAAGATACCAAGTACTCGACGCCATTCAAAGGAGGCCATGCTTCGAGAAGACTTTATTCAGGAGGCAACAAAACAATGGAGCTAGTGACCGGTAAAATATCCATCGGTCATTTTTTTGAAAAAATGCGTTAGAGAATTCTGAAATTATTGATTTTAAAAGACTTTTCAATGTTCGAAGATGTGATTTTAAAAGAAAGTTTAATAATTGTTATTGATATTGATTATACACATTACAATCTGTGAATATCGTAGTATGGTCGATAAGAGGTTAGTTATTTTTCTGATTTTGGTATATCATTCACAATAAAAACTGATTATTGTTTACCAAGCAGTTTGATTTATAAGTTCAGTCCCTTTCATAGGTAGATGCATGTATTTAGTATTTCATAAATTACGAGGCGTATCCTCTTTTCTCACCTTACCGGGGACGATGGCACTTGATTTGTGTCATTTGGCCCGGTAAACACATCACCGGGCCAGTTAAAACTTTTTTTTCCCATGTGGCCCGGCACCGGGCCAAGTCACCGGGCCAGATGGGATACACTCGAAGTTTTGTTTCATAAATGACATATTAGGTAGCCAAAAGAAGCCTATTTTCGGAAAAAATAAGCTATCTAAGATTTTTAGATAATTATAAAAATGGGATTCATAGATTTTCACATAATACGTATGTATAATTAAATCGCGGGCGGGACAGCTAGTTCTCAAATATAATATTTAGGTGACTTTCATTACAAAATTCCTTACCCAACCCAGTGCTTTGACAATTTTAGCGTTGATTGGCACTGCTAACTAGTTAGTAAAGATTTCCCTAACGTATATTTATCTATTATATATTATATATATTTATCAGTTTCAGGATCTATAGCTTGCTCAGTTATCGATCTATGCGTGAGTAACGGTTTTCAATAGCATAAACTTTACTCAAGCATAGATCTATGACGAAGCAAGTTTTCATAATACGGGCCTAAGATCGTTGAAGTGGTACTGAGCATGGAATATAGACGATTGTTTACTCGCAAAGCGTGCAGTTTGTCACCTACCTAGATAGCCCTAGGGGTAAACAAAAATAAAAGAATAGATAAGAAGAAAGAAACAAGAATTTATTGGAGTTAAGAAAAGGGTTCGTAGGTCGGCCGGGTCAAACTTCACGATAGTTAGTTTTGTAGAAGTCGGCAACCGCACTCTCCTGCAGGGCAATCCCGTCCGGCCGCGGCGCCAGTCCTCTTCAATCCCGGTCCGGGAAAACTACGGTTTGCAACGTTACAAGTTCAAGAAGCTTATATCCTTCATCATCATCATCATCAGCCTATACCAGTCCACTGCTGACATAGGCCTCCCCTAATGAGCGTCATAGCGCCATGTCTTCAGCTTGCCGCATCCAGCATCTGCCAGCAGTCTTTCGCAAATCGCCATCCCACCTGGTCAGAGAACGTCCTACACTACGTTTTCCGAGTCGCGGTCTCAAGAACACGTTTACCCCATATATCCCCGTTTATATCCTTGGTGCAGTTCAATGAAGCTCAAATTTGCGAGTAAAGAGGAGCAAAGGAAAGTGACGTGGGTGGGAGGGAGGCAGATAATAGATCCAGCTCATTCTTGCACCAGACATGCGAGCTTGTATGGCTGCGCCTGATGCATGGAGGGGTTATTGCGTACCTTAAAAACGCCTGGGTAGGTATATCAAATATCTAATCAGAGAAGGCAACAAGCAACTCCCTTTAAGAACAAACTGTTGTCAGTGAGCCAGTGCTTCAGTTTGCTCTTTTACAGCTATGAGGAATTCATAGCATGCAAAAGCGATGAAATGTAATTCATTATCTAGCTAAGTAGCTATTGAATTAAATTTCATCGCTGTGTTATCTTGCTAAGTAGATAAACACTTTTTATACTTATAGTATTTTTTGTTTTCATTGTTGGTGAATTAAATTAAATTTTTGTATAATTTTAATTCAATATTTTTTAATGCTATTAATTTAAAATTACTACATACATAGAACCACTGTGTTATGTAAATAAAACAAATATGACGTGTTATTCCTCAAATTAACGAAATAAATTATTATTGATTTTCTACATAGCAGTCGCGTTGTCGATAAATTATTATATCTCAAAGAAGATCAGGGTCATTTACCACCCCTCGAAGAACACGGCACACCCAAATAAATAGGTCAATTAATCAGCTTGTCTATACATTATTAATTTACAACGAAAAAAATCCGATGTATTACCTAAACTAACAAAAGAGTCGTATTACCGTAGGTACCTAATTTTGAGGCCCCCTTTTTATATTCAACTAACGGTCCGCCCCGGTTTCGCACGAGTAGTTATTTTTCGTCAATTTCCCAATCTTTTTAATACAACTTATCCAATTCCGGACTAAGAGAAATCCAACAAATCAAAAACCATGAAAATCGGTCCCGTCCTTGAGTTATAAATGGTGTAACTAACACGACTTTGTTTTATATTATGTACTTGCAGGTTAAGAGGTAGTAAGTAGTAATAAGTGAATAGACCTTCGTTTGACCAAAATCTCACGTGATAGTAACTGACTATCCCCTACTAGATATTAGAATTTTATTTTATTTCGATTTTCTATGTAAGACTGTAAGTACGCTTTCTTACCAACTGTTTCTTAGCTGTGAGCGTATGATGACATCATTTGGATTTCAGCCACACATGCGCAGTTAGTGAGCAGTATCTGATGGGGTCTTCAGGGAATTTGAATCAATAAAGATTGCTTCCTAAATATTCATGTAAAAGAGGAGAAAGACATGCTCAGCTCATGAGTAATTCACGACACTAAAAACGGGATATTTGTGGTGACTAAATTAGGTTTACAAAATACCTAGTAGGTACAAGTATTCTTCTATTGAATCATATTCTACGCTGTATCTTAGATAAGCTCTTTGTAGAATTTTTATAAACAAACTGCCCATATTTAACTAAATAAATTAAAATTCACTCGGTTGCCGCGTCTTTTTTACGCAATTTACATTACTTGTCGATCCTTCCTTCAATATTCAATATAATTAATATTGCTTAGGGCCGATTTTTCAATCCTCAGTTAAGTCATCGAATAGCTATCATAAGCATGGGGAATTAATATTTTCAACTTTTCAATCGACTTTTACAATTACATTGAACCTCGACGCCAAGCAAGTAAAATTGAATTATATGACGTGTTGTGGTTTTGTTTACATAAATTCTACAAAGAGTTTGCCGAAGGTATAGGTGGGGTTAGCAGAACAGTATTTTTCTTATATTGGTAACTGAAATAAATCAACTTTTTACCTATCCCATAAATAATTCCCCATGGGATAGAAATAACCTAAAATAACGCGTGCGAAGCTACGGACAGAAACGAGTTTCAAATTATGGTTTTGTTGTGCTTCCAACGCATTTCCAATCTTACCAAAAATTGGTTAAATGCGTCACAACCCACAATCGCCGGGATCACTTTATCGAATGAACTCTGCGTACGGTACGATAGAGAGAGGTATATTTTGTTTTGAGTTCCTACGCAGATAGTTATAGATATGTAGGATCAAGACTGTTTAAAAATACCATGCCGTCTCCTTCATTCAGTCGCTATCTAGACATAGACGCGTGCACGCTATAATTTTATGTGGTTCTGTTTTTGTTTAACAAAGTAAAATGGACTCTATATTGATGACAGAGGAACCTTTAATTAGGAAGTGTTGTTTTGTTATACCTTTGAGGTTTTGTTTACAAACATGGGCGTTTATGAAAATGGTAAGTTTGCAATTTACTATGTACATTACAATCATAATTAGTAAACTACCTCAAATCGCGTGTAAGATTTAGATGTAGAGTCAAATGTAGAGTGCTTTTCACGACAGATGTCCCGTGGCAATTTAGTGGCACATTTTTTTTAACACAAAATTCGCAAAATTCATTCGGTCACACT
Organism: Eupithecia vulgata; assembly: GCA_946478455.1. Classification (NCBI taxonomy): domain Eukaryota; kingdom Metazoa; phylum Arthropoda; class Insecta; order Lepidoptera; family Geometridae; genus Eupithecia; species Eupithecia vulgata. Next base: position 2,662,825 of record OX297874.1, read on the forward strand.
ACCTACAGCGCTGCATTTAGGGAACTTCTTTCGTGAAAATCACTCTCGTGCCAAGTCTACCTGGCTCAAATCAAATATTTTACTATCATTTATTTACCAACTTTTCATGTCCCTGGCGCTAGGTACGATAAAGCCGACAACTCACACGCGGGTTCATTATTTTAGGGTTCCGTACCCCAATTGGAAAACGGGACCCTATTCTGTCCATCCGTCTATCTGTCTGTCCGTCCGTCTTTCATCAAGCTGTATCTTATGAACCGTGAAAGCCACACAGTTGAAATTTTCACAGCTGATTACTTCTGTTGCCGCCGCGAAAAAAATCACCATAATAAAGCATTGCCATGCTTTTGCTTTTTATTTATTCTGTTGCTGGGTTAAACGCGTTAAATGCTTAGCTAGCGGCTAGAAAATGTTGTGTAAATTGTTAAGAATTATTTATTATTTTGTGTTTCTCACATCCTTGATCTCGAGTCAGTGGCCCGGCCGTGTTTGGCAGTGGATGGCTGTAGCCAACAGCACTGGGACCCTTTATGAGAGTTAATCTAAAAGCGAGGCTACAAATTAGGGTATCATCATCATTGTCCATTGCTGTTCTCTTTAATATATTTAATTTAAAACAATCTGTTATTTTTATACGTTATTATGATACGAAAGTTTAGACGGATGGATAGATAATTAGACATTAAGGAGAAAAAAGCTTTTAACATATCCCAATTCCGTCAACTAACATACATCCACGCCTTAAGGGGGTGCAATGCGCGCCATTTTGTGACAACGATTGGCATAGGATCTCGCGTTCATAGGAGCGTTTTGAAACAGCGTAAGCACTAAAATCAAGTCGCTAAAATCAAGTTTTTGCTTTTTACAAGAAAACTACACAGCTTATGAAGAGACTAATTCAAGGAACCAAATAATTGGTGGGTAGGTAGTTATTATCCTACAAATCAAAACACAAGTCATTTCGACCGCATGGTTCCTGAAATCTCGATAAAATTAAGTGTAACAATGCACTTTCATGATTTTTTTATCATATTTTTTCCGTGCTATCGCTTTGTAGTTTGTAGTTTTTCCGTGCCATTGCTTTCAGTCTGGATCGAGACATTGTTTTTTTTTTTTTATATATATAAAATTGGATGTGTGCACGTTATGTTTGTGTTGATCTGTTTGTATAGAACAAAGTAAAATGATCTCATTTTTGATGACAACTTCAACAACACTTCCTAATTAGAAGTTCCCCAACTTCTAATTATGAAGTGTTGTTATGTTTATCTTTGACGAACTTTGTGGCGCAGTGGGCGAAGGTCCACCTGCGAGGTTGCGGCTTTGATTCCCACCTTGGGACAAATATTTTTTCGATCTGCAGACATTTTGTCAGGCTTATGTTCAGGGTGTTCTAGTCGTTTTCTATGTATAATAAAAAAATCTATCCATGTATTTAATATAAAATATTATGTATAGGTATACATATATACACAAGCATTGCTTAGCTTAGGGCTAGATGATGCTGGGTGAATTGTCCAGCATTATTTATTATTTATCATTATTTATTGTTCCCGCGTCGCAGGCAGACCTTCGCCCATCGCGCCACAGAGAAATCAGCTTGTAAACGGACGGACGCATTATATATTCTTCCTGAAGCATCATTCCGCAATATATCCTTCCCCAATCGCCTCTAAGGTGCCTAGCTTATCTATCCCAAGCTATAAGTATAATTTCTTAACCAACTGTTCATGTTCTAGAGAAATCTATGAGGCGACCGATTTAGGGACTCCTATATCAAAATATTAAATTTGACGCACAGTATTTCAGTATTTATTTATTCACCATTCCGTTACATAACATAACATAGGCAAGTCAAAATAACAATGTTTGATAAAAAATAAACAAAAAATATAAAAACAAAAGCTCACACAATTTCATCAAATTCTTAAAATATTATTAATTATTATTAAACTGTTGATTTAATACTACTACCTACTATAACTACGTATTTTAAATTTCCTGCAGATCAGAAAATGAACATGACATAAATTCATCAATGTCATGTCCATGTGCGTGCACATGTCCATAATTGCAAAAAATAATGTAAACCGCGGCGTGTTCTTGCAGATCATACCTCTGATGATGAGCAGTGAATGCTTTAAGCCGCTGAGTCGCGATATTTTTTAATAGGCATTAGACGAGTTGCCCAGATCTGTCCTCATGCAAGCGGATGATGATAATTGATGCTGATGATGATTTCATGCCCACGCCACGGATGGATTTTCGCTCCTCAGTTTTACTTTTTGTCATGTAATATTATAGCTTTTGGTATTCGTTTGTTCCAGGCAGGGGATTTTGCAGTCATAGGCTACCTTGCGATCTCGATATTCATGATGCTTGCATTCGGAGGTAGTCGAGCACTCAACTTTGCCACCCTTCTTGTGGCATTGGTGGGGGTGGCGCTGGCAGTTGACGTCTGCTTTCTAGTAACACTCACAGTTGGGATATTTAAAGTAAGATAATTTATAATCATCAAATCATCCTTCTCAGTGCTCTTGCCAGTCAACGGTTTTATTTGACAGTCCCTCTCAGTGCTCTTGCCAGTCAACGGTTATATTTTGACAGTCCCTCTCAGTGCTTTTGCCAGCGGAGAAGATATAGAAGACAGACGACAAAGTCGCGGGTAACAGGTATTACCCGCGACTTTGTCGTCTGTCTTTGGAGTCGTGTTAGAGGTGGTTTACCGTTAAAGCTGACCTAGACCTTTATTGATTCTGGACCTAGCGGCTTATTTAGTTACCGTTTTTCCTCCGGAGCATAGACAAAAAAATGATGGACAGATAGACAGAAGGCCATGAGAAAAACAATTAGACCTTAGGCAGGGAATATAGTAATACTAACTTAGGTCAACCAACACCTTAGGAGTTATAAAATTATGAAGATTCCCCACGATAATATAAATAAGGTCGAAAAAAATGTGGTGTGAGGAGTCCCGGACGAGCCCGATTTCAATATAAAGAATTGAATGTTTCTTTCATTGACTACCCAAGGTTGGTTGTTTCCGGGTGAAGTTCAAAATTCCCTGAGGACCATCATAGGATCAAGATAGTTAATACAGGAAACATTCAAATGTTCCGATAAACGATGCGTTGAACCCGGGCTTGACCGGGGCCGCAAAAGTCCTTGGGCAAATTCTTTTAGGCTCAATTGGCATACCTACCTCTTAGCTCTAAAATGAGGCCACTCCGTTCGGTCTTTTCCCATTCTCATCCAGGTTAGCAGGGAAGATTAATTATAGTCTCACCAAAATTAATATTCGTAACTGTTTTTTGTGTTCCAGAAAAGCATCAACCTGATCCGAATATTTTACTTCTACGAGTGGGTTGCCATGGCGGTTGAAACCTCCTTCATCATTTTCTTCCTCGTGAAGACCGTGAAGGGTGATTTGGATGTTGGAGAAATCGTGGTAATTGTTATTGGGATCTCTTACATGTGTAAGTACCTGCCTGCTTGTTAAATTCCCTATTTAGTTATTTATTTTACCAATCTCGCTAAAAAAAGAGTTGATCCTATCTATACACCCGGTCGTACCGCCTCGGCAAATTCAATGATACTCAAAAATCATGTAGAGGAATTATTTAAATGTAGAATGGTTCAATGAATATAATCTCTATACTTATTATTAGCCTTCGAAAATGATTAGTATAATAACTTGAAGAAGGTTTGAGTCACGCCGATATCACGCTTTGTTCGACCCCATTTCGATTCTTAACCTCCTTGGTAAAGTCTAAATAAGTTTTTCATCATTCGAAACTTTTTTAATTCTCACTGGCCCAAGAATAGGGTATATAGGTATTTTTCTCTATTTGAGTATATATCTAAAATATGTGTTATTGTTATATCGGAACAAATGTTTGTGCGATCTGCAGACTAATTGATCTGCAAATAATTTGTTCATGGTGTTCTGTTCGTTTTATTTATTTATTTATTTAAAACTTTATTGCACTAAGGTACAAAGGGTGGGCTTAATGCCGAGGCATTTTCTACCTGCCGACCAATAACACATGTTTTAACAGATGGTTGGCGTGGTAATATTAGTTTTAAAAAATATAGGTACTAAAACTTTATTACTTAAATAATACCTATATATTATACATATACCTAAAAATATACAAATGTAAATAAGGTTTAAATAGCTAAATTACAAGAAAAGAAGAACAAAAACTATTTGTGTAACCTCTTATGAAAATGCCTGCGAACCAATTGCTTAAAAAAGCATCTCGTGTATCTGCCTTTCTAATGTACATGTTTTAAATATTCATTAAAAATATATTGTATTATATTATGTAGGTATATCAGTTATCTAGTACCCATAACACAAGCTCTACTTTGCTTGGGGCTAGGTAATGCTGTGAGATTTGTAAGCATTATTTTTTTTATCTCAATAATATATTTTTAGATTTTTATGCTCAGGCAAAAAGTGGTCAGAGCATAAAATAACAAAATAAAATAAGACAACTCAAAGTTTTCAGTTTTAAACCATGAAATAGTAGGCGCAATGTTGTTAGATAGGTATAGGCTCTATAGGCAAACTAAAAATTATTAACTGTCATCAGCAACATCAGTGCATTTGTTCAGGTCACACATCCAACTGACGTTTAGACCACAGAGCAATATAGTGTCCACTGCGTCCAGCGTTTTCGTCAAGTTTCGCGCGCAACCTGAAAATGTAAATTTTCAATAAATTTTTAGGGCACTTATTTAGATTAAACACTCACAAAATTTGTTTTGTTAATGGTTCATTAGCGCTATAAAAACTAATTAAGACACCGTTCAAAAATTAATGGGTAATGGGTAATTTGACGACCGATGTAGCGCGGTGGGCGAAGGTCTGCCTGCGACGCAGAAGGTTGCGGGTTCGATTCCCGCCTCGGGACAAATGTGTGTACGATCTGCAGACATTTGTTCAGGGTGTTCTGGTCGTTTTCTATATATAATAAAAAATATCTATCTATGTATTGTATTATATTATGTATATCAGTTATCTAGTACCCATAACACAAGCTCTGCTTGTGTGCTTAGCTTGGGGCTAGATAATGCTGTGTGAATTGTCCAGTATTATTTATTTATTTATAATGATAATAAGAATAAAAGCCCTCATTAATCTTCTATGGATATTTATTTATACGTACATTACCACAGTTATTGTTTAAGCACATAAACAAAGCTTCTCATTACAAATTGAGATTTGTTAACAAATATGAACAAGTTTTGTTACATTCCAGTACTGGACCTCTGCATCATAGTAACACTGAAGAGTGAAATGGTAAAGCTGAGGAACAAGAACCAATTCGACTTCTCTCCAATATCACGTGAAGGTGATGCTACTGACAAATTGAGGGGTGAAGATTTGTGAATCCGTAATAGTTGTAAATACCAGAAGGGCCACACGATAACCAATGCTGAACGACATCAATGACATCAAAGGCGAAGGTCCGCCTTCGACGCAGGAGGTTGCGGGCTCGATTCCCGCCTCGGGATAAATGTTCTTACATACGATCTGCAGATAAACATAGGGTAACAGATAGGGTGTTCTTGTCGTTTCCTATATATAATAATACATATATGTATTGTATTGTATTATGTATATCTGTTATCTAGTACCCGTACAAGCTGTGCTTAGCTTAGGGCTAGATAATGCTGTGTGAATTGTACAGCATTATTTATTTATTTATTGTTATCTAAATTTATTTAGTTTATAGGTATGCAAGGCACCCTGGAGATAGCTTACATTAGTAGCCGTCTCTGGCCTTCTCCTTAAAATGCTATATTTATATATATTGATAATGACTTTATTTTTAATAAGAAACAAGCAATTTTTTCCAAAATTACAACACAACTGTCTTACTTAAAATATATTTTTAGGCAATTGAGTTGTTTATTAAGAATGTACATATTTAGCCAGTGCCATACAAGATGATTGTTAATAGATAGGTAGTATAATTTAATTTACATATTTTTATAAATTCTTAAGTTCTGTAAGTGTATAACTGTTGATCTATGTTATGACTTTGACAGTCGGTTTTTAAAACAGTTGTTATTTTTGACAAAAGTTCAAAGTTTTTGTTAACCTCTAGTGGGTTGGGGGACTATTGTTTGTATATGGTGGAACCAAGACTTGGTTGGTAAAAAATTCAAAACCGAGTTTTACGCAGTAAGACTACAGTCTTATACAAAGCACTAATATAGCATCCTGACTAAGTTTTGTTTATTTATCAGCTAACCCAATCTTGGTTCTCCCACACACTAGAGTTGCACTGGAGATTAACAAAAAGTTTTAACTATTGTCAAAAATAACAACCGTTTGAAAAACCGACTGTATACTTACTACCTCATATACTAAGCATAATATTAAACACCGTTCTTTGTGAACTAATAAATGGTAATTAGTAATTTGACATATTAACTGCCCAGTGCTCGTGCGGAAATAAATGAGTATGATGTGATTATTGTAATTATTACTTCTCCATCCAAGTATTTTTAGGCGTTTAAAAGTATCAAAAAACTCACTAACGTACATGGATCCTTATAAGATCGTTGAAAAGAAATCATCGCTAGACCTTTTGAAAAATTTGGAGACTTGCTCTGCTCGCCGTTTTTTTTAAATATTGCTGATTTGCCTCTGGCCATCGTATTCTCCCCAAAAGTAGCTCTTGTATCCGCTCTTTGAAACTAATAGCGCAATAGACGATTTATTAATAAAGAATTTTTTTACAAGTAAAACTCACAAACTTCTTTTTTAATTTAGGTATACTTATTTAACTAAATTTAGGGCTCCGTTAAATATTTCGATGCTCAAAAGGGTTCCGTCGTTATAATAGTCTCTACTCAACTCTACTATTATCTAGTATAAAAGAAAAGGTTGGGAAACATAAAAAAATAACATGAAGACAACGCCAACACTGGTCGGAATTAACTAGTAAGTTACGATTTCCCTAACGTATATTTATCTATTATATATATTTATCAGTTTCAGGATCTTTAGCTTGCTCAGTTATCGATCTATGCGTGAGTAACGGTTTTCAATAGCATAAACTTTACTCAAGCATAGATCTATGACGAAGCAAGTTTTCATAATACGGGCCTAAGACCGTTGAAGTGGTACTGAGCATGGAATATAGACGATTGTTTACTCCTTAATATTTTTTTTATAAATTACTACATACATAGAACCACTGTGTTATGTAAATAAAACAAATATGACGTGTTATTCCTGAAATTAACGAAATAAATTATTATTGATTTTCTACATAGCAGTCGCGTTGTCGATAAATTATTATATCTCGAAGAAGATCAGGGTCATTTACCACCCCTCGAAGGACACGGCACACCAAAATAAATAGGTCTATTAATCTGCTTGTCTATACATTATTAATTTACCACGAAAAAAATCCGATGTATTACCTAAACTAACAAAAGAGTCGTATTACCGTAGGTACCTAATTTTGAGGCCCCCTTTTTATATTCAACTAGCGGTCCGCCCCGGTTTCGCCCGGGTAGTTATTTTTCGCCAATTTTCCAATCTTTTTAATACAACTTATCCAATTCCGGACGAAGAGAAATCCAACAAATCAAAAACCATAAAAATCGGTCCCGTCCTTGAGTTATAAATGGTGTAACTAACACGACTTTGTTTTATATTATGTAGATGCAGGTTTAGTAAGTAGTAATAAGTGAATAGACCTTCGTTTGACCAAAATCTCACGGGATAGTAACTGACTATCCCCTACTGGATATTATTATTTTATTTTATTTCGATTTTCTATGTAAGTACGCTTTCGTACCAACTGTTTCTTAGCTTTAAGCGTATGATGACATCATTTGGATTTCAGCCACACATGCGCAGTTAGTGAGCAGTATCTGATGGGGTCTTCTGGGAATCTGAATCAATAAGGATTACTTCCTAAATATTCGGGTAAAAGAGGAGAAAGACATGCTCAGCTCACGAGTAATTCACGACACTAAAAACGGGATATTTGTGGTGACTAAATTAGGTTTACAAAATACCTAGTAGGTACAAGTATTCTTCTATTGAATCATATCCTACGCTGTATCTTAGATAAGCTCGTTGTAGAATTTTTGTAAACAAACTGCCCATATTTAACTAAATAAATTAAAATTCACTTGGTTGCCGCGTCTTTTTTACGCAATTTACAATACTTGTCGATCCTTCCTTCAATATTCAATATAATTAATATTGCTTAGGGCCGATTTTTCAATCCTCAGTTAAGTCATCGAATAGCTATCATAAGCATGGGGAATTAATATTTTCAACTTTTCAATCGACTTTTACAATTACATTGAACCTCGACGCCAAGCAAGTAAAATTGAATTATATGACGTGTTGTGGTTTTGTTTACATAAATTCTACAAAGAGTTTGCCGAAGGTATAGGTGGGGTTAGCAGAACAGTATTTTTTTTATATTGGTAACTGAAATAAATCAACTTTTTACCTATCCCATAAATAATTCCCCATGGTATAGAAATAACCTAAAATAACGCGTGCGAAGCTACGGACAGAAACGAGTTTCAAATTATGGTTTTGTTGTGCTTCCAACGCATTTCCAATCTTACCAAAAATTGGTTAAATGCGTCACAACCCACAATCGCCGGGATCACTTTATCGAATGAACTCTACGTAGTAGGTACGACAGAGAGAGAGATATTATTTTGTTTTGACAATGTTCCTACGCAGATAGTTATAGATATGTAGGATCAAGACTGTTTAAAAATACCGTGCCGTCTCTTTCATTCAGTCGCTATCTAGACATAGACGCGTGCACGCTATAATTTTATGTGGTTCTGTTTTTGTTTAACAAAGTAAAATGGACTCTATATTGATGACAGAGGAACCTTTAATTAGGAAGTGTTGTTTTGTTATACCTTTGAGGTTTTGTTTACAAACATGGGCGTTTATGAAAATGGTAAGTTTGCAATTTACTATGTACATTACAATCATAATTAGTAAACTACCTCAAATCGCGTGTAAGATTTAGATGTAGAGTCAAATGTAGAGTGCTTTTCACGACAGATGTCCCGTGGCAATTTAGTGGCACATTTTTTTTAACACAAAATTCGCAAAATTCATTCGGTCACACTACCTACAGCGCTGCATTTAGGGAACTTCTTTCGTGAAAATCACTCTCGTGCCAAGTCTACCTGGCTCAAATCAAATATTTTACTATCATTTATTTACCAACTTTTCATGTCCCTGGCGCTAGGTACGATAAAGCCGACAACTCACACGCGGGTTCATTATTTTAGGGTTCCGTACCCCAATTGGAAAACGGGACCCTATTCTGTCCATCCGTCTATCTGTCTGTCCGTCCGTCTTTCATCAAGCTGTATCTTATGAACCGTGAAAGCCACACAGTTGAAATTTTCACAGCTGATTACTTCTGTTGCCGCCGCGAAAAAAATCACCATAATAAAGCATTGCCATGCTTTTGCTTTTTATTTATTCTGTTGCTGGGTTAAACGCGTTAAATGCTTAGCTAGCGGCTAGAAAATGTTGTGTAAATTGTTAAGAATTATTTATTATTTTGTGTTTCTCACATCCTTGATCTCGAGTCAGTGGCCCGGCCGTGTTTGGCAGTGGATGGCTGTAGCCAACAGCACTGGGACCCTTTATGAGAGTTAATCTAAAAGCGAGGCTACAAATTAGGGTATCATCATCATTGTCCATTGCTGTTCTCTTTAATATATTTAATTTAAAACAATCTGTTATTTTTATACGTTATTATGATACGAAAGTTTAGACGGATGGATAGATACCTAATTAGACATTAAGGAGAAAAAAGCTTTTAACATATCCCAATTCCGTCAACTAACATACATCCACGCCTTAAGGGGGTGCAATGCGCGCCATTTTGTGACAACGATTGGCATAGGATCTCGCGTTCATAGGAGCGTTTTGAAACAGCGTAAGCACTAAAATCAAGTCGCTAAAATCAAGTTTTTGCTTTTTACAAGAAAACTACACAGCTTATGAAGAGACTAATTCAAGGAACCAAATAATTGGTGGGTAGGTAGTTATTATCCTACAAATCAAAACACAAGTCATTTCGACCGCAGGGTTCCTGAAATCTCGATAAAATTAAGTGTAACAATGCACTTTCATGATTTTTTTATCATATTTTTTCCGTGCTATCGCTTTGTAGTTTGTAGTTTTTCCGTGCCATTGCTTTCAGTCTGGATCGAGACATTGTTTTTTTTTAAGAATTTTTTTACAAGTAAAACTCACAAACTTCTTTTTTAATTTAGGTATACTTATTTAACTAAATTTAGGGCTCCGTTAAATATTTCGATGCTCAAAAGGGTTCCGTCGTTATAATAGTCTCTACTCAACTCTACTATTATCTAGTATAAAAGAAAAGGTTGGGAAACATAAAAAAATAACATGAAGACAACGCCAACACTGGTCGGAATTAACTAGTAAGTTACGATTTCCCTAACGTATATTTATCTATTATATATATTTATCAGTTTCAGGATCTTTAGCTTGCTCAGTTATCGATCTATGCGTGAGTAACGGTTTTCAATAGCATAAACTTTACTCAAGCATAGATCTATGACGAAGCAAGTTTTCATAATACGGGCCTAAGACCGTTGAAGTGGTACTGAGCATGGAATATAGACGATTGTTTACTCCTTAATATTTTTTTTATAAATTACTACATACATAGAACCACTGTGTTATGTAAATAAAACAAATATGACGTGTTATTCCTGAAATTAACGAAATAAATTATTATTGATTTTCTACATAGCAGTCGCGTTGTCGATAAATTATTATATCTCGAAGAAGATCAGGGTCATTTACCACCCCTCGAAGGACACGGCACACCAAAATAAATAGGTCTATTAATCTGCTTGTCTATACATTATTAATTTACCACGAAAAAAATCCGATGTATTACCTAAACTAACAAAAGAGTCGTATTACCGTAGGTACCTAATTTTGAGGCCCCCTTTTTATATTCAACTAGCGGTCCGCCCCGGTTTCGCCCGGGTAGTTATTTTTCGCCAATTTTCCAATCTTTTTAATACAACTTATCCAATTCCGGACGAAGAGAAATCCAACAAATCAAAAACCATAAAAATCGGTCCCGTCCTTGAGTTATAAATGGTGTAACTAACACGACTTTGTTTTATATTATGTAGATGCAGGTTTAGTAAGTAGTAATAAGTGAATAGACCTTCGTTTGACCAAAATCTCACGGGATAGTAACTGACTATCCCCTACTGGATATTATTATTTTATTTTATTTCGATTTTCTATGTAAGTACGCTTTCGTACCAACTGTTTCTTAGCTTTAAGCGTATGATGACATCATTTGGATTTCAGCCACACATGCGCAGTTAGTGAGCAGTATCTGATGGGGTCTTCTGGGAATCTGAATCAATAAGGATTACTTCCTAAATATTCGGGTAAAAGAGGAGAAAGACATGCTCAGCTCACGAGTAATTCACGACACTAAAAACGGGATATTTGTGGTGACTAAATTAGGTTTACAAAATACCTAGTAGGTACAAGTATTCTTCTATTGAATCATATCCTACGCTGTATCTTAGATAAGCTCGTTGTAGAATTTTTGTAAACAAACTGCCCATATTTAACTAAATAAATTAAAATTCACTTGGTTGCCGCGTCTTTTTTACGCAATTTACAATACTTGTCGATCCTTCCTTCAATATTCAATATAATTAATATTGCTTAGGGCCGATTTTTCAATCCTCAGTTAAGTCATCGAATAGCTATCATAAGCATGGGGAATTAATATTTTCAACTTTTCAATCGACTTTTACAATTACATTGAACCTCGACGCCAAGCAAGTAAAATTGAATTATATGACGTGTTGTGGTTTTGTTTACATAAATTCTACAAAGAGTTTGCCGAAGGTATAGGTGGGGTTAGCAGAACAGTATTTTTTTTATATTGGTAACTGAAATAAATCAACTTTTTACCTATCCCATAAATAATTCCCCATGGTATAGAAATAACCTAAAATAACGCGTGCGAAGCTACGGACAGAAACGAGTTTCAAATTATGGTTTTGTTGTGCTTCCAACGCATTTCCAATCTTACCAAAAATTGGTTAAATGCGTCACAACCCACAATCGCCGGGATCACTTTATCGAATGAACTCTACGTAGTAGGTACGACAGAGAGAGAGATATTATTTTGTTTTGACAATGTTCCTACGCAGATAGTTATAGATATGTAGGATCAAGACTGTTTAAAAATACCGTGCCGTCTCTTTCATTCAGTCGCTATCTAGACATAGACGCGTGCACGCTATAATTTTATGTGGTTCTGTTTTTGTTTAACAAAGTAAAATGGACTCTATATTGATGACAGAGGAACCTTTAATTAGGAAGTGTTGTTTTGTTATACCTTTGAGGTTTTGTTTACAAACATGGGCGTTTATGAAAATGGTAAGTTTGCAATTTACTATGTACATTACAATCATAATTAGTAAACTACCTCAAATCGCGTGTAAGATATAGATGTAGAGTCAAATGTAGAGTGCTTTTCACGACAGATGTCCCGTGGCAATTTAGTGGCACATTTTTTTTAACACAAAATTCGCAAAATTCATTCGGTCACACTACCTACAGCGCTGCATTTAGGGAACTTCTTTCGTGAAAATCACTCTCGTGCCAAGTCTACCTGGCTCAAATCAAATATTTTACTATCATTTATTTACCAACTTTTCATGTCCCTGGCGCTAGGTACGATAAAGCCGACAACTCACACGCGGGTTCATTATTTTAGGGTTCCGTACCCCAATTGGAAAACGGGACCCTATTCTGTCCATCCGTCTATCTGTCTGTCCGTCCGTCTTTCATCAAGCTGTATCTTATGAACCGTGAAAGCCACACAGTTGAAATTTTCACAGCTGATTACTTCTGTTGCCGCCGCGAAAAAAATCACCATAATAAAGCATTGCCATGCTTTTGCTTTTTATTTATTCTGTTGCTGGGTTAAACGCGTTAAATGCTTAGCTAGCGGCTAGAAAATGTTGTGTAAATTGTTAAGAATTATTTATTATTTTGTGTTTCTCACATCCTTGATCTCGAGTCAGTGGCCCGGCCGTGTTTGGCAGTGGATGGCTGTAGCCAACAGCACTGGGACCCTTTATGAGAGTTAATCTAAAAGCGAGGCTACAAATTAGGGTATCATCATCATTGTCCATTGCTGTTCTCTTTAATATATTTAATTTAAAACAATCTGTTATTTTTATACGTTATTATGATACGAAAGTTTAGACGGATGGATAGATACCTAATTAGACATTAAGGAGAAAAAAGCTTTTAACATATCCCAATTCCGTCAACTAACATACATCCACGCCTTAAGGGGGTGCAATGCGCGCCATTTTGTGACAACGATTGGCATAGGATCTCGCGTTCATAGGAGCGTTTTGAAACAGCGTAAGCACTAAAATCAAGTCGCTAAAATCAAGTTTTTGCTTTTTACAAGAAAACTACACAGCTTATGAAGAGACTAATTCAAGGAACCAAATAATTGGTGGGTAGGTAGTTATTATCCTACAAATCAAAACACAAGTCATTTCGACCGCAGGGTTCCTGAAATCTCGATAAAATTAAGTGTAACAATGCACTTTCATGATTTTTTTATCATATTTTTTCCGTGCTATCGCTTTGTAGTTTGTAGTTTTTCCGTGCCATTGCTTTCAGTCTGGATCGAGACATTGTTTTTTTTTTTTTTTTATATATATAAAATTGGATGTGTGCACGTTATGTTTGTGTTGATCTGTTTGTATAGAACAAAGTAAAATGATCTCATTTTTGATGACAACTTCAACAACACTTCCTAATTAGAAGTTCCCCAACTTCTAATTAGGAAGTGTTGTTATGTTTATCTTTGACGAACTTTGTGGCGCAGTGGGCGAAGGTCCACCTGCGAGGTTGCGGCTTTGATTCCCACCTTGGGACAAATATTTTTTCGATCTGCAGACATTTTGTCAGGCTTATGTTCAGGGTGTTCTAGTCGTTTTCTATGTATAATAAAAAAATCTATCCATGTATTGTAATATAAAATATTATGTATAGGTATACATATATACACAAGCATTGCTTAGCTTAGGGCTAGATGATGCTGGGTGAATTGTCCAGCATTATTTATTATTTATCATTATTTATTGTTCCTGCGTCGCAGGCAGACCTTCGCCCATCGCGCCACAGAGAAATCAGCTTGTAAACGGACGCATTATATATATTCTTCCTGAAGCATCATTCCGCAATATATCCTTTCCCAATCGCCTCTAAGGTGCCTAGCTTATCTATCCCAAGCTATAAGTATAATTTCTTAACCAACTGTTCATGTTCTAGAGAAATCTATGAGGCGACCGATTTTGGGACTCCTATATCAAAATATTAAATTTGACGCACATGTCCATAATTGCAAAAAATAATGTAAACCGCGGCGTGCTCTTGCAGATCATACCTCTGATGATGAGCAGTGAATGCTTTAACCCGCTGAGTCGCAATATTTTTTAATAGGCGTTCATTAGACGAGTTGCCCAGATCTGTTCTCATGCAAGCGGATGATGATGGCTTACAGGCTCCGCCTAGTGTGAGATCTATAAGTAAAAACATTGTCTCCAAACCCTCAGCAATATTTTTTTTCTATCAGTTTAACAGGCATCGTATCACAATATAATACAATCTACCATTAAGTGCGTTATATACCTACTGTAATGTGTTTTTGCTGCAAATAAATATATTTTCATGTTTTATGTTTATGATGCTGATGATGATTTCATGACCACGGATGGATTTTCGCTCCTCATTTTTACTTTTTGTCGTGTAACATAAATAGCTTTTGCCATTCGTTTGTTCCAGGCGGTGGATCTTGCAGCCTTGGGCTACCTTGCAGTCTCGATACTTATGGCGCTTGCGTTCGGAGGTAGTCGAGCACTCAACTTTGAAGCCCTTCTTGTGGTATTGATGGGGGTGGCGCTGGTAGTCGACGTCAGCTTTCTAGTAACACTCACAGTTGGGATATTTAAAGTAAGATCTTTATCATATAAAGAATACTAACTGTAACCCGCGACTTCGTCCGCGCGGAGTGGTGTTAGAGGTGGTCTACCGTATAAGTAGATCTAGACCTGCAATGATTCTGGACCTAGCGGCTTATTTAGATACCGTTTTTCCCTCCGGAGCGTACACAAAAATATGGTTGGCGGTGAGAAAAACAATGAGACCTTAGGCAGGGAATATAGTAATACTAACTTAGGTCGTGTTGACCTAGGAGTTGTAAAATTATGAAGGTTCCCCTTGGGGATCTTGATAATATAAATTATCTCGAAAAAAATGTGGCGTGAGCAGTCCCGGACGAGCCCGATTTCAATATCAAGATTTGAATTTCTTTCATTGAGTTGAGTACCCAAGGTTGGTTGTTTCCGAGTGAAGTTTAAAATTCCCTGAGGACCTTGATCATAGGATCAAGATAGTTACAACAGGAAAAATTCTAATGTTCCGATTTTCCTATGAACGATGGGTTGAATTCGGGCTTGACCGGGGCCGCAAAAGTCCTTCGACAAAATCTTTTAGGCTCAATTGGCATAACTACCTCTTAGCTCTAAAATGATTGGGCCACTCCGTTCGGTCTTTTCCCATTCTCATCCAGGTTAGCAGGGAAGATTAATTATAGTTTCACCAAAATTAATGTTTGTAACTGTTTTGTGTGTTCCAGAAAAGCATCAACCTGATCCGAATATTTTACTTCTACGAGTGGGTTGCCATGGCGGTTGAAACCTCCTTCATCATTTTCTTCCTCGTGAAGACCGTGAAGGGTGATTTGGATGTTGGAGAAATCGTGGTTATTGTTATTGGGATCTCTTACATCTGTAAGTACCTGTCTGCTTGTTAAATTCCCTATTTAGTTATTTATTTTACCAATCTCGCTAAAAAAAGAGTCATTCCTCTACACCCGGTCGTACCGCCCCGGCAAATTCAATGATACTCAAAAATCATGTAGAGGAATTATTTAAATGTAGAATGGTTCAATGAATATAATCTCTATACTTATTATTAGCCTTCAAAAATGATTATATAACTTGAAGAAGGTTTGAGTCACGCCGATAACACGCTTTGTTCGACCCCATTTCGATTCTTAACCTCCTTGGTAAAGTCTAAATAAGTTTTTCATCATTCGAAACTTTTTTAATTCTCACTGGCCCAAGAATAGGGTATATAGGTATTTTTCTCTATTTGAGAATATATCTAAAAATATGTGTTATTGTTATATCGGAACAAATTTTTGTGCGATCTGCAGACTAATTGATCTGCAAATAATTTGTTCATGGTGTTCTGTTCGTTTTATTTATTTATTTATTTAAAACTTTATTGCACTAAGGTACAAAGGGTGGGCTTAATGCCGAGGCATTTTCTACCTGCCGACCAATAACACATGTTTTAACAGATGGTTGGCGTGCTAATATTAGTTTTAAAAAATATAGGTACTAAAACTTTATTACTTAAATAATACCTATATTTTATACATATACCTAAAAATATCCCTACAAATGAAAATAAGGTTTAAATAGCTAAATTACAAGAAAAGAAGAACAAAAACTATTTGTGTAACCTCTTATGAAAATGCCTGCGCACCAATTGCTTAAAAAAGCATCTCGTGTATCTGCCTTTCTAATGTACCTACTCGTACATGTTTTAAATATTCAATAAAAAATATACCTAATGTATTGTATTATATTATGTAGGTATATCAGTTATCTAGTACCCATAACACAAGCTCTACTTTGCTTGGGGCTAGGTAATGCTGTGAGATTTGTAAGCATTATTTTTTTTTATCTCAATAATATATTTTTAGATTTTTATGCTCAGGCAAAAAGTGGTCAGAGCATAAAATAAGACAACTCAAAGTTTTCAGTTTTAAACCATGAAATAGTAGGCGCAATGTTGTTAGATAGGTATAGGCTCTATAGGCAAACTAAAAATTATTAACTGTCATCAGCAACATCAGTGCATTTGTTCAGGTCACACATCCAACTGACGTTTAGACCACAGAGCAATATAGCGTCCACTGCGTCCAGCGTTTTCGTCAAGTTTCGCGTGCAACCTGAAAATGTAAATTTTCAATAAATTTTTAGGGCACTTATTTAGATTAAACACCCACAAAATTTGTTTTGTTAATGGTTCATTAGCGCTATAAAAACTAATTAAGACACCGTTCAAAAATTAATGGGTAATGGGTAATTTGACGACCGATGTGGCGCGGTGGGCGAAGGTCTGCCTGCGACGCAGAAGGTTGCGGGTTCGATTCCCGCCTCGGGACAAATGTGTGTACGATCTGCAGACATTTGTTCAGGGTGTTCTGGTCGTTTTCTATATATAATAAAAAATATCTATCTATGTATTGTATTATATTATGTATATCAGTTATCTAGTACCCATAACACAGGCTCTGCTTGTGTGCTTAGCTTGGGGCTAGATAATGCTGTGTGAATTGTCCAGCATTATTTATTTATTTATAATGATAATAAGAATAAAAGCCCTCATTAATCTTCTATGGATATTTATTTATACGTACATTACCACAGTTATTGTTTAAGCACATAAACAAAGCTTCTCATTACAAATTGAGATTTGTTAACAAATATAAACAAGTTTTGTTTCATTCCAGTACTGGACCTCTGCATCATAGTAACACTGAAGAGTGAAATGGTAAA
The DNA here is from genome assembly GCA_946478455.1 of Eupithecia vulgata. Lineage (NCBI taxonomy): Eukaryota > Metazoa > Arthropoda > Insecta > Lepidoptera > Geometridae > Eupithecia > Eupithecia vulgata. The sequence goes on from OX297874.1 coordinate 2,680,588, forward strand.
GCTGAGGAACAAGAACCAATTCGACTTCTCTCCAATATCACGTGAAGGTGATGTTACTGACAAATTGAGGGGTGAAGATTTGTGAATCCGTAATAGTTGTAAATACCAGAAGGGCCACACGATAACCAATGCTGAACGACATCAATGACATCAAAGGCGAAGGTCCGCCTTCGACGCAGGAGGTTGCGGGCTCGATTCCCGCCTCGGGATGAATGTTCTTACATACGATCTGCAGATAAACATAGGGTAACAGATAGGGTGTTCTTGTCGTTTCCTATATATAATAATACATATATGTATTGTATTGTATTATGTATATCTGTTATCTAGTACCCGTACAAGCTGTGCTTAGCTTAGGGCTAGATAACGCTGTGTGAATTGTACAATGTACAGCATTATTTATTTATTTATTGTTATCTAAATTTATTTAGTTTATAGGTATGCAAGGCACCCTGGAGATAGCTTACATTAGTAGCCGTCTCTGGCCTTCTCCTTAAAATGCTATATTTATATATATTGATAATGACTTTATTTTTAATAAGAAACAAGCAATTTTTTCCAAAATTACAACACAACTGTCTTACTTAAAATATATTTTTAGGCAATTGAGTTGTTTATTAAGAATGTACATATTTAGCCAGTGCCATACAAGATGATTGTTAATAGATAGGTAGTATAATTTAATTTACATATTTTTATAAATTGTTAAGTTCTGTCTAAGTTTATAACTGTTGATCTATGTTATGACTTTGACAGTCGGTTTTTAAAACAGTTGTTATTTTTGACAAAAGTTCAAAGTTTTTGTTAACCTCTAGTGGGTTGGGGGACTATTGTTTGTATATGGTGGAACCAAGACTTGGTTGGTAAAAAATTCAAAACCGAGCTTTACGCAGTAAGACTACAGTCTTATACAAAGCACTGATATAGCATCCTGACTAAGTTTTGTTTATTTATCAGCTAACCCAATCTTGGTTCCCCCACAAACTAGAGTTGCACTGGAGATTAACAAAAAGTTTTAACTATTGTCAAAAATAACAACCGTTTGAAAAACCGACTGTATACCTACTACCTCATATACTAAGCATAATATTAAACACCGTTCTTTGTGAACTAATAAATGGTAATTAGTAATTTGACATATTAACTGCCCAGTGCTCGTGCGGAAATAAATGAGTATGATGTGATTATTGTAATTATTACTTCTCCATCCAAGTATTTTTAGGCGTTTAAAAGTATCAAAAAACTCACTAACGTACATGGATCCTTATAAGATCGTTGAAAAGAAATCATCGCTAGACCTAATAGTTTTGAAAAATTTGGAGACTTGCTCTGCTCGCCGTTTTTTTTAAATATTGCTGATTTGCCTCTGGCCATCGTATTCTCCCCAAAAGTAGCTCTTGTATCCGCTCTTTGAAACTAATAGCGCAATAGACGATTTATTAATAAAGAATTTTTTTACAAGTAAAACTCACAAACTTCTTTTTTAATTTAGGTATACTTATTTAACTTAATTTAGGGCTCCGTTAAATATTTCGATGCTCAAAAGGGTTCCGTCGTTATAATAGTCTCTACTCAACTCTACTATTATCTAGTATAAAAGAAAAGGTTGGGAAACATAAAAAAATAACATGGAGACAACGCCAACACTGGTCGGAATTTGTATGAATTTGCCTGAATTTGTGTTTCTTTATATAGATTTACACCTAGAATAACTTAAAGCTACTTTGATACTTCTCTAAAATTTATGCGAAACCGCGGATAGCTGGTACAGTACAAACACTCTACATTCCTGAACCTAGGACGTATGCGGCTTAATCACGAAAGTCGGGCTCACTATATCAATGAACAAAGAGAAAAAAGCCGCTGGCAGAATCTGGTCCTACAAACCTATTTGTCTGACTTTAGGGCGTCTGCCTCGGGGTCACTATATCAAATGAACAAAGAAAATAATATAGGTGCGAACGAACTCGGCTTGCGACCTATCGTACGCCAAGATCATTCGCATATTTGGACAATATAGGTACGTGTACGTGCGTACAGGATGACTGCGTCTAAAATACATGCCATCTCTTTCAGTTGCAATCCAGACATTGGATGGATATGTAAGGTGCACGTTATTATTTTGATTTGTTTTGGTTGTGTTGACCTTGACCTAATTTGGGACGATTTCCATTGATAAAAATTCCACTAAAAATTTTCCATATTTTTTTTTATTTTGGATGAAGGTTCAGAAATACCGCAGTACTATTATCGAAAGTAATGTTTTTGCAAAGCAAAATGGACTCTATTTTGATGAGCGAAGAACCTCTAATTAGGAAGTGTTGTTATGTTATACCGTTAAGGTTTTGTTTACAAACATGGGCGTTTATAAAATTGGTAAGTGTGCAATTAATTACCATAACAAAATATTTGTAAGTATTTATTTACTCAAGTTAGTTTTGGAATTGTAGCGTTTTGAATTGATCTACATATACGAAAAACGATAAGTAATGTTTGTCTATGTTTTATATCTGTTTAGAAACTTTTATTGACTATAATTTGGAACTATTACTTACTTTATTTTATGTCTTTGCAACTTTTTTAATTGAGTCAGTGTTCTATCTTAAAGATCAGTCGCAAATGTCTCGAACCAGACAGATGACATTTATTAACTAGACTTAAGAGGATCGAACCCTCATGTACCAAAAGCCCGGATAATTGCCTCGGGAAAATATACGTGGCTACTGTCAAAAATCCTAACTTCTAGAAAGTAGCAATAAACTGGTTCAACATTAAGAGTACCAAAACTTGTTTGCTATTTTCGAAAATTGGGTTTTTTGGTATTGTGGCTCAAATTCCGCCTGTGGCGTGAAACGTATGGGTATAGGTATGGCCGATGATGTCTCACACGCGCCCTTTTATGTACATAATGTAGATAGGTATGCAAATTTGATATTCCATCCATGGTCAAGTTGGTAGAGTTTGTGGACGAGTTTAACGCAATGGACGTGTCTATGTTCAGGTGTTCAACTAAAATACGAAGTCTCAGTCAGTTCCATCGAAAATCTTTGGGACCTCTTACGGACTGTAGCGCCGGTAGCTCCATCTACAGAAGAAACATTAAAGTTTATCTAAACCTGTTCAAAGACTAAAGTTACATTTAGTTCGTTTGACGAGAGGTGTTGCCGTTGCTAAATTCTAAGAATTTTAGTTATAGTGTTTACCCGCACTCTGGGTATCTCTAAGAAATGAAAAAGGCCCTACTCCTCTCACTCGGGTTCGAGTCCCGCCGAAGTCGATTTTTTTTTGGGAACCTTTTTCATTTCTTAGCAATACCCAGAGAGCGAGTAAGCACTATATCAAAAATCACGATGTCTACGTTCGCCATAGAAAGCAGCAGCAGCGGCGCGGCGTGCTCTTCCAGATCAAACCTGATCCTTGACAGTAAATGTGATAATTATGACATCAAATTCAGAGCCATGGCTTAGTGGTGCGACCAGCGTCGCCCCGTAAGCTGCAGGAGGTAGACTTCATCCATGTGCATCGATGGCAATGAAATGGTTAACGCCTATTAAAACATGAATGAATGAATGATTCTTTATTAATGGCAACGCGTCTGGTTAGACAATTCTGCCAGTAATGGAAAATAATTATAAATTGCATGAGTTAACAAATTATGATCTTTGTAAGATTTAGCTTTATGCTTTATAGTGCGTTACTCGCACTGGGCAAATATTCCACGAAAATTTAATGATGTCCCTAAAGATTTCGGCAGGATTATGGAGGCATTCCTTGTAGCGCACCCAGATGAACCGCACCAAGATGAACCGCACCAAAGTACTTCCACATAGCGCACCCGTTTTGGTGCGCTTCATTCAGTAGGTACAAATATTAAGTTTTTATTCCTCGTTGCGCACCCATAACAATGAAGGGTCTAGTGATGGGGTTATTTGTTTTCATCTAATTAATAACCTATAGGTGGAAATTTATAATTGGCTTTGAACTTACATGTAGGTACCCAGTATTTCAATAAATAAAATTAGGATTTAGGTAATTAAAAGTAGTATAATTATAATTTAAAATGTTTATTTTTGTTTGGATGATTGGATGCACACTAACATCAAATACAATACGAGTATCTCTACTACGAGTATACAATAAGATATCGTTGATTACATTTTTAGAAAATCAGTGTTGTAGAAAACTAGAACACACTTAACACTTAAACATAGTAGGTATTAGATTATGATTTCACAATCAGATTTATTATGTATATTTATATGACTTATATATAGGTATATAATATCTTTTTTTTTTTTTACTAAAGAATTCTTTATTCAGAAAGAAAATAACAATCAAATAACAAATTTAAATTAAAACTAGTATAATATCTATATCTACTTACTCCTACTTATATTTCTAAAATCACAAATGTTTCATTTTGAGTTCTTGTTTTATTATTTACTCATAAGAGTAAAAAAAAAATTATGGCATATTTTTAAAAAATAATTTTTAAAAATATGCCATAAATTTTTTTTTATCGTTTGCGCCGCGGAAACTATTGATGACAAAACAAAAAAAATGTATTACAAAACTTCAAAAAAGATCATATCATCAATCTACAAAAAACGAAGAAGTTTTTTGTAGATTGATGATGGTAGGCATGATATGGGATATGGCATACGAGTATTATATTAACGCCTTTTGTCTATTGTATTTATGTCATTCATCGTGCAATCTGAGAGAATCCCTACGTGATAAATTTAAAGAAACAAACATAATGAAATGACAGTACCATGTCAATATGTTTATGAAAACTTGTTGTATGTACACTCATAAGAATATCAATCGGTTCCCCAAGATTAATGTATCTTTTAAAAAGGACAATGTATACGCTTCCTTCTACAACAAAACTCCAAGTGAGTTGCAAAAATTATCAATAAATAAATTTAAACAAATTGTCAAACATATCCTTTGTAAAAAGGCTTACTATAAAATATCAGATTATCTAGACGATAAAATAGCTAGGGATGAGTTTTGCTTCAGCGCGAAAACTATTATTCTAACAAGGTAAAGGTTTCTTGTACTCTTCTTTACTTTACGATATTACGAATTTAAAAATATGTCAATCTAAGCAATACCCCAGTATTGAGTTTGATAGAGGTATTATCGCTGCGTTATGCCCTTGTATATTGTGTAGCAATGTGCCCTCTTAAATAAAAACGAGCGTTAACGACCCCTTGATAAATTAATATAATAGTTTTGTATTGAGGTCAGGGACGTCCACCAAGCTTCGTACGACGCGGTGGCGCCGGCGGTACATCCACCTTATTGGGGGGGTAGGTCACATAATCAATGCCATAGTTAGTAACCGTTTGCGTAGTTCAATGTTTGCAAGCTAGAGGCGCTGATCCAAAACTCATATGAAAATGGAACGTCACTTCGACGACCTCTGTGGCGCGGTAGGCGAAGGTCCGCCTGCGACGCAGGAGGTTGCGGGTTCGTTTTCCGCCTTGGGACAAATATATGTACGATCTGCAGGTATTTGTTCCGGGTGTTCTGGTCGTTTTCATGATAAAAAAATCTATCTATGTAATGTATTGTATACTATATCATGTACATCAGTTATCTAGTACCCATAACACAAGCTCTGCTTAGCTTGGGGCTAGATAATGCTGTGTGAATTGTCCAGCATTATTATTATCATTATTGTTTATGTAAACGGCGATTACATCTCACACCTGCTGCGATTCGCTGATGACATAGTCTTGATGGCGGAGTCGCTGGAGGAGCTGAACCTGATGCTGGACGGCCTAGCTTCAGCCTCACGACGCATCGGTCTTGGCATGAACTTGGATAAAACCAAGGTCATGATCAATGGCCACATTGATCCGGGCCCGGTCGTCGTACATGGCCACCTTCTCGAAATTTTTTCCGAATACACTTACAGATTGGGCAGATTCTGCAGTTGGGTAAAAACAATTTCGAGGAGGAGGCCAAGAGGAGGATCCAGCTAGGTCAGGCAGCGTTTGGGAAACTACGTCGAGTCTTCTCGTCATCCATACCGCAATGCTTGAAAACGAAAGATTTCAATCAGTGCGTCCTACCCGTCGTGACCTACGGAGCTGAGACGTGGACTTTCATTCACGGTAGGGCTGGTTCACCAATTCAAAGTCGCCCAGCGAGCTATAGAGAGAGCCATGCTCGGAGATCATACGAAAAACATCCAAAAAAGAACTAAGGTTATCGACATAGCTCAAAGGATTAGCAAGCTGAAGTGGCAGTGGGCTGGCCATATCTCGAGAAGAACCGACAACCACTGGGGTAAACGTGTTCTTGAGTGGAGCGGCAAGCTATGTATAATATATATAATATATGGCTAATATATACCTACAGGGCGCTATGACGCTCATTAGGGGAGGCCTATGTCCAGCTGTGGACTAATGTACATAGGCTGATGATGAAGATGATGAATGATATTCGTTTCTTTTTCTTAACCTGGACATATATCCGTTAAATATCATACTTATCTTATATAAATAAAAAAATCGGATTTTTTTCGAACCCGATAAATATTTGTTGTAATTATTTTATTCTGTTATTATGATTGTCTTAAAAAGTAATTAAATTAATTTCATTGTTTAAAAGAATTTTTGTACGTATGCCAACTTAAACTCGTAAGATGACTCATGACGAGACGCATGCGTCTCGCCATGAGTCGTCTCTCTCCATTATACGAGTAAAGATATCTAGAAGTCTATCTGGACATGCGCTATCATAATCTGATAGGGTCTATATCAGAATCAATAATGTTTGTTTCCTATAGACTAAAAGAGGAGAATAAAAAACGTATCTGCATCATTTCGTGTTGGCTAAACCACAAAATTGAAAAAATATGTTTTGAATATCCTCGTATGGTGTTAAGTCTATGTCAGTGCCTTGGGAAAGCATGGTGCGTGTGTATTGGTTTTGTTGTTCTAACAAAGTAGAAGCTGATGCCCTATGAACCTATAATCTTGCCAAAAACTTGTTTAGTTAGGTAACAAAAGTTGGAATTACTCATAGAGCGTCCAGTACCAAGTGCACTTCTATTTTCATAAAAATCATAAATCATTTATTTGCAGGAATATTGGTACAATAGGTCTTAATAAAAATGTATAATAGCTCACATACAAGATGAAAAAAGTCTATGTACCGTTGTAACCCAGTCTCCTTTACATTTCGAATCCCATTTCCATTTCATGACAAAGTAAGTATTACAGAATTCACTCTCAATCTATGTGTCTCTTAGCTGCAGGCAGCAGCGTAGTTCCTATTCTTGGCTCGGATTGGAGTCAAGTGAGTTGGGGGTGTACCTAGTGCCTCACTTCGGAGAGGCATAGAATGGTTTTGACTTTGGTATTTACTTACTAGATTTCAGTCTGATCGGCTGCATATTCACGAAGAGTGTGATATTAGAAATCTGATGATGATCATGAACTGGGTTAGAACACATGTCATATCTACTTATTGTACCTACCTAAGCACTATGAATGTTTTACCTCTAACACAGGCATTTTTACTCCAGTTTCAACTTATCCAGTCACTGTACATCTGTAAATGAATAATAAATAAATGAATAATGATAAATAAATCAATAATTGCATGGTTTGTAGGTACTACAGAAACTCTATGGTTGATACTTACTGGACATGATTTTCACATGAGTAATTTGGATAATATCGCTAATAGCAAAAATAGCACACATACATTACTTCTATAATCCTTTGAGCTTTCAGAGCTCTGGCTTTCTTCAGCTTACTGATCTTCGGCATTTTCAATATAAGCTATACGAAGGTACACACAACAACAATGGGTAGTCAATAAGTATACCTACGGTATATTAAAAGTGTAGTACTTTTATTGATTTTAGGTCTAAAATCTTCCTTGCGCGACAGATATAATTATGTACTTATATCTACTTATTTACGAACTATTTTATCTTACACGAAATAAAGTTTCCGGGTCGTGTGCGGATGACTGAGAATAATAAATAAATCGTAATAATGAAGTGTCATCGCGAAGCAGACGAACACTTGAGCAGGGAGACGAGTTATCAAGGCACTCGTGATATTCTATCTAGTCCTGGAATAAACATCATTGCAGAAAAATGTCATGACAGACGCTTGTGTTCAATTCAACGAATAGATAGTGATTGGCTATGTGGATGACGAATATTCTGAAAACAAGTTCACGAGAGACGAAGACCGATTATGCAGGCATCATCGGTCATGGTGGGTTATGATGCCAGATTCAACATCATTTATTTATTTGATGGAATACCAGAAGCTTTTATACACAGAGTTAGAAATTGATAGATACCAGTAAGCTTATCGGTTTTCACGGGTAGCTATCAGAATAGTAAAATTAAGAATATAAACTTAAGTGACTAACCTATACGTATCACATTGTGTTTTTGAGTTACAATGTTTTTAATCAACACAATTTTCATCATCATTATCATCGTTGGTGCCAAAAAATTCTCCGCTGAGCCGCCGCCTGGCCGCTGGTCAAGGTCAAATTGTTTACTTAAGTGGTTGGAATTGTTACTCGCTCGCCACAAGAAGGAATTTAGCAGGAAGTTACTACATAAATATATTACATGAATGGAGGTTGAATAGGCTTCTATAGGGTTACAAGGAACGTTAATCTTAATTTTTTAAAGTAAGTTGGGACAATTAATTATATTCGATGTGATTTTAAGTAAAAAGGATAAGTCGGCGATCTCACCATCATCATCATCAGCCTATATTAGTCCACAGCTGGACATAGGTCAAAAATGAGCGTCATAGCGCCCTGTCTTCAGCTTGCCGCATCCAGCATCTGCCAGCAGTCTTTCGCAAATCGTCATCCCACCTGGTCGGAGGGCGTCCTACACTACGTTTGCTGTGTCGCGGTCTCCACTCAAGAACACATTTACCCCAGCGGTTGTCGGTTTTTCTCTGGCCGGCCCACTGCCACTTCAGCTTGCTAATCCTTGTGATTGATACCTAGTGATTACTAATTCTAAAGCTGTTTAAGCATAAAATTTTACTTGTATTTTACGTGCTTATTTGGTAAGCCTAAAGAAATAAAATTATTGACTTTGATTTTGACTTTATTTAAAATACCTAAGTTATTCTTATCAATTTATTTGTTTAGTCAATATGGACGCCACAGTTTATATACAGTCGTGGTCAACTAATTAGGGACAATCTCTAGTTAGGCCAAATTGTGATTTTTTTTTATTTTTTTCAACGAGTCTTAAAAATATTCCATATCTTTTACATGTAAGTATAATTAGTCATTGATGTGCCCGATTATACAAACAATAACAACTTCTTAAACATTAAACCTCTTTACAGTATAGCTGATAGATTATCATAGTGCTATTTGTTCAAATATTGCTGGCTGGCCATTTAATTAGGGACACTGAGATATTGCGTTCTGTTTTCAAAGTTTGAATCTCAATACTTTTTTACTTCTTCTCTTATTGTTTCGTGGTAGTTTTGGCGGCAATCCCGATTTTTATTTTAAGTTTTGAAAAATATTTTGAAGAAAAATGGGCAAAAATAAAAGTTGCGATCCAACACTACGAAAAATTATCATGAAGTTTGTTGTCGAGCATGGTTGGCCATACCGAAGGATAGCAGAACATTTAAATTGTTCAAAAACTATGGTATACAATGCAGTGCAACATGTCAGACGCAATAACACAACTTTAAATGTGCCCAAAACAAAAAGATCGAGAAAAACAACTCCGCAAGAAGATAGAATGATAACCAGGTTAGCTAAGAAAGATCCGTTTCTAGGCTCTATTGTAATTAAACACGAAGTATTTGGGACAGACGAAAGAGCTGGTGTCTCAGCGAGGACCGTTCGACGACGTCTGGTAGAAGCAGGGTTGTTCGGAAGAGTGGCTCGCAAAGTACCGTTGTTGAAGAAAGAACATAGAAATGCTCGTTTGGCGTTTGCACGTAAATATGGACATTGGACCTACGCCCAATGGCAACATGTATTATTCTCTGACGAGACCAAGGTTAATTTGATTTCTTCAGATGGAAGGCAATACGTACGGCGTCCAGTAAAAGCGGAAATGAATCCAAGATTCACAAAAAAGCAGGTGAAACATGGCGGTGGAAACATTAAAATGTGGGGTTCATTTTCTGGACGTGGAGTGGGACCTGTGAGGAAAGTTCAGGGTAACCTAAACCAACATCAATACAAGGCAATATTGGAGGAAACGATGCTTCCCTATGCTGAGGAGCATCTCCCTATTATATGGACGTTTCAGCATGATAACGACCCGAAACATACCGCCCGTTCAGTCAAGTCGTTTCTTACCAGTCAGTCAGTATCGGTGCTAGATTGGCCAGCAAATAGCCCGGACCTTAACCCAATCGAGCACCTTTGGCACGAAATCAAGAAAAAAGTTGCCACTTATCGTACCACAACTTTAGATGAACTTAATGAAGCTTTTTGTGAGGCATGGGCAAACATTCCTGTCGAAACATGCCAGAAACATAATGTCTATGCCACATCGGTGTCAAGCGGTAATTACTAACAAAGGTTTTGCTACTGGGTACTGATTTTACACGCAATAAAATGGAGCTGTTAAAGATATTATAATACTGCAGATTATTAGTTTTGTTTAACTCTATTTTTCATTATAGTTTACTGTCCTTAATTAAATGTCCAGCTACAGAATTATACCTTAAAATTGAATACATGTTCAACCTTTGATATTAAATACTTTTTTCTATTTATTTATTCTTTTATTTACAGCCATTTATAGCATAATAATCGGACCAAATTATGCAAATAATAGGTGCTGAGAAATCAATATGGTTTTATATTTATATGTACATAACCGGTTATTGCTCTTCACTATCTTGAAAGTCCCTAATTAGTTGACCACGACGTAGAGTTAGAATTTTTACAGTTTTTATATATCCTTTTATTCCTTTACATAGAAGTCGATCTACACCAAGAATAATATACCTAATGCTACTTTTTATCCCGGAAAAATACATGTGAAGTCACGGGCAAAATCTAGTATTACAAATAAACACTACGTCATTTCTGAACCTATGACGTCTGTGGCTTAAAATACACGACTATTCCCGTCTCTTTCAGTTACGATCTAGACAGCGGATGCGTGCACGTTATCATCTTGTTTGGTCCAGTGAATAACAAAAGCGTCAATATTGTTTATCAAAAATGGACTCTATTTTGATGAGCGAGGAACCTCTTTTTAGGAAGTGTTGTTATGTTATACCCTTGAGGTTTTGTTTACAAACATGGGCGTTTTTAAAATTGGTGAGTTTGCAATAAAATACCTAAATAATACGTTCACAATGAAAATTAGGTTATTGTTTTAATTAATTAGTTTAGTTTTTTACTTTCTTAGATTTGCGTTTCAAGCGCAGTTTTTATAAAATTAGTTCTACTTTTAGCAAATCATGGCAACAAAACCCAGTAACGAAAACTAAAATTGACCACTTAAATTGATAGCGATAGTTACAAGTGACGTTTTTGCTGGTGTCAGGACACTTGCGCGAAAGACCCCTGCGCGAAGAACATTTGCGCGTGTTTACATTCGCGCGTTGGACATTTTCGCGAATGGGCACTTGCGCGAAAAAATCCCAAATCTCCTATATCTCCAATATCATTTAAAAAAAGACGACGCAGAGAGCTGTGATTTTTACCACTGTAGGAAGTTTTACTCTCTTTCTTATGAAATATGTCACGTTCTCCTACCCCACGCACTTGCTTCCCAAAAACGAGAAATATTAGCGTAGACTTTTATAACACGTTCTAGGATGCCACGATGGTAGCATAGCAAAGATTTCAACGCATACATTTTACTACACCAAATGTTATTTCGTAGACTTTCGTAGCAACTGCTACAAGTCTACGAAGAAATATCTCCATACAAATCTCCTAATATCTCTCGAAATAGTATTCGCAGAAAGTGGCAAATTTTGCCACAGGGCAGGGAATTATGATTATTTTCTTGAAATATATCTAATTTTCCCCTATTGCTCCCACTTCCTTCCCCATAATGAGAAACATAACTTTAACGTAGACCTTCGTAGCACGTTCTACGATACTACGGGGATCAGCGTAGCATACAAAAGACTTCAATGCGCACGAGCTGTGTGAACTTGGCAACCGACTTTGAGAAGACATATCACAAGGACGAGAGTAAAATTTCTTATCATCATCATAAGCCTACACTAGTCCAATGCTGGACATAGGCCTCCCCTAATGGTGAAATTGGCAACTCTTTGTCTGTTTCAAGATATATTTGTGATTTTTCTCCCTTAGCGTTATAGCACCTGCTACGAACATCTACGTTAAGGAAGGTTTCTCGTTGTGTGGAAGAAAGTGGGATAGGTAGGAGAAAGTGAAATTTTAAAAAAACTCTACAAGGTGGTGAAATCCGCAATTCTCTGCGACTAAGAAGATTTGTGATTTTTTCGCGCCAGTGTCGATTCGCGCGAATATCCTCTCGCGAAAATGTCAATTCGCGAAAATGCCCTTCGCGAAAATGTCCTTCGTGAAAATTTCCTTCGCGAAAATGTCCTTCGTGAAAATGTCCTTCGCGAAAATGTCCTTCGCGAAAATGTCCTTTGCGAAAATGTCCTTCGCGAAAATGTCCTTCGCGAAAGGCTCTTTCACGCACTTGAATGAAAGAGCCTTTCGCAAATTGTATCTGGTAGCTAAGTATATTTGACGACCTCTGTGGCGCGGTGGGCGAAGATCCGCCTGCGACGCAAGAGGTTGCGGGTTCGATTCCCGCCTTGGGACAAATATTTGTACGATCTGCAGATATTTGTTCCGGGCGTTCTGATCGTTTTCTATGTTTAATAAAAAAATATCTATCAATGTAATGTATTGTAATGTTTAATTGTTTCTATTGTAAATACTAGTTTTAATTTAAATTTGGTATTTGATTGTTATTTTCTTTCTGAATAAATTTAATATTTTTATCTATATTGTAATGTACATATATATCAGTTATCTAGTACCCATAACACAAGCTCATCTTACCTTGGGGCTAGATAATGCTGTGTGAATTGTCCAGCATTACTATTATTATTTTGACTTAAGATTTTTATCTTCTCGGCTTTTCCAGAAAAACCGGTAATAACTAAAGCACACGGACCTAGGTCAAGTGGGCTTCAGGAATATTATTATACTTTTCAATACTTAATTGAATTGTTTGTTTCAGATAGCAGATGTCCTAGCCATAGGTTACGTCACGTTGGTGATCGTGCTAGTGTACAATTATGCAGGTTTCGGCTTGTTCTCCGCCATGACTCTCTTACTCTTGCTGGTGGTGGCGTTGGTGGTCGATGTGGGCTTTCTGATCGCACTCATTGTTGGGATATTTAATGTGAGATTTTATTTATAATACACTAATAGGCTCCATTACGGATGTGATCGGGTTAACTACGAACCTTATTACATATACAGGGTTATTGGTAAATTCGTAACACTACGTGAACTGCAGGTTCTGCCCATCATCACGAACGCGTTTGTGAAGACGCCAGGTCTTCATTCTTAAAAAAGATTAGAAATCACCTATGATATTATATAAAAAACACCTTTGTCTGGGACCCACGAGTTACTCTAGACCGATCTTCCAATCCCATACCCACTGTTGATTCAGGGCAAAACCAATTTTAAGTTAAGTTTCAAATAAAACCTCTTTAACAAACGATTATTGAATCGATAGGAGTACCTTACCAATACTACTTAGAATGACAATTAAGACCTGGCGTCTTCACAAACGTATTTGTGATGATGGGCAGAAACTGCAACTCACGTATTGTTACTAATTTACTAATAACCCTGGTTATGTATACGTATACATGTACCTAACACTAATATTCTATTTGACCACTATTGGGAATTATTTCTTACGTATTGTCTGATTAAAAATAATGCAAATGATACTAATATTTCTTCAAGGCCCGTCGTATTTGCTGTGAATACTAATTTTAAAGTTTGAATAAAATAATGGCGCGCTAAAACGCTCATGGCTCCGGTGACATGATTCGATGACGTCACATCTTCGTCCGTCAACCAACACCACACCATGTCAACACAACAAGTTTGTGTAGGAGTAATACTTTTTGTAAGATTGTGGGTCAACTCGCTTGCAAAAGTAAAAAAAAAACACATTACCAACTGCCAGATTTCCGTCCAAAACTCTAAAACAGACGACCGACACCCACCCGTCGACGGAAGAAATCACTCCCCACACACTCTGAAACAGACACTGGCGGAGTCGCGGCGAAAGGCAAGCGAGCGGCGCCATAAAGATGTTGAAGTTGTGACGTCACCAGCAAAGGCAGAGCGTTTTCGATCACGTAATCGAACATAAGAAAATTGAATTTAAATTCTTTTTTTTTTTTTTTCCAAAGATTACGATATTAATTAATAAATTGATATTTTTTAATAAAAGTCATCAAAGTACACTTTTTTACGTTATGTTATGTGTTATGATATGACTGACTAGGATGATAACAATTTGGAACTTATTTGCGATGTAGTCAAATAGCCTATCGTTGGCCCCCTTCGCGATTTCATTCACGTGGACTGACCTGTAAGTATCTATCAACGTCAACGTTTTACAAACAACCCTTTACGATTTTAAAGTTATGATAAGAGATCTCTTGATGACACTTTGTTATTTTATTAATTTAAAAAGATATTCCGTTTCCTTCTTATCAGCACAAATGCGTCTACTGCTCTCCTCCTCTCTCTTATATATATACAAAAGACAAATACAAAATGTTTATTTTCATTTACATAAGGTTCATAATTATTATTCAGTGTTCAGTATTCGAGACCTCCTTTTAAGTATAAGAATATCTGTTTTAGGAGGTAACACTTTTTTCTATTATATATTACGACCCGCCCCGGCTTCGCTCGGGTACTATATTATGCATGTAGTATACATAATTATAAACCTTTCACTTGAATCCTATCTATTACAAAACCGTATTAAAATCCATTGCGTAGTTTTAAGGATCTTATCATACATAGGGACAGACAGACAGCGGAAAGCGACTTTGATATATACTATGTAGTGATAAGTTTAAACATTTTATGACAAAAGCATTTCACAAAAGATAAACGGTAATTTATAAAGACGTTGTCAAGTTATTATCGAAGTTGATGGTGGCCATTTTATATACTTTATCTTCTTTAAAGAGCTGTGCATTATTCATAGTTTAATTTGAACCATCTCCTATCCTAATTAGCCAAAAGAATGACAAAATAGAAAACAAAAAGGTGATTGGATCAATTTACTTATTTTGGGAAATTTTACCTCCGTTTTGCGGAATTGCTCAGTTCTACCGTTTGCTGAAATCGGTCTTTAATAGTAAAGACCGATTTCAGCAAATTAAAGCGTAAAAGATAGACAGACTATGCCTAAATACGTACTGAACTTAGAAATTATATTATATTTGTCAAGGTACGACAGTTTTCTTTCGCTTATAATTTTTTCAATAATTTTTGAAATTGTGCGTAGACGAGATAGAGGTCGATAATTGTTGACTTCATTTTTATCACCATTCTTGAACACAGGCGAGATAATGGATTGTTTAAGATTGGTTGTAAATAAATAAAATAAGTTCCTAAAAATTTACGATTTTGGCGGGGCTTGAACCCGCGCTCCAATCTCAGTACGGGTGTGATCTAACCCAACTATTTTTATTTTTTGTTATTTGCTTTGGGTGGATTTATGTCACTGCGACCATGATAGGCCTATTGTGGTCGCCACTTTATACGTTCACCCCTGTAGCTGCGGCGTTCATAATTCGCCACTAACCCTTGCAGCTGCTAGGAACTGTATGATTTTCTTCGGGGTTATGTCTCTTAGCTCGTCTGGGCTGTGCAGGTGCTTGCCCAGGGGATGCTTCGGTTTTGCATTAGCGCTCCGCACTCTCCTAGCAGACGGAGAGGCGTTTCCTCCATCTCCTCGCAGAATCTGCAGGATTGTGTGTCGCTCAGTCCCAGCTTGAACGTGCTTGTTGAGGCGACAGTGTCCAGTTAGGGCTCTTGTCAAATGCGAAGGTTGCTTCTGTTTAGCGCTAAGATTTGGTTGGTGTACCGTTTATCAAAGGCTTTTATCAGAAATTTTGAGTGACTCATGTTCGAGGAATGTTTCCAGAGCTTGGTTGATTCCTCGAAGCAGGAGTCCAAAAGGGTTTTTAGAGCCAGGCTTTTAGGTATGCCTCAAAACGGCTCAGGGCCTAGCTGAGTCCCCAACCTAACCAACTAAGCCACTATTATATTTAAATATAAATACTATTGTCCTGATCATCGTACCATCGGACGGGGGTGGTGATCTGCTGGGTTATTTTGCGTCCCTTGGCCATCTATATATTAGATGGCCAAGAGTCTAAGCCCAAACAACATTATTTTTTTCTGTTTGTTCCAGAAAAGCATCGCTGTAATTCGAGTATTCTACTTCTATGAGCTGTATATCATGGTGGTCGAAGCTTCATTCGTCATTTTCATCTGTGTGCAGTTTGTAGAAGCAGAAATTGGGCTTCGAGCCATCATATTTATCATTAGTGGAATCCTTTACATATGTATGTATACTTCTATAGTGCCTCTGTCCGCGGTTATGCATGTTTTACCAGACCAAAAAGTGTTCCAATGTTTTTCCAGATCTTTAAGTTTATCTTAAAACCGGCTAAGTGCGAGTCGGACTCGTGCACGAAAGCTTACCGTACCTATCTATAATAACACAAAAAATCACGTTTGTTGTATAGGAGCCCCCTTAAATATTTATTTTATTCTGTTTATTATATTGTTGAGGTCATCTGTGAATTTCAACTGTCTTAACTAGCACGGTTCATGAGATACAGCCTGGTGACAGACGGACGGACAGCGTAGTCTTAATAATAGAGTCTAGTTTTACCTTTTGGGTACTAAAAATGAAGATCTGATCTTTTCAGTAGATACCTACCTACCTTGTTTTTGCGTTGTGCTGATTCAAAAACTTTTAGTTATTAGTAGAAAGATCATGTTCTTAGGTCTTATTTTGTCAACTTGTGGTGTGTGTGTTAGTGCCAAGGCAGAAAACAAACCTTTATCCAGTTTAAGGATATAACTTCAAGAACACGAATAATTTATATGATCTACCTTTATTTTCAGTACTGGACCTGTGCATCATAGTAACTCTAAAGAGCGAGATGGTAAAGCTGAGAAATAAGAACCAATACGACTTCTCTCGAATGTCGCTTGAAGGCGAAGAGACGGGCAAGTTCAGGAGTGAAGATTAGTGAATCTATAATGCTTGTTAATTATGTTACATAATATATATATAAAAATTCAAAATAAACGAGCCGTGCGTGCATATTGTGGTTGTGATTTAGACAGGCATATTTTTTTATGAGCCATTAGAGCGAGTTTTAGTGTTGCTCGAAGGATAAATCGCATGGGACGGATAAAAAAGAAATTTAAAAAATCGTTTATCTAATGTCTAAATCTTTTTTTATTTAATATTCGTTTGAATGAAGAGATACACGGAAAACAAGTTCGCGGGGAAGAAGACGAGACAATAATCTCTATTATTTTTGAGGTGCCTAATTTTAGCCCACGAAATTGTAAAAATATCCATTTTCATCGGAAATGCACTTGTCTGTCACACGCTGTCTGTTTTGTAATATTGTTTTTGCTTAGATGAAAATATCTACCATAGAAAATGAATTATGTTTGCTCCACACGGCCATACAGTTTGGGTCACGGTCGCAAAACCACCTAAACCATACGGTAGAGCAGTCTCTCCCAATTCTATAAATACTATCCCTCTTTCCCACTCAGTCGACCATGAGTGCAGCGTTCTGTACCAAACAGCGTCAGTATTGTTTTGCGTTTCGTCTTAGCTGTTTTGAACCTTATTAGCATTTCTAATCAACAATGATCTTTGCAAATGCCGCCGGGATGATGAGGGATGAGCAGCCCAGGGTCAATAAGTGCTGTTTTCCGCTGCCAGTGAAGCTGTGTCTTCAAACTTGGACGTATGCGAAAATTGTAAGTGGATTGCTTTGTTTGGATTTGGGTCATTTGTAATTATGTTTGTCGGGTTAATTTTAACTTTAATGTTTGTAGCGTTTGGTCATGGGTTATTAATGGCATAGAGAAATCAATCGCTGCTATCGAAATTCATGGTTTGATTTCTTCTATTCCTTCTACTCGTTATCTTGCGTATTACCTTTAATTTTGACATATATCATTTATGTTTATCAGTGATCCATTTCTTTTCTCTCAAACAGTCATCCAATGATCGGCAAATTTTTATTATCTTTAAGGATACTTCCTGTATGTAGGTTTTATTTGTCTTTTTCAGATAGCAGACCTTATAATTGTAGTCAGCTTACTACCGGTGGTGTTTGGTGGCTTCCAGCAGCATGTCTTCGCTCAGTCTTCAATGTACTCCATCCTTGGGGTATTGGTGCTGCTCTTAGTAGTTGATATCGGCTTTCAAGTTGCCTCTATTATTGGTATTCATAAGGTTAGTTTAAAATTTCTTTGTTTTGTTGGTAGACATGTTGGTTTTCACATGATAACCACATTTATAATAAATATTCGAAAGTTTGGATGGATGGTTTGTTACTTCTTCTTTCTTCTAAGTGTTCTCGTGGTTCTAGACAATAATTTTGTTTGTCATCCTTATATCTAAGATCCTTTTCATGGTTATTCAATAAAATATTTTAATGAAACTATGATATAAAGCTTAATTTAATTAACGCCATCATTAAGCTCTAATTTATATTTCAGAAAAGCTATAATACTCTACGTGCCTTCTTCTACTACGAAGTTTTCGCGCTTGTCAGTGACTTTGTGCTGATTCCCGTAATCCTGTACACAATAAACAATGAGTATACGAAGGTGGATGTCAAACAAACCGTAATCATCATCATTGTGGGATCGTTTTATATCTGTGAGTACCTCTAAATCTTCTGTCGTATGTCGCAGCTTAACAGAATACCTAGGTACATCTACCATAACAGCGATTGTTGGTTTAACATGTACAGCTGAATTGACTCTTTTAGCTAGTGTAGCAAGTCTACAAGACTTCTTTTATTTTTTTTCAAAAATTTTAATCTCAAATATTTCAATTTCAAATTCAATGCTTTATTTCTTTTAGACATTACAGGACACAAAACTCAGATTACATATGTAAAACTAGGAAATAAAGTGATCACTTTGATTTTTAAGGTAAAGTAAAGAAGCAAACAAGAAACCTTTACCTTATTAGAATGTTAGAGTTCGAGCAAAACTCATCACAAGCTTTTTTATTGTCTAGTAGATAATCTGATATTTTACAAAGGATAAAATGTTTGACAATTTGTTTGAATTTATTTATTGATAATATTTGCAACTCACTTGGAGTTTAGTTGTAGAAGCGTAAATTATAATACATTGCCCTCCATTATTAAAAGTTATTATTTTGTTTTTTCTTTTCTTAATCTTGTCTGTATTATTACATTAAGGTTGCCTACATGTTAATCTTGTAGTAGTATTAGTAACTAAATGAGTATGAGCAATTGAGGTAACCGCAGACAGTTACGAACAATCTACAGGTAGCTCAACTTATCCATATCAATACCAGTCGGAAGCGTCCCCAAGATGCTGGCTGCATTTCCCCGGTGTATGGTAATGCTGATGCGCTGCGCCAGATACTCACCAGAATCTGGTCAGTATCTGGCGCAGCGCGTCGTATCTGATACGACATACTAAACAAAAATGGGTTGTTTTATTGAGTCGTTTTTTACTAGAAAGCTAGTGTGTTTGACACATCCCATCATATAGATTACGAAAGGTAGGGAAATCATTTATGGGTAATTGCGTACGCTTCTACAACAAGCTTCCATCTGAAGCAACTGAGCTCCCTATTCGTAAATTTAAACTGTACATAAAACGAAATCTTATCGAGAAAGCTTTTTACTCCATAGATGATTACATCAATGATGTTAATGCTTGGCCAGATGTCGCCCAGTTCCGCACTGACAATGGTATTTAAGGGAAATAATGTTAAGCTTAGTTAGTTTTAAATAATTATTGAGTTATATACAAATTAGATTATATTTAGACTGAGATAATGTATTAATTTTAAGTTTTATAAAACTTACTAGTGGTTTCTTTTTCGCTTCTTCCACTAGTGGACATTGAAGCGAATAAAATCAATAACATCATATTTCTTATTTGATAATAATGACTATTTATAAACCTGTTTATAGTATTAAATTTGATTTGTCTAAGTGCTTATTTTGTAAGCCTAAAGAAATAAAGTTATTGAGTTTGAGTTTGACATTAACTCATTTTTGACATAAACTGTCATTGTCTGTCACATCTATATTTTTTGCACTTGTTTACATTTTTAATATAAGATAATTACGGGGTACAAGGGAGACTCCAAGATCTTGTCTCCCAAGCCAACCTAACCTGCACGTGGTGTACCCTGCTAGATAACGAACTAGGCTCTGGTCAAAATATAAAAATTCTTCATAACTTGAAAACTCATATTTTACTATTATTTTCCATTACTTGACACTGGCAGAAAAGAGTCCAACCAGACTCATATTGCCATTAACAAAGAATCATCATCATAAGATAATTACACTCAAGTAAAAAAAAATATTTAGAAATAATATACACAATTGAAACAGTTGAACGGACTGAAAACTGTTGCAAACAATCTACGAGTACATTTAGCTCAACTAATTTATTACTTGTTGATTTTCTCATTTGAGCAACTTGAGTTGAGCAATGGGGAACAAAATAAGTTTGATAAGGAAGGGTCCCGTTTGCGCAATTGAGTTGCACAAAAGGGAACTCGCGGTAAATTTAGGTAATATGTAGAAAATAAACGCTAGATTCAGTTTAATTTCAAAGATCTTCAGAATTAATGATGACTTTTTCTTTACAGTGATCGATATTTTCATCATCGCGAAGGTGAAGCGAGAAATATTGAAGATACACAACAAGTATGATTTGTCAAGCGTTCAGGACTGACCAGAGCGTTACAAAAACTTTGAACGAAGTTGTACAAATGCAAGGAAAATGCATTTTGATTCTCTTTTTAAATACCTTGCGGATGATGTAAGGTATTATGAACCAATAAATGAATGAAATCTGTCCGGAAAGCGATCTCTGGGCTTTAACGGACCATCGGTGTTGTATAATTTAGTGTCGTTCTTGTATTTAACAAAGCATTAACTTGAATTTATGTTAAGAATTATCTTTGTGTGTTAATTCTATGTTGTGTTTACACTATATAGTTTAAAAGATACATGAAAAGGACAAAGGGATCTCCTTATGTACTAATTTATTTATTTATTGAGGAATAATGTGTGTGATTGAGTACATATTAATTAAACACAGATATTCAACAGTAATGTACCTACACATTAATGTTGAATATCTGTGTTTAATTATTAAGTACTCAACAGATTCTTTGTAATCTCTGTTTTAAATTGTAACTAAAGCAAAAGTATATATAAAACAAAACATGAGTGTTTTAATCTCTCAATTCTCTCTTATACAACATTTCAAGAACATAAATATTTATTTTATTAAATAGTGGATCTAGCAATAGAAGATTACTTAATAGAAAATATTTATCTACCGTGGACGTCTTGGACGATTTGCTTCGTATGTTTGACTGTTTGAATTTCAAACCTGTTTTTCCAATGTGCATGAAGAATAATGTGAGAAAGCTAAAGGTTCAATGTTCCACTTCTTCCACTAGTGGACAAAAATTGAAGTGGAAAAAATCAATAGCACCTTGTTTCTTATTTGATAATAATTACTATTATAAACGTGTTTATAGTAGAAAATTTTACTTGTCTAAGTGCTTATTTTGTAAGCTTAAAGAAATAAGCGTTTTTGATATTTGGTCCAGAGATGTTAAAGATCCTACCGGATTCCCAAAGCAGATCGAAATTATTTGACAACTTGCTATTCCTTATTAAAACTCCTGCCTAGAGTAATTCTGAGATTCCAGTTCTGAACTATTTCTATTAATAGAACTGTTACAATTCTTATCCTGGAGCACACAGACACATCGGTCACAACATGCAGCATCGAAGAATGCGCAGTTTAGAAATAAAGCAATGTATTGTTGTAATAAACTTGCCACAATGAGGATTAATAGCCAGGAGTGGGGACAGGAAGTCACTCGTTACAGACAACAGACAACTTTCAAGACTTCCATTTGCTCACTTCGCTCGACGCGACTTGGATACTAACTACTCAAGCTGTTGTGCAATTTGATCCTAATGAGGCTGTGGTAGATCAGGTTACGATGGAGGGTTGTTTGGATAGGATGGATCTGTGTGCAGGAAAGTGTCCACAGTGGACTGTAACGAGAAAGTGCTGCTTCTGTGTGCCGATTCGCAAAGGTGTTACCATCTTTGGATATGTTAATTTGGTGAGTTTACATGACAAACTATGTTAGGTAGGTAATTAGCAGTTAGGTATATACATTTTATGCATGACTCAGAATTGTGAAACTACATATAAAACGCGTGTCATTTTGTACTGAAACGGGAAGTGACTAATTTACACAATGTGTGAAATACGGCGTATGTAGCAAATTTACAAAGTTTCTGAAATGTAGGAGATTTCATATCTGTTATGTATGTATATTTTTTTTTAAATAAATTAATGTTAAATTAACTTGCATCGTTATATATGTCATTGCAGATGTTAGTACCCCAGGTTGTCTCTTTGTTCCCCAGTTAGAGTTAGAATCAGTCATTTGTCACTCCCGATATCGTCTATATCTTGCCAAATTTATTTATCATCCGTGTGAAAAGGTAACAGAATAATTTGCGCTTTCATGGTATTAAATACTAGTTTTTTCCCCGCACGCGTTTATTTTCGGAATAAAAAGTAGCTTATACCTCTTATAAGTATATAATACTAATATATTATAAGCTACTAATATATTATATTAGAACCTGTCTCTTATTAACATTTATAAAATAAGCATAATTTATGTATACTGTTGGTGTTCCTTAAATAAATAAAATAAATAATAGATAAGTATCCTATGTCCGTCTCTAGCATATCATCTACATTCCTGTCAAATTTCATAAAGATCCATTCAGCCCTTTAGGTGTGAAAAGGAAACAGATAGACATAGGTACAGAGCTACTTTAGAATTTATAATATATTTTATAATATATATAGAATTTATAGTATGGGGTAGCTATGAGAACCATGCGCCTTGTGCCGGCTTAGAACTTCCACCGCCCCAACTCTTCGGATTACTAGGATTTCACACATGACATAAAAAATTAGGTGGAGGCCTGCGTCCAGCAGTGGACCATTAGAGGCCGTTGAGGTGAGGTGGGGATGAGAACCATAGAGCAAAAAAATTCGTCTTTGTGTTTATAATGGATATCGACAATAGCTGAGGTGACGAGATAGTTTAAAAGTCTAAGGCTGGCACTTCACCTCGCTATTCGTGTTAGAATTTGTACGACGAGTGTGTGCGTGTGCCTTTATTCCTCTATAAGGTGATGAGATCATCAACGCAACCTCAATTTGTGAGAGAACCAAAACGGCGAGAACTGTTTTGTAGTTATGCTAGGCCATCCATACCTTTATGAATACTATTTCCGCTATGTGGTTCTTACTGACAGTCCCTGATTTTGAATGATTGGAATATGGTGATTAGAGAACTAACTTAGCAGCTTCGCACGTATTTTAGGAAACCACCAGGATATAAGCTTCTTGGAAACCACCTAGGTTATGGTAATCCAGATATAAAACACCCGATCAGTTCAGTTTAGTAGTTTTAGCGTAAAGAGGTAACAATTGTAACAAGCATCCAGAACTCAAAATTCAGCGCTTTATTTTCTATACACCTTACGGGACTCAAATGCACTGACTGGGTTTCCACTACTTGACACTGGTATAATGAGATGTTGATGATTCTTTGGTGACTAGTTATAGTCCCCAAAGAATCATCAACATCTCATTTGGGGTACAAGGGAGACTCCAACATCTCGTCTCCCAAGCCAACCTAACCTGCACGTGGTGTACCCTGCAGGATAACGAACTACTAGGCTCTCGTGAAAATATGATGATGATTCTGGTTGGACTCTTTTCTGCCAGTGTCAAGTAACGGAAAATAATAGTAAAATATGAGTTATCAAAATTATGAAGAATGTTGATATTTTCACCAGAGCCTAGTTCGTTATCTAGCAGGGTACACCACGTGCAGGTTAGGTTGGCTTGGGAGACAAGATCTTGGAGTCTCCCTTGTACCCCTGGTGAAAATATCAAACAAACTTCATAATTTTTTAACTCATTTCCATTACTTGACACTGGCAGAATTGTCTAACCAGACACGTTGCCATTAATAAAGAATTCTTTTATTCATTCATCATCATTTTGCTCTCTGTCAAACTCATTTTGTGACGCAAATTTTAACGATGAACATAATTTTTATTATTTACCTACTATAAATTACTAGTTTTTCTTAAAAATTTTAGAAACTAGACTTGACAAATCATAATTACTCTTGTGCCAGTCTGCCTATTTACCTGTGAGCGCCTGCACAATGATGCCGCCATTGAAAAAACAAAGAAGAATTCATAAAAACCCTCTGGAGGCAAATATAAACAACATGTACCACATTATGCTTTTAAGATTTCTATTGCAGGTGAGTGTGAATCATTTAACACTAAAGGTGGCTGCATAATGTACCTACCTCATAAAATCATACCAGCCCAATCACATCCACTGCTGGACATAGGTCTCGGACATAGGAGCGGTGCTGAGCCGCCTCCATCCATCGACTCCTTGCGACCGCTACGATGTCGTCGGTCCATCGATTTGAAACAAACTAAATGTACCTAACACTAGTTCTTTAACAGACACTTTGGACAACTGTAACGTTTCCCCTGTAGTTGCGCTAACAGTGCTAGAGCCGGTTCCAAAGATTTTCGACAAAATTAAATAAGATTTCGTGGCTTAGTTTTAGAGCACAATCGTACTGGGGGTGGGTAAAAGGTTTGAATCCTTCCTAAATCGAAAAAAAAGTAGAACTTATTTAATTTCACATCTTTTAAGGAGAAAAGAAAAAGATTTAAGAATACTCTAGATGTTATTATTGTATTATTATTATTATCATATTATGTATGCGCACTGCCATTTCAGCTTACTAATTCTGAGAGCTATGTCTGGTGATGTTGTCTTCTTATCTGATGTCCCACTGCAACTTGTCTTCCAGCTCGATAATCTTCTCGTCGGTTCTCAAAGTTCGTGCATTGTACGTTACCAGGTGCAAGGTTTGTCGGTTTTTAGATTGGTAGCTCAATCTCTTTCTGAGATTCGAGGGGGTGCGAGGTCGCTGTTACCATGGCTGCTACCGTGACCAAGAATAGCGGAGCTGCCGATTGGGGCTGTTTTCCGTTCGTATCCATCATTTAGGGGGGTTTTGCAATTCCCTTAGTCGGCTCTTACGACATCCACGAGCTGAGTTAGAGGGGTCGATAATCTTACGCCAAGGTACCTCAGATCCTACATAATTATTAAAAAAAAAACACTAAATACTTGGTGTTATTAATAATTAAATAAAATATTTATTATTTTTCTACTTCTGATGTTCTAGATGTTCAAGGGTAAGGGTATGCGAGGTTTTTCAGTCTCCCTCGAGTGATTTTGGGTTTGAAGTGAAGCGTACCCTTTCCAATTACATCATAACTCAACACACGCTCTAAAGAAAAGTATATTACAATATAGCTATGCCTGAGCCGGTGATGGTGCAGTGCTTAAGTGAGCGTACTTTTGGCGGTTTTCGACTGAAAAACAGCACTGAGCACGAAGTAACATTTTAATCTGCGAATGCGCGTAAAATATTCACAACAAGCCGAGCCAACCTATATTTCGGTACAAAATCTTAATATTTGGTTTAAGATGGACACTTTGGATCACATTTTGTATTTGACGACCTCTGAGACGCGGTGTTCGAAAGTCTGCCTGTGAGGAGGTTGCGCGTTTGATTCCCGCCTCGGGATAAATGTTTTTACGATCATTCATTCAGACATTCATTGTTCAGGTTGTTCTGGTCGTTTTCTATGTATTATAAAAAATATCTATTTATGTACCTATTGTATTATATTATGTACTAGTGACCCGCCGCCACGGCTTTCCACGTGTACTATATTATGCATGTATTATACATAATAAACCTTCCCCTTGAATCACTCTTTCTCACTATTTAAAAAAACCACATCAAAATCCGTTGCGTAGTTTTAAAGATCTAAGCATACATAGGGACAGACAGACAGCGGGAAGCGACTTTGTTTTATACTATGTATGTAGTGATATCAGTCATCTAGTACAAGCTCTGCTTAGCTTGGGGCTAGATGATGCTGTCACATAACACCATCCATTGTCCAGCATTATTATTATAATTATTATTATTTGTAATGATGTGTGTTTGATATAGGTACTATATGAGACAACACCAATACGGCTTAATGGATCAGGATGAAACTTTGCAGAAATGAATTTCTCTAGAACTTCTGGAAATGCACTTTTTTTCTACGATAAAAAGCAGCTAAACAATGAGCTGCTTTTTATCGTAGAAAAAAGTGCATTTCCAGAAGTTCTAGAAAAGAAGTGCATATACGTTTATTAACTTGTTAATGATTTCTAGCTTTGCGAATTTCATTCTTGTATAGTTTTATTTATAAACCTAAGTTAACTGCAGGTGCTAGCTCTTCTATCCTTCCCTATCCTGGTGTTTCTAATGGTGGAACAGATGACAAGAGATAAGGCGCAGAATGAGGCTGAATACCAGGTGCTGCTGGAACCGTCGGTACACCTGCCACTCACCATCGCCTTCGTGCTGGTGGATGTGATGATGACTGTACTGCTGCTGATTGGGGCACATAAGGTGATGATAATGATGATGCTGGTGTAATGATGATTAGTTATGGCGTAGTCCAACAAACATAGCTTTGAAATTTGGAGGTTAAGTTTATGATGAGTGAATGCACAGTTTTGGAATTTGATCTAAAAAAAATTACAACTCACTTAACTTGATAGTTAGTGCCTTTGACCATTCTTACATATAAGGGGGTTTTTTTAAATCATTTTATTGCGCAATTTACTCTTGTGAAAACTAATCAGATCTATTAGAACTTATTTTTACGTTAGCCGAAAATCCGGCTGTTAGCCTTGCCTGAATTGATTCTCGGGCAATAATTGTATATTGCTCAAACAAAAATTTAAGGCACTTGAACATTTCCATAATGTGTTTGGTCAAGAAAACTATGGTGGCCTACACACACAGCAGTGGATACGGGCTGATAAAAATTCAGATAATGGAAGTTTTTTTTCTAAAGAGCAAATAATTGATACTAAGAAAATAATTCTCAAATCCCGCCGATTTTCATTGTTCCAGAAGAAGAAGATACTCTTGCAGATCTACTTCCACTTCGGCGTGGCCTTCCAGCTGGTGACGTTGTGCACAGACCTCGTCTACTTCGACTTTCAGGAGTACATCGAGAATGCTATCTACTTCCTCTTCTTAGGTGAGCACCTGCCGTTTATATATACTCGCTTCTGATTTTTCGGTAAAGAACCTACTTACGACTTGGGTCTCTTCAAGACAAAGGTTTATTATGTTATGTTATCTGTGACAATAGTGAATAAGATATCTATCCCATCGTGATACATCGTCGGCCACAGCGTTACTTACCGCCAGATGAGATTGTGGTCGAAGTTCTGTTCTAAATTCTAAGTCCATTCGAAAGAAAGTCTGTCTGTCTGTCGCCTTATCACATCTAAACAGCTGAACGGATCTTAATAAAATTTCATTGGGAGGTAAATGGTATCCCGGGCCGGGCATAGGCTACTTGAAAAGCGCGTGTTAAGCCGCAGACAACAGCTAGTTAATAATTAATACAAACGCATGAATGTGGTGCAGAAATGCAAGAATTTCAGTCATCTAGTACATATAACACAAGCTCTGCTTAGCTTGGGGCTAGATGATACTGTGAGAATTGTCCAGCATTATTTATAATTTTTATTTTATTATTTATACCTTGTAAGTCCAAAGAAAGAAAAACTATTGGTTTTGATATTTTCATACAAATGACCGACTCTACTTTTTCTTGGTTACAGGTTTAAATGTCTACCTTCTGTTTTTGGTCTACAATACTGTGCGGTTATTAAAAGAGTCTTCTGAAGTCCAATACGTGGCCTACCGCGATCGACGATAAAACTAAGCAATTTGATT
Source organism: Eupithecia vulgata (assembly GCA_946478455.1). Lineage (NCBI taxonomy): Eukaryota > Metazoa > Arthropoda > Insecta > Lepidoptera > Geometridae > Eupithecia > Eupithecia vulgata. The sequence continues at coordinate 2,708,882 of OX297874.1, forward strand.
CGAAGCATTGACAATATAAAGCTTAGGATGAAATTTTAGGCTGTGAATGATAGATGACTCAGAAATACCTATTAAGTAAGAATTTTTAAAACTATCATGGTTATTAATATTAAAGTCATTTATAACGGGATATTTACCAAAATTCGATTTTTGAATTCACCGAAATCTCTTTTACCAAGCTTAAGAATTAAGTCCTGCCGTCTTCACAAACGTATTTGTGATGATGGTCAGAACCTGCAGTTGACGTAGTGTTACTTATTTACCAATAACCCTGTATAACTCAAAAATCGAATCATGATAAATATCTCGTTATATATGACTTTAATGTTAAAGTAAGAATGAAAGACGAAATGTGAAGTTATTTGGTTGAATTGTTGTTGGACAGTTGAATTTTTTGCAACAAATTGTGTTTTTGAGATAAATGATGTCAAGACTAATAAAACACTTCCTAAAAGAACATATTAAAAACAATAATAAGTCTAGAGTGAGTTTAAGAGGTTTCCCTTGAGTCGAATAACTTGGTCAGGCATTTGTATAACCGTATGCAGAATCTCAAAGTCAAATGCAAAGTAATATTGTCTCAGGGTCTTATGATGATCTTTTAATAAGGACGAAGTTCCACCAAATCTTAGAGACGAACAGAAAAACCACAATGAAAACGGTGTCAAACAGCACCCAAAGATGGAAGGTGTTGTTTTTCATGTAAACCCTATTGTGGAAAGAATAAGGTAGGTAATAATTTACATTGATTAAGATTGGATACGATTTGATAACCATGTTGTACTAAACGATTTTCTTTACATTTTGATTTGGGGCCACACTGCCAGCATATCGATGTTTTCCGGAAAAATTTAATTGGCACTCAGGTTGGTGTAGTAATTCTAACAATAAATAAAATCCATGTTAAGGTGGTGGTTTCAAGGTTCATGTAAGAAACTGACATGAACATAACTTTTGAATGTCTGATCATATTTGGATGTCTTGTTATTGTTAGAATTTATTATCGTTAACTTCTTTTTTCGGATCTTATGACGTGGTTTCATGGTTCTATTGTTTGTCTTAATTTGGTGAATAGGTAAGTCCTGAATGTAACAAACTATTAATTCAATTTAGTACTGTTTAAAACGAAACGTTAACTTGTTATAAGTTTTATCAGCTATCTAGGACCCATAACGCTGCTTAGTTTAAGATAGATTAGATCTTGCTGTGTGAAAATATCCAGCATTATTTATTTTGTATTATTTATTTTTTTAAAGCTGTATTGTATACATATACAAAGTAATAAAAAACATTTTTCAAAAATTTGTTTCTTTCTATAACCTTCTTAGTATTTTTAGCGAGTTAGTTTCAATTCTTATTAGTCATTTATAATGATACAACCGACCGATAGAGACTTGAATGTAAACCACATTCAATTCTCTATAGGTCTGCCGGAAAATCCACCATTAGCAGTGGTTATATCACAAAACAATATATATTAGGGGAGGCCTATGTCCAACAGTGGACTACTATAGGCTGATGATGATGACAATATCACAAAATTTCATGGCGATCTATATAGAGAAGACTGACATTTGTATTGAAGATCTAGTGATAAACTTTATTAGTATAATATAAATCGTATGAGCTGGCCATATCTCGCGCCGACAACCGTTACAGTAAACGTGATCTTGAGAGACGACCACGACTCAGTAGGACGCCCTCCGGCCGGATGGGATGACAATCTGCGAAAGACTGCAGGCAGATGCTGGATGCATCAAGGTGAAGACAGGGAGCTATGGCACTCATTAGGAGATGGCGGCCTATGTCCAATTGTCCAGTGGACTAACATAGGCTGATGATGAAGAATGAATTAAAAAATGTCTATTTTCAATACCCACCACATACCTATAGTTATTGTATTCTCTTTAGCCACCACCACCCCTATCACCACGCATGGTAATCGAGAAAAAAATCTTAGTCGCTACTTATTATTTAGAATATTTAGAAATAATTTATATAATGTAACAAAAAAGAAGAACTACATAAACTTCATTAAAATTCGGTAGTGGTATCAGAAATGCATTTTTCATCGGTTCTATAACATATTATGTTGCATTGCGAAAGCATTTTTCATCGGTTCTATAACATAATATGGTTCTATAACATTATATGTTAAAGAACCAATGAAAAATGCATTTCTGGTACCACTACCGAATTTTAATGAAGTTTATGTAGTTCTTCTTTTTATATAACGTTAAGTTCGAGTTGGACTCGCGCATCAAGGGTTCCGTACAAACTTCCTACAAACAAACCGTACAAACTTGTACTCATAAGGAAAGAAATCGACCCAGACGAACACAAAAAATCTGGTCAAGGATATAATAAAATTGCTTCTTGTTAAATTTCATGATTTTAGGTCAACGGGAAATACCCTGTAGGTAATGATTCCGATTCAAAGGCATGTGATTCCATAGAAATATTAATTTTGAAAAGAATTATGATAGATATCACAAACTTCACAATGGTTTATTTTAAACTCCTTTGTGCAACGTAATGATAAAATAAAATAGGTGGCGGCGCTAGTGTGCTTCGGGGACCGTCAAGTTAAAGAATTTTAATGGTAATGATAATTATAATAATCCTGTGCATATAAGTCCTGTGCATATAAGTTATTATTGGGTCGTGGTAGTCGTGGTGGTTGGTAGCCGTATGGTGCTGGCTTACTTAGTATTTGCACCACCCCAACTCGTCCCGTGGGTGTCGTAAGAGGCGACTAAGGGATATACACAGGGGGCGGGCAGCAGCGCCTCTAGCAGAATAGATCTACCACCGAACTGCGATGCCTAACCCGCATGCCCAGCGTGGGGATTATGGGCAGTACCCCACATGAGATAAAAGCCAATAAGGCGATTAGCAGGGGGAGGCCTGCGTCCAGCAGTGGAACAAAAGGCTGTGGAGGTACTGTTAGCTGGAAGAAGACCAACTACGATTATTATTTTTTTTTTTTTTATTTGCTTTTGGTGGCTTTCGTGTCACTGCGGCCATGATGGGCCTATTGTGATCGCCACTTTATGTGTTCTCCCCTAAAGCCGCGGCGTTCAGAGTTCGCCACCTACCCTTGCAGCTGCTAGGAACTGTAGGATTTCCTTCTGGGAAAAGTCTCGTAGCTCGTCTGGGCCGAGCAGGTGCTTGCCCAGATAAGTACTACGTTTTTGCATCAGTGCTCCACACTCACCTAGCAGATGGAGAGGCGTTTCGTCCGCCTCCTCACAGAATCTACAGGTTTTTGTGTCGCATAGCCCACTAACTACGATACTTTAAGATTGTTATGTAGAGACTCGAGTTTCTCTGAAGGATAGGATTCGCAACGAATACATCCGACAGAGAACCAAGGTTATCGACATAGCTCAAAGGATTAGCAAGCTCAAATGGCAGTGGGCTGGCCATATTTCGAGAAGAACCGACAACCGCTGGGGTAAACGTGTTCTTGAGTGGGGACCGCGACTCGGAAAACGTAGTGTAAGACGCCCTACTACCAGGTGGGATCACAATTTGCGAAAGACTGCTGGCAGATGCTGGATGCGGCAAGCTGAAGACAGGGCGCTATGGCACTCATTAGGGGAGGCCTATGTCCAGCTGTGGACTGGTATAGGCTGATGATGATGATGTAGAGACTGCATTCTCTAGGTATCCTACCTACACTTGAAAACAACGACATGCAATTTTTCCATCAGGCAACAAAAATATACGTACATGTAGAAGAATGCTCTCTTGAGCATCAGGCGCTTTGAAATTATTGTTTATAGCTATGAAGATTTGTTGCTAAGATAGCTCTTTATCGTTTCTCAGTATAATATCAAAATATTGACTACCCAGCTTGTTTATGTCTGTACAATTTGTTGATGTCCGTATCACGGATTTTAACCTTTGGTACTTCATTGGTTTCAATGTAACTCTGTAGCAGTCATGTGAAAAAATTCTATGTCTATGGTAGCAGTGATAAAAAGTTTAGAAGAAAAACAAAAGAACAATTTTTTTGCTGAAAGTTAATATAATGAATCTAGGAAAAACGAGGACAATATTTTTTTTAACGAACATTATTTTACGTATATTATTTTTGTATTGAAGGAGCGAAGAGAGCCTTTATCCCAACAGTGGGATCGGAAAGACTGATAGATTATGAGATAGAAGATTATTTTTCTTTTTATTCTGTAAGCTGGAAAACCTTTTAGCCAATATCGCTAAGCATCCCTATATTCCTAGCTATAAATTGACTAAGCACTTATTAACTCGATTATTAATAAAATTTATAAATAAATTACAGGGCCCTTATTAGGTACATATTGTACTTCTAAGCTAAATTATATTAAAAATATAAACATACGCTAAAATAATGTACTAGCAACCCGCCCCGGCTTTGCTAGGGTACTTTATTATGCATGTATTATACATATAAACCTTGCTCTTGAATCACTCTATCTATAAAAAAACCGCATCAAAATCCGTTGCGTAGTTTTAAAGATCTAAGCGACTAGGGACAGACAGACAGCGGGAAGCGACTTTGTTTTATACTAGTATGTAGTGATGTGTATACAATAAATGAATATGAATATATGAATAATCATTGCAGCCACTACCTGAAGAGGGGAGGTTAGTAAGAATTGATACTAATATAAGACTCTTTGTCTTGACTCATTACAACCCACACCCCCAACAACTTATTGTAGTCTTTAAACTTGCAGGATGTGGACTTTGTAGGTCTCATTACAAATATAGGTACCTACAATGAGAAATAAAGCTTCCACCTTCCCATGGTCCTGCCAACCTTGCGGTCATACGGACCGAATCTGTGGGAAAAGAGCCAGTCGGGTAGCTCAAGCCTCTACAAATAAATTGAGCGTAGGATTTGTAGAGGTCCCAAACACTCTCCCCCTTCTGGGGCATGAAACATCAGAGGCTTCATTGCCGGACTGCTCCATTCCAGCTCGGTGCTGTTCATGTCCAGGTTTTTAAAATGCTTGGGACGGGTTTTACTCCAACTCGAAAAGTAACAATTAACAGGCTAAAGGTTTCTTCGTCGCTTCTTTACTTTAGTCTACATACCGAAGCGACCGAAATCAAAAATATCACTTTATTTCCGTGTCAATGTTTTATTTTAAGAATTTGACCTTTTCTTAGTGTACATTTTTGTATTTATGGAAATAAAGACTTTTTGATTTGATTCAGTGGGAAAATAAACACTGTAATGATGATGAAGTAGACTTACATCGAACTGGAAAATTTGGAACCCATAGACTCCAGAGCCTACAAAGTGAATACACGCACTTAACAGTTTTATTTTTATCTATTATAGGATGGAAACGCAAGTCACATTTACTTAGAAATGATAAGGTGATGTAGCTGCTCTATACAGTTCGCACAGAATGTGTTCTTAGTTCGTCAGTTTTCGTCCGATCGCGGTTCAACTCAGTCGCCATGTCGGCCACAGTGCAAACCAGTTTGAAGTAAGTGATGTGCGCTTGCGACGGCGAAAGTAATCGGTCAAGCGATTCGGGTCATATTGTGGCATCCATTGAGAAATTTCGCGTAAATTGGTTATTGTTTGCGTGTGAATTTGTTTTTTTTATTTTGCAGTGGTGAATAGATTTATGTAAATTGTAGATACGGTATAGAAAATGTTTTACTAGTCACAGTCAGCCAAGCGGTTTCATCCTGAACCTCCCTTAAAAGAGGCTCTTTCGGTAGAGGTTGTCATCCTTTCGGCAACTCATGGATTTTTTCCGTACCGTGTTCGAAAAGGTTATGCATGCTCGAACCTTTTTTGTGTGTATGGTTTGAAAATTATCCCGTTTGTGTTTGGAATGCGTGGTATAATTTTATTTGTTTTATGGTTTGTGCAAGGGACTTTTAATCACAAACCATCTGGCAATAGGTTGGTAATTAATTCCAAACACAGCCTTGCCTTTTCTGTGTTATATCGGTAGGTTTACATTTGCTGTGCAATCAAATGTTGATATTTTATCGATTCGGTTTTCACTTCGCACGTACTAATCGAATTTGCCGTATCGTATCGCACCCGTTTTCTGCTTTCTTTTTTAGTTGCTAACCATTTTAATTTAATCTATGATATTTTCTTCAACCTAAATACAGGTTGATCCAAATTTTTAGAGGTGTTAGGAGGCTGTAATCTGCAAAAAGACCCCATGTATGTTTAAGATTTTTTACGTTTTACAAAATACAGGAGTTTTTTTTATTTTCTATCTTGTCTTAGTAGAAAGCTCTCCCTAGGAAATTGTCAAAAATTATGAACAAAAAAATGTCTTACCTCTTAATATCAAATACGACCTTCCGAAAAAAATTGCGCAAAATTCACTGGTCCATTTTATGTTTGGAACCCATTTGAAACCCTAAGATGAGAGCATCCTGTATAACCACAATAATTACCTATCTACGTACGTAGCTATTAAAATTGTACATGTCTACCGTTACGTTCCCTGTACCTACTACCTTTTCTACGATAATTATCATTAGTTATCTTTGATGTTTAATTTTCATCTCACCTTAAACAAAAACCTCGGTACTCATGTATGTATTGATATAAAGAGTATAAATTTATGGTTTGAACCTACTGTCTAGGTACCTATATTGTGCCATACGCACTCACCTTAGCACTACACCTTAGCCGAACTCGTTGTATAATGTTTGTAAACAAACCGCTCATAATTAACCTAAAATTGAGTCTGTTGCCACGTCTTTTTTTAAGCAATTTTCGTTATTTGGTGATTTGAGATCCTTCCGTCAATATTGCCTACAAATATATCTAAAACTCGACGCAAAGCAAGTAAGTTTTAGTTATTTGTGTCGTGGTTTGCTTACAAAAATTCTACAAGGAGTTTGGCTAAGGTATAGGTATTTTATAGGAAGGTAACTAATTTTAGTCCTCTGCTCATGGCTAAGTCTTCGTTGAGACTGGCCACATTGGCCGATATTCAGCTAGGAAGACATCATCATCTCATGATGATGATGTCCTCCTAGCCGATTATGATCATTCATAATCAAGTAGGTCTGAGTGTACCCTGAGTTAGTTGTTCTTTCTATATTATAATTTCATTAAATTTTTATTTATCCTCGAATTAAAAGTACCCATATTTAAAGTCTGGAGAGTAAAAGCAAATTTAAATTAATACCTTGAACAAATCATTCCAGTTTTCCCCCATCTTCAAGAGGGAAAACTCGAATGATTATTTTTTCTATTCCAATTTTCCCTCTTATGGGGGATTACAGGGGGGGATTTCTGGAATTACCCCAACTGAAGACTGTTGCGAGCGTCCCCAAGATGCTGGTTGCATGACCTTACTGTATCGCAATGCTGATGCGCTACGCCAAGCGCCAACCGAATCGTTCGGTCTCGGGTCACGCGCTGATTTAACCAGATCAGCTCTGATAGTTTTTTAGTAACTTTAAGACGACTTACGACTTAATGACGACCTCTGTGGCGCGGTGGGCGAAGGTCCGCCTGCGACGCAGGAGGTTGCGGGTTCGATTCCCGCCTCGGGACAAATGTGTGTACGATCTGCAGACATTTGTTCAGGGTGTTCTGGTCGTTTTCTATGAATATAAAAAAATTCTATCTATGTATTGTATTGTATTATGTATATCAGTTATCTAGTACCTATAACACAAGCTATGCTTACCTTGGGGCTAGATAATGCTGTGTCAATTGTCCAGTATTTTTTATTATTTATTTATTATTATTTTATTAAGAGCCTCGGTACACCCCCACGGACCTAGGTTCTCGAGTCCAAGGGGTCCTCTTGATGGCTAAGTTCAATTGAGCTTTCATATCCTATACAGCTTAAATACGCTGAAAGGGTATTTTTTACTAAGTCCCCTAGATGCAGAACTGTAGCTGGTAGAGCGTCCGAATGAATTTGTTTATTTTTTAATAAATAGTTCCAGTAATGAGTACAATGCAAAAAAAAATGATTATTTTTATTTAGTATTCGCTATTGATATAAAAATAGAACTAGATATTATTTTTGATGTTTAATCATTTCAATGATTAGAGAGAGATTAGATGTAGATATTTTAAGACTCAATCGCAAAATTTCTAAATGTGACGTCACCGTTCACCGTAATGTCATGAAGCTTTTACGGGATATGTTTTTTGAAAGAAAGAAAATTATTTATTCGACACAACACACAAACAACAAACATGATGGTTTTTCTCATATATTTGTTTTTAATTAAATTTTCTTGAAGAAACAACACTTTGAGTTGACAAACTGAACGGTATCGTCACAGAGAAAGGGTAGTATTTTTATCGTGGTTATTATCACACGAAACTAATAGCAGTTTTTTTATAAATTGAAAAGTTGTACCACGTGTATATATATGTTTTTATAATAAAATAACATACCTAATAAATAATCGATAAAAAATAAAAAGTTAACACGATCACTGCTAGCGTCGGCGGTGCGACACGCAGGGGCGCGCCGTCGTCGGTACAAGGAGTTGCAGATTGCACTCTGTGTTTTCAGCGATGAAAGAGCTAGGGCATACAAGTACCCTATTGAGGCGGGATTTCTTTCGTGTTAAGCACTCTAAGTAAGCACTTAAATTGTGTTTCACAATTGTAACAGATATTATGCTGAACCGTTTACAATAAAACTGCTGTCTGGCATGAATGTGGCACCTGAGTAAACAATAAGTAATTCGAAAGACCTACTTTGGTTATAATATGTTTGACTCATCGACAATGACATTATAGTTTCTGCATACGGCATCGCACGCGTTGTTTCTATGGAAACTTTTTAAGGTGGTGTCTATTCCATGAGATTTGTTTTATGCAAATCCGGTATGATTATTTTATTAACAGCAATCCGGTTTCCACGTAAATATAAATAATAAAATTTCATCACGATCCGTTCAGTAGTATTGCCGTGAAGAGGTTACAAAAATCTAAACTTTCGCAATAATATTAAAAAGAAAGGAAAACAATCAAATAATATAATGAAATTAAACTAGTATTTACAATTGTAACAACTGTGCTAACTGCAGACTGTTACAAACAATCTACAGGTAGCTCAACTGATCCATATCAATACCAGTCGCGCGCGTGCCCAAGACGCTGGCTGCATTGCCCCGCTGTATAGCAATGCTGATGCGCTGTGCCAGATACTCAGCGGCTCTCGGGTCACTCGTCGCATAGACCAGACGCTCTTGATAGTAAATTAATATACATGAAGTCTTGTCGATTTGAGATCCTTCCTTCAAAAAAAGTTGCTTACGCTTGTATCTGAAACTCATGCACGAGTTTTTTTTACGTTGTAGTGTGTTTACAAACATTCTACATCGATTTTGGCTAGTGTATAGAACGCTGATGTAGGTAACATATGATATGTTTTAATCATAATAATTATAATCCACTTGCTTTACGACTTAAGTAACAAGAGACTAAACTCATCTCGCATTACAAGTACCCGTGTAAATGTAACTTTACGCTAACCGGTTCGTGTCATAGTCCTTGACCATCAAGATGGCATACCTCAGCCAGACTAGAGGTCAAGCAAGAGTAAAAATACTATTATATAACTTTATTTTTAATGTAGCAACTTCTGCAAGCCAATATTGATATTGGCAGAACTTATTGTTTTGAAATTAAAAACTCCTAACATGACTGTTCGATAACTCTCACGATTTTAGACTTCCCCCGAAGTGAAGTGAAGTGGTCCTGAAAAAAATTTACCCTGTATATTTCTATGATTGGCAAATGTTAGAAACCCTCGAAACGGATTTCTCCGTCAATTATAGACCGATTTAGAAAATTCTCTTGCTTTTGCATAGATAATTATTTAGAGGTGGCGATTTAACTTCAACTTAAAAATAGTGTAAGTTGAAGGGATTTTTTGATTATTTGCATGACTTTGGAGGTTGCTTAACTGGAAATATGGGAGGTACCTACTAGTTCTCATTTTTATCCAAACGCAGCAATTTTCTTGTCTGATAATATTTTGCCTTTTATTCGGCAAATTGTACTCTAATACAAAATAAATAGTCTCATAAATACTCAAACTTACTTTAATTTGTTTTATTATTTCAAAACAAGTAAATTATACCAAAAAATCTTCCGTTCATATTCATATTAACAAGAATCGAGATTTGGGTTTTTTTTGTTGATAAACAACACTAGAAGTTTTATCGGTGAATTTAGTTGCTATTTTAATGATCGTGCGTAGGCTTTATGAACACCTTAGCTTACCTATCAGGTACCAATTGATTGATAGATCAAATGGCCACGAACAAGAAGTTTTTCAATATTTAAAAAAATATAGTTAACTCACCTCATTCATAACTCGGTTTAGGCAAAGTTCAAGCGCGACGAATATCAAGTATTAACTAACAAAAACGTTCAATAAACATTAACCAATATTTTGTTAAGCTTATGAAATAGATAATTAATGTCATGAAATAGTGGTTAAATGCATTCGTTATGAAATAGTACATTGTAAACTTAGGCGATAAAGTGGCCAATTCCTATCGAATGTGTCATTTGAAGCCCGAGGTACAGCCTTAAAACACACGAGGTAGGAATCACACTCTCTCCCGAGTTACACATAGTGCTTGATACCATCATCATCAGCCTATATTAGTCCACTGCTAGACATATCGCTCATTTGCGACAAGAACGTGACATTTACGAAAATGGCGATTTTCAACTAATAATGCAATAAGATTTGCCGCGTCGAGTTCTTTATTCGGTAAAAACGTCACATTTCTAATGTAAAAAACCTCTAAGTTATGAAGGAAAGAGATAGATTGTTACATTATAGCGCTATCTCATTTGACTCCACGCTTCGTTTCAAAAACGCGTCTCTTCAGTTGTCATCGCGCGCTGACAGAGTAAAGTGCTCCCGGATTTCTTCAAAAACGTGACAAGAGGAGTTTATCACGTTTTGATGAAAGGTATGTATTCTTTTATACTACTACTTTGAATGCTAAACGTAATATTTTCAGGTTAAATCGTTTTTTCTGCAAGAAATAGTAATTCTAATGAGATGTTTTGCTACTGTTATAGCGTTTTTGAAGCAAAAATATGGTGATTTCCTGTATTATTTTAACAAGAATCATTGTTTATGATAATCTTTTTTAAATATTTGATTTCGCGTTGCGTAATAATTCGATTTGTCTAGTTTTTTCAGAAAGGTTTGTTTATTTTTATAAAAATTGATTATGTTGTAACATTATAAGTGATAAAAAAATGAAAATTGATTTGGTTTTTCAGATGGAATCACGGTCCAAGAAAATTTTAAATGTCATTAATTAAAAAAAAAGCTGAAAGCAATGACGACGTATCGCAAAATGTAAATAGGTTTGGTAAGTTTATCGATTAATGGTTAGTTTTGTGAGTTTTTTTATTAATTAGTGTGCTAAACCACATACTTTTTTAGAGCAAGATGATAACGCAAACGCATTGACACGTCGTCGTGATTCCACTTCAAGTTCTTCGAGCAGCGAATCTTTGGGGCCATCTTTTTATGAAGGTAATTTAAAACGACTATTAGCTAAGCCAGAAACTCATTTTAGATTAATTATTTTTAAGTAGATGACTTATAACAATGCTACAAATTGTGATGTTGTTAAATCAGATATTCATTTGAATAATTTTATGTTACTTAAGATCTGAAATAAAGTGTTACCTATCATTTTTACAGATAGCGATGACTCGGTAAAGGACCCTGATTATCAGACTCATGAAGAAACCAAATATATCCCAAGTTCTGATGAAGAACATAGTGACAATGAACAAAATAGAAAGAAACAGAGTGACGATAGTTAAAACAACACCCAAAGATAATGGATTATTGAATACGATTGGAAAAGTAAGTGAATTAAATATTATATCACAGAACGGATCAATAACTATAGATACAATAGAGCGTGAAAGTGAAAATATGACAACACCGAACGAAACCAGAACAGAAACAACGCCGACAAACACCGAAAATAGGACTGGTAACGATAGAATACAACCTACTGACAGAGAATTAGATACTGCGATTGAAACCAGGACAGAAACAAGACAAACACTGAAAATAGGAATGGTAATGATGTAATACAACCTACCGACAGAGAATTAGATACTGCGAAAGAAGAAACTGAAAACAATGTAATAGAACCTACGCCAACTAAAAAAGGAAGAAAAAGAACATTAAATGAAGAGAAATGGAAGAAAAACATTGCAAAAAGATTAAGAAACTGCGGGAAATCATACGAGTCAAGTGTTACAAAGAAAATGATTCCTGAGCGTCAACTAAAGGAACCTTGCAAAGAAACCTGCATATTCAAATGCCATGCTAATTTCACAGAAGAACAACGACTCCAATTATTGAATGATTATTGGAAATTAGGAGAAATTGAAAAGCAGTGGAATTTTATAGCTACTTCTGTCGAAGAAGTAGTACAGATGTTCCACTTTTACTTCCTTTCTGAAATTTTGATACCTACCTAAATAAAAACATTTACAAAAAGAACGTGTTTTATGAAAATGTACCTTAAAAATTAGGCAAATAATAAAAAATTATAACACATGTAACGTGTTAGCTTAAGATAATACAATAAAAAAGAAATAATTTTCTGGAAAAACGTGACAAACTGTCCCTTTTTTTATTTTTCTATAAATATTTGTATGAATACATATAGAAAAGGTGTTGATAACCAATGTTAAATAAAATAGGATAATTGATCAATATTTCTAATTGATTGAGTCTACTCAAAAAATTATGCATACAGAAATATTGAATTTGCAAAGTTTCAAAGCCGATTTCTGAACAAACAGGTTTTTGAAGATGTCACGTTCTTCTCGCAAATGAGCGATATAGGCTTGATACCATACTTGAGAAGAATAAAATCGTTTTAGAATCTTCAATATCACTTGAGTAAATTCAAACTGTAAGCCCTAGTGTAGCAACTAGGCTTTTTTGAATTATTGTATTGAATATAGAAGAACTTATTAAAACTTTTTGTCATTTGACCTACTCGTAATATGAAAATAACTACTGGCTGATAATTTAGGAAATTAAAAAAAACGTTAGTTATAAATTGTCGTGCAATATAGTGACCCATGAAATTCATAGAGTATTCCGTCCCACATTTTAGTACACCTGCAAGTATCTTTATTTTATTTTATTTATTTTATTCGGATTGCTATCTGCTTAACTATTAACAATAGAACTAAAAATAGATACAGAAAGCTAATAATATATGTTCGGGAAAGGAATAAGCCACATTCAGAGGAGATGTAGTATAAAATTACTTCTTTAGTGAGATGGGGAAATGTACAGGTTTTCTCCGCGTCAAGTTTTCCTCATCCAGAACCTTCCTCACGTCTTGGCCTTGTGCCAAATGCCAAGTTCATCAAGTAGTACCTACGTACTTAATATAATCATACAAATACATTTGTTTATATGTTTATTTACTACATTACTGATTGCTATATTTTTTACTAAGAGATTAAGATTTTTATACACATTGCGATTTACGAGAATAATACTTACCAACGTACTGGTTAAACTGCGATTGTTGTCACGTACAACACAAGCTCTGCTTCGTTTGTGGCTAAACAGTACTGTGTGAAATTTGTCGCCTCGCGGTTTCACTCGCGTTCCCATTCCCAGGGGAATTTCGGGATAAAATATAGCTTATGTGCTATTCCAGACTATAATCTATCTCTGTGTCAAATTTCATACAGATCCGTTCAGCCGTTCTGGAGTGATTGAGCAACAACCATCCATCTAAACTTTCGCTTTTATAATATTAGTGCGATTTATACCAAGTTTTGGGTGAATCGAACCAGGGAATCATAATTTTCTATACAACCGTTACTACCCTTTTCAAACCCTCAGAGGTTAATTTTTGTTAATAAAATAATTTGATTCATCACAGAAACTACATACCAAATTTCATCTAAATAGGTAAAGTACGTACTTACGGAGATACCTGGTAACAAACATTAACTATTGCGTTTATATTTTATAATTCAACTGAAACACTGCACTGCACAGACGTAAAAATCTGACAGGAATACCAGTTATACATAAAATACACACTACATACGGTTATACATAACAGATGTTATTTCTAAGGAAAATGTATCACGTCAAGGCAATGTTGCCGCAGTAACCATCATGTGACCAGTGTTATTGTCTCAATTGGAATAAACACGATCATTTACACCACTAAAGGCACTTAATAACGATGAAAGATAAATATAATGAGTATTCTATGAAATTATTTTGATTATTCTTTTGATATATAAAAGAAACGTGTGGTGTGGTGCCGTCTTTGTATTTGCACCACTCCAACTCTTCCCGTGGGTGTCGTAAGAGGCGACTAAGGGATATACACCGGGGGACGAGCAGCAGAGCCTCTTGCAGAATAGATCTACCACCGAACTTCGATCCCCAACCCGCAAGCCAAGCGTGGAGAATATGAACATATCCCCCCATAAGATATAAGCCAATAAGGCGATTATCAGGAGGCCTGCGTCCAGCAGTGGACAATTACAGCCTGTTGAGGTTGAGGATTGATTTCAAGAGGCTTAAATATGCAAGTATCGACAGAGCCTACGTATTTGCTCCCGTTGGAGTCGAGACCCTAGGCCCGTGGGGTACCGAGCATCTCCGATAAAGCCTGGTTTTGAAAAAAATATCTGAGCATCCTGGTCGGATCGACGCGGGAATCGAGAGCTGGTGTAGTTGGTATCTGGCACAGCGCATGAGCATATTGCTCCTACATCATCGGGGCAATGCAGCCAGCGTCTTGGGAACGCTTCCGACTGGTATTGATATGGATTAGTTGAGATACATGTAGATTGTCTGCCGTTAGCTCAATTATTTCAATTATAAATACTAGTTTTACTTGTTACCTATTATTAATTAATTGTAATTTTCTTATTTTAAAAGTATTTCTGATTGATAAAACATATTTTATTTAGAAGGAAAATTACAATCAAATAATAGAATTAAATTAAAACTAGTATTACAATAGAAACAATTGAGGTAACTGCAAACTGTTGCAAACAATATAAAGGTAGCTCAACTGATCAACGGTGATCCATATCAATACCAGTCCGAAGCGTGCCCAAGACACTGGCTGCATTGACCCGCTGTATGGCAAAATAAAATATGATTATTGATAAAATAAACATATTTAAAAACTTTGGCTATTGGTATTGGGCCGGAAGTAATGCTGTGACTCATTCTGATCACGCTATTGTCATTCATTCATTATCGTTATTTCCGGTTGATATTGTGTTGTTAAAAACTTATTTTACGCATTATCTTAAATTTCCTGTGACAAAATAACACACAAATAGAGATGCGAGAGCCTGCAAAATAAAATAAGTTTTTTGAATGTTATTCTCGTCTCTTTCATTATTTTCTTTATACTGAAGTTGAGAAATTAATATTATAAACGCAAAAGTTTAGATGGATAGATGGATGTTTTTTGCTCAATCACGCCAGAATGGCTGAACGGATCTGGAAGAACTTTTGCACAGATATAGACTATATAGTCTGGAATAGCATATAGTCTGGAATAGCATATAGTCTGGAATAGCATATAGTCTGGAATAGCATATATTAGGCGATATTTTGTAGCCATAACACAAGCTCAGCTTAGCTTGGGGATAATGCTGTGTGAATTGTCGAGCAGTATTAAATAATTTTATCCCGGAATTCCCACCAGAACGGGAACTACGTGAGTGAAACCGCGAGGCGCTGATAGTGGATAATAAATTGACTTCCCTTAACCGAAGTATGACCATAGACAAAGTTTTGGTACTTTGTAGAACACTGTAGATAAAACACTATTAAACGACGAACGAAAATCTAAAACGTAGAGTAGGTCTACCAAACAAACTACCAAGTTTACAGATGACATCTATAGCCACATATCCCAACAGTCGCTGAATAATGAGCCTTAAAACAAAGGGGTTAGTCTTTTATCTTTTTGACATGGTGAGCTATTGTTCTCGCTGTTTGCCCTGGTTATCAGTGTTGATAAGACTTTAATGCATCGACATTGGTAGTTCAAATGCTGGCAGAGGTTTTGTTTTTAACCCTGAATTATGGAAAATGCCTACCACCTGTTTGTTTTACTTTGAATAAGTAAACAAACAGTTGAAAACAATCTACAGGTAGCTCAAGCGATCCATATCCATACCAGTCAGAAGCGTGTCCCAGAAGCTGGCTGTTGAGCTGTATGGCAATGTAGTCTGCAGTTAGCTCAATTATTTCAATTGCAAATACTAGTTTTGATATAATTACATTCATTATAATCATCATCAGCCTATACTAGTCCACTGCTGGACATAGGCCTCCCCCAATGTCAATTTCGCAAATCGTCATCCCACCTCGTCGGACTGCGTCCTACACTACGTTTTCCCAGTCGCGTTCTCCACTCAAGAACAAGTTTACCACAGCGGTTGTCAGTTCTTTTCGAGATATGGCCAGCCCACTGCCGCCGCCCGCTTCAGCTAGCTAATCCTTGTGAACAGTTTCGGGATATAACATTAACCTGTATCACAGCTCTGCGCAGTTAGATGGGTTTAGACTGCTGGGGCCAGCACTACTTGGACACTCATGGTGGCGACATCATACAGACATCTCAGCACCTCGATATAACGATAGTCTGCTTGGCATCACTGTAAGGATTCCAGAACAGCCCAGGTTTCGATAGAGTCAAAGGCCTTTTCATAGTCCACAAAAGCCAGACACAGGGGCTGATTATACTTTTCGGACTTCTGTATAATAACATTATTTGATTATAATTGTCACTGTTATTAAAGAGTTTGTAACAAATGTGAACAAAGAAAGTTAATGTGTGAAACAATGTTTCTCGGTATGGCAATGTGTTTGCTGAGCGACACAGTCCCTTAGTATCTTGTAATAACAAAAAAAGTTTCATAATCTTTTAGAAACAGTGTGCACTGTCCGGTTGAATTACGAAAAAAGTTAAAATTAGCTTTTTCACTTTTGTGGTCCACTCGTTGATCTAGACCTCTGTGTGGCGGCGGTGCGCCCCTGGGCAGTGAATGCGTTAAAAAGTGCAAAATCCCGACCCCAATTGAGTGATTCCACTCGATAACAAAACCATATAAATAAAAACCAAAGAGTAAAATTATCAACTATTATTGACGACCTCTGTAGCGCGCTGGGCGAAGGTCCGCCTGCTATGCAGGAGGTTGCGGGTTCGATTCCCGCCTTAGGACAAATATTTGTACGATCTGCAGGTATTTGTTCCGGGTGTTGTGGTCGTTTTCTATGTACCTATACGAAAAATATCTATCAATGTATTGTACTGTATTATGTATATCAGTTATCTAGTACCCATAACACAAGCTCTGCTTAGCTTGGGGCTAGATAATGCTGTGTGAATTGTCCAGCATTATTTATTTATTTATAATAAAAATATCTACCTATATATTGTATTATGTATATCAGTTATCTAATAGGTACCCATAACACAAGCTCTGCTTAACTTGGGGCTAGATAATGCTGTGTGAATTGCCCAGCATTATTTATTAATTTTTTATTATTTATTATTAGTATATAGATAAACTTTGACCTTTTTTCACCCGACGAACATAATCAGTGCTGCTCCATGTTGTTCAATGATAACAGTGTTTACCAGAAATCGTGGCCCATGCCTCTACATAAATAATAAATAATGCTGGACAATTCACACAGCATTATCTAGCCCCAAGGTAAGCAGAGCTTGTGTTATGGGTACTAGATAACTGATATACGTAATATTGTACATTACAGAGATAGATATTTTTTTATTATACATAGAAAACACCCAGACCAACGGAACAAATTTCTGCAGATCGTACACAAATTTGTTCCGAGGCGGGGATCGAACCCGCAACCTCTTGCGTAGTCTGCCTGCGCAGACTCTCGCCCGCTGCGCCACTGAGGTCGTCCATAAGTACACTAATTCTATTATTTATATTTATACTAGCTGCGCCCCGCGGTGTCACCCGTGATTAAAACGACGATGGATGTGAAATGGGTAAATTTGAGTTACATTAAAAAAAACTCCGTCATCTTTATTGATATAGCTTTGAAAAAAATACTTAATAATTTATGGGATACATAGCAGATCCACGTTTGTTTCGAAAATGAATAAAAACTATTTTAAATACCGTAAATTATTGTGCAAAATACTATCTGTTTTCTTAGTTTTTTAATTTTTTCTCCTAAAGTATCAATCACAAGATGTTTCTATTTTCATCACCATATGAAATAGAAGGCCAAGGTTATCGACATAGCTCAAAGGATTAGCAAGCTGAAGTGGCAGTGGGCTGGCCATATCTCGAGAAGAACCGACAACCGCTGGGGTAAACGTGTTCTTGAGTGGAGACCGCGACTCGGCAAACGTAGTGTAGGACGCCCTCCGACCAGGTGGGATGACGATTTGCGAAAGACTGCTGGCAGATGCTGGATGCGGCAAGCTGAAGACAGGGCGCTATGGCGCTCATTAGGGGAGGCCTATGTCCAGCAGTGGACTGAAAAAGGCTGATGATGATGATGATGATGAAATAGAAGAATACCGAGGTATTCTTCTATTTCATATGGTTCCAAAGGTGTCCTCGGACACCTTTGGTTTTTTTGCACAAAAAAAGTTCTAATGTGGATCCTAGGATCTTTGATAAAGCATGATTTAATTTTATTCAAAAATCGAATACGCAATTTGACTCGGGAGGTTGATTACCAACGCTTTACGAAATTCATCATTATTCAATCGAATGAAGGTCAGGACTTTTTTCTCCGTCGGAAGAATAGAATAACTAAAAGATTTCAAATTTATTTTTTTAATTTTTATTGTGTCTTAGGACGTTAATCATCAGAAGATTTCAACAAGTTTCACTGACTTTATCTGCAGGCGAAGTCATCGTGCATTGCATTGTGTTGTAACAAGGAGGTCGGTACCTGACCTCAGGTCGCAGGGTACCGTGAAGGTTCTATACCAGCCTTAAGAGAGCGTGGAATCACGTTATTTCTGTTTTTAAGGTTCCGTGCCTAAAAAGAAAAAAAGAACTCTTATAGTATCACTTTGTTGTCTGTCTGTCCGACTGTTCGTCTGTCCGTCTGTCAACGCTCTTTTCTCAGAAGTGCGTGGAGGTATCAAGTTGAAATTGACATCATATTTCCAGGTTTGTAACCTCTTGCAGCCTCGATATAAATCTAACGAATTTTATGCCCAATTTTTTATTATTTGAATGAATGAATATTGAATGAATATTTTTTATTATTAAAAGGTTATACATGTGTTCATCAATGTTGCACCATTAAACCAAAATAGGTTTGTATTGGTGCTCACACTCGTCTATATACATTGTTACTTAAATTAAATAAGGTTACATTGCATTTGGATCACTTCTTACAAACTACGATACAATATAAAAAGAAATTCGATAGTAACTTGATTTACGACAGCCTGTAGGTAGTTATTTAATTTCGTCATTCAATTTCGGCAAGACAAGAAAGAGTTTCATAAAAAGAAATGAATTAAACTGCTAAGTAGGACAGTGTTATTGTAATAAAATAATTAATAACAGGTTTAAGGCGGTTCCTCGAGCCAACTAGCTCCGCCACCTATTTTATCTTATTATTCCGTTTCACATCACATTATCATCACATCAACAGCCTATATTGGTCCACCGATGGACGTAGGCCTCCCCCTAAAAAGCGCCTCATTGGCATTCATCTCCTCTTCGGAACGGGATGGCAAGGAATTTAAATTTTTACCAATCGACATTGAAACGTATCGATATCGAAATACGACATAAATTGTTAAGCTTTAAAATGTTGCCCTCGGCATCGAAACTGATTTTTCGATGCCACGGCATTATTTTAAAGCATAGCAAAGTATGGCGTATTTCTATATGGATACGTTTGAATATCCATTGGTAAAAATTAAAATCCCTTCCCATCCCATTCCGGTCTAGGTTTGGCTTAACCCTTACCTAAATAAGGGTTAAGAAGAATTAATTAAAAATTCAGACAGTATGTATCAACATGATTCCTGTCATAAAAGTGCTATAATGTTCATTACTCTAACAAAATGACTATTGGTACACTGCGATAAAAATAATTAATACTTTTTATTGAATTTTTAATTGCCCTTTCCATCTCATAAAGAGCTCTACCATAAACTTCAACGAAACCTTCAAAACGTTTTCATGCTTATTTAGCTCGTATTTTTTGCTAAAATTGACGTTCCTTTTAATACCAAGACGAATAAAATAATATGATATAAAATTCAAGGTTGTTGCTCAAGATGTTGCATTTTTTGTTGAAGCCAATAAAAACAATGATCAAGAATCATCGCTGGACTTTCCGCATAGCGAAGGCCAGATCATATCTCATCAATACCTACGTACATAAAACTTCCAACAATCTACATTGCGTTGTTGTTGTTGTTCCAATGCATATACTGTATCCACCCCATCCAAACTAGCGCCGCCACCTACTTTATCTTATTATTCCGTTTAACAAAGGAAATTTCAAAAGCCATCGCACTCTTTGTGACACCTAGTATAACTTTTTTTAATGCTTCTGTAATAGTTTTATTCTATTTAGTTTAGGCAGTGAATCGAAAGTAGATTTTGTTGGCCAAAATGAACAACTTCGGCAACTTATAAAAATAATTGGAGTTAAGTATTAGTTAAATAGTAACTGAATTTAATAAGATAATAGGAATCTAATATTTGTCAGATCATGACATATTACCTAGTTATGAGTAGTGATGGATAACTTTCGAGTTTCATTTGTAGCAAAGATACATATAGCTAAAGATATAGCAGCAGATAAAATGATCGAGAAAAAGGTTCCCGGTGACGGCACTCGTCTACTAGATTTGGCAGGGTCACCCTAGTCCCTAATTTCCTGTACGTTTTACCTAGATAAATAGAGTTATATATAGCATGTACTTATCAGATTAACAAAGGCCTGAGACAGAGAAACTTGGAAGGAACTGGGGGAGGCCTACGCCAAAAACGGCGACTACTAGCAATCAAATTCATTTAACGAAATAAGCATCAACATAATTAACACTAGTTAGCGTAAACAGTTTGATCTATAATAGATAGTTACATTGAGTTAGTAGAGAAAAAAGCGTTATTTTATTTAATTTTCTTATCACATTAACATAATATTTTGCAAGAAGATAGATTTCAACCCTTGCAAGGACATAGCCTACTTGTATTTCAGAGAAACTGCTTGCAAAGCTGCGTTTTCAAGCTATCTACCAATATTATGTACGGGACAAAACATCCAAAGCCGCGAAGAGAAGCTAGATAGTAATTATTTAGATACGTGCGCGATCGCAACCAAACCAAAACCCGTTTTGCTAATCGTCTACCGCGATAGGTTTAAATACAATTTTCTAATACCACTCTTGCTTTCGCCATAGCGTCACTCTGTGGCCCACTAACTGATAAGGGCATGGTTGGTAGCGTACACTGTGGGCATTTAAATTTTGATTAACCTTACTTTCTAATAGGGTATTAAACCCATTTTGAAAAGTGTCTCAATTAGAGACACTTCAAAAAAAATTGTGATTCATCACTAAAAACAATAAGTACACAAAAATATTCAATCGATTACAAACTATATTTTTTTTTTGGAAAATAACAAAACAGAAAAAGTTTACGACAACACGACAAATTGTCTTTTAATAGGTAGTTATTTTCCTGTTTTGAGGTCTTGTTTATAGAGTCTAAAGAAGAACAATGGAAAAATTATTGGGTGGAAAATTATTATGGACCAGAATGGAAAATAAGGTTTTTGCTTTGCATTGCTTAAAATCTAATAATGCCCCAAAAAAACTACTTCGACGGGTCTTGAACCCGCAACCCTGTACGGGATGCGCTGCCAATTGCGCCACGAGATTAAGTGACGAAGAAGTCGAAAAACTCTATGGGACTTCCATCGAACTCAAGCGTCGAAATCTCCATCTAAAGGGGAAACATTGAAGTTTTATCCAAACCTGCTCAATGACTAAAGTTACGTTTAATATAAACGACTTGGAAGTCCTATAATATTAGTACACATTTTACAACATTTCTTTACTCTCCGTATCATTCGAAAAATTTACTTTCACAAATTCACAACAACAAAAACTTTGTAGAAAAACACAAGAAAACATTTCATTTCTATTAAGTCAACTACATATTAATATAATAAAATAATCATCGCAATCGAGTTTTTTAGGGACATCGATAGATTCCTTCAAATGGAAAATCATTAACAACATCGTTACCTACACTATTTTCTACTTCTAGATGCTTCCATGGGCATAAATAGGAAACCAAAACATAGCCTAGGATGTTTAGGTACCTACTGGTACATGTTTAGGTACATTACCAGCTAGCTAGAATATCAGACACAAACTAGCATATACTGTAAACTCTGACATGTAGATAGAAGACCGGATGTTAACATGAGTGTAATGGATAACCTCAATCAAAGTGGTCAATTTTACCCAGGGAAGTACCGGAGTACGTCACTAAGCAACCACCAGTAATGTAGAAAACAATGCAAGTTATAAAATTATGGTTCAACGTGACCTAGATAAACGCAAACATACAATAAATTATCAAAAACAAACCTACTTTGAGTGTAGAGTTTAAAACCTTTGTGATGCGAAAGTTTGGATGGATGGTTGATACTCCTTCAGCTGAGAGTAGGTACCTACTGAAGGGATTCGGTTTAAATTTTGCAGATATGTAGCTCAAGCTTGGAATCGATCATAGTTAATTTTTTATCTTAAGTCAAAGTTATAATAAATAAAATAAAAATAAAATAAGTAATCTTTATAGGTACCACGGAACATCTACCGTTCCCGTTCAAAATAAATCTTCTAGTTTAAATAACAATGGCGTTCACTTTTTATCTTTTTATACCTTTGAATTATTAATTTTTCTCATTTTTCCTGTCTCTTAAGATATTACCTTTACCAACCACTCCAGAGAGAGAGAGAGTTCCAGGATGCAACTTTCTTTCCGAAATTTAAAATAGTTCAGTGTTTTTTAGGCGATAGATTAGTCGAAATTCATTTCGCATTAATATTCTCTACCTAGTGTGGATCGACAAACGTAGTGTAGGACACCCTAGGATCATAGATATGATCGGTAGATTAGTCAAAATTAGTTTCGCTCTTATAATACCTAGATACCTAGTATAAATCGAGAAACATATTGTAGGACACCCTACAACCAGTTGGCCTGCTAGCAGTACTGCATAGACTGGGCGCTATGACGATTACGAAGGCTAGTGGACTACTATTGGCTGATGATGATGATGATTAGCGTGGATAGAGGAAATTCGAGCGGACAATCGCGCCCGACCTTCATCAGTCGCATTTACGTAACAACCGCTCAATACTAATGAAAGATCGTCCCAGGCGTTTATCTGATCGGTGGAACACGGGGCAGTGGTGCTCAAACTTGGACCAATTAAAACCATTATCGTATGAAAATATTTCTAGCCATTAATTAATTGAAAACTATAAAAAATCAAAATAAGGGTCTCGCTTTTTCATATTTTTTTACGGTTATAGAAGGCGGAGGCCTACTGTATAAAAACATTTTGATAAACTTACCATATACCAGGTATATATTTTTTATTTGGGTGTTTCTTGTTGTAGTTAATTCTTACAATATATAATATTTTTAGTGCCTAGCTGCAAAACAAGAGCAACACCGATATTTGATCAAAGATTTGGATACTTGTTTCTGCCCGCGGCTTCGCACGCGTTGTTTTTATGAAAACGTATACAGGTTAATTATTTTCCGTGGAAACTGAAATTTTATGGGTTAAATTGTAGCCTATGGTTTATTTCACTATATGGAGTTACACCTATGCAAATTTTTAGCCCGATCTGAGAAGATTTGGCGTAAAAAATAACAATCATCCATCTATCCATCCAAACTTTCGCATTTTGAATATTAGTGTGATGTGATGTTATTTCATTTGAAATCAACTACGCAAATTACTTAGGATTCTTGGACAAATATATTTGATGAGTGGAATGGGCCTTCATCCAAGAATTTGATCAAATATTGAACAAAGAACTTAGACAAAGATATTTGATGAGTGGAATGGGCATCTTAGACTCAGATTTTTCTATCACAATCGGTCCAATTCACTGAGAAATCGATGAAAATCCATTAAAATTAAATCGAATATAGAAACTCCTTAAAGTCGGTACAAAAAGCTTGGGTACACGTACGGCCAAATAGTCCCCTACTATTTTGAAAATGTTGAGAACCGCAATCTAAAGCGAATAATTGCAAGAATCAAGGATTACCTACCTACTGCTAGTGTAATTGTGTGGAATGCCACAATACCAGTCAACTGTTAGGTATAACATGTCGTCACAATTTCATGAAAACCAAACAATTATTAACCAACCAACATAATAGTAGGTATACCTTTTATGTTGGTTATTTCTATTCTAAGTAGGTATAGGTATAAGTAGTAAAGTATTGTAATCATTTATAACTTGAATCACTTAACCACAATGTTAATACACATCTAGTAGATTCTGATAAAGTCGAGTGTATAGGTTAAAAAAATATAAAGAAAAACAAAACAAAAAGCGGTGAAAGTAGGTGTCCCGCGTAGTACCCACGCGCTTTTGGTGCCAGTAGTTCGAACACGGAAAATCAAATCTTATGCTGATTTAATTCCCCTTTCGCCCCTTTTTTAAAAGCAAGCTTTAGTGCTGTCGTTGTCTGTCTCTTTATTGCTGTTAGTTCGCACTTATTTGTTTTAGTCATCATAATTTATCATCCATCAGCCTATGTAAGTCCACAATCCACAACTGGACATATGCCATAATATACACATAGGTGTCCAAGAGTCCTGTAAGGTCTAAAGAAAATAAAGCACTTTGGTATTTGATATTGATTTGATATTATTTTTAGTATGAGTGATGACTCATGAAAACTTATACATTTTTATTTATTTTATGATGACTCATGAGTCAATGTATTTCTACCATGTGGTTGGTAATGCCTGGTTCACAAAATAAAAAAAAATGTTAGATAATTAATACTTTTATTCGTCGCCTTACAAAACAGATTGTAAATACAATCTGTGATGGATATGGCTTAAAATATAATTAAATTTAGAGTTGTGTGTTTTATATAAATTAAAGTTATACACTGGCCTGCAAAACTAAGACACACTTTTAAATGTTCTATTTTTTCTAAACTATAAAGAACGAAATGTTCTGGCTTTAGTTATATTTGGTACTAGCGGTCCGCCCCGGCTTCGCACGGGTAGTTATTTTAGCAATAAAGCTCAAATTGACTACGTTTTAGTTACAAATCATTTGTATGGGAAAAAGAAGGGCTATTTTTAGGGTTTTTCCAGCAATAATTCTAATTTTTCTCGCCGTAAAAACCATCCTTGAACTTCAACGAACATTTTAAAAAAAGATTTGGCCAAATTGGTCCAGGCGTTGTTGAGTTATGCGCTTACCAACACATTTTGCGATTCATTTTTATATTATAGAATAGTAAATAGTTATTAATTGTAGCCAGAAAATTTCGTTCTTTAATGTATTAAATACCAGTTATTTAGTTGATTATGGGTACCTATCAACTAAATAACTGGAATACCAGTTATTTAGTTAATATCTAAATAACTGGAATACCAGTTATTAGTTTATAACTAAATAACTGGATACCAGTTATTTAGTTGATACCCATAATCAACTAAATACATTATACATACTTTAATACATTAAAGAACGAAATTTTCTGCACTAGCTTTGTGTGTGTGAAGTTAATTTGAAAGTTATTTATTTATCGTTATTTATGTTTAGAAAATATATTTAAATCCATTCTAATATATAGTTAGTCTGTCTGTTACCTTTTCAAACTTCTAAACGGCTGAACGGATATTAAAGAAATTTGGAAGGAAGGTGAATGTTATCCCGGAGACGATGTCGTCGGTGCCCCGCTACTTAAAAAGTGCATGGGAAGTCGCGGGCATCAGCTAGTATCTGACAAATTGATTGACAAAGGGTTGTTTTTAATATTCAAAATGTTTAACGATATTGTTACAAAAATATTCATTATCGTCAGCATCATCAGCCTACATTAGTCCACTGCTGGACATAGGCCTCCCCTAATGAGCGCCATAGCGCCCTGTCTTCAGCTTGCCGCATCGAGCATATGCCAGCAGTCTTTTGCAAATCGTCATCCCACCTGGTCGGAGGGCGTCCTACACTACGTTTGCCGAGTCGCGGTCTCCACTCAAAAGCACGTTTACCCCAGCGGTTGTCGGTTCTTGGCAAAAGTATTAATTCTATCAAAATACAAAATGACGCGTTGTGATTTCTCAATTTACCATTTAGAGTAAGGGTAGAGGAACTGTAGTCCTCATCATAATAAACCAGCTCTTAAACTGATGATAATTTAATGTCATCTGAAGGTAACATCTGCAGTAAACGATGCGTGAAATTATCAAGTCATTTCAACATCGTCATCACCATGTCTATTTCCATCATGAAAGATGATTTAAGTCAGAGCATACCAACCATATCTACCATATAAACAGATTTAACGACTATACACTAGCTGAACTCGATCTAGAATGTTTGTAAGGAAACCACGAAACAAAAAGTCTATAGCTCACTTGCTTGGCTTAGTTTCAGATATTGTTTATACAGATTAGTATGCAATATTTATTGATACCATATTAATTGGTTGGTATTTACCAGTAATGTGAATTGCGTATAAAAACATGGCGTCAGAGTGAATTTTAAGTTTAGTAGGTTTACAACAACCGACAACCGCGAAGAGAAGCACCGACAACCGCTGGGGTAAACGTGTTCTTGAGTTGAAACCGCGACTCGGCAAACGTAGTTTAGGACGCCCTCCGACAAGGTGGGTTGACAATTTGCGAAAGACTCCGGGCAGATCAGCAGATCAGCTTGCCGCATCCAGCATCTGCCAGATGCTGGATGCGGCAAGCTGAAGACAGGGCGCTATGGCGCTCATTAGGGGAGGCCTATTATGTCCAGCTGTGGACTAATAAAGGCTGATGATGATGATGAGTTTTACAAACATTTTAAGGTTTGACAGGTTAAGGCCTGCGTCCAGCTGTGGACCATTATAGGCTGTTGAGGTAAGACACTGCATTCTACTTCACTGTAATCTACTAATAATATCGCACAGCCGTATTACTTCCTTCCTACGAATCCTGGAATGAGATTGTCAGGAAATTATTGCTTATCGTACTGTTGCGGAGATCACGTCATGTAACGATCATTTAACGTTTATCTTATTATATCTTTCGACATCTGTATTCCTCATTGTTTACCAAGGCAATCACACCTACTTATTCTCTTGTTAAGTACCTATCTACTTTAACATCACGGATTATTTTACCGAGGAGTTACATATTGACGACCTTATGTGGCGCGGTGGGCGAAGGTCTGCCTGCGGCGCAGGAGGTTGTGGCTTAGCTTCCCGCCTCGGAACAAATGTTTGTACAATCTGCAGATATTTGTTCAGGGTGTTTTGGTCGTTTTCTATGTATAATAAAATATATCTATCTATGTATCGTATTTATATTATGTATATCAGTTATCTAGTAGGTACTCATAACAGAAGCTCTGCTTGGGGTTAGCCCCAGCTAAGTATTACCAAGGTGCTGTGTGAATGATCCAGCAATATTTATTTTATTTTTATTAATTATCGATGTGTTTAAATAAGTAAGTAAAATAATATAATATGAGCTACCTTTATATTTACACTGAAATTAATTCCCTAAGAATTTAAGAACCTACCTGAGGCTATACAATCCCTGCAGCTCCCATTGTGCATTGCCATGTTAACATGACGGCTTGAAATTTGGGTGATCGATTTTAGTGTAAATAACAAAAACTAAAGAACATGAGTATCAAGCTTCCTGTAAAAAGAAGTGCAGAAAGTCAATTAGGAAAGCTGACCCCACCAACATATGGGATGAAGTGAATTGAATAAATTCCTTATTTGATAGAATTGATAAATAATAATTAGGTACTATTTTAATTTCACCCGAAAATTAACTATCTACAAACATTATTTATTTAACAGCTAAATATAATTACAACAAATATTCACACTTACATCTATTTTCTAAAAATCTAAGCTGCCACCAGAAGGCATAGTGCTCAGAATGCTGGCAGCATTGCCACGTTGAATGGCAATGCTAATTCGTTGACCGAAAAAAAAACCAGCATTCCGATCACCAGTGGACTCTATTAGTAGTTTTGTAAGATCTTTATAGATAGATAATTTTACTAATTTATAATTAATTTTATTTTTATAATTTTATTTTTTTAATAATAATTATGCTACCTGCCTAGATTTTATATGTTATTTCACCCTATGTTAGATTGCGGTGACGCCAGAACACTATCAATGTTAATGTTTTTCTATTGAAGCCTCTACTATTCTAGAGTGCCTATAGTAGAACAGGTGGAGCCATTCTTTACGTCAATCGCTAGTTACCGACAACCATAGCGACACACAATCTATGTAATCATAAGTATGTACACACTCAACTGCATAGAATCTACACATAATAGCTATGTAATCTTCCTTCTGGCAACTGGGCTGTGAGAATCGTACGTAATGACAAAGTAGCGGTTTTTGCAATAGGTAATCCACTCTTGGTTTTGCCCTTTTGTGTATACGGTGAGCGCTGGTGTCTATAATTTTGTATGCAACGCTGTTTTAAAATACTATTTCTTAAGAGTTGATTCTCTATTCTATAGTGATGGACGCGTAGGTAGGTAGATTCAATACAGTAGGTGCAAGCATGGGGATTGTTTTCAAGGGTAAAATGTACAATAATTTCTCCGTCATTTTAATGATTCTTTTTGAAACTTATCTCGTGACGTTTCACATGACTATTATTCCCGAGTGTACTTCCCATATGCTTCAAAAATACCAGTGAATCAAAGTTAGTTTTATCATGAGTTCATAGAAAATGGTTAACGATTTTCAGCAAGTTACTTTTTTGCTAGTTTTATTAACCCGTGACGAACTACCTTAATGGAGAAATCAACGAACATCCAAAAAAAACATAGGTACTGTCGAACACAAAACCTGCTCCACTTTTTTTCTTTTCTCGGTTGAAGAACAATTATAACATTTGATTTTCTTATTTCCAGAGACAAAATCAAGGAGTCCATAGAAATCCCCATCCTGACAAGATGCTGCTTCTGCTTCCCACTGAGGCGAGGTCTCATGGCCTTTGCGTATATCAATTTGGTAAGTTTTGACGTTAACATACCCATTATTAGATATTATTTACATGAACTGATCAACTTAAGTCATTGCTACATAAATCTATTTTTTTCTGTCTTTTTAAGTTATCATAGTCGTCGCAATCTGTTTTCTGGACTCCTAATGAAAGATATTCCACATGTGATAAATGGAAACTCAAAACAGAAACAGCTTTTCAAAAAAGTTTTTGACCCTCTGAACCGCTTGTGGCTGCCAAAGCATCCAAAAGAATGTCGCAGAATACGTCCGCGGAAAGGTATTTTAACGTCCAAAGCGCCGATTTCTTAAAACGCCATCTAGCTGTTTAGAGAGATTCTTTCTTAACGAATTGAGTTGAGAGATGGCTTCTCAATGAAATAGTCCCTTAAAAAAGCATATTTTATATTCTATTAAATCTTTTCAAAAATATAGTTTATTAAAAATAATTGGTCTGGAAAAAAACGGTGAAATATTACGTCATTAAGACCTAAGGTTTCACTGCGCCACATCGGTCGTCAAATATTCTGAGTTCTATTGACATGTGACATAAATAATATAATTCATTAAATCTCACACCATCATTCTATTTACCTTCATTCTAGCCCCAAGATGGTAAAGTAAATAAGCAAAAAAATTATAGATAGCAAATAAATAACTTTGTAACTTAGTCTATATTAATATGATGTAATAGTTAAAGTTGCACGAGCTTTGCAGGATGTTATCACAGCATGTTTTGAGCTAAATACCATTGCTGTTGGGTAAACTAAACCTGTTCATAGAACATAGAATACTATCTGAGAAATATGGAGATATAACATGGGATTCTCAGGGGTCGTTATGTGCAACATTTTGGTAATGAGTGAATCAGTAAGATCAGAGTTTCGCAAGGCTAAATAATATTTCATTTTATTTATTTCCACCTTAGTTAATACATATACACTTGATTTCGTTATTTTTAATTTGAGAAGGTCTAATTGGTACATTCAAAAGGAAGAAATAATTGCTTTGCAAGAAAAACAGTAAGACGGTGATTCTTATATTTATGTATTATAAAATAAACAACAATAAAAGTCAGTAGGTAGTAAAAGGCCAAGTGTTTATAAAAATTAGATATCTATGAAAGTACAAATTACATTACAAAAAATTACATGTCAAGAAATGTCATTAAAGCTGCTGTATAGGGTTATTAACATTATAAACTACACTCTTGCTAAATGTTTTAAAGGAAATAAAAATGTTTAAAATATAATTATACTCTTATGAATAAATACGTTTTGGTTTTTGGCCAGCCGTATACTTATAAAGTATTAAACGTATTAACTTCCCCTTCCCATGTTTCAGATGCTGACAATTGTTGCGACCTGTTTCCTCTCCCTCTACATCTCCATCATCAGAAACTCTTCGGAGGCTGACAAGGCAGAGCTGGCTTCAGAGTTCGTCAGGCTGATCGTGGATGTTGTCGGACTGGTGCTAGAGCTCGCCTTGACTGTAGCCTTTATCGTGGCTTTACATAAGGTACATTCTTTATTAACAAAGAGAATTAAGACAATAATAACAAAACAGTATTTACAGTAGAAACACTAACTACAGACTTTTGCTAAACTCGAGGTAACCCAACTGATCCATATCAAAACCAATCGGAAGCGTCCCCAAAACGCTGACTGCATGGCTATGTAGATACGCTAAGCCAGATACTAACCAGCTCTCAGGTCATGCTAAGATCCTGTTGACGAAGACCTACATACACTCAGTCGGACAATACAGATACGAACATCCCAAAACTGTTATTGCATTTGATGAACACACTAAGTAGTTCTGTAAATTGTTGCAAGTTATGATACGAACTGTAATTAGTATCCACCTACCGTTCAGGTCTTTATGGAATAACTATGGTTGGTGACTATTGTTACGTAGTAGTCATCTAAGTAATGGTTCATTTTCCCAAGTCATGGCGAGACTTGTATACTGGTGATGAAATCTGTTATCATAAACATGTTTTGTGATGACCCGAGGAACATGTAACGCATGAACACAAAAAAACCACATCAGTCATCTAGATGTCGACACTAACTGTACTTATTGCATCCTTCCTACCTAATACTACTTCGAACCTAATAACTTAGTCATAAGAACGAAATTTTGTTCCCAAAAAACGGTTCCTTTTTTCACAAATGAACTCTGTAATTTCAGAAACACGTCCTCCTGATGCGGATCTACCTGTACTTCGAGATCGGCTACTCCACCATCGGCTTCGTATACAGTCTCGCCTTTCTCACGCAGGAGACTGCCAGTGAGCTGTTCCTCATTCTCTTCCAGCTCAGTAAGTACTTCTATAATGTCTATCATCTCTATGCTTACATCAGCATGTACTCTACTTATCATTACGCTTACAATACAACTGACATAGGAACTCTATAGTTGCAAGCATAAAACTAAGATAAAAGTACCTGTACCTCGAGATCGGCTACTCTGCCATCGGTTTAGTGTACAGCTTCACCTTTCTCATGCTGGAGACTGTCAGCGAGCTGTTCCTTATTATCTTTCAGCTCAGTAAGCCGTTCTATAACGTTTAGAGTGAAGACTCTACTTATCGTGTTGGCTGAATCATCATAAACCTCATTTGCTTTGACAGCAAGTCAATGCTTGACATGCCTTGGCCAACATATTGTGATTGTGGGATCACACAGTCGTCGTGCAACCACGAGACAGGTCAAGCACGAGTGTGTTATAGATGGGCTCGGGCTCTCGTTCGGTCAACAATATTAACGAGATGGTTCTAATTGTCTTTGGATGAGACGTCTCAAGAGTGTGTGAGAGAAAAGAGAATCACACAATCTTGAGTTCGCCATAAATCAATCCAGTCTTCTTGTCAAAACATTCATTCTCTTTTTATCGCTTTAAAACAAAGAAATTACAGTAAAAGAATGGAAACAAATTAAAACTAGTATTTACAATTGAAACAATGAGGTATTTTACATAATATGGGAGTTTTCACTTAAATATAATATATGACATAGCTAAGGCAAACAGTCGGAAAATGATTGTTTTAGTTCATAAATTATTAAAATAAACTTTAAAATTCAATTCAAAGTTTTCGGATTTCATAATCTATTTTTAAACACCATGTAATAGTAGGCGCTATGTTATGTCAACGGTGTTGAGTATTAACTGTCATCAGCAATATCAGCGCATTTGTTCACATCCAAATGACGTCATGACATTATTTTTGTCAAGAGAAGTACAATTGATACATTTTTAGGACAATAATATTTTTGGGACACGACAATAATGCGTGTACCCCTAAATAATACCCTATCGAGCTTGCTACCATTGCTAGCAATCTACAGGTAGATCAACTGATCCATATTGACGACCTCAGTGGCGCAGCGGGCGAGAGTCTGCCTGCGACGCAAGAGGTTGCGGGTTCGATCCCCGCCTCGGAACAAATTTGTGTACGATCTGCAGAAATTTGTTCCGTTGGTCTGGGTGTTTTCTATGTATAATAAAAAAAAAATATCTATCTATGTAATGTATAATATTACGTATATCAGTTATCTAGTACCCATAACACAAGCTCTGCTTACTTTGGGGCTAGATAATGCTGTGTGAATTGTCCAGCATTATTTATTTATTTATATTATAAATAACCATTTGAAAGTGTCCATAATACGGGCCCCTAATGTGGCAGTATTGCCCTGATGTCCTGTTCACTTTGATTTTGTAGGTATCTTACCTACCTATTTATTTTTTTATTATTATTATTTATAATTAAGTAGTCGCCCAATCTGGAATGACTTCCAGAGTCACTTCACCATTTATATTCTCATATTTCTAACAAGTTTCATCTAACAATAACCAACATCTGAAAAAGTATGGCGCCCAAATTAATACTCTTTTTTTTTAAATGAAATAACATTTATTTGTTGTAGAAACTGTGTACAAAAAGATCTTAAAAACTAGGGCGGAACAAAAGTTTATCCATTAATTATGGACGTACAATATTTAACTTATATATCTAGGTAATTGAATGATTATAAAATTCTTTAATGTCATAAAAACATTTTTCTAATAGCCACCTACGAAGTTTTGTCTTAAACGGGCTTGGGGCGACACATTTTTTCAGACACAAAAATAAAGTCTACTCTAAAGTTCTTCGCATGCTTTAGGGGTCTCTCAGACTGACGGGTCTCATAGACTGACGCGGCCTGCGGTAGCAGTACAATTTGACGAGAAGGTGTTGTCAAATTGTACTGACCGCCACTGCTGGCCGCACTAGTCTGTGAGACCCTTAACGCGGCCTACGGTGGCGGTCAGTACAATTTGACGAAAGGGTGTTGTTAAATTGTACTGACCGCCACCGCAGGCCGCGTCAGTCTGTAAGGCCCCTTAAACCACTAAACTAATTGATAATTTTTTTTTTTTTTAGTGCTGCAACTATACCTGGTGATCCTGATCTGGAGTTCGATAGTGAAGATGGAGCGAGACGGCACGGTCAAGTACACGCGAGACAGAGACGTCGTGTAACATAAGACAGAGACTTTACCGACTGAATCTAATAGTGGCGATGATGGTTTTATAAATGATTTCGGGACAGTTGACCAATAGACTTTAGTTTATTGTATTGGTCAACTGTCTAGTTTTAGGGTGAAAAGACATGTCTTTGTCAACGGGGCAGATGATGGCTGTTTGTTAGCCATCTTCTGCTACCCAATATATTTTTTTGTAAATTTGGATGACCATAAGAAGCTTGCTACATAATGTTGAAGCTCGACTTTTAATATAGTTGGTAATAAGGATCTACAAAAACCAATACTGTAGTAAAAATGTGAAGGTACAATGGTAATTCAAAAGATAATTAAGTAAATTTCATAGAAGTTTTACCAAAACTGTTAAATTATAAAACATGAACTTTACGTGTTAGTTTTATCAAAAAATAACACGTAAAGTTCATGAAAGTTCATTTTATAGAAAATATGTTTTATTAATCAGAATAAAACATATTTTCTCGAGGCTAGTGCTTACCAAAGCCAAGCTTGATGTCAAAAATAAGGTATACCCTAGACAAAATAGGACAAGAGCCTTTAAAAAATTTGCTCGGATTGATTTGTTAAAAAGTTACGTTAAAAAGATCGATGTGCCTTAGGAATTTTGTGATTTAAAGTCTACTTTAAAGACGATAAAGTGTAAAGTTTAGTAAATAGGTAGATTTGCTATACATAGTACTTACACGTAAAAAGTGTAGTGTAGTCTTAGTGTGTGATTTAATGGATAAGTTGGATCATAGGTTAAATAAGCTTCTTGAAAAAACTATGAATACTCTAGAGATTTTTTAGAGCCAGAATTTACCAAATTGTATTTGTACACTCATTTTTTTGGGCCTACTATATGTCACAGAAAAATAGTAATAATCTTACGTTTAGAGTGGCATAAACTCTGAATACAGGGTGTCCCGAAACTCAACGTCAAGCCGACAACAAGACCGGTGGGTTCATGACGACTCAGAAAAACATCAGAAATTCTGTGCCCGGTGCCGTACTTTTCTATGTTGTGACGTCAATATTTTTTTATTTTAATGATGTCAATATTTTTTTATTTTTCATTTTTGTATAATAAACTCAAATCATTCAAGTAGCTATAATATGTATGTATGTTCTGAGCCACTCAATAGCCAACGTTACGTCGCTCCTCGTTTCGGCCAATCATAACAGTCCAAGGAGCCACGGTCGTCAATGTCGTCATGAACGTGGGTTCGTACATCGACGACCGTGGGCTCAAGGTCGTCAATGTTGTCATGAATCCACCAGTCTTCATGTTTTCCGACTCCCTGTATACCGAGTTTATATTGACACGACATCGGTGATTTCGTTCGTCCAAATCACGGAATACAAAAAGAGACTTACATTTTCTAGCTTCATGATCCAAGCATTCTCTCCTCTCCGCGCAAGATTCCTGCTATTCAGGATAAATTATTATTATTCCTGCTAATATAAGTCCTCAAAGTATATCTGACCTTATAGTATACTAGAAGAAATTATTTGAAATGGTAGAAGTTTTTAAATTCAAACTACGAAACTGTTTTTTCATACCTTGTTTTGTTACCAATTTACAAATAGATACCTATATTTTAAATACATACAAAATATTTTTGTATTTTACCAAATTAAGATAAGAAAACAAATAAAAGTTTAATGTTGAAGTATAAACAATGTATTTCTTAAAAGTTACAGGGTAATGGTACGTAATAAAAGATTCTTCTTCAGACTTTTATCCCTCAAGAAAAATGCATAGAACCTACTTACAAGAATTCAATCAACTTTAGCAATATTTATTTATTTAGTAGACAGCATAACACCATAACAGGTTTCTTTAACCCTTATATAAAAAAACCTATCAGAGAAAGTCATTCAAAAATGAGTCAAAAATATTTAAGTTGAGTCAAAAATAAGTAAGATATTTAAGTAACAAGTCCGAGCAAAACCTCTGGTAAAACAACAAAATGCAATTCGCGTTTTGCGCCCTTCTACAAGTTTAGCCAAGGTTTTGCGTGGATATGTTACTTAATATTTAACATAACATTTATGCGACAGATTTCCGCAAAGTAATGCCTGGGTCCACTTATTCATCAAATAAGCATGTCAGTCATGGTCTAAGCACTGTTGTACCAAGGGTCCTGGTGGATCAGAGTTTTTACACGTTCACCGTGGAATTGTTCCTCTTCAAGCTGCTTGTAGTAGCTGGCTACTAGCATTAGCATGTAGAATCTTATCACTGGAAAAATATTATGGGTATAATATCGATATCTATAAGGATCTTACAAAACTACTAATAGAGTCCACAGGTGAACGGATTGCTGGTTTTTATTTCGGTCAACGAATTAGTAGAAGTAGAAAAATCTAAGCCGTCACCAGAAGGCAGAGTGCCCAGAATGCTGGCAGTATTGCCATGTTGAAAGGCAATGCTAATCGTTGCCCGAAATATAAGCCAGCATTCCGATCGCCTGTGGACTCTATTATATAGCATAATTTTCATTAGTGAATTATCAAACCATACAAATACGTCAAAATTAGACTTTTATGTATTGTGGTGGAAGTGGTTAAAAATACCTAATAATGAGACTTGGGCAATATTCACATTAGTAGAAATAGATCTTCGTTTGACTACAATCTCACCTGATGGTAAGTGACGAGAGACCAACTACCCTGACGACCTAGCTAAATACATAGAAGACATCTATTTGCTCTAGTCTTGAAGAGACCCAGCCTGTAGTCGTTCAGAGGCTAGTCTGGAATAAAGTACTTTGTAGTCTGAATTGACTCCATGTTGAACAGCTAGGCTTTTTTTTATTTTTCATTGTACCAGTATTAATTTAATTATTTTTTTATAATAGAAATAAGTATATGATTAGTTCTTAACTGTCGTTTGTCATCTGTTGTAAGTATTCTAATGCACGGATTTAGATCCTGCTGGAAACTAGAGTTACTCAAATTTTGGTAAAGCAACATTAAGCTGAGGTTAGCCTATTGATTCACTGGGCTTCACTTGTCGTTTATGGTAGAGTTTAGGATAATACTGAAATACTTGTTTAAAAGGTTTGCCTTTGTGCTCCAATAAACTTGTCCCTTTCTTTCTTCTTTAGTAGGCTGGGAAAACAGAACAGAAGCAAGCAAGCTGCTCTAACTATATTCGCAAAATGCGTATCAAAATGAAACTTACATAGACTCAGAAAGCCGACAGCATACATCAATAAAGAGTTCCCATCAGAATGGTTAAAGTTCGTCACGGCCCAGTGGACGGATAACAACACATGCACGACCAATTGGATCGAGGTCCATACCACCCATGGACGGATGAGGTGGAGTTTCTCCTGTAACAATAAAGAAGTTGAGGGGCAGTCAGAATTTATTACGGCGGCCATAGATGTGAAATGGACAAATTTGAGTTGCATTAAAACAATTTTTCTCCGTCATCTTTATCGATAACGCTTTGTAAAAAGTACCTAATAATCGATGGGATACAAGGCAGATTCCCCTTCGTTTATAAAATGAACAGAAACTATTTTAAATACCTTAAATAATTTTGTACAAAGTAACATCTGTGTTTTTAGTTTTTGCAAAACTTCTCCTAAACTGTCAATCACAAGATTTTTTATTTTCATCGCCATATTAAAAAGAAGAATACCCAAGGCATCTTTGGCTTATTTTTGCAATAAATGTCTTAATTAATAGATAATCAGCAAAAACTTGATTTTTGAACTCACGCCGCTCTGCTCGGTCCCGATCCTTTAAACGCGAAATCCTATGCCTTACCAAGTCATGCCTATTCACAAAATGGCGTCATAATATATCGTCCCCTTAACAGTTGCACTGTAGGTAGGTACATAATATTAAGAAGTATAACTTCCAGCGCCCACGACGCAGATGTCCTACAGCGCCCCTGCAAATCGTACAGCCGCCACTTCACGCTGAGTCTGGCAGTGAATGCGTTAAGAGTGCTATTGCACAAGTCAATTTTTTTAGAGATTGGATTGATGGTACCGATCTCTTTGTGCTCGAGTCCGACTCGCATTTGGCCGGTTTTTAAGGCATTTGAAACGTTCGTGTTCTTTCAACATGAATTAGGTTCGTAGTCAACCCGCTTATATTCTTAATTAAATACATGTATAATGTAACTCTTACCCTCAAAACTCCGACCAGCATAAGTGCAGTAAGTAAGAGCGTCACAGAATGCGAGATGGTGACTGCTATCACCATCCCCATCATCACCATGGACTCGGTGTTGTTGATGCTGGTCTGGGATGTCAGTTCGCTTAGCGCTGCGGTGCATTGTGCTAGTACTAGCACGGAGTAGAGCTGGAATTAAAAATATGTTTTTTTTTTACCAAAATTTTAATAATGTCCCAAAAAAATCGATTTCGGCAGGATTCGAACCCACGCCCCACCCTCACTCAGTACGGGTGTGCTCTTACCAACTGAGCCACAAAACCCCAGTCGGTTCAACCGAAATTCTTTGGGTTGGTTGGGACTTCTTACGACTATAGCGCTGTCTAAATTTTTTGGAACATAATTGAATTTTCGTGGAAAATTTTAGCGAGTTGTGCGAGGAACGCACTATAAAGCAAAAAGCTAATTCAATTTCTCTTTAATTAAAATTACATGTACCATATACACTTTTATCTATTTCCTAAAAATCTAAGCCGTGCCACGAGAAGGCATTGTGCCTAGAATGCAATTAATTTTCTAAGTTTCTTTATAAAGTATTTATAATGTTTTTTTAGACTAAATTGATGAATAGTATTCCCTCGGGAATATTGTTTATGGAACCACGTAGTACCTATGTCGTAATCGAGTAAGAAAACGGCAAAAATAGATAAAACGTACATAATACCCGAACATAGAACCTCCTTCTTATTTCGAAGTCATCAGCCTATATTAGTCCACTGCTAGACATATGCCTCCCTAATGAGCGCCATAGCGCCCTGACTTATTTCTAAAACAAACAATATAAAAAAGTGATCTACTTATGAAGGTATAATTCCGAAAATATCCTAACTCGGAGGTCCCAATCAATATCAATCAATCATATGCTTTATTTCTATAAGTACGAAAAAGTCAACTAAGAAGACGTACAATAAAACACTGATAATGGAAATAAAGTGATATTTTTGATTTCTGTCGCTTCGGTATTTAGCCTAAAGTAAAGAAGCGAAGAAGAAACCTTTAACCTGTTAGTTGTTATTTTTAGAGTCGGAGTAAAACCCGACTTTTTTATCTTCTAGGTAATCTGGTATTTTGTAGTAAGCATTTTTGCACAAAAAAAAATCACAATTTGTTCGAATTTATTTACTGATAGATTTTGCAACTCACTTTTTGTAGAATATAATTCTTGTCCCTTATTACTATTAGGAATCAATCCTACAGATCTTTCTGTCTGCCTCTCGCGCGACTTCTTCAACATTGTCATAGAAGTCGTCATTAGAATATCTCTAATGATAAATAATTAGACTTTGTGTTGATGACCGAATTAGTTGTTTACGTTTTGATAAGTTCATTAGTCTATGGAAACTTACAATTATAAGCAAGGCGGATAGAATGCTGCCAAGCTTCAAGGAGAGGCATGCACAGCTTCTTTGCCGAGGAATGTTCTCCATGGAGAACGGGAAACCTGCAAAACAGAATCATTAGTTGCTTTCATCATCATCCGCCTATACTAGTCCACTGCTGGACATAGACCTCGCCTTATGAGCGCCATAGCGCCCTGTCTTCAGCTTGCTGCATCCAGCATCTGCCAGCAATCTTCCGCAAATCGTCATCCCACCTGGTCGGAGGGTGTCCTACACTATATTATTTGCTTTGGTGACAGGAAAAGAGAATCTTAAGGCCACCTACATGTTAACATAAGTTTGGAAGCAGCAGCTGGGCTAACTTATATCGGCTAATTCTAGAAAAGTAAAGATAAAGTACCCCGACGCACTAGAGAGCTGCCACTTATTTTATTTTAATATGGAGTGCGCCTAATGCAAAAATCCACACCATTTTGTGAATAATATGATTCCGCCTAGCCGCTACCGCCTCGCCAGCTAGGAAATTATTTATTTTTGTGAGGGTTTCACTTTATTTTTCTTTATTAATTAAAATTAGCCCATAAATTAATAGCAGTTTACAAACATCTTAAGTAACTGATTTTTACTGGTTCGATGCCCTTTTATAAACAGCCACCGGGATAGGTTTTGTAAATAAGCATAACCTATTTGTCTACTTTGTAGTTTTATCTTTTAGCGTCAGTAATCTCATGTAGAATAATTAATAGCCAGCTTATTATAAAGCGTCTCTCTTGTCATTATGCTGCCATCGGCGTTAATCAGGTCAATAAGGTTGAAAATGCGACCTGAAAATGCGTAGAGACAATAACAACAGACTAATGATTTAAATTAAATACGAAATCCTAAAAACTATCTTAGTCAGAAACTAGGTGAATAAATAAACAGGTAACGCTGGACAATTCACACAGCATCATCTAGCCCCAAGCTAAGCAGAGCTTGTGTTATGGGTACTAGATAACTGATATACGAGTACATAATATAACATAGATAGTTTTTTTACATAGAAAACGACCGGAACACCCTGAACAAATGTCTGCAGATCGTACACGCATTTGTTCTGAGGCGGGAATCGAAACCGCAACCTCCTGCGTCGCAGGCAGGCTGTCGCCCACCGCACCACAGGGGTCGTCGAATTGAAATTGTACAATGTATCATTTGGACAAATTATTTTTATCGAGAAAAGTTTCTGCTATTACTTTTTCAGCTAAGCTAGAGACCTGAACTAATTATACAAAACTTGGAAACGTGGCATTTACTTACTTACTTCATAATAATATATTTGACATTATAAAAATAAATGATGTTTCGCGTCTGGACTTTCTCATAGAAAATAAATGGATATTGATGGAATCTATATCTATTTTAATAAGCATTAGTATTAGAAGATATTCAATAAATATTTAACTAAATTTTTTATTACATAATCTTATTTCTAGTTAAATTTCATTCTTTTTGGTTTTTATATTAATTTACCTACACGCGATATACATAGATTATGATCCGTAATAAATGAGTTAAAAATAATTATGTCCATTGAGATCTCTGTCATAATCATAAGCGATGATGGGAGATAAAGAAAAAGAAACTTAGTCTTTGATTTTAGGTACTAAGCTATTCTAGTGTGGACTAGAATTCTAAGAAACAGGATTTTATTTTTTATATCTGTATCTTAGAGCTTCATATAATAAAATTTTCTAATGTAACATATCACTGTATTATTGATCGACAAACGGTTACCATTATGGCTTAGTCTGGGAAGGGAATTCTTAGTGAATTAGATAATTATGTCCTTACCATCGCTGGGAAGATGACAGAGGACTGTAGGAATATGCCTCTAAGAATAAATATGAAGTAATATTCCTTTAAGTTTGTTAAACTCACGCGATCAGAACACATTTTACTTTAACATTATTTTTACCTCTTCTACTGCAAATACGAAACACAAGCATAATTTCGATCACAAAACAACACTGCGATTGCAATTTTACTGCAATCGATTGTTACATTCACTCTATTGATGATATTTTCGAACTACCTATACATTTGTTCTAGTTACTAGTAATATAAACCATATTGTAAATCCGGTACTACATGTAGCAAAAGATAAGTTTGTTAGTATCCTAGACAAATACCTAATAAAAGAATCAAACTTAAACTTGGTTGGTTTGTTTGATAGTATTATAAATATCTACTCATAGACAAGCCATAATTGCTATGTACCTATAATAAGTTCCAACCTACTTCTCCACTATACAAAATCATATTGGTAAATAGTAGGTACCGATTTATAATAGAAACAATTGAGGTAACAGCAGACAGTTGCAAACAATCTACAGGTACCTAGCTCAATTGATACATATCAATACCAGTCGGACGCTTCCCCAGCTGGCTACATTCATTCCCCTCTTTATTGGTATGCAATCAAAATAAGCTAAAATAACAGTCAGGCTGGGCTCAAACGAATGTAATATTTTGAGTAGTTATTCGTGTAAAATGAGTTGATTCATACAAAAGTCCTATTTGTGCCGGACGTTAAATGAATTTTGAAGTAATCATTTTACTGGACTCTCAACTCGAAAAATTGGTGCATTTTTTTTAATAACATAAAATTACTCTCGTTTAACTCTAGTTTTATGGAAAATAATAAGCATCAGTATAATATGTATAACAAATATAAACGATATTATCATTATTATTATAAATAAGTCAATAACTTACTGGATAACATCTTCATTCTTCAGCGTCCTTTTATTTTAACAAAATCGTTTTTTCCAACTTTCAACGCACAATATTAATTTCGTTCTATATTTTAAAACTTTTTCTTTTAAATTCTAGCCATCATAAAAATAATGCTGTCAAAAATATTACAAAAGAGGTTTCAATTTTCTTAATGAGTCAGACTCTATGCTCGAAATTAATGTGGCTCCAAATAATTGATTTTAAAAATGGAACAGTTAATTTATTCAGGAGAGCTCGGCGTGGCTCGTCTAGTGACTTACGAATGGACACTGATAGTCGTTATCAGCAGAAAGTTTAGTTATCGTTATCAAAAATAAGATATTTCGCGCTAATGATATTGACAAGTCCGGATAATTTGTCTTATCTGTCCAAATGAATAATAATAAGGAATGATAAGAGGCTGAAAAACAAATACTTACGGACGGTGGTTTTGTTGGTCTAGCACTATGGTAATTCGTCCCTATTTCTTAATGGGGATTATTATGATTATTTCTTGACAGTGAAATAAAAAAAACCATTGAAGTCACTAAATTTATTGATACAAATTAATAAACTAGCTTAAATCTAAATGATAAGTAGGCAGGGACCTACCGTGTTTTATTTTTAAAATAAATACGAGAGAAATTAATTCTATCAGGTATGTACAGAATGATTCTTAAAAACTTGATTAATTATACATGGGACTGGGGTGGGACATTGAACTCTCTGCGTAACTCAATAAGGGTGTTGAATAGCGTGTCCATGGCTAGAGATGACCGTGCCACTGCTCACCAGTGGTTGAGACACCGACGAACCAATACTAGAGTACAAACCTGAACCCAAACCACTTGGAACCACTCCCGAATAACCGGAACCGATAATACCGGAACCGATTAACCTAGAACCGATAATACCAGAACTGAATATCCCAGAACCCAACCCAGAACCGATAATACCCGATCCTACAAGCCCAGAACCGACAATACCCGAACTACCTAATCCAGAACCAAAAATTCCCGAACCTATCAGCCCTCTTGCTAAAACTGGCACTCCAACTGGCACCCTAACCGGTACCGCCGACGGTACACTGACAGCATACGGCTGCGGTACCGGTATTCCTACCCCTTGTGTGATCGTAACCGGTACTGGTTGAGCTACAGGGTACGGGAATGGTCTATCCACAGGGACTGCAATTGGTCGAGGGACTATATGGGCTACAGGATGCGGTACCGCTACGGGTACCGGTCTGGGGCTATCAACCGGTACGCCAACATGTACCGGGTAGGGAACTGCTCTCGGGACTGGTACCGGTATCGCCTGAGGTACCGGTATACCGATGTGTGTGTGGTGTTCGGAGTAGGTGTGACGGATTGGTATGCTGGCGACGGCTGATGATGACGAGGTGACGGAATCTGAGTGTCTTTTCGTTTTTTCTGGCACGGGGCTGGAGTATGCTAGGTCTGCGTAGATGAGCAGCAGCGCCTGTAAAGAAATTACAAGTCAGATTCAGCAAAAATATAGGTGCGTAATAATAGTGGGTCACCTGTTTCTCATATCGAAAGCCTAGCTGCT
The DNA here is from genome assembly GCA_946478455.1 of Eupithecia vulgata. Taxonomy (NCBI): domain Eukaryota; kingdom Metazoa; phylum Arthropoda; class Insecta; order Lepidoptera; family Geometridae; genus Eupithecia; species Eupithecia vulgata. The sequence goes on from OX297874.1 coordinate 2,752,591, forward strand.
TTAATGCTAGGTAGCGCCAGCATTTTTTTTAGGTTTTGTGACCATCTCCTAACCCAAAACGGACCCAAAACGGTGGCGCGAAATCAATGCATTTTTACGGAATACTGATTGACTGCTGCTGTTGGCAATTTACATGATGTAAAAATTGAAGGGCCAGACTAGGGGGGTACAGTAAAGTTAACATTAAAATATTTAAAAAAATCGAACTAATGTTTACGAAAAAAATAACATTACTCTAGGTAATAACCGTGAAAAATTTGTGCTTTACTGTCATAGCTAGGTGTAGTGACCATCTTGTTTTTTTAAAGGAATCCGGGTTAATTTTTAATACTTTCTCGTATTCTGTGATGAAAGCTATACCCCTGAAAGTTTAATCCTTCACTTTTGGTACACACGATATAATTTAAATAATGTAAGAATCTTCTTAAATATTAATTGCATAATTTAGGCGTAATAGATATTTTTATAATACACATCACAACTAGTATATTGAATGGCAGCATTCTAGGCACTCTGCCTTCTGGTGACGGTTTAGATTTTTAAAACATAGATGTAAGACCTAATTCGTTATGTTTCTACATGCCATTACAGTTGTAGGTTTTCTCAACCAATACAATTTAGATAATTCAATACAATTTAGAAGCTATTATCCCAACTGATCGACAGCTAAACCAACGGTTATTATCAAATAACTACCTAATGTTCTATTACATAAGGACCATTTAAACTTACATAATGTATCCAGAGCATTTTCTTTAATGATTAGTACAAGTTTTCAATGTGGAGTGAGGAAAGAAAGTGGCTGAGATAGGAACGAGTAGGTATTTATAACGTCATGTGAGTCTAGGGCTGGCGGAACCGGCGTTTTGTGGTACACCCTGTACCTATATCAGAGGAAAGTATCGCTATATTTATATAGAGTTGATGATATTAGAGTCCCTTTTCTTGTACTTTGTTTTGTTTTATTCATTCTTGCAATGTTGCTAGGTTTGGCAGCATTTGGGAAACTACGTCGAGACGACTTTCGAAAACAGAAGTTTTCAATCAGTGTGTCCTACCCGTCATGACCTACGGAGCTGAGACGTGGACACTCACGGTAGGGCTGGTCCACCAGTTTAAGGTTGCTCATCGATCTATGGAGAGAGCTATGCTCGGAATTTCACTGAAGGATAGGATTCGTAACGAATACATCCGACAGACAACCAAGGTATTCTCCCTTGGTACCTATACTTGGCCTTTAACTTGGTGTTGTCAATAATGATAGGATTAGCAAGCTAAAGTGGCAGTGGGCTGGCCATATCTGGAGAAGAACCGATAAACGCTGGGTTAAACATGTTCTTGAGTGAAGACTGCTACTCGGCAAGCGTAGTGTAGGACGCCCTCCGACCAGGTGGGATGACGATTTGCGAAAAACTGCTGACAGATGCTGGATGCGGCAAGCTGAAGACAGGGCGCTATGGCGCTCATTAGGGGAGGCCTATGTCCAGCAGTGGACTAAGCTCAACCAATAGACACAATTTAAAAAAATTGATTGTTTATGTTTTTGGAATTTATAAAAGAAAAGTAGATTTTTGATAATGTTTTAAAAAAAATAGTACCTACCTAACTAATGACCATGAAACAAGTAATTTTCAAGACATGTTTACACTTGAAAAAATCTCACAATACAAAAGGAAATACATAGAATAAAGGAAGTACAAAGGGCGGTCTTATCACTTTGAGCGATCTCTTCCAGGCAACCTTGGGATGGACTGGACATAAAAGAACAATACAGACAGAGGTGGCATTTGAGTAATATAAAATTAAAATATTACAATGTCATTCTGCATAGTTATTATAACACTATTTTGATAAGACTAAGACTATAGTACATTATGGTACAAATGTGTAATGTTGGTGATTACCGCTGAGGCGCTATTGAGACCCGAGCCGTCAGGCGAGGGAATAAAATATAATTTTATTTAGTAGATAAAAGTTTATTTGTACTATTTAACACGATCTTTTTTGTATCAAAACTTTTTAAAGAACAAAACATCTCAACTCAACCAATAAAATAAAAAATAAACTTTTCTCGCTTGTGAATAATAGTAATCAAAAAGTCACAGTTTGATTACCGATGTCATTATGAGCAAGTGTGTTGAAAATATTAATTATATGACTCTTTGACGCGGTTGAATCACCTCTGTAGATATATTTAATCTACTACATCACTTGCCAGTAGGTAAACTTAGCGTCATGAGTGCGTACCTAGTACAAGGCAGTGGGCACTCCCAATCTAGATCTGGTCTAGACCTACACGTAACATGCATGCAAGCTGATGTAACGTGAATCATAAGGTATGTTATGTATGAATAAAGCAAACAAACGTTCTACTAAAAGCAATAAAGTTGCAATAAGGTTGAGTTTTTTCAGGACCGTTGAGGTCTGAAACCGTGAGAGTAAATCATTTTTCGAAAATTCATGATTGGTGTTGCGTGTTAGATTTTGAAAAAAAAAGTCTTGCATTAAAGAAAGTTTTTTTTTTAGTTTTTCTGGAAAAGTAAGATTTTGTAATGATTTTAATTTCATTTATGGTTTCTTTTTTTGATACATCAATACAACTGTCAGACATGATTTCCTTGCTTATAGTTTGAAATAAACAGCCATTAATGGTTTCGTCAGTAGAAAGAAATTTCCAATTTTAAAGGTAAATAATAAATAATAAAATAAATGATAACGAGACACGAAGTTGCCCTTGGTGGCCACCAAAATCTATTTTCGTATCTCTTCCTAAACTAAATAGAATAAAACTATTACAGAGGCATTGTATAATAAAAAATATCTATCTATGTATTGTATTATATTATGTATATCAGTTATCTAGTACCCATAACACAAGCTCAGCTTAGCTTGGGGCTAGATAATGCTGTGTGAATTGTCCAGCATTATTTATTATTTATTTTATTTATTAAAAAAAGCTTATAATAGGTATCACAAACTGGAAGATGGCTTTTTGAAAATTCCTTTGTTAAACGGAATAATAAGATAAATTAGGTGGCGGCGCCACTTTGGGTGGGGTATGCGCCTTAACATGCAATTGTCATTCTCTCCACTGCACCACTTCAATACTAATCTTGTAAAAAACGTGATGCACATATTTGGCAATAAGATGTTTAAAACGTCTGGGGAAAGTGCACAACAGGTAACCTTGGACAGTCCATTTTATTCACTTAACGTGTGCTTTACGACATTACACTATCTTTGGACTGGGGTCTGCTTGATAGCATCTAGTAGGTAACCTACTCTACTTTGATGGTGGTAGCTTCTGCAAGGACAAGTTGAAATGTAGGATTTTGATGAGATACCATACACGTCCATCGTTGTTTAAAAAACAGATACAATGGGCGGTCTTCCTTAATAAATAAAATAAATAAATAAATATTGCTGGACAATTCACACAGCATTATCTAGCACCAAGCTAAGCAGAGCTTGTGTTATGGGTACTAGATAACTGATATTCTTACATAATACTATACAATACGTAGATATATATTTTTTATTATAAATAGAAAACGACCAGAACACTCTGAACCTGCAAATCGTACAAATATTTCTCAAAAGGCGGGAATCGCACCCGCAACCTCTTGCGTCGCATGCGTACTTTCGCCCACCGCGCCACAGAGGTCGTCTTTACATTAAATTCCTCATAAAAAATAATTTATTATAAGGCCCTTCCTTATAATAAATCTTCCTTAAACTTTAAATAATAAAATATACTAAATAATCTTCTGGTGAAATAAGCTTAGAAAATAGATTTAAGTGTGTTAATGAATAAATAAAATAATAAATGTTTTTTTAGTTAGCGATTATATTTTTGTTGACAATAGATTTTGTTTATGAAGAAAATGCTAAAAAATCAAATCTTTATGAACAAATTAAACTACAATGTTTAATATTAACAAATTAGAAGTAGTATTTACAATTGAACTAACTGCAGACTGTTGCAAACAATGTATAAGTACCTAGCTCAACTGATCCATATCGATACCAGGATATATTCCCAACCACCCCATTGACTTCCCCATCAATGGGGTGGTCAGTCGGAAGCGTCCCCAAGACGCTTGCTTATTAATTGAATTGTTTTAAAAAACAAAAACCCGACTTCAAATTTTTCTAATTATTAAATTAGAATCAATCAAAAAAAATTCAATTATGAAGACCGATGTGGTAATATTTTTGCTGTTGTATAGAAATTGAACCCGAATTGGCCACAAAAAAAATTATTCCTTAGGGATTAGTATTTATCCCGTGAAGCTTAAAAAACAACATAATATACTCTCGAAAAATCACAACTAGCTAAATTTGGATGATATCTTCTCCAATTTTTTATTGATTTTGTTGAGTCTTTCATAGTCTAAAGATTGGCTTAGGTCTCTCAAAAGGTAGCTTCTTGAGTATTTTTTATGTGTGATATAAAACGTGTCTAAAACATCATCATAATCATAATTTTCACTGACTGGTGCATTGGTTTCCATGGCAATGGTGGTTGATGGATAGCGGAACACCTTAAAGGAAGGACGACCGATGCTGGACTGATGATTTTGTTAGGATTTTGTAATCAAAGGGTCCCATTAATCCTAATTACTAAGCCACCTTTCTGTCTTTTAGAACGTCCTGTTAGGGGCCGGTTTTTTAGCACTAATCAGAAATTTTAAGTCTGTTTACCTATATTTTTTTTAAACACGCCAAATTATATTATTGTTACTTACCCCCCGAATACTCAAACGCAACTTACATTTAAGCTCGTCTCAAGTTGTAGTGTTTTTGACATTAGGTAACTTAAACCTGAAACATTTAAGCTGTTCTCAAGAACCGGTATTTTGACCACATTGCTGACTTCAATTGTAACATACTAGCTAGGTAGGAGCTTCTTTATTGTTCATGACGAGCATAGTTATTTTCATGAGCACAATCCATACAAATATTATAAATTCAAAAATACAAGTTATTCTGAAATATAAAAAAATGAAAATATTTAGTAACAATTCCGCGCAAAACCTTCTCCGATAAACTCTAAACAAAATGTAATCAGCGTTGCAGAAGAAAAAGCCACACCAACTACAAAATGAATAGAAATCTATCAAAGCAAGACGTCAACTAGTTTCGTCTCTCCACGAGACATCATCAGGACACAAGTTATTCTGTCCATCTGTCCTTCTATCTATTACCTTGCCTATATGCCTGAACGTTTTAATGAAATTTGTCAGCAAGGATAATATTATCCTGGGGACTAACATAGGATACTTGTAAGCTCGTGCGAAGCTTTGGGCAGCATCTATCAAGCCATCAAGCCTTAAGTATAATTCGTGTTCACAAGTCGATTGCCCCTACAGTGTATCGGTTACCGTTCTTACATCAGCTTAGAACAGCGACATGAATGGGCAATGAAGCGATCGCGGAAGGTCCATGATACGCAGTTTAGTCACGCGTGAACCGTAAGATTAGACTAGGTCATTTGATGCACAAACTTTAGGGTCACACTCGAGAAAAATTGCTGTATACGCGTTTATGGGTGTTTGTGTACATACAAAAATACTCAATTCGCCAAAATAATTCAGAGACAGTTTTGGTTGTTACATTGGAGGTAAATTGATTTTCTACCGACGGAAAACCAAAGAGGTTTATTGCGGTGTAGCGCTGTTTCGCACCAATTTTTTCTCACCAAAAACTAAAAGTATACAATAAATATGATTTTAAAAAACTACAAGTAGTACTAATAATTGTTTCGTTTCTCACTGGCTGTTTTTAAGATTTTCGTTTCAACCCACAAATTTATAAGAGTCTAACTAAATGAACTAAAAGTCTGGAAAAGTACAGTCAGGGATAAAAACACAATTTGTAAAATTTCTGAAGAGTCTCAATTATATTGTGTACTAGCTCCTGCCAGCGGCTTTGCGTGCGCTTTTTAGGAATGAAAAGTAGCCCTGCCAAATTCAGCCGAGGTTGTTCGTCGCGGGTTGGCGTGAAATTCAATTTTTACTTACACTTAACAAATTGCCAGAAACTATACCCTTCCTTTCTGGCTTTACCGTGGTCAAGTAAAAAAGCACGTATGATAATAATAATATAGTAAACGATAATTCTAAACAAATAGTATTTGTAGTCAAAGGGAGTATAGATTCAGCATTGCGCTGCATGCAAGGAACATGCAGCGCTGATTTTGAATCTAGGTACTCCCGTCTTCGGGTGGTCACCGAGGGGATAGGATAGCGATCCGTAGATTCCTATACTGATACATCTATTATAAAGGTACAATCAGAAACTCCGTTATGAAGACTCCGAAGACCTTAATGAGTCAATTCAAACAAACAAATCGTTAATTTTTATAATATTAGTATGGATAATATTAATTATTTGTACTTCCTAATATACAATTGTTTATTCAAACAGTATAGGTTTCTCATGCTGACTGTACAAAATCCACGATGGAAAAACCAATAACGAATTTAACCATAAAAATAATATATTTTATTCGACGGTGACATTTTTACCCTAACCCGATTTTAGTGTGTGTGTGGATGCCTATTATGCGGAAAACGACCAATGGAAATTAAAAGCCTTATTAAAACCAGCTTCACGCGTAACCACCATGTAATCGCAGGTTTATCCTAAAAAGTTCTAAGAAGCGTATACATTACACAATTACAAAATAGATCGCCATACTGGTCCACATATTACATCATTAAGAAATGCAATAAAAACTATGACACTCCCCTATCGCTTGCATATCTACGAACACCACTGCAGGACTCTATCGCGATGGTCTAAGGTCGAAAATGTGTAGTTTAGAGAGTACATGCGGCCAAATGAGGTGTCGAAGGAAAATTCTTGATGACCGAAGAGGTTCATAGGAATGGAGTGGAATGACTTCATCGTACGCTTTGATCTTATGAAGTGATTATGTATACCTTAACCAAACTCCTTGTAGAATTGAGATATTAGAGTTTTTGTAAACAAACCAAGACACAAAATGTGACCATCGAAATATAATGTACTATACAACTCAGTGAATGTGACACAACTAAGTTTACTAACTTGGCATCAGTTTCATATATAATTGTAAGCAATATTTATTGAACGAAGGATCTCACATCGACAAGTAATGAAAATTAAAGGAAGCAGCAACAAAATTAATTTTAGGTTAAGTATGGACAGTTTGTTTACAAAAATTCTACAAGGAGTATAGCTAAGGTACCTAAAGATTACTTAGAATTTTAATGGTTTACGCTGATGTTTGTTGATCAGATGTTTAGTAGAAAGCTTAATATGCGGTTTATCGTCTCAGAATACTCATTTTGACATTTTACCTTTAATGAGAGAAACAATAGACGGATGGACACGTGTCAACAATGTCAAGGTTCATCATCATCATCATCATCAGCCTATACCAGTCCACGGCTGGACATATGCCTCCCCTAATGAGCGCCATAGCGCCCTGTCTTCAGCTTGCCGCATCCAGCATCTGCCAGCAGTCTTTCGCAAATCGTCATCCCACCTGGTCGGAGGGCATCCTACACTACGTTTTCCGAGTCGCGGTCTCCACTCAAGAACACGTTTACCCCAGCGGTTGTATGTCAAGGTTGAAACCATTCTATAAATCTCTCAATTTGCACCACCCCAACTCTTCCCGTGGGTGTCGTAAGAGGCGACTTAAGGGACATACGCCGAGGGGCGGGCAGCAGCGCCTCTTGCAGAATATATCTACCACAACACCGCATGCCCAGCGTGGTTATTATGGGCATTACTCTCCATGAGATAAACACTAATAAGGCGATTTTCAGAGGAAATCCTGTATCCAGCAATGGGCCATTATAGGCTATTGAGTAGTTTACTTTACACTAATCCTAGTATTTACAATTACACTGATAACTTCTAAAAATCAAACTTTTTTAGAATTTTCGAGAGTTTGTTTTCATCAGCCATAGGCTAACTATTTATTGTTGTAGGCACATATGTAATAGCATGATAGTAGTTATTACTTAAATAGTTATTTATTATTCTGTATTTTATGTCATTGTTTTTTGTTTTGTAATATGGACTGTGTTGTCTGAAATAAAAAATTATTCATTCATTCATAGGATTTTTTATGTAAATTACTCCTTGAATTTTTGTTTGCCTCCTTTACTGTATAACTTAAACTATTGTGAAGGAAATGGAAACATAACCGTATTTTGTTTGTAGACCTTCTTTTGTCTTCTTGAATTTCGAAAAATTATTTCTACTCTACAAAACGATCCATGACATAAGTGATCATGAAAGAAGTGGTTTTATTTTCTTTGTAAGTGATCTTATTACCGTGGGATGATTTATCATCCCACATAAATCATCCCTTATGACAGCTTACTTATACCTACCAATCGATACTTGAGTAAAGTTTTTCTAAAGCATAAACGTCACTCAAGCATAGACTGAGCAAGCTTTATAATACGGACCTTAGTCTACGTATGTTCATTTGTGAAACATTTGTGAATGGCATACAAATTAATTGCAAATAAAATATAAATAATGCTGGAAAATTCACAGCATTATCCTAGCCCCAAGCTAAGCAGAGCTTGTGTTGGGGTACTAGATAACGTACATTACATAGATAGATATTTTTACTACACATAGAAATAGAAAACGACCAGAACACATGAAACAAATAGGTACATGCAGATCGTACAAATATTTGTCAGGAACTCGAAGGCGGGAATCGAACCCGCAACCTCCTGCATTGCAGGCGGACACCACCGCGCCACAGAGGTCAACAATACAACGATTAAAAATATCTCATGGTCCTTGAACACTTCACGGAAAGTAGAGCAGAGACAAAATACTTCGTGTGTCACCGTGCAAAACTACTAACCTATTTTCAACCCTGATGATATGGACAAAACGATTAAAATTGAGTGTGAATTATAGAGATACTTGTGACATTTCGTGGCACGGTGAAATCTAGAGCTAGGATCGGTGGGAACCGTTGTCCCTTTCGAATGCAAAGCTGTAAGGGCCACGAGTAGGGCAGCCATGAATGAGATGAAATCCAGACTGATATCATACATTTTAGTACCTATTATTTTTAGGGTTTCAAAGATCGGTTTTGAAACCCTTATGGTCTCGCTCTGTCCGTCCCCGCTCTTTCTTGAATATCTCAGTAACTACTGCAGCTATTAACTTGAAATTTGAAATAATGATACATTTCGTGCGCCATTACTGATTTTAAGAAAAATATATATAAATAAATGAAAAATGAAAATGAATATTTTCAGTACAAATTTTGATGTTGAAATTTCAAAAGAGACCTAGGAAGGCAAATGGGGTATCAAATGAAAGGTATCGTTTTGTACATTTCAAAACACTTTTTGAAATTTCTGTAATTTTCATACTTTTTGAAATATTTCAAAAAAAGTCGAAAAATTGACCATTCCCCCCCCCCTATCTCCGAAGATTGCAGACCGATCCATGTACAATGTACTAGGCGTTTGTAGACATCAATCTATATTTTACAGGAAAAATATAGAGAAGTCTGTAATAATAATAGTTTTTGAAAAATGGTCAAAAAGGGGGGGAATTTTTTTTCAAAAGGAGGGGTACCTACCTATGTGGGGTATCAAATGAAAGGTATCGTTTTGACCATTTCAAAACACTTTTTGTAATTTCTGTAAGTTTCATACTTTTTGAAATATTTCAAAAATAGTCGAAAAATTACCCTTTCCCCCCCCCCTATCTCCGAAGATTGCAGATCGATCCACGTACAATGTATTAGGCGTTTGTAGATATCGATCTATATTTTACAGGAAAAATATAGAGAAGTCTGTAATAATAATAGTTTTTGAAAAATGGTCAAAAAGGGGGGGAATTTTTTTTCAAAAGGGGGTTTACCTACCTATGTGGGGTATCAAATGAAAGGTATCGTTTTGACCATTTCAAAACACTTTTTGAAATTTCTGTGAGTTTCATACTTTTTGAAATATTTCAAAAAAAGACGAAAAATTGACCATTCCCCCCCCCCTAGCTCCGAAGATTGCAGACCTATCCATGTACAATGTATTAGGCGTTTGTAGATATCGATCTATATTTTACAGGAAAAATATAGAGAAGTCTGCAATAATAATAGTTTTTGAAAAATGGACAAAAAGGAGGGGAATTTTTTTTCAAAAGGAGGGGTACCTACCCAAGTGGGGTATCAAATGAAAGGTATCGTTTTGGCCATTTCAAAACACTTTTTGAAATTTCTGTAAGTTTGATACTTTTTGAAATATTTCAAAAATAGTCGAAAAATTACCCTTTCCCCCCCCCCCTATCTCCGAAGATTGCAGATCGATCCACGTACAATGTATTAGGCGTTTGTAGATATAAATCTATATTTTACAGGAAAAATATAGAGAAGTCTGTAATAATAATAGTTTTTGAAAAAAGGTCAAAAAGGAGGGGAATTTTTTTTCAAAAGGAGGGGTACCTGCCTATGTGGGGTATCAAATGAAAGGTATCGTTTTGACCATTTCAAAACACTTTTTGAAATTTCTGTGAGTTTCATACTTTTTGAAATATTTCAAAAAAAGACGAAAAATTGACCATTCCCCCCCCCCTAGCTCCGAAGATTGCAGACCGATCCATGTACAATGTATTAGGCGTTTGTAGATATAAATCTATATTTTACAGGAAAAATATAGAGAAGTCTGTAATAATAATAGTTTTTGAAAAATGGTCAAAAAGGAGGGGAATTTTTTTTCAAAAGGAGGGGTACCTGCCTATGTGGGGTATCAAATGAAAGGTATCGTTTTGACCATTTCAAAACACTTTTTGAAATTTCTGTGAGTTTCATACTTTTTGAAATATTTCAAAAAAAGACGAAAAATTGACCATTCCCCCCCCCTAGCTCCGAAGATTGCAGACCGATCCATGTACAATGTATTAGGCGTTTGTAGATATTAATCTATATTTTACAGGAAAAATATAGAGAAGTCTGTAATAATAATAGTTTTTGAAAAATGGTCAAAAAAGGGGATTTTTTTTCAAAAAGGGGTACCTACCCATGTGGGGTATCAAATGAAAGGTATCATTTTGACCATTTCAAAACACTTTTTGAAATTTCTGTAAGTTTCATACTTTTTAAAATATTTCAGAAAATTGATTGTCCAAATAATTGGCAAATGTTTGAAACCCTCGGCGCGCGAGTTACACTCGCACTTGACGAATCTTGTTTAAGAATAGAATAGAATTAACTTTATTTAGCATACACAAATAAAAAACATAGGGAAAGTTCTTAATATAAAAAAATAATAAAACTTACACTAAAGACTATAAATGAATGAAACAATCAAACATAATATAAAAAAAGAAATACTATGATATTAAAATTATTGGTTTTTCCCTAGTGCGCAGCTAAACCAGGTCCAGCCTCAGCATAATGTCGCTACCGCCCGAAGACGGTAACGACGCTGGTTTTCAGTCTGAACCTCTGACGTGACGGGTGACGTTACATTACGAATCCATAGTTTACAAAAATCAGAGAGCCACAAAGTTTAACTAACGTGAGTTTAGTTATGTACCTATACTAAATAGTAGGAAGTATGTAAATTAGGTGCAAAATAATAAAATATTAACAGTAAACATGAAAAACATGGACGCCATTTCAAGAAAAAATTAAATCATGATTATTATTATTTTTTTGTTCAAAAAGTACCTAAGTACAATTAAGAAGTAATTACAATTACCTACAGCAATGAAAATTCCACAATGTTATTTACATCTATTATAATATTAAAAAGAAAAAAGATATGCGAAGTGTTTGATTGTTTGTCCTTTTTTCACGACCTAACTAAGCAACCAATCGACTTGATTTTTATCATAGAGTTAGTCGAAAGGATGGTGAGTAACATAGGCTAGTTTTTATTCCATAAATCAGTTCCTATGGGATAGAAATAACCATAAACAGCAAAAGCTATAAGTAAGACATCGCTGTACTCTCTAATTCCACAGAATTCAAGAAGCAAGAAGATTGAACTTCCAGCAGATTTGTCTGATGCTACGTCTGGCCAGTAGTCCTGTATGATTGCGAAACATGGACAATAATAGTAGACCTTCGCAAACGAATAGAGGCATTCAAGACCTGAGATGAAGATGAAGATGGGTGTACCGTCACATGCTGAGGATAAATTGTTATCAAAAAGTCACAAAGTCACATTGAAGTACTTAAACAAATAGGAGTCGAGATCTACATAACCTTGTAAGAACCATCTAACCGAGAAAAGTGGCCTATCTCGACATGATCGATGTCAACTGCTGCAAGTGATCACGACGCGGAAGATACAGTGTAAAAGAGCAGTCGGAGGAAGACCTGGCTGAGCACCGTAAGGCAATGGACTGGCATTAAGAATGCAGAAGATCTATTTAGGTTAGCCCTGGATAAGGAAAATTTAAGAGGAGAACCGCTTACCTTAAGTAATGGAGAGGCACTAATAGAAGAAGATTAAAATGGCAATTAAAAATATCTCCATAAAGCAAATTCATGGTTAATATGCGGATCAGTAAGATGCTGGCTGTTGAAACACAGCGGTAGCCGGGCAAAGATAATGTTTAAGTACCTATTAAGAGTACTGTCTAGATGCCTATTGAGCAAACTTCTATGAAATACGAGTGCTATTTTATGATTTCGGTTATACCTAATGAAGTTACCTAGGAAACCAGGCACTTCTGGCGAAGGCCTGATCGAATCGCTGGGTGTTGGGTCACTTTGTCCTTGAGTTGAGACCATGACTCGGTAAACGTAGTTGGTGGGATGACCTAAGAAAGACTGCAGGCAGATGCTGGATGTATCAAGCTGAAGACAGGGCACTATGCCACCCATTAGGGGAGGTCTATGTCCAGCTGTGGACGAACACATTTTAATTTTCGACTAGCCTATGTCCGTCCCCGGATATTTACCACCCTGCCAAATTTCATTAATAAGATCCGTTCAGCCGTAACAGACAGAGGTACTTTTTAATCTATACTTTATTATTATGTGGAAAGATTTGTTTGTTTGTTTGAATTAAATAGATTCCGAAACTACTGGACCGATTTGAAAAGTTCCTTCACCAGAAACCGTATTCCTGATACACATAGGCTATAAAATATACCCGTGCGAAGCCGGGACGACCCACTAGCATATAATATTAGTATCGATCCTAAATGGGGCACAATGACGAGTTGTGGATTGTAAAATATTATATTTAATATTTTTATCACTATTCCATATTACTATCGCATCAATTTCCAATATTTGATCATGATAATCGACAGACCGTCTACCTATGTAGGGGAGGGCAATGTATCACCAATATTTGAATATAAATAAATAAATAAGGAATAATAATGCTGGACAATTCATTATCTAGCCCGAAGCTAAACAGAGCTTGTGTTATGGGTACTAGATAACTGATCATTACATAGTATAAAACAAAGTCGCTTCCCGCTGTCTGTCTGTCCTTATGTATATTATATCTTTTTAACTACGCAACGGATTTTGATGCGGTTTTTTTAATAGATAGAGTGATTCAAGAGAAAGGTTTATATGTATGATATATGCATAATAGTTTTTAGTGCGAAGTCGTGGCGTGTCGCTAGTATACAATATAATACAATATAAACATAGATATTTTTTATTATAAATAAATAATGCTGGACAATTCACAGCATTATCTAGCCCGAAGCTAAACAGAGCTTGTGTTATAGGTACTAGATAACTGATATACATAATGCAATAAATTACATAGATAGATATTTTTTATTATACATACAAAACGACCAGAACACCCACAACAATTACCTGCAGATGGTACAAATATTTGTCTCAAGGCGGGACTCGAACCCGCAACCTCCTGCGTCGCAGGCTCTTCGCCAACCGCGCCACAGAGGTCGTCAAATAAAAATGTGGGAAAAAACTTTATACCCCGATTAAACGTGTTAAGGTAGATATAGAAGGAGGCAATCACTTAATCACATACCAGAATAAAACTGCAGGATAAACTTAATAGCCCGATCTTGGTTGAGCTTCTCTGAATAATAATGAAAATTGGAATAAACTTGCAATTATAGGCTGTTTGATCGTCCAACAGCCCATAATGGTTCACTGCTGGACGCAGGCCTCCCTCTGGTAATCGCCTTAGTAGCGTTTATCTCGTGGGGGGCAATACCCATAATCCCCACGCTGGGTATGCAGGTTGGGGATCGAAGTTCGGTGGTAGATCTATTCTGCAAGAGCCGCTGCTGCCCGCCCTCCGGCGTATGTCCCTTAGTCGCCTCTTACGACACCCACGGGAAGAGTTGGGGTGGTGCAAATTCTACTAATTCACTGTTATTCACAAAAAAATCACATCGGCTGATCGTCTCCCATTTTGCAATGGAATGACCACGGAATTTTGGACGCACGTCTTTATTTGCATGACCTTCCATATCCTTTGGTTTCCGTAATTTACCCGCTCCACGTCTTTTCATTTCACAAATTGCCTCCATCGTAAATTCCATCTATGTCCAAATTTGCCAATTGTCCGTTCAACCTAAAACTGTTGCAAACGATCCAAACTTAATCCTAACTTAACCATACTAACTACCATCTACTCTATGGCAGCCCCCTTACCAACTAATGGTTATTCTATGGTGTTTTGCCATAGTAACTATGTCTAATTCTGTGGCTAAAGTGGGGTAGTCCGCCTTATATAAGTACTGGACGGAATCTCAGTCACATATGAAGTGGTCTGTTTAAGTGAAGTGGAGCTAAGTGAAGTTTAAAATGAAAGCCTTTGTAAGTGAATTGTGGTTTTGTGAAATAGGTCAAATGCTAGGTTAAGGAGGCTGGAGACATAGAATGCTTGGGTTAAAAGGAAAAAGTTGTAGGTCAATTTCAAATTGGATATTCAGATTCTTTGAAATCCTGAAAATTAAAGATGTTTGGTAATTTTTAACCGACTTCGTAAACAGGGGAAGGTTCTTTGTACGGCTGTATACAACATATTATGGACCGATTGGATGATTTTCGAAATAATCCAAAACTTAAAAAAAAACACTTTTAAGCTAAGGGATTTAATATGGTTTTTTTTCTTCTTAATAATCAAATTTCGACAACTGAATAATGATTATTATCATTAGACTACCACCCTGAAATCTGTGTAAAGTTCCTACAAATTTCCTGCCTTTCTTATATTCATATAGTTCTTTCCATCCAAAGGTTGCCTGGAAGAGATCGCTTCTAAGCGATAAGGCCGCCCATTGTACTTGTCTCATGTAATATGTCTTTTTTGTAATGTTCTATTTCTGGTGTACAATAAAGTGTTTTGTATTGTATTGTATTTCCAATCTCAGAGAAAAAATTCTTTAAAGCAATCATGCAATTATATTGAATTAAGATTATGAAAACTACAAATTTAATAATTACTTATGCAGCCTAAATTGTTGGTAACAAACAAATCCACACAGTTAACAGTTGGCGCAGTTTACAGCTGTCCTTGTTTAGAAAAAAACTAATTCTCACGACATGTCGACATAATTAAGACAACCTGTGGTGCAGTGAACGAAAGTCCGCCGCATAATATTTGCGGGACCAATTCGCACCGCGAGAAATTTCCAAATATTTAAAAAATGATTCTGCACAGCATCATCTAGTCCCAAAGTAAGCACAGCTAAAGCTCCAGGAAGTCGAGTATGAGACCTTTCGGTCCTTCTATTTTTTTTTTCTACAACATTAAATCCTAGGATAATATAATAAATAAATAATGCTGGACAATTCACACAGCATTATCTAGCCCCAAGCTAAGCAGAGCTAATATAGGTACATAAAGGAGGTAGAACTTTTTAAACTTTCGCGATTTGTTAACATATTAAAGATTATTTATCAGGTATTTATCGCGTACCCTTTGCTTTCTTTTCCCCAACGTTTCAACCGCGTTACAGCGATCGTGGTCACGGGGCGACAAAGAAGGTCATTATAATCATAATTCTTTATTTGCTGAAATGTAGGTTCAGTACACAGGTCTTACATTAAATAGTCTTACTACATTCTGCCTCAAAGTGCGTGCAAAATTAAAACAGGGTAGGTACATGCATACATAAAATGAGTTGAACACACATGGCAATAATTTAAAAAGAACACAACATTTACAAAAAACAACCAAAACTAATAATAGTAATTTAACTATTGTGTGGGACGCTACATGTGTCGACACACTCGCGCCTTCCCATCTTCCTAGGACTTCCGTGAGGGCTGGTGCGGCGGCAGATTTAGCCGAAGATCTCAAGAGGCGCAAATATGCAGGTCTCGACAGAGCCTACACATTTGCTCCCTTTGGAGTCGAGACCCTAGGTTCGTGGGGTACCGAGGCTCTCCGGGTTTTCAAAAAATTATCTGAGCGTCTGGTCGAAGCGACGCGTGACCCGAGAGCTGGTGAGTATCTGGCACAGCGCATCAGCATTGCTATACAGCGGGGCAATGCAGCCAGTGTCTTAGGCACGCTTCCAACTGGTATTGATATGGATCAGTTGAGCTACCTGTAGATTGTTTGCAACAGTTTGCAGATAGCTTAATTGTTTCTATTGTAAATACTAGTTTTAATTAAAATTTGTTATTTGATTGTCATTTTCTTTCTGAATAATAGTAATTGATATTGGTATATACCCCATGCGCCCCGTGCCACCGTGAGTGCAAAATTTGACGACCGATGTGGCGCGGTGGGCGAAGGTCTGCCTGCGACGCAGAAGGTTGCGGGTTCGATTCCCGCCACGGGACAAATGTGTGTACGATCTGCAGACATTTGTTCAGGGTGTTCTGGTCGTTTTCTATATATAATAAAAAATATCTATCTATGTATTGTATTATATTATGTATATCAGTTATCTAGTACCCATAACACAAGCTCTGCTTAGCTTGGGGCTAGATAATGCTGTGTGAATTGTCCAGCATTATTTTTTATTATTATTTATTAATACCAACTAGAATGTAAAACTAGGTGAAGCTATCGACACAATTTAAATCAGTTCTTGCATTTTAAGTTTGACTTAAATTATAAAACTGATGAAGTGAAAAATTTTGAGAACTTATTTCATTTCTTATTTCATTTCCTTTACCCAGAGTGCGGGTAAGCAATATAGCAAAAATCCTTACCTACTATAATACATTTTGGTAAACCTTATCTAAGATGAGCTATTCATAAACATTTTTTTTTCACAAACCAACCCATACCGTATTATATATGTATGTATAATATTACATATACACACTTACACAACAACACTAATGTTTAAATGCGGAAGTTTAGATGTTTGTTCTCCTTCACGTCAAAACTACTCAACGATCAGGCTGAAATTTCAACACAGGTAGTTCCTAGGCCTAAAAAAACAGGCCACATTTTGTTCCATTAATCAGTTCCCATGACATAGAAATATTCTTGAATAACGCGTGCGAAGCCGCGGGTAGATACATTTATTAACATTTATCATGCCATACATATATACATACACACCTACAAGCTTACATTACTACATACATACACAATCAAAATAGCCTTAAAATTTCGCTTGTCCATGCTCAGCCAGGATCAAGAACCTCGTTGTAAAGCTCATCACGTCAGAAATTTCGTTTTAAATCACGCCGGGCATAATCAATGAGGTGATGTCATAATAACGGCGAAACCTATCGAAGTATGATGTATGCAAGTCCATGCCCAAAGTTTTGAAAACAAACAATAACTTTCAATAATATCTATCGTGAACTCACGGCATCAATCTATCGTGTTATAGATTTAACATTGTAGTAATTTTACCCATTTCCATCCTCCAGATCGCAATACTCTTCGTGACTGCATCAGTTTTAGCCGAAAAGAGTAAAGTCATCGAGAAGCGAAGTGGTATAGGTCACTACGGTCTTAGCGCACCTCTGATAGGCCACGGCTACGGCCTAGGCCATGCTTTTGGCGGACATCTTGGCGGGCATCTTGGCGGATTAGGCGCTATCTCAGCAGGCCCTGCGATTGGCTACGCAGGCCCAGGCGTCGGCTATGCTGGCCCAGGGATTGGACCAGGTTATGGCCTGTCGGGAGCTATCATTGGTGCAGATGTGCATACGACGGTGACAAAACATGTTGGCGTTCCTGTGCCCGCTCCGTACCCTGTGCCGGTGGATCGTCCGGTTCCGGTTCCAGTGAGGGTGTGTTATACAATTCCTTGTGTGATTTTTTGCATGCTGTAAAGGTTTCCCAAAAAATTATGAGGGTTATAAGCAGATTACACTATGAAATATTACATCTGAGTATTCTTCTCTTGGCCCAACACTGCCAGATGATAAAGAAATGCCAATACTCAGCAATAGCTAGTGTTAACCACAGAGCTATTTCAATACAGTTCTGTAGTGTTCATAGCTGGTCAGAATAATAGTTAGACAGAAAGGTTTTTTTAAGTATCATTTAAAACATGGAGATGAGTTTCAGAACCTCGGAGTTAGTGATGTTATACGACTGTGGGTGGACTGTACGTACAAGGACTAAATTTGTAACGCCTTGTTATATCATTACATTACCGAGATTTCCGAAAAACTTTGAGATGTTGGTTTTTCTTCTCCTTGTCGTATTCTTAATTGCTGATGCTGAAGGGCGTGCTCGTCCTACAATGCTTTCACGTGGACGCTGATGAACGGCTTTCACGCTACTCTTTCTTCGGCTTGTCTCAGAGCTACAGGTTAAGTGAGTCTCGTTGGTTATTTCACACAGTTCAATTCTTCCAAAGGTCGCAGTTCCAGTACCGGTAGACCGTCCTTACGCTGTACCTGTACCGAGGCCCTACCCTGTGGCCGTTGAGAAGCATGTCGCTGTGCCGGTCGATCGTCCAGTGCCTTACCCAGTACCTCATGCGGTTCCAGTGCCAATCGTTAAACAGGTGAGTTTTCGGGCTATACTATATCCAAAAAAGCACCATAGATCAAAAGATCGGTATAGTCAAGTCAGCGGCACTACAACTGTCAGATTTATCTTATGGTGGTGCCACACACAAGTTTATTAAATAATCTCTGCCATTAATGCAATGCAGATTTGTTATGACTTCCAATACAGGGAACAGGTAGGTACTTGAGTTCTTGATTCTTTTTATGAGATGACCCTATGATGTCCTGGTAAGCTTTGTGGGCATTGCTTTGTCATCATCTTACTTTTTCCGCTCAGAACTGATTATTTTTGGATAAGCCAGCAAAAACCTGCGCTTTACCTCCTGCTGACAATGCCACCTTGTCTCTAATTCTAAGTTAGGGAACTGAGATCTGCACTGATATCTCTAGGATCTACACTGTCATCTCTTGTGACATCTTTTATTAGAAATCTCAGTGCTAGCTAGTCTCACCATACCTCTTTACTTCCAGGTCGGTGTGCCAGTACCAGCTCCATACCCCGTGGCCGTGCCCAAGCCGTATGCCGTGCCAGTCCCCGCTCCCGTGCCTATTGTGAAGTCAGTGTACGCGCCGCACGCACACCTTTCATATGGCCTATCCCATGGCTTCCACGGGAAACACGGGTGGTAGATGTAGGTGAAACTGTTTGGTGGATTATGGTGCTCGAAATTATGATATAGCTATGGAACTTAATGCGGTGATTCTAGAAGTATGACGTCACATATCTGGTGGATGTGTGACGTCATACTTCTACCGGTTTCTTCCTCATTCCTTCTGACCACCACTATTCTGGCGCAACAACCCCTATGTGGATGCTTTGAAATTTCAAGGTCACTGTGAGCTTTAAATTGTCATCTAGTAGTAATGATGTATGGATTGGGATGGAGGAAAACTCTATGGGGTGATTCTTGAAGAAGCTGTTTTGTGGCCATGAATGATGTAGGTGGGTTAGTTCTGACTGTGGGATACTAATGGGGTGACTCTAGATGCCATGAAGAGTACATAAACAATTTCATAAACGATTTTGGTGTGTTGATGAACTTAGTGCCATTTTATCCACCATAAAAGGCAGTCACGTCCTGATAAGAGGTGGCAATAGAATTCGGATTAGGACTTTGGGTCAAGGTTGTTCAAATTGAAGATTATATGGAAAGAATTATGTAATGTTGATTTTTGAGGATAGACAGAGCACCGTAATCTACACAAATAAGTTACAAAGAGTATGTAAGGCATTTTATGTGAAAATTGCGTGTAGTCAAAGGATCTGTGTGATTTAGCTATAATAGTTTTAAGGGATCGATTTTAGGAGAACTGGATTTCTGAATGACTTTATTATTAAGTCAGTCTTAAATCTAGAGCAGTTTTGCAGTATTTGGGAGTTGAGTGCAATTTTTGAAGGCAATTGAGAATGGATGGGAGATGAAAAACTTAGGAGGCTTTAATTTGTTGTAGGCAGCTGTGGTTGTAAGTTGTAAGTGATAATTTTGCCTCAGTGTAATATTACTTGGAGGTGTCCTCCTAGCCGAATTTTCGTACACGGCGGCCAGTCTCAATAGAGACCAAACATGTGCGTAGGATCTATATTAAAGTGTACAAGCTTGTGCGCAATAGTACTTGACAGAGGTATTCTCTAAACGGCATTTATACTTCTATATTCAACCTCTGTGATAAATTTAGCTGTTTATATCAAACTATTGTTATTAGACTTGCTAGTGTTACGTTAAGTCCCGAAATGGTTCTTCATCTATCTGAAATCTGATATGAAATAAGTAATCTCGTGATACAAAATGATGCTTTAAAATTATTTCGGTGTAAATATTTCACTGTGCTCTATTATCACTTACAATCTCACATCTTTGGAAAATAATGTAATTCACTTGATCTCTCCTTTTGTGGAAGTGTCAAGCGTGAGTGTGTACCTGTATCATGTTGTATATAGATTGACTTTATGCTTTAGTTATCAATGAATAAGGTTTATTTCGACCGCAGTCGACTAATTTGTACGAACTTTTGTATTAAAATGTATTGAAGATTACTACTTTATTTAATTTCCTTCTCTATTAAAATTCCCAACTAAAATGATTACCTATACATGCAAAAACAGCAGGTATTTTTTTTTTAGGAGACTTAAAAAAATTACCTTGGTAATGATCAAACCATTGTAACACTTTCATAAAACAACAATTAGTGGGTTCGAGTCCTGAGAAATCGAAATTTTTTGAGAACTTGTTTAATTTCTTTGTTTGATTTCCATCCCTGTGATTTATAGTAGCCTATGTTCAAAAATCAAGTCGATCGGTTGCTCAGTAAGAGCGTGAAGGAAAGACAAACTAACAAACACACTTTCGCATTAATAATATTAGTAGAGATAGTTGAATCGAATCTAATACATTCCTACCATTCGTTTCCCAGTGGAATAAAATAATAGATAGCTTTCCCAATATACCTACTGTTTCTACAAACGCAAGACAAATAATAAACAAAAACCATACCCTAACTGTAACTGAAACATCAACTCCACAGCAGCCAGGTCCGTTGAAGTGAACCTTTATACAGCCCCCCTAGCACGGGGTTTGTTGTCTAGGGTAGAATAGAGAAATTACGTCACTTCGTCATCGAATGCGTAAATAATTCTAAATGCATTTCTTCAACTTCAATAATGTACGCAATGTATGGCGATATGATGTCATTATTGTCTATTCTACCATAGACAATAATCCCCGTACTAGGGGGGCATTAGTGTCTAGTTATCTACTAGCCTACACAAACCCAGTAATCCAGATCCACCCAGCCCAGGCATACTACAGCTATATACATCGATAAACAGGCTATTCGTTACCTAACAGCCGGTCAAGCGTACCTTCCTAGGTCTGAGGTATCTTATGTCACACCATGGTCCATATGTGGACCCAACAGCTTTCTATAGGAAAAAGGACGTGTCTTGAATTCTTGGAGGTGAAGTCATAGGTGGTTATGTAAGGGGGTTTTATATGAGTCAGGGCCCTAAAATTAGATAAGCTATACTACGAATCTAAATAAATAAAATGAAAAATACCGTTTTAATGTAATCAGTTATTGAAATTTTTTATACAAGAAAAAAAATTAAGGCTTACCAGAGGTTACCTCAAACATTCAGTTTTCTAAGGGCATCTTTGATCTACAAAAACTTGGATTTGTTATTTAATTAAAATTGAAAATTTATCGAGACTCAAAACTCAAAGTGCCTTGTTTCTTATAAACCTTACAGGACTCTTGGACACGTTACAAAACTCAGATTTTAAGTAAAACTAGGAATTAAAGTGATCACTTTGATCTTTTGTCCACTTCAATGTTTTTAAGGTAAGGTAAAATAAATAAATAAAAATTGTTTTATTCAAGCACATCAAGTAAAGAAGCGTACAGAAACCTTTACTTTGTCAGAATGTTAGATTTAGAGCGAAACTCGTCCCAAGCTTTTTATCCTTTAGATAATCTGATATTTTGAACGCTATTTTCGCTAACTCAACTTGCTATATAATATCGATAGCTGACAATATCGCAGTGATCATTTCGATTTGACCTAAACAATGTAACGAAAATTTCTAAATCCTTAGGGCTGCACAATGCAAAATGTCAATAATTGCAACAGTCTCTGACACGTGGTCACGGAGTCGAACCCGGAACAATAGCCACCTTGTGCAATGGTATTTATGGTAGGCATTTGCACTTTTAGGTTCTAAGGTCATTTTCTGTATGAGCCGTTTGCAAAAAGAAACAAACGCCATTGACAAAAAATTTAGAATCCATTATTGGATGGTGAGGTTCACCATCATCTTTCACGGAGTTGAAAAGATGTCGATGGTCGATGGGAAGTCATTTAAAATCAAGCACGGTCTTCAATTAATCCCACAACAGACGAAGCTGTAATACAATACAATACAAAACACTTTGTACACTGGTACACCAGAAAAAGAACAATACAAAAAGACATATTACATGGGACAAGTACAATGAGCGGCCTTATCGCTTAGAAGCGATCTCTTCCAGGCAAACTTTGGATGGAAAGAACTATATGAATATAAGAAAGGCAGGGGGTGTACAAAAGATAAAATAAACATGAAAATAACAGAATATTGAAAAATATAATTATATTAAATAAATATTACTAATTACCTAACTCAATATATACACACATAAAATAGACAAACACATAAAAGAAAAAAAAATATAGGTAATTATACAGGGTTATTGGAAATTAGACCGGATCCTTTAAGGGGGTGATGGGGGAGGCCATTTGCAACTATTTTGACCCCATATTGTATTATCCGAAAGTTAACTATTTTTGAGATATTTCCATATTTGTGTTTTTTTGGGAAAATCCCGTTTAATGTCTTCAATAATTAACTAAAAAAAAATGATCATACAACTCAAATTTTAGTCACAGGTTTAGATAGCCTACAGTCTAACTCTTAATATCCATTAACAAAATCGGCTGAATCAGCATCCATATGGAAGCTAAACGACATGTTTATCAAAATAAAGTATTATTTTAAAGTAAATTCTTCACAAAAAACCCATTTAAAAAAAAATACCCAAGTAAATTTAGTCGGCATGCTATTTTAAAAACATCTACACATCTTTAGCTATCCAATGAGGTATAAATCAATGCACTTAGTTACACTATTGCAGAAAAAAATACGGGTAAACCATAAGTAGGTAGCAAATTTCAATAAATCAAACGAATCATTTTGAAACAAAAAAATAAAAGAAAAATGAAATTTTACTTTAACAGTTACCTTTTATTACAACCAAAACATTTAAATTTACAATTCGTTTTCAAAATGTTCTCCTCTATTCCTTACGCAAAGACGCATACGATGGCGTAAGTCAGATTTAACAACCCTTGTTGTCAAATTTATTTTCATTTTGTCGGCCGCTCTTATTATTCGGCGCCTTAATTCATCCACCGATGAAATTTTTAAGAAACGAAGTTTTTGGCCTTCTTAGTGAGGTACCATTAGCGACACGCCAAGGTATGATTTACCAACATGATGGCTGCCCCGCACATTACAGGACAAATGTGCGCCAATGGTTTGATGAGCATTTTCCGAACCGATGGATTGATACAGGAGGGTCCATTCCATGGCCAGCAAGGAGTCCCGATCTTACCCCTGTTGATTATTACGTTTGGGGTCACATGAAGAGCCTAGTTTATGACGATTTGACATCACCTATTTCATCGGTGGATGAATTAAGACGCCGAATAATAAGAGCGGCCGACAAAATGAAAATAAATTTGACAACAAGGGTTGTTAAATCTGACTTACGCCATCGTATGCGTCTTTGCGTAAGGAATAGAGGAGGACATTTTGAAAACGAATTGTAAATTTAAATGTTTTGGTTGTAATAAAAGGTAACTGTTAAAGTAAAATTTCATTTTTCTTTAATTTTTTTGTTTCAAAATGATTCGTTTGATTTATTGAAATTTGCTACCTACTTATGGTTTACCCGTATTTTTTTCTGCAATAGTGTAACTAAGTGCATTGATTTATACCTCGTTGGATAGCTAAAGATGTGTAGATGTTTTTAAAATAGCATGCCGACTAAATTTACATGGGCATTTTTTTTTAAATGGGTTTTTTGTGAAGAATTTACTTTAAAATAATACTTTATTTTGATAAACATGACGTTTAGCTTCCATATGGATGCTGATTCAGCCGATTTTGTTAATGGATATTAAGAGTTAGACTGTAGGCTATCTAAACCTGTGAGTAAAATTTGAGTTGTATGATCTTTTTTTTTTTTAGTTAATTATTGAAGACATTAAACGGGATTTTCCCAAAAAAACACAAATATGGAAATATCTCAAAAATAGTTAACTTTCGGATAATACAATATGGGGTCAAAATAGTGTCCAATGGCCTCCCCCATCACCCCCTTAAAGGATCCGGTCTAATTTCCAATAACCCTGTATACTACCTAAATACATAAATAAATAATTTGTACGAATATTCACTATTCCGACAGGTAATATGACTGTATAATAATATAAATCATAACAAGGTATATTACGGTATATTTTCGAATAGTAATAGGCGAGTGACCACAGACGCAGCCATACTATAACGTGTATTTTTATTACGTCATCTAAAATAATATGTCGACTATAGCACGATATATTTTGGTATAGTAAGACATGACGGCGTCAGAGCTAATGAGTGCAAAAATATATATTATAGCAAAGCCTAAATATATCGAGCCAAATATAGTTTACTATAATATTATATAATAAAGCACAGTTTATTGTAGGCTTTACTGCTGGTACTTCAATTTGACGCTCAATGAAAAAAGCTCAGTCCTTATTAAGAAAGCTTTGTTGAGCGACATCTAGCGTATACATAAAGAACTCTACAGAACTTGAAACATGCTTGCAACTAATGTTCGTGTTGGAAATAAAACCGATGTGTTGCTTTCCTAGCAATCTTGGACCTAATAAGACTTGCTTTAGTTCGCTGGAAATCATTCAGATGGTGCCACTGTGTGAGCCAGTTTTTCATTTTGCCTTTTATTTTTCTTTCTCAACATTTAAAGTGGAAATAAATACCTGTGAAACACTAGGACTAATTAATTAAGTAGCACCTACTACTAATTAGGTGTAGGCCATAGGTACTTAATATAATATAATAAATATTTGGGTTCGATTCCCGCCTCGGGACAATTGTTTGTACAATGTGCAGGTATTTGTTTAGGATGTTCTCGTTTTTTTATGTACAATAAAAAATATCTATCTATGTGATAAATATATATCAGTTATTTAGTACCTTTTTACAAGCTCTGCCTAGCTTGGGGCTAGATAATGTTATGTGAATGGTCCAGAATTATTTATTTAATAGCCATAGCCTTACGGTTTCATCCGCTTAGTTCCCGTTCCCGTGGGGATCCCGGGATAAAATAACCTAACCCATGTGCTATTCCAGACTATAGTCTATCTCTGTGCCAAATTTCATCCAGATCCGATCAGTCGTTTTGAAGTAATTGAGCAACAAAAATCTATCTATCTATCCATCCATCTATCCATTCATCCATACATCTAAACTTTCTCATTTATAATATAGGTAAGTGTGATAGTTACTTGGCTGACGCTCCTTTACAAACTACTGTTTTTCTGTAATATTATTTAAGTTGGTAGGTACAAAAATTTAAAAAAATACGTTGATACAGTTGTGAACCTGATACTTCTGTCAAAATTTAACAAAACTTATATGTTTGAAACTTTTTTTTATTTTAGGTAGGTATCAGTTTCTTCTGGGTAGGTACCTAGCTTATAAAGATCCATAGATCACCGTCAAGCCTAGCATATCACTCAAGCCAATTTCCGAATCAATATAACCATAAATGGTGGGAGCCTTAAATAGGTGACAGTTTTACGTATTGCTTCAGACAGGCAGCCTACCGACCACATTACAAAACTACGACCATCGATGGATCTAGAAAATATTTAGAACGGCAGAAACACGATGAACATTTAAATGAAGTGTCCCAGTTGCCACCAGTGGTACCTGTATTCAGTCATTTTATTATAATGTTGATATTTTTGTTATACACAGAAAACGACCAATCACAAAAGGGCGGAAATCGAACCCGCAACCTCCTGCGTCGCAAGCGAACATTCGCCCACCGCGCCACAGAGGTCGTCACTTCAACTTTGATTCTTTAGGCTTACTACATCAAAATTTTTACTTTAAACAGTCTTATTAATAAATAGTATAATCAAATAAGAAATAAGGTGTTATTGATTCTATTCCTCTCTTCTCCTCCTACAGCCTGATATGGTCCACTGCTGGACGCAAGCCTCTCCCTGATAATCGCTATATTGGCTTCTATCTCTAGGGAAAGTAATGCCAATAATCCCCGCTCTGGGCATGCGGGTGGTGGATCGCAGTTCGGTAGTATATTTAATCTGCAAGCCGCTGCTGGCCGTCCCCCGGAGTATGTCCCTTAGTCGCCTCTTACGACACCCAGGGGAAGAGTTGGGGTGATTCTATTCACTTCAATGTTTTGTCCTTAGTGGAAGAAGTAGAAAATAAACCACTTATATTATCACATAATTGTGTTAAATACATGTTTATTTATTTTGCTTATCTAAGTCTAAATTTAATGCGATTTAGTTAAATGGTACTTATGTAACTTATAAAGCTGAGCATTAAATTTATTTTCTTGAATACTATTGTTATCTTCTTGTAATCTTTAAGAAGAGACTTTCAATATGTCAAACGTCGGTTGCCTGGAAGAAACCGCTTCTAAGAGATAAGGCCGCCCATTGTACTTTCATTTTTAATGTCTATGTCTGTTTCGTGTTTTGTTTTTGTGGTGTACAATTTTTTTTGTAAGTATTGTATTGTAACATCAGCAAAAATAACGTTGCTTGAATAATAGACCTTTTACACAAGAGGATATCAGGTTCATTTACTTATGATGAATAAGGACAGCCCTAAAATTACGTCACCTGTAGGTTTAACGATGTTTCCATTAAAAACTTTAATTACAGTACCTACCAATCCGTGTCTTCGTGAAAGCCATTAATTGACCATAATAACCTACAAAATTTTACGACCCCCATCAATTATGGTATATCAGAATCGGACGAGACCATTCTGATTGCGAGCGTATTTGGGTAATTCATCCTTGTCATGATGTACATAATATCACTGTAATATTATAAATGCAAAAGTTTAGATGGATGGATGGATGGATGTTTGTTACTTAATCACGCCAGAACGGCTGAACGAATCTCAATGAAACTTGGCACAGAAATAGATTATAGTCTGGAATACCACATAGGCTATATTTTATCCCAGAATCCCCACGGGAACGGAGACATCGCGGGTGAAACCGCGAGGCGCTGCTAGTGTTTTAAATTCAAAATTTAAAATTCAAATTAATGTCTGTTACCTTTTCACGTTTTTTTTTTTCTTTTTTTTTCTTTTCATTAGGGGAGGCCTATGTCCAGCAGTGGACAAGTATAGGCTGATGATGATGATGATGATGATCTTTTCACGCTTAAACGGCAAACCAGACCTCAATGAAATTTGTCAAGGATTTAAATAATATCCTATGGACGGACATAGGCTCAAAAAGCGCGTGCGAAGCTGCGGGCAGAGCTAGTTGTAGATATAATCGAGAAAGATATAATGAACAATCTTTTTTGTTTTCGCCAACAAGACATAATCAGTGTTTTTTTGCAAAAAAGAGTACAGTCACGTTTTAATCACGAGTTTTGAACGAGGCGATTAATAACCTGACTGTACTCTTTTTTTCAAAAAAACACTGAAAATTGTGTGAGTACATGACAAAATAAAAAGTAAAACCAATTTTGAGTTTCACCAACTGGACACACGTGTGGATGTGCTTAAGTGCTTATGTGCCCTTTACCACCCAAAAAAACCAATGGCGATTATCGGGGGAGGCTTGCGTTCAGCAGTGGACCATAAGGTTGTTAAGGAGGAAGACACGCGTGTATCCAGTTATACGTGTACAGACCGATGAAATGAGGAATGAGGAAGATGTCCCCTGATGGGAATTGTTCCCAGGGGACATCTTACGGTGGACGGTCTTTAATATACATCACATTGTTTAGTACAACCCGCTTGCTATCAAAATGGGATGTAGCCTTGTCAAAGCTAATTATGTCCTACCCACAGACTTTAGCTTAGCTGGCTCAGTTTAACTTCGGCATAGCTTAGTTTTCGGAGGTTTTCGGTCTGCAACCCGCATTACACTGGCGGCTGCGCCCTAATCAAATCTCTGTGATCCTACCGCGCTTCGCACAGATATTAAAAAATAGCAGCGATGCAAGGGTGCTTGGTATTTAAATGTGATGAAAACTTATCTGTCTTCAGTCCGTCATGATTCAGTCCGTTGCTGCAGCAAACGCGGTCGGTCTGTTAGTTTGAAAAGTTCGCATCATCGCATTTTGACGCAACAATTTTGACAATACGTGGATTTTTGCGCCAATTCAATAACGGGACATTTCCTGTAAAAGATAGCAAATTTATTAATATAAACTAAAATTTGGACACATTTAAATAAGATGAGTTTCACGTGCAATATTACAATAGACAATATTTCTTTCTTTCAGTCTTAGTTCACCTCTCCTAAATTCGAATTAGACCACAAACGTGACAAACAGACATTACAAAACAGTTTTCTATGATAATGTATGAAAACTGCGATGCCTCGCGTGTCACATCACTATGTTATCGACGCTTTCGATCGATAGTGCATGCATTTTTAATGGTATCGATTAACGACCCTCATACTCCAGCATAAGTTCGAAAGAAATAATGATTAGGTTTATGTTGCCTACTTTCAAAGTAGAGCATGTCATAATGTCATATTGGGTGTCATTAAAAAATTGGTGTTAAGGGGCCTGGGGCCATAAGAACAACACAATATCGAAAGTAAAAAAAGTTTTCAGTCATCATTTTTGGTATTACGGAACATAATAATTTACGAATTGAAGTTGCGAGCAGCTTTCGCCGAATCCTTAATAGTGTTGTGTTAGTACCTAGGTACATTAGGATGTCTCTTTCAATAACTCTCTGAGCTTACATTGGTTCTTTTTGCTATGGTAGGTACAGGAAATTATTTGAAAACTTCTTACTGTTATAAAATAGACAAATAAAAAAAAACCTTGTGATTGATAGAAGAAAAACTGTATCTACTATATATACTTTGCCCAATTATTTCTGACATATATACCCACAGATGTACTAGGGATGCTAACGCATTATATACCTTAACCTTTTTATTATTTTTGCAACAAACGTTATTTGTTCTTTATAGAATATTACGTAGGTATTTTTTTCGAAGCTTTTTCGATATAGATTGCGGAGAATGGTTTTAGCCTACCCTAATTCACGTCAATTCACACATCCACGCCTTAAATAATTGTGAAAAGTTTTACGCCACTAATTACATAAAATTCAAACATATCTTGGGTGTAGCATGCAAAAAATTGTAGTAGTAACATAAAATCACATTATAAATTTAAATGTGAAGGTACCAATGTGCCATGACTAATTAAAGTCATGTCAGTAGGTGACTTGTAAATGATATGCCCTTATGAAGTGAAATAGGTGAGAGAATGTCTGGCTTTTTCCACTTAATTCTAGGTCTACATTATTTGTTCGTTAGCAATTATGCTGTCTACGGACTCAAATGATGAAATGGAGACTCTAATATTAATATCGCTGAAACATATCCATCAATTTATAATGGACAGAAACCAAATTGTGTTTCTTTATTATTAACTAGCGGTTCGCCCCGGCTTCGCATTTTTTCGTCAATTTTCCAATGTTTTAATAGGTACCTAAGTAGGTACATACTTTTTATCCTATTCCGGACTAAGAAATCCAACAAATCAAAAACCATGAAAATCGGTCGCGTCGTTCTTGAGTTATATTGGTGTAACTAACACGACTTTGTTTATATACCTATATAGATTTCCCTGAAAATAATAAATATGAACTTTTCCGTAATCGTAAACAAAATGACGGGTCACTATAATGCACGAAAATTTATTGTACGGCCGAATAATGTACACCCTGATAATTCGTGTCAAAACCTATTAAAATTGGAAGCCATGACACGGATTATCAGGGTGTACATTATTCAGCCGTACAATAAATTGTCAAATGACAACTACCAGAACTAGTAGAAATGATAACTACCCCGCTGTTCCCTATATTATCACAAAATGTGTAAGTTTGTACGAATCAACGAATCTCCAAAATAAAGATCCTAGGGTCCGTTCCGTTACTTTTTCTTATCACGTTACGTTTCGCTCCCCAACAACTGGTACACGGACTTTTTGGGAGTTGCAACTCTCTCATTTTAGCTCATCGAAGGAAAGGAGGTTGGACCGTATTCAACCTTCATAGAAAATAATAATTTCGTACGTCCGCGGTTTGAAAGAGGTTTATAGCATTCTAACCTTGGTTGTTGATCAAAAAGAGATTCTGATAGGTTTGATTTGGTATTTCTCCCTTGGTAGCTCAAGACACTACGGTGGCGTGACAGCTGGCACCATGGTGTGAGATAAGGCGCTCACGAGAAAACGTGCCTTTTTTTGCTCTACTAAACTTTGCTCCTAATTAAAGATATCCAATTTAGAAGATTCGACTTCGAGCTAAGTGTGATTCAGAGGTATGGAACATCCTAAATAAGGGCCGAAGCAAGGTTTACCCCTAATAAAGCGTACGCTGGTTACGAATGTAACGATAAACTAGAATTTACGGGTCAAAAAATTAAGGATTACATTTTTTATTTTTTACCGTAGAATTTGTCGCCATCGACAAAAGTCAGTTCTAGATTTCGAGATTCGAAAATTATTTTTCTGTTAATAAACTACAAATTTACCTTTTTCGGATTTTATCCCTTTATTTGTGCTATAAGACCTTGCTTCTTGCCAAATTTCATGGTTCTAGGTCAACGGGAAGTGCCCTATAGGTTTTGTGTGCATGTGATTCCCTTGGAAAATAAAATAAAATTGACATTAATAGCTGTAACTTTTGATGGCGTTGACTAAGAAGTTTGATTTATATCGAGGCTTCAAGAGGTTACGAGCCTGCGTATATGATGTGAATATCAACTCGATAACTCCACGCGTTTCTGAGAAAAGAGGATTGACAGACGGACAGACGGACAACAAAGTGATCCTATAAGGGTTCCTTTTTTCCTCTTGAGGTACGGAACCCTAAAAATTAAGAAAACTAAACGAAGACAGAATTATTTATAACGTTCATGTGAAATATTTCCAAGGTGCTGGATAAGGTAAGTAATATGCGGAATGCAGTGCATAGTTGTTTAATCATTTAATTAATATGGCATAGAATTTTCTTAAATTTATTACCTACATAAATATTGCAAATAAAATGTTAATGCGCATTTTTCATTGAATTTCGTAATGATTCAATCTTCAGTATTGAAGAATTTGAAATTTGACCGCTAGAGTCAACCCCGGCTTCAAAGCATCAGGGATAATGTAGGATTCTAGTGGTAAACGATTTTTTCAGTAGTTTCGTAGCCTATTAAATTCAATCAAACAAATATTTTCCTTTTATAATATTAGTACCTATAGATTTCGCAACAAGCTATGGCTATTAATAATGGTACTCTACTCGTAGTCACAGTCTCAAAACCAGTTTGCATTCCAAATAATAAAAATATATCTGCGCCTAAATTATTAGGTATCAATAATATTAGTACTTACACATTTAAAATAAACCCTCGGATTGCCAAAGATATATTTCGTTTAGGATCTTTTCTGTATGTAATCAAATTAGAACTATAATTTTCATTACCCATGTTGCGAATACCTAAGTCTCGATTTGATAGGTAGGGAGGTATGCAACCACGCCTTGTCATCCAAATTGATATTCAAAACCGATGATAAAGTATTCTAAAATATGTTGTCTAAGCCTTCCAAGAGCTCGCTGTGTTTCCACAGTTAACAACATCTCGAAGAATACATAAATTTAGGTACAAAACTAACAGGCAAACCAAATGATTATAAAATCCATATGTAATTTTTAATATAATTTTTAGAAGTGTCTAAGAAGTTTTGTTAAAATTAAACGATTCAGGTGTATCAAAAACAAGGTGTTCTGAAATTCAGTCCTAACGTCACGTAAGCAACATTTCAATCAAATACGATACCACAATTTCAAAACCATACATTTGAACCTTAAAAACTTTAAGACGATGTTAAAACTTAGCTAAGAAGCAGTCCTTTAAATGGTATAAAAGGTGCGCAAACGCATTAAATAGCAACATTTCAAAGTAACTGCTGTACCATGAGGGCACTTGTAAGTATTTTATAAAAACTTGTGTAATTAATCTTATCTAGATTTTCCATACAAATGTAACACCTCATATTCATAGTGGTATATAATAATTAGTTTTATAGACAGTTATTAACAAAAAATGTAGCTCAATTATTGAATATCTTAATACCCAACCGAATAACCAGGGAGTCTGTTTTACCTAGTTTAGTTGCTGGACTCGTAATATTTTGACTTGAGAATTAGATAGGTGCTAGGTAGTTTTTGATTTCAACTTAGCGCTTGACTCGTAGACTCTCCGACCGGTGGGAGAGCCGTGCGAAAGAAAATACCAACAGTAAAAAGTTTGAGCGTGGAATTATTTTTCCTTCCCTAATTTCCATACAAATGATGCCAATGTGTCGAAAATTGAGTAAGTATATTTTAAACAAAAAAATTCTTATCCTTAGTAGCTAAGACAAAAAAAACTCCTTTAAGGCCTGGATGCAAATTGTAGATCCTGACGAGAACATTTAACATAAAACACTATCGTTTCGATCGCGGCGTAAAAATCAACCGATAAAATGCAGTGCCAAAGATCAAGGCAAAAAATGTGCTTTCAATTATGGTCTAACTCGTTTAGGTGAATTTTATATGGACGGCATCAGGTGACCGCGGTTGAAGCTTGTGGGAAGCCATTCTGTTACTGTAAAATGTACTTTGAGGAAAGCGAGTAGGTATAAGCCGTTCTTTGAATGCACGTTTTTGTGTTGGATGGTAGCAGTAAGGTTGCCGCTTTACTGCCCACCTTTACTGCCATCACTAATCGGCGTACCAAGCGTGGTGATAATGGATTTGGCCACATATTAAGAGACCCCCTTGGGCTTTTACCCCTATTAAAAAAAATCCCCTTGTTTAAGAGGCACGTTTTGCCGCGGCCATAGGTGTGCTGATAAAACATGATAAAATAGATGGGTAATTATTTTCCAGATCTTATGTGCAGTATTTTCAATTGCCTCAGCCAAGCCTGGCTACTTCTCATCAGGATGGGATGCGCCAAGCGTAAGTTCTTTAGTGAAATTATGAAACTAGAATACGTTGGCTGTTCAGTTAGAATAGCTAAACTATGTCAACAGATATAGCCCGATATATTTGGGTATAGTAAGACATGACGGCCGCAGAGCTACATGATGATGATAAATAAATAAATGTAAATAAATAAACTATCCTGGACGACACTGGGTGATGAAAACTAGATTAAGAACTATTTATCTTCAACTTTTCAACAGGAAAATTTTAGACAACATGATGCAACTTTTCGCTCAAATAATCGAAATAATATAATAAATAAAATAATAAATATATATGTTACTAGCTTTTGTCCGCGGCTTCGCGCGCTTTTCCGGGATATAAAGTAGCCTATGTCCGTAATCGGGATACCATCTCCCTGCCAAATTTCATTGAGATCCGTTCAGCCGTTGAGGCGTGTAAAGGTAACAAACAGACAGACAGACAGAATACTTCCGAATCTATAATACTATATTAGTTCCTCCAGAAATTCCCGAATAAGGGACCCGGAACCGAAGCTTCATAAAATTCGTGACTTCATAAAATTCGTGCCATCATATATTTGTAGCTAATCCAAAGTAGTAGAATATATGATTTGTTTCAACATCCTTGTAATTTTCAGTTGTCTTCAGTTAGCCTTCTCCAGCAGCCAGCAGTGCATGTTGCTCAACCAATAGTCCAACAAGTGGTGGCCCCACAGTTGTCTTCCTACGTGCACGCGCCGGTGGCCATAGCCAAGCCAGCGGCTACCAGCTACTCTTCATTCCAAAGGGTATGGCATTTATAGCCTACTAGCTGATGCCCGCGACTTAGCACGCGCTTTTCAAGTGGACTACGCCCATCCCTGGGATACCATTTACTTAAGGCGCATACCCCACCCAAACTAGCGCCGCCATCTACTTTATGTTATTATTCTGTTTAACAAAGTTGCCCTTGGTGGCCACCAAAATCTATTTTCGTATCTCTGCCTAAACTAAGTAGAATAAAACTATTACAGAGGCATTAAAAAAAGCTTATGATAGGTATCACAAACTGGAAGATGGATTTTTGAAAATTCCTTTGTTAAACGGAATAATAAGATAAATTTGGTGGCGGCGGCGGCGCCACTTTGGGTGGGGTATGCGCCTTAACTGCCAAATTTCATTAAAATCCGTTCAGCCGTTTAAGCTTGAAAAGGTGACAGATAGACAAAAGAGTTACTTTTAATTTTTTTAATATTAGTAAATATAGATTTTGGCATGTTGGGCTGCGGTGTAAAACGGCAGAATTGCGGCGAACCGCGTGGTTACAATACATTGTCTAAATAAATAAATAATGCTGGACAATTCACACAGCATCATCTAGCCCCGAACTAATCAGCAGAGCTTGTGTTACGGGTACTAGATGATTGGATACACAACACATTACATGGATACCTAGATATTTTTTATTGTACATAATGTATAAATAAGTATTATCGTGCTAAATAGCCACTTTGTAAATACAAAGGCATTATGATTTTTTTTTCTGTAATTGTTCCGTCATCGAATCTGTAGAACGAGAGAAACCACTTAGGATTGTGGTTTAATTGATATTAGTGGTCATTAGAACCTTATTTGGTTTTCTTGGTTCTGTAAACATTAGTTCTGTAAATTCTGCTTTAAATGCAATTATCTTCTTTCTTTCTTTCTTCGATTCTTCCAAGATAAGATATTCCTTTACATATTATATAAATAAAAATAAAATATTATGTAGGTGCATGTCAATTCAGTAACAAAAGTCGACATTGGTTTTACCCACAATAAACTTTATCGCCGCAGTATTACGTCACAAATCTATCAATAACATTTTGATCCTTAATTTTAACTTGTGTGTGTAAGTTTTAAAGTTTTAAATAAAGTACTAGGTACAGGTATGTTAGGTACTAGCTTCGTAAGTCTGTAAAGTTATGTTCAATAGAATAAATATTTCGTTTCGTTTCAACAAGTGGTTTATTCCAGGTTATCCACCCGTCAACACTGGTTCACGCTGCCCCCGTGGTTCATGCCGCCCCCGTGGTCCATGCCCCAGTGGTCCAAGCCGCCCCGGTGGTCCATGCCCCAGTGATCTCGCAACCACTGCTTCAATCTTACTCAGAACCTATCATTTCATCACTAGGCGGGCTGGGCGGCCATGGATGGTAGAGTAGCTGATCCACTGATGACCACATGACACCGACTTTCACATCTTGACATCAATTTGACCTAAGTGTTGATAATTTTGTTTGGTAAAGACGATTCTCGCTCTTACCCCCGAATGTTCAAACGCAAATCAGATTTAAACACGTCACTTGAGACATGCTTATTTCTGAGTTGTGTTTGAAGATTTGCGGATTAATCGTTTCTGCGGCAATTGTTTTCGTCTCCTTTTGTTTTAGTAGCATTTTGTGGGTATAGCTAGCAACACACTTTGAGTTGTAGTGTTGTGATTGTGAAGCTGTGTATCTTGAACCATCCTTAACGTATGACTGATATTCTTCTGACCCGTAACAGCAAACAATACCTCAATAATGTGCTTCCAGCTTTATGATATAAATAAATGCCGCATTATCTTTAAATGATTATATAGGTTGTTTATGGGTCTTTTGCATTATGCAAGGTGAAAGTAGTTGGTGACATGTAGACCTAGAATCTACCAACCGCTGAAAGATTAATTTTAGTTATTTATTCGTTGAGATCATGTCCGTAATGTTAATGTGGTGCAAATACAACTGTTATTATGTCAGTACAGATTTTTTTTTGTTTTATTAAGGCCCATATGCCATTCCACTAGAAATGACAAGTTATTCCGGATTCGTCCTACTTTGGGCCCAATCCAGTGGGACGAGACCGAAAGTACAGATTTTATGGTGAAAGCGTTTCGGATTCGTCCCATTTTGAGATTTCTAACAAAAAAGTAGCAAAAGTACTGTCGGTCGCACACTTCTCAAGTAATTGCACTCTTGCAAGTAATCTTGATTACCATTGTTACCGAAGGTTTTTCAACTATCTCACGCGAAGTACCAGGAAAGAAGAAATGCATAGGAGATTAAGGTACCTAACATTAGTATTTTTATTCCATAAGGATCATTATTGAACAACGTTGATCTCACTCAGAGGAACAGGTGGTTAGAAATGAATAGGATATCATTCAAAAGCGTAAACTGGCACCGATAGGTACTTTCGTTTTTGCTTTTGACCACACAATATAAAGAATACTAACAACCATTTACTTACTTTCAGCCCTTTATACTCACCTAGTCTTAAAATTAGCTGCCTACAAGCTTACTCCACAAAAGTTCCCACTAAAACCATTATGTTATTTACTTAAAACCTATAATTGACGCAAATTACTTTCAACCCCCCTCAATTCCCCCTTTTGACTTACTACCCTACTGATACTGACTAACCCAGTTAGAAGCAATATAAACCAACAGTATTAAATTTTAAACCGAACTAAACCTTTGAAATATTCAATATGGGAATCGATCTGCTTAGTGATGTGTATATTTGTTAGCATTACTATCGATAAATCAATAATTGACATCATTACTTGCTAGGTACCTACCTGCCTACGTTTAGTATTGAACTATTCGATTTCAGTTTGAAAATGAACCTTCTTTTATTTACATATGTTTTTATTGTTGTGATAGAATCGTGTTTCAAATAAATGACGATTTTAATAATATATTAAAAATAAATGAATTGAGGTCGTCCAAGGTGTTTCTTGAATTCATTTGAAAATAATAAAATATAATCATATTAAAGAATTACTGAATGTACTTCATATATACTTATAAATTAGCGTATGCCCAACAGCCAGCAGCCAACCAACAGCCAGCCAACAGCCAGCCTACCTACAAGAAATTAAATAAATTCCCAAATATTTTGATTTTTTATTAAATGATTTATTTTACAACTTACTACAACTTACATCGGTAATACCATAAAATACTCTCCAAGTAATTAAAGCCACTCAAAGTCAAAGGTTTGAAATGGCGGTCATAAAATGTGCAGTAGAAAAACTTGAGCCGTTACAGCATGAATGAAAGCATCGTTTAGCTGTTGAATCGATACAGCTTGGCACAACACTAGCATCGCGTGCGGCGTAGCACATCACCACTGTCCTATGAATCGGATGTAGGATGCCCATAAATCAAGAATTAAATTAGGATTAACTTGCAATGGAATGTGCGCCATTTCATAATTAATATGGTTCGGTTGACGTGTCAAGCTTGAATGTTTTAACTAGTGCAAAGCCGTAGACAGACACTAGTGTTATAAAAACACCGTACTAGACTCCAAGGTTTCATAAAAGCTATGTCAGTCATCTTGTACCCATAACTCAAGTTCTGCATAGCTTGGCGCGAGATGATGCTGTGTGGATTGTCCAGCATTATTTATTACTAGCAGCGCCAGCGCCTCCATCTATCTAAACTTTTGCATTTATAATGTTATTGTGATTAATTAATTATTATTATTATTTAGCAATAGGACATACCGCTCTTTTCTTAGTTCTTTTTTTAAGCTGTAAGGAAAACAAAGCACCTTATGATATTTATATTAGCCCACAAACGTTTCATACTGGACAAAGCCTCCATAAGATGCCACAAACAGCGGTCCTGAGCCTCATCCATACATCGATTAAGTAATAATTTAAGTTATTTTTAATGTATCAAAATAATCGACTTGATTGTAAGACAGGTAAAACTACAACTGGTATAGAAAACCTGAGTTTTTTTAGATACCTTTCTTCCAATCTGTCTACTATCCTATCAGTTTTAAAATCCAGTTTCCTCATCTAATCTACAGTCATGTTCATAGGTATAGGCACGGAAAAATTCAAATTTTCTGGACAAGGTCACTTGACACCCTCTATGACCACCCCACAATCAATCAACAATACATCTAGGTCCAATCATCAATCACTATCTAGCTGGATCTAGGTCCCATTAAATATTTACCCTCCCACCAAAACATGGTCACAGTACAAAAGCTGAAATATTTCTGTAAGCCACTGCTAGCTTTCAGTTACCTGAAAACCGTGAAACAGTACACATGACTGAATTTGTCATAACTAAATTACTACGACAATTTTCTAACTTTTTAAGTTTTTCACACACCTTTGACTTAAAACCTACACATATAAGCTACGTTTTAAAGTTAAACTTCAAAAATTTCTGAAATTGTTTAAGAAACGAAAGATGTTGAAGATATTGAATGTAGAAGTGAATAGACTAAGTTGTAGTTAGTAAGATAAGTTAGGCACCATGCGAGCTTGGTCCGGCGAGGGAGGCGATGTGATGGGACCCACAGTACCACGTAAGTTATTCATAAGTTGTACCCACCCAAGACTTGATGGAAACTTTAAAACTATGTAAATGAGCAAAAGAAACGGTAGGTTTTGGTAGAATTGATACTTTAAGGTATTCCACCCGGTAGCCTGCCGCCTTACACTTTATCAGGTCTACTTGTTAGGTCATAAAGATTTTCAAGATAATAAAAACTATCGAAAAAACCCCGACAATAAAACAATCTATGAAACCCATTTTGCCGTTTTGCGTTGACTTGGGCTAAGTGCTTGATTAGAAAAACAATAATCAACTTTTTGAATTATGTAGTTTAATGAAAATGGGTGCCTATCTTAAAATTGTCATACCAAAGAGGTATGTATCAAGTAAAACCCTGGCAATTCTAGTGACCGCTTCTTGAATCAAAGGTATTTCAAGCTTTTGGGTCACACCAGGTTGGTTACCAAGGTTGAGAGGTAAATCGCTAAGCCTACAGCGGCTCCAAGCCAACATATTATACCTAAAGATGTTATCGTAAATTTTCACGTAGACAAGTATGCTATGCTATGGTCAAGGCTAGAGAAGGCTAGTTAAGGCTTAGAGAATTTTATAAAGCAGGGCAGAGCTTTTTTATTGATTTCATGCAGTCTATCTTGAAAAATAATATTTACACATGGATAGAACCTCTTTTTGCCGTTTAGTTTTAAAAATACTTTCATAATATTATTGATCGGATATTTTTTACTACTACTATCACCTAGAAGGTATTTAAAGAAGGTGTAAGAAGAAGGCAGACTCAACATCGTCACAGTAGAAAAGGGGAATCGAAGCTAAAAAATCAACAAAGGTTTTAAGATTTTTATGAGATTTTTTACATCTGTTTTCTTATTTAAAAACGCGGTGTACAATAAAACTTTTATATTTGGATAGAAGATACTTAAACAATAAAAAAAAATCAATAACATAATGTTCTAAAGCGCCTAGGTTTCCGAGATATTCAGATATTCAGATGAGTTTCACAGATGAAAAACTATTGCTCCATTGAATTTTTTCCATAAGTGAATATCTCAGAAACCTGACGGTCTAGTTATTGGAAATTATGGGTTTTTATTTGTGTAAGTGTCCTCTATCCATATATAACTATCATTGTTCATCAACGATTTTTTAAACGGAGATGTCATGCCTAAAATCACTCATAAGAAATCAGATTGTCAACTATATCTACCGATTGTTTGCATAGAACTTTAACTCTGCGATGCGTTTTTGTTTTCTCACGCTGACGACTCGTGACCATTTCTTAGATGTTTTCACAAAATATTTATTAATTATTTTGTTAATTAGATGTCTTGTAATTCTCATATTACTTGGAATATATTAGTGACGACCTCTGTGGCGCGGTGAGTGAAGGTCTGCCTGCGAACCTCCTGCAGGTTGCGGGTTCGATTCCCCCCTCGGAACAAATGTGTGATCTGCAGACATTTGATCAGGGTGTTCTGGTCGTTGTCTATGTGTATATAATAAAAAATATCGATCTGTGTATTGTAAATATTAGGTATATTATGTATATCAGTTGTCTAGTACCCATTACACAAGCTGTGTGAATTGTCCAGCATTATTTATTATTTATTTATTTTAGGCAATGAGAGCCCAAAGCCGACCACACCTCCTCTGAAGAACGGCAACGATCTGGTGGAATCAGGGTATTTGATAGCAGTCGGCTCCAGAACTTCCAGGTGAAGTACCTTTACGCAATTTCGTGACCTGTTTCAAGGTTCCTACACCTAATTTTGAAACAATTTCGCTTATAGAACGTTTTGTGCCCAGTTAAGTATATATGAGATGGTGATGGTGATGGCATTTCCTGCAGTCATTGAACAGACAAAATATGAAATAATATGCAGCATCGCGCACTTATCGGCGCCGAACGCGTTAGATTGCAGTAAAAAGCTGGATGACCAAAGAAACGGGCCAATGGCCTTCTTTCGTATTATTCATCTGCAATCACCAATAACCACCAATAAACAAAAGGGGGAGAATGTTCGGGGCATTGTGAGGATTTGTACAGGCTAGAGCTACTTTCTCACAGTTTCGGTTCGTATAACCGCAAGGTTGGCGGGACCATGGGATGGTGGAGGGAGTGCAATCACCAATCCTCTTGCCATGCATCGTGATTATTAGCAAAAGCTTCCTTATTTGTGAACTTCATGTTCAGCAGTGGGCTTACATACCTCTTTGTGCTGATGTGGAAAGTGTGGACCAAAGAAGCCGTGTTGTTACTAAGCTTATCGTAAAGTCATTTATAACGGGATATTTACCATGATTCGATTTTTGCCAACTCGCAGTGACTTTAGTTCTTCCGTGATCATGGCGCATGAAACTGTGCCGAAATATTGGAAAACTCAAAAATCGTGGTAAATCTCCCGTTATAAATGACATTAATTGTTAAAAAATTACCATGATAGTTTAAAAAGTTTTAGCTTACCCTAATTTCATCGGTATCTGGAGATGTGAAGCTTCAAATCTCTACCCCTGAATACCTTATCATCATCGTCATCAGCCTATACTAGTCCACTGCTGGACATAGGCCTCCCCTAATGAGCGCCATAGCGCCCTGTCTTCAGCTTGCCGCATCCAGCATCTGCCAGCAGTCTTTCGCAAATCGTCATTCCACCTGATTGGAGGACAAAGATTTAAACTTCTGCGATTTGTTAACATAATAAATTATTATTTATCGGTTATTTAACGTAGGGGAAATAATTACCAAAGATACGCGACTAGTTTTGATATGCGAATAAGATTTTACTAGAATAATTTCTCTGAAGTAAGGTATTTTTTTTAGGTTCAGAAGAAAACACAAGGAAAAAATCACGCTAATAATTCTAGTATGCCTTCTTTCTTTGCTCCTGGTTTTTGCCATCATTATGACAGTACTATGTAAGTCAATACTTTTCTAAGGTTTTTGTATTATAGTGCGTAAGTCTGATCGACGACCCCTGTGGCGCGGTGGGCGAAGGTCCGCCTGCGACGCAGGAGGTTGCGGGTTCGATTCCCGCCTTGGGAAAAATATTTGTACGATCTGCAGGTTTTTGTTCCGGGTGTTCTGGTCGTTTTCTATGTATAATGAAAATTATCTATCTGTCTAATGTATTGTATTATGTATATCAGTTTTCTAGTACCCATCACACAAGCTCTGCTTAGCTTGGGGCTAGATAATGATGTGTGAATTGGCCAGGATTATTTATTTATTATTATTTATTAAGCCCTCGCACTCTGGGTAATCAATATGAAATGTAGGTACAAGTTCCCAAAAAGTTTCGATTTTGGCAGGA
Source organism: Eupithecia vulgata (assembly GCA_946478455.1). Classification (NCBI taxonomy): domain Eukaryota; kingdom Metazoa; phylum Arthropoda; class Insecta; order Lepidoptera; family Geometridae; genus Eupithecia; species Eupithecia vulgata. The sequence continues at coordinate 2,795,002 of OX297874.1, forward strand.
CTCGAAGCCCCAACCTCAGCCTCACCTCTTTTTCTTTATTGTATTCCTGGGAACTGATCACTTATTACTACCTCTTTTATCTATCCTACCACCATGGTCGGATGTAAATATAACTTTGTAGGTTATTATAACCAATTGAGTAGGTACCTACCTACCTACATCCTGCACAATTACGCAGAAATATGAGAAACATTGTGCGTTTCCGATACAATTTTATCTAGAATTATATTTTGTCTCTAATGTATTGTGTACAATCGTGTTTTAAGTTCATTTGTGGGCCTGAATAAAGGTGACCTATTTGTATAAATTGACTTTAGATTATTATCGGGGGGAGGCCTGCGTCCAGCAGTGGACCGTTAAAGGCTGTTAAGTAGGAGGAAGAGGACTTTAGATTTAGTCCTTTAGGCCAGTCGTAACTATGAGTGATATACCTAAGTTGGATATTTTCTATGTAAAACGATATCAATCTTTGTAATATAATGGATAAAGCTACAAAATCAGTTGTCTATTTGCCATAACATCAGATCTGCTTAGCTTGCGGCTAGATGATGTGTGAAATGTCCAGCTTTACTATAATGGTTAGATATTATACCAAAGAGTATAATTACAGAAGAGAATATATTACTTATTTTTAAATTTAACTAGCGGTCTGCCCCGGCTTCGCACGGGTACCTAGTTATTTTTTCGTCAATTTTCAAATGTTTTTAATACTTCATATCCTATTCCGGACTAATAAAATCCAACAAGTCAAAAACCAAGAAAATCGGTCCCTGGTGTTACTAACACGACTTTATATAACAGATTTGTACATAATTTAATGGTCAAATTGGTTTTTAATCTGAAAACGAAGTGAGTGTTACTGTTGAGGATGGAAATAATAAGTCAGTTTATATTGTAGACGCTTTACAAAAACACCATAAGCCGGTGCGGATTTGCGAAAGCAAGGAATGTTTGCGGTCGGCTGCCAATCTTGCACTCTCCATGGACCTGACAGCGGATCCTTGTGAAGATTTCTATCAGGTAAGTACCAAGAGGAAAGATTTAAGGTCCACGTCGGGTAGAGCCGACAAATGCAACATTAAGCCCCTGAAAGATGCCGTGTTTGTAAGAACGAGAGTGTAGCCGTAATAACCTTTCTCGGAGTGTTTCATCGTACATGTTCCGATTCTACGTAGTAAGTAAAAGTTAAGTAAGAAAATGGACGTGGTAAAAAAGCTAAGTAAAAAAGTAGGTCTTAGGTACCTAAATAAGATTTTATTCTGAATAGGGTCTTAATAATAAAAGCGAAATTTTTAGGATAAGAAGACTAGCAAACTGAGTTTCATGTTCTAGCTTTTCATTTTGTGTTTTTTTTTGTTTAACTGACTTTTAAAAAGACTTCATAACATACATACGTACTGTACCCTACAGTCTATCTAGTAGTACGTTGTGAAATTCTCATTCCACAAGCTTTGCTTTGCTTTTTTCCACTTGCTGGCACTGACGATCTCGCTGCGAAGAAACGCGCATCGGCGCGCAGCAAGCTCGCGACGTGCTATCCGCCTTTTGAACACTCGTCATCAGCATCATCCGCAGCCGGCGCTTACCCACTGCTGGGTATAGGCCTCCTCAGTTTGTGCCATCTATGACTCTACGTGTACAGGCTGTCAAATGAAACAAAATAAACGGCCTTTGAGCTGACTCTGCCAACGTGCTAATATGGAAGCGATCTACCTGGACAATATATTCGCTTTACCAACTCAGACTATCTGTCCTCAGTACACCTGCGGTAACTGGGCCGAGGATCACCCTCGCCCTGACGCCTACCTCTCCTACGACTGGTTCCGCGCCAAGCAAGTCAAGGTGTACGCACTAGTGCGAGACTTCCTCACCAAGAACCACACTGACTCCCCGCGCGCCGTCAATGCCGCTAAGGACATGTATGCAACTTGTATGGACACTGGTAAGTGTCACTGTAACGCAAGAAATACTAATCTGTTTCTTAAGGCTAACACAGACCGGGACGGGATGGCAAAGTATTTTGCTCAGTCAGCGCACATTAGCCGCATAGACACCGCGGCATTCCAGCGCCTTGCCACGATGCCATGGCGTACTGCGTCACGACAAAGCATGCCTCGATAGCTCCTGCTGCCCGATACACATTTAGGGAAGACGACGCGGACGCAAATGGTGTGCATCCCCCGCTTCTCTACCCCCGCCTCACCTCGCGGTATGTCACTACGAGCGCCGGTGTCCTTGGCATGCATGCCGTGCAATAAAACCCCTTTCGATGCCACGACATCATTTTAAAGCATAGCAATTTATGTCGTATTTCTATATCGATTTGTTTGAATGTCCATTGGTATAAATTTAAATCTCTTGCCATCCCGTCCCGGTGTGCGTTGGCCTTTACGTTATTATCCCGTTACTATCTAGAATATTTTCTAAGAAAAACATTTCCTTTATTCGTCACCGTTGAAAATATTTGTCTATCCTTCAGGCTTAATCAGCAAATTGAAGTAAAACTTTTGGTCTCATTTATGATCTTATCTTTGTATTAAGTCAAATACATCGCTCATTTCTTCTTCATCATTAGTTATTTAAATTCTTTGAGAGTCAGCGAATATTATACATACACATACAATAAGTATAATCTAGCATAATATATAATACTAAACCGAGACAGTACTATGGCAGCTAAAGGCGCATAGAGCCTTGAGGAATTTAAAGTGTCTTATAATCTTTTAACCACTTCTTCTTGGTAAAAGAATTACTATTAAATTAATAACGTCTCTTCTTTCCACAGACACTTTAGACAAGCAAGGACTGAAGCCAATCTTCAACATCCTAACATCACTAGGGCTTCCACCATTCCCCACGTTTATTAACGTCACTGAAGTGGACTACTCTTCTTATACCTTCGATTGGTTGGAAACCGTCATAAAGGTCAAGACTCAGATCGGCATGGATGTCATCATCGGATTCGACATATTTGCTGATCCGAGAAACTCGTCTACGTATACTCTTGCTATGGGCACTCCAGAGACAACCAATCCATTTCCAAGGTTTGACGACCTTACGTATAATTTCTTTACTTTTTCTTTTTTTGCTAAAATCTATGTCTTATATTGGTATGTAGTCACTCACTGATGTTATTTTATAAATAAGTACCAATTAATATTTACACTTTAATTTTAATGTCTTATATTTATTTGTAACAATGGAAATTGTGTTAACTAGTAATGAAACATTGTGACCAATCTTTTTAAATTAAATTTATTTTACTATCTTGGTAATACGAACCGTCGGAACCCACATACTGAAATATTTTTTTTAACTATCTGTACATTTATCAAAATGTAGAATTTATAGTAATGTATTAAAATAGTATGCAAATAATTATATTTAACCAAGTATGAATGGCAGTGAAATAATTTATATCTATTTTATTTTAATTATTTCTGTGTTTTTACTAGATATCCAAAATGTGGTGTTTATCCACAAAGGCTTTCGTGGTCGTTATTTATTTACAACTGGCATTCTTTATGATTTCTTAATTACTTTGCTCGTAACTAATAAGGTATTTTAATATTTAATATCTAATTCACTCCCTCAACGCGTAATAATATTGATTTCAGCCTACAATATAAACAGAAAGGTCATGGCCATGGTAGTAAAGGCATTCACATACCAAGACGTAAACAAAATCAAAACATTATCCAAGACAACGACTTTGCCGAAATGGTAGACAATATAGATGATGACAAATTCAACTTCGTATATGCACAGCTTATGAAGATATTCGTTAGTGATTCAGAAGAGAATAAAGACATGAAACTAACCGAAACTGAGCTGGATGAAAATATCATAGCTACTAAAGATGCTTATGTGTTGATCAAGGAAGCTATTTACGAGGTAAACTTATACAATTATTATCTATGTAATGTTTATTTATTTGGTAGACAATAAAACATTAACATGTTTTTTTTACACCCTGGGGCACGTTAATTCAACGTTAGTGATGTTAGTCTAGAATTTGAAAACGACAAGATTTTGGTATACCTATGTAAGTAGGTATATATTAAATAAGATAATGTATTCTATTATATCAGTCACCTATTACGCTTAAAGTAAGCTCTGTTTAGCTTTGGCAAAATGATGCTGTATGGATTGTCCAGCCTTAATTATTTGTACTGTATCGAGAAGCTTTTAATGAGAATGCATTTATAGAACCTTTATGTTTGACAAACTCTGTGTGCGCGGTGGGCGAAGGTCTGCCTGTGACGCAGGAGGTTGCAAGTTCGATTCCCGCCTTGGGACAAAAGTTTGTACAATCTGCAGACATTTGTTCAGGGAGTTCTGGTCGTTTTCTATGTATGATAAAAATATCTATCTATGTATTCTAATGCTGCTTAGCTTGGGGATAGATAATGCTGTGTAAATTGTCCAGGATTGTTTATTTATTTTCATCATGACATTACTGCTATGGCAGTAAGTACAGTCAACGGACAGAATAGAAAACATTAATATTATCGTTTATATTAAAGTTATCATTATCAGACATGCATTGAATTTAGCGTGCACGTTATGACACCTGCATGTCTCTCTAGTATGTTTAATGGATAATAGCAAGCTTGCGTGGAAAATGTGGAAATGCAGAAAGCATAGAGCTTTGTTCCTATAATGTCCCATAATAATGATTGTCGTGTTATTGATTTGATATAATCTAGTTTGACCCGACTCTTTCTGAAATGACTTGGACTACTTTGTTTCATTACTTACTTACTAATTGGATTGTTTGGATCAATACTGTTTGTTTTTGTGATAAGTAATTGAAGTTTATATTATAGCTGTTTTCTTACAACTAACAGAACAAATAATTTTCAATGTTATTTTATACTAATGGGGCCTTTATTTGAGTGGCGTCAGTAACGCTCTTCCAGAGACGTTGTTTTGATGTCTTTTAATACATTTTCAATGTGTTTTCTTATTTCCAGCTAGAAAACGACAACAGCACCGATTCTGATGATGAAAATTACCACAACCTACCGCGTTTCACCGTTAACGAACTCCAAAATTTGACCGACATAAACGTAGTGCACAACAACGCCACCGCTACACCTATCTGGAAACGATACCTCGAAGGGATATTTAACGTTAGTGATGTTAGTCTAGACTTTGAAAACGACAAGATTTTGGTATCAAAGCCTGATCTAGTGTATCTAGCCCAGATAGCGGCATACATGGCTCAGACTCCTCCTGTAATTATAGAGCTTTATATTTGGATCAAGGTAAGCGAAGACGATGGTGATCAAAGTCATATATCCCCTAGCTCTAGGCTCTTTGCGACTCAAGTACGTGAGTCTTTTATAGCTGATGATGATGATGATGATAGGTATTGAAAAGGTTGTTGAATTTCCACAGGTTGTAGAAGTAATGGCAATCCATACAACGTCAGAGCTACGAACTCTATTCGAGAAAGCGTATCAACACGAGAGTTCCTACTATTACTCCGGGTCCCGAAGCCTGCAGTGCGCTAACGCTGTTAACGATATGTTAGGCATGGCGGTGTCTTACGGCATAGCTGACCCCCATTTCTTCAATGTTACAAAGCCTAAGGTAAATTTACGGTTAACTCACAGTACTTTTAAAGAAAAACATGTAGAAAACGTTAAAAAATCCTTGTGTGAAACCATAAGAAATTGAGCCTTGCAAAATACCTTATATATAACAGAAAGAATCAACACAATAATTTAAACAAAACCTGTTCCAGATCGAAATAATGCTAAATGAACTGAAAAACTCTTTGGCGCATTTAGTTGGACAAGCAAGATGGATGGACGATGACACGAAACTAGCAACATACCAAAAGATCATACAAATGAAATCTCTCATTGGTTTCCCAGACTGGTTACTAGAAGATGGAAAGTTAGATGAATACTACAGTGGAATTGAAGTAAAGTCAGGCAAACACTTGGAAAATCTGATAAATATTATCCAGGCATTGGTTATAAAGGGGTTTAACAAGTTCCATGCCGTGCACAATATAACATGGGCGACTGAACCAACTGAAGTCAACGCGTACCATACGTTTCAACACAACACTATCAGTTAGTAAACCAATATAAACAGGCCTTTTTAGTTGATGGCACTCCAAACTTCAAACTTTCTTCTACAAACTAAAAAGCTTTTGTTTTTCAGCTGTTCCATTGGTCGTTCTTCAGTATCCTTTCTTTAACTTGGGAATTGAGTGAGTACACTTTGTTTCTAAGTTTCTTCCAAGTAATGTAGAAAAAAAAACCAGACTATTGACAAAAGTTTTGTTCTCAGTTCTCTTAATTATGGATCTTTGGGCACAGTACTTGGACATGAAATCACTCATGGCTTCGATAATTTTGGTAAGATTTATCAAAGCTAGAAAGTTGTATGTGTTATGATAATAATCTTTCTGGTTATCAATTTTTTTGTTCGTTATCAGGTCGCTATTTCGACAAGAATGGAAATGCTCTACCCTGGTGGACAAACGAAACTATAGAATCTTTTGAGAACAAGACAAAATGCTTTGTGGACCAATACTCCAGCTATTTTTTACCAGGACTACAGAAACATGTAAGTTTTATAAGAGGGAGTAGATAATAGGCCTCTTAGAAAAAAATGGAGGAAGGCTCTTGTCCAAGCTAGACTGACGGATTTCTACCTAAGATCCTTTCTTGCAAGTATTTTTAATTCAAAGCATGAAAGATAGCGTTTTGTACAACTGGTTCTCAGAAATACATACAATACAACTCACGACATTCATCATCGTTCATTATCATCAGTCTATATTAGTCCACAGCTGGCCTCCCCCAATGAGAGCAATAGCGCCCTGTCTCTCGACGTTATTTCAAATAAATCAATTTTGCTAGCCCTTTCACACAGCATCATTAGCCTCCAAGTAAATAAAAATTAATAGGTACCTGAAGATTTTTCTTAATGGAGAGCGCATATATCTCCTAAAAATATCCACACTACGAATAAATATGTATCCAACAACCTTCAACCAGGGCCGGAAGTTGACTTTACTCCACGTGAAATTATTTATTAAAAAATAACAGCATTGTTACCAACATGGTAAGTATTTATTATAGGTAAAATGCTATCGAACTCTTAGGCCACGTTAACATGATCACGACAATGCTAGAGCAGAGTAGACTCGAAGAAGTAGCTTCATAAATGTGATATAATGACGACCTCTGTGGCGCGGTGGGCGAAGGTCCGCCTGCGACGCAAGAGGTTGCGGGTTCGATTTCCGCCTCGGGACAAATATTTATACGATCTGCAGGTATTTGTTCCGGGTGTTCTGGTCGTTTTATGTATATAATAAAAAATATATATCTATGTAATGTATTGTATTATGTATATCAGTTATCTAGGGGCAATATCTAGTATTGCTGTGCATTCTCCAGCATTATTTATTTATTTAAAAACACATGCTATAATCACCATACCGAAAATAGTTTGTTATTTTTATTTATTTGTTCATCATACGAGTGTACATGTGATAGCTGTTGCCACTCGCATCATTTTCCTAGCCAAAATCGAAAAATCTCATGAGATGCTTGGTTGTTGTCACTAGGAGCAAGCTCGGAAAATTAGAACGCGATGCGAGAGTATTTAGATCTGATGCCGTCGTCTCACTGCGATCAGGGTTGCCACAATACGATTTGCGTCCGAGTGCACTAGGTCCAGTCGGTCTCGGAGCAGACTCTGGTCGTGTCAAAGCCGCTTTAAGTTAAGTTTGGAAATAAATACGTGCAGGTAGATGGCAAGAAAACCCTGGGCGAGAACATAGCAGATAACGGAGGTGTCAGAGAAGCACTAGCGGCCTTGCGCAACCATCTCAGGAAAACTGGTCCTGAGAAGAAACTACCCGGTTTCGAGAAGTTTACCTCGGATCAAATGTTTTTTCTATCCTACGGGAATGTGAGTATCTTCGATGCTAAATAAGAACGGAATAGTAATGGTATTCTAGAATCACTCTACATGATATAGTGGTGATCTGCAATAATATATTATTGCTCATTATAAAATGCATTGTAAAACATTGGAGGTACACATGTACCTCCAATGTTAAAAAACGTTAAAAAACAGTTATGTTTTAGACCCAAAAGACCAGGCTCTTCTATTGATCTATGGCTATTGAACCATAGATTGCCCTCCGTAGGCTCAGAGGTGTGCAGCCGCCAGTATAAAGACTGTGGTTCAGAGTCATATTTTCGGCTAATACGAGGATAAACACTTTTCTAGAGTTTGTAATGATACACCATGCGTTAGCATCCCTAGTACATCTGTGGATACACCTAATGCGGTTGTAGAGCACATCAAGTCTACCTGCTACCAAAGCAATGCCCGTAGACTGTAGGTTCCTAATAATTGTTAACTGTTTCCATTGTGTTTTTCAGCTCTGGTGCGGCGTTTCTACCTCAGAATCTCTGCAGTCAGACCTAGAAGACGAACACGCACCTCAGCAGTTTCGAGTCGCAGGTTCCTTACAAAATATAGAGGCATTCGCGAAATCGTGGAAATGCACGCCTGGATCGTTCATGAATCCAGAGAAGAAGTGCATTATTTACTAGATGTGGAGATGTAAGAAGTAGTGAATGATAAGCGTAGACTGATGTTTAAAGATATCTTAAATGTTGGTACATATTAAGAGCGGGCCTAATGCAAAAAATTGTGAAAAGGATAGGCATAGGAACAGGGACAGAGTAAAGCAATGTCAGTGCAAAAATCAAGTTTTTGCTTCTTTTCTATTAATGATTCAAAATTTAAGCATTAAATAGAAAAACTACACGATTACTTAAATAAAACATTACTCTGGCTATGTAATTCAAAATAATATGGTGTTGTCGCTGATACTTTAGAGCATTTCAATTAAAACAATTTTAAAGCGATTTTTGTATAATTTTTTGTAAAGAAACTAGTTTATTTTTCAAAATTCTATTCGATTACTCGACTTCTATGGGTTTTTCCCCTACCTATCGTATTTTTTAATTAGAATATTTAAGTTACCATAGATGTAAGGGTTGAAAAATACACAATTTGCTTGATTTTTGCATTAGGCGCTCTTAATTTAAAAGTACATTACAGTATACAAAGCAATGAGAAAAACTGGTTAGATCTAAGTTTTCTTGCAGGGAGTTAGGTATTGGTATGCTGATAAAAAACACTTTACCATACACTTCTATGGCTGCAAGGTTTGCTTACAAAAAATACAGTCATTTTGCGGTTCCAGAATCCGAAGGTTTGTATCTAAATGAGTTATTGAGTATTTTATTGTCAATTTCCCTTGACAATAGATGAAACTGTTAGCTGAATGTAGGACCAATAATGCAATAATTTTATATTTAAGCTAAAATAGTGTAACTATGTACTCACCTAAGTATAAAACTTAAAGTTGTAAATATAAATTATATAATTAAAATAATTATTTTGTCACTACAACTGTTTCTATTCGCCGTCATATTCATCAATACTTTTTTGTACTGTCATATTAGGCCTATTTTGGAACCAAAACTTCTACAAATTATAGTGACTAAAATATTTTGAACGACCCGTAATCTTCGTATGGGCAGGCCTGGGATCACCAATTCTAAGGTTAGACGACTTGTAGGTATTTTTTCTTTCTATCTTTGTTTCTCGTTTCGGCTTGTATTTTTTCAGCATCAATTTTTTTCACAAAAAACAAAACATTGTAAGTAATTCATCATTTTCTGAAAACGACCAGAACATCCGGAACAAATACCTGCAGATCAACAAATGTTTGTAATATTGTTGTTCCTAAGGCGGGAATCCAACCCGCAACCTCCTGCGTCGCAGGCGTACCTTCGCCCACATAGGTCGTCATTTATTTATAACTTGAATTTTTTAGGTACTTTGTTCGTGACTAGGTAAAGTTACGTACTAAGGTATACTTTTTATTATTTAATATCTAATCCAGTACTTAACGAGTACCTAATATAGATATTGATTTCAGCCTACAGTATAAGCAGAAAGGTCATGGCCATGGTAGTAAAGGCATCCACATACCAAGACGTAAACGAAATTAAAACTTCATCCAAGACAACGTCTTTGCCGTAATGGTAGACATTAGACAATATAGATGATGACAAATTTAACTTCGTATATGCACAGCTTATGAAGATATTCGTCAGTGATTCAGAAGAGAATAAAGACATGAAACTAACAGAAACTAAACTCGATGAAAATATCATAACTACTAAAAACACATTTTATTAATCTTTAATAAGGTGAAGAACCAAAATCAAATGAATTGTTTTTTTATAATTTTGACTACCTATGTTAGAATAGAAGTCAGTTTTTAATTAAAAAACAATTACAACTAAAATTTACACTTACATCTATTTTCTTAAAATCCTAGCATGCACCAGCAGAGTGCCCAGAATGCTGGCAGCATTGCCACGTTGAATAGCAATGCCAATTCGTTGACCGAAATAAAAACCAGCATTTCGATTACCTGTGGACTCTAGTAGTTTTGTATGATCTTTATAGATAACGTGTGCCCCAGGACCCCAAGGACCTAGGGTGTCCACCCCAAACGGCTCGAATAGGTACATCTATAATATAAAAATGAATCGCAAAATGTGTTGGTAAGCGCATAACTCAACAACGCCTGGACCAATTTGGCCAAATCTTTCTTTGTTGTGTTTGTTATTGTCAGGAGAAGGTTCTTATGAAAGAAAAAATTAAGAAAGTTGGAAACATAAATTTCCACGGGGGCGAAGCCGCGGTTCGCAGCTAGTATAATACTAAAGATGCTTATGTGCTGATCAAGTACTCGTAAACGAGGTAAACTTACATATACCTATGAAGCTTTTACATGAAAATGGAATTGTAGATCTATAATATTCTTTATTACATAAACTGCTGTGGCAATTAGGACAGTAATCTCACAGAATAGGAATCATTTATGATATTGTGATTGCACACCAATATTATAAATACGAAAGTTTGTATGTTTAGATGGATGGATGGATGTTTGTTACTTCTACACGCCAAAACTACTGAACAGATCGAGTTGAAATTTTCCATATAGGTGGTTCTACGCTCAGGCCTAAAACTCTGTTTGACTCCAGAGTAAAACAAAAGCTACTTTTTATCCCAGAAATCAGTTCCCTTGACATAGTTTCCATAGAAACCACGTGTATGAAGCCGCGGACAGAAACTAGTCATTTATAATATTAAAAATATCAGACGTGCATTGGATTGAGAGTGTATGTTATGACACCTGCATGTCTCCCTATTCTAGTATAAACTCCTAGCGAGTTGCAAAATCTATCAATTAATAAATTCAAACAAATTGTCAAAGCTTTTCTGTGCAAAATGTAAAAATGACTGAAAGATATTTTCCTCAAATATTTTATTTTCAAAAGTTCACAAATAACAATCAGTGATGATAGCCTATTCCCGACAAATGGGCCAATCCCGACGACAGGCCAACTCCAGACAAATGACCAATCCCTGAGGAAAGGCCGATTCCTGACGAAAGGCCAATTCCCGACGAAAGCCCAATTCCCGACGAAAGACCATATCCCGTGGACAACGGGAGTCCCGCGCCTAATCCACTGGCGTACCCTAGCGATGAGTAGCCGCTAACTCCAACCGATGAGACAGGTACGCTGGCGACTGAAGAGACAGCCACAGGCGCCGCTTGCACCACGGGGACGGGTTGTTGGACCACCACGGGCTGAGGCACCGCGACAGGTCGGTCTACATGCACCGGAACCGGCACCTGGACCCTTCTCTCCACATACACAGGATGAGGAACTGGAACCTGCCGATCCACGTATACAGGCCTGTCCACCGGGACGGGCCTGTCAACCGTCACCTGATACGGCACCGGCACGGAAACCTTTACAGGATATGGCACCTTCCTTTCGTAATAAACGGGCACTTGCTTCGTTATCTCAACTGGAACTTTCTGTACGACAGGGTATGGCACAGGTCGGTCCACTGGTACAGGCACGTTGACTCTGTACGGGACAGGCACCTGGCGGTCTACTGGAACAGCCACTGGAACCTGAACCGGTACTTGAACGTCGCGGGTAATGGTGCGAGTGATGAATCGGGGGACTTCTTGTCTCAGTATAACAGGGTTGGGTTGGACGTTGACTGATGTCTGCACGGACGGTGCTGGAAGGGCTACTGGAGCGGCGACGGCTACAGCCGGCGCTGCAGAAACTGCCAGAGCTGGTGCTGCCGAGACCGCTACGGCTGGTCCAGAAATGCCAACCCCTCCAGAAAGACCTATACCCCCTCCAGAGATGCCTATACCCCCACCAGAGATGCCTATACCCCCTCCAGAGACGCCTATACCCCCACCAGATATGCCTATACCCCCTTCAGAGATGCCAATACCAGATCCGATAGCACTTCCATAAGAAACACCGTGACCGATAGTGCTGCCATAAGAAATTCCATGGCCTCCGATAAGACCTCCGTATGATGGCAGGCCCAGGTGTGAGACGTCTCTTTTTACTCCTTTCTCTGATGTGACCTTCCCCTTGATTCCGCCCTCAAGGAGCAATTTGGATACTTTCTGTTTGGAAACCACTTCTCCTGCTGTTGAAAGACTGCTCAGTGCAAGCAGCACCTGAAAAGAAGTGGACCTTTAGAACTTCGATCTAAAGTTAAGAACTTAGAGTCGTTATCTTTGCAATAAAACCTTAAGCTTACGTAAGCAAGACAAAGTATAAAATATTGCTTAGTTGAATGAAATAGAAGAAAATCTAAACGGTTATAGAGACAGCTGTAGGTAAGGTGCCTGTGAACTAGGGCAAGGCTAGCTACTTGAACCTTACGGAACTAGGGTTAGTAAGGTGGCGGCGCTTTTGCACTAAACCACCTACATAGGTGAATTGCAACTATTTTAACATGAGAAACTCAAATCAAAACAGGTAGGTAATCTTCAACGCACATACAACTCCTAAACTTGCAGACAACTTATGACTATTTGAAATTTTCACCAATAAAGTACATAGCTAATTATGATGTACTCATAAAAATCTCATATAGACGATATTAAACCGTTTTAATGACGAGCGCTAGGTGGAGTAAACCCACTCCACGTAAAATTGATCATTTTTAATGCGTATAAGAAGTCAATGGTTACACATTACATAAACGAACATTAATTTGTAGCATTCAATCGGATGTACCGAAGTCAATTATTAAAATTTCGTAATGACTATTGAAGTGAATCTAATAAGCATACGTAACGAAAATGTTAGTCATATACTAAGTACCAACCATGTTCAATGTTTTAAACAAGTTAAATTTGATAACTACATAAATGTTCTCTACTTGAAAATCTGCATTACACCCTAATCATTATCAACAGTGCAGCCATGTGTTGCGACGATTTTGTTAACATACATTTGATTCTAACCTATATTTAGCAAAGACGTCTTTTTATTTTATTTTGCTCACCACCACGCTTCCGTGCTAGCCTCATTAAGTGGCCCCACGATTTGTAGAAGAAAAAAACTAAGATAAATACTGTAGGGTGAAATTTCCACCAGGACACTAACTACCCCACATATAACCTATGAAATAAAGTATAGAAGGTATAAATAAAGAAGAAGGGGTTTTATTCATCGAATATTCGCGATTCGCCGAGGGCGTTCCTTATGATCGATGCATTCTAAGAATCGATTTTTTCAATCGATCAATTTCTTTAAAGTACCGGACGAAATTTTACCTTATCCTATACTATATTTACATTTAACATATTGTGTACTAAGCCGTGAGGGTGTGATTCTGGAATATCGAGCTGCATTAAAAAAATAGATTCACCCCTTTCGGCTATACAGTTAGGTAAGAGCCTATAATGTGGGTGTCAATAATTACAGCTTACCATCAAAACCTGAACTAACGCCATGTTTTCTCTGAGATCACAAATCACATTGGGTTACTTTAGAAAAATCCAAAAACCAATCCAACAACCACGGGCTACTTCCAATCAATATGTGATCGATACAGTTCACCCTAGCTTATATAGACATATTAGTTACTTGGTCCAGCGCTCGTATCCATAATGCGAGACGGTTAGACCTCGTGTTGAACGGAATTATATCTGTCGATGGATCTGATCAATCAAGGTATTAGCAAAAAAAAATACTTTTTAGTAAGATTTTTTTCAGTGACATAAACATTTAATAAGAAAATTACAATAATAGAATAAAACAATTACAAATATTTACACTTAACGTGAAGTAGGTCCCAAAACTCAGGTTTTGCCTAGACGGAAAACCAGTTTTTAAGGCAAGAAAACATAATTTTTTAAAATCTTTTTTGATGAGCATCAAAAGTTTAGGATTTTCGTTAGTAAGTTATGGGAGCCGAAACACGATTGACTCAACTTGACTCGATAGAAAAAAATCGCAAAGTTTCCTCTAAATTTTGCATTTTTACTACGGAAAACCAGTTTCATTTGCTCGTTACTTAACATATTTGAATGAAATATTGTCTAAAAAATACTTAACTAAACACTTTAGAGGATTATGGTTTTAGTTTTTTGCGAAAGAGTATTATTTTAGAGCAATAACAAATTTATAAATAAAAAGCAGTGAAATTGCGCGCGGGCCGGCTCTTGCGTCCCTTTCTCGCTTTCACTGCGCGGTGTTCGCTCGTCCTTATCTCGAAAATACGAACGTACTTCGCCTTAAATAATAAGGCAGCATTGCCATGTTGAATAAAAAATTGCCACGTTAGGCACGTTAGCTAGATATTCTTAGCTACCTTCACAATTATTATGAATGTACCTAGGCATAAAGAAATGTCTCGTTATAATATAGCAAAAGCTCAATCATAGGCCTATGAAAGCTTAGGATTAAAAAGGGGGATAAACGGAAACGATTTCATCTTTAAATTTGATTCTCCGTACTCGGACTACCTTGGACCGATACGCATACGAGTGTGTGAGTGGGTTCAACGCGGAACCCCTTGTCATTGTGTCGTGGACACGACATATTTTCCCCAAAAATTTAATAATGTCCCAAAAATTTCCGATTTCGGCAGGATTCGAACCCGCGCGCCCCACCCTCAGTACGGGTGTGCCCATAGTAAAAAAATTCTATGTCTATGGGTGTGCCCTAACCAACTAAGCCACGAACCAACTAATCGGTTCAACCGAAAATCTTTGGAGCTCTTATTTATGGCTATAGCGCCGTTATAGCGCCATATTTTGTTTATACTGTCATTCGTTATATTATATCTCCGTTTAGACTCGATACCCAGGTACATTTTAATATTTTTAATACATAGATCGGAGATGAACGAAGGCGGTACTATCTTTGGTCGGAATGTCCAAAAGAGCTTAGATTAGATTTTTATTTATTTAACATTATTTTGAGTGTGTTATACTAGGCTACTTATTACTTAAATAAATTATACATTCGATATCTTATTCGGTAGACTTCATCTAAACTGATAATGAAAAAGGATAACGAAGAACCTTTGTATCTAACAAGGGTCCATAATCTGTTTTGAACTATTCTTTTTCAGAGTTTCCTTTTGCTGTGTAGAGCTAAATATCGTGTTACGGTAAGCAATGGACACGCAGATCGATAACTTACCTCAGTCGGTGCTGGCTTGTCTATACGGTACGTTTTTGGAAAATAATTAATTCTCGATCGAATTCCAGTGAGCCGGGCATTTTTCGCCTGATTTACTGTCACAGACACAAGCTATAAGTACTCTGATTCAAAAACCTGGATATTTTTTGTAGTACATTTGTAGTAAAGGGCCGACCCCAACAGAAATGGGGCATAAGGCCAGGGCAAAGAAGAAGAAGATTTGTAGTAAAGGGGTTACAAAACTCAAGGAATGTTGGTGGAAGATACTTAACGACTTTGGTATTATATAGGCAAAGCACAGAGCTCGAAACAGTTTTTGGTTAAGAAATTAAATACGTCCCAAAAATGAACGATTTCGGCAGGATTCGAACCTGCGCCCCACCCTCAGTACCTACGGATGTGCTCTAATCAACTAAGCCACGAAATCCTAAGTCGGTTCACGGAAAATCTTTCTCTATCCTCCTTCCTTAATCTATCCTAATGAGCGCTATAGCGCCCTCTAGCCCGAGCCTGTCCAGCGTGACGCATCCATAAAATAAAATATCTTGAATCTCAATTCGGAGTATAAGGATTAAGGACAAATAAATATTGTGTCTTACAATTTGTTTATCTGCCGTTTGAGCAATGTTTTATAGTAAGTACATTACAACAAACTATAACCTTGTAGCAATTAAAGTTATATCGATACCTAAAAGTTAGTGTGTATTTATGTAGTGCAGTTAGAAAGATGCAACAACAATTTGTGCTTGGAAAATTAAAGAAATTGTAAGGCAAGAATTGGTTCGAAAATTGTCTTCAATTTTAATTTTCTAATGAAACAACTGAGGTAACATCAGACTGTTGCAAACAATTAGAAGAAAAAACGAATGGATTTTTAGAAGGTAGAACTCTAACTTCCAGATTTAGTTTTATTTTTGTTATCTCTTATTACGGTGGTAACTAAGTACATATTATGGAAAATGGTGTAAATTAGACCAATTAGATAATATAACATGGGCAGGACGGTCACTCCCTAAGTTTTCGCGTCCTTAAGAGGTTTTTTAAGCCTGATTAAAATACTGGGTATGTCTCCACTATGAATATCTAGTGCGTTTGCATTTCGATGAATCTTACATGAGTTAGCATCCTGCTTCGCTTTTTAGTACCTCTAGCTCTACTTAATAAGGAAATTTCAAACTCCTTAACCTAATGTACATGACGATTACGGCGTTAGAATCGACCTCTCCAACTCAGCTCGTGCATGTCGTAAGATATGGCCCCTTCATATTAGGTCGCAAGCAGTGCGACAGTGTGGCAGAATTTTCTATTGACGGCACCAGATGACAGACAATTCGCAGACCTCCCTTTTGAAGCTTGTGGAAAGCCATTTTATCACTGTAAAATGTATCAAAATTTAACGAGTTTGTGAACTTATGTAAATACACGTTTTGGTGCTGGGTGTAGCAGTTCCTATTGGATTAACGCTTTCATGGCCCAAGACGCAGAAGTAGTGATAGTCTACGCGTAAAACCAAAAACAAAGTTTCTGATTCGGTTTCGTAATAAACGCTATCTTATGCAAGTGAAATTGGAGTTGGTTTTGCTTAAAAACGAATCAGAAACTTCGGTTTTCGTTTTCCGAGTAACCCTGTTCCAGCTCCGTCATAGCAGCGGCAGTGAATGCGTTAATGAGCGCAAAGAATTAGTTTGTCGAGACTGATCGCACGCCGCCGTCGAGATGCCGTCCGCTATGACAATCACGTGTCGCACGGCAGTCGCGCTGTTCTTTTTTGGCTCTTCTGAGCAGCGCGACGGCCGCGTTGCTTGCGACAGTGTAAAGGAGCTTTAATGGTTGTTACCATTAGAGGTAGGGCAGCTCCTTCATTCTGTGTATTTTAACTCCGATGACCAATCCGCCGTTTAGCTGTGTGGTGCCGGCTTAGAATTTGCACCACCCCAACTCTTCCCGTGGGTGTCGTAAGAGGCGACTAAGAGACATACACCGGGGGCGGGCAGCAGCGCCTCTTGCAGAATAGATCTACCACCGAACTGCGATCTCCAACCCGCATGCCCAACGTGGTGATCTTGGGCATTACCCCTCATGAGATAAAAAAATCAGGGGGAGGCCTGCGTCCAGCTGTGGACTATTATAAGCTATTGAGGAGAGGTGGGGTGACCAATCCGCCTGCCAAGTGCCAAGCACGGTGATTATGGCAACCCTACCCCCCCCCCTCCCTCTTTCCTAGGTAGTCCGAATTTCACCCATTGTTCTGGTCATTTTCTTTTGATACTTTATTTATTTCATAAAAATGTACACTGTTACTTGCTTTATGTAGTCGGAAATCTACTTAGTACTTACTGGGTAGGTAATAAAAAACATTAGAGTTCCTTAATTATCTATTTATCTCGAACGCTTGTATACCAAATAAACAAAAAACACCATCTGTCATCATCATCATATAACACAATTTATAATCACACCAATTGCCTACAAATCACACAAAACTCACAAAACAATAATCTACCTACGAAACTAAGAGTTAGTCAGTCATATTGGTTTACTATTTCGTTATAGCTCTACTTTCTAGCTAGATTATCTTTGCACACTTACATTGCTTTAATTTAGTCTAATGTCTGTCTAAATACACAGATAGAGTAAACTGTTTAGTCTTAGAGAGAACAGGAGAGCTTCCTATACGTTTACTTTTAAAAACAGTCGACGAATTCTTAGCTGCTATAACCTCTTTAACTTCTTTAATTTTCTGTGTAGTTTTATCCACCTCTTCTGCTACTTCAATATCCTCTTCTGTAGTGGTAGTAACTTCAGTGGTAGTTACGGTAGTGGTAGTAAGATTGGCTTGGGCTGTGGTAGTTTCTGGTAGGATTTCGCAGGTTTTGCCGGAAATGCCGGAGGGACAGTCGCATCGGTAGTGGCCGTCATCAGCTTCCAAGGATTGACATCTGCCGTTGTTTTTGCAGGTTTCTGGGTTCTTTTCGCAGTAGTTTAGCTCTGGAAAGAATTTCTTTATATTAATGTACTAAAAATGTTTCGCATTTGCAATTCATAAAATTTGATAATTCGAAATTAATAAATAATGCTGGACAATTCACACAGCATTATCTAGCCCCAAGCTAAGCAGAGCTTGTGTTATGGGTACTAGATAACTGATATACATAATACAATACATTACATAGATAGATATTTTTTATTATACATACATAATAAACGACCAGAACACCCGGAACAAGTACCTGCAGATCGTACAAATATTTGTCCCAGAGCGGGAATCGAACCCTCTTGCGTCGCAGGCGGTTTAAAAATGAATTAATCAAGGCGACTTGATTTCGAGGCTTAGTTGGTTAGAGCACACCCGTACTGAGGGTGGGCGCGGGTTCGAGTCCCGTTTTTTTTTGCAAACTAGTTCTGTTTTATATCTCATGTTAAAAGCTTATATTTCTTGAAACATAATTAATGAACATTAATAAACAGTGTACACTTCATTGCCATGTTTGATGAAATATGGCTCAGTCGTTTTATTGCAATGTTATGATGGAATAAAGATGAAAAAATATAAAAGAATAAGAAATAACATCTAAGATATAAAATGTAATTACTTGTCTATAAAAGCTCGTCAACTGAACCAAAGAAGGAAATAAATTAAAAAAACCAAAGAAATAAATTAATATATTTAAGATTATTTATCGGGTGTTTATCGCGTACCTTTTGCTTTCTTTTCCCCAACGTTTCAACCGCGTTTCAGCGATCGTGGTCACGGGGCGACGATCGCTGAAACGCGGTTGAAACGTTGGGGAAAAGAAAGCAAAAGGTACGCGATAAATACCCGATAAATAATCTTAAATATGTTATCAAATCGCGAAAGTTTAAAAAGTTTAATAAATGAATAATCCCTAAGCTTCCAATGTTATTTGAAAGGCTCATAGCTGAAATATTTGCAACGAGTCTGCGACACTAATTGCTCATATTTAGAACTGTTATAGAAACCGTTAAAATATAAAAAAAAAAAAATTATAACGATGCTTTAAACACCTAGCAAACTTATTAGCGCGTCTTATTGGGAATTAGTAGAAAAACTTGGTCTAGAACTTTACAGGTGTGGAGTTGATGGTTTATTTTATTTTATGTCACAATCGTTAGCCATAATCTCACGTATGATTCCGAGAAATGGATGGCAAGTTTGTTAGGGAATGTCTGATATAGTACCTACTAGACTAGGCTTCTAATGTCTGTACTGATCTGATCTTTGATAATTTGTACTTATTCTATCACGATTAATTATCAGCATCCTCATTAACCTATAATATTAGTCCACTGTTGGACATATGCCTCCCCTAATGAGCGCCATATAATAGTGATCTGTCTTCAGTATGACGCATCAAGCATCCGCCTGCAGTCTTTCGCAGGTCGTCATCTCATCAGGCCGAAGGGCGTCCTACACTACGTTTGCTGAGTCGTAGTCTCCACTCAAGAACACGTTTACCCGGGCGGTTGTCGGTTCTTCTCGAGATATGGCCGGCCCACTGTCACTTAGAGCTATGTCTAGTCTTTGCTTTTTTGCTTTATAGTGCGTTACTCGCACTAGGTAAATTTTCCACGAAAATTTGATAATGTCCCAAAAAATTTCGATTCGGAAGGAATTTTTTTGGGACATTATTAAATTTTTATGTCCAGTCTGTTCCAGAGTCGGCTGCAGTCGGCGCCCGCGTCATTCAGCCCACCTTGCACCCCATACCTAACACTATAATTGTTACCTTCGTCACACAGCATGCCGCCCCACCCCTTGTCACAGGTGCACTCCCAGGGCCGGCTGCAGGAGCCGTGTGCGCAGCCCGGGTAGCGGTGGCAGGTGCTGCAGTCGTCGCCGGTCCAGCCCACCTTGCAGCGGCACTCGCCGGGCCGGCGGCAGTAGCCGCGCTCGCTGTGGCAGCCGGGGGCGCAGACCGCTGTGTAACATGAGTGGTAAATAATAAACCAGGCATACCATATTCATGTGTCGCGATGTATTGTACCGGTAGACTGCTTAGAATTTGCACCGTTTCAACTCTTTCCATGGTTTTCAGTAAGGTTTTGCGACTAAGGAATATCTCCCATAAGGGGGGGGGAGGTGCAGCGCCCTTGCAGTTCACATTCTCCACCGAACTACGAAACTACGAACCCATCCGCCGTGCCCAACGTGACGTATAAGGTATTATCCTCTAATGCTAATGATAATAGGGATGTTAACCATAATCACAAATTAAAGTTTAGTGTTAATTTTATAATCATTTGTATTATTAGAATATCGAAAATCACATTTTTATAATATAATATAACTTATTGAATTTATTAAAAATGATTTTAAATGCTATATTTATAATCTGTTGTCAAGTGACTGCAAACGCCATTATAAGCTTATGACGTCACTAGCTGCAAAACTAGCTGTCGCACTGTTTGTTTACCTTTCTGCATTTTCTCATAACGACGAATTAGTCTGTAAATTACATAATATTAATACATGATGGAATCCGGATTCACTAAAGGGAATAGTTCCAACTTACCAAAAGTAGATTTGTTGATGGTGGCAAACTTTTTTGCAAGAAACGAAGACTTTTGTGGTTCAGAATTCAGGAACGTGAAAACATCTTTGTAGGTACTCTTTTACGTTTAATACCATTTATCTATCTACGAATACATAAATAACAGTCAAGTACATGTGTAATAGATGATTTTCTGCTTTTTATATATAATTTATCGTGTTTAGAACATCGTTTAAATCACTGTTTACAAAGTTAGGTTATGTGCTAAAACAATAAATTCGTAACATTTGCTTATCTTTTGGCACATGAATAAACAGTTTTTCCGGTATAGTAATTGTTGTACTTTTACACAGGGGGCACTGCACAGGTTTTGTAAAACTTTGTGTTCATTTTGATTGTTTGTATTCAAGTAAAATTAAGAAAACACATGTCCTAATCGAACAATGGACATACAACATACAGTCATGTCATGAATCGCGACCATCGTTTTGCGGTTCGTGACGTCATTTCTGTTACGTGACAGTTGTTAGTGTTTTAGCGGAAAAGTTTAAAATTACTCTATTTTTGTACATTTTCTTATCGAAAATAGTAATATTTTTAAAGAAAATATTTTTTTTTATGCTAAACAAGAGTCCATCTTCAAAATAAAAGCAATTCCGAAAAATTGTTAACATCCCTATAGTCAGCGAGGCGCTTAATAGACTAACTCCTCACGCGCACTAATATCCATTCGAAAGAGGTACTGAGTAAAAACGGCAATAGGTATAAATTAATACGGATTATAACTAGCAGCCATTGTTCCTCTGGCCCAGGTAGACGAGTAAATCCGGCCCTAGCCTAACTTTGGCGGATTAGGAGAGCCCAATACGGTTGTTGTTCTCAATACTACCCTGCATCAATAAATTTGTTGATCGCCGCAAAGAAACAGTATTCCCTGCTATAATCAGTCAACGTGTCGGAAGAATAATCTATATGGGAGAGACCTGCGTTCAGCAGTGGACCAACATAGAAGATATTATACGAGACAAAATAATCAAGATACTTTGGTACCAAAGTATCTTCCTCCTTTCAAGGAGTTGTAGAAAACAACTATCTCGAATACGAACATTTTCTGATAGCTATGTGACGCTGTTATTTCTTTTCACTAAACTTCGTTGCGCTTTACCTGCTTTAGTGGTAGCCTCAATCTGCGGTTGTCGTAAAGGCAAAATTTCTCCTCAGACCAGAACTTAAACAGCAGGCAGTAAATATCTCCTAAACCGAGCACTAGTTTTATACATAGTTTACATAGTTTTCCCTGTTCTAATCAGTCAACGTGTCGAAAGAAATGAATTTAAAATTGCGTAGGTACTCACGTGTCTGACACAGCAACCCAGTGTATCCCTTCGCACACTTGCACTCGAGCGGCTTGTCGCAGTAGCCGTGCTGACAGCCCGGCAGCGGCTGGCAGTCGCGGCAGGTCGGGCCGGTCCAGCCGAAGCGGCAGCGGCACTCGCCGGGCTGCTCGCAGTAGCCGCGGGTGGCGTGGCAGTCGGAGCGGCAGGTCGCTACAACAGAACACTCCATATATCACAAAGATTCTAGTGTAGGATCCCAGGATATATCTCTTAAAACACAGTACGCCAGTTATTCTTACGTTCGGAGCAGAAGATGCCGTCCCATCCTTCCTTGCAGATACACTCAAACGACACATTGCAGTATCCGTGGAGACAGCCCGGCATAGCTATGCACTTGTTGCACTTGTCGCCGTAGAAGCCGAGCTTGCAGCGGCATTCACCAGGCCTCTTGCAGTACCCTAAAATAAGACAAAAATACTTTAAAATAAGCGTAGGTCAAGTTTAAAGCCTTGGCATGGTTGGTGCGCTGTCAGCATGGCAAGCTTTAATAAAAATAAAATTTACTAAGATCTATGGGCGCGGGCAGCAGAATATATCTACCACCGAACTGCGATCCCCAACCGCATGCCCAGCATGGGGATTATGGACGTTACCTCCCATGTGATAAAAGCCATTAAGGCGACTTTCTGGGGGAGACCTGCATTCAGCAGTGGACCATTATAGGAGATATGCGAGACAAGATAAACAAAATACTTTGGTTCCCACCTTGAGAGGAGTTGTAGAAAACAAGCATCTCGAATAAGAACATGTTGTGATAGCTATGGTGATGATGTGGCGTTATTATTTCTGTTTACTAAACATCGTTCCGCTATACTTTAGTGATAACCTCAGTCTGCGGTTGTCGTAAAGGCAAAAATCCTTAGACCAGAACTTAAACAGCAGGCAGCTAATATCTCCCTCAACGGAGCATTCGTTTTATATCATCATCATCACATCGTTCGTTTTATATAAATACATGTTATACATAGTCCAGATTCATATCGTTTATTGTCGTATCTTATCACTTATCACACATCGTAATGAAAATTTTCAAAATAATCAAGCTATTACCTACTCGCCAAAAAAAAAATGACCTACTCGTCAAAACGTGATGAGTACAATTTGCTGTAGAGCGGAACTAATGGCTTTTTTCGCTTTTATCGTATCTTTGCACAAATCATCTTCAATAGATACCCAGATACTTTCAACACTGGATCATAGACGTTAGTCATCGTGACATCGTCTGACTTAGCATCTTTGGGTTATGCACACAAAGGATGGGTACTTTTACTCTTTATGATTCGAATGCATACCCCACTAGAAAGTAGTATAGAAAGCTTTTCGTATTAAATCCTTACCACATCTTAGCAAGTTTTTATTATTTATTTTTTATAGTCTATAGACCTTCGTTTGATACAATCTCACCTGATGGAAAGTGAAGATGTTGGGGACGATGTATCACGAAGGTCTAGAAGATACCTATTCACTCTTGTCTTGAAGAGACCCAGGTTGTAATTAAAAAATAATAAATAAATAATTCTGGGCAATTCACACAGCATTACTAGTCCTAAGCTAAACAGAGCTTGTATTATGGGTACTACATAATGGTTATACATAATACAATACATAACATAGATAGATATTTTTACTATACATAGAAAACGACTAGAACACCCGGAACAAATACCTGCAGATCGTACAAGTATTTGTCCCATCCCAAGGCGGGAATCAAAACCGCAACCTCCTGCGTCGCAGGCGGACCTTCGCCCACCGCGTCACTGATAACAGTGATAACCTACCTGCCTAAAACTTTACCAAGTCTTTAAAATTTTAGAGGAATGACTGTAAAGTGTTTAACAGTTCAATAAATAGCTCTATGTAGGTCAAATACTACAACTTGTATTTTGTATAATTACCCAGACTTGCAAATGACCAAAATGTTTAATTCTGTAATTTGTACGCATATGTTGATACAACTTAGTATTTCTTAATTGAAATTAAATTATCCTACTCTTGGTCGACTCGTGAACGGCATACATTCACGATCTATGACTCAATTAAAAAGTTATTTCAAATATTAGAACTGCTTCTTAAATGGTGTTGTTTATGATCAAAGACATGCACGGGTTAATTAATTATAATTACATGGGCAGGGCAATAGCTGGAAGCGTAATCAATCAATATGCATTACGGAACAATTTCACGCTTCGTGGGCACTCAAAGTGTTATAATCTCGACAAAGACGTCGTAGGATACGAGGAACTGTTAACGAAACGTAAAAAATTCTAAGTATTAATTTCTTTAGGCATCAATTTACATTCATTAATTCGCTAATTGTTTTCCACTTCTTTCACTATATCAATAACACCTTGTTTCTTATTTGAAAATAATAACTGTTTATAAACGTGTTTATAGTATAAAATTTGATAAACGTTATTGATATTTGAATAGATTTTTGCAATTCGGAAAAGTAGGAAATGATTCACGGTTCCTCTGGGGCACAATAAGCTTATCAAGGATTGTGATCGGGGACAATTAATTTTTACAAAATAATTGCTCCGATGGAGACACATCGTGCACTCCACGGTCCTACATAAAGGTCCCGACCCTCAGCAATAAATAAGTATAATTTATAAATTATACTTATTTATTGTTTGTGTAAAAACGCACTATTACAGATGACGATCGTGACGTGACCTGCTTTTTGGCCTACACTGAAAACCAGCGCTGGCTAGACACACTGGTCTACCCAGCACAATGCTGAGTGTGGGTCATATTTGCACTAGAAACTGCTACGCACAAAAAAGATGTAGACTAAGTATAGGATTAATATAGTTTAGTTATTGTGTTGTGTAGTTTTAAGGCAAATCAAAATATTTTCTTCTTTCTTCTTCTCAGCATTGAGGTTATTGACGCAAGGAGGAGGATAAAAACCAATAAGACGATTATCAGAGGGAGGCCTGCGTTCAGTTGTGGACCATTATAGGCTGTTGAATTGAGTATAAGAGAAAATTACAAAAAAGTTTAGAATGGTTCTTCGAAGATACCTTGCAATGGATCGCAGCCCTTCTTGCAGATAGGCACGTCGCACAGGTCGCCCTGCCAGCCCTTTAAGCACTTCGGTTCGCCTTTATCAGTGCACACGTAGTGGCTGTCTTCTGATCTCTCTGCTGGGGAGCATGCCTGCGGAAATAAAACGAAACAAATGAAATTTAAATCTATTTATTTAAAATTATTTGAAAAATGTTACTATTCTGTTGAACAATTTGTTACAGACAAACTAGAATGGGGAGGCCTATGTTCAGCAGTTGACTAATGTAGGCTGATGATGATGATGAAACTAGAATGACTTTAACTTGTGATAAAACAATGAATAACTGACCATTCTGGCTTCTAAATTCAATATAATTAATTACCTATATTTGATGGAAATTTACTTTATCGTTTAAATTATGAACGTTCTTGACATATTGCGTAAATAAACTCAAACTCAGTTTTACAGATTTGGGGAAATTGGCTGTTGTATAGAGTACCAACAAGTCTCCTATTCCATAACTATTTTAAAACTAGAATTAGGGGAGGCCTATGTCCAGCAGTGAACTAATAAAGGCTGATGATGATGATGTTTGATTTGTGTATTGTACCTAATAAATATTGTTCTTTCTTTCTCTATAATAAGTCTTTCATCTACTTCTGTTCTCAGACATATTTTAAACGTTTTCGACTTTTAACTTTGCAACAGTAGTGATTTGTTATGAAGCTCTACTTATATTGCTTATCTATCCATCACATGACCGACCACTTCATTATAAATATGCCAGTCACATTCAGTTTTCACTTTCGATATTTTGGAGTCAACTTGGTCCATCATTGACAATGATTATTACGTAACAACTGAAAGTTAGGATGGCCAAAAGGGTAACGCTTACGAGCGGTTATTTATTTATTTATTACTAGCTCCCCGCCCCGGCTTCGCACGGGTATATTCTATCGCCTATGTTCATGAGGGATAATGTAGGATTCTAATGGTGAAAGAATTTTTCAAATCGGTCCAGTAGTTTCGGAGCCTATTCAATTTAAACAAACAAACAAATCTTTCCTGTTTAAAATATTACTAGCTGCTGTAAGCGGCTTCGCACGCGTTGTTTAAGTTTATTTCTATCCCATGGGAACTGATATATGGGATAAAACCGGGACCAAAAAGTGGCGTGTGTTGCTTTCCATCCTTTCAACTAACTCTATCTATGCCAAGTCACGTCGATTGGTTGATTAATTAGGGCGTGAAGGATGGACAAGCGCATTTATAATGTTAGTATACATTAGTATAACCAACTGTATACATATTATGCTTATAAAAATAAATGTTGACATGAGGTCATGAGATAGGTATATAATGTTTAGAATGAAGAGCTAAGTAGAGAGAAGAGATTTCAGAAGATCCTCAATAAAGGTGTTCTAGATTTTCTTCAAAAGCCTGTTTCAAACCGATTACGTATTCGATCACAAAACGATCACAAAACCACTAACTGTACTAAAGTAGGTATGTAATCAAGGGAGAAAGATGGTTGTCAGGGAAAAGTAAATATAAATTCTTATAAAAAGGACAAGTTTCTCTAAGAAACCTTAAGGATAAACCGGCGCCGTTAATCTGCGTGAGTCAGTCAGACTTTCTAATAAACTCGAGAAAGCCCGTGAAAGCAGGCCGAGCGGCGAAAACAAACACGCACGTTTTAAAATACCTAATAAATTGAGTATATTACTTATTTGGTTGACTTTTTTACCGTCCAAATCCAATGCAGGCCAATGCATCGGTAAGTAAACCGGACCTTAACGGGAGACGGGCGGAAAGCCGGCATTTTAAATACACGTTGATCATGTTTCAAGACCCGAAATTAGCATTTTAAATCTAGATGGTAAAACACCTTTTAGTAATACGGATTATCTAGCTAAGGTTAGTTATTTTGTACGGATTTAGCAAGGATTTATTTAGCAAGTTTGCGAAAGTTTTTGCTGTACGTAAATAATATTTTCGTGTAAGTATTATATGCAGTATAAAATTGGGAAATGGATAAGTAACTTTACAAGGAAGTATTTTACCTGACAAAAATGAAGGCCAAAAAGATTTTACCTGACAAAAATGAAGGCCAAAAAGATTTTACCTGACAAAAATGAAGGCCAAAAAGATTTTACCTGACAAAAATGAAGGCCAAAAAGTGGGAGCCGGAACGAATTTTGTTATTTTTTTCAAACGGAGCGAGAACTTTGATGTCTATATAAAAGAACTAATTTGTAATTTAAGTTACTCTTCGCACATTAAGATATTAACCCAGTGTTAATGATACTTATAAGCATCACCTAATCAAGTTTAACAAATAATAACTACCTAACTACAACACAGTACTGGGGTCCCTCTGCTGTCTCTCTTCTGGTGACGGCTTAGATTTTTAGAAATAGATGTAAATATTAGTTGTAGTGTTTTTTTGGTGTTAAATAAATGCCTAACTACAACAAAAAATACCTGTACACAGAGTTAAAACGGAAAGCATGGTAACATAAATTAAAATGTCAAAAAATACACAGTAAAAAGTAAACTTCATTCAATACCTTAATACCGAATATTAACTCACCTGTTTCTTCCACTTTGCCACATACTTGGCCGGGATAACAGTCGGCACAACAAATAACAAAACAACAACAACAACAGACTTCATCCTACCTCCACACCACTGTTACTGACTCCCTGCTCATACGTTCAATACCGGATATTTAACGGGATATAACGGCGATTCCCGGAGTATAACGGATAGTTCCCGGTGAGTTGGAAATGCAGGGATGAGCACTGGGTCGTGTCTCAAGGTGTACTGTTACGTGTTATTGAACTTGGCTTGTGTAGTCGGACTTTCTCCGCCATCGCTTTTTACGAGGCTAGGAAGTTGGCGGGTTTCCGACCGGATGTAGTGAGAGGTACCTCATTTTTTAACATTAGTTTATTAACTAATCTAACAGCGGTACATCAACACTAATACTACTAAGAGGAAAGACTCGTATTTTTGTATGTAATAAATAAACTTAAAAACTAATGGACCGATTTCAAAGCTACATTATTACTCATGAGTAACAGGCTATAGAATATACGCGTGCGAAGCTGGGGCGGACCGCTAGTCACGACACAAAAAGAGAAAATATTTGACAGAAAAGTGAGTGAAACTATTAAAAGAAAAATTATGATATCAATGCAGTACAAAATAATACATATTATAAAAATAGTAACATTGATTTGTACCTCTAAAATTTGTCCATGCTGTAAGACAACACAAAGTTAGGGAAGCACGCACAACACGAAATGTTAATGAATATAACAGCTGTACAAGATGTAAATCTTCGTCGATGCTCACTGCAACAAGGTGCCTCAATGCAATGACATTGTCAATGTAAAAAATGATCATAAAAATAAACGTGACTATTTGAAAGCTTTACTAAAACCGCTTACTTAGTGACCCAACATGCATTTTACTTCCCGTGTTCTCATTATTAAACTTGCAGAGCATTTCTGATAAATTGACACCATCAAGTTAGCAGTCAATCCAGTTTAGACGCACTTGAAAGAGATCTCTGTTTTATATGGAAATATTACTTACCTACAGGGTAGACGTGTTCGTGATTGGAGAGCACGACTCGATAAACGTAGTGTAGGACGCCCTCCGGCCAGGTGGGATGACGACCTGCGAGACTGCAGGCAGATGCTGGATGCGTCAAGCTGGTCAAGACAGGGCGCTATGGCGCTCATTTTCTCAGGCCTATCAGTGGACTAACATAGGCTGATGATGATGATTATGATGACAGCCGGTTGTACGCTACCCTAAGCGTACGCTAATTCACCTCGACATGATCAAAAATTTGGTCACCGTACCTTCGCCGAAAGAAATAACTATTTGAGGCGACTATTTGAGACTTGTCTAAGTGCTTATTTTGTAAGCCTAAAGAAATTAAAGTTTTTGAGTTTGAATCAGTATTACAACGAACATCTGTAGGTTACATTAAACCTACTATATTAGCTATTTGCCTCATGAGATAAAAGCTTTTTGATTAGTTAAGAGGCCTGCGGATGATGATTTGTCCATACAAACGTACCTACTACCAAAATGATTTGTAATTCGAGCATATTTCCACCATATCATGTTGTTTTTCGTATCCAAATAATATTTGTCTAGGTCCCTGATTGATTTTTACACACATACAATAATGAACTGTAAGCAAAAATATGCAAAATCAGATTTTGCATAACTTTACGTCGAAAATGACGTTTTCATCCTATTTGTTTTGTATTAAAAACAAAAATATCTTGTTTTGTTTGAGGAACATAGCTAACATTGTCTAGTTACAATAAAAACACAATGTCGAAAATACAAGACGTTTTCAGACATCTTTTTTGGTATTACGGAACACAATAGTGAAGTTGCGAGCAGCTGTCTCCGAATCCTTGTTTTTTTAGCTTAAAATTAAAAAAAAACGTCAGATGTCGTAAATCACATTACACTTTATTATATTAATTCTTCTATATACACTTTAATATAAAGCTATATACACAGTTTAGGTCCATAAAGATCACCATCGGAAGTTTATAAATAACGTTAAAATGACCAACAGACGCTACATTTACATTAAAAAATAATTATCAGATTCGTGGAAAATACATCTAAATAACAATGTCTATGAAGAGAATCTTGTATCGAAATAATATAATGATTTGATGATGTATCTGTCTACCTCGTCGTTCTAGTGGTCAGCTTGTTTAACCGCTAATATGAGGTCATGGGTTCGTATCCCGGGTCGAGCCAATCGTGTTATTGGGGTTATTGTAGCAAGGAAAATTCCCATTAGCAGCCTGGAGTTAGAAAGCTGGTCATGGGTTCGTGTATCACAGGGATCTACAGGAAGACCATTCATGTTTCTATTATTCAGATAAAATATTAATAAGTGTGTTTTTCCATTTTATACTTCATGTAACATTTCATTTATTTCGATACAAGATACCATAAAAAATCTACTTGTATAACAGTTACTGTACAAAATATTGCATAAAATTCACTCTAATTTGTATGATTATAAAAAATACACGTATTCACTTTCATGCCCATAATGGGTTCTGATAAATGCGGCATTCATTCATTTTACATTAAAATAAAACAACTCCTTATTAAAAAAAGAAAATTACAATCAAATAATAAAAACAAATTAGAACCAGTATTTAAAATTGAAAAAACTGAGCTGAACTGCAGACTATTCAAACAATCTACAGATATCTCAACTAATCTATCAATACCAGTCGGTCAATGAAATGCTTATTATGTCTGAGGTTACATTTTAGGCGAATGTTACGTAAATTTTATATTTAACCGTCACAGAATAAATAACAAGCACTACTTTTACAAATATTATAAATATTACTGGACTTTCTTTACATAAGTAAAAGTCTACAAATCATTTAAATTTTAGAATATTTCTTTTGATTTTATTTTTCGTTATCTGCCTTTAAAAAAAAATCATTTATTGATTCAGATTGTAACACGATCCATAAACAATAAAGGTACGGATACATACACAGAATACATTTATATAATATTAAATTTGTTTTCAAAGGGTTTGTTTTAGGACAGAAAGTAAAATTTTGTTCTCTATGAAAATTTTGTTACGACCGACGACATTCGCCCTCTCTTCTGATAGTAAATAACTTCGTAGTGTCGACAAGTTTACAAACATACAAACATCAACCTTATTTCATGATTTATTATTTAGTATACATATTAATTATTTGATTATAAATTGGACAGTGTTTGTTGCGAATAATCGTAAAGCATGATTAGGGCGCAATTACACAATTTCGTATGTACTTTACTTACAGTACCCGGCGATAAATATTGCATAAAGAGACAATCGGCTAATTTTGGCTTCGTAGAGCGTTGTCTCTGTCGCACGAAATATTAACAGTCCAGTATCTATTAGGAGCTGTTAAAACAATAATATTTTTTCTTCTATTGATAATTATTTTTATTCTTTGTATAAAATACACTGGGCTGTAGTTGTGTGTAGGAGCGAGTTGACACACCCGACTGTATTCCGGATCCAGTAAACAATAGTTTCCAGAAGCGAAAAACGGTCCTGTATAAACGCATCCGCTGTGTGAACGCGGCCTTACTGGTTTAATCAATAAACTAATAACAAATAAAAACGAAAATGAGCAACAAAAAACCTTAAAAACAAACTAATTTCATAAATTAACTATAGAACAAGTAACTATAATTGGCTACTTGTTAAAAAAACTGAACCGAACAGAATTCGCATAATTTCAAAATGGCATAAAATCTTAAATTAGTGTTAAATCATAATATCAGATCATAAGAATAGGAAACTGATCAAAAAATAATATAATTGAGATTTAACAAATTCTATAAATAAAATTTCAAAATTTACAATAAAACCTATTGGGAAAAAATCCAAATCTGACTTTCAACTAAATAGTTCAGAGAACTTGGGAAATCTTATTAAGTAAATACCTATGTTACATTATTATTTTAGGCCTTTAAAACACGTTCAGGTCTATTTTCTTGTTAGAAAACATAATTTTCAAGCGTAACGGCCTGCGGTATTTTAAATTTAATAAACCCAATAACTATCACTTTTAATATTATGGCCTTTTACTAAAGAAAGTTCTATGCGAAGTGAGAAACATCACGGGTTTCTATACTTCTTCAATTAGTATTTTAGCTAGTAACTAAATGCTGCACAATAAATGCAAAAAAAATTGTAACTACTACATGGTCACAATATCAGCGAGGTCCACTGATTTGTGACCAGGCTATATGGTCAATAACAACACATACGTTATGTAGATAGAGAAATAGAGTTAAATTCATTTCTCTGTTCTTGTTAAACATGTCTTTTGAGATTTGCGTCAACGAATACAAGGGTGGAGTTCTTCCGAGATAAATTTCAGATTCCATGATTATAGAATATGCTTGCTCCAAAAAATAATTTCATTGTATGCACAGAATTACTATGTAGTAAGGTACTATAATATAATCATTCTGTGCATCTCTTAAGTATATTATTCTTTTAAGAAAATTTTAGGTGTAAATGTAGAGCTAACGGCGCAAGAGACCGTAAGAGGTCCCAAAGATTTTTGACTACTTAATCTCTGCATTTGCTAACTTTTCGCTTCAATATGACAGTGGTCTGAAATCGACTGGGCGATTACTTGATTTCGTGGCTTAGGTGGTAAAAGCACACCCGTACTCAGGGTGTTATTTTGTGAACTTATTTAATCTGGTAAAAAGTTATCAGATCTTATGAAGAGCCAATTTCCTAGCATGTAAACATGATAGCCAAAGAGGCTCTATTCTTGGTACATACTTACAGCCATAACTTCCATACCATATTACTAGTGTAGGGCAAAGATAACAAGTCTTGTCAAAACCGACAATAAAAAATTTCATCGATGAAAATCGTTATTGCGAAATTTACTGGTATTTCAGAAGAGCACCACCCTTATAAACTATTATCGTGGTTATAGCTCTTAATAAGTGGATCTAGGTGTGAATGTGGACAGTAATGGAATGTCGAGGGGAAGATCTAAGATATTGTATATATTAGAAAGGTTTCATTCGAGATATTCATACGTAAGATATGCGATAAAAATTCATAAAGAAAAATCTATTGTTTTTTGTGAATGTAGAGCGGCATTTCTTGCGTATTTTCCTAATGATTGAGCAAAATATTTTTGGCTCATATTTCACAATAACAAGAGACAGCTTCAAACAAAATACAATTTTCCATTGAGATAATGACTATTCCTGACATTTACATTCAATGGTGTCAATTGAAGATCTGCAATTTACCACTAAAATTCGACAGCGCTAAAAATGATGCTCTCCTTTTTATTTCAATCATTATGAAAGGGACAGCAACATTTTTAGTGCTGTCAGATAAGTTCAGTTTACATTGCATTTGCAATTCGAATTACGCAAAAATCTATATTATTGCTCTCACAAGCATTCCGTATTACCACAGTATTCCGTATTATTGTGAGCGCGACAACGAACTCCCGTATGACGTCATAGATGATGTCATTACATGCACCATTTTGAGATATCAGCGACCATACCACAAACACTCAGAACAACGATCCTATGGAACTGTCCTAAGCATGTACTTTTCCTAGATACCTAAGTAAACAAATCGGTTGACAAACATGGCGGCTTATGGTTAGATTCGGCCTGTTTTTGCTTTGGCATAAGCCAAAGCCTGCTACAGAACACTTCATGGTACCTCTTCTATATTATTTTCAATTTATTCAGTTTTGCTCAATAAATAAGTCTAAAACACGGGGAAAACATAAAAATCTTACAATGACATCTCCTCGCATGTAAACAAAACCGTAGCATAAAATGGCGTCCGTGACAGCAAAAGTACATCGAAACCAGGAAGAGGACGCTGATAAAAAGAGTGTGTATGCTTTTTCGTACGTTAAACCGTTGTGAGAAAGAGACTGGTAGTCCATTATTGCTTCCGTGTCAAATTGAACACTTACGGCAGTTCCATAGGATCGTTGTTCTGAGTACAAACAGAAATCACTGGGAGTCTGTCAAAAGTGACATTTGGCTTTATTGATGACCGATAGACGTCAAACGGGACGTTCGTCGTCGCGCTCACGGCAATTCGGAAAAACCGTGAGCGTGATAATATCGATTATAGCGAATATAAGGCGATTGTAATTAAATTCGCACCGCGACTCGTGAGCGTGGTCATGAGTGTTCCGAATGAATGATAGCACTCAACTGTCAATATCGTGATATGAAAATCGGAACGCAAAATATCGTTGTGATCGCTATCAACGCTGTAATCGTATTTCGATATGCACCTGCAGTTTTTGTAACATCTTAAATGTGTGTAATACCTATATGAATATGATTAATAAGTTTTCAAAACATTTAACAGTAAATTATTCGAGTTATGATACAAAAGTATTCACAAACTATAAAATAATATTCTACAAGAACACGTCACACTTTAATTTCAAATTGCACTATTCCAGTGTTATTTCTACATAATAATTCTTACACAGCAACTATAAAATCAAATTAGTATCAACGATCTTACTTTTTATCTCTGCGCAATTTTACGATAAAAGAGCACAATTAATATCGTGTATCAAAGTAACAGCATTATTTATTATTATTATTTATCACTTTTGAGTTTTGACATAAAAATTACAATATCCTGTCAAAATTTCTTTATTTAAGGGTTAGTTAAAACTAATAAAAAGCTAGCTTATAGGGTATTTCAAACGGGCGGGGCCTGCGATGCTGGATGCCAGTCCAATATGACCACACATAAGGTTGTCGCTCAGACATCCAAGCCCACTTTAGCACAGCACATAAATGACAATTCGAATATAGACTTAAGGGCCTATACAACCTATTTTTTTTTTGTGAAAAGGATACACATAGGATTCCGCATTCATAGAAGCGAGACGGGGCATATCAACCCAAGGCCAAAAATCAAGTTTTAGCTTATTATCTATTAATAAGTATTATATTTGAAATACAGAAACATAATGTATAAAATGTTTTTTATACTTAGTTCTATTACCATGCTTACTTTATAGTTTGGAAGATATTTAGATTTGATGTAGTATAGGGCCTTAAGCATTAAGATAACTTTTACAGTAACGTACTTGCTTGCACAAGGTTAAAGCCCGCGCAATCTAGTAGTGTATTGTATGAATTAGACTTAGAGTTTGGTATATGGACGTTTTCTTGAAATATATCAAAAAGTATAAAACCTTAAGAAATTTCTAAGTGTTTTGTAATGGTTAAAACGATACCTTTCATTTGATACCCCATTCGGGTAGGTAGACCCCTTTTGAAAAAAAAACCCCTTTTCGACCATTTTCAACTTCTTCATCATTCAGGCTTCACCATTATTTCCTGTAAAATATTTATCGATATCTACAAACGCTTCATACATTGTACATGGAACGGTCTGCAATCTTCGGAGACAGGAAGGGGATGGTAAATTTTTAGCTTTTTTTGAAATATTAAGAGTATCTCATATTTGTATGCTCATTTTTGTGCTGTGTGGCAGTGGTGCTGGACGGTTGAGCGCCAAGCTGACCTATATTATCAAAATTGCCCTGGCCGCGTCTATCTGGAGTACCCAATGGCTATTTACTTGCAGGTCCATTCAGTAAGTAACAGAATCACCAACTGACTTATGTTCATTTCATTTCATTTCCTGCAGTAAAATCGATGTTGATTTCCTTCGGAGAGTTTCGTATTTTATTGCGGGGTTTATCCGCTCCTGGACAGTTAAACGTTTGTTTTTGTTATTTTTAATATAATAACTTAAAAGAAATTGCAAAAATTACAAATTGCGGTCAGAGTGCTTCTATAGAAAAGATACGCTACAGATCACAGAATAGTTAAGTCGACTACACAAAAAATATTAACAGAAAAGAAATGCGTTAGAGTTTTACGTTCGGTCAATACAAATATTCTTTCATCTCGTTTTTCTATCCCCTTCTAGTCTGGTTTTTCTTTTTGTGCATTTTTTCAGTTATACAGTGCTACCAGAATCTAATAGTGGGTTTACTGACTTTGCGACATCCAGTCGAGTTGATTTTGAAAGCGTTTTACAACAGCGCTGATATAAAGTGAGTGCTCTGGGTCCCTGAGTTTTCTAACATTGCGACACTAAAGCTTAACAAAAAGCAAAACATACAGCCATATTCTTACTAAAACAATAATAAAGAGGACGGTTGAAAACGAGGTTCGATAATTATGTTCACAAATATTAGTAAACTCAAGGTCAAACGCAGATGTAAGAATACAATGTATTCTTGTATTGTTTTGTGTGCGTATGGCATTAACGCTTTAGACTTAGTAATTTTTAATGTTAAATTTAATAATTTGTAATAATATAAAACTAAAACTTAAATTTAGTT
Source organism: Eupithecia vulgata (assembly GCA_946478455.1). Classification (NCBI taxonomy): domain Eukaryota; kingdom Metazoa; phylum Arthropoda; class Insecta; order Lepidoptera; family Geometridae; genus Eupithecia; species Eupithecia vulgata. Next base: position 2,831,507 of record OX297874.1, read on the forward strand.
CAGCGCTTTCAAAACAAACTCGAAGGCCCTTGAGGGCATGTACGCAATTGCGTGTTTCGTTACTTTTTTATACAAATCAGTGCTCTAACTCGGTGTATTAGAGTACCAATTGGTCGAAACTAAACACACAATTGCCTGTTGGAGAATAAAAATAGGCCACAAGGTATTAGATTTAAATTGTGAACTCTATTGCTAAGATGGAAGATGGAAAAATAAGTAACATTAATGGAGATTCATAAGTATAGTAATCGCGAGAGAGCTAGTCAACTCCTGTGGTATACGAACGGAGAGAGGAAGCGCTTGATAATACTGGCAGTCTACGAAAAACTTTGCAATTTCAAGCTGTAATCATTTTGTATGATGAATAATATGATTTTCACTTATTAACAAAGAAATTTAATAATTTAGCCGTTTGCTTTATAGTGCGTTACTCGCACTGAGCAAATTTTCCATGAAAATTTAATAATGTCCCTAAAATCCTGCCGAAATTGAACATTTTTGGGACATAATTAAGTTTTCGTGGGAAATTTAATAATGTCCCAATATGTGAAATTAAAAAACAAATTGGCAAATTTTTGAGACATTATTAAGTTTCTTAGAAATTGCCCCAGTGTGAGGAAAACACAGTTTAATAGCAAAAACCTTACAAAAAATTCTTCAATATTTACATTGTACTTGTCTTATGTGATGTCTTTTTGTAATGAACTTTTTCTGGTGTACAATGAAATATTTTCGTATTGTAAATATTTGGCAAAGAGAAAAAATTATAAACTTCTTTATTTGAAGTCGTTTTAAAAGTGACCGGTATTTTCTTTCACTTCTTCCCTATCTAGTCGTATACACATAACCTTCGTACTTACAGAATGAATTCGAAAATGACGTCATCTCGTGTTATCTCTGCCTCGCTCAGAACGGATTCAAACTAAACAGGACAGCAGGAGACCCAGTCTCGACCAAAGCGGAGATATGCGGAGAAATCCGCAGCGGTGACGAAAAACGAAGTTATTCAGCTAGGGTGTCTCCACCGAAGCTGTGCGGAGATGCGTACTGGTTGGACTGGAGCGGAGATGTGAGCTGGTTGGAGCGGCTGAGCTGCGTGTGGCGAGCCTCGGATGTTTGTTGAGATGAATGCACTAGCGAGGCACAACTCACATATCCGCTCATCTCTTCTCGTCTCCGCAGCGTGACGGCGCCAACTTGCGAGGCACAGCCCACATCTCCGCTCATCTCTCGTCTCTGCTGCGTGACGTCGCCAGCTTGCGAGGCACAGCCCACATCTCCGCTCATCTCTTCTCGTCTCTGCTGCGTGACGTCGCCAGCTTGCGAGGCACAGCCCACATCTCCGCTCATCTCTCGTCTCTGCTGCGTGACGTCGCCAGCTTGCGAGGTGCAAGTCACAACTCCGATTCGATCTTTCTTTGTTTTTTCGCATACAAATTATATGATACTCTCCGCTCGGTAGATCTCTTCTCTGCTCATTTCAGCTCAGAATTATTAGAGATATGACGTCTTTCTTGATCCCATTCTTTAAGTACAAAGGTTATATGTAGTTACACATAGGTGACTACCCCTTTTGCTGGTATTATAGAACACAGTTATACTACATAGTAGGAAGTTTGTGCAGGTGGTGTAGTATTATAACTTGCCGTGCCGCGTGTCGCTGTACAGAGGAACTTGTTTGTACTCCGGGAAGGGATATAGCACGAGGTGGTCCGCTGTTTTGTACCAGGGGACGAAACCGTTCTGAAACAAATACAATTTAAATAAACAATTATATCTTTAATATTATGTACTATTACGTACCTGCTTAATAAGTCAGTGGACAAAAACAAATGCAGGCAAAATTACATTTTAATTATTAGAAAACATTGTAGGGTTCATTAGGGCCTATGTCTAACATAGGCTGCTGGACTAACATAGGCTGATGATGATGATTGTAGACCTGCTTACCTATGCAGTTCAATAAATTAAATATGTAAGTAGGTACATCCGAAACAATTTGTTGTTTCAGATCAAAGAAAGTACCTATCTGAAATATTATTCATAAAAGACATCCACAGAAAATTCTAATTTCCTAAGGTTTATATTCCTAAACTTCTGTCAGTTATTTGAAAGCTTACATAAAAACAGACTCTCGCGTAAACATTCTCTGCGATTTTCAAACGAAACGAAACGCATCGTTTATTTATTCGGCTTGCGGCTCGCGGAACGGACCACCACTTTCGCCGAGCGCTATTAAACTGTGACGAGACTTGTATGTAATATAACACACAATCCCATATTACATGACATGTATATAATTAGTTCTAACATGTTGGACAGACAGAAATTAATATTAAGTGAGCGAGTGGAACAGTCAACAGAACAATGAATTCAGCAGAATGTTGAACATGGACCCATTCAATACCAGCATTCACAGGGCAAGGCGATGCATGACTCTTAACTTCTTTTGCACATGGTGTATACAAAAATTAAAAGTATAACTTTTAATTTAAAATTAAAATAATAATAAATATATATAAAAATAAATTAAAAGTATAACTTTTAATTTTTTACATTTACACTTAAAATTTTGAACATAAAATTTTTTTGTCGTCGAGAATTGCGTAGGTACTTATGGTTATAAAATAAACAAAAACAATAAGTAAAAATTATCATAAATAATCACTTAGGTAGTTTATTTTATTTTATTTATTTATTTTATTTATTTATTTAGACGCACAAAACATAAAATAATCACAGAATATAACAAAACTTAAATAATATGTGTATAGAACTTGATCATTTCACAAATCATGTGCATACAGAGAATCTTACGAACAAAACAGTTAACAAGTTTATTATGTTTCTATTAGCGAATGCCTATTATTAACTTTCTGTACGTATTTTAAGTTGTATTGTTATTAGTTAAGCTGATGGCAATCCGAATAAAATAAATAAATAATGTTCTACTTACAAAATTAGTTCTTTTATTGGTCCCTCGTCCGAAGCCGTTCCAATGGTTCCCGGCGATGCCGATCTGATCTCCCACCTGCGACAATTAGTTAGTTATATTGCTGTTATAGCTATCAGATTATTCACAATGTTTATAAAATATACTGGAATTAATTAAATATGTAAGGATACCACGGTAAATGATAAAAAATATTCAAACCGAATTATAAAATTTATGCGACATAATATTTGTGTAATGTGGCCGTTCTACATCCTTAAACCTTCGCCCAACAGTGGTGTATAAGATATAATATCCTCACATCAAAAGCCATGATATATCTCGTTACTCGATCCGCCGCTAAGCCATAACCGCCATTCTGATTCGATCTGACCGCCGCAGTAATGTCGTCGGAAATTGAGACGAGACGATTTGTCGGCACTATCTCCGTCAGTATCCGCACTGTATTGGATACTAACTAGCGTTGCTTCCAACCTTCCAAATATTCCGACTCAAGGCGTCTGTGAGCCTCTTTATCTGGAGCTTCTTCTATCAGAGCACTATCTGGATCTTTTACCTAACTATACCGGTCAATTTTTTTTTACGATAGTGCGTAAGCCCTCGCTCTCTGGTTAATCTCTAAGAAAATAAATAAGTTCCCAAATAAAATCGTTTTCGGCGGGACTCGAATCCGCTTCCCACCCTCAGTACGGGGGTGCTCTAACCAACTAAGCCACGAAATCAGTACTCGCCTAGTCGATTTCACACCATTGACGTAATGAAGCGATGAGTTGGCACATTGGAGCCCCAGTTTCGAATCGGTCGCGTGGCCTTTCTACATTAATAGCCCTTCGACCAACAGTGGGGTTTAGTGGACTCATAAGATCCAACTTCTTCTTTTAAAGGTGCCTCTCCAACTAGTGAAGGTTGGCAGTCAGCTAAGAATATTTCTGTTTGTCTGTTTGCAAGGCGAAAGAGTTCCGCGGCAGTAATGATCCCCGACCATTTGACTTGTCTAAGTGCTTATTTTGTAAAGAATAAAGTTATTGAGTTTGAGTTTGACTCCCGGATATTCCTCAGCCACGATTTTCTTCTACGACCAAGTTTCCGGTTTCTTCTTTCCGGCAACTTCTCCCATCATAATAAGCTGAAGGAGATCGTATCTTTAAGATATACTCACATCAAAAGCCATGACGTTTTCGTTATTCGATCCCCCGTTTGTCATGACCGCCACTCTGTCGTGCGCGATCTGACCGCCGAAGTAATATATGTCGTCTAGAGAGAAGAAACTGTTGGAAGCGTCCAGGCGGTTTGTCTGCATTATCTCGTACGCCACGCGGCCGACCTGAAATGTTTTAAAGGGTCGGTGTGAGGTTGGTTTCCTAGTCAAAAACAAACGCAATGTAAATTTTACAAAAATATACTCCTATTCAAAAACCTCGATATTTTTTGTGTTTGGGTATCAAAACCAACGAATATTAGTGAAAAATATTTTATTATGCATTTTTGTTTATGCTTGACAATTCACAGCATTATCTAGCCCCAAGCTAAGCAGAGCGTGCTAGATAACTGATATACCTACGTAATCTGTAAGTAACGTATATTACAACACATACATACATAGATATTTTTTATTAAAAATAGAAAACGACCTGAACCTCGTGATATGCAGATCGTACAAACATTTGTCCCGAGGCGGGAATCGAACCCGCAACCTCCTGCAACGCAGGCGGACCATCGCCCACCGCGCCACAAAGGTCGTCGATTTTTAAACGACATTGGTATTATCGAAGCAAAGCACAGAAGCTCGAAACAATTTTTTTTAATATGAACCAAAAAAATTTTCATCATTTAATAGATTCTCTCTCTCATTCATTTTGTAACTCAAATTTTAAAAAAATTCGCTGCACATTTGATATTTTATTATGCATTGTTGATGTTTGTGTTTTAGTGTTTATAGTGATAACCTCGCTGTTACCGTGTTGCTTTCTGTTATAAGGTTTTAATTCATAAAAGTCTTTGTTGACATTAAATATTTTGGATTTTAAATCGGAGTAGGTATAGTTAGAATTCAGACCGCAAAAATGAATAAAAATCAGCAAATGCTATGGCAATACTATGGTTAAAACTTCTGCCATAGCGCTGGTCTTTAGTACATAAAAATCTTTTCTCTACCTTTGTTAACCGGCTTTAAAATACAAGCATGTTTTTGACAGTTGTACAAGGTTGATCAACTATCTTTAAAATTACATTCAAATAATAGAAACAATTGAGCTATCTGCAAACTGTTGCAAACAATCTACAGGTAGCTCAACTGATCCATATCAATACCAGTCTACTATCTTTATAAGCCTATACTCAGATCTGAGAGATCTCCGATCTCCGATTTCTAGCCGTCCAATGCTTAAAATATTTATACGAGTTTTATTTGAATTATAATGACAATGGACCGTGACCCCGGTTTCAGCAATGGACGGGACGCCTTGGAATGCGTAGCTAGGGAACTGGGAACTGGGAAGTTGTTACTGTGATGTTACCTGGCTACTAAAAGTGCAGACGATGTAGTCACTCAGAGAGAGCATGTGCAGATCTACCAGCAGCCCGGTGAGAGACAGCGGCGTGTAGCGCCGGTGTGTGGCAGCGGTCTTAGCGATGGACGGGTCTCCTAGGAACGTGTAAGATGGGAATTTCTTCCGGGCTTCTGCTAGGACCTGATTGAAAAATAATAAAAAAATAAATGATGCTGGACAATCCACACTGTATCATCTAGCCCTAAAGTAAGTAGACCTTGTGTTATGGGTTAGCTAGATAACTGATATACGTGATGACATGCCCTTATAAAATTGTCTTTTTATATTTTAAACACATTTCCAATAGATATTTGCTTACATATAACTGTTCTTTGAGCATGGTGTGTACACATATTTAGATAATTATATAGTAATATTTATTTTTGTGTCTTTCTATTTGTATAGTGTTTGATAGCATTCTGTTTTGGGTGCCAAAAAACAAATAAATAAGTAATTCAAATTTTAATAATAATTATATTCGTTAATAGTGACCTGCCGTGGAAGTCGCGACCAAAGAATCGACCGCTTTAACTCAGCTCTAGTTGTAAAGGGAGATTTACCCGTAATCCTACTCAGGAAACTCCATTTCCTAGGTCAGCGACAAACGCAAAACGACGAGACGTGACACAACGCTCATATATTTTACTTTATATTTCTTGAAAGCTTAGCGTGGTATCGCGTCCCGCTCGTAGCTCACCTAGGATGCCAAAAGGCATTATGAGTACTTAAAGGAATATCAAAATATGTTCTCACATTAACATCGTCCGCGGCTAGATAATCGCGTCGTGCGTCGACATGTTGCGTCAACTCTAGGTGGACCTAATACTCCCGTCACATGAGTCATATATTATTTTAGTAGTATAGAATTTGTTCTACTGGAGGACAAAGTACTTACATTAGCATCGTCCGCGGCTAGATAGACGCGTCGTACGTCGACATGTTTCGTCAACTCTAGCTGGTCATAATACTCCGTCACACGAGTCATATATTCTTTTAGTAGTTTAGAATTTGTTCTACTGGAGGACAAAGTACTTACATTAGCATCGTCTGTGGCTAGATAGACGCGTCGTACGTCGACATGTTTCGTCATCTCTAGGTGGACCTAATACTCCCGTCACATGAGTCATAAATTATTTTAGAAGTATAGAATTTGTTCTACTGGAGGACAAAGTACTTACATTAGCATCGTCTGTGGCTAGATAGACGCGTCGTACGTCGACATGTTTCGTCATCTCTAGGTGGACCTAATACTCCCGTCACATGAGTCATAAATTATTTTAGTAGTATAGAATTTGTTCTACTGGAGGACATATCAAAGTACTTACATTAGCATCGTCCGTGGCTAGATAGACGCGTCGTACGTCGACATGTTTCGTTAACTCTAGCTGGTCATAATACTCCTTCACATGAGTCATATATTCTTGAATGTGGTGGAACGCAGCTTCCGTGCCCACTTTGTCAGTCCGTCGTATGTGTACCCTGTAAATAACTATTTTATAGATATTTCAAGTATTGATTTAGCATTGCTTATGCAGTTTGAGATGTTATAAAATAATTATGAAAATGGCAACATGTGGCAACGCTACCAGCATTCTGGGCACTCTGCCTTCTGGTGACAGCTAAGATTTTTAGAAAATAGATGTAAGTGTAAATATTAGTTGTAATTATTTTAGTACATTACGAAATAACTGTAATAAATGCCAAATAAGATGACAATACAGGTCGTTTACCGCCTCCTCCACGAAATCACAAAATGCGTTGATATTTATCGCTACTCGGTCGCTTTCCATACAAACCTAAAGCGATACCGGTGTCGCTAGCTCTCTCGGTCGCTTTCCATACAAACCTAAAGCGATACCAGTGTCGCTAGCTCTAGTCGTATCATGGTACAAGCGTATGTAGCAAAAGACAAACAACACCACCCAAAAAATTCGTTAATACGTTTTCAATGAGTTCACGTATTCTAATAATTTTAAACCAGTGATATTTTCATTAATTGATGATGATTGATTTATCGCTAAGAGTACCAAAATTAGATAAACACGGCTGAACAACATATCTGATATATGTGTAACATGAATTTAAGTATCGGAAACGTTTATGAATTAAAATAACATAGGTCTATAACTTTCTACGTAGTAATAACACTTAAATTATGGACTTAAACTCGTTAGCTTTAGATAAATTTTACAGTGACAAAATTACTTCCTACAAGCTACAAACGAGTGGTCCTCGAGCTGTCTGTTATCTGATGCTGTTAATATAAAATGCATCGAAATTCTACGAGTTAAAGAACATAATTGAACATTTTTGTGTAGCATGGTAGCGGTATTGGACGTGTTAACGCTAACCGTAACATTCGTAGTTAGGACTAAAGATAATGGAGGTAAGACTTACCCAACTATAGGATGCTTGAAGTTCATCTTAGCTACGGTTTCGTTGATCGCCTTCTGCATGGCAGACCGCGGCTTGAGAATGTATTTTACAATTTGTCCGATCCACCACGCCGAGGGATCGCCGTTGAATCGGATTATCCTAGAAGTTTTAACGTTTTATAGATATTTATGCTACATGTCGGTTATTATTTGACGACCTCTATGGCGCTGTGGGCGAAATTCTACCTGCGACGCAGGAGGTTGCGGGTCCGATTTGCGTCTTGGGACAAATATTTGTACGATCTGCAGGAATTTGTTCCGGGTGTTCTGGTCGTTACTATGTCTAATAAAATATATCTATATAGTATGTAATGTATTGTATTACGTTAGTATATCCGTTATCTAGTACCCATAAAACAAGCTCTGCATAGCTTGGGGCTAGAAAATGCTGTGTGAATTGTACAACCATTATTATTTATATACAGTGGAGAGGAATTCAGTTTATTATTCGTAAAATCTAGTAGTTTCAATTCCAACTCTTAACCTTTCATTTAAAATCTGAAAATACAGAGACTGGGTCGAAAAAAAACTACAAGCCAGGTAGTTTTTTTTCGACCCAGTCTCTGTATTTTCAGATTTTAAATGAAAGGTTAAGAGTTGGAATTGAAACTACTAGATTTTACGAATAATAAACTGAATTCCTCTCCACTGTATATAAATAATAATGGTTGTACAATTCACACAGCATTTTCTAGCCCCAAGCTATGCAGAGCTTGTGTCTTTATTTCCATGTTTAAAACATGGAAGAAAAGAAAAGAAAAGTTCAGTATTTTCCACTACAGACCGTCTCACCAAAAGCAGTTATTTTTTTTTTTAAATAATTATCTTTGTTCTTCTCAATCTAAACATTTGAAAGCACGTCATATTCATGTGTGTTGTTGTAACAAAAGGTGTTAATAACTTACCTATGCGCTAAATCTTTAGGAACAGCTAGTGGTAAGAACTTGGGCTTAGCTGTGAGTGAGTCGATGAACGGCAGAGAAACCACTTTTGCGTCGTACATAACTGAAATAAAATAAAGTTAATTAGTTAGTTAGTTGAGAGAATGGAAGACGATCGGATAGTCAAGGGGGTCTAGCAGGCGCGCTTATCCCGGGCGGTTGCTTCGAGGGAGCGCTAAAATCCACGTTTAAATAAAAACTTGTCTGACTGAACAAGAGATGAGAAGCACCAATATATCTTGGTTCATATTACATCTAAAACTGTGACTCTGTAGTCGCCCCCTTAACACTAAGCGTGTTAAATTTTCAATAAATAAAATCGTGGTTCGCTTCACTCGAAGATATTTCTTAAACTACGCTGTTTTCTTAATAAGTTGTATTTTTTAGACAGGTTAAGCGCCCATTAATGCTCAGTTTCATTTCTCTGCAATATTTTGCCAGTTTAAAAAATGGGAAAAGTTTGATCGCGTCACAGAAAATCTAAAAATGTTTTGCGGCTCTCTCCGCTCGCCGCTATTAATAACCGCGGCGTGTTATGGTCAACACGATTGCTGAGTGAGCTGCATACATCAGACTATTCATCTTGGAGGAGGCGTCATTTCAAGTTCTTCATCTTCAAGTATTGACCTTAGAAGACACTTCGACACGTTAGATATTTCAAAATACATAATGAAAAATGTCAAATTTAGAAGACACTTCGACACGTTAGATATTTCAAAATACATAATGAAAAATGTCAAATACAGAAGGCACTTTGTGTTTTTGTTCAATTTTATTTAAACTGACACCAACACGAAACATTTAAGTGCTTTGTTAGTTTTCGAGTTAGAGCAAAACCCGCGCCAAGCTTTTTTATAATCTACCTAGATAATCTGATAATTTTGTAATAAGCTTTTTACTGATAATAGTTGAGCATGAATTAGTTAAGAGTATGAAGGAAAACCACCAGGTAGATTTTGTGTCGGTAAACAAGCTCGAATTTACCATTACCTCTACAATAGAGTGTAGAAGTTAAGATTACGCAGTGTACATTGATTTGTATCGATTCGTCGCGTATGATAGAGTTCACGATTTATTCACGCAGAGCTTGGTGGAACTATCAGCTATCCCAGTTCGTCACGAGAAGCGAGCCGCGCTGTGCGTATCGACAAGCCGTGTCAGTGTGTAACGACATGCCGCCGCCGTGTCAGGGCGGCGAGCGAAGCGAACCGCGCAGAGTAATGACCTGATATCCTAGCGACGCGAGCAGCTTTGTGCTGATCGTATTGCCGAGTCAGTGTGTAACGACCTGCCCTCCTAGTAAAGCGAACGAAGCGAGCCGCTCTTGGTGTACCAGCACCAGCGTCAGTAGTCACCTGGCCACGTGTGCACCTTGTCGCTGTAGGCGCTGGTGCAGGTCTCCGAGAGCGGCTGGAACACGTACTCCCAGCCCTTGCTGTTGTACCGCCAGCCGCGCGAGTTCAGGATGAGGGTCCGCTCCGTGGCGTACGCGAAGATGAGGCAGTATACTATGTGGTGAAGCTGGCAGCCGAAACCGCAGCCCTGGAATAGAAAGATAATAGTTTAATTGCTTGTTCATACTCATTTTGTGCCAGAATGTACTAGAATCTCACTCCATCACGAGCGGTCTAGAGTTCTGGATTCGCTGTAAAATGGCTCTTGGCCTGAATATCTAAACGCCTTTCTTTAAAAGCAATTGTAGACCGCTCGCAGTGGGGTTCGCTCGGTAAGCTCGTCGTACAAAACCAGTAGCAGTCAAAAGAGCAGTAATTGACAAACAGAACGCTGTCGTCGACTCGTAAATCGCTAGCCGTAAGTGAAATTTGAAGCAACGTGGTACTAAAGTGTAAACTTAATACAGTCTGTTGTACGGTGAAAAAAAAAATAGAGAGCCTAAACAACAACCACCATAATAGAGCAGTAAATTTGAACCATCATCATTACCTTAATCGTTGCTCTCTAGACCGTGTCCCATCATAATTTATACAACGTAAATTGACCTCGAGGAAAGTAATGGTTTATGTGTATGGAGATAGGATTTATATTGCCTAAGCTCAGGTCTTGTCATTATTACATCATTATAATATGCTCTAATAAGTCTTTTCACACGAGATTTACTTTTAAAAATTGTAGTTTAGGTTAAATGCCGTGACTTCTGACCTTATATCAAGCGTGATATGATAAGATAAAAAAAACGTTAGAAAACATTTTTTAAAGTGTCAAATGTAAAGTCGGGAATACGATAAAAGCAATGGCTATTAAATATTGATTTAACTAACTTCTTTGCACAAGTTACGCGCAAATCTAATTTCAAAAGACCAACCTGCGTTTTTGGGATTATTATATTTTTTAACCGTCGAAACGAAAAACAAAAGATTCGAAGAGGGGGAGGTTCTATGTTCGACTGGCTGTATGTATTTTTTATGTATGATCGTCGATTTCTCCATCAATTATTGGACCGATTTGAAAAATCCGCTATTGTACGGACAATGATCCCCTAAAAAATATTCCCGGGGGGTCTATTTGTCCCGAAAAACTTAAAAAAACTGTGTAAATACTAGGGAATCTGATATCGGTTACAAGTTTTTTTAAAACGATTGTTTTGAAAATATCAGATTCCCACAATAATTATGTATTGTATGTTTTTTACTACTTGCTTTTCACGGTTTTCGCGCATAGTTTTAGGAAAATAGCCTATAATCGGCCAGGGATAATGTAGCTAGTAACAACCCATTAGTGAAAAAACTTTAGATTCGGACCATTAGCGCCAGAAGTTACCCACAAGGAAACTTAAAAATACAGAATTAGTTTACATTACTATCTTAACGCAATACCGCGGACGTCCACAGACCATCTCCACTATAATTAGACAAACAAACAAACATGGTAAACGTCTGTCACGATTTGTTAGCACGTGTCATGTCGGGTCGACGACCTCTTACTGGGAAATGTTTGTTTTTGACATCTTAATCTTACTAAAATAAGGAAGACGAGAATACACTACCTACTAATGTGTCCTCATCAGCCACAGAGTTAGAGTGATCGATTCTTAAACCGTGATCGCTACGGCCGGCTGCAGACTGATATACGCAGTTTTTTATTATTTGTTCAAATTTTACAACCTATTAACAAAATGATTACGGTTGACTATTGAGTTCTGATCAAATTCAAATGAAGCAATTAAGAATATAAAAAACACAATCGGATCTCAAAGATCGATGACTGAGCAAGCTTTTATTATACGGGCTTAAGACTACAGATGAGTTTCCGAGCCACCTTGCAGCCAGGTGGGTTCTGCAGATAATACAGCCTCCATGCACGAGGTCATTGACATTGGCTCTACCTGTGAACTACATTGGCTTTACCGGTGACCAACCACTTGTTAGTATAGAAGTGGTTATAAGAACTCACCTTATTAAGACTACAGATGAGTTTACCGAGTCACTTTACAGTCAGGTGGGTTCTGCAGATATCGCATCCTCATTGCACCAGGTCACTGAGATTGTGCTATACCTGTGATCTACAGTGGCTTCACCAATGACCAACCACTTGTTAGTTTAGAAGTGGTTATAAGAACTCGCCTTATTAAGACTACAGATGAGTTTACCGAGCCACTCTACAGTCAGGTGGGTTCTGCAGATAAACAGCCTCCATGCACGAGGTCATTGACATTGGCTCTACCGGTGACCAACCACTTGTTAGTATAGAAGTGGTTATAAGAACTCACCTTATTAAGACTACAGATGAGTTTCCTGGCCTCCTTGCAGTCAGGTGGGTTCTGCAGGTAGTGCAGCCTTCGTTGCACGAGGTCACTGACATTGGCTTTACCAGTGACCTATAGTGGCTTTACTAATGACCAACCACTTGTTAGTTTAGAAGTGGTTATAAGAACTCGCCTTATTAAGACTACAGATGAGTTTCCGAGCCCCCTTGCAGCCAGGTGGGTTCTGCAGATAATACAGCCTCCATGCACGAGGTCATTGACATTGGCTCTACCTGTGAACTACATTGGCTTTACCGGTGACCAACCACTTGTTAGTATAGAAGTGGTTATAAGAACTCACCTTATTAAGACTACAGATGAGTTTACCGAGCCACTTTACAGTCAGGTGGGTTCTGCAGATATCGCATCCTCATTGCACCAGGTCACTGAGATTGTGCTATACCTGTGATCTACAGTGGCTTCACCAATGACCAACCACTTGTTAGTTTAGAAGTGGTTATAAGAACTCGCCTTATTAAGACTACAGATGAGTTTACCGAGCCACTTTACAGTCAGGTGGGTTCTGCAGATATCGCATCCTCATTGCACGAGGTCACTGAGATTGTGCTATACCTGTGACCTACAGTGGCTTCACCAATGACCAACCACTTGTTAGTATAGAAGTGGAAGAACTCACCTTATTAAGACTACAGATGAGTTTCCTGGCCTCCTTGCAGTCAGGTGGGTTCTGCAGGTAATGCAGTCTTCGTTGCACGAGGTCACTGACATTGGCTGCCTCTATGTGCCGCCAATCGTCGTAACCGTCTAGTGATGGAAGCTTTTCTTGGTCTGATAGAAGGGAACTGCAGGAAGAATTATTAATATGAGTACTGGTGGGTTCTGGCCATCGAACGCAACTCTGGGAGAAGTTTGGGGAGACTTTTGCCCAGCTGTGGGACAACATAGGTTAGAAAAAAGTATTATATAAGCTGTTGGTAACCCATCTAAATTAAAATGTCCATATCTTTTGTGTAAATTTTATGTGGAAATGGGTGGACGAATTTCCCACCACGCTTGCGGGTTCTGACGTGAAAAGTACCTATGTAAAAAACTCATAAATATGTAACATTCTAAATGGCAGAATAGTATAGAATAAACTTTTATTTCACCATCAATGCATAAAAACAAATAATGAACAGAAACTTAAAACTAACTATATCTAATGTGGTACAATCGGCCGCCTTATCGCTAACAGCGATCTCTTCCAGGCAATCTTTGGTTGGATAGGATTGGTGCGTAATAAGGCTGACGGTGGCGTAATTCGTACTTATAAAAAAATTACAAATAGGTTTCAAATATTATAATGACCTTTTAAAACATTTAAAATTTTGTTGACTAGCTAGAATTACAATTACTGTCCTGTAAAGTCTTCCTATTGGGCAAAAAAACCTCCATAGGTCAGGGGGGTTTTTTTGCCCAATATATGGATATTCATTACCTATAGTTAAAAAGTAAATCTCAGATTAATTGCTTCAGGGTGTCGACAATATAGCCATTTCCCGCCTCAATTAATACTTGAGTAAAATGAATCAAAATTAATAACACTTCCAAACTAAATTAACCATACTAAAAACGCTCCACAATAACCTAATCAGCGTAAACTTTACGCCCAATAACAAATTATTTTTATCACTATTTTACCAACTGTTGTTTTAACGATAAAAACATAGTAACCGCTTTACCGTTTACCTTATAACCTTATCAGCAACTAAATACGTCAAGTATAGTATTGGTTTATAATTGGATTTCTACGGCGTTTTAGAAGAAACGTCACCCAAGCTTATACCCATTTAATGTAAAAAAAAAATCAAGCTTATCCAATCAATGCCTTTTGAGACTACCTCTGTAGCGCCGTGGGCGATCGTCCGCCTGCGACGCAGGAGGTTGCGGGTTCGATTCCCGTCTTGGGACATATATTTGTACGATCTGCAGGTATTTTTATCGGGTGTGCTGGTCGTTTTCTATGCATGATAAAAAATATCTACACATGAAATGTATTGTATTTTGTATATCAGTTATCTAGTAAATATAACGCAAGCTCTGCTTAACTCGCAGCATTATCTTGGGGCTAGATAATGCTGTGTGAATTGTCCAGCATTTTTTTTTTTTTAATTGAAAAACATGCTGTAATCACCACACCGAAAATAGTTTGTTATTTTTCTCTCTACGCACTGAATTTAATTTATGCATTATAATTATATAAGGAAATACAAGCTAAAACCAACCTTTTCCTTTCAGCCACTTGGTCCAAAATCGCCTGTACGGCTTCGTTCCCTCCTTTAGCCACTTTGCTCAGCTCGTGGTTTACATAGTACCAGAGTTCTTTAGTGTTAGAGTTTATCCGCCTCCTGAGCGTCTCATACTCCTCCATAGGCCCTTGGCCTGAGTCCAGGAATAGAGACCCATCTATGTCTTTTAGGTTGTTGAACCTAGAAAAATGAAAATATGAAAAACTCGCTAAAAATAAAAAGAATTTAACTTATACAACGAACTCTGTGGTGCGGTGGGCGAAGGTCCACCGGCGACGCAGGAGGTTGCAGTTCGATTCCCGCCTTAGGACTAATATTTGTACGATTTGCAGGTATTTTTTCCGGGTATTCTGGTCTTTTCTATAAATAAATAATGCTGGACAATTCACACAGCATTATCTAGCCTCATGGTAAGCAGAGCTTGTGTTATGGGTACTAGATAACTGAAATACGTAATATTATACATTACATAGATAGATATTTTTTTATTATACATAGAAAACACCCAGACCAACGGAACAAATTTCTGCAGATCGTACACAAATTTGTTCAGAGGCGGGGATCGAACCCGCAACCTCTTGCGTCGCAGGCAGACTCTCGCCCGCTGCGCCACTGAGGTCGTCAATAATAATATATGTATAATAATAATATCTATCAACGTAATTTATTATGTACATCAGTTATTTAAGACCCATAACACATAATGCTGTGTGAAGTGTCCAGTAATATTTATTATTTATTTATTTATATAAATTAAAACTATGGACGCGCTTTTACGGATAAAATAGTAGCAGATTTTTTTGTGAACTGTGCGTCTGAGTCGATTTCTTTGCTTACGAGTAGAAATTTGTACGGAACCCTTGATGTGCGAGTCCAATTCGCACTTGACGTTTCATTAGTTACTGTCATCATTCATATTCAAAGCATTTCATGTTCGTGCTGGGCAAAAATACTTATAACACATCACATTAACAAGGTATAATATGTCCATAGCTGGACTTACATAGGCTTCCTCTTATATGAGCATCTGGCTCTCATAGTCGGCCTAAAAAACCTGTACATACGTTTATGATTAAGAGTCCATAATACCAGTTCCTCATTAGTACGAATGTTTACGATGTTGGTGGGAAAAACGAATTCTATCAATCGCCGCTTTTGTCCCACGCTAAGCGGTTACCGCAACGTTTAAATAACTGTAAGCCGTAAACTAATTTTAAGGTGTTTCGTCGCGGGTTGACGCGAGTTTTTTTTTTCTTTTAATTTTTTCTGCGTTGCATAAGCAATAAAACCAGCGAAAAGTCTTAAACACGCGCCCACCTTGGGCTATGGGGTTGGTTTGGGCGCGGGTTTTTGTCCCGCCGAAATCGTAAATTTTTGGGAACTTATTGCATTGTCTGTAAGTTATGTTTCACACCAGAACCATTTTGTGCCTCCAAATATTTTAGAACCAAAGGCATTTATTATTTATTTTTAACGCATTTGTTTCAATTGCAAATACTAGCTTTAGTTTATTTCTAATATTTTATTGTAATTTTCTTTGTTAAAAAAGTATTTGGTGATATTATATTTATTTTATTATTATAAGGAATACATTTGAAGTGTTCTCGAGAGCACCCTAGGACTTTGCCTGGACTTATTTATTATTTAATTGAACGATAAGGCTAGACAGAACCAAAAATATATATGAAAACAAGTGTGAACAAGCTACATAATTAAAATAAACACTATAGTCACAAGTCAACTTTTAGCATAGCCAAGCTACTGCTTCTAAAAGAAGGTTATCGATCCAGGAGGACTTTAATTCTCCAAAATACGCAATTACGTGTTCCATTTCGTTTTTTTTCTGCAAATTGGTACTCTATTTCTTATTAAACTACCAACATGAAATAAAAAAAATAAATAATATAAAATGGAGACAAAAAAAGGAGACCTAAAACAGGCCAACATAGCCGTTCGAGTAGGCCTGGACTTATTAAATTCACTTCAACCATTCTAAATCAGTCATGACGTCGCGCAACATGTATTGATTGATATCGTCCCGGTAAAGAGCCACTCGAGCCATGGAACGAATTGTTTGCGATAAGCCGAACATAGACAAGGCTGTATTCAATTACGTAGATTGACATCTAGACTCAATTACTTGGGTTATTTCGTTTTTAGGACATGCGTTCAGAACCGAGTTTAATCTGATAGCAAATATTTGTATACGTGTAATGTTAGCTACATAGATAGATAATACTTTTATTACATTTGCTTTAAGGTGGGTGCCGTGTGGTGCCGGCTTAGAATTTACACCACCCCGACTCTTCCCGTGGGTGTCGTAAGAGGCGACTAAGGGACATACACCGGGGGGCGGAATATATCTGCCACCGAACTGCGATCCCCAACCCTTCTGCTCAGCGTGGGATTAGGAATTACCCCACATGAGATATAAGCCATTAAGGCGATTATCAGAGGAAGGCCTGCGTCCAGCAGTGGACCGTTATAGGCTGTTGAGGTTGAACCGAACCTTTAAGGCGAACCTTTAAGCCCCCATACAAACGTAATTTCCGATTCATTTAGAAACTAGTACGTACTCGATTTTAATTCAGTTTAGCATGCATAATCGTATCAGAAATAGCTTTGTTCGCACATAATTGTACGTGTAACTCATGATGATGGTGTAAGAATGTTTTATGCAAAGACGCTCACGTGTAATAAACTAATTAAGAAAAAAAATATTAATAATTAAGAAAAAATAGTTTTTGGTCACCACAGAGCAGTTTGCCTTAGTTGATTGACTTATTATTATTACTATAAGAAAATCTAGGCTTAAGAGCGGGCCTAATGCAAAAAATTGTGAAAAGGATAGGCATAGGATTTCGCGTTTATAGGAGCGGGACAGAGTAAACAATGTCAGTGCAAAAATCAAGTTTTTGCTTCTTTTCTATTAGTGATTCAAAATTTAAGCATTAAATAGAAAAACTACACGATTACTTAAATAAAACAGTAGTCTGGCTATGTAATTCGTAAAAATAATATGGTGTTGTCGCCGATACTTTAGAGCGTTTCAATTAAAACAGTTTTTTGAAGCGATTTTTGTATAATTTTTTGTAAAGAAACCAGTTTATTTTTCAAAATTCTATTCGATTACTCGACTTCTATGGGTTTTTCCCCTACCTATCGTATTTTTTTAATTAGAATAATTAAGTTCGTTACCATAGATGCAAGGGTTTAAAAATACACAATTTGCTTGATTTTCGCACTCTTAATGTGTACAGCACAGATCGAATTCTGAGGTGCACAGGGTCACATCTATTTACAGCTACATAGCATGATTATTTACAAACAAATCGCGTGATAGCTCTCGTGATTGTCCTTCGAGTGCTTCTAATTATAATTAGCTGTTTTACGATATTGCTAGGTTGTATAAATTGTATTGTACAATTGAACAGATTGGTTAAGTTTCGAAAAGGATATAAATATGGAACTGAATCAGTGGTTGGCTGAAAATGGGAAACATGAAACGGGATTTTTATTGATTAGTTTACCAGTTGTACTAGTTATTTTTACTTTGAAACTACCTTATGGAAGGGCTTGATACCGGTACCAATAATATCGGTACAATAGCGGTAATTCCGGTATTTTTTTTTTCGATAAATTTGAGTACTCTTTCTTAAAAGCATCGATACATAAAAAAATACAAAAGAAAACAAAAAAAACAGAAGAAATGTCGCGTCAGGCTAACAACGTAAGTTAGATCTTGCAAAAACTTAGCTACAACTGCAACACTGGATGGCTAGACGCTAATAATGTGCCCATTCCACTCATCCAATATCTTTGTCCAAGTTCTTTGTCCAATATTTGATCAAAGTTCTTGGTAGAAGGCCCATTCCACTCATGAAATATCTTTGTCCAAGATTCATAAGTAATTTGCGTAGTTGATTTCAAAAGAAATCACATCACATTACACTAATATTAAAAATGCGAAAGTTTGGATGGATAGATGGATGATTGTTAGGTACTTCTTTAAGCCAAAACTTCTTAACAGATCGGGCTATAAATTTGCATAGGTGTAGCTATATGCTGAAATAAACCATAGGTTACAATTTAACCCATAAAATTTCAGTTTCCATGGGAAATAAGTAACCTGTATCCGTTTCCTGTTCAATCAAACTATCCTATCCATCCACGGTTGTCTGGTAGAGATCGCTCTTGAGCGATAAGACCGCCAATTGTTACATAGTTGTTTTTTACTTCTTTTATTTTTGTTTGTTATGTAAATTTATGTGTGCAATAAAGCATTTTCTTTCTTTCTTTTCATAATACAACGCGTGCGAAGTGGCGGGCAGAAATTAGTGTCCAAATCTTTGATCAAATATCAGTGTTGCTAGCTAATTGGATGAAGTCATCTAAGTTTTTTGATCAAATGTACATTGGACAAACAAATTGGATGAGTGGAATGGGCACCTTAGCGTTGACCATTTGGTAAGTGCAAACACAGAAGATAGCTGTAGCGCTCTGACGGAAATCAATTTTATTGCGTTGTAATTGTAACTAGACTCTTAAATGTATTAGGTACCTATTTATATCAGAGGCCAGATTTTTTTATGTATTTTGGTCATTAGTATACTATTATCGCATTCACTGCTCAGCCTCCAGACAAAGTCATACTATTATTATAAATTGGAAAGTAATTCTGTCTGTTATATTTTCACGCCTAAACGGCTGAACGGATCTCAATGAAATTTAGCAGGGAGGTAGATGGTATCCTGGAAAAAGACATAGGCTACTTGTTATCCCGGAAAAACGCGTGCGAAGGCGCAGGCACTAGCCATTTACAAATAACGTAACTAACTCTACATTATTATCTAATCTAGAAATTCAAACAAGACGTACCTATAAAAAGCCATCTAAAAGCGTATAACCTGGGGTTTTCTTAATCAAATCACTGTAACTTACCCATCAGACTTCTTAATCTGCGAGATAAGACTGCTGTGCTGCTGACGCAGTGTGTCCAGCTGAGAAGTTACTCGCTTTAATTGCTCTTCAACGTCCACAGTTTCGTCGGTGTTGCCGCTACACCTGGATTTTATATAGAGGTTAGAGGTTTTATGATTTGCTTATTATTTGGTTTTATGGTCGTATATGGAAAGTGGGTTTTGGCCGAAAGGTGTCGTTTTCAGGAAGTTGATTGGACGCCTGTCAAACAACACCGCGCGTGCGTCATCGGAGCGTGGATACTCGGTTAATTTTTTTTTTTTATCTTTTAGTCTCTAAGGTACCTATTTATTATATGGGCCCTAATTAAGTTACTTTGTACACTTTCTTTTCAGTGCCCATGACCGCATGTCTGTCTTCACTTCAAGCTGTGTGGTGCGGTGTGCAGGAAGCAGAGTTTTAAAGTGAAGTCGAAGATTATTGATTATTAGATCAATCTTCGATTTGATAAATCCACTGATATCTTTTCACCACTCCCGCTCGACAACGGTTACTTTGCTGCTCAAAAACAGTGAGCAAAATCGGGTTTTGCTCACATGTGGAATGAAACTTGTAGAAAAAAATTAATTTAAATTCAGAATACGCGCGAATTTTCTTTTTCATTGCATTCTGTTCAGTTGAAATTTTAATAAAAATGTTTTCATAGGACACTGTGTATAACAACGGAAGAAAAGGCAAATCGGTCATTTTCATCCCTCGATAAACAATGTACTATTCTCGTTAGTCGAGGTGTAAAGTTTTATGTTTAACTTGGGGGCAAATGTTATTTTTGTTTCGTGCCTTTTAAATCCCTCGCTAGCTCAGCTCACTGTAGAGCCACTTGCTATATACGCTCGTGACTCTACTCAAGCAGTCTTGAGTAGAGTCACGAGCGGATTTGTTAGCTCGGGATTTAATATCGGCACGTTCAACAACAAATCGTTTTGCCCACTTGTTGAACAAATAACTATTTATTTTCTTAATTCGGCAAATGATCAGAAAGGAGGTCGGAATCAACTACATCGATTTCCCTTCGGACAACTTTTAGAAGATTTTCCTTGATCCCATAAGCGCTGGGCAAGTTTATTCATCTAGCCATCAAAATCATAAATTATGGACGAAAGGGATTTTAATGAGCCCTTTATGAAACCTGCAGGGCTATTCAGTAACTCCGATAAAGAGTCTTCGACACGCAATCTGACAAAGTTTTCTTCTTAATTTAAATATATATGCGGTTTTTATTATTTTGTGCGTTTTACAAGGAATATAAGAAAATTCGATATAATGCTACTTTTGGAGCAATTAATAAATAAGAAAGGTATTAAAGCAGGTACCAGATTGAATGAATAACTTCACGTAGTTTCCACGAAGTTTACGACCGAATCAAACAAAGCGTCAATTTTATTTGAATGTTGGTAGCACAGGTTGGTAGCTATGTATTTGTTTTCCTTGTAAGTTATTATAAGCGACTTGCTGATAGTGAATGCGTTATCGGAATCAATGGCGAGAATTTACGGTGTAGTAGTTGTGTTCTGTACAAATATTTGTACGATCTGCAGGTATTTGTTCCGGGTGTTCTAGTAGTTTTCTATGTATAATAAAAAATATTTATCTATGTAATGAATTGTATTATGTACATCAGTACCCATGACACAAGCACTGCTTAGCTTGAGGCTAGATAATGCTGTGTGAATTGTCCATTGTTATTTTATTTTTGTATTCAAATAGTATTTATTTATTTAGGTCCCACGTTTTTAGGGTTCCATACCCAAAGGGTAAAACGGTATCCTATTACTAAGACTCCGCTGTCCGTCTGTCACCAGGCTCTATCTCATCAACCGTGATAGTTAGACAGTTAAAATTTTCACAGATGTATTTTTTTAGCTGCTATACCAAAAATACTAAAAAACAGAATAAAATAAATATTTAAGGGGGCTCCCATACAACAAACGTTACTTTTTTGCTCGACATTGATAATGGCAACACGTAGGTAGACGCTTAAAATATTCACAGAATATTTAGGTATTTATTCAATTAAGGAATAGATTATTAAATTAAAATATAATTAATATCTCAGGGGTGCTCCCATAATATACCTAACGAACATTAAATTTTCGCCGTTATTATAGATAATGGTACGGAACCCTTCGTGCGCGAGAGCGACTCGCACTTGGCCTTTTTTTTATATTACTCACCTATAATGAAATGTAAGCAGATCTGATTTCGCTTATGACATGTTTCGTCGTATTTGTTTTGTATTATAATTTAAACAACAATATCTTACGTTTTGTTTGATAAGTAACATAGCTTATATTGTCTAGTCACAAAGTTTTCAGTAAGCAATTTGATGTACAACATAATAATATTACGAATTCCCGGCGAGGATTCCCGGATTTCGGAATTTTTAACTGTCCGTACCTCAATAACTATAAGGCTTATAGTTTTGAAATTCATACATATTATAGTTGAGGATATTTTCTAGTGCATCACTAGACAAAAACACGATTGGTGATATTTCACCCGATAGAAAAAAATTACAAAGTTACCTCTAAATCAAACTTTGAATGATCAGTGTGAATAGAAAAATGAATAAAATGACACAAAATGTATACCAAAACATTGCAAACGTTATTACGCAGTGCATCACTAGAAAATATTTTAATACGCCGTACAAATATTTTTCAAAACACCTAAATACCTACAAAATCGTGCTCGGCTGCCTGCGCATCGTCTTGCTCAGTAGTACTCGCCGAGCTATAGCATCGGCCGCTCGGGAATCCTCGCCTTAAAGACGCGACCAGCTGCCCTGGTCTTTAGAAAAAATCTGAGATCATTTCCATGATCTTTGAGATCCTACTGCTGTTCAAATGTAAAATCTAGGATACTTATACTCCTACACCTAATATTCCATTTCATCCTGTACAAAAGCGCCAAGATAGTTTTTTGATAAGTAGCATTTGTTTGATGAATAATAAAAATTTTGTTTCAAATACAAATTTTGATACATGGGTATTTGCCATCTTCGCCGAACCAGTTTGACTTACTAACTTGGTTTTTATATTGAAAAATAAAGTAAAGGCATTCAGATTCATAACAGATTCGCCAAATTAAATAATTGATTACTTGAACAGTATTCTTTTAAATGGAAGATATCTTTATTTTTGCACATACGGTCTACTCTGTCCCGCTCCTATGAACGCGAAATACTATGCCTATCCTTTTCACAAAATGGCGTCGTTAGTTTCTCCTTAAGCGTGGTGGTCAAGAGACCAATGCTTTAGAAGACAGCAGACAAACATAGCAAAAGAAAAACAAGTGTCAAAAAGGGGGCGTCGTCGCTAAGAATGTACCCAGAAGCGATACATATCGCTAATGCGCGCTGGTTTTATGCGACTCCCCTCGCATAAACCAGCGTGTATTATTTCGGCCTCTTACGTCCGTGCAAAAGACTGCTAGATACGGCAGATGCGGGAAGTTAAAGGCAGAGCACTATGGCGCTC
Organism: Eupithecia vulgata; assembly: GCA_946478455.1. Classification (NCBI taxonomy): domain Eukaryota; kingdom Metazoa; phylum Arthropoda; class Insecta; order Lepidoptera; family Geometridae; genus Eupithecia; species Eupithecia vulgata. The sequence continues at coordinate 2,854,856 of OX297874.1, forward strand.
ATTAGGGGAGGCATAATATGTCCAGCAGTGGTCTAATATAGGCTGATGATGATCCCCAATCCGCATGCCCAGCTTAGGAATTATGGGCATTACACTCCATGAGATAAAATCAGGGGGAGGCCTGCGTCCAGAAGTGGACCATGACAGGCTGTTGAAGTTGAGGATGATTTTATTTATTTATTTATGATGATGTCTTATACGTCCACTGGTGAGCGTGCCTCCCCAAACAATATGCCATAATCATCACGTTTGGCTGGTGGATTAGCAAACGCAGTATAAGGTGTTAAAAACGCAGAAGGAACCTGGTGCCCGTCCTCTGGTAGCTTCTCTGTCGCCTGTACGAGATCTACTAGCTGAGTATGGCGGGTCGATTCTTACGTCATGACTTTTCCATCCATTGATAACTTATTCCAACATACCTTAGCGGAGATATCACAAGGTAAGTCACAACTATCCACACGACTAGTAACACCACCGCTGCCCGCTTCCATTTAGCCAGGTACATCATTAGGTAGTCATTCAGTGTCAAATGACCATTGGAGTAAATTCTTGATTCCCGCCGCATCACTACGCGTCCCGCATCGTTGGTCTGTCTGAAAAGAAGTTTCAGGGTAATTTTAATACCATTGGTTAAAATTCAAATGTTAGGCCTAACAGTGTTCCCCCTATAGTACTAAATGGTGCGGCTCTGAAGGTAGTTGATACTCAATACTCAATACATTTATTGTTGTCATCACATTGGTTTGGTTTTTATCTGGTAGGTTATGTAGGTATAAGTAAGTATCACAATATGAACCCTGTTGGGCGTAAACAACATGTGGAAGGCAGACCGAGGTTATTAATTATTATTTATACGTTATATTTTTTTTTTGTCAGTTTGTATACTTTGTCATAAAAAAGATGTTATTATTTATTGATTTTTACCTATTAATTTATTATACGTCATTTTTATTATTAGGTTAATTTGTCTATATTGTCATTTAAAAATTCGTTTATGTCATAATAACATTTGTCAATTAAGAATTGTTTTAATTTATTTGTGAATAAAGAAATGGATTTAATGTCTTTGGCACCTTGTTGTAGATTTTTATGGACATGTTGTAAGGGCCGGTACTGTGCATACGCAGGTTAGATGATGGCTGTATGATTTTGTTTCTCCCTGGTCTAAGTGGATATTTTCTAGGAAGTTCGTCCAGTGTTTTGTGTAAGTTTGGGTATTTTCGAACAAACTTACTAAGTTCTAATATGTAAATGGTTAAAATTTTAAACTTTTTGAAAAAAGGTTAAAGTCCTTTGCTATACTGTAGGACACATTGTAAATGAGACTCTAAGCGATGAAGCAGATGTTGAAAGAGAGCGTGGAGCGCTGGCTACAGGGAAGCCAGAGTAGGATCGCACGCTGCTCGAGAGAAGTGAAAGTCACTTTTTTTAAGGCCTTCTGCCAGTCCTTCTACTCGACTAGCCTCTAGATCAACTGCAACCGCCGGGCAGGTTGGTGCACTTAGCATCACCGAATTTACAAACTATTTTTAATATCTTGTAAGTTTTGGTGTACCTACTCATAGGCTAACCTAATTGTCAAAATAAATATAAAATCAAAATACTCTCGTCAAACCGACCGCAGCACACTCTGGTAGATTCACAATTGGAACAAACTACCATATTATCATTATCATCATCAGCCTACATTAGTCCACAGCTGGACACAGGCCTCCCTTAATAAGCGCCATAGCGCTCCGTCTTCAGCTTGGCGCATCCAGCATCTGCCAGCAGTCTTTCGCAAATCCTTATCCCACCTGGTCGGAGGGCGTCCTACACTACGTTTGCCGTTAGTAGAAACGGCAAACGTAGTGTACCATATTATACATAGTTGAAATGTGGTTGAAATACTATAAGTACATATTGTGTTTAGATTTGTTGAAACATCCATTTGTATAATATGGCTAGGCTTATTGCAAAATAAACGCTAATTTCTTGGTTATAAGTTATAATAAGTTATTAATTTCATTTGATGAGATAGCTTACCTGACATTCAGCAATATTTTTGAATGATTAATGTTCAAGAACCAGCATAATGCAATTAATTAAATTGCACTGTTTTGCAATCGGCCTAGCTATTCTAAAATCAGCCTGATTCTAGAATATGGCAGGGTAATAATATTTCTATTTATTCATGTTTCATAGCCTATATTAGTCCACAGCTGGATATAGACCTCCCCTAACATAGGCTGATGATAACGATGATGTTTCGTGGCAAAGTTATTAGTTACTCAACCTATGTTACAGTTATTCTTTGAGTAAGAAATCATCAATGTAAACAATTTTGAATAATAAACCCTAACAGTCAACAAATAGTGTTTAATTCCGCATGCAATAGATGACACAGGTTAGATAACACCAACACAATAGAATTGTGATAGATAAAATGCAGTGTGATCGATCACACATGTGATAATGATACATTGTGTTCAAAAACCACAAAATATGCAAAGTTGGAATTATTTTGGTATTTTCCCCTTATTACCTCAAAATCCCACTACTGATTATGTGAACTGCACTCAATGTTTCTGTTCTGTTTGTTGTTTTAGTGCAGTTCGTACTTAACCTTATGAAATCTCTGATTAACAGATGAAACATGTGTACTTCCAACAAAAGTAAGGTTTGTAGTTGATCTGCTTACATCTACTTATAATGAATTTGTCAAATTATGATAGTTTTTATAGTAAAAAAGAAGAAAGGGCCTATAATCAGTAGTGGGACTTTCAGGTAGAAGGATAATTCCAAAATAATTTCAACTTTGCATACCTATTTTATTATTTATTTATTGAGTTTAGGTAACTATTTGTTCTTATTTTCTATAAATTAATCATATGACTGAAATAAAAAAACAGCACAACAGTATTATTGGAAAAAAGCCCCCCTAACCATAATTAATATCATCATCAGCCTATATTAGTCCGCAGTTGGACATAGGCCTCCCCTAATGAGCATCATAGTGCCCTGTCTTCAGCTTGCCGCATCAAATTTATTATGCATTAAATTACTATAGTAAATTATAAAAAGGATAGTACCTATAAATTTTTATTTTTATTTAATAACTTTGCATACATAGTAATACTTTCTATTATAAAAAATAAAAAGTAAGTACCTAAGTAAAGTAAAAAGTAATTTATTGATAAGTGCAACTGTAAACACTGTAGGAGGATTGCTTTGCTTGTAGTAAATAAAAATGAATGATAAAATCATAGTGTTATTTTACATATTCTTATTAGATTGATTGGGAAGTATTTACAAACTCGCAATACATTTGACTTTACAATATTTATAAATATAACTAGGTACCTGTTAAATCAACTGAAAGGAACATATCTAATTAATTGAACTGATTTTTTCATTATTAGAGAAATGATGTTGTGATCATGAAGCTGAGCTTTGCCTTTAAGTGAAGTTTTATAAAATTTGTACTCTGTACCATGTATTACACTGGCATGTACGTAAAAAAACTGCATTTTAATTATATGCAATTTCAAAATAAGGTAGTATACGTAATAAGAAGATCAAACGGTAGAAGAGACACCAGGGATCGAGGGCGGATATTCGTAATTTAGTGTTGATGGTCTATTCTTACATTCAAACAGGATATCATTTCTAGAGTAAAGTATGTGATCAAACCACGGTCAAACGTAAAATACCTATATATAGCTATTAAAAGAATCACTTCTATGTGGTTTGAACCTCTGAAACATCGCCTCATCAGCAAAAACCAGAATCCTGCCATCGTAAATTGTACTACTTGTGAATAAAAATAAATGGTAAAGTACTCACACGTACGAAAGCAAATCTGTTACGGGATTCGTGAGGATAACTATACTATTACTGTATCCTTGTTACACTCATATAATAGTAAACTTTGATGCATGGAATGGCAATTTACTAAATCTCTAAAAAAATATTTATTGAAAGCACATTCACTGCTCACGAAAATAGTTCAACTGACTGAATAAAAAAATGTCATCCATCCATCTCGGTCCGCTCCGAGCAGCTATCAAAGTCGAATTCGGTAAAGAAGTCTGTCACTGTCGTCTGTCTGTCATGACTAGACTGTCAAAAGCATAGAGAACTCCGAGAACTCTTTTATGTTTAAAGCTTAGAGGAAGAAGGGTATAGAGCTCTGCATATGCCCATCTCATTCACACAAGAAAGAGACCAGAATATGCTTCTAGCCTGAGAAAAAATGAGATAGAATGAGCCCTATTCCTATTTCATCCGCGTGGCCAGTTTTTTCATTGTTTAGCTCATCTATGTGCTAAACAAATATGCCGGGCACATCGATGGACTTCAACACAGTATTTTTTTATTCGACCTTTATAATGTTTTTTGCTAATTAAATGTGGTAAAGTGACTCTGCGGACATTCCTGCATCTCACAACAATATATACCTGAAGCAAAGATGATGTGATGCAATGTTATTTGATGTTAAAGTGAAGGTGAACGAAAAGTGCCAAATTTATCATTCCACTTGTAAGTACAAGTTCGTTCGACTTAAAAAAGGTTCAAAACTTATAGATTCATAGATTTCCATTGAGAAAAGGCTCAAAAATTATGTTTTGTGCTAATTCTAATGAACATAACCTAAAATTACGAAAATTTAGGGTTGCCTGCACTCGACAACAAAATTCCCCAAACATGGCGCAAAATATTATCAAATACTTACATCCACATTAACTTAAAATATGTTTTTATTTTTTACAGATTTCCCAAAAACAATGAACCGTCTCGTAGTAATGAAAACGTCTGCTTTGGATAGATAGAAGCCCCTCGGGTCGCAAAAATTTGGAAACTCAAAAAAAAATCGAGAATTTGTATCAAACCATTCATGAAAATGTTTTCATAAAAAGAAACAGCGAACATATCTGTTCCCTCGTGCTGTTACAAGACTGGTAAGTAAAATAAATAAATACATAACAAATGGCTCAGTGCAACAGTGGTTGAAAGTTTTTTTGAGACTTGGATTAAACAATATTCTTACCTACTTTGTGTTTTAGTCTACCTACCTTCCATTCAAATCAAATTCAAAAATATTTAAATGATATTGGAATTTGGTGTTACTAATACTTGCCATATTTAAAGTAGGTACTATTATGTATATAATATTCATATTTCCTTCAACATTTTATTTCAGGCATGTAAGATAAATACTACGGGAAAGGTACGTGAAGGAAATCATGAAAACTTTGAGTTTGTAAGAGAAATACAATCCAGGACACACATACAACCACAATTTTTATTGTAAGTCTGTGCCTGTTTATCGTGTTTGAATAGATTCCCTAGCAATAATATTTTTTTCAAAATGTTTTGTATAAGTTAATAGTAAATAAAGTATAATATTTTAAAGAGTTTAAAATTATTTCTTCACGTAGTGGTAGTATAAGTAGCGGTGGTAATAAATTTAAGAAAATAAAATTGATACCTAAACGTAGTTTTATTTCAATGTTCAGTTTACCTATTCCCGCATACTAAGGTAGGTACTTAATTAAATAAATTTTAGGAATCCGTAGTCAGCAGTGGACTGGTATAGGCTGATGATGATGATGAGGGGTAATGCTTATAATCCTCACGCTGGGCATGCGGGTTGCGAATCGCAGTTCGGTTCGGTGGTAGATCTATTCTGCAAGAGGCGCTGCTGCCCGCCCCCCGGTGTATGTCCCTTAGTCGCCTCATACGACACCCACGAGAAGAGTTCGGTTAGTGCAAATTCTAAGCCTGCACCATACGGCTCTACCAGACATGAAATTACGAACCTAGTCAGGGTAAAAAAAATTTTATGGCAACACCACTTCGTATACTCTGTCTCTCTTCACGGCCACGCATGCCAACCATCTAGGTATAATTCATCTAAGGTTTAAAGGCTCAGTCAGACAATCAGAACACTGAAAACTCCATGTATCAACTGATAAAAATGTGATTTCTTCCCAAAGCCGATACCAAAAGGAGCCCGATCCCCGTCGCCCGCCGTCATGCGCCATCTTGCCTCCTCCCTTTTTCACCGGGTGCCATCATTTTACAACCAGTCCAGTAACAACCAGGGACGTTACAGCCCAGGAATTTCTGTACATTGTGGCCGCATGTTCCAAGGCTGTAATTTCTGAAGCTGTATTATACAGGCCGTACAATGATAGCACGTTATGTGTATTTACAGCCATGGAAAATTGGACAAACAAAAACGCTACCTAAAATACACGCCTCGTTTACATGTTTAATCTAAAGTCTGCAGAAGGTCTGCAGCTTGTCAGGGCAAGGATGATGCCCTATCTATGGAATTTATTTTCCATAGATAGGGCATAGGTTTATGGTGCCCATTCCACTCATCCAATATCTTTGTCCAAGATTCCGAAGTAATTTGCATAGTTGATTTCAAATAAAATTATATCACATCTGACATCACACTTCTATTAAAAATAGAAGCGTTTTACCTAAAATAAAACGCATCAAAATACTTACCTCACTGGAAGCTTTTTTAATGAGCATTATCCGTTTCGGATGAGGTTCGCACAGGATCGATTTAACTGGCGTGTAAAAGAGGAGGCCTATACCCAGCAGTGGGTTGGGTGCCAACGGGCTGATGATGATGATGATATCCGTTTCCGTCGAATTTGACTACTTTTTACCAGTTTGTTTGCAAGTACATACATCCGGTTCATCATTCCATTTACCTGCATAAGCCAGGTTACGTAAGATAAATAAATAAATAAATAATGCTGGACAATTCACACAGCATTATCTAGCCCCAAGGTAAGCAGAGCTTGTGTTATGGGTACTAGATAACTGATATACGTAATATTATACATTACATAGATAGATATTTTTTATTATACATAGAAAACACCCAGACCAACGGAACAAATTTCTGCAGATCGTACACAAATTTGTTCAGAGGCGGGGATCGAACCCGCAACCTCTTGCGTCGCAGGCAGACTCTTGCCCGCTGCGCCACTGAGGTCGTCAAGATAGAAGATATCATACAATTTCACCTCATTGTTTGAAACAAAGTCTATGATGGACTGTTAGTTGTTTAATTCTTGTACCTTAGCTCTGAAGTTAACGTGTAACGACCAGGGGGGTGATTTCTTCCGTCCACGTTAAGGTGCCACATATGTGACCTTCATCGAGCTATTATCAATAAACAATCTCTTATTTCTGGAACCGATGGTTCCTCTAGCTTAGCTTAAAGATTAAAAGTAAATTCGGAATACATGACTTGTCAAGATATTGAGTGTCAGTGACGTCATTTTGTTCGTTCGTATACGAAAGAGCTGGTTGATACCCTCTTATCGGGGTACAAGGGAGACTCCAAGATCTTGTCTCCCAAGCCAACCTAACCTGCACGTGGTGTACCCTGCTAGATAACGAACTAGGCTCTGGTGAAAATATCAACATTCTTCATAACTTGCTAACTCATATTTTACTATTATTTTCCATTACTTGACACTGGCAGAAAAGAGTCCAACCAGACTTATATTGCCATTAACTAAGAATCATCATCATCATCATACCCTCTTATCATGGCAAGCAATTTTAAGATGACCCGATTGACAGGCCAACTAAAAAACTTTGGTGCTTACCCATATCCTCAACGAGTTTGCTTACTGTGGGGGTGTAGTTTGACTTTCTTGCAAAAGTTCCGAAAATACCGGACCCCGAACCGGTAAAAATAAATATTCCTTTACTGATACACGAGATACAAGCTGTTACTGAACTCAGTGCGGTTAATATTATTAAAATAAATGGGTGGGTACATCACTAATTTATTTGAAAAAACAAGAATCAAACTGAAAAAACCAAATATAAAAACAGGTAATCATTAAACTACCTATCAGATCAGGTTTTTATGTTCAAATACGAGATCGTAACTGAACAACAGAATATACCGAACACAAAACGGTAAAATAAATAAATGATCAGGTATTCTTCTTAAAATACGAAATCCGATCTTTATAGCAAACACAAACTGGTAAGTTATTTAAATTAATGATCAGGTATTTATTTTAAAATACGAGATCCGAACGGAAAAATCCGTTTAATTTTACCCGTTATGATAAAGGTTGAAACGTGTTTTCTTAAAAACAACGTGTGTTGGCCTTTGTCCTGCAGAGGGACAGTTGTCTTATATTAAAATAAAAACGGGTCATGTTTTATATAAAATAAAAATACATGTTACAAACACGGTCGATAAAAATTATCACGTTAGTAAATAAATTCAAAAACTTAGTTTTTTCAGTTTTTTCTGCAACATTCACTTAAGGGTATAACTATAACACTGTAGGTGTAGTGCAACTTTATCGAGAGCCAGAGCTGCTGCGCGCAAGTTGCTTCGACGGATAACGAAACACCAATGATAAAATATGGCGCTGCCCATTTCGCGTAGACTAAAATTGGCGCGCGGCCGCTAGGTGTCGCCACTGGAACCGGATGTCCTTGCAAACAAAATGGTAAAAAGTAGTCAAATTCGACGGAAACGGATATGCTCTCTCATTATAAAAGCTCCCAGTGACGGTCTAGTAGTTTGATACGAAAGTTTGGATTGATAGATGGATGATTGTTTCTTCTTTACGCCAAAACTTCTCAGCAGATTGGGTAAAACTTTGCATAGGTGTAGCTCCATATGCTGAAATAAACCATAGGCTACAATTTAACCCAAAAACTTTCAGTTTCCACGGGAAAAAAATTACCTGTCAAAAGTTTTCACAAAAACAACGTGTGTGAAGCCGCGGGCAGAAACTCGTATCCAAATCTTTGATCAAATATTGATGTTGCTAGTTTTTAAAGAAAATTTTATTTACTTTACAACACAATGTTACTGCAAGGTAATTATTTTAATCATACCAACTATTTTATCTATCTCGTAAGAAATAAGATAATGGAATAGTAGTTCCCGAATTTTATTTAAATCGATGGGTAATCGACCACCGATGACCATCGCGGGTTGGCGCGACATTAAATTTATGTTGCGGTATTAAGCTTAAAACTGACGAAAAAATACAGTATTTGTCTGTAGTTTCCGGCGAATCATCGTACTGTCATGACAGACAGACAGCCGAGGTTTTGTAATAAGGTCCCGCTAGCAACCTTTAAGTACTAAACCCTAATTACAAATAGGTAATAGGTCAAAAAAGTCAAAAGTCAATAACTTTATTTCTTTAGGCTTACAAACTAAGCACTTAGACACGTCAAATATAATACTATAAACAGGTTTACAAATAGTCATTATTATCAAATAAGAAATAAGATGTTATTGATTTTATTCGCTTCAATTTTTTGTCCACTAGTGGAAGAAGCGAAAAAGAAACCACTAGTAAGTTTTATAAAACTTAAAATTAATACATCATCTTAGTCTAAATATAGGTAATCTGATTTATATGCCTATGTCCATATTTATATAAAACTAAGCTTAACATTATTTTCCTTAAATACTATTGTCGGTGCGGAACTGGGCGACATGTGGCCAAGCATTAACATCATTGATGTAATCATCGATGGAGTAATAGGCTTTCTTTATAAGATTTCGTTTTATGTATTGTTTAAATTTACGAATTAGGAGCTCAGTTGCTTCAGATGGAAGCTTGTTATAGAAGCGTACACAATTGCCCATAAACGATTTCCCTACCTTTCGTAATCTATATGATGGGATGTGCAGTTTGTTCTTGTTTCTTGTATTTATTTTGTGAACATCACATTTTTTTAAAAAGCTATCTTTATTTTTGTGCGTATATATTAGATTTTCATAGATGTATTGCGATATTACTGTCAAAATATTTATATCTTTAAATAATTCCCTCAAAGAGTGGCGTGGCTTTAATTTATAAATTGCGCGTATAGCCCTTTTTTGGAGAACAAAGATAGTCTGAATATCGGCTGCCCGTCCCCAAAGCAGAATACCATAAGACATTATACTATGGAAGTAACTGAAATAAACTAACCTAGCTGTATCTTCATCCGTAATATATCTAATTGTTCGAACAGCATAGGCTGCTGAGCTAAGTCTGCCTGCGAGAGCATCAATTTGCGGTCTCCATTGAAGAGATGAATCAATATGTAACCCTAGAAAAACGGTTGAGTCTACAAGGTCAACAATCTCATCCTTAAGCATTATCTTAGTTGGGAGTTCTCTTACATTTGGTAACATGAACTTTATGCATTTAGTTTTTTTAGCATTGAGCAAGAAGTTATTGGCCGTGAACCAATCTAGTATTTGTGAAAGCGAATTATTTACGTCGTCATAATTACATTTATTTCTGTCAACTTTAAAAATCAATGAAGTATCATCAGCAAATAAGACCATATCACAGAGATCTTTTGCTAAAAAAGGGAGATCATTTACATACACTAAAAATAAAAAGGGGCCTAATATTGATCCTTGTGGGACGCCTAATTCAATCTTTGAGCCCTTCGATCTTTCTTTACCAATATCTACTTTTTGGATTCTATCAGATAAATAAGATTGCATAAGGTCCAGTGCCTTGTTGCCAATTCCATAGTGTTTGAATTTTCTGATTAGTGTATCATGATCCACACAATCAAAGGCCTTAGAAAGGTCACAAAATATACCAATAGCGTTTTTTGCTTTATCCCAGGCATTCAATATAATGTTTTAATAGAGCTGCGCCAGCATCGGTTGTCGATCTACCCTTGGTGAAGCCAAATTGATTTTTATGAAGTAACCGTTTAAGGTTAAAGTGAGAGGATAACTGGGTGAGAATAATTTTTTCAAAGACTTTACTTAATGCAGGAAGTATTGAAATGGGCCTGTAGTTGGCTGGATCAGTGTGACTACCAGATTTATAAAGAGGTACTAGTTTACTATATTTCATGAGATCAGGAAAAACTCCTGCGTCGACACAACTATTGAAAATATAGGCCAAACAAGGAGCAACCTCCTTAATAATTGAACTCATTACTTTGGTTGAAATACCCCAAAGATCCTCAGTATTTTTGATATTAATGGACTTAAATGTTTTCACTATATAATTAGCATTTACATGGCTAAAGATAAACACCTCCTTACATTTTTCAACAGATGATTCTAATAATTTAACGGCTATTGAAGGTGAGGAGTTTAGAGACCGGGTAACAACTTTAGGGACATTAGAAAAGAATGCATCAAAAGCATTGGCAATATCTTTATCATCTATGAGTATTGAGTTATTAATTTTTAACCTTATTTCTCTATTACGTGGCTTTGATTTGCCAGTTTCGTTATTTATTAGTCTCCATGTTGCTTTTATTTTATCTGATGAGTTTACTATTTTTTTCCTCAAGAACAGGCATTTGGCAGTGGTGCAGACTTTCTTGAATATTTTTGAGTAGTTGGTTACATATAAAAGAAACGCAGGATCATGTAACATAGCTTCTCTAGCACCATAAAGATCGTACAGTCTATTCCTACTTCTATAAATGCCGGGAGTGGCCCAATCTGTGAACCCGACCCTGTCTCTAACTATGCATGTTTTAAGTTTGAAGACTTCACTATGTTCTTTGTTTATAATATTTGAAAGTTTGGCAAATATGTCATTTGGTTCATCAGAACAAGTTATATTAGTTACTGCTAGTTGTACTTTACTTTGAAAATTCCTAATACGGCTCTCTGTGATAGGCCTGTAGGTGTATTTCTCGACTTTTTTTTTATCGTTAATATTATAACTAAAATGAACACTCTGACCATAGTGATCTGATTTGAAGTGCTTGATTACTGCCTTGTTAGTTGGAGATTGATTGCAGTAAATATTATCTAAACAAGTTGCAGATGTAAGGGTTACCCTAGTAGGATCATTGAAAAGATGTTGTAAACTAAAGCATTTGAATAAATTAAGCAGTCTTTCGGCAAGGGGATTAGCTAAAATATCTATATTAAAGTCCCCACACACAATGAGATCCTTCCTACATGTAAATACTTTAAGCAAAACTTCTTCCATAGTACATTCAAAAGCTACCTGATTTGCGTCAGGAGGACGGTACACACACACAATGATGTGTCGCTCCAGTTCCACACAAGAAAGTTCAATAGTCCTCTCAATAGTAAGGTTTACAATATCTTTCCGTTCTTTACATTTTAGACTATTTTTAACTATAATCAAAGAGCCACCACGTATTGCAGCTTTTCTTTTATAGGAACTTGCAAAACAATAGTTATTATAGAAGGGAAGTAACTGATTCTTCACAATCCAGTGTTCTGTTAAGCACATAACATCTACATTTAAGTGATTTAAAAATAGTTCTAATTCTAGGGATTTGCAGGGTAAGCCTTGTATATTCTGATGGACTATATGAAATGCTTTTTGCTTCCCCGTTGTCGTTGCGGTCAGTTTAAATTTGCATTTACTGACACTGTAGTTTTAATGCCCTCATTAGTACTACTACTAACTACACACACAGGCTCGTCGGGTAACTGCGTTATACTATTTATAACGGGATCAAAAATATTATATGCTAACAATTTAGCAATTATCATTTTGCTTTGTTTAGTTAGGTACAATGTAGCCTTAGTCAAAAAAGTTTTACTAATAAATTTATTAGTATCAAAAAATAATACATCATTATGACGACATGTCATGTTGTACATCAGCATGTTATTATTACTTATATTTACATTTTGTTTTGATGTCAATGACTTTGAGTAAGGAAATGAGCAAATAATCAGTTTCCCTAGTCCATTTTGTACCTTTCCCAGAAGTACTTCAACTAGCCTAACCAATAGTGACCGTTTTATATAACTTTCACCAAGCTGAACGATCAGAGTTGTGCTGTTATCCAGAGAGTCATCTTGCTGAATACAGTCAGTAATCATATTTATATTAGCATTTGGATAGCAATTATTTACTACATTTTGTAGAAGCAAGTCACTCAGTATAAGACCCATCCCGGTACCCAGCTTATCTGAATATATCACAGTCTTCCGGGTATGTTGAATAGATGGCACAGCTCGAACTGAAGGGCCCTCAGTGGGTGCAATTGGTACTGCATTGTTGGTACAGCTACCGTAGGCATCATCTTTGTCGGCCTACATTTTGTCAAAGAAAAATTAAGCGTAAAAGGAAACTTAATCTTATGCTTGTGACAATAAGACTCATAACAATTATAAGAGATATGACAGAGCAATGCCGCTCGGCGTCTTTCGGCGTTTTTATAAGGACATCATTTACTTAATTTCACTAATCTTTTGATTAATTTGTTTTAGTATGTGTTTCTTATTCGCACTGAACACTTGCGCGGTGCATAAAAATTGCAATACGTTCGTGTACCTATTAATTTCTTCTGTTTTTTAGTGTTTCTAATTAGGTATTAGGCAGTCTAGTATTAAGTTTTCAGTTAGTTTTGGTGTGTTTTTTTATAAAGTGGTTCGTTCGTTAGTCTTCGAGTAGGTCTTTAATTACGTAAGTGTTTTGTTTACTACGAGTTTATTATGTTTATTGCGAGGGAGTATGAACAAATGCTGATGTGCTATGGTGAAGCTAGAGGAAATGCGTCACGAGGCTTGCGCATTTACTGGGGTGCTCAGAGCCTGAGGTCGTGCTCAGCTGTGCCATGAACGAGGAGGAGCTCAGTTCCAGCCAGTTCTGATTCGATCAAGGCTGTACCGGAATTAGGTAAGTAGTTAAGTACCTACATAGCGTAGCTACATACTTATTACTAACTTAGGGCATAAATTTACAAACTTACGTGTACATTGCTGGTTAGCAAATCAAATAAAAATCTTAAAAAAAATTATATAAACAACATTATATAATCGATATTGATAGTCGAGTAGGTGCATTACTATTCTATCGATATAGAAAGTCGAGTAATAGGTGTTGGGTTGGACTTTTTGGGTTGTTAGTGTTGGTATTCGTTTGCTTACATCTTAGACAATTTAACCCGCTGTCAATGGACGAGGCTCGCCTGTTTTCCTACAAACAAAATATTCTGGCATTTTTAGCGGGAGGGGAGGAATGGGGAAAATTTATGGTGATACCTACTATCAAACTTCATTACCTCATAACATAATCATAACTTAAGTAGATAGGATTCGCGGGAACTGACTCACGAAGGCGCACCTTTGACGGGGTCGAGTTAGCCGATCGAGAAGTTTCGCTGGCTAAAAAAAAAAAAAAAAAAAAAAAAAAAAAAAAAAAGTTTGGTATCAAACTGGGGGTTTTGGCACATCCCCAATCGATTGCAAGAATCCATTTTAACGTATCTTAAGCCATTCAAAAGTTACTAAGAACCATTAAGCTTCTCTACCACCGTGCTGATAACAATAATAGATTACTAATGAGGGTCGCCCTATTGTTGCTAATGAATGGGAGTAGCCCTATTGTTGCTTGCTACGTGTGACTCAGGTTGTAGGACTAGCCCATGATTAATAAACAGTTGTTATTTCAACATTTCTTTTATTTTCTTTAAAACAGTTTTTTGAATAAAACACTCAAAATTGTATCATTACTTATAGTACTGTTCCCAAACAGTTGCAGGAAATCATTCAATGTTTCGCCATGGTACTTGTAATACAAATACGATAGGCAATACTCTCCACAAACTGTAGTAAAATCGTTTTGGATTCGATTAATATTGTAATTCCACATTCTAGAATTCCTTTCTAAAAACATACGGTGATATCCTTGTGGTGGACGCCCGTAAGAGTCAAAGTACTGTCCAAAACCATTTGCATCTATGTGCATAGCGATCCAATGTGAACCTGGCTTGTTGTCGCTATCTAAGTTACTTATGATATACGCAGGTAAACCCACATAAATTGGTAAACGGTTGGCCGCATACACATTGCATTCAATTTCTGAATCAAGTTTTCTCATATAGTATTGTATCTCCAGTGTATTCATGTTATATTATGTACTGTAACTGATACGGTACTATCCTAACAACAAGTTTAGACAAGTAATGAGCCTGAGTGGTAATGCATAAGATTATAAATGGATTTCACTCGTTGACAATACTTACTATCTTAGTGGGGTTGAAAGGGTAGTTAAATGAAAATACCTTGGTAAATCCTTACTAACAAATTTTAATTAAGATAAAAGTTTTACAATTATACAAACTTATGACAGATACACATTTAAAACTATTTCTTAACTTAGACATTATTCCTTAACTACTATAATCTACTGAAATGTTACGGTTCTTATCTATTTCAATTACATTATCAAACTCTGCATAAACCACACAGTTAATAGTTTGTGTTAGTGCTGTTTCAAAACGTACCTCTAACCTTACACTACCATGCTTTATAAGATTCCAATGATTTGCAGAGTTTGCAGATAAGTCAGGTGTCAAATCAAAAGCTAGGAGGCAATATCCTTTTGCATATTGCTCTCTGGATATCCCATTACCTTCATTAAGAAAATGCATGCCTGTTCCCGAAAATAACGTATGATAAGCCAAAGTATAAATATTACTTTCGAACGATGGCTGTAAAGCTTTCGATGGTATTTGATGACCATCTATATACAAACAAAAGGTATTCATATCATAATTTTGAAAGTCGAATGGGTTCTTAGTCAGGCTCCCATTGAATGCTGCATTATTCAGAAATCCAACTATGCATCTTTTGGGTACTTGGCCTAGAAAAATGTTATCGAGTGTTTTTCCTTGAATACCAGATGGAATAGTCAAAACTTTAACTTCAGAACGTGTGATGGGATACTTAGCAGTTGTAGATGCTAATACTTTTTGATGTGCAAGTAACACGGTGGGGTTGATTCGCGCTCGGCGAATAATCAAAGTCGCATCGGTAATACGTACTTTAAATTTATGATCAACTGAAGAAGCCATGAGATTGAAATTTTCTCTAGAACGAACAAGTTTAACGCACATATCAACACCATTAATCAAAAATTTTTCTTGATTGAATATATCCCCATGCAAGTGTCCTATCATTTCAATTTCTTTACTCTCACTAGCAAATTCTTGTCTCTTTTTAAATCCATCGTTACTATCATCAGTGGAATTCATTTTTCCGGCCACATCTTCGTACCAAAGACCACATGTCAAATGAGATTTTTTGGCTGGAGATGCATAGTTTAACAAGTTTTCTATGTAAGCTCTATAAGCGTACGTGTTGTTAGGTGGTGATACGAGTTTTTGATTTAGATAAACATCTAGTTGATTGAAGAGCGAATGTAACCAATTATTAACTGGAGCTACAACTGCAGATTCAGCCAGTTTAGTGTTATCCTGATTCGTTATTTTTGCTTTAATATGAATAAGAGTATGAGACAAATCTATGTAGTCATCTCCTGCCCCTGGTACTTGAAATTCTAAGGGCCCATCATCAGCAAGAGAAGAAATCGGTTTATAATGGATCCATATTCCACTTTCTATGCTTGTTTGAGTTGATGGTAATGCAAACAAATCCAGTTCCGACTTTATACATTCACAAGAATGACTATGTAAAAAAGACATTTTCTAAATTGAAAATATGTCCTTGATTTGTTTTAATTTAATTTTTTGAGTTTTAGACTTTTTAATAGCACCCACTTTCGCAGTCAATGATGGACTGAGTGTAGATGCAAGTTTTCGTTTCGTTATATATCCGGATCCAGACATGTTGATTTTATTAATTCTGTCATCTGCTTTTCGTTTCAGGTTTGTCCCCACTTCTTTAAGTCGTGATTTAATTGAATCTTCCATAGGGCGTGCATTTACCATATCTGACAAAAGGCCCACACCTGCACTTAATACTTCTTTACCAACAGTTTTAGCACCACTAGATAGTAATGGTAGAACTGATCTGAACAACCCTCCTAGAAAACTTCCAATCCCATGACCTCTTTGATAAGGTGCACCTTTATACACAACTCCGATGCCTGATCCAGCTTGATGAGAATAGTAATGTTCATAAGGACATGTTATATTATTTCGTGGAGAATACATTATATTTTTCTAAAATGTAGTTTAACACACACTGTCCCAAATTGGAATGGTACCTTTTGACCAGTGCTTTGTCTTATATCCATTTCAATAATATCAAATTCTCTTCGCATTACGGGTAAATAATGAGATGGCGAAAAGACATGCATTTTGTTTGCCCCATAGATGTATTTTGAAGGATCTAATGGAATTATTCTAAGAAGAGGAGCCATAACGTCCCCCACTATTTGTGGTTCTACTATATCACAGTATAGGAATAGTTGTGATGGTAAACCCAGATGTAAATTAGCTGGACATTTTCCCAAGTTCTTCTCAATGAGGTTTCTATTTGGTTCAAACCCCAATTGTAGAGCCAATTTAGGTGATAATGATACAGATATTAGTGATTCATCTAATGAAGAAAACGATACAAACTTAGATATTTTATCATAACGAAAGTTAAACTTTTCCTTTATATTGTTTAATGCGGATAAAATATGATCGATATTATCATAGTTTGTTGCTGGTATATGAGTCTTATAGTAAACAGTAGATGGATTATTCTCGTTTGGCATCTTCATAATTTTCTTAATGTAAACCACGTTCTCATGATCTTGAACAGTAAACATAGTGCATGGATATTGAAATTCAACCACTCCAACACACCATTCACCCTCCAATATAATGGGTTTAGATAATTTCGTTGAAAAGTTAGTAGTCTTGTTGTCGGGAAAATATCCCATTGAACTATTGCTGATTAAAGTCAGATAAAAACTTTCCATTTTATTCATAATTCTTTTAAGGTAGAAGCTAAAATCCAAGTATTAAATTTGTTCGGATAACCTTTCCACTTCACTAGCACTTCTTGTCTGTTGTTAGTATAACGGGAACCAATTATTTTATCTATTTTATACTCAATAGTGGGGTCGTAAATGACTTTTTGTAATTCTCTTTCATAAAAAGTTCCTTTTATCTCTTCATCCTGTAAATCTTTAATAGTGTATACAAGTCTTGGAGTTCGAAAAATCACTGAAGAAACCATAAATATTTCATCGCTCCAGTTGGATTCATAACCTTTCTGGAAAATATGTTTGTATTTTGTTATTCTAACATGATCACCTACATTAAATTTGGGGTGTAATAATGCAACAGATTTTTCATTTCTAGCCCTTTCGTACAAGTTAGTCCAAACTGTCATTATATTACTGGAATTAACATCACAAGGACACATTCTAATACTGGAATGGAAGCTATGATTGTAAGAATACATCAAATCTTGTAGAATATCAATATATTTATGTGTATTTTTATGTGTGAAGTAACGCCACATCTTCATTTTTAGCGTTCTTTGAAATCTTTCCACTACACTTGCTTTTATATCAGGATTGTTAGTAGTATAGTAATTAATATTTTTTGATTTGAGGTATTGTTGAACGTCTTTCGAAACAAACTCAGTCCCTTTATCAGATTGTATGTGTGTTGGAGTGATGTTGGCTTCCTTAAAAATACTTTCAAAACTTTCCTTAATTGTTTTTGAATCCTTTTTTTTAATAGCTCTAGCATAGGCATACTTGCTAAAAACATCAATAACACAAAGAATATAGTTGAAACCTTTATTTTCACTAGAGTAACTTCTCATATCACTTAAGTCAGCTTGCCACAACTCGTTTGAATTGGATAAAATATATTTGTTCCTTGGAAATTTTCTTTGGACAGGTTTGTGTAATGTATACGTTTCTTGAGACTGCAACCATTTCTTTACATCATCTCTGTTCATTTTCCCAGTCATTGCCTTCGTTAATCTATCGAGACTACTATAGCCAGCAGGATTAGCTGGATCATAATAGATTTTGTTTATTTCTAATAAGGGGTCCATGTCTCCCATTCAAGTTTATTCTTGATTTTTTTAGCGAGCTTTTTACTACCAACCGGTGTAGAAAATATTTCATCGATTGAAGTATTATTTATAGATTCAGGTTGTTTTGTTTGTAACCCAGTTATGAATTCTTGTCGTTTTGGGTTACCAATATAAGTGAGTGGTACTTTTATATCCTTTAAAGCTTCAACGAATTTTTCCCACCCAATAGGCTCACTTTTTTTAAGTGGTCTTAGCGAATCATTTACTAAATCCACAATATTGCTACCATCAATTTTTTTATTGTTTATAAATATGGTACCAGTTTCATCCCATGTTATTTTATTCTTATATACTGAAATCAAGTTCAATAGCAACTCACCCTTTTTTGCATATGTTTTTGGTATTAGACTCAGTATATGATTAGTTGTATAAAAAGAATTTGGTTGTTCATTTATATTTTCCTCGTCCCTTACTTCTTTCGCCAACGAATCAGAAGAGACTGCATCATTTAAATTATTTTTTTCATTTTTAATGTTTATCTTTGAGTCGCTTTCAAAACTATCTCTTTCAGTAGTGTTTATAATAGGTATATGAATAGGTTGGCGATCCTCTTTAGTGTAATTTAAATATCGTTGAAGCGTTTGTAAATACAAAATACACTTCTTCCGATCCTCCATGTTACTGCTCAATATGTTTTGCATTTCGGAATCCAGACGTGAAAGTGGAGTATCAGTTGTCTTAGATTGTTTTAATTTTTCAAACACACTGGGTTCTATAAGCAACATTTTCTTGGCATTATCCATTTTTAAACAATTGAACTTACCAATCCACTCAAAACAGAACCTAATATTATTGGTAAAAATGAACCACCTTTCTGTAGGATAATTTTCTTTCTGATTTGGTTAGTTCCTTTTCGAACTAATTTTCGCAAAACGTTTTTGTATTTCTTCAACTTATTTTTTTCTCTTTCGTTTAAATCAACTTTCCCTTGTAAAACATTATGAATGCATTCACAAATACAATTAATGGCTTTATTGTCACAAGTTTCTAAAAGGGCTTTTCGATATTTTGGTTTAAGAACATGCAATGCATTTAACAAATCTTTATGCGTCTTTAAACGTCGCTGCATCATTTGTGAATGATGGAAATAACCTGAAGCTTGTCATATTTAAACCCTTTTGAAGGTACATAAACGGTACAATATTTGTCAAGAAAAGGAAAAATTTTAGTTTTTATACGACACACATCGTTAGTATTCTGTTTCAAATCTACTACTAAGTAACCATGAGCTTCTTTTGTTGCATCCTTATATGCATCTTCCAAATATTTTGGTTGTTCTGGATAAACTTGTCGTGCTAAATACCGAATCTGTGTTTTGTCACGTGGGTTTTTAAAAAATACAATGTAACTTGAATTTAATGAGATATCTCGTTGTCCTTTTCCTTGATGAAACAAATTTTGAGTTATATAAAATACACTCAAATTTCTGTGGTGACTTCCTTTTGTAAATATGTCAACAATACGCCCATCGGACTCTCTCATTAGATCATCAATAATTATCAGTTGTGGTTTCTCTCCATCAAACATACTAAGATCAGGTATGCCTTGGTGGTAAGTTACTTGTTTGAGGTTGTACAATGGTTGCATTTCATCATAGCACCAAGTTATTTGATCAAAATTAGTATTGCAAATTTCATTATTGTACTTAATAAAGTTTGTAACAAAAACTGATTTTCCACAACCACTTGGACCAGCAACAATAGCAGTAAATGGGTGATAAAAGTGAAACATTTTAAACTTTCATACGTCTATTTGTTAAAAAGGTTGACTTTAGAATGAAACTTCTTGGTAAAGATAAAGGTTTAAATTTTATTCACAATCTTAAAAGTAAATCAGAATTTGTACACATTTATATTTTAAAATATCTTATGTTTAATATTATATTTTATACAACATATATATTCTACTTAAGCTTAACATAATTATTTGATACATCGAGTAAACACTTTTATTTTATACAATTATTATCTAATTACATTATGACTTTATCTTATATTCTAGACATAAACTAGTGACTATTTCAAGAGATTATAATTATTATATACAATTTTAACAATTTATCTTAATTTATAATGACCCCAAGCTAATGTATCAGCCCCATTTGGTTGAATACATCTCTTTGTGTCATTGTAAGTTAAACATGTTTTGTTTATTTTCTGGGTAAATATAACATGTTTCAACGATTTAAATCTAAGCATACTACAAAATTGAACATTTTTGTCAAACAAACATGACTTATAATTTTCCATTTTCATCTTTTTTGTGACACTTTTATTTACCCCTTTTGCTTTGGCTGTAAATTTATCGTCAACTTCGAAAGCATACATCTTTGAACGTAACCCCACAAATTCACTCATAATTCTTCCATTATTTTCATCCTTGAAAAATCCTAACTTCTTTTTGTTTAATTTTTCATATCCATAAACGTTATTTAAAGGATAATCCGATGTATCGAAATGTGTTGAAATATCTGGTTTTATATCTTCATAAAAGTCATTAGTGAAAATTTGATAGATTAAACTGTCAGTATCTGTGTACAAAAGTTTTATGTTTTGATTAAATTTTTTAGTCATGTAGTTGTAATGAAAGTCATACATAAGGGTTTTGGATATATCTAATATGCTGAACCCTAAATAAAAAGGTTTATCGAACAATAATCTTGTTCTTTTCAGCTGTACCGCTACTAAATTTTCTGAAAAAATAGCTAAGCTGTGAAATTCAGGTTTCGCTATGTAGTCTTGAGCACCAAGAGATTTACCTTTGTTTATCCAATGAGTTACCAATTTAACATTAACCCTTTTCTCAATATTTTCCATAGTTTTACCAAAAACTGAATTGTTCATTAATTTGTAGAAATCCTTTTCGAAATCAGAAATAGCTACCGTTCTCAAATTTGTGTTCAAATCTATGTATTTTTTTAACCAAGCACTTTGTGAAAATTTAAGTATTCTATGTACTTTAACTAATTTCATTCCCATTTGAATACATTGTTTCAGATTTCTGTAGTGGATTACATATTTACATTTATTGTTTAAATTTGGTACTAATTTGTTTTCTTTAGTATTTCCTACACATATATTTTCAGGACATAATGGAAAATCAGAATGAACATCATGAAGATGATCAGGATATTCTAAATCGACTTCTAATATAAAACCACTATCAGATGTATCTGAAACATTGAAACTAGTATCTGGATTGACCCATTCAAAATTTCCAGTGGGGAGACATTGGGACATAGCCCACCCGTATAGGTTGTTTGCATCAAGGTATGTAAGATATGAACTCGGTTTTTCCTTGTCATAGTCTTCCATGAATTTATTATTCGCTTTGGCGTAACGATTGCTACATTGAGATACACCTCCTCTGATACCGGATTTAATAAAAGCAACTTGATCATAATCAGTGAGTAGTTCCAATTCGACTTTGGTATGTTTTAGCATTGCATCCCAACTTAATCCCGGAGCTGTATAGTAATGAGCAGGATCTAACTTGTATGTGGAAATGCAAAGATTTCTAAAATTTTCGAATATATCAGTTAAAAGTAATACATCAGTCTTTAGATATAGGTCAGAATAATCTGACATTGTGCGACAGTTGAAATGTTGCCAAACGTCTATAGCATGATTGTAATCGTCATCTGAAACATTTGAATCTGTAAGCGAGCTATAGAAAGCACTATGATCTGGAAGAGTTGTTTGTTTTAGGCACTGAAACGAGGTCATTGATTCGTAAGGATATATACCTTTGCGTCGTAAACGTGTAAATTCGCTGTTTTTGGGAAAGTTTCGTTTTAAATCAATAAATTGATTATCATTTAGATTTTTAGCTAACTGATCTAGGCTACACGACAAGAATTTTAATGAATCTATAAATCTTAAACTCACAACTTGTCCATCTACATTCAATTTTTTTGAAAATGAAATGTATCTTTCTTTGTTTTGAGGGATCACCTCAATGTCACCATCGTCAAAATTAAGCGCTTGCACGATAAAATGTGCGTCATAGTGACTTAGGTTGTGTAAAATAACCGGAACATAGTTAGGGATTCTAAACTTTGATTTGCATATTCCATGTGCTTTACCTTTAAAATGACCTGTATTTGCATCATAAACATTAACGGAATCTCCATTTAATTCATTTTCACAAACGTAGCAAAGAGCGTCTATTGATGCATTTGTGGTTGAAACAGGGTTTTTTGCTCTATTTTTCTTGCAAATTGATTTAAGATCATTTTTTAAACGTTCCATGAAGACTTTTGCACAGTTCTGCCCACTATATGTCTCATATTTAGACAAACTATCATCATATGAACATTTGATATAGTAACCAAAACTATACACCTCATGTTTCTGAACACTGTTTGTGTATGATTTTGAAGGATCATTAGAACATGTAGCTATGGGATTCAGAAACGCTTCGAAATCAGCATAGATAACGAATGGTATTTTTAGTTTTTTCTGATAATTTTCAAATTTCAATCTATCATTTGACGTTGGGTGATCAAACCAATCTCGTTTAGATTTATCTCCATTAGGTAAACTTGTACAGACGTGAGCACAGTCATGACTTTTATGGTTATTCAATCTTTCTTGGCTCGGAAAATGAAGTAAACATGAATTACAAATATAAATGGCACAATGATGACTAGAAATTTGTTTACTTACTAAACGTGATAGGTTTTTTATGTAACAATAATGACCTTTATTTCCTTCAGTTACATAAAGTAAATTTATGTGAACAGATTTTTCGGATTTTGTTAAATATAAAGGACCGACTACACTAAAACTTTTAGTTTTCTTGTCATTTTCTAGTCCAAAGACATTAATGCTTAAATTGTTTAAATCTTCAACTTTTGATATGTTCGATAATTTTACCGGAAACGAAATCCCATCAAACTTTAGTTTATTTGAATGCATGCTATATGATGATACTCGATCAGAATTTTTCCTTACAGGATATAAAGCGGCAAGTAACGCCCATTTGAAACATAAGTTATCTAAGTTTTTCACATTTATGACTGCCTTTTTACTTCTTATACATTGCGGTAGTTCGATATATGATGTACCACGCAAGGGGTTGAATTTATTTACATTCATATCCAATGACGTTATATTTTTAAGACTCCAACCGCTATCTTTTTTTTCAAAAGTACTGATTTTATGTTTTAATGTGTCACACAAAGATGAAAAGAAAATATCAAAATCATCACCTTTTAGTATCATGTCGTTTGGTGTTTGGAAGTCAAAAGAATTGAAAAGATCTTTCGATTGTTGTATGAAATCTGCATGCAAAACAAAATTCACTTTGAAGACAGTGTGTTGTTGAATGGATTCATTAATTAACGTTAATATATCATTTTTTATAGAACTTAGAAACAATTCCGGTGTTTCAAAATTTTGTTCTTCATTAGAACTACATATCTTGTATGATATGATTCTATTACCAAAAGCTGTTTCAATTACTGACACATTGTTTAATGTACTATGTAATTTGGTAACATTATTTTTATGACGATTACTTTTTAAATGGTTTGCCAAATACCTTTTTTTCACTTCTATTTGACACGTACTGCAGGTTATCATTTCATTTACACCCACAACAGCTGGCTCAGTCGGGGAGGTTGATGCAGGCGATCCATCTTCGTGCTGTTCCACCCTAGCAGCAGACCCCGTTGAAGAAGTGGATGGTTCATCTTCGTAACGTACTCTGCTAGCTGCTACATGGATAGTGTCGTCATCGATGCTTCTCTGTAGGGATCCTCCAGATTGTTGATTAGCCGAGCTAAAATTAAAAAATGGTCTTTTAAGTTATTAAAGTTCAAGAAATGTTAAAAACAATAAGACTTGAAAGAAAATCACTTACGTTGAACCGTTTTCGACTTGAAGACAGATATTACAGAGATCCTCATTGTATTCGCTATCAAAGGACGATAGACGTGGAACTAAACCCTCCATACAAGATCCCATCGAAGAAGTGGATGGTTCATCTTCGTAACGTACTCTCTTAGCAGCTACATGAATGGTGTCATCATTGATGCTTCTCTTTAGGGATCCTCCAGATTGATGATTGAGCGAGCTAAAATTAATAAATGGTCTTTTAAGATATTAAAATTCAATAAATGTTAAGTTATAAGACTTGTAAGAGAATCACTTACATTGAATTTTTTTCGGCTTGAAGACAGATATCACAGAGATCCTTATTGTATTCGCTATCTAATGATGATAAACGTGAAACAGAACCCTCCATTTGTTCATCATAGGAATGTTTTCTTGCACGCTTGTTGAAGAACCAACTAACAACTTCACCATCGTCTGCCATGACTTACAGAAGTATACTGACGATTAAGAAATTTATGTGTGGGGGCTTATATAGTGGATAACACAATGGCATCGCAGGTAGGACTTTTTTTTTTTAAATAAGTGGAATTTTACAAATTTACTAATGAGCTCGATCTCATTTAATTTAATTTTCAAAAGAATATTGGTCGCACGTATCCTTTCCAACTATCTTTTGTTACACTAATTTGCTTTGTTTGATTTTAGGAAATGCCATCGTGGTTTTCGTTGGAAACTGCATAGTTGAAATTCCTTAGTGTTTTGTTCAAAAATGTTCAAAAACATTTTTTTTTAAACTAAAGAGATGGATTTATGTTTTTATCACTTTTTAAAACTACCATAATAATAATATATTTTATTCCTATTAACTAATGTATTCTATCTCAGTTACCGTCATTTTTAAAAGAGTATTTTTTGGATGTATCTTTTGCAGCTATTTCTTTTGTGACATTCATTATAATTTGCTTCGTTGCTTCGTAAGTATTATTGTTTGACATTGTGTAATATTTGAGTCGGTAATCAGCATGTTTCCAATGCTCTTCTGGAAGTAAATTACTTAACTTCTCTAAATCATATATTTCGATTTTAAGCAGATGTGTTGAGTTTTTGCTATCCTCGTTATTTGTTGAAATGATTATGTTACCCTCTGGACGGGCTCTAGCAACAGTTGATGAAAGTTTCTTTTTCTTTGGTGCAGCCTTGTCAAATAGCTTATCTAAACTGTCACCACTTTCACTAGATTTTCTTTTTTTATTTGATTTTAATGAAATGCCGTCCTGGCTTTCGTCGGAAACTGCATAATAGAAATTCTTGAAAGTATTTTCTTCAAACATGTTCTAAAACAAACAAGTTCTATTAAGGTGTGATCTGAATTTACAATTTACAAAATATTTAAGAAAAAAATTGAAAATAAAGAAAACTTACCGTCATTGTAACGTTGAACACAAGCACTGTTTCACCACCACTTAAACAAACACTGTTAAATTATAATTGATGATACTCTTGCAAGCACTGCACTGAACTGTAGAAAGGAACGAACTTTTTGGGAATATATAGCAAACCTTATCGTTAATTATCTTGCTTACAAAAAGCCACCATTGTTTAGGACAACATTCTAATGTTATCGAAAGTAAACTTGCTTCCTAATAGCTGTTGCAACAATGACATTCCAAGATAGATAACATATGAATGTCGTCCTGTTGTAACAGGCAATATGCAAAAGGATATTGCCTCCTAGCTTTTGATTTGACACCTGACTTATCTGCAAACTCTGCAAATCATTGGAATCTTATAAAGCATGGTAGTGTAAGGTTAGAGGTACGTTTTGAAACAGCACTAACACAAACTATTAACTGTGTGGTTTATGCAGAGTTTGATAATGTAATTGAAATAGATAAGAACCGTAACATTTCAGTAGATTATAGTAGTTAAGGAATAATGTCTAAGTTAAGAAATAGTTTTAAATGTGTATCTGTCATAAGTTTGTATAATTGTAAAACTTTTATCTTAATTAAAATTTGTTAGTAAGGATTTACCAAGGTATTTTCATTTAACTACCCTTTCAACCCCACTAAGATAGTAAGTATTGTCAACGAGTGAAATCCATTTATAATCTTATGCATTACCACTCAGGCTCATTACTTGTCTAAACTTGTTGTTAGGATAGTACCGTATCAGTTACAGTACATAATATAACATGAATACACTGGAGATACAATACTATATGAGAAAACTTGATTCAGAAATTGAATGCAATGTGTATGCGGCCAACCGTTTACCAATTTATGTGGGTTTACCTGCGTATATCATAAGTAACTTAGATAGCGACAACAAGCCAGGTTCACATTGGATCGCTATGCACATAGATGCAAATGGTTTTGGACAGTACTTTGACTCTTACGGGCGTCCACCACAAGGATATCACCGTATGTTTTTAGAAAGGAATTCTAGAATGTGGAATTACAATATTAATCGAATCCAAAACGATTTTACTACAGTTTGTGGAGAGTATTGCCTATCGTATTTGTATTACAAGTACCATGGCGAAACATTGAATGATTTCCTGCAACTGTTTGGGAACAGTACTATAAGTAATGATACAATTTTGAGTGTTTTATTCAAAAAACTGTTTTAAAGAAAATAAAAGAAATGTTGAAATAACAACTGTTTATTAATCATGGGCTAGTCCTACAACCTGAGTCACACGTAGCAAGCAACAATAGGGCTACTCCCATTCATTAGCAACAATAGGGCGACCCTCATTAGTAATCTATTATTGTTATCAGCACGGTGGTAGAGAAGCTTAATGGTTCTTAGTAACTTTTGAATGGCTTAAGATACGTTAAAATGGATTCTTGCAATCGATTGGGGATGTGCCAAAACCCCCAGTTTGATACCAAACTTTTTTTTTTTTTTTTTTTTTTTTTTTTTTTTAGCCAGCGAAACTTCTCGATCGGCTAACTCGACCCCGTCAAAGGTGCGCCTTCGTGAGTCAGTTCCCGCGAATCCTATCTACTAACTTACTTAAATTTGAAAGTTTGTGAAATATTTTGTTTAAAAAATGAAATTAGAACAATTCTAATTTATTTATTTTTATTTGATAGATAGTCAAAATTAATGCCCATGCAAACTACAGCTTCCTGGTGGGCATTACTATGTATTTGTCTGAATGAAATCATAATCATTAATGGACTTACTCAAATCATTAGATTTGAAAAAATTGTTAGTATAAATTAGTCTCCAGAAATTACTTTTAACCTATGCCTAAACTACCAAAAATCTTGGGAAAATATATTCAGGTATCACTACTGCATGAAAGTCAAAAGTTCATAGGGATTGATAAATATCGATGATTTCCGATGTCCATGTTTTTCACTTGGTAGCGAATTAAAACAATCATGACAAGTCCATTATGTATTTTTTAATATACATATTATTAAAATATTATTACTTAGTAATAAATAGATTTACATTAAAACTAAAATAAAAAAAAATGCTAGTAATAAATTCTCTCTCATTGTTCATCAGACGCAATTTTCTGGTCTGCCTTAAAAAACCTTTCTGGTTTCTTGTTCACTTCTTTACGTTTAAAAAGATTGAAATGAACAAAAAATCTAAATGATCACTGTATAGTTTTACTTAATGTAATTAGATTTTTTGTGACATCGTTTCTTTGTAATTACACTATTATAATAATATAACTAATGTTTAAACTCAAATAAAAAAAAACAGATAATGACTGAATACAGATTTCAGGATGTTTCGAAATTATCCAAAACGAGCTTAAACGGTTTTTGAATACGGATTTAAGTATGCTCCTACTCCTATACCAGGATTTCAGCTGATTTCGACCTATTTTTATTCTAAAGTTCACGCGAATTAAATCGCAAGCGGATCAGCTGGTTATTAAATGATGTATGTAATGCCTGGCTAGACATCGCTTGATTCTGAACCGACATTATATCAAATAAACAATTTTTTTTAACGAATCAGTTTTGTGTGAATGTGCCTAATATATTTTTCAGGGTCGCTTTTTTGCAATATATGAGATTCTGGTATCTGTATATTTTTACATATATATATACATATATAGCTAGCTATCATAGCATAGATAGCATAGCTGTGGCTACTTAATTTTTTTTGATTAACATAAATATCTGTATCGTGTATTTGAGAATAAATCATCACCATTCAAGTGATGAAGACCTTTTGTTATTTTGTATGCAGTTGTAAATTTGTTATTTAACTTTTTGTAGTCGTCTAGGCCTAGTCTTATAAATTTTTCACATAAACGACTAAGCTTGATAACGCTTTCGTGCGTAAGAAATGAAATAGGTTCCCTAAAATTTTCGACTTCAGCGGGACTCGATCCTGCGCCCCACCCTTAGTCCCGTACTAAGGGTGGGGCGCAGGATCTAACCAACTAAGCCACGAAGTCTTCAGTCGGTTTAGTCGAAATTCTTTGAGATTGTTCATTTCTTAGTGATGCCCAGAGTGCGGGTAAGCACTATAACAAAAATGCTATCGTTCGTTTTTGTGATATTTGTAAAGCTTTTGTCATCACGTGGACCAAATTGAACCTTAAGGCAATTATCACATTTAATATTTTAAGAGAGGGCAAATACCAAATATCCAGATAAATATGTGCTCTACGACTTTTTCTTCAAAATGCGAAAGATAAAAAAACCTATGCCTAAGAAAATTTCAATCGGCCGGAACTAACTCAGTTATATCGATATCGATACAGAGTGAGTAAACCATCCCTTCAGGTAGTCTCGGTACATAAAAACTCAAAGCTTGTAGAAGTCAAAATTCAAATTTAGAAATTCGTGGGTGACCTTATGCGTTAAGCAATAAGGTCAAAAATACATTCCTGTGATAAGGAAATTTGGCATAAATTACCATAAGTATAAAACTATCTCCTGTCAAAAACGCCCACTAGTCTCGTGGGAGTACCCATAGAGCTTGCGAAAAAATGTTAAATACTCGTTTATTTGGACATAGTTATTCAAAATAAGACTTTACAGAATGGTGATATGATTGAAAATAAAATATAAATACGATGCGAAGCAATTCGATTTTTTTTAATGTTACTTGATTATTTCGGAAAATGGATGCACTATGAAAATAATTTGCAACGATTCAAATTGGAGGAAATTATAATTATTTACACAAAAAAATACTCGCATGTGAAATGAACAACCATCTTTTAGTCTGTTCAAGGTGTTTGATTTTTTTATAAAGACGCTGACCGCACAGGTAGTCATTTTTATCAGAGCTCCTTACTCGGCCATAACGATACTGCGACTGATGAAATCGATTATAGAAGTAGTTTTTATAAACGACCTTGATTAAAAAATCATGGTCCTTGGCAGAGGGGTAAGATCCATCAAGGCTAGTCCTTTGGTTACTTTGTCAAAGGCTTACATTCATACTACGTATAGACGGGGCACTCCCATAGACAAGATTTCGACACTAAAAAGCTCACATATCAAGAATGACAGTTTCTTTTTTTTAATTATTTGCTTAGACCCGGATATGACGTCACAATCTATGCTAGTCAAGTACTATTCTTACAATATTTTCAATTTATATTAGCCTACCTAAATTTATTGATTAAGGAAAGGAAAGTAAGAAAAAATACTGGCGTAATTTATGTTTTTTATTTTTCGTTTAGTTTTACATATTGTAAAAGGTTTGGATTGCATTGCATTGTTTTGGTTTATAGACTCACTCGCATAAAATTTTGCACCTTTACACCAAAATTAACACACAAACTATTGGTGAAGTTCCTGAAGACTCAATCTTCGCAGTCTGTCTTTCACTATTTATGCCAAGTGACAACTTTTCGAGTTCTGTCTTTTTTGGGAACATTATGTAAACTGACGTCCGATCGTCAACTATCACTATCACAACACAGATAGCACTATTTGTACATATTGCAAGATGTTATTGCAGCTTTCAGAAGTTGCGAGAAGAATTTTAGGGAGCCAAATACGAACGATCTCGACGCAAACAAGCAAAGTAAACAAACATAGCAGAACCAAAATGGCGTCGGTTATCTTATCACTCACTGTTTGATCGGTTTGATCAGTCAGAGACGAGAGGAAAGAAGTGTGAAGGAAGGGGGTGAGAATTGTCATATTGGATATGTGAACCCGTAGACAAGACCATAGACATAAAGTCCATTATTTTTGTTCGAAGATAACCTGCCGTGCTTACATTCATGTGGTTTTATCTGAGGGTTTTATTCTCTTTTGAACGAAGTGGAAGGAAGGGGAAGGAAAGAAAGATAAACAGTTCTTTTTTGTAATCCTGGAAAAAGGAAGCTGCTAGATACGCTAGTATTGCTATGCTATTGCTAGGCTAGCTACTAGGCCCAGTGTGTGTTCATTTTCAGCTTGGATTTTCTGTTGATACGGCTTTGTAAGAAAAAAAGATGCCCAAAAAAGCAGCAAAGAATGCTTACTTCTATTTTATGATAGACTTTAGGGAGGAAGAGAAAAAGAAGGGAAACATTTATGCTAACCTGCAAGAAGTGCAACAGGCGGCAGATCCCGTATGGAAGGTAAGTTCAATAAGTACTTACCAAATATTTTTTCTTCGAGTAAGTACCTAAATAATTATGTGATGGTCCAGCCGTGGTTATATTCTTACTACTCTCTCGATCGACCTACTTATTCCAGGCATCCACTGCAGCTGTTCGCGCGAAGTTTGAAAGAATAGCAAAAGAAGAAAAAGCCAGACTCAATATACCAGATCAGAAGTACACAACGTTTGGTGTGCCATTCTCAGAGCTAGAAAACCAAGAACGCCTTGCCAAAGAAGCTGCTGATCGAGAGCTTCATTACATTCAAAACTTTGTATTCCAAAGTAGCATCGGCAAAAGTAAGTATAACAAACATCAAAAAACCTTCATTGTAATCTGTCTATTTTGCTTTGCTCACCGCAATATGACTCTGTTTGTGCTGCAACACAGCCGGGCTCGCTTCTCTGACCATGCTGTGTGACATTATTGTATTGCAGTTTGCTGCACTCACTGCAATCCAACCTACAATGTCAGATTACAGTCACAAGCGTGTCATTGTTCCCTTTTTCTAGTAGTGTTTCTACAATGTAAACTTACAATCATAAAATAAAAACTAGAACTAGAATAAATTTACAACAGAAACAATTGAGAATCCTTAAAAACAAAAATTACAATAATAGTATTGAAACTTAAACAAGTAAAAATTTACAAATCATACAGCTGAGCTAAATGGAAAGGAAAGGTTCAAAATCAGACTTGTAAGTGTATTTCTTTATTTAAAGAATTTAAGGTTCAGTATGTTTTCCTTACAAATATATCATATAGAATTTAGCTAGAACATAGGTTACTTTAGTTAGTCACTAAAGTAACCTATATTCCAGCTAAATAATAGAAATATAGGCTAAAGTTTAGTGTGATACTAATTTACTTTCACATATAAAATCGTTCTCAGGTACCATTTAATGCTCAATAATTCAAAAAGGAAAATACTAATCTTCCTTTTCATATTCTTTAAGTTCTTCAAAAGTTTCTTTTTTACAGAATTTTTGGATGAACACATATACGTGATAGATGTGAATGCATTATGCGAGACCAATACTGGATATGTATTTGGAGAGTTTGCTGTCATACGATTCAACATTAGGAACGGCATTATAGATCATATTCACAAGATCATCAATCCACGTAAGTATATTTGAACTTTACCTTGCTTAAGTAGTTTGAAATGAACAACAGCCTGCTGACCGACGAAAACAGATAGCAGATGCTTAGTAAAAGGGTCTCATTGGTATACCTACCTAATATTATCAGAATAAAACCGGCCAAGTGCGAGTCGGACTTATGCACGAAGGGTTCTATACCATTATCTATAAAATCGTCAAAAAATCACGTTTGTTGTATGAGAGCCCCCTTAAATATTTATTTTATTCTGTTTTTAGTATTTGTTGTTATAGTGGCTACAGAAATACATCATCTAGAAAAATTTCAACGGTCTAACTCTATCACGGTTCATGAGATACAGCCTGGTGACAGATGGACAGACAGCAGTGTCTTAGTAATAGGGTCCCTTTTCACTCTTTGGCACCCTAAAAATTGTAACAGTACCTACCACAACAGTACCCACATCCTGTTGAGCCAGATCAGGGGCACACCACAAAAATTTGCTTTTAGATATGGGCTTTAGCTCTCAACATTTAGATACATTTTATATTTACGCCATCAGATGAACGTCACTCGTTTGAAACTTTGGGGGAATCCATTTTGTATCTGTAAAATGTATTTAAGTATAACAAGTCTAACCCCCGAATACTCAAACGCATCTCAGGTTTAAGCACGTCTCAAGTGACGATTTTTTGACACATTTTCATTAAATTATGTCAAAAAACCGCGACTTAAGACTACGAGCTTAAATGTAAGTTTCGTTTGAGTATTCGGGGGTAAGCCTATTTGATTGCAAATTTTTGTGCTGCGTTTTATCAGTGTTAATATGCGTAGAGCTCTACTCCTGTCTAAACCTTCATCACTTAAATGTGTCTGAGAATATCTAAATACAAATTGAAATTGTAGCAGATTTTCATACCATACACACATATTTAAAAACTAAACCATAATGCAACAATACTGACGCTTAAAGCATAAACAACAGTTAAAACTCTGTCACATTTAGCATCGCCGTCTGGACAGGATGAAAAAGATAAAAATGGCGATAATGTAGGCTATTATTATCTCAACTATTAGATAAAAATAATAGTTGTGAATATCTGCATATTCACAACTATTATTTTAAAAACGAAGTTTTTCTTACTGCTTTTTGCTGCTATCTCCCTTATGTATTTTTAAATATTTTCTCTTGTAGAGTAAAATTATCTATTCTGTCCCTGAAAGCAATACACAGGGTTATTGGTAAAGTAGTAACACTACGTGAACTGCAGGTTCTGCCCATCATCACGTACACGTTCGTGAAGGCGAATGGTTTTAATTCTTAAAAAATAACCCTGTATAACCAACTAACTTTGATAAACGGAAATAACAGTTTATTTTGGTTTCCAGGTGAAATACCGATTGGCTATGCATCGGACATTAGACTTGGCTGCGAGGCCTTTGGACTAGAGGTCCCGGATTCTGAAGGACCTAAATCCGACTACTTACAGATTTTGGCTCTTATAGTGACCTACCTTAAGGAGAATAACCCTGACTCCGAAGTAAGTTGAATGGCCTTTTTTTACTCACATGATTGGTGAACATGTTTTTCTAGGATGGATTTAATTGTTTTCAAATAATTTCACGTCTTTTATGAAACCATAAACCAACTAGAAGTTCCTGAGTATTCAAAATGGATTTGAAAGTAGTTCTAAAACACTTCGATGGCGTAATCTAATTTTTCAAATGCCAATTTCTAGTTAAAATTTTAGTGTAATTTAGTTTGATGTAATGAATGAATGGCAACCAAATGTTGGAACAATATCCCACCACCCTTGCGACTGTTAAAGTCACTTTAGTTTACTTTTAAAAACCGTTTTAAGGTTAGTAATAGATCACCAAAAAACAGGGTTGCCTGGAGCCATGACCCGTCGTCGTTATGTTTAAAATGTAAATACTGTTTGAAAAATTGTAAACCAGTTTGAAATAAAGGCTTATATTATTGTTATAAGTAGTTTAATAAATAATGCTGGACAATACACACAGCATTATTTAGCCCAAAGTTAAGCAGAGCTTGTGTTATGGGGTACTAGATAAATGATATTCATAATACAATAAACTACATAGATAGATATTTTTTATTATACATAGAAAACGACCAGAGCACCCGAAACAAATACCTGCGTACAAATATTTGTCCCAAGGTGGGAATCGAACCCGCAACCTCTTGCGTCGGAGGCGGACCTTCGCCCAGTTGCGTCACAGACAGACCTTCGCCTGCTGAGCCACAGAGGTCGTCAGATTATCCATTACATACAAATCCTCTTTATAAAAACACAGACGTTTTGCTTCATAATGTCGAGTATTGTGGTGTCCTGATGATGTCTCGTGGAGAGACGGAACTAGTTGACGTCTTGCTTTGATAGATTTCTTTTCATTTTGTAGTTGGTGTGGTTTTTTCTTCTACAACGCTGACTACATTTTGTTAGAGCTTATCGAAGAAAGTTTTTGCGCGGAATTGTTAATAAATATTTTCATCTTTATATTTTGCAATGGATTTCCGCAAAGTAACGCCGGAATCTATTTTTTTTATAAGGTCATGTAATATATTTTTTTTTTCTTTTCGTAAGGTCCTGCCGCCCATGTACACTATGCCGGAAAAGGAGGATCAGGTCCTCCATTTCATCGGCCAACTCTGTAACGCGACTCGTAAGTATACTTAAAATAATATATATGTAATAATAATATAAAATAATACCCTTCGTCGCAGATTGATGCAAATTCACATATTTTTGTGGTTTATATATTTTTCTGCGTTCCAGAAGCAATAAAACTAGCGAAAAAGTAATATGCCGCAAATTGTAAACAGTTTTCTATGAACTCATGATAAAACCAACATCGATTTACTAGTATTTTTGGAAAATACGAAATTTTGTGCAAAAAATCTACATTTTTCTAAATGGTCCCAAAATACAAATAAATAAAAGTTAATTTTACCATAAATTCATAGAAAGTGGTTAACGATTTGCGGCAAATTAATTATTCGTTAGTTGTGATATCCTTGAACGGTGTTAACTATTTGAGGCAAATAACGGTTTCGCAAGTTTTATTGCTCGTGAAACGCTGAGAAAATGAAAAACCACAAAAAAAATTAATCGCGCGCGTACCCGCGACGAATTAACTAAAATATAAACTTAGTCACCGTTAATAAACAGTCAGCCCCTAAATAGATGAAGTACATTTACTTCATCTATTCTATTTCTGTGTTTCCAGTCGAAGATGCAGACAAGTTTCGCGTCTTTAAGTTGGATGTGCTCTTCTTTTACCTCATTAACACTATCAAGACTCACAACAATGAGGGGTTGCCTAAGGAGTCCCTGGCGCTGGCGGCTCTGAGGAAAGACCCCTTCAAATATTCGCCGGAAATTGGATGCGATGTAAGTACTTCTGATGTGTGGCTCCAGCCACTCCGGCTTTGAATTTCCACCCCAACTCTTCCCGTGGGTCTCGTAAGATGCCACTAAGTAAATACACCGGGGGCAAGTAGTCGCCGGGGAATCCAATGGGAATACAAGCGGGTTAACTTCGAACCTTGTGTGTTGGAAGAACACAAACAGTTCAGAAATCCCTTGTGACGGTCGCGATGTAAGTTTCGACCCGTTTAACTCAACCCGATGGTGTTGTAAGAGTCGAATGAGTTACCGACCCAGAGGAAGGGGAGTAATTTCCTTCGTGGGTTTTAACACCCCAACTGCCATCACCGATCCGTTTCACGGCCGCTTTCATATATCTATATAGGTATCTACCGTTTTGATATATTTTTTACTGTAGAATTATTTTATAAAATTTTATTTTCCAAAGTAACAAATGTATTTTTACGAGATTTAAAATAAATAAAGGTAATAATAATAGGAATAGTAGTAATAGATGATGTAGGATTAAGAAAACTTTAATGGCAATTATTAACGCAATAGAAATAAGAAGATATTGTTTAAAAGTATTCTACATAGAAATAAATGAATATGAATACATCCACAGCATCACGAAGCTAGTGAAAGGCCCACGGAGTGTGCCAAGGCCCGCGTCACACGCTGGGCGTTTACCATCCTGGATAGCTGCTGCCCGGTGGCCGGCATCGAGGCGGTGCCCGGGAAGCATCTGCCCGAGGGCATCGACATAGAGGTAACCAATACTTACTTATCATCAGGTGAGATTGTGGTCAAAGAAATGGCTATAGGGCGTCCCACAGTCATGCCACATGGAGGGAAAGTATATCTTAAATATTGTAGATAGAAAATTTTACTGAAAGAAGAGTTCATTTTGATTTTAAAAACATGTGCACAAATGCATTCAAAGATTTTTGAATAATCTCGCCTGTCTGAACAGGAAATCGAATCGAACCCGCTGAATTGTAAAAAAAAATTACCTAATTTAATGATACCGATCATTATTTAAAGCATTATTTTTTTCCAAGTAACATAGCATCAAGACCATGAATTTTTTAATAAATACGTTTTCCTTCCAATTAATGTGAATATTTTATGTGTTAAATATTCCTACATAAGAAGCAAGTTCCGTCGTCTACACATGACTGTATAGTAACTTGACTTGTTCGAAGATTATTGAAATTGAAAATTCATTTATTCAGACATATGATCCATTTTGTTAGTAACACATTTATGTAATTTAAATTTAGAATTATGTGGCTATTAGGATAGTGAGTTGTGGAACAATATCATCATCATTAATTTATTGTCATATCACACTTTTTTGTCGAAAAAATCCTTGACCTTATAGTACGCCTTCTCGATGCGCCATACCATAAGTTTGTTCTTGAATGAAACTAATCTGGGTGCGAGGATGAATCGTTGGTGTTCTTCAAACACAATTATGGTTCGTAGTTAACCCGCTTATTTATTTATTTCATTTATTTATTTATTTATTTATTTAACACTTTATTGCACACAATTATAAAAAAGTACGCAATTGGTGAGCATACTGCCGATGGCATTTTCTGCCAGCCAACCACACAGGGTCAACATAAAAATAAAGGCGTGCTTTAAACATAACACTAAAAAAGAAAGAAAAAAAAAACTAGGTCCAAATTACAGATTGTGAACTAATAAACACAGCTTACATACGTAAAACAAGATTCGCCAAGTGCGAGTGTAACTCGCGCGCCGAGGGTTTCAAACATTTGCCAATTATTTGGACAATCAATTTTCTGAAATATTTTAAAAAGTATGAAACTTACAGAAATTTCAAAAAGTGTTTTGAAATGTTTAAAACGATACCTATCATTTGATACCCCACATGAGTAGGTACCCCTTTTTGAAAAAAAATCCCCTTTTTTGACCATTTTTCAAAAACTATTATTATTACAGACTTCTCTATATTTTTCCTGTAAAATATAGATCGATGTCTACAAACGCCTAGTACATTGTACATGGATCGGTCTGCAATCTTCGGAGCTAGGGGGGGGGGAATGGTCAATTTTTCGTCTTTTTTTGAAATATTTCAAAAAGTATGAAACTTACAGAAATTTCAAAAAGTGTTTTAAAATGGTCAAAACGATACCTTTCATTTGATACCCCACATAGGCAGGTACCCCTCCTTTTGAAAAAAAATTTCCCCCCTTTTTGACCATTTTTCAAAAATTATTATTATTACAGACTTCTCTATATTTTTCCTGTAAAATATAGATTGATATCTACAAACGCCTAATACATTGTACGTGGATCGGTCTGCAATCTTCGGAGCTAGGGGGGGGGGAATGGTCAATTTTTCGTCTTTTTTTGAAATATTTCAAAAAGTATGAAACTTACAGAAATTTCAAAAAGTGTTTTGATATGGTCAAAACGATACCTTTCATTTGATACCCCACATAGGCAGGTACCCCTCCTTTTGAAAAAAAATTCCCCCCCTTTTTGACCATTTTTCAAAAACTATTTTTATTACAGACTTCTCTATATTTTTCCTGTAAAATATAGATCGATGTCTACAAACGCCTAATACATTGTACGTGGATCGGTCTGCAATCTTCGGAGCTAGGGGGGGGGGAATGGTCAATTTTTCGTCTTTTTTTGAAATATTTCAAAAAGTATGAAACTCACAGAAATTTCAAAAAGTGTTTTGATATGGTCAAAACGATACCTTTCATTTGATACCCCACATAGGCAGGTACCCCTCCTTTTGAAAAAAAATTCCCCCCCTTTTTGACCATTTTTCAAAAACTATTATTATTACAGACTTCTCTATATTTTTCCTGTAAAATATAGATCGATGTCTACAAACGCCTAGTACATTGTACATGGATCGGTCTGCAATCTTCGGAGCTAGGGGGGGGGGAATGGTCAATTTTTCGTCTTTTTTTGAAATATTTCAAAAAGTATGAAACTCACAGAAATTTCAAAAAGTGTTTTGATATGGTCAAAACGATACCTTTCATTTGATACCCCACATAGGTAGGTACCCCCCCTTTTGAAAAAAAATTCTCCCCCTTTTTGACCATTTTTCAAAAACTATTATTATTACAGACTTCTCTATATTTTTCCTGTAAAATATAGATCGATATCTACAAACGCCTAATACATTGTACGTGGATCGGTGTGCAATCTTCGGAGATAGGGGGGGGGGTATGGTCAATTTTTCGACTTTTTTTGAAATATTTCAAAAAGTATGAAATTTACAGAAATTTCAAAAAGTGTTTTGAAATGTACAAAACGATACCTTTCATTTGATACCCCATTTGCCTTCCTAGGTCTCTTTTGAAATTTCAACATCAAAATTTGTACTGAAAATATTCATTTTCATTTTTCATTTATTTATACAGGGTTACCGGTTAAGTCGACCTAGATCCTGGAGGGGGTGGTACCTCCCATAATTCCTGACTGATTTCACTATGAAATACCCTACGCCAAACTTAACCGTTTTCAAGATATTGCACTTTGAAGTTTTTTAAAGAAAATACCCTTTTTTTGTCTATTGGTTTATTTTTTTTGGGATTTTGACCTCTATTGTATTTGGGTTTGCGATTTTTGAGTAGTAGATGAGTTGTTTTCTTATTCTTAACACTAAAATTGCAGTTAACTTAACCAACTGGGTCGCAGTAGACGATTGATAGTTGGAAATGGAAATGAATTGGTAAAAAATATTTTTTTCTTTCATAAATATTAAAAAAAATGTCTATGACAGTCATGCTGCAGATTTTCTAAAAAATATCTACGTTTCATTAGCTATCCAGCAAGGTATAACAAGCTAGGGTATTATTAGAATTCTTAGAAAAAACTTTGATGAAAGGGTCGAAAGTATCGCATCTACCACGGACGAATCGCGTAAGCAGACTAACCAAAGTTAACCAAACCACTATAAAATGGCCGAGATTGTGTTTTCTCGCTCACTCCTGCTTACATCGTATGGTATCCCGCTCGCACGCACCGCAATCCCACGAAGGACAATAGGTGCAGCAAGTAACTCAACGAAATACTGTTCTTTTTTACTACTACCTGGGACCCTTTCATCAAAGTTTTTTCTAAGAATTCTAATAATACCCTAGCTTGTTATACCTTGCTGGATAGCTAATGAAACGTAGATATTTTTTAGAAAATCTGCAGCATGACTGTCATAGACATTTTTTTTAATATTTATGAAAGAAAAAAATATTTTTTACCAATTCATTTCCATTTCCAACTATCAATCGTCTACTGCGACCCAGTTGGTTAAGTTAACTGCAATTTTAGTGTTAAGAATAAGAAAACAACTCATCTACTACTCAAAAATCGCAAACCCAAATACAATAGAGGTCAAAATCCCAAAAAAAATAAACCAATAGACAAAAAAAGGGTATTTTCTTTAAAAAACTTCAAAGTGCAATATCTTGAAAACGGTTAAGTTTGGCGTAGGGTATTTCATAGTGAAATCAGTCAGGAATTATGGGAGGTACCACCCCCTCCAGGATCTAGGTCGACTTAACCGGTAACCCTGTATATTTTTTTCTTAAAATCAGTAATGGCGCACGAAATGTATCATTATTTCAAATTTCAAGTTAATAGCTGCAGTAGTTACTGAGATATTCAAGAAAGAGCGGGGACGGACAGAGCGAGACCATAAGGGTTTCAAAACCGATCTTTGAAACCCTAAAAAGATCTTTCACCAGTCCTGCAGATATCGTATCATATGTTTCAGGCGACATTATGTTTCAGGCGGTTATCTGCTATAAGGAGAAGAAAATGGAAGCAAGGCGTTATCCGCACGCTGGGGTAAGGAACTGTTTGTTACCTTTTATAGTTTGTATCGCCTCTGCCTCCTTGG
Organism: Eupithecia vulgata; assembly: GCA_946478455.1. Classification (NCBI taxonomy): domain Eukaryota; kingdom Metazoa; phylum Arthropoda; class Insecta; order Lepidoptera; family Geometridae; genus Eupithecia; species Eupithecia vulgata. Next base: position 2,895,486 of record OX297874.1, read on the forward strand.
TACGAACAGAACACCTGGTGGCATGTTTCCTGCGGACAGAACACGTGGTCGCATGTTTCCTGCGGTGGCTGACCTTTATGTCATAGCAGACATTTACTTTACCTATGCACTGGTTTAAAAACCAACCTGGATATTTTTGGAAACAAATCGAAAGAAATCTATGAGTTCCATCTATTGCCCAAGCAAAACCGCGCGCCATTACTATTGAAACTGATCCATTGTATGAACTTGTTTTCTAAAAAATAAACGTCAGGATAATGTCACTACCTTCCGCGTCGTCGTTCATCGCGTGTCATCGTGTTTCAAAAAAATATCCTGGTTTTTTTTATCAAAAGAAATGTATTTTGATACTCAGCCTTACCTTTACTTATGTAGTTTGATACTCAGCCTTACCTTTACCTATGTATTTTGATACTCAGCCTTACCTTTACTTATGTATTTTGATACTCGGCCTTACCTTTAGTTATGTATTTTGATACTCAGCCTCACCTTTACCTATGTATTCTGATTTGCAGCCTCCAAGTGCGTCGTCCCGCGCCAGCTCAGTAAATGATTCGTACGAGTCGTTCTCGCAGGCCACAGCTAGATCGGTTGCAACTGCTTCAAGTGAGTACTATAACTTGCTTATCCAAATCTTAAAGTGATGCTAGTAAAAACTACTTTTCAAAATATCCAAACATTTGCATTTTGATACAGAAAATTTGCCGCAAATTGTCAGAAGTTCTGTGAATGAGTAAAACAAGACATCAGTAAAGTCGACTTATTTTATATAACTTAATAAATAATAGTTTTTTTTTGTTGGTAAAAAAATATGTTAACTTTCAATGTATCTGATAGGTCCTCTTTATGTTTTCGTACGAGTATGTACAATGCTTAACACTATCAAACAAAAGAGCAAAAAAATTACATACTTATGTAAATGTAATGCGTCAATGGAGGTGGTTAGCACAGGACCGTGGTGGATGCCACAAACTTCGGGAGGCCTATACCCAGCAGTGGATAAAACCGGCTGCGGATGATGATGACATGACAATGTTATGGTACCATCGAGCTGGTCTGATGATGGAGACAAGGTGACCATAAGAACTACTGAACAAAACGACGGCACCTCATCGAGGATTGAAGAGATTTTAGAATAAAAGCTTATTATTATTAACTGGTTTCTACCCGCGACTTAGCACGCAAGGGTTATGTCTATTCTATCCCATGGAAGCTGTTCTATGGGATAAATAAATACCCTATATTAGTTTCCAGACTTAGTACTCTACACACAACATCTATGCAAAAATTCGACCTGATCCGTTTTGTAGTTTTGGCGTGAAGAACAAACATCCATTAATCCAAACTTTCGCACTAAATTTATAATATTAGTGTGATATCATCAACCGAGTGTGTCCCACAGTAGGGCAAAGGCCTTCCTCTACTTCCAATATGTAAGCATGTTTTAAAAAGTAAAAACTAATTAATTATTATGGTTTTATAGGGCCGCCGGCGCCCCAGCGCGCACTCCCGCCTCTGCGAAGACCGACTGTTGAAACACTTCGTAAGTAACACTACTATTAGAAACATAGTCCAATCGGGTTCGAATATAGAAGGCCTCCACTGTGCATTACCATCCCGCCAATAGGCTATTTGTCTACATCAAAAATAAGTTTCAAATTGCTATCATCCTAGTCAGTCATAATCATAACGTAAGAAAGCGTATATTGATGGCTTTCATCAAAAAAATTGTATATTTTTGGAAAAAAAAAAAGAATTTAAATTCCATTTTTTTATGTTTGATCACGTGATCGAAAACTCTCTGCCTTTGGTTGTATCGCTTGTTACGTCACCCGTAGAACAGATTACAGTGCGTTTTGTTGTTCTTGTCGTGGCTTAAGGTGTGACGTCATCGAGTAGCCATGACATAGAGATTATCGTTTTGGCGCGCCATTATTTTATTCAACCCTAAAAATTAGTTTTCACAACAAATACGACGGGCTTTGAAGAAGGAAATATTATTATCATTTGCATTATTCTTTATCAAACAATACTTAAGAAATAATTCCCAATTGTAGTCACATAGCCAGGCCAGGGTCAGTGGGAGTCTAAATTCAAAATGGCGACCAACCTCGAGTGATAAGAGAACCAATAAAGTGAAAGTCTAACCCGACTAGGCTAACACTCAAGTATACAAATGACGTAGACAAAAAATCAAACCACGCAAGGAAAGACAAGAACTTTCTTGCTTTTCCTTGCCCTTCCGACTTTCCCCAAATACTGATAGATACCACTCAATTCATCTTTCGGAGATGTTAATTCTAACCATATTATAATACTCATTCTAAGTGAACTGTAAAGTTTTTTATTAATAAATACATTCTTAAACCGAATTCAATGATGATGAGTGTATTAACACTTTCATGACTGAAAACACAGAGTGCGATCTGCAACCCGTGTCCCGACGGCGCTAGCAGTGATCGTGTTATGACGAAGTGGGCTCGTTTATGCTAGACTAGTTTACTATCTGAACTAACTTGAGTGGTTTTGTAGATTCTACCTATAGAAGGATGATTTAAGCCGTAGTCGTAGTATAATATAAAGCACGATGTATCACTCAGGTAAAAGTTGATTCTCGTCTGTTTTAAAATTAAATGACCCACAGTAGTAATCGGGCACTTTTTTGCCTCGGTGAACAATGTACGCGGCCGCGTCAAGTTACAAGTTTACAACAAATCACCAAAAAGGGCGCGCAGTTCCGCTGAAGCGAACTGCGATCAGTCTCATAGGATTTCATACAAAGAATAACTGACCGCGCCGTGTCGCGCAGTTCCGTTGTAGTGCATGTCAATATATTTATGAAAACTTGTTGTACACTCATAAGAATATTAATCGATTCCCCAAAAATAGCGATATACATAATTTAAATACTAGAAATAAGAATAAACTCGCTGTGCCCACAACTAGGCTACACAAAATTAATGTATCTTTTAAAGGACAATGTATACGCTTCTACAACAAAACTCCAAGTGAGTTGCAAAAATTATCAGTAAATAAATACAAACAAATTGTCAAACATATCCTTTGTAAAAAGGCTTACTATAAAATATCAGATTATCTAGACGATAAAAAAGCTTGGGACGAGTTTTGCTCCAACTCGAAAACTAACATTCTAACAAGGTAAAGGTTTCTTGTTCGCTTCTTTACTTTACCTTAAAAAGATTGAAGTGGACAAAAAATCAAAGTGGTCACTTTATTTCCTACTTTTACTTATGTAATCTAAGTTTTTTGTGACGTGTCCAAGAAGAGTCCTGTTAGGTCTAAAGGAAATAAAGTACTTTGAATTTTTAATTGAATTTTGTTTCACTCAGTGCGATTATACCTTAAGACAGAAATAAGATAATTTATCTGTTGCAGAGTTCCAGAGTAGTCTCGTCGCGCCAGAGCTGTCCAGTAACAGCGAGTTCCCACCTCTGAGCATGGGCGCGGGCGCTGGACGAGGTGACTTTTATATTTTACTCGATCATTGTTTGACTGCTCGCGGCTTCGCACGAGATTTTCAAGTAGCCTATGTCCATGCCTGTTTCCAGCCGGCCAATAGAATTGCTTCATTTTTGTTACCTATGAAAATGACGCGATAATGGACCAATCCCGTTGGTCGGCTGGAAACAGCAACGTATCACATCTCTTCTTTTATTCAATAGCCCTGCAGATACTTCATTAGACTGCGGTCGCCAACCCGCCAACGCTTGAATATGGCAATGTTACAGGTCATTATGGTGATGAATGAATGTTTATTTATTAAGAAGGTTATACATGTGTTTATCAATGTTGCACCATTAAACCAAAATAGGTTTGTATTGGAGCTCACACTCGTCTGTACATTACATACATAAAGTTACATTGCATTTGGATCACTTCTTATACCTAATCTACGATAAAATATAAAAAGAAATTCGATGGTAACATGTTTTACGACAGCCTGTAGGTAGTTATAGGCCTTACCAGAATCTCCGTCTTTTTACGAAAAAAAAAGTACTGTTTGTTTTTTATACAAAAACAGCTGGTGTTGCAGAGATGATCTTAGCCTTAGCGCCTCTTGCGGAATAGATCTAACACCGAACTGCTATCCACAAGCTGCCGGCCCAGTGTGGGGATTATGGGCAATTCCCCCTATGAGATAAAAACCAATACGGCTATTATCAGGAAGAGTCCTGCGTTCAGCTGTGGACTAATATAGGCTGTTGAGGCGAAGTGAGGGTGGTGATCTTAGGGACAGGCTTAAAGGTATATTCGTCGTCTGTCGCGTTTGTTTTTACTATACTCGGTGGCAGATAGCTCTTGAATATTCAAACGTATTTGACGATTTCGTCTATTTATTTTTACTTGGATGCCAAAACCACAGATAAAAAAGGTTGAAGATGGTCTATCTATTCCCAAACAGTGGGTTCTTTCTGGGCTAGAATAATAATGGTAACTGTTACTGAACGAAAGCTGAAAGTTGAAAAAGATGTGAGAAACTTTACCTTTATATTATATTTCCTATAGCTTTTCTTAATGCCTCTGTAATAGTTTTATTCTATTTAGGATTAGGCAGTGAATCGAAAATAGATTTTGGTGGCCAGCAAGGGTAACTTCGATTTGCTGCCTAAAGTAAATAGAATAAAACTATCACAGAGGCGTTAAAGAAAAGCTTATAATAGGTATACAAACAAGTAGCTCAGGATTGTGATATCTGGAGTTATGGTGTGTATACTCTTTTTTCCACACTGAGACTCGGGTTAGTCCATTGTGCGTGGTCTGTCTGGAGACGTTGTGGGGAGACCTTTGCCCAGTGGGATGATCAGAGCTAATAATAATTATAAATTACTAAGTTGTTTATTTTCTTTTTCAATCGATCTTGTGATAAAGGACGACGAAACCGCCAAGGTAAGGCTTAACTCAAATAAATAAGCTCTTCTAGTTTTGCTGATGCAGAGCTCTTCTAGTTTTGCTGATGCAAGAGTTCAAGATGAACCTGAAAATAAAAACTAGCAATACCTAGTGTATTAAAAAACTAGCAATACACTAGATGTAAAAATAAAAACTAGCAATACACTAGATGTAAAAATCTGGGGCAAAATTCCACTGAATTCATCGCTTCATGACAACGGTGTCCTCTCAGAATGACACGTTTTATTTGTGTTAAAAGAAACTACAGATCTGATCTGACTGAGAAGCACAGGAGGGACGTAAGACAAGTATTAGGGCTAAATTTGAAACCATTCTATCAAGCTTTCCGTGCAAATAGCTCCGCACGCACTATCTATAGTTTCTTTCGTCTATGGATGATTCTGCTACGAATCATTGTCATGGTAAAGCGATTGACTAACAGAATACGACCCTGTTTTGATTTACAATGTGGTGGTTTTGCAATCATTGAATTTACTTATCGACGACTTTCGTGGCGTGGAGGGCGAAGGTCCGCTTGCGACGCAGGAGGTTGCGGGTTCTATTCCCGTCTTGGAACAAATATTTGTACGATCTGCAGGTATTTGTTTCGGATGTTCTGGTCGTTTTTTTATATATAATAAAAAAAATCTATCTTTGTAATGTATGCAGTATGTATATCAGTTATCTAGTACCATAACCCGTAACACAAGCTCTGCTTAGCTTGGGGCTAGATAATGCTGTGTGAATTGTCCAGCATTATTTATTATTTATTTACCTGTAAATAATATATCTGTCAAGTAAAACTTTAATAACATAACGTCTTTTTGCAGGATCCGGACGCAACCTCGGTTCAAAAATGCAGAACCTCAACCTCGACAAGTAATCTGAGTCCATTATATAAAAAACACAAATATGTTTTATGCAAAAACACATTCTATAAGTTGATTATGTTCTTATTATACAGGGTTATTGTTAATTCACTGACACTGCGTGAACTTGTATCTTATTAGTCAGTTATAGTCGTATTTTAATTAGAAAAGAATTCAGTTTATTTTTTACTTCTACAGGTTTTTCCCTACCGTCTCGTATGATTTTAATCTAAGCATTTACGTTCGTTCCCATAACTCTAACCCCCAAATACTCAAATGCTTCTCAGATTTAAGCACGTCTCAATTAGCAATTTTTTTGACAGTTTTCAATGAAAATCTGTCAAAAATTCGTCACTTGAGACGTGCTTAAATCTGAGACGCGGTTGAGTATTCGGGGGTAAGTGTTTAAAAATACCCATTTTACTTGATAAGCACTAGGCGCACTCCTAATTCTTAAAATTGGTATTGATGTATCGTACCCTTCATTTAAAAATCGTTCTTTAGAGAGACTTTATTTGAAACTTAACTTTAAAACGGCTCTGCCTGAAGAATTAACAGTGGGTGTGGCAGTCGATCTTAAATGGGTTCCGGACATTATGTTCCTTAAATACTTTTTTTCGGTTTTAGGAGTTGATTTACAAAAAATAGAATAAGAATGAAGACCTGGAGTCTTCACAATCATGTTCGTGATGATGGTCAGAAATTCACGTAGTGATTAGTTCACGTAGTGTCAGTGAATCACCAATAACCCTGTAAACAGGGTGTATTTTTGGACGACCTATATCCTTCACTAATTCACAATAGAGCACAAATTAATTTTTTTCGTATTTTTAATTTTCTGTACAATTTTTCCAAAACTTATTACGCACTAGATTGTAGACCTATGTTATTTTGAATTTATAAACATTTTCGATATTAAATTCTTACGTTACACATTCATATATATTTTCTGTCATGTAAATGTTAATAATTTGGTACTTTCAATTGAACCAAACTATTATTCATTGACTAATTAAAATGTGGTTTAAAATTATTAAAGTAAGTATTTTAAAACATTACTAAATTAATTAGTAATTAGTCGTGTAAGATTTTTGTAATCCAATGTATGTCAATGTATGATTAAACTTTACTTTACTCATCCTCTGTAAAAATAGTAAGTGTTTACAAATAAAGGTCGTGAGCATTAGAACTATATTGAGCTGACCGTTCGCTGTCCACGCCGCGTCTGCTAACAGGAACCGATGTTGATACCAACTATTAAATGGATTGCTTTTTGTTATTGGATACTATTGGATGTAGTCCTTCTATAGAGTTAAGGTTACCCATACCCATATATACCCATTCGGCTTTCGATGCCGCTCTGGGCAGCGTATATCGCGTAGTTCTGAACAGACGTTTATGTGTATCAACAGTTACCTGACATCAAATAACTAACAGTTTTATAAATACAAAATACCGCGAGTAGACACAAAAACTAAGACGTGAGCACTTTATTGTTAAATAAGATAATATCGACTGGCAGTTTGAGCAAGATAGATCTGATAGTAACTAGAAACATTGAATAATGACATACTTGAATTGTATCCTGAATCGAGCGGTGTCGTTATAATCAGGGCTATTGGAATATGCTGTATTTTCCTTGTTGTGGTACCGGTATATATCTTTGTTATCGATATGAATTATATCGGTATTCTTACCGTTAAAATACGCGTAAAATATTGATATAAATAATTTAATTTTGTGCGAGCGAAAAAAATTACTTGTTAGAAATATTTGTAGCTTCTACGCGCGTCTTTAAATCTGCCCAAAATATGCAATGTCTTGAGAATTGACTTGAATACCGGTATTTTAGTGCAAATTATCGATACTTTTGAAGTATCGGCTCGTATTTGTCAGAAATAAAATACCGCTATAAGACCGGTATTATTGATACTGTATCAAGCTCTGGTTATATAATATGTAACGACCTTTAGACTCCCATGTGCTTTGTGTAAGTAGATGACCCCGCATTTTAGAATTAATAAAAGTATATTCGTCTTACAGAATTTATATTTCGATGTGGTAGCTCGTTAAAACTAAAGCCTTAGTACAATAACTTTTACTACTTATTACTGTACTGTTATAATTATAACATAAGGTGGTTGGTTACGCGTGAAAGATTTTTTTTTACCATTTTATACGTCTTGTAAGTAATTTAGGTAGCCGATAACAAGTTTTTCGCACTACAATGTGCTCAAAACTTCCATCTGAAATTGACCGCTACGATGTCGTCGGTCCATCGAGTTGATGGTCTCCCAACACTCCGTTTTGCGCGTTAGCGGCCATCAGAAATTAGTTATGATTTCTTTTTTGTAAGAAATGCATCAGTTGGAGTTTTGGAGTCTGTTTTTCGTTTTTTGCTTTTTGTAATAATTCTCTCTAAGACCCTTATTTACCCTTTTTTAGTCATCGTTTGAGTAACGATTTTCTGTATAAACGTTACTCAAGCACTGATCTATGACTGGCCTTTAATGTCAATAGACTCGATTCGTTGTTTGTTTTAGCGTGTGTTCATAGCAAGAGGCTTTCAGATCTGCTATCTCAATGAGGAACTTTTAATGTAGAACCTACAAAATGGTAAAGACCCATATTTTTCACTCGTGATCAACAAACAATTTTAGTATTAAAAAGTAGATGTCTTAAAAAAATCTATTTTGATGTGGTAGATCGTTAAAACTTTGGCCTAAGTACACTATCTTACTACTTATACCTTATCCTTTTTTGTTTAATTGCAAACGAAAACAGATTTCCACACTTGATGCGTAGAAATCTGTTTATGTTGTTCTTGATTGACAATTTATATTTATTTTCTTGTCATTCTAGCCAAAGTTGACAATTAAGTTAAGTAAATGCTCAGACACTAAAGTATTTTTGTAGAAATAATAAGGCAAAATTAAGGGATAAATAATTTAATTTGTCAATTATTTTACTTCAACTTGGGTTTATTTCACCATCGATAGAAAAGTAAGGAAAAAGATAGACTAACTTTTAGAATTTAGATTTTGCCGACTTATTGTGATTGTATTAAAGACTTGTTAGATGGTGAATGAAGCCCTTTTAAAGACTTTGTTAAGGTTCCTTTCAATATTTGATTGTTCTGAATTTGTGATAATTTATATCTGTTGTTTTAGTATTTGCTCTTAGAGCAATTAATTAATATGTAATGTAAAAAAAAACCTTGTAGTGAATAGACATATTTCTAATAGTAATGAAAATATATTGTTGGAATAAGGAACTATCACTAAAATTAATATATTAACGCAGCCGAGTGTAACATTCAGGGTAAGTAATAAATATTGTGCAGTGTCTGTAACCATGTGTTTGATTTTCCAGTTAACTGGTTGATTGGTTTTATCATAACTTCATAGAAAATGGTTTACGATTTATGGCAAATTGCTTTTCCGCTTGTTTTGTTGTTGGTGGAACGCAAAAAAAAACTAATAATTGAGTCTCGCGCCAACCCGCGTCGAACCACCATAACGTAGTGATTGTATAGCTTTACTGAGGGTCATCTCATACCGAGACGATACGCTGCGACGCGCTCTTTACGATTCAAAACATAATATTGCTTACAACGCAAAAGATGCAATAGATAGGCATAGAAATTCGCGTTTATAGAGCGGGACAGAGCCGCGTGTGCAAAAATCAAGTTTTCTTCTAATTAGAAAAGTAGGTACGGTAGTAATCAAATATTTATTTTGGCGAATCTGTTACCCTTACTTTGCTTTATTTTTCAATACAAAAATCAAGTCAGTTAGTAATATTGTTTGGGAGAAGAAGGCAAATATTGTTTTAGATATTTTTTTTCATTAAACTTATACAACTAATCAAAAAACTATCTTGGCGCTTTTGTTCAGAATGAAATGTAATATTAGGTGTAGTGTACCTAGTAGAATCCTAGATTTCATATTTGAACAGCAGTAGGATCTCAAAGAACTTGAAAATGTTGATTTTTTTCGAAAGACCAGCCTTAAACGGTTTGTACTGCGTGAGTCTTTCAATAAAATAGTTTGTCTTTTGTTTATTACTGTTTTCGTTTTAAAGTTGGTACATAATACAGTTAATCATACAATAAATTATACCTACAACCAAGGTATTTCTGAATTAAAGTGCCTTCAAACATTCTCGTAAGTATTACGGGCTGATTTCCTCCTTTACAGTTTCTAGTTTCGGTTCTGCTTCCTTATGTATATTCTCCATTTTCTTTGTTTCAAGTTCAGTTTCCGTGGCGTTTTCTAAATCTTTATTCAAAGGCTCATCACTAACAATTTCTACAGTTATATCCGGAATTTCGTCATCTTTTGATTCGTCCTTCGGGCCTTCGCTTGAAATAGAAACGTGTTCTTTTGTCTCTTTCTCGATTAGATTGCTCATTACCAGCGTTGGTAATTCTGATTTCTTCTTCTCCCACCTAATTTCGACGATAGCGCTTCTGACTAGCAGGAGAACGTAGATTTGGAAAACTGGAAAAGGGAGACAGTTTATATTAAGGCGGTACCCCGATTCATACTAACTCAGCCACCTATTTTATTTTATTATAACGTTAAACAAAGGAATTTAAAAAAACCATTGGGGAGTTTGTGATACCTATCATAAGCTTTTTTTTCATCTGTAGTTTTATTTTGTAAACTTCGCATCTCTGCCTAAACTAGATAAAAGAAACTGGTATAGAGGCATTAAGAAAAAGCTATATATATATATAAAATATATATATAAAAAGCTATATATATATGTATTACAAACCACTCAAAGGTTTTAAAAAAAAACTTTTTTTGGCTTTCGAATGGCATACCTACTCGAAGGACTTATTTGCCACGAGCACATTTATTTTAAAGCGGTACCGCTTAGTTAGTTTTTCGACCTCTTACTATGAATTACTATAATATTTTACTTATCTCCAGACGACCTCTGCGGCGCGGTGGGCAAAGGTCCGCCTGCGACGCAGGTTTTATTAATTTATTATTATTATTTATTTATTTATTCACACTTAACTTACAGAATAATATACATTCCAAAACGTCAATCATTATTTTACAAACCTACATACATTTAGGTACATCTTAAAACTTAGTCTAAGAATTGAATAGAAATTAAATTGAAATAAAATTATTGAAATTAAATTGATTGAGGTTGCGGGTTCGATTCCTGCCTTGGGTGGAACAAAATATTTGTACGATCTGCAGGTATTTTTTCTGGGTGTTCTGGTCGTTTTCTATAGGTATAATAAAAAATATCTATCTATGTAACATATTGTATTATGTATATCAGTTACCTAGTAGAACACTGAGAGCGCCAAGCAACACCGGCAGAGTCCCGCCAGAGATGTTGCCACTCCGAGCTTGACTTGGCGCGCGGAGCTCGGAGTGGCAACATCTCTGTCGAAATCGTTCTATCGTATCATCGAATTGTTACTCAATATTTTCATCTTTATATTTTGCAATGGGTTTCCGCAAAGTAACGCCTGAAATCACTAGCGCTCCAATAGGTATATCTTGCTCAAAAAAACTAAACTAAAGAACCCTTACCTATAGCAAAAATCATGATGATCTGCGTCAGCCAATCAATAGCCAGGATCACGAGGGAGTAGACCATTAGCGATAGAACCAGGGCAGCGACGCAGTAGTACATGTACACTCGGAGTAGCACCAGGTCTTTCTGAGGAGGAACAGACTCTGAGGAAGGATTTGAGTGGCGCCCTCGTTGTGAGAACTACGAAAACTTAGAGTGGAGAAGTGAGAAGTGGCAACTGAGAAATGCAATGGTAAATATTGGTCCCTTGCTATTACGATCGATGTGGCGCGGCAGACGGAGGTCCCCCTGCCGCGACGGAGGAGGTTGTGGATTCGATTCCCGCCTTTGGACCCATAATACAGACCCGTAGGTATTTAAACTCCCGAGCGTAGATATAGACGAGGGAGGATCATCATCATCATCAGCCTATATTAGTCCACTGCTGGACATGGGTCTCCCCTAATGAGCGCCAAAGCGCCCTGTCTGCAGCTTGCCGCATCCAGCATCTGTCAGCAGTCTTTCGCAAATCGTCATCCCACCTGGTCGAAGGGCGTCCTACACTACGTTTACCTAGTCGCGGTCTCCACCCAAAAACACGTTTACCCAGCGGTTGTCGGTTCTTTTCGAGATATAGCCAGCCCACTACCACTTAAGCTTGCTAATCCTTTGAGCTATGTCGATAACCTTAGTTCTCTGTCAGATGTATTCGTTGCGAATCCTATCCATAAGAGAAACTCCGAGCATATTAGCTCTGTCCATAGCTCGCTGGGCGACTTTAAACTGGTTTTACCCAACTACAGAGTCTTCCCAAGGTAAGTACTCGGAAACAATTTCGAGAAGGTGACCAGTACGACGACCGGTCCCGGATCAATGTGGCCATTGGTCATGACCTTGGTTTTATCCAAGTTCATGCAAATACCGATGCGTCGTCGTGAGGCTGAAGCTAGGCCGTCCAGCATCCGGTTAAGCTCCTCCAGCGACTCCGCCGTTAAGACTATGTCATCAGCGAATCGCAGTATGGGATGTAATCGCCGTTTATGTTGATGCCCTTTCCTTTCCAGCCCAGCGTCTTAAAAACATCTTCCAATGCGCTTGTGTACAGTTTCGGAGTATAATATCCCCCTGTCTCACTCCTCTGCGCAGTTGGATGACAAGACCATATTGGTCTTGTCTAACATAACGGATGGTTTTTCCCCGAGTTACGAAACGTTTTTGTTGACTTACGCGAAATATTCCACACAGACACAGCACGCTGAAGGCCACTTCAGTGATGTACATCAAGAAAGGCACAGCTGTGGTGACGGCGTCTTCATTCAGCTTGTTCTGAACTTGTATGAGAATGGTGGGGAAGGATTCGTTCGCTGTTGCCAGCAGGCTGATGATCTGAAAGAGTCAATCTATAGGTGTATTTGAACCACCTCCAGGTGTTACACAAACAAATCATAGGTTAGAGTAATCGTAATACGACGACCTCTGTGGCGCGGTTGGCGAAGGTCTGCCTGCGACGCAGGAGGTTGCGGGTTCGATTCCCGCCTCAGAAGAAATGTGTGTACGATTATGAATACATTTGTTCAGGGTGTTCTGATGTTTTCTATGGATAATTAAAAAAAACTATTTGTGTTTTGTGTTATATTATGTATATCAGTTATCTCTAGTCGACAATCCACTCGGCATCATCTAACCCCAAGCTAAGCAGAGCTTGTGTTATGGACACTAGATGACTGAATACATTGATACTTAGATAAGTCTATACATTTTTGGAACAACCATCATGGTTTTGGATAGCTCAAAACTCAAATCATGGTGAATATCTTGTTATAAATGATTTTTGACTTAGATATAATACATATTATACATAGGAAATACCCACGGCTCAGAACACTTTTTTACCGATATATTTTGCAAATCTTGCAAACATTTGCATCACGGTGGGAATCGAACCCGCTACCTCCCGCGTCGTATGCGTTCCTTCGCTCGCAGCGCCACAATCATCGGTCGTCCAAAAATTATAAGGTACCTTTGTGACTTGTTTAACTTGTAGGTACAGCAAACGCTACCCCTTCACATAAGAGGTTTACAAATATTTTATTTTCTTTCAGCTCTATCTATGATATAATTATTTAGTAACGTAATAATAACATAGAAGTAGGTACTTACCGCCATTATAGCATTGAAGAAACCCGTTAAAATCAAACCAACTCTAACCGGGAAAACCCAGCAACAGCTGTCCATTCGAAAATTCACCACCACAGATTTAATATAATTAAAGGGCTCCATTTTATACTAAAATCTTTACACTTAATTTATTAAATAATTCACTAAATATTTAGAAAACTGTAGAAAAGTTACGATTCGTGTGCCATTCATGAAATTTATCCCAAAAATGTGGATGCTGCAAAATAATTAGGATGTAGCTGATTAAAAGGTCAACTAAAACTGGGTATGTACCTATTAGGTGTTAAATTAGCGTTCTAATTGTCCGGCGGGTAACAAGGACTCTATGTAATTGAAATCAATGTATAGATACAGTCAACGACATAAACACCCCGTCAGGCATACTTGACGCGCATCGAAGCATCAATGCTTTTGACTTGACTCTTTCTCGACAAAGTTAGCGTGCGTCCAGATTCAGTAACATTAAATAACTGTTATAAAACACGTCCACATTATTAAACAATTAAAATTTTGCACGTCCACATTATAACATGTTAAATCATTATGTTACTTAATCTGGACGGACCTGTATCCACATTCCTACATTTCTCTCTGGCCGAAAATGTTATTAAATATTTTCCTCATACTTAACCTAAAAACTACTTTCTCAGTGTCGATTTTTTTATTAAATTACTATTATATGATAGCTGCTGCCCGCGGCTTCGCACGCGCTTTTCAAGTAACCTATGTCCGTCCGAAACCTTGTCCAGACAGTAACAAACACAACACAAATAGAAACATTTCAGAAACTGTTTTGAAATGTACAAATCAATAACTTCCATTTCATACCCTTACTTAAGAGACTTTAAAGGTCTCGTTTAAATTTCGACATAATTTTGAACTACTTACTGAAAAATATATTTTTTTCAAGTTGATAACTTCGGTAATTGCACTATTCAAGAGGACGGACAGAGCGAGACAAAAAACTTCGATAAGGCTCCATTTTTCCAATATGGCGACGTGAGCGGCAAAGTACGAGGTGCAAAGTTGAAATTCGTAAAGATCTCATCGAAATCTATAAAATTATCCATTTTCAAACCTCCCGGAAAACTTTCCAGGTAAAACTGCCAAATGACTGGACTGTTTGAGGTGATAAAGATTAATATGCCATCAAAATCTTCAAGAATCAAGGTACCTAAGTAAAGTACCCAGAGACTTTCCCGAGTACTTATAATAATTAATAACTTTGGGAAAAAGTAAGACACAAGTTACAAACAAATTATTTATTTCTTACGAAACATAACTATTTATTAAATATTTGTGAATATTTTATACTTCCATCTAAGTACTTTAGTTATTAAATAGATTATTGTAATTTGTAACATAATTTCAAGGCTAAGTAACAATAACATCACTTGTAAAGGAATTTGAATATGACCTCTTATGATGTAGGTATAGATACATATAAGTATTAAGTATGAATACAATTGAGTCAAAAATAATACATTTATTCATATTGGTGGGCCATGCGTATATTGCTGATTCATGATCAATTTATTAACAATAAAAAAATAAAAATAATAAACAAATTTAATTATGACACTAATAATTGTTATAAATGAAATAAACCGGAACATATTTGAACCTTTACGTAAAAATTTTTAGATGCTACAGGTTCGTCCCATAAAAAAATAAAGAAAATAAATATTTTTTTTAAATCCCTGTAACAACGTGGAATAAAAGACACAAAATAAAAGTTAACTTTAATATACTATGCCTTATTTAATGTTAGCAAGAAGTTGCAAGACTCTTCCAGAATTTATACGTAAAAGTATTCTTATGTCAGAATGGTAAAACTTAAAATTGCATAGAGGACATTTTCTAACATTATTTGAAGAAAATTTCTTTACTGTTATTTCTAAATTAACTAACGGAAACCCAATGAAATGAAAACATAATAATGAATTATATGAAACTAAATCGACCAGTAATATTTGCTTATACCACAAATCACTTCCAGTTCACGCAATCCAGAATTGCGTCCAGATTAAGAAGCATGCTTATAAAAAAACATAAGCTAGTATAAGCTAGTCTATACTAATATTATAAAGAAGAAAGATTATTTGTTTGTATGTTTCTTTTAATTGAATAGGCTCCGAAACTACAGGACCAAGTTAAAAAATTCTTTCACAATTAGAATCCTAAATTATCCCTTATGAACATAGAATATACCCGTGCGAAGCCGGGGCAAATCACTAGTATATAACAGTGTCCACGGAATTAAAATGCTAAAATAAAACTTACAGTGTTATAAAGCAACCACATCATAAAACATGTTAATTATCTATATTTGATAGCATGCTTGTAGTTAATCTGGACGCACCTAAATAAAAACAAGGAACGCTATGTAACCTAAAACCGTACCCTCAAAACAGAAGGAATATTTCAACCTCTAATCTAAGTTAAATTTCTGGATGGCGTAAGCTATAATTGTATTGTGGTAAATGAATTATTCATTCCAAACGGTGATAAAAAATGCCATTTAAGCGTGAGATTTGAATTATGCAATTATTTACTTAACTCGCTAAAAAGGTATCACTCAAAATATGTTTATAACTATTAAGGCGCATACCCCACCCAAACTAGCGCCGCCATCTACTTTATGTTATTATTCTGTTTAACAAAGAAATTTTCAAAAATCCATCTCCCAATTTGCGATACCTATCATAAGCTTTTTTTAATGCTTCTGTAATAGTTTTATTCTATTTAGTTTAGGCAGAGATACGAAGTTGCCCTTGGTGGCCACCAACCTAAAGAGGGCCGTACGTGCCATTGTAGGCGTCCCGGATGATGTATCCTGCAGGGAATTTTTTCGCACAACTAAGAATAATGACGCTGCCAAGCGAGCTCATTTATCAGGTAGCGCTTTTCACCCATCATAACCTGGACCTGTTCCAGCGTCGTGGAGTGAACCCGAACCGCGCACTCCGTAGTAATGAACACCACTATAGACTACTCACACCCTCACATAAATTACGAAAGTCGGAGAGATCAGTGTACATAATGGGCCCCGCTGTATACAACCGATTACCCGAAAAAATAAGGGATGCTGCTTCCTCCAACATATTCAAGCACCGACTTAAAAAATGGCTACTGGAGAAGGTGTTCTACAGCTTTGGTGAGTTCCTAGAGCTACCTGAGCTGTAGAATACAACCCCCGGACTATTTCGTTAGGCTTACAAAGTGAGCACTTAGACAACACAAATTGTATACTTATGATAAGTAATTTGTAATCAAATAAGAAATAAAGCATGCTACCTGTACAAATCACGAATTATGTTTGTCACTAATAATAATAATTAGGGACAAAATGTAGATTAATGATAATTTAAAATCAATTCAATCAATCAATTATTAAAACGAATAATCTTAATAAATAATTAAATAGAATAAAAATAGTAAATACATTAATTGAATGAAACGTAATATATGTATATCATGTGGAAATGTTTATTCTTATTGACTTGTAAATGTATAATTTTACCAATAAAATCTTGTATCTATTACAGAGGCATTAAAAAAGCTTAAGATAGGTATCACAAACTGGACGATGGATTTTTGAAAATTCCTTTGTTAAACTGAATAATAAGATAAATTAGGTGGCGGCGCCACTTTAGGTGGGGTATGCGCCTTAATTATTGAGTTTTATTGTATGCAGCTCTTGATAGAAAAGCGTGGTTCTTTAAACTTTTTCTACCTAACAAGGAAGGCGTTTTGTTAAATGGAGAAGAGTTGTGGTAGAGCCTGCTTTTAGAAACTAATTCAACATTCCCCCCTCAAACATATTTATGGATTTCGACATAATCACCACGCTTAGCAAGCGAATTGCTGATCACATTGCAGTTTTTGTAAAATATACACAGAAAAAGCTGCTACACATCTTAATAAGTCCTGGTATTATGGCAGTTTTTCATTCTCCGCTCAGTAAAGACCATTGTAAAAATAATAAGCCCGTTCTAGTAAATTTACTGATATAAGGTCTACATTAAAAGTATTGATATAAAACCTTGTTCCCTTTACTTCATGAGCGCGTGGACAACCGCGTTTGCGTTGAGCGCCTTCAAATCCGTGTAAGTCTGTCCGGTGCCGACGAATACTATGGGCTGGCCTGTTATGTACGTCATAGATATCGCTGCGCCGACCTGTTGGGACGAAAAAGTACGTTAATATCATTTTAAGTTAGCTTTACATCTCGATTTCGGAACGGCGATGACCACGTGAAAGAGCCAGGCGGAGATAATATCGACGCTTGAAAGGCAATAATTACCAAGCGACATTTTGGCAACTTTACACTAGAGCACTTTAAAGTTTATTTTTTCAGAAAAAAAATCATATTAAATCGCCTATTTGGCATAACTACTCGATTCCAACGAATTTTAAATGCAGTTTATATGATTAGTAAACTGGCATATAAAAAATATGATTTTTTTCAATAGTTAATGAAATAGTGTCGGTTAGTAATAATTTTATTAAAATAACAAACGAGTAAAAATTACTTACCGACAACAACATTTTATAATAAAACAAGTAAAATTAACTAAACCCCATTAGTTCATAATTGTGTTTGAAGAAAAATTAGGTATCTAGAAGTAACGCTTGCTTGTCAAATAGGTAAACTGATCTAAATAGAAACCAATAAATCTTTTCTGTCAGGCAATTTTAAACAAAGTACAAATTCAATAAGGTTAGTGTAGTATTGTTTTGTACAAGTAACAATGAATTTAGGTTTACGTTCACATAGTTAACGGCTTTCGCACCAAGGTTTTTGACAAATATCGTCTTAAATTGCTTGACTAGATCAAGGTATTCACGGGAATCCCGTGGTTCTCGAACTACATAAAATTCAATTTTTTTTCCTTGGTTCCTTCAACGTGAAAAAACGGTTAAGAAAAAAATACCATAGAAAAATTCATGAAATTGCACTGTTTTGCACATACTAATGTGCTCGAGATCTTAAAATCTCATATCTATCTATTGAAATGACTTAAGTTTTGATTCGTAGGTTATTACTAATTACTTGGTTCCTTCTGATAGTTTTTTCATAAGTTGTATAGTTTTCCGCTTCTATGAACGTGAAATTCTATGCTTAACCTTTTCACAAAATAGCGCGCATTGCGCCCTTTTTAGTAATTATTTTAAAGTATGCACCATCGTCGAATTATTTAATTAGTTAGTTCTATTTGATTAGCTTAGATGTTGTTAACACTCTTTCTTCTTCAAAAACAGGTTATCATTATCACCTAGTTCAGGTACACATATTTTTGAATTCCATTTGTTACTCATTTATGATTGTGTACTTCTTTGAACCGAGC
This sequence comes from Eupithecia vulgata, assembly GCA_946478455.1. Classification (NCBI taxonomy): domain Eukaryota; kingdom Metazoa; phylum Arthropoda; class Insecta; order Lepidoptera; family Geometridae; genus Eupithecia; species Eupithecia vulgata. The sequence goes on from OX297874.1 coordinate 2,914,342, forward strand.
TGAGAATAATTAACAGACGACAGAGAAGCATAGCTAACTGTGAAGTTGTGCAGAGCTACATCTACTTGGGATCTACCATCACCAACATAAGAGGTTGTGAAGATGAAATCTGAAGACGCTGCGTCATAACACGATCTGCTGCTGAAAGGCTGACCAAGATTTGGAAGGACCGCCGGATAACCAAAACCACCAAGGTTCATCTGATGCGGAGTCTGGTCTTTCCAATTCTTCTGTATGGAGTTGAGATGTGAACGTTGAGACATAAGGAGCGAAGGAAAATTGATACACTAGAGATGAGGTGCTGAAGACGTCTCCTAAAGATTCCGCGGACCGTACATAGGACCATCGTCTCTATCCTCGAAGAACTTCGCGTGAAGGGGACAATATCGTCAATTGTGCAAATACAAATACTGAAGTTCTTTGGGCACGTAGCACGGAATGACGACTCGATTAAGCGTCTCGTAGTCCTGGATGACCCCAAAGGATCAGGAAGCGCGAGCTTCGGATAATTTGCCTTTTAGCTAAGTAATGCGGCTTAGCTGCTATGTAGCTAAGCATGATTTCAAAATTATTTGTATGTTATTAAAAAAAATATTTTTCCATCACAGTATTGAGAAAAGAAATGAATGCAAATAAAAAAATTAATGCTAAAAATGCGCAATGGGAGGATAACGCCAAAATAGGTAAGTATTTTTCTATAACTGCTCTTGAGTCTGTTTTTTTTAATGTGATGTCTAGAACAATTCTTAACTATAAAGACGTTAAAGGTGCTTTGCGTCCATATAATCAAGCAAATTCAGTTAAAGTCTTTTAGTTAAGTTTTTAGTTAGTTAACCAGAACGATATTATCGCACTGAGCAGTTAAGGTTATTTTAACCCACGTATTAGTGATGTATTGTGAATTAGTTGCTTTCAAGTTAAGGATAAATCAAAAATTCTGTCACTTAACGGCTGACGAAGTTTTTATATCTCTGAACTATTTGGAATTATGGAATGGTTGTTAAACGAAAAGATAGAGAATTTTAAACTGTATCTGTTTTCATTAAAAAGTCAAAAATGGCCAGTTGAGGCTTAACGGCCTTCTAGTTAACAGACGGCAGTGTTGTTAAATGTTTGTTCCTGGGTGTTCCTTGTAGTGGAATTTTCCGGTAAAAAGTCAAATCATTATCAATGCTTGTAAGTTCTTTAACTAATTCTATTTCTAGCAGGCCAATCTGAACCACAGAATAATCATCCGCTTGAAATGTACCTTGTTCTTTAGATACGAAAGAACAAGCTCTGCAGGTACGAAATCTACGGTTAGGCCTGAAGGGCCACCGACAAGCTCTTCCATCAATGCTTCACTATAACTTTGAAAATCAAAGTTAAAGTGAAGCATCAGCTGATCATCATTTATTGGGCCAGTCATTTCAATGCAATTGGAAACACTTACCTAGTACTTATTTCAAGCGTCGCGACAAGTACTAAGTGCGATGCGCGCAAGCACATGGATTACCTATGCGACAAATCATTGTACACTAATTGATATTTTGTTACCAACAGACACTTTAAACCTGTTTTACAGTGCGTATAAGCGACAAAACAAAATGCTTGCAATAGGGATAAGCATGTTTTCGTATATATTTCATATCGGAAATAGTTATCTTAGCAACGAAAGTAGAAAATAAAACGGCAGGTAAAATATTACCAAACGACAAACTTTATTCGTTTTCGGCAGGCAAAATACTACTATATTATCATAAGTATTACCATTGCAATCTGTAAAAAAGTACTAAATGACAATGAGTACATAATTAAGTTGAGATAAAAATCTTAACCGACAACAAAAATAAATATTTTTTCTGGTAAAATTTCTTAAGCAATACTCACACCCTAGATACAGTAAAGCAAAAAATACTTTATGGTTAAACGTATTTATTCGAGTCAAGGCAAAAATTACTAAGTGTGCAAAGCTAAAATCAATTACATACCAAATGAAAGTTATTTATTAACCGCAAAAATTTTGGTCGCTTGGTCGCCGAAAACTGCGTCTTTTTAAGTTACTAAGCGACATCAAAAGTCTTCATAGCGGTACGAGAGTAAGACCAATCAACGCAGTTTTTTTTGCTGATTTCAGTGATGTATATAACTCAATATCACCCAACATGTCGCTTGGTAATTATTGCCTTTCAAGCGTCGATATTAATAAATAATTCTGGACAATTCACACAGCATTAATTAGCTCCAAGCTATGCAGAGCTGGTATTATAATTTTTTTAAACTATCATGTTTATTAACATTAAAGTCATTTATAACGGGATATTTACCATGATTCGATTTTTGAGTTTTCCAATATTTCCAACCAAGCCGTGTTCAGATACCGTTAGTTGTGTGTCGTGATCGAATTGCGTTTGTAAATGAAACCGGTGGTAGTGGTAACATTCGTAGCAAAAGACAAAGAATGAAGGTAGATCGATATATCTGCCAATAAATCAACCCGCAGTGACTTTAGTTCTTCCGTGATCATGGCGCATGAAATTGTGCCGAAATAATGGAAAACTCAAAAATCAAATCATTGTAAATATCCCGTTATAAATGACTTTATTATCATAATTTTATTGCAGGGTTTTAGTACCTACAGTGGGATGTTCCTCATCATCAGCCTATATCAGTCCACAGCTGGACAAAGGCCTCCCCTAATGAGCGCCATAGCGCTCTGTCTACAGCTTGCCGCATTCAGCATCTGCCAGCAGTCTTTCGCAAATCGTCATCCCACCTGGTCGGAGGGCGTCCTACACTACGTTTGCCGAGTCGTAGTCTCCACTCAAGAACACGTTTACCCCAACGGTTACCGGTTCTTCGCGATATATATGGCTGGCCCATTGCCACTTCAGCTTGCTAATTCTTAGAGCTATGTTAATGACTTTGGACGTTGGGAAGTTCCTATTTTAATATTAAAAATGCGAAAGTTTGTGTTCTTTTTTCTAGAATTTATAATATGAGTAGTGGACAGAGACAGCTGTTATGTGATAATCAACAGCTTATCAAGTCCACTACGAGACATAGGCCTCCTCGAAGAATCGGGACTCGAACCCGCGCCCCACCCTAACTTATTTCATTTCTTAGAGATACCCAGAGTGCGGGTAAGCACTATAACAAAAATCTTAAGCTTAATCCAATCCGCATCCAGCATCTGCAGTTTTTTGTAGATTCAAAGGCTTAACCTTTGATCTGTGTGAACACTGCGACAAAGCGCACCCCCCGTCTGTGTGACATTTACGAGAGTTACCGTCATTGACCTAATTTTTACGTGCAACTTTACATGACGATTTACTCGTGAAAACTTAGCGTAAGACAAAGTTGATTGGTTATTGATGTAGAAAATATATTTAACATTCCATTTCGAAATCAAAAAACTTTCATTTACATAGGAAAACCTATTTTCACATTGATAAACATGAAAACACTGCACATAGGCAAGCTTGGTTTCAAATCCAATTCATGCAATCTACCATAGACTATTTTGGAATGACAGAACATAACCATAAATTGCAAAAATAGGGCTTTCTAACGATACATCACACTACCGGTAATTTTATCGGATTATTATAGAAAATCATAAATAAAAAGACCGGCTGTTGGAATGAGACGGTTTTTCCGGCTATAAAAGATGTGCATGTGTGTGTGCATTTCACATACGTTCGTCTGTGCATGATACGGATCCTGTCTTACTGTTGATTCAGTCAAGATTTAGTAGCCTGTGTATGTTACGGATCCTGACAGATACAAAGGGTGTTTTACTTTTATTCAGAGGTGTAATAAAAATGAACAAATTTAGATACTAATAAATATTTATTTCAGCAAAACAACTCAAGTAGGTATAACAGCGTTGCGTGTTCTTATTAGGCCAATCAATGGGTAAATATAAATAAACATAAAAATCGTTTATTTCAGACCGCGTGGTCCATAGGTACACAGTTATACAGTTCACACAGTTATACAGTTTACACAGACATAGGTAAGTACTTATAAAACACTGTTTATACAAAGGCAGGTGCACTCAGTGCCAGGTGTAGGAGCCTGTGATTTACAAAAGGAGAAAAAAAAATGTATAATGAATGCCAGTACCATGTAACAATACAATAAAGCACATGACCCGTGGACATCGGTTCTTTAAAAATAGCGATATAGGTACCTACATAATTTAAATACTAGAAATAAACATAAAATCACAGATTTTGCTCCAACTCGAAAAATAACAACTAACAGGCTAAAGTTTTTCTTCGTAGTTTCTTTGATTTAGTCTACATACCGAAGCGACTTACTTACTTGAAGTCGTCCAGAATCAGTCCTAATTAGGAGAACATTTTCATCTTGGGTTACATATCCCACTAGGAGTGATCTCGACGTTCGTGGCCAAAATCAAGGGTCGACCACCAGGAGTGAGAGGCACTGAAGGATCCATTTTTATCTAAAACGGTTTGAAATGATAAAGTAATCCTAAAAGAAAATATTTAAAAACAGACCATTTCGAAGTCTTATGCCAATGAAATTATAATAGGAATATTTGATGTACCCAACAAAAAAATAAACCCAAATCGGTTTCTAAGAAAGAAGTTATGCCTAAACAATATAAAAACAGACTATTCTGTCAAAATACTATTTTTTCATTTTACATCGTCGAAAAAGTAACATCACCCTATATCCCCCTGTCAGGATCCGTATCATACACAGCAGACTACAAAATGGCAGTAACCATGTACGTATACACGTCCGCCATCTTGAACTTGCGCATGTGTGAGTGCGAAACCGTGACGTGGTTTCGAAAATATACTTATATATCACTATTTCGGAATTATTGTATAACATGGAGTAGATATCCAGAATCCTCATAAAATTTCCTACAAAATATATAAATTACGAAAAATATACGCTAGGTAAAATGACAAAATTATTGAAAGAAAACAAAACTAAATGTTGGTCTGAAACTTATGAGTTACTTTGTGATTCAAATAATTTGAACGTAAAAGATTCTTAGCACTCGGCATTTATGCAAAATTGAACTTGCATTACTAGAAAACAATAAAATCTAGTTTTTACTTACCAAAACTCAATGAGAAACCAGTAAATAATCCACTTTATAACACACCACGACGCTCACGTACTCGTAACGGTTCACGAGTGACTCACAGCTCTTTTCTCGTCAAAATATTTGAATATTTTTTAGAAGTTCTTCCGGTCTATGCTCATTCTTTTATTCACTTTATGTTTCATGCAGTTTTATACCCTAACACATTAGGAATACAGCTTAAAACCGTAAAATTAGACGGGTGTAGTAATGATAAGGATCCTTAGCATACACATATAACGAAGTAAGTCAGGATCCTGCACCAACACAGATCAAAGGTTAAGAGCTAACTAATGCCTGCGGTTGTTATTTCTTCTGGAAATATAGCCGGTCCACTGTTACTACAGATTGATTCTTTGTGCTATGTCGATAATTTCCCGCTCTCTCCTATTTTCAAACGTCAATATTCCTTCTCGTGTTATGGTTGTTACATATTTGTTTTTTTACTTCTTTTATTTTTGTTTTTTATGTTATTATGTGTGCAATAAAGCATTTTCTATCTATTTATCTATCTATGGTCTGGTAGATAAAATGGGGTAAGACGTACCTTATCGTCGATAGTGTCGAACTTGGTAAGCACGATGCCGTCGATGACGTGCGGGTTGGTCGACGCGCTGTGGTCGGCCAGCGCCTGGTTGAACTTCACCAGCTGGTCCACCGCTTCGTTGCCGACCAGAGCTTCGCCCACGAAAAGTACCATGTCGGGTTCGTTCACCTGGGGATAGGAGACAAGCTTTAGAGAACTGGGACTTATTATTTGACTGTAATGTAAAAAACCGCTGACAAATTATGAAATAGTTGTTTTTTTTTGGAGTAAGGAACTTTCCCAGCAGAGTTTGAAAAACTTTTTTTTTTTTTTGTAGTTTTTAAATCCAGAGTTAATAAGTTCCATCAGACAAATAGGGCCTTTTAGCCACATTTTTACTTACATCGCTCAAACGCTAAACCATCTAGAGGTAGAATAAAAAAATGGGAGATCAAATACAATACAATAATAAATTTATAATACAAATAAAACTAATAAATATTAAAATCTACTAAAAAAATAATGTGTAGTAATAATATAAGTACAAATACATTCACCGGCGCAACATGTTGATGAGTTTAGCGAGTGTTGTCATTTACTTTGATAAGTTTGGCGAATGGCGTCATTTACCTTGATGAGTTTAGCGAGTGCCCGCATGAGCGGCTCGTTGTCCTGCATACGTCCGGCCGTGTCGATCAGCACGACGTCAATGCGGGTGTCGTTGGCGAAGCGAATCGCCTCCATCGCTATACCGGCAGCGTCTTTACCTAGGAATAACAAAATAATATCTATACAATATACTCTATACAACTTTTAAAGACGCTCTAAGCTTGTCAAGTTATCCTAATTCGCCTTGTAAGCTTAGCAAGCGAGTATGCTTTTGCGATGTTGCAGGCAAAAGCTTAGGAAGCTAAGGCAAAGAGTCCACCAAAGCGGAGATGTGAGAAGTTTTTCAGCAAGGGTCTGTACCGAAGATGTACGTAGATTGGTGGACTAGCTAGACTGGAGCGGAGATGTGTGCTGGCTAGAGCGGCTGAAAACTGAACGCTGAACTGAACGCTTCTCCACACAGACAGTTGACGTAATAGTACGTACTATTACAACAGCCAGCACACATCTCCGCACCAGGGTACGTACTATTAACCACCCCGTAATGAAATCGTATCTTTTCCTAAACTATACAAAATAAAACTATGATAGAGGCATTAAAAAAAGCTTATAATAGGTATCACAAATAGCCATTAAATTTTTTTAAATTACATTTGTTCAACTAAATAATAAGATAAAATAAATGGTGGCGCTAGTTTATCTCGGGGTATAAATAAATAAATAAATAATAAGAAATAAATAATGCTGGACAATTCACACAGCATTATCTAGCCCCAAGCTAAGCAGAGCTTGTGTTATGGGTACTAGATAACTGATAAACATAATACAATACATTACACAGATAGATATTTTTTATTATACATAGAAAACAACCAGAACACCCGAGACAAATACCTGCAGATCGTACAAATATTTGTCCCAAGGCGGGAATCGAACTCGCAACCTCTAGCGTCGCAGGCGGACCTTCGCCCACCGCGCCATAGAGGTCGTCATAGTCGTATAGGTAAGCAAGTAGAGTAGTTACCATATCCCTTCTCATACAGCTGCACCATGGTCCGGCCGCGGTGCCTCTCGGCGGGATGCAGCGCGTTCAGGTGTCTCACGTGCGTCCGGAGCTGCTCCACAGCGCCGGCACGGAAGGTGTCACACGCCGCGATCAGTACTGAGAGACCGTTTTCTATCAGCCAGAAACAGATCTTGGCCAGGTTCGTGGATTTTCCGACACCGTTCACCTAAGATTAAATAATTCATTAGATACCTACTCTTATATTGTATTTGTTTTGGGAGGACGCGCACATAGATAATACCAGAAATTTAAGGTGACATGGTGGTCATAAAATGGTGAACTGATTTTGCTTATTTTCATTCTATCACCAAAATTGGTTATGTAGGTATTGTATTGAGTAGTGTAGATTTCTTTCTATTTTTTTCAAGAGCCACCGTCTATGTAGTTCTTATGTGTCCAGTCCATCCCAAGCCTGAGATCGCTCATATATGGTCTCGATCAGGTCGCCTTTGTACTTCGTCAGCTCGTAGCATTTATTTACTGTACTGTTTTCTGTGTATGTGTGTAATAAAGTGTTATCTTTATATCTAGCTATTGCTGACCCGCCGCCGGCAAGTTGAAAGAACGCTGTCGGCTGCCTACAATATTCACATAGGTACTGAAATAACCTCACTCCGGGCTCCGTCAGCGGGTTCTGTGAGTTAAGTCTATTTAATATATTACAATAACATCATCATGAGTCAGACGTCAAACTAATGTCTTTTCTTGATATTTCCAAATGTTTATTTATACAGGATAACTGGTAAATCACAGCCACTGCGTGAACTGCATGTTCTGCCCATCATCAATTAGTACAAAATGAAAAACACGTTTGTCCGGAACCCAATGAATTAGTAACTAGATCTTGAAAATTGCTCTGCAGAGCAATGCACTCAGTGACTGAATAAGCAGTAGGGGTGGGAGTGAGAGATCGATATTTAGTAATTCATTGGGTTTAAAAAGGACAAACGTGTTTTTTAATTTTATATTGGAGGCGATTTACGATATTTTTAATACATAAGGCTGCCTAACGTGCATTTCACACAATATCAGTGAATTATCAGTAATCTTGTTTATATGAAAATTTTGGAAATATCAAAGATAGACCTTAGTTTGACGACATAGGTAGCGATTCTGTTGGCATAAAACCTAAACTAAACTAGCCTAAAATTGTTGACGTCTCTTTTTTTCGATCGAACAAAAGGGGACAGCAACATTTTTACGCTAGTTTAGTTTAGGTTTTGTGCCAACAGAATCACTACCATAGTCTCATTATGTTATATAATATTCTTATGACATTACTTGATAAAACTCACCCCACAGAATGCCATAACATAAGGCCTGCCCTGCGACTTCGCATGCAAACAATCGCGCAAGATGTCCACGCGACGCTTCGGAGACAGGATCTGCACGAGAGACTCCGTCAGAGTGCCCTTCACTGTCTTGGCCACGCTGTCGAATGTACCCAGCACCTGCGAATACGAGTGTAATCATTAAATAGACAAAATAAATCAATAAAAATAAAATAGAGATAAAATAAATTGAAGTTTTATTTTCAGAAAGTAAAAATCTACATAAATTTCTGAATATTTACGTTTACTTCTACGGGATAATTTATTACTTTGGCAATAAATCCTAACTAATATTATAAATGCGAAAGATGTTTGTTCTTCCATCACGCCCTAACTAAGCAACCAATCGATATGATTTGTATAGAGTTAGTTGAAAGGATGGAGAGTAACACAGGCTAGTTCCGTATTCGGAACTGCGGACATTTAATAAAATTATTTTTATAAAATATTTTTTTAACTATTGGTTTATGCGGCGTTCGCCAGCTAAGCTCTCAGTCAGCATACTTTTTGCTGACATAATCAACAATAGTATAGGCATCGTTTAATCGATGAAATATCATAATTGATTGATTTTTTATCGATTATTTTGTTATTTCATAAGTTTTATAACAGAAAAAATAAACTTCAACAAATTATAAAATTAATAGGTCATTTGTGTAGCTGAGCTTGAGGGGTTGCTAGTGTTATTATTACTACAAAGCGACATACCTTCCCTTCCAGCTTGGTGGCTACAGAGTCGCAGAGCTTGTTGGCGATGTCAGCGGCCACGTTCTTGCCGATGAGGACGTCGCGCAGCTTGTCCAGCGCTGGACGCATCGTCTCTTCTGTTAGGGCTTTAGAGCCGACGAGGCCTAGAACATTCCACCATTAATTATTATTGGGTCTTGTTAACATGATGTCGGGCTCTATAGTGACCCAGTCCTTTGGGAGGCATGAGTGGAGCCGTAACGGACCGCACAGGGGCTTTTTATGAGAGTTAATTATAAGCTGAAAAAATCAAAATCAAAAACTCTTTATTTCCAGTATTTCAATGAAGGAAAGCAAAGGTCAAATTCTTAAAATTAAATTGACAAGAAAGTAAGTGATATTTTTGATTTCGGTGATCAGGGATGGAAATATTGATAGAAAAAGGAAAAATGTCGCAGGTGTAAAATTAAAAAGACCCCTTACCCTTGAAAATGCTGAACATCCCTCCTGCCTTCTTGGGTGCAGCTCTTTCCTCCTCCTCGTCCTCCTCGCTGCTACTCTCCTCTGAATCCACCTCCAGGTCGCGGATCGCGCCCTCCATCTGACCTACCAGCTACAAACAAAAGTATTTATTAGACCTAGAGAAGTCAATATCATGTAGTTATTATGGACAAAGAAATTAGGGTATATTTCACCCATTTTTAGGGTTCAGAACCTCAAAAGGAAATAAGGAACCCTTATAAGATCACTTTGTTGTCCGTCTGTCCGTCTGTCAACCCTCTTTTCTCAGAAACGCGTGGAGGTATAAGAGTTGAAATTCACATCATATACTCAGGTTCGTAACCTCTTGGAGCCGCGATATAAATCAATGCCCAAATATTTTGAATTTTCCTAGGGAATCACATGCACACAAAACCTATAGGGTACTTCCCGTTGACCTAGAACCATGAAATTTGCCAAGAAGCAAGGTCTTTTAGCACAAGTAAAGGGAAAAATCCGAAAACCGTAAATTTGTAGTTTATTACTTTAAAAAATCATTTTTAATCCCCCCCTGGACCGAATTCCTTGACCATTAGAATTCTACATTATCCCCCTGATGAACCTAGACTATAGAATATACACGGGCGAAGCCGATTTCCTTATGGACTGTACTGGCTTCCTCGTAACAGGCCTAGCCTAGTGAGGAAGACGACGAAAATCACTGTAGAAATAAGCTCAGCAAACTATGTACAAAATTCACTTTTTCGTGTGTTTTAGGTTTAAGTTTATCTATTAATTATTTTGTATCATTTGCTGTAAATAAACATTTTTTACTTTTAACTTTACTTTACTTATTTCTAGTGTGCGTACACCATTCGGAGACGGGATCTGATAAATAAAGAAGGATAACTACCACAAGTGATGTGCAGTACCTGTGTATCGGGGCTGATCTCCGCGTAATGCTCTCCATCCTTGTCGGTGCTGAAGTCTAGATCCGGCAGGTCGCGGGAGTTCCCTCCCATCTCCCACACGCGGGGCTGTTTCACGCGCTCCTTTTCAGATACTTTGGGGCTTTTCGGTAATTTCCTGTGAAACAAAATTTCAAATTTCAAAGTACAAAATTCTGCGAAAGCAAATTTTCTGCGAAACTTTACTCTTAGGCCCATGAAAGCAAACTTAACACTTGGAAATAAAGCGATCACTTTGATTTTTGGTTCACTTCAATCTTTTAAAGGTAAAATAAAGAAGCGAACAAGAAACCTTTACAAAGCTGCTTTCATTTATCGATCTATGAGTATGCTTGAGTGACGTTTATTCCATAGAAATACGTTACTCAAGCATTGATCGGTGACCAAGCCTTGAGGATAAATACGGGCCTTAGAGAACCTTTCATTTCAAATTCTAATTCCTATCAGGGGAGCATAGTATTTTGCCTTGCCACGTCATTCGTAACCTCTGATGGAGGAATGCTTTTGCATTCCACCATCAGAGGTCATTCCACTCACAATATAATCATGTCACACTAATATTAAAATGCGAAAGTTTGTATGTATGGATGGATGGATGTTTGTCACCTACTTCTTCACGTCAATACTGAACGGATCTGGCAGAAGTTTTTCATGCAGGTAGTTCTAGGAGCGGAAATACGCATAGAACTATTTTTTATCCTTATATACCAGTTTCCATAAGATGGAAATAATATTAATCAATGCGTCCGAAGACGCGGGCAGAAACTATGTACATGTCTACCTAGTTTTCTAATATTGTATCATTAATTTCGATCCATTATCAGTTCCAATGGGATATTAAATAACCTTAAAACGTTTACATAGAAACAACGCGTGTGAAGCCGCGGGCATAAACTAGTTTCATATAAAATCATGTCTAAATATGTCTGTCTGTCTGTTAAATTTCACGCCTCACGGGTGAAAGAATCTTACTGAAGGCAAGCAGATAGATTGTATTCTACGGAAGGACCCAGATTATCACAAAAAAATATCTTGAAGGTCAAATAATAGACATTAGTCTTATCTAGTGAACTATGGCCTAAAATAGTACTCGTGCGGGAACAGTTAGTCATTAAAAAAGTCAATCAGATATTTGTAGCTGGATTTTACCCACTGGGTTTAAGCCAATTCTACAGTACAATTTAAGAGTGCCCCTAATGCAAATTTCTTTACAAAAAATTATACAAAAATCGCTTTAAAAAAACTGTTTTAATTGAAATGCTCTAAAGTATCAGCGACAACACCATATTATTTTTTACGTATTACATAGCCAGACTACTGTTTTATTTAAGTAATATCGTGTAGTTTTTCTATTTAATGCTTAAATTTTGAATCATTAATAGAAAAGAAGCAAAAACTTGATTTTTGCACTGACATTGCTTTACTCTGTCCGCTCCTATGAACGCTAAATCCTATGCCTATCCTTTTCACAATTTTTTGCATTAGGCCCGCTCTTAAACAGCCGTTCAAATGCGCTTAAAGCACACAACAGACGGAGATATAATATAATGTTAATACAAGCTGCTGTCCGCGGCTTCACATGCTTTGTTTAAGGTTATTTCTCACCCATGGGAACAGATTTATGGGATAAAAAGCCTATGTTACTCTCCATCCTTTTAACTAACTCTATGCCAAGAATCAAGTTAATTGGTTGCTTAATTAAGGCGTGAAGGAAGGACAAACAAACACACTTTCGCATTTATAGTATTAGTATATTATAGGTATTAATATATAGTAAGCTATGTATTACGGTATAGCAAGCTGCCACAGACGGTGGCTATGCTATAATATTATATTTTTGCACTCATTAACTCTGCTGCAAAATATATCGTGCTATATCTGTCGACATATTTTGATAAATTAATAAAAATATACGTTATAGCTGCGTCTGTGGTCACTCGCCCATTATTATAGAAAATATTGTTTATTCCCATTTGTCACCCTGATCTGTCCCCCTTAGGGAGACAAATGGGAAAAAAGTTGTATCTGTCCCATCGTTACAAATAGTATATAGATAGAACGATATAACCTTTTTTATTTGAAAAGTTCGATCTTTTCTTCCTGACTAACAGGGGGACAGATAGAACTTTTTTATCTTAATATACCTTGCTATGATTTATCATAATTATCATACTAATATTATTTATTACTTATAAATGCGAAAGTTTAGATGGATGTTTGTTGCTCAATCACGCCAGAACGGCTGAACGGATCTGGATGAAATTTGGCACAGAGATAGATTATAGTCTGGAATAACACATAGGCTATATTTTATCCTGGAATTCCCACGGGAACGGGAATTACGCGGGTGAAACCGCGAGACGCTGCTAGTAATAGATATCGTAGCTCTGTTGTGGTCTTAAGGTGGACATACTTGGGTTCCTTCTTTCCCTTGTTAAGTTTCTGGGCGAGGCGCGCGCGGTTGGCAGCGATGACGTCATCCTCGACCTCGGCTGCTTCTTCCGCCCTGCCATTGGTCAAGCTCTTGGTCTCTACTATTTTCACTGGAATTTATAAAAAAAAACTATATTATAAGTGTGTAAAAAGTTTTTAACCAGTACTGGCCATGTCTCGCATATGTTGTTCTACATATTATGAAGAATCCTTCACTGTAAATAATAATAAATAAATAAATATTGCTGGAAAATTCACACAGCATTATCTAGCCCTAAGCAAAGCAGAGCTTGTGTTGTCGGTACTAGATAACTGATATACATACATAATACGATACATAGATAGATTTTTTTATATTACACATAGAAAACGACCAGAACACCCTGAACAAATGTCTGCAGATCGTACACACATTTGTCCAGATGCGGGAATCGAACCCACAACCTCCTGCGTCGCAGACCTTCGCCCACCGCGCCACAGAGGTCGTCAGACTGTACAAGCTATCTACATAATGCTCTTCCCCTAGACATCAGACGTGCCAAATCTCTTGCTATATCAGCATTATTTATCCGTGTAACAATTTAAACAACATTATTTTGCGTATGTAAGTTTATCATAAGTTATGGCATGTTAGGTAATACATGGTGTCGGTATAATAATAATTGACTAGCGGTCTGCCCCAGCTTCGCACGTGTATTCTATATACCATGTTACTCACTTGTATGTAATGTAAATTTCTAATGGAAAAATAATTTTTGAAATTGGTCCAGTAGTTTTTAAGTTTGTTTGTTACATACAAAAATAGAAATCTTTCCTCTTTATAAAATTAGTACTTATAGATTTAAAAAAAATTATGTTACCCTAACGCATCGCCCAAATGCCACTGTCTTTATTGTTTTTATGTCTAGTTCCATCCCAAGGCTGCCTAGAAGAGATCGCTCAAAGCTAGGGCCGCCCTTTGCACTTGATTCTCAGCATATATTTTATTATTGTATTTTGTGTTTGTGTGGCACAATAAAGAGTCATACTCGTAAATATGTTGTACGACCTCGATATTCGGACTCTTAAGAGACAGGAGTGGCCTCAGGGGCTCCACACAAACACACACACCCACACACACGCGCCCTCAAAATTAACTCAGACAGTAAATATATTAACATAAAATTTAAAAGTGTAATTAGTCAAGTTACTAATTTTAGATAATTTACATTGTTCAACTTTTCTTGACTTGATTTTCTGTTATATCAATGTAATCAGTTTTGGCCTCTGTGGTTTTGGCCTTATTATAATATTATATTTTAATTATTTTAATAAAAATAGTAACGCTGTAGTCTCAATAAATATAAATAAATAAACATTATGTTGTTTGTACATTTTGTATCAGCTCCAAAGCTGGGGTAGCTGTCTCTGCCACCCGAAGACAGGTTGGTTCATCATGACATGGATGGATCAGAAAATTCCTGTGTCCAACAGTTGGATGTGTTAGGCTAATTGAAGTTTATTGAAATCACATATCTGGCCCATTGGAAAATTGCATTGTATGAGAGAGCAAGGAGAAAGAACCTAAGTTCAATTCTTATCCGCATTCGAAATCGCTTAGTCGAAATGCCGAAGACCATTGATGATCGTCAAATAGAATCGCCCCTCTGTTTGCTAAGCTGTAATGTAGGTAAGTAGGTAATCCACCTAGCAAACAAATCCAGTCTAATCCAATAAGACTGTATTTAGGGCAAACATAAATAAGTTAGGTAAGTAATTGCTTTGTTTTTACCTACAAATGTAGGTAAATGAGTCATTTTACGACCTCTGTGGCGCAGTGGGCGAAGGTCTGCCTACGACGCAGGAGGTTGCGGGTTCGATTCCCGCCTCGGAACAAATGTGTGTACGATCTGCAGACATTTGTTCAGGGTGTTCTGGTCGTTTTCTATGTATAATAAAAATATATATTTATGTAATGTATTGTATTATGTATATCAGTTATCTAGTACCCATAACACAAGCTCTGCTTAACTTGGGGCTAGTTAATGCTGTGTGAATCATCCAGCATTATTTTTTCAATAGTTTATCATAATTAGAAATATTAGTTTTAGTGTTGTCAAATAAATTTAGTTTTGGCGACATCTGAATGTCATCAATCATTTTTTAAAAGTGTGAATCTACGCGGGTTCGAATCCTGCCGAAATCGAAATTTTTTAGGACGTTATTAAGTTTTCGTGGAAAATTTGCCCAGTGCAAGTAACGCACTATAAAGCAAAAAGCTATGTATGAATCTTTTGCTTTCACTTTCCTCATAAGCATTCCATGACTATGAAATTTCCTTGAACTGGACACTGGCAGAAAAGTGACAAACACATATTGCCAAAAACAAAGAAGTCAAGTTAAGGTATCTGTCATGCAAGTATATAATGTCCCGTGTTGAACACTCCAAACCCAAGCAGTGGGTTTTCTATAATCACCACCCTTGGCACACAGGTTGGTATTGGCACAAAATTCAAAATTCAAAGTGCTTTATTTCCTTTAGACCTTACAGGACTCTTGGACACGTCACAAAAATTCAGATTACATAAGTAAAACTAGGAAATAAAGTGATCACTTTGATTTTTTGTCCACTTCAATCTTTTTAAGGTAAAGTAAAGAAGCGAACAAGAAACCTTTACCTTGTTAGAATGTTAGTTTTCGAGTTGGAGCAAAACTCGTCCCAAGCTTTTTTATCGTCTAGATAATCTGATATTTTATAGTAAGCCTTTTTACAAAGGATATGTTTGACAATTTGTTTGAATTTATTTATTGATAATTTTTGCAACTCACTTGGAGTTTTGTTGTAGAAGCGTATACATTGTCCTTTAAAAGATACATTAATCTTGTGTAGCCTAGTTGTGGGCACAGCGAGTTTATTCTTATTTCTAGTATTTAAATTATGTATATCGCTATTTTTGGGGAACCGATTGATATTCTTATGAGTGTACAACAAGTTTTCATAAATATATTGACACGGTACTGTCATTATGTTTATTTCTTTAAATTTATCACGTAGGGACTCTCTGGGACCCATATCATAGATTGCACGAACAGCCCTCTTCTGCAGCACAAATACGGTGTTAATATCTGCAGCGTTCCCCCACAGCAGTATACCATAAGACATAATACTATGGAAGTAGCTGAAATATACTAGTCTAGAAGTATCAACGTCTGTAAGATGACGGATTTTTTTGACTGCATATGCTGCAGAACTTAGTCTCTTCGATAGCTTATCTATGTGCGGGCCCCATTGAAGTTTACTATCTAAGGTAATTCCTAAGAATACGGTACTGTCCACAAATTCTACCGATTCTTCTTTTACGTATACATTAGCCTTAACTTGTTTTACATTCGGTAAAACAAATCTAATACATTTAGTTTTGGTTTCGTTGAGCAAAAGATTATTGACACTAAACCAATTGACTACTTTTGATATTGCATTATTTACATCGTCGAAGTTTATGTTTTGTCGTTTCAATTTAAAAATTAATGAAGTGTCATCAGCAAATAATACAATCTCGTGATTATTCTTAACAAGATGAGGCAGATCGTTAATGTAAACTAGAAATAGGAAGGGACCGAGGATAGAACCCTGCGGTACACCCATGGTAACTACAGACCCCGAGGACCGTTTCCCATTAATGTCAACTCTTTGTATCCTACCGCTCAAGTAAGATGTAAGAAGATCCAAAGAGGTGTCCATTAATCCATAGTGTTGCAGTTTCCTGATTAATGTTCCGTGGTGTACGCAATCAAATGCTTTTGACAAGTCGCAAAAAACACCCAAGGCATCTTGCGACTTCTCCCAAGCATCAAAAATATGCGTTACTAACTCTACACCGGCATCAGTAGTTGACCTGCCGCGAGTAAACCCGAATTGCTTACAATGTAGCAGGCCATTGCCATTGAAATGCTTAAGTAATTGGTGTAAAATAAGTTTTTCAAAAACTTTGCTGAATGTAGGCAATACTGATATCGGTCTAAAGTTAGTGGGGTCAGATCTACTACCCGATTTAAATAATGGTATTATTTTACTATGTTTCATTAGATCAGGAAATATGCCACAATCAATAGATTCATTGAATATAAAAGCGAGATCTGGTGCGATTGTATCAATCAATGGTTTAATAATTCTAACGGAAATGCCCCAGAGATCTGCAGTTTTCTTTACATTTAAAAGGTTAAAGGCTTTTTTAATGTCTTTTTCATCGACATGGTTGAAATTGAATTTACATTTGCATTTTTGTACATTTTCTGTGAGTAATGACTCAGCGATTACTTGAGAAGAGTTTAGACACTTTGTAGTAGAGATCGGAATGTCAGTAAAAAAGTTTTCAAACGCTTGGGCTACTTCAAGGTCATTTTTGATTAAGCAATCATTAATCTTTAAATTATAGTCATTATCATGGGCACTGACCTTTCCAGTCTCACTATTTATGATTTTCCATGTTGATTTTATAACATTTTCACTATTTCTAATTTTAGAGCTGATATAATTTGATTTTGCTATATGGCAAACTTTTCTAAACATTTTTGAGTATTTTTTTACTTTTTCTTTAAATTCCTGGCTAAAATTATATTGTTTTTCGCTATACAGTTCATACAACTTTTCTCTACTCTTATGTATACCTACTGTTGCCCACTCACAAAAGTTAAGTTTTTCTGAGACCATGATCGACTTGGGTATGAATATTGAATTAAACGCATTGGTGAATTTGTCAAAAAAACAGCAATACGACTCATTTGGGTTGTTATGTGAGTAGTTAGGTAATGGTTTAGTATCCCAATCCAATCTCAACCGTTCAAATCGACTTCTGGTCACAGGTATGTATTTTATTTGTTTTTTGCAATTATTGTTTTTTACTTGAATTTTTAATTTAATTAGTTGACCTAAGTGGTCTGATTTTAAATTGCTTATTATATTTTTACTAACAATTTTTTCATTCAAGGAAACAAATATATTATCTATACATTTTGCTGAAGTCTCTGTAATTCTAGTAGGTTCCATAAATAGTGGCTTTAGATTATAAGAATTAAATAAATTAGTTAACCTACTACTAAGAGAGTAAACTTCTAAAAGATCAATATTAAAATCTCCACATACCAAGAGATTTTTATTTGATTTAGTTATTTTAAATAAAATGTCATCCATAGTTTTTTCAAATATTTCAAATGAAGCTGACGGTGGACTGTATACGCTTACTACAATACTATGCTCCAACTCAACACATGCTAATTCAATGTGGCTTTCAACGGATAAGCATACTATGTCTTTACGTTCTTTGAATTTTATGAGTTTATTTATTAATATTAAAGAGCCTCCACGAATAGCATGTGATCTGCAAAAAGAACTACCAACTTGGTGATTACTGAAGTTAAACATGAGCTCATAGCTTTTCAGCCAGTGTTCTGTTAAGCAGATGATGTCAATATCAAATGAGTTCATGTATAATTCTAATTCTAATAATTTACTTCTCAATCCTTGAATGTTTTGATGCACCAAGTTAGTGAACTTTGCATTTATTTTACAATTTTGTTTTCTATGGTTTTTCTTGTGATAAATAATATTTGACTGTTTAGGGCTAGAGACTTCCTCTATTGTCGTTATTTCTAATTTAAATTACTTGGAATAACTTCCAAAATCTTGTTTGTCAAATTATAATGCTCAAAAGAAGCATTTTTTATAGCCAAGTTTTTGGCTGTTGTTTTAAAATAATAGGATAGCGAAATTGCTATCTGTCTTTTATAAAAATTGGATAGATAGTAATTACCTTTAGTCAAATAATATTTTTTACTAACAATACTGTTAGAATCAATCACATGAACATTATTGTTGCTTGAAATAGTGTGCAACGCCATGTTAAGCTTATATCTAAGGTTGTTTTCTGATTGTGGCAAGCTGTCGCTGTAGGGGAATGTGAACATCACAATTTGTTTTAAGTTTAACGAACACAGTTTATCTACATATCTAATTAAGTCAGATTTGTTCACATTACCCCTATTACCAAGGCAAATTATTAAATTTGAGTTACTGTTAAAGGTTTGATTATCAATTTTCTGCATTAATTTATGTAGGTTTGAATTTGGAAAACAATTATTAATTATAGGATGTTCCATACTCATATTTAAGAACTGACCCATATTTTGTCCAATTTCATCACAGTACATTATGGTTTTTGTACCTGAGCATGAAGCGCTGAGATCCAGATGGGATGTGGCTGACACAGTACTGTCTGGACCAGTTCCGTCACAGACTGGGGTAGGATCACAGCAGCCACAGCCCTCCAGAACCCGGCCCTCCAGGCTCTCCTGGCTTCTGAGGAGTGCATCCATGGCCAGATTGAGTTCCCTTGTCTGTTCGGTAGTGCGTTCATAAAGGCTGACATAGTGCTCTAGGGAGTGCTCGGCCTGGCCAAGTTTGCATCTCAACTCTTTCAATTCAGCCTCATAGTGGTTCCGGTTGTAATTTAGCTGTAACGTACACAGTTCTAATTTATCAAGAACTTTTCTTTTACATTTGAGTTTAGATACAATTTTTTTTTGGTTTTTTACTAAATTTTGAGTTTTTTTTATAAACTTCCTTATTTTAATATATTTTTTAAACTTATTTTTGCTAAGATTGTGTTTGATGTCTTTGCTGCTAGCCTCCACATTACACACTGAGTCATCTTTAGTTAGGTCAATAGTTTGCATTGTGTGTAAGTAGCAGCCTGCAACAGAAACTTGGCCCGAGGATGATTCAGCGGATATTAACTCCTCAAATAAACTTTGTGTTTTCGCGGTGGCAGAGCTATCGGCGGCTTCCTCCAGCTGGGTGATATGGTGGTGGGCGTCACACAGTTGCTTCTCCAGGACTGAAGTTCTTTGCAGCACAGACTCAAACTCAATGCCACATTTTTTATCGAACCTATCTATGATCGACTGAAGCCGATCCCGTTCCTCAGCAATAGAAGTATTCTGAGAATGTAACGCTGACATCTCGCTCTTTAGCTTTTTGTTATTATCTAGAGCTTGTATAAGAATATTTTCATTCTCAACTAATTCCGCTTCTAATTGTCCAATCTGCCTCCTAGCTGACTTTAGTTCCTGTAAAGTCTGATTCAACTTGTCGACTCTTCGAGTCATCATTTTGAATTATAGTGAAGTGAGTGTGTTGTAAACACACAACTAAATTATATTACCAAAAGGCAGAATGAACAATGTCTAGGTTATGTTTTGAAAGGTTTGTTTTGTATGTAGTACTTACGTGACTCCAAAGATGTAAATTATGTTGGAAATAGTATTCCTTCACACAGAAATCGGTACTACTAAGCACAAAACACCTCCAGAAACACAAACCAGCAAAAATTTCTAACCGAAAAAGACTTTTTTTCGTTGGCCAAAAACACACTAAAAACACGACATAAACACTTATTATCTATTTATACACGTATTTTATGCTAGAAATATGCGATGAAATCGGAAAGGGGTCTTTAAAACTACGTAAAAAACAATTTAATTTAAATTAAATTCGTAGGAAACATTTGCGAACAGCTGTTGCTAGGGTTGCCAGCCCAAAAAACACAGTGGAGGTGTTAAACATACACAGAAGAAAGCTGGTGCCTTAGTAGTTTCTATAAGTCAGTTCATTTGACAGTTTATAATTTGACATTTTAAGTACTAATATCCTATCTTACTAAAATTATAAAGGGGAAAGTTTGTGAACTGTGTCGTTAAAGATGTTTGGTCGAAGTACATGCCAAAACTACTAAATATATTGTGCCGTAATTTAGCACACATGATCTGAACCGGGAATAACATACCCGCTACTTTTAATTCCAAAAAACGCATGTGAAACCGCAGGCACCAGGTAGTAATTTATGATTTCTTACCAGATTTTTTTCCTTTCTCCTCTCCTTTCCGTTCTATCATAGAAGCTACTGTCTTTTTAGACTTAACAGAGTCTTCAAAAGTTTTCATTCGTTTTGGAATCTTAGCCTGTAACTTGCCTGAAATTGAAACATACACTCATGTTGAAATTAATGATGTAACATTAACAAATTATGTATTTTCTTATGTAAGTTGATAACACAGACTTGGTAATTACAAAACTTATTAGAAATAACTTCTTAGAACAAGAATAGTGACCATATTTATAATAAGGAAATCATTGTATCAAACAAATTGCAAGGGAACTTCCCACTGAGTTTGTATTTATCATATTAAAGATATTGGAAATTTATATTTAATTTTTAGAATCAGCAAGTATAACTGGAACTTTATTAAGATTTCTAATTCAAACTAAATAAGGAATCCAAAGAGGATTTTTGGAGATGATCAATTAAATAATACCATTGCTGTAAACATGTAATGCAAAAGTTATTTGGTTACCATGATTTCAGTTTCAAACTATGTAAACAATGTACTTTTGCATATCACTGCCAGATCATAGAATCAGCCTATTTGTAGAATGGCTAGGCTGAATGCAAAACAGCACAATTCAATTAATCACTTAAGCTGATGTTTAAAATGTATCTTTTAAAAGGCAATGTATACGCTTCTACAACAAAACTCCTGTGAGTTGCAAAATCTATCATACATAAATTCAAACAAATTGTAAAAACCTTTCTGTGCAAAAAGGCTGACTAGACAATAGATTAACTAAAAAGCTTAGGACCTGTCCTAAGTTTGTTTGCTCAAACTTGAAAAATATCAACTAAAAGTTTTAGCCTTTTAGTTGTTATTTTTCAAGTTTAATTTGGTTTCTTCGTCGTTTCTTTACTTTAGTCTACATACTGAAGCGACCGAAATCAAAAATCTTTATTTCCGTGTCAGTGTTTTATTTAAGAATATGACTTTTTCTAAGTGCACATTTTTGTATTTATGGAAATAAAGCATTTTTGATTTGATTGATTGATTGGGTGAATGATAAACATTCAACAAAATTGCTAATCTTTATATAGCAATGTCTTTGAGTAAAATTAATGAGGTTATTAGTTTGTTTTGCAATCAGCCTAGCTGTGCTACAATAGGCTGATTCTATGATTCGCTGGAGACTTGTATAGAGGCTGCTATCTAAAGGAAGCATAAAAACATGAAATTGGGCAACTCTTTTTTTAAACTAGTTTTTAAAATGTAGCTCGATAACTCACCCCACTCCTCAGCATCTTTGAGAATGCGGTTGAAGTTCTTGATAAAATCAAAATCTGTGAAATGGCTGTGGCTGCCTCCAGTCAGCTCATTCTTGTACTTATCCCTAAACTCGAGGTGTACATCATTGAGGAACTTATCAACATATGATAACTGCAGTATACGCTGGTACGCGACCACAAACACCAGCTCAAACTCATTGTCGAGTTTATACTGCAACGTTATCGAGTTGTGGTTGTACGTATTATTCCCCGTCCGCTCCTGAAAAGATAAAACAGGGCTCAGAAAGATATCACCTTGGCCAGATTCTAGACCAGTTTTATAATATAACATGATTTGGGCATTCATGTAGGTACTGCAGGTAGTAGTCATTTTAGGAATTTCCACGTGAATGAATTACTAATTGAATTAAAAACAAGTTCCATTTACGTTCTAAAGCGATAGTACTCACTTGTAATATTACACTTCGTATTAGAGCGTTTACGGAGGGTGAGAACATGTCGCCTGTGCTCTGGAAGCACCATAGCACAATCCCTCCTTTGCTGAAGATGCTGAATAGGTCTAACATTTTGTAAAAAATTGAAATAAATAGCTTTTTCAAATAAATCGCCAACAGATGTTTCGCTTCGCACTGCGTAGGGACCAAATGTGTTGGTAGTGTGAGCGAGACGTGCGACAAAGTGACGTCGAGACAGAACGTAGACTGACAAGTCTAGTGACAGTTTTGACACAAAAGTGACAACTCACAAAGTTTGTTCTGAAACTACATTATAAATTCTTTGAATGTTTTTTCTCGAGCTAAAGATATCCTAGTAGAACAGAAATAGTAATTTGTTGTAGCTACCAAATCTATAAAAGTTGGTAAAGTCTTTACACCTCTAGCTTTTCCAACGATCTAAAGTTTTTAAAAATTTCTAGGTAAAAAATATAATTAAAGTTAGCTTAATATTTGATGAATACATGATGATACCGAACGCAAGCTAAAACCAAAACTTTGTCTACGGTAAAGGGTTTCCAGCATAAAAATTACCCTAGATTGTGTATTATTAATAGAAAGAAGAAAGATGTGTTTATTTGAATTGAATGTTCTGAAACTACTGGACCAATTTTGAAAAATTATATTACCGTTAGAATCCTACATTATTCCTGATGCTCATAGAATATACCCGTGCGAAGCCAGGACCGGTTTTTATTTATCACTACCTTGCCTCGGGCGGATTATGGGAAATTAGACCGGATTCTATAATGGGGTGATGGCATAGGGCAAAACAAAATTAGTCCCTTTAACACTTTCTTGGCTGAAAACACAGAGTGCGATATGCGAATCACTCGCGCGACGGCGCGCCCCTGCGGGTCGCACCGCCGACGCTAGCAGTGATCGTGTTAACGGAGGACCGATATGGGCGTAGCACGCGTGGCATAACTCCGGTGAGCTCACCATAGTCAGATATTAAAAATATATCAATAGGCACAGACTTCGAATATATAAATAAATAAATATAATGATGGACAATTCACACAGCATTATCTAGCTCCAAGCGAAGCAGAGCTTGTGTTATGGGTACTTGATAACTGATATACATAATACAATACATAGATAGTTTTTTTTTATTATCCATAGAAAACGACCAGAACACCCTGAACAAATCTCTCTCTGAACAAGTCTGCAAATCGTACACACATTTGTTCCGAGGCTAAATGAACGAAAAGCCAAATCAGCCATTTATTACCATTGATTATAAAGTTGGCAAATTACCAAATCAAATCAAATCTGTGTATATCAAATCTGTGTATATATCATACTTGGCTCGTCTCGTGATATCAACTTTTATTACGGTGGAAGTATTAGGTTCTAAATATTAAGTAGGTAGACGAGACTTATATAATATAATTAATGATAATTTTTTAATTATGGTTGTTCGTCGCGGGGTGCAATGTGCAATGCGGCAGGTCAACTACAGATGCCGGTGTAGAGTTAGTATCGCACATTTTTGATGCTTGGGAGAAGTCACAAGATGCTATAGGCGTTTTTTGTCAACAGCAATCAATTGCATACACCATGAAAAAATAATCAGAAAGCTTTTGATTTGATTTTATTTCGAACGACCTGCCTCATCTTGTATAATCACAATATTGTACTTGTTGCTGATGATACTTCCCTAATTTTTTAAATGAAACTACAAAACACAATCTTTGACGATGTGAATAATGCAATCACAAAAATAGTCCTGCAGACTTTAGGAGTTTATTTTTAAAGTGTGTCACCAAAACAACAGGTGTTTAGGTTATGATGGGCTAGTTCTATCGAAAATAATTTTTCGTCCGAAAATACTATATTTTCCCAAGTTGACGCTGCAAAGCATTGTTTATGCAAACGACATCTCTCAAGCCGAAATTTTTGTCTTTGTCCGTAAGCAATTGCGCTTTTCTGAGTTTATATTATGGTAATTGTAGATCATGTACCTATTACGATACGTTGTATGCTGGACTAATCCCCAAATTCTTGCGCCATTTTCCTCACCTTGGCCTGTGAAATAAGGACTAATCTTTGCATGAAAATGTGTCGGTTCCTACAAGTTTTAACAGTTCTCTTGCGCCCTTTTCCAGGACGTTCTATGATGTTTCTAAGCTCGTTTTAACGTTTAATTGCTGAAGAAACTAACTGATGACCGACACCGAGAATGCTTGCTATCTCTACACTGAGTTCTTCCACGCTCATGTAATGAAATTATGGCTCCACGTTGCAATGACATAGCGAAATAAATAAAATTTGCAAAAACAAATTAAAAATTACGCCGTAACGAGTACACAATAAAACAAAAGAAAAAGTAGAACATTTCATTATTACAATTTTGACTTATTAATTTCGTCAACGTGTAGCTCTGTGTGGCGATGACGAATGAACCCGAAGGCGAATTAAATGTAATCGACTCGGCTATCTACGTCAAATAAAGAATTAAGACTGACTCGGGCAGTCGAACGACGCTATTAGGTACTAGCCAAATTAGTTAGGTAGTTCTAGTCATTCAAATGGTTCGAATGATTTGTGTAGTCGAACAATTCGAATGAAATTATTCAGTCACACATCTTTACTTTAGGCAATCTAAACCTGTCACTAAAATTTGAAATGGACGATCACATTGATAACTTTTAGTTAAATTAGTGATTGAAGACGTAAAACCATTTTCCCTCTACATTATGGGGTCAAATAATTGCAAATAGCCATCACCTGCTATAAGGATCCGGTCTAATTTCTAATAATAACCCTGTATAACGTGCAGAAAAAAAATATCGCAACGTTGACTGGTGCTTTTTATTTGAATAAAATAAATAATTTCCAACAAAAAAAACTATTTAGTAGATTTTTCACAATTATTTTGGGTAACTTTTGTTTTGAGATGGACACATCGACATTGTCTCTGAAAAACAGAAAATTGTCAATTCATTCATCTCATTTATTTTGTGTGTAATTATTTCGACTTCCGATTTTAGAATTTACAAAAGAATTGTGTAAACAGAAAGTAAGTAAGAAAACTCAAGATGAATATCACATCAGCGGCGGGGATAATCTCCCTGCTGGATGAACCCATATCCGAAGTCAAGGAGTTCGCTTTGAAGAGGTTGGACAACATCGTCAATGAATTTTGGCCCGAAATATCTGAATCTATCGAGAAGATCGAGATCCTGCACGAAGATAAAGTATTCTCGCAACATCAGCTAGCAGCTCTAGTCGCCAGTAAGGTCTACTATCACTTGGGAGCGTTCGAAGATTCACTGACGTACGCCTTAGGTGCTGGCGACCTATTCGACGTAAATGCCAGGAACGAGTATGTGGATACTACTATTGCGAAGGCGATCGACTTCTACACACAAAAGAGGAAAGCTCTCTTCGTGGACAGTGCTGCCGAGGTGATTGACCCTCGTTTGGAGGCCATTGTGAACCGAATGTTCCAGCGATGCTTGGATGATGGACAGTACAGGCAAGCCTTGGGATTGGCGCTGGAGACCCGCCGCATGGATATCTTTGAGATGTCCATCATGAAATCTGATGATATACCTGGTAAGTGCATTGTCATTCTCGAAACATTATATGTTTTCTGGGATCTTGCAACTTTGTGCATCTTAATAGCACTTTTACAATTAATAGTCTTTCCAAATACGAGGAGTATTTGGAAAGACTATTAATTGTCCAAACAGCCTAAAAATTTTGTGCAAAATTGCACTGAATTCTTTGTATCTTTATATCTAAGTAAACACATTTTGTTTCAGGAATGCTTGTCTACGCCTTCACTGTTGCAATGAGTCTGCTTCAAAACAAGGGTTTCCGCAGCACAGTTCTCAGATCCCTGGTAGGTCTGTACAGAAACCTTAACATCCCTGACTATGTCAACATGTGCCAGTGCCTTATCTTCCTCGAAGACCCCCTCTCAGTTGCAGAAATCCTTGATAAACTGACACACGGCCCACAAGAATCTGTACTCATGGCATATCAGATAGGCTTTGACTTGTACGACTCAGCAACACAGCAGTTCCTTGGCAGGGTATTACAAGCCCTCAGAAGTACTGCTCCAATTCCATCAGCCTTAGGAGGTAAGCCACAACCACAAGGAGGACCGTTCCCTGAATCTTCTGGTATGGAAGTTGACCAGCCACCGCCCACTGAAGAAAAAAAACCTGAACGAGATATTGACAGTCTAAATGATGAAGAAAAAGAACACCAGAAGAGAGTAGAAAAACTAATATCAATTTTAGGAGGAGAAGTTTCAATAGGATTGCAACTACAGTTCTTAATTAGATCCAATCATGCTGATATGCTTATCCTCAAAAATACTAAAGATGCCATTAGAGTCTCAATCTGCCACACAGCCACAGTTATAGCTAACGCATTCATGCATGCAGGGACTACCAGTGATCAGTTCCTGAGAGATAATCTGGAATGGTTAGCCAGAGCCACCAACTGGGCCAAACTGACAGTAACTGCTTCTCTTGGAGTTATACACAGGGGTCATGAAGGTGAATCCTTAGCTCTCATGCAGTCTTACTTACCCAAGGAAGCTGGACCATCATCAGGCTACTCAGAAGGTGGTGGTCTGTATGCCCTCGGGCTGATCCACGCCAACCATGGTGCTAATATCATTGATTACCTTTTAACACAACTAAAAGATGCTCAAAATGAGATGGTGCGCCATGGGGGTTGTCTTGGTCTAGGATTAGCTGCAATGGGTACCCACAGACAGGATGTCTATGAACAGCTGAAGTTCAACCTTTACCAAGACGACGCCGTGACTGGTGAGGCCGCCGGCATCGCAATGGGCATGGTTATGTTGGGTTCCAAACACGCGGCTGCCATCGAAGATATGGTTGCGTACGCACAGGAGACTCAGCACGAGAAGATCCTGCGAGGGTTGGCCGTCGGTATCTCTTTCACAATGTACGGTCGACTGGAGGAGGCTGACGCCCTGGTGCAGCAACTATTGAGAGACAAAGATCCGCTCCTGCGACGCGCTGGTTGCTACACCATCGCAACCGCGTACGCAGGCACAGGGAACAACGATTCTATCAGAACTCTGCTGCACGTCGCTGTGTCTGATGTAAACGACGACGTGCGCCGCGCGGCCGTCACGGCATTAGGTTTCCTACTCTTCAGAACGCCAGAACAATGCCCATCTGTCGTCTCATTGTTAGCGGAATCTTACAACCCTCACGTACGGTACGGAGCCGCTATGGCTCTCGGCATCGCCTGCGCCGGCACCGGAAATCGCGAAGCTATCGGCCTGCTTGAACCTATGGTGAAATTCGACCCTGTCAATTTCGTCCGCCAAGGAGCACTCATCGCGTCCGCCATGATCTTGGTCCAGCAAACCGAGACGCTCTGTCCGAAAGTGACGTACTTCCGCCAGCTGTATTCGCAAGTCATTTCCAATAAGCACGAGGATGTGATGGCAAAGTTTGGTGCTATCATGGCACAGGGTATCATTGACGCGGGTGGACGCAACATTACCGTTTCTCTGCAGAACCGAACGGGGCACATGAACATGCTTGCGGTCGTCGGTATGTTAGTATTCACTCAGTACTGGTACTGGTTCCCGCTCGCTCACTGCCTGTCGCTGGCTTTCACGCCGACCTGTCTGATCGCGCTCAACTCCGATCTCAAGATGCCTCAGCTGGATATTAAGTCTAACTCGAAACCGAGTCTTTACGCGTATCCTGCGCCCTTGGAGGAAAAGAAACGCGAGGAGAGGGAGCGTGTCACCACCGCAGTGCTGTCCATTGCGGCGGCCAAGGCGCGCAGGAAGGCGCATGGCACCGACGGCTCCGCCAGCGGCAGCATCACCTCATCTACCACCTCAAAAATGGACGTCGACGAGGAAGAGAAGAAGCCCTCCAAAACTCCCAACTTGAACATCACCTTCCATGGGAAGTACGACAAAGAAAAGGAAACCATAGTAGCGTCGGCTGCGGTCACCAAGGATGGTAAGAAAGACGATAAAGAAGGAGAGGAAAAGGAGACTAAGGAAAAGAAAGAACCAGAACCAACTTTCGAGATACTGAGCAATCCCGCTAGGATTATGAGGCAGCAGCTGAAGAACATCACTATTGTGGAAGGATCTGGCTTCAGCCCGTTGAAGGACATAACCATTGGAGGCATTGTGATGTTGAATCACACTGGTGACGTTGAACAAGTGTTGGTTGAGCCCGTAGCCGCATTTGGTCCTAAAACAGAAGAGGAAAAAGAACCTGAACCCCCAGAACCTTTCGAGTACTTAGATGATTAGGTTCAGTGGTAGAATATTATAAATTTACTTCTAAACTATTGAGCAAGCTGTAATGTCTACATAGAATGATGTTGAAGTACATTCATCACTAACACATTTATTAATACAACTGATTATTATTGCCACACCCTATGTATCCTTCAAATAAATAAAATGTTAAGAAGCTATACATTTTTAATCGACCTAATTAAATGTATTTTTGTAGATAGGTC
This sequence comes from Eupithecia vulgata, assembly GCA_946478455.1. Taxonomy (NCBI): domain Eukaryota; kingdom Metazoa; phylum Arthropoda; class Insecta; order Lepidoptera; family Geometridae; genus Eupithecia; species Eupithecia vulgata. The sequence continues at coordinate 2,943,684 of OX297874.1, forward strand.
TTTGCTCAGCCCAGCTGTGGTTGGTTCAGTTGGGCTGATGATGATGAGACCCACATTCCTACTCCCTGAATCTCTACTGATCTCTATTTTGGCGCATACACTCAGCGAATCCGTTTTCGCCTGGATCCGAAATTTTGCTTGTTGTGTAAACTACCTCAATACAAAATATGTATTTTAAAATCCATCATGGAAAAAATATACGGATTCTGTGTATATGCGCCCTTAGAGCTTATTAGTGTGCATATATTCTTTCATGTCCCTCGGGACCACTAGGTGGCGGCGACTGGCGCACACGGCGCACACCACCTAGGCTCGGCAGTAAATGCATTACGTAGTACTACTACACATAAGAAGTATACCTACTACGGTAGTAGGTATACTTCTTAGTTGAATGAAATGCATTAGTGCAGTGACAGTGCCTTGGTTATATAAATATTTGTTTCTGCTGTCAATGAAATAAAATAATAAACGTATGTCCCTGTCAGTCCCTGAAAAAATCATGACTGCGTTTTCTGCAATAAAAAAGAGATCTCCTGGGAACAACATCTCGTCTCCCAAGCCAACCCGGTTACCAATGAGTATACAATAACTTTGGGTTACCAACGCACGCGGGTCGCACATGCAAGTCTGCACGTGATGTACTGCATGATCCCTGCTGGATAACGTACTAAAATACCATACAATCTTTATAATTTGTTATGTAACTCGTACAATTTATTATTATTTTCCATTACTTGATACTGGCAGAATTGTCTAATAAGACACGTTGCCATTATTAAATAATTAATTGAAAGAGATCCCCTCCCTTGTTTTGGTTCCGTACCCAAAGGGTAAAACGGGACCTCTTACTAACACTCCCTAGATAGTTTAAATTTTAACGGATGATGTATTTCTGTTGCCGCTATAACAACAAATACTTAACAAGAACACAGAAAAAAACTAATAGCGGGCTCCCATACAGCATTCAGCAAACGTGATTTTTTTGCTCAATATTGATAACGGCAACTGGTAGACGCTTGAAATATTCTTAAAAATAAAACAAATATTTAAGGGGGGGCTCCCATACAACAGACACGATTTTTTGCAGTTTTTATAGGTAATAGTACGGAACCCTTCTTGCGAGAGTTGATTGGCACTTGGCCGTTTTATTTGTTTCGTTGCGGCCGTGGATGGACGAAAGAAATTGGCCCCCTTCGCGGCATCTGAATCTGACATAAACTAGAATGACATAACTAGTGCAGTCTTAAAAATCTGTGCTTGAATCTGAAGTGAAGAAGCAGCTCAACAACGTGGTTTTGTTTTGTTTTGTAAAATAAAATCAAGTAAAAACCAGCTCTGAAACCAAATTTTAAAATATTCATCGCGATCAAAATCACATCATGGATTGGGATCTGCAGTACGGAGAGCTGACGAAGGATTTGGACTTCGTCAACAAATGCGAAAATTTGAAGGAAGAATTGCTGGGTGTGCAGAAAGTGCTAGACCAGATTTTACCGCTGAAAGCCCAGTACGATAAGTTGTCCTTGGCTTCGCAGATCGAGTTGGACTTACTTCTGGCGTTCATGTTGAATTCGTTGCATTGGGTTAACCTGCGGATTCAAGGCATTGATCCTGCACAGCACCCTATCAAAGGAGAGCTCCAGCGAATAAAGGCCACTATGCAGAAATGGCAACAAGTCAAGGACCGCGACAAGAGACCAACAGTCAATTTACCTGTTGCTAAACGCTTTGTGAGAAGCGGCTTATATGACCATAAAAATACTTCATCACCTGATAACTCAATGCCGCCAAATAAGAAGATTCGCTTTGAAGACAATGATGAGTAAATTAGCCTGTAATATTGTGTGTATATAAGGCTGAATTTACTATATTATGTATTTCACCTAGGTACTGATTAGACCAATCATCTTATTTACATTAAGGAGTGTTTCGTTAGTGGGAGAACGTCCTAAACTAAACGAAATGATAGAAGACTCATGCATGACACCTCCTAATTTTTGTTATTTAATCAATACATAAATGCTGTATTAGGATATAAAGAAATAATTATATGATTGTAATTTATTTTGGGAAGCAACATGTAACGTTATCAATAGACTCCGGCTCATGAGTAAATTATATTATGTATTAAAAAAAAAAAAATTGCTGGAAGATCTTTACAACATCACTCTATTTGTCTCTTCATGTGTTTCCAAATTTGTTTTTTTTTGGGTTTTTTGTATTTGAAAATTTAGTTTTGTAATTATTAGTAATAGTTTTTGTTTGTAAAGCCTATTACACTGAGGTGTCGACTATAAGGTATCTGAATAATTTACTGATAAGTTTAGTATTACATGAGTGCGGCATCCTGTTTTTGTGATTATCATAATTTTTAAGTTTTGAAGTAAACATGTTGTAAATATGTATACATATTTTATTTCGCAACAAAGTAAATTTTTCAAAAGAATAAAATTAGGAATGTTTATTAGGAATTCATTGAATAAAATAATAGCTTATTCATGTCAAAACTAAAACTAATTGCTCATAATACCACAACAAGAAACCAGTGTGCTCAATCAAATACAAAATCGTAAATATTTCTAATGGGGCTTTGCATAACAATGACTAAGTGGACACCAACATCAAAAGTAAATTTTAAAGACACTTGTTCACTTCTGGACTTGCAAGACCAGTCCAGCAGCGGAAATGTTATCCCCTGCCCCTGCTGTCAGACGTGCCTCTTTGCACACCAGTACTGGAGCTATACAAATCTCAACATCCTGCTCATTCACCTCCTCGTCCCAGCAGGCGATAGGTTCCTCAGAGTCAAAATAAACTCTTCTACTGTCATTCTCATCTCTAGTCACAGCAAAACTCCCATCTAGCAGAAGCTTGCAATTATCCAAATCTATTTTAGAGTTATCACAGACATATCTGTGAGCCGTTAGGGATGCTTTTGCTGTGGCAGCTCTGGTTCGTTTCCAGCTTGATTCTTTCACTGTCAAAATAGCCTGATAAGCTAATGTGTGCACATGAATTCGGGTCAAGTTCCTATCGCTGCTATGCTCCAAATTTAACTGTCTGGTTCTCTCGAATATCAGTCGCATCAAATCTAAGGCCATAGCAATTCTAGGATTAGAATCAGCCACAACACTGACTTCTCCATACTCCAGCACACTACGTAAGTTCGCCAGTTCTTGTTCATTCATGCCGACAGAATCAACAAACGGTAGTACTTTTGTTGTTAGATGCAAAAGCAATTCTATGTCTACATAACTGGCCATTTCAAAATGAATTAGAGTATTGTTAGATTGGTTCAAGATTTGTTCTTTTACTAAATCCAGTCTTTCCTCTCTGAGATCTGAAAGAAATGGGAGTTTTACAAACAGAACAAACTCATTAAATGTATCACAATGCCAAGGTTAAATTTTACCTGATCCATCCATTTGAAAAGGAAAGTTATCCATCATCTGTAATCCACTAATGACTAGTAAATTAGGTTGGAACTTGGGCAAGATTTCTCCAAACTTTTCTAAGGAACTCAATAATGGATTATTCTGATCATTATGCATAATATATCTGTTGGCCCTTGGGGCTTTGTACTCTCCAAACTCTTCATCAGCTTTGTACTCTAGAATCATGTGGATGTCATCCTTCACTTCCTCATTTGCCTCATCACCAACAATCTGTATCTGGGAAGGGATGGATTCCTTCAGTTTTTTACTCATTTTAGCAGCAAATAGGACAGCCCACCCCTCCGTGTGAAATCTCTTTGCCATAAGTGGTGCATTGCCTCCGATGGCCCATCTAGTGTCCGGCAGTCCCAAGGCTTGTTCAATGAGATCATCATAAAGTTCTGAGTTGGACATAAACCTTCTGAAATTGAAAAGGAAACAGGATCATACTTTATGAGATGGAAAAAAGCAGTTGCTGAAAAGAGGATTCAGTTGATAGCTTACTCAGCGGCAGCACCATGTTGAAAGAAATAAGTAAAACTCCGCAGTAATTCCTGTTTGTCTGTGATTTCATTATAATGCGCCGGGATTCCTCTCAGTTCTCTGTAGTCCAAGAGCGCTGTAGCGTTCACAAAGAGGTCGTGGCATCCTCCGTAGCCTAGGGCTACTTTTGGCTGTAGTTTACCGATGCCTACGGTGTTCTCGCTCTCCAAAACTAACATATGGTTCAGAAGGGACTCCGGCGACAGCTGCGCGTTCAAAAACTTTTGACCTAAGTAAATACCGCATACTAGAATATTTAATGAGACCACCCATTTTCGAGCTATGTCACTGAACATTTTGGAAACTTATCGACTGGAATGAACCTATAAAGAGTACCTATTATGTTCCTTGGGAATGTTGGGAATGAAGATGAATGAAATAACAGCGCCGGATTAATTTTGACGTATCTTTACGACCCCCTACTACGTCATGCTTTTTTTTTTTTTTTTTTTTTTTTTTTTTTTTTTTAAATTATATGGCAATTTTTTTCCTCTTGTGGTTTGAGAAAACTTTTGCCAACTTCACGTACTAGTTCACGGTCACAAAAAAAACCATAAGAACAAAAATAAGACTAACTCGTCAGGGTTTTATCAATAGGTAGTTACAAATATACAAAACTAATATGACTATATACACAAATGTACAAAACAAAGACGTAAATTTAACAACGTAACTAAATTTACTACTACATTACAACTTTATGTTATGATATGTCAAATATTTAATCAATGCACTAGTACTTTCTTTGATAGTAAGAGAAAGGAGAGATGATAAATTAGAAGGAAGAGGTGCTTTATAATGAATTAAGAGATCATACAAAGAAGGAGATAAGTATGAAGGACAGCAGAACATAAGATGGACAATTGTTCCTTCGTCTAAACCACATTCACAGATGGATGAGTCCCTCACCCTTATTTTGCGTAAATGAACAGGTGAAGAGCAATGACCAATTCGCATTCTAGACAATGTTGATGTGATTTCTTTGGAAGTTTTTATCTTCGCGTACCAAGGCCTGAAAGCTACTACCGGTTGAATCTGATGCAAGTGATTACCTTTATATCCACTAGAGCTTGTCCAATACAAATTCCAAGACTTTTCTAAATCCTGCTTGGCAATGGAAACAATATCATGAGGGTAGCTTGAAAACTGACTCATATCGCCATGTAAAACAGCAGATTTAGCCAAAAGGTCAACTCTTTCATTCCCTTCAATTCCTCTGTGCCCAGGGACCCATGCCAAAGTAACTTTTAAATTATCATCATGACAGAGTCTGAGCAAGTGTTTAGTGAGCAAAGAAATAGGGCAAGTTATTGCTGCTTTACCAAAAGGGTTTGTAAGCAATAGCTGTAAACTACTTTTAGAGTCCGTAAAAACAACAGAATCCTGCAGTTTGTTATCCCTAATAAATTTTATACATTCTAAGATTGCCAAACTTTCACCCGAAAAGTTAGAACTATAATGAGGATACTTAAATAGGCGAGAAATGTTAGAATTCCTATGCAGAAACGCTGCACCTACAGAACTATTTACATCTAATTTTGAAGCATCCGTAAAGAATATGTCATAATTACGCCAGGCATCATCAATTATTTCATTAAATTTTGAATTAGGATGTAAAGTATTTTTGTCAATTCCCACAGAAATCCTAATATCAGGTTGAAAGATTTTAGAAGAATAATCGTACAAAAATAGTGGATGAATAGGAAATCTCTCCACCCTGAACCTAACCGTTATAAATTTCCTATAGCTTTTAACTAAAGGAGGGGTATCCTTATGTTTCCAATAAGCATTTGTTCGCGTGTAAGAATTTAATAATTGTAATTTAGGGAACAAAGGATGATTTGCAAACATGCTAATTTTGAAAATAAACCTATCAGAAAGATATTGACGTCGCAGTCTAAGAGGAGGATCAGCACTTTCAACTTGTAGAGCATTAGTAGGAGAAGATTTCATAGCACCTACCACAACTCTAAGCGCCTTCATTTGGCATATGTCTAACATTTTTAACTCCTTTTTATTTCCAGGGACAAGCAGGAATGAACCAAAGTCAAAATGGCTCCTAACGATTGCATTATATAGAATTCTTAAGGAGTAGGGATGTGCACCCCACCAAACACCAGCTAGACAACGCATAATGTTGATACCTATTTCGCTTTTTCCTAAACTCTGTTTTATGTGAGCTACACCATTTAATTTTGAGTCAAAGATTTTTCCAAGAAATTTTATTTCTCTTTGAACCGGAATAACAATACCATTATAGGATATGTTAACATCGGGGATTAACCTACGACGAGTGAAAATACAGACAGAGCTTTTAGAGGCCGAAAGGGAGAGGTTATGAGCGTCCAACCACTCACAAAGAATAGCAATTCCTTGTTCAACTTTGTTGGCAGCTAGAATAAGAGATGAGTCAGCTGAATAAATAAGAATATCATCCGCATATTGAAGAATCCTACAAACTGACGTTACCGGACCTTCAATTCCAGCAGTATATACATCGTATAAAAGCGGGCTAAGAACTGATCCCTGAGGGAGACCTTTCCAAATGATCCTGTCACTTTCATTCACGCCCTTAAGACGAATTGAAATATGTCTACCAGAAAGAAGATTAAAAATGAAATTCGTTAACTTAAGAGGAATCCTTAGATTCTGAAGTTTTTGCTTAAGAATCCAAAGATCAACGTTATCATATGCCGCAGAAATATCTAGAAAGCCAGCCACAACTGATTCCTTTCTTGAAAAGGATAGTTGGATGTCAGTAGTAAAAATAGCTTGACTATCACTAATACTTTTTCCTTTTCTAAAGCCATATTGAGTGCCCGATAAAAGTGAGTTATGTTCTAAAAACCACTCAAGGCGATTTTTGATTAAATGTTCTATTATTTTTGGAATGGTAGATGATAAAGCAATCGGACGATAAGATGAAGCAGATTGATTATCTTTACCTGGTTTACAAATTGGGATTATTATCTGATGCTTCCATGCCTCCGGAATAATACCCGAATCCACAACCATATTAATAAGAACAAGAAAATAATTTAAGGTAGCTTCATTGGCATTTGACAGAAACGAATAGGGAATACCATCTGCACCTGGAGCAGAGTCCTTGACACGGTTTAAGACTAGTTTTAATTCTGTAAAAAGAAACGGGGAATCTAGTGCAAAGCTAGAATTATTTAAATTAGGTGATGAATTCACTAGAAAATAAGGTTTAGGAAGCTGATTATAGTTAGGAACTAAAGGAGGGGCCAACTTATTCATAAAGTCGTATACCCATGAAGTTGAATATGAAGTGATCGAATGATGACTTCTTCGGGACGACCTAAAACGCCTAACTTTCTCCCAAACAATAGATGAAGGCGTCTGTGGAGAAATTGAGGAACAGAAATTACGCCAACTCTTAAACTTCTTTTTTTTTAATAACCTCCTAATAGCAGCATTAACATTTTTAAGATATACAAAGTTCCTTAAAGTCACTACTTGATCGCAGGCAAGCTCAGCAGCTTTCCTACGTTTAATAGCATCAGTGCACTCAGCATCCCACCAAGGAGGAGATGGAATTTTGCCTATTGATGAATTCTTCTTTTTGAAGTTATCCTCAGCGGCTTTTATAATGGATTCGGAGAAATATTTACAACAGACAAGTAGATTATTAAAATTGGGTAAGGAAAGAGATTCTATTTTCTGATCAAGTAAACCAGAAAAAGAATCCCATTTCTCCTTATTTATTATGAACGGAAGTAGAGGGGGAAGGTTAGGAATGATTGTATTTTGAAAAGGAAAAGAAACAATTATAGGATAATGATCTGAACCATATGAATATGATGACCTAGACCAAGATAAAAGACTAGCTAATGAAGAGGAACAGAAGGTTATATCAACGAAGCTACGATTAGCTCCAGGAGGAGTTCTACGTGTGTGAGAACCATCGTTCAAAACACACAGATCAAAGTCATCCAAGATTTCTAAAAGCAGTAAGCTAAAAGGATGATCAGTAGGAGCACCCCATAATTGATTATGACAATTGAAGTCACCCAACAACACTAGAGGAGGAGGTACGGCTGAAAGGTAAGAAGAAAGAAGGGGAATAACAGCTCTTTTTCTTTCCGGGATGTAAACAGACACATAAGAGATATTATTAAATCTAATGGCAACTATATTCAATAATTTACTAGAATTTAGAATAGGAATTCGCGAAAAAGGAAGATTATTTCTAATAAAAAGGGCGCTACCGCCCCAGCCATCATCTCTGTCATCTCGGAGGATAGTATAACCAGGGATACCAAAAAAGGAACCCGGTTTCAACCACGTCTCCGAGACAGCGGAGATGAATGGCTTATATAGATTAAAAAGATAGTGTAATTCAGCCTTATGCTGAACTACACTTCTACTGTTCCATTGGAGGACTACATCCTCCATGCTTGACAATATTTACAAGTGTGATAGAAATTGTGTTAATCATTTTTATGGCAACGTGGTTCGGTAAATCAGCTTGAAGAATGATATTTGTCAGAGATGTTATAAGCTTAGAGATTGACTCCGGAGAAATAGTATTATCAATTTTATTGTTGGCAATAGTGGATGAGTCTAAACTGTTACAAGCTTGTGAAGCTTGTATAGCACAACCATTAGCAGGAGCAGGAATCGCAAATGAGTTAATGATATCCTCATGAGATTTCTGATCATATCCCTGTACTAATGGAGGACGAGGACGAGCGGAACGTGATATCGTCTTTCTATATGCATTGGTATTTGAGGGCTGTTGCATGTTCTGAGAATAGGCCATCTGCGTTGGAACCGAAACAGGAGTCGAAAGAACATCCGCAAATGATTTTTTTGCTGTGGGCACAGCTTTTGACGCCTCAATGTAAGATACATTATGGTTGGACATATAATGCTTTATGTTTATTTGCCTAACATATTCTGGGCATGACTTGTTGGTAGCAAAATGATGACCTGAACAAAACATACAAACGGCTGCTGATTCCAAAGTGAGGCACGTGTCCCCAGAATGGGAACCAGAGCACTTAAGGCATCTTGGCGGTGACCTACATTGCATTTTAGTATGACCAAATTTGCAGCAATTGTAACATTGTATTGTTGGAAATATGTACTGCTCCACATGCAATAATGTGAAGCAGCAAGATACTTCCTTTGGTAGTATCTGCCCGTCAAAGGTAACTACCACCGTCTGAGTAGGCACCCAGCTTGTACCTTCGTTACCGACCACTTTTTTATTTAACCTCCTTGTTTTAATTATATGTCCAATGCCTGATGGGCAGTTGATGGCCTCAATAATATCTTCATGATTCCATTCAATAGGAATGCCCTTAATAATACCTGTTCGGGATATATTATGTGACGGGATGTAAGCCCTATACCTATTTACTAAGAAATCACTTTTCATGAAAATATTAGCCTCTTCAGCTGATTTAAATTTGAGTTCCAACCGATTACGTCCGATTTTTTTAATTCCATTGTGAAGGATGGCTGAACACTTGTTTTTATATAGGAAGGCTCCAAACTTAAGTGGGTGTAGGGTAGTACCCAAATTTAAATCAGCTGAAGAATTCTCCCCAGATGACTGGTGCAAAAGCTCCACATAAATAATGAAAGGACCGCAGTCACTGGTCTCATAAAAGTCCCTAGTTATGGGAGTATATGATTTGGTAAGATCCTGTGTCATAGGCACAGAGGAACTCTGGGAAACAGGTTGGATAATGGGAGGAGACATTGGTCCTGGAGGACATGGTCTTGCTAGCTCATTTAGTTGGCTTGATGCCAACTTTAATGTAGCATCTGAAGATTTTGGCAAAGATTTCAATGAAACTTTGGAAATCTTATTTAAATGTTTCTGCTTTTTTTTATTAGGAACGATTGTCCACTTGCAATTAGTATCCTTTGATTTTAAAAATTTATCTCTTTGATCTCTTTTATCAACAACATCTTCAACAATATCGGAGGAAGCTTCAAAATATTCTGGTGTCGATGTCGGCGAAGCTAAAATAATCCCAGGAGGGAGATCCAACTCAAACTCCAGTTGCCCGGAGTCCAAGTGACCGTCCATCATGGACAAATGAAAAAACAAATGAACTCACCATACACGGAAATTTTTTTTACAACACTAAATAAAATTTATTTACACAGTTATCTAATAAAAACACAACACTTATAAATACTACTAACTTACATCTACAAATCTACATAAATATTTCTACTAATAAATCCCACAATACTTTAAAATTCCCGCACAAAGAAAAACGCGTGAACTTCGCACGAGTCAGAAGGCCGAAAAAAACTACGTCATGCTTGAATATAAACAATGCGAATATTTTTATCTGTTTCTCTGACAGAAATCAATATTACGCAAGCAAGGCATAGACTAGTAAGTATCTTGTGTATCTCCGCTTGGAGCTTGGAGTAGTATAGTTTTCTATCAAAGATTATAGCTTAGAGGAGGTTTATTTCATCTAAGGATTATAGGATCCTAGGATCTTTGTTTTCTATGGTAGGAAGTATACTGCGCTCAATACTGCGTAACACAAATGTACTAGGGATGCTAACGCATGCTGCGTAAGCCAGGGACGAGGGAAACGAGGGAAATTTCACGGACGGAGTCTCAGTAAGAAATAGAGTGAAGCACTCAATAGTATGTCCATCCTCTGTACGTACGCGTACGCACTCACACATTGACGTCACACACGAAATCACATTTCTCAGTTGTTTCTTAATTTATCGACTTATTTCTTCGATTTAACGCAATATAATTATCAACTTAATATCAAATTAATGATTATCAACAGATAAGTTAGAATTTAATATATAGAATATAATATAATAGACGACCTCTGTGGCGCGGTGGGCGAAAGTCCGCCTGCGACGCAGGAGGTTGCGGGTTCGATTCCCGCCTCGGGACAAATGTGTGTACGATCTGCAGACATTTGTTCAGGGTGTTCTGGTCGTTTTCTATGTATATATAATAAAAAATATCTATTTATGTATTGTATTCTATTAAGTAAATCAGTTATCTAGTACCCATAACACAAGCTCTGCTTAACTTGTGGCTAGATAATGCCGTGTGAATTGTCGTGTTTTTTTTTTTTTAATAAAAACCCAAAGCTCACCGTTGTTGCCAACATGTAAACAAGCAAATTTCCTAGTAAGTGTGGGATATTAATAAGGTTAATTATTAATAAGGTTGGTAGGTACCTGTACCTACCTACTTTAAATATGTAGTCATCATTTTGATGATTTTTACATGGGTACAAATAAATACAAAGGAATGATTGTTTATAGTGTTAATTCCACAGTTTTTTTTATAACAGAATACGGTTTTTGAATTTTTGTTTTTCTGTGTTGTTTGAGCTAATCTTTAAAACGACTGGACCTATTTTGATAAAACTTTTACTGATGCTACGCATGTAGATGATGTTACAGCGAGAATAAGGGATCCGCACAATAAAATAATAGATGAAATTAATGTAAATTTTGCATGGGCGAAGCCGCGCGCGCGTGGCACAGCTAATGCCACGTACCAACATACTCAAAGAACTTGAATGTATCATGCATTATTTTTTTATTTCATTACCGATCGGTTCGTGCTCGCGTGTAACGCACCTTCCACACTGACCAAGGTAGATAGGATAGGAACAGGTACCTACGCAGGTATATGTACCTAGGTAGGTACTGTGTGAGTAAGTAATGTGTGTGCAAGTACCCATTGCGTGTGTAGATTAAAACTGACAAGAAGTGTCTACACAAATTTTAATGTGTTCTGGTAGGTATCACAAAAACAGGTAGGTACTTACCTATTTAGGAAGTAGGTACTAACCTTACCTACTTAGCGACTACGACAAACTTTCACAGAAAAAAAATAAGTGGTTAGGTACTAGGTACCTATTCACACAATACGGTAGGTACGCTTCCGACATGTATTAATATAGATTAGTTGAGCTACCTGTAGATTGTTTGCAATAGTCTGCAGTTAGCTCAATTGTTTTAAGTGTAAATACTAGTTTTAGTTTTATTACTTGATGGTACCTGCTTACTTTTTTCAAATAAATAACCTATTCCATTCCATCAACTCAAAAAAATCATTGTTCTGCCAAATTGGATTGGATAGGTAGGTAAGGTAGGCTTCCTACTTTACTTTTCGTGTAATGCTCCATTCGCATTACATTTCAAAGTTTTAGGTAATACACTTGATACTTACAAATAATTTTCAGTTCAATGATTTTAGAAACTTATGAAAGTAATTAGGAGTTTTTGTCATCAGTTGGCAACTCTATAATCACGTGCACTCAATGACTCGTCCGCCATTGCTGTGCTTCACATTTGATTCGGTAGGATTACGTCGTCCGTGTTTCCCTCGTCCCTGGCGTAAGCAAGGAAAAAAAATACGTCGTCGTCAGACCTAAAGCGTCAGGGATGCGTCGTCAGGGTCAGACAGACAGGACCTCAGAAAAACGATCATATGGAAGTGCCGTAATTGTTCAATTTGACACGGAAGCAATATGGACTACCAGTCTCTTTCTCACAACAGTGGTTTTACGTTAGGAAAAAGCATACACACTCTTTTTATCAGCGCCCTCTTCCTGGTTTCGATGTACTTTTGCTGTCACGGAGGCCATTTTATTCCACGGTTTTGTTTACATGTCATTTAGATGTCATTGTGAGATTTTTATGTTTTCCCCGTGTTTTCAAATTATTTATTGAGCAAAACTGTGATATAAATTGAAAATCATATAGAAGAGGAACCATGAAGTGTTCTGTAGCAGGCTGTGGCCTATGCCAAAGCAAAAACAGGCCGAATCTAACCTTTCACCGGTAAGTGGCTAACACTTCGTTAAACTGATATCTATTGTATAGTGTATTTGATATAAAGTGTATAAAAACCTATTATTTTGAATCATCTTTATTGTGAGCTGTAGAAACCCGCAATATTCTCAATATTTCATTCACATCGAAGACATAAAAACCGGTGCTAGTGTCGAACATCATCGAACATCGAACGTTATCGATAAATTAGGTAAGGCCAGTTTGGGTACCTAAGTGTAACTATGGGGCAAGTGTAGATGACTTTTTTATTTTTGATTGCTTCATTTACACGTCGTCGTCGCCGTAATCACAGAAAAACGTGTCAGTAATTAAGTTTTTATGTTATACAGGGTTATTGGTAAATTAGTAACACTACGTGAAATGCAGGTTCTGCCCATCATCACGAACACGCTCGTGAAGATGCCAGGTCTCATTCTTAAAAAAAGATTAGAAATCACCTCTGATATTTGAAAAAACACCTTTGTCTGGGACCCCACGAGTTACAAAAGACCGATCTTCCAATCCCATACCCACTGCTGATTCAGGGCAAAACGTTTATTTGAAAGGATTTTAAGTTAGGTTTTAAATAAAATCTCTTCAACAAACGATTATTAAATCGAGAGGAGTACCTATTACCCATACTTAGATTGAGAATTAAGACCTGGGATCTTTAAAAACGTGCTTGTGATGATGGGCAGAAACAGCAGTTTGTTGGCATCCAACAAACTTGTCAAGCCTTTTTGTCTTTGAATGGTTTAAATCTATGCCACACTCTATGTTACTCTATGGAAATGGTTTAGTTTCCGTTTCCGTGATTAAAAACACTTCCTATTGCTACTCGAAATTGTACACGTGCTCTGGAGAATTATAAATTGAAATCTACCTAAACTCAGTGTTTTATAATAAAAATCACTCCCAAACACACCAACGTAAACATTGCCAAACACACCAACGCAAACACAGTTCACTTAGTGTTACTAATTTACCAATAACCCTGTATATGTATGTTAGTTTTAGGGTATACAGTGTGTCCCTGGATAAAGTGCAACCCCGAAAGGGGGTGAAACTAGATCAAAAATTATCGACAAAAAAATAGAAAAATTAAAAAAAAAAATCGTATATACTTTATTGATGAATTAAAATTTTTGTTACTCACTAATGACTCTATTTAATAAAAAAAATATTTCTTCCGAAGTAGTGGGTCTATTTTGTTAAAATAAAAACCATAATCTTAAATAAAAAAAACCTACGTTCTAACATAAAAAATGCGCCGGCTAGGAGCTTTTAAAGTTGACATTGTCACATATCTGACATGATTATGGTTTTTATTTTAACAAAATAGACCCACTACTTTGGAAGAAATATTTTTTTATTAAATAGAGTCATTAGTGAGTAATAAAAATTTTAATTCATCAATAAAGTATATACGATTTTTTTCAATTTTTTTTTCTATATTTTTGTCGATATTTTTGATCAAGTTTCACCCCCTTTCGGGGTTGCACATTATCCAGGGACACACTGTATATTAATATGGACTGTAGCATATGTTAAATAAGATCTGTAACTTTGCTATGGTCTGAAATAAATGATTATTATTATTATTACGAAAACCATTAGAAAACCATTTTTGGGTTCAAAGTAAACTTCGACAAAAATATGACACACTTTTTTTGTTGACCTTACTAACGCCCGAATACTCAAATGCAACTCAGATTTGAAGTTAAGTAGTATTTTGAAGTTACATATTTTTTCTTGTTTTAGTTTACCAAGAAACTAATACCGGCGAAGGGAATGGTTAGAAAATATTGGCTTAGAAAATATCCGGCCATGAACTCAAGAACCTTTGAAAGAACTAGAGAAGAACATTTGTCTGAAACCGAGAAGATACTAAAAAGTAATTTCAGGAAAATTAACAATGAAAAATATTATTTCCACATATATTCGTTCCCAATAGAGAACATTGAGGAATGTTCGAAAACAGACTCCAGCGAACATGATTCAAAGCATCAACTTTTATTAATTAAATCAGTTGTAAAAACTTACCTTGACATAAGATTCAAATATTTCGGTAAAAAGACAACAGAAAATTTTTCTTTTAGGAACTATTTTAATAAGATTATTTTATTTCGCAATAACATTTGTAATTTTCGTTATCTGGTAAGGTACCAAATAAGAAAATTACACTTTACTTTTTTTAGAAAAAAAGTAGGTATGTTTTTTTTTAGTTATATCTTTTTAAATAAATGATTTTATAAAAATGTATTGTGTTGTGTTGTTTATAATAGTTGCCTATAATACATCTGCCTTCCAATTAAAACATATTCTGCTCCTGCTTCGCCTCCGGTAAACCCTCGGATCCAGCTCCGATTCCAAAAATGAGGGTTTCCTTCGATTTCTCCGGGATTCCACCATCAGATCCTGACTTGGTTCAATGGGACCACCTCAGAAATGCGCGCTTCATAACATAGTATAAAACAAAGTCGCTTCCCGCTGTCTGTCTGTCTGTGCTTCCCTATGTATGCTTAAATCTTTAAAACTACGCAACGGATTTTGATGCGGTTTTTTAAATAGATGGAGTGATTCAAGAGGAAGGTTTATAATTATGTATAATACATGCATAATATAGTAGAGGAACACTGTCAATTTTAGAGGTTTCCGTGCGAAGCCGGGGCGGGTCGCTAGTATGATATAAATGTAAATAACATATTTTCCCGTCGCCTATTAGTAAAGTTTGTTCTGACCTTACATTACAGTAGCGCCAACTGGTGAGCACAAAAACGGTAGCCCTCATTGACTGAGAAATCGACGCACATACAAAAAAAATGTACAGTCGAACATAGAACCTTTCCTTTTTTGATGTCGATTAAAAAGACAAGCTCGTCCATCGATATAATGTTATCGACTAGACGAACAAGTGAACATCCATAATCCGCCATGTTTATCAACCGATTTGTTTACTTAGGTATCCAGGAAAAGTACATGCTTATGGCACTTCTATATGATACTTTTTCTGAGGACAGGACATAATGTTAGGTAGTGTATTCCCTTTATTCCATCCAGTCCTACCAGTAGTTCGATAGTCGAACTGTTTGGATGTTTTTTTTCCAAATTGTTATACTGACGGATCGAACTATTTCATCATCTACATCATCTATCTACCTAACATAATCTGTGGACAGGACAAAGACAATCGATTTGTTTTGTTGCATGAGGAGAAAGGGAGAGAAGAGAACCGTAGATGCTCGTAGACAGGGACGAGGGTTTGTAGACAACTCGTAGATGGCTTCTTGATCCACCACGTCTAGCCGTCCGGTATACTTGCCTGGCTGAGTGGCTGATGTCCTGTCACGCTCGTGCTGCCTCAGCAAAACTGATTAGACCCCTTCACGATGGCTAATCCAGACCACATTCCGAATCAAAACACAACAGGATTATTTCACGGACTGGCTTAGTTCGGAGGGTGGTGACGAGTCTTGGCCGTAGCTTTATAAATGCTATAAGGCCGTAGCCTACCAAAAGAAACTGCTCTTAGCACCAACCAGAGGACACATTTAGGGCAACGATGGGTAAACTCCTACGGACGAGATCAATAAAGCTCCTATTAATACTATACTGGCTGCGCTAACGCACTGCACTGCGTATTCGAAAGCCAAAAATTCGTCCATAAAAGGCACGACCGCTCTCCTGATATGGAGAGGAGCTTCGTGCGCAAATTGGTCATGGTGTGTAAGTAGGTAGGTCCCTATATTATAGCCAATTAAAAAAAGTACAAAGTTCATCTTTTGCAAAACTGATTTCTGAGTGATGATAAGATTATGATTTTATTCATCCAATCCAACCCCTGCATTTAAACCAATGACTGATAGGTACTACTAGTTCTTTTTATTTTAGGAAAATATCTACATATTATCATAAAATGTACCTACCTAGAAGTAGTAGAAGTAAGGAAAAGGTACCACTAATACTTTAGTTAACTTTACTCGTACTTAGGTAGGTACAATATACCTAATAACAGATTTCATATACCTATTATGAAATCGAATTAAATAGTAAGTAGGTAAAAAATAGTGGACTAAATTAGAAGTAGGTACAAGAGCGATTTCATGGCAGATTAGATTTTATCTGCCTAACATGGGCTCGTTTTAATGGAACAATAGACACTTTATCGTTCCAAATTAAGAGAAATGGAAAGATTATGGTAAAATGCCAGGTTTTAAGAGCATAAAATGAAGCCTCTTATGGCGATCGAGTTATTGTAGCCGCCAAAATAATGTGCAGATGAAATCTGTGCTGTAACTGACTGGCGCCGTAGTCCGTTGGTAAGACTGGGAAAACTTTGAACCTCACTCAAAAACGACACTGTAGGACTCGTCAACTCGCTTCAAATTGGAACTACTTACCGATTTTACCTATTGTCACAGTAGGTACCTATACATTCTAGAGAGAGACTTACAGACAAACCGAATTACGGTTTAAATAAAATAGGCAATTACTGTGTAACATAAATAAATGAAAAAAAAACATACTGTGCTATTATTTTCGTCGTCAACTCGCGCGATAGTGAATATCTGACGTATTTATGTACAGTCATCTACAAAAACGTTTTAATAAATTTAATATTTATTAAAACTAATAAATAAATTTAACCAAGTCCCTACGAAATAATCCATAAATTTGACAATCTTTTCAACTTTTGGTCATTGGGCCATAACGTAACGCCAACCACTCTCAACAGTAGTAATCAGTTAGGTTCTAAACAGTGTTTAGTTAATCTACGTACCTATGTAAAACTTTTATGTTAAATAAAGAACTCTGAAAAAACAAAACCAAAAGTGCCAAAACGATAAACTTTTTATACCTATGTCTTATATGTTTTATAATCAGTGCAGATTGTGTTATTGTGTTATTTTGTCAGCTTTCTGACACGGTAAGTATATCAGTTTTCTAGTAGCCATACATTTAACACAATGTAGGTAGGTATAGGTGTTATAGCAGTGGTTCTGGGCTGAGTGGACCACTAGACAAACTGGCTTGTCACGGCGTAGTCAAAGAAATTCAGCGGTAGATGGAGGGGTCGTTTACACGTCGTTTATGTAATAGGTAAATAACACAAAAAAATACCGGCGATGGAAGTAAACCGCGATAACTTGTGCCTGGTGGGTAAGGTATCTAATCTTAAACAATTCAGGCCCTAACCCTTAACACATTCTAGAAACAAGAGGAGCGAACCGCTAAAAAATGATGTAATGCTTACAATATTATTTATTTATATTATATCACGAAAATATAATTAATAAATTATATTGACAACCTCTGTGGCGTGGTGGGCGAAGGTCTGCCTGCGATGCAGGAGGTTGCGGGTTCGATTCCCGCCTCGGAACAAATGTGTGTACGATCTGCAGACATTTGTACAGGGTGCTCTGGTCGTTTTCTATGCAAATATAATAAAAATATCTATCTATGTAATGTATTGTATTATGTATATCGGTTATCATCAGTTTCCCATAAAACAAGCTCTGCTTAGCTTGGGGCTAGATAATGCTGTATGAATTGTCCAGCATTATTTATTTTTTATTTAATTATTTTACACCCGAAACAACAGAATAATATGGGCGAGCGGAGCGAGCCACAATTTTTTTGTCGGGTTTTGAAGACCTTACGCAATGTGATAGAAGTTAACAGTAGGTTTAAAAATAAATACCTACTACGTCTGTTTTTTTTTAAAGATTTGTTGGATGATTCTTGGGGTTAAGGGTGATGCTGTGGACCGATGCTGGTGCTCCGCGAACCACTTTGGATGCCTCCAGAAACCACCAGTGGTCTGCGGACTGCAAAATAGGATAGGTGCTATGCTATCTATGTAACGTGTTGAAAACAAGGTGGTGCCTGTAATTTGGTCCAAACCTCGAGTTATTTAGGAGAAGTTCAAAGCATTGGTAGTCGGGGAGGCTGGATTGTAGGTCGCGTGATTCATCTGAGGTCAGACCGAGTATCTACCTACTCCAGCCAGACAT
This sequence comes from Eupithecia vulgata, assembly GCA_946478455.1. Classification (NCBI taxonomy): domain Eukaryota; kingdom Metazoa; phylum Arthropoda; class Insecta; order Lepidoptera; family Geometridae; genus Eupithecia; species Eupithecia vulgata. The sequence goes on from OX297874.1 coordinate 2,962,492, forward strand.
CGAATAAAATTAATGAGTGCCTTCTTATTATTATCGCCTCACTGTCAACCTATTTTTGCTTTCTTGTTTACTGCCTTAAATAGAAAAATGTGCTTCTTGGAGCTCTTGGAAGTGACGACACCGCCTACGCGATTCATCATCAATGATTCGACATTTCAATTAAGTAGAACTTAAGATTGTGGTATGCAGTTACCAAGGATTAGGTAGGTAGGTTAGGTATCTATACCAGAGATTCTAGAACGTAGGATCCTAGGATCTTTGATCCTTTGATATACATTTCTAAAACGTTGTGCGACCCTCTTTTGTTTTATGTGAGAAATCCAAGTAGGTACTACTTGGATTTCTCACGTCCCTGCTACTGGCTTGGATTTGTGATGTCAGCGTGGATAATTGTATGAAAAAATAAGAGACAATCGTGCGAGCAGCTCTACAAAGAATCTTCGACAAAAATACTGAACATTAATAATTTTTTAATGCACTCGCATGAGGCGGACCGCCTTAGCTTCGCACGGGTAAATTCTATAGCCAATGTTACTCAGTGATAATGTAGCTTTCTAACGGCAAAAGAAGAAATTTTTGACATCGGTCCAGTTTTTTTTAAGTTTATCTATTCGTGTAAGTATACAAAAACACAAATCTATCCTCTTTATAAAATTATTGTAGCTACCGCCATAAAAATTGTCGAACTGACCTGAATCTAAACTTTCCGTGATGGTTGCCTAGCTTTTAGGTACAAGGTACCAAGCCTACCGTGCTAGATGCCCTTAGCTACCTGAAGGGATTTTCCAGGTCTTGAACTTTCGCCAAGGACCTAACTATAACAAAAATAGCCAGTTAATAAAGGGCACCCGTTTCAAGCTCGGCGGGGTAGGCCACACGGTGGACTTGCGCTCGTTGTTACGAAAATAGAACTTATCTTTATTTGGAATCTTTATTTTTAGTGAGTAACACGCTCCATGGTTTGACTTCTTTGGAAGGACATGTCTTTTTCAGAGAATCATAATATTATGGGCCACATCACTCATCTTTGTGTTTTTCGATGCTAAATAATTTGAAATAGACATAATGACATAATATCATACAAACAACGCGCACGAAGCCACGGGCAGAAACTATTACCTAAATATTATGGTTACATTACAACCGAAACGAATAAAGCACCAAACGAATATATTAAATAATTGGACTGACAATTATAGTTTAACTGATGATGGTCTATTTGTACTTTCATCGATACGTCGTCGTTTCGCTGTAATTATTTAATTGGGAACGACGTTACATGTGGGAACTGGCAATATGGGGCATTGAGATCTAATCATTGGCTCTCCTCAACCTTCACAGAATACTGTTCCACTGCTGGACGCAGGCCTACCCTTGTAAAGGCCCAGATAGATGTGAATTGAGCGAATTTGGGTTACATTTTAACAATTTTTCTCCGTCATCTTTATCGAATTTGTTTTAGAAAAATAGACAAAAATCTATCTATGGGATACAAGGCAGATCCGCTTTGGCTCGAAAATAAAAAAAAAAACTATTTTAAATATCAGAAATAATTGTGCAAAGTACCATCTGTTTTCTTAGTGTTTTAAAAATTTTCTCCTAAACTATCAATAGGTAACAAGATTTTTTATTTTCATCACCATATTAAATAGAAGAATACCCAGGGCACCTTCGGTTTATTTTTGGAAAAAATATCTTAATTAAGAGATAATCAGCAAAAACTTGATTTTTGTGCTTACGCCGATAGAGCAGAGGCTCTCCCGCTCCTTTAAACGTGAAATCCTACCCTCCGGACCATCTGACCACCATGCCTATCCTATTCACAAAATGGCGTCATATACCTGCCTCTTGGCTTTTTATCTCGTGGGGGGTAATGCTGATAATCCTCATGCTGAGCATGCGAGTTGGGGATCGCAGTTCGGAGGTAGATCTATTCTGCAAGAGCCCGCCTGCCCGCCTGCCCGCTCCCCGGTGTACGTTCCCTATAATGTATACTCTTCAAATCAACTCCATCAGATCTAAATATCTTCCAAACTAACTAAATATTTAGCTTTAAAATTTTTCATGGTAAAGTTCAGGACTAATTCTATCGATCATTATATGTTTCGGAAACACGATTCCGTAAAATTTCCTCGATAGAAAAAAATCCAATAAATGCAGGAGTTAAGATTTTGAAAATAAGCATGGTAGGTAATAGAACTAAATATAAAAAAAACATTTTACACGTTTCCGTTTTTTCAAATAATAGATTTTATGCTAAAATTTTAACTTGGTGCACCAACCCCACTCTCAAAGGCAAGTTGAAGTGGCAGTGTGCTGGCCTGGCCATATCCCGACAACCGCTGGGGTAAACGTACCTACTGTTCTTGAGTGGAGACCGCGACTCGGCAAACGTAGTGTAGGACGGCCTCCGACCAGGTGAGATGACGATTTGCGAAAGACTGCTGGCAGATGCTGAATGCGGCAAGCTGAAGACAGGGCGCTATGGCGCTCATTAGGGGAGGCCAGGGGAGGCCTATGTCTGGATTTTTGGGCTTGGGTTGTTGCCCTGTCTCGCTCCTATGAATGCGAAATGCGAATGTGAAAATCCTATATCTATCCTTTTCAGAAAAAAAATTTGATTGTCCTAAATCGCCTCTTACGACACCCACGGGAAGAGTTGGCGTGGTGCAAATTCTAAGCCGGCACCCCCCACGGCATCATTTGACTCTACCAACTTCCTACCTTCTTAGGAAGTTTGGTCACGCTTGTGTTTGTTACGTTCCTACATTGCTGATATGTTGCTGATAGACATCTTCCATACTAACCAGTGCCTATAAATAGTTATTTATATTATTAAAAGCTTTTCTGTTTTAGGTTAAATTAACTGTATTTGTACTGTTTTCAATAACAGTATTTTATTAGCGTAAGTTGTATTTTGTTTAGATAATATTTAACTGTCAGTATTTTTAAAGTTACTTTTATAAAATGTTAATCTTTAATTGACCGTAAGTAATTAAAGAAGTTTGTATTGTTTAGATTTAAGGTTTTATATACAAATCTTAAATCTACACAATAAAAACTTATTAAATAAATAAACAATTAATAAAAAGCAAGTTCCTGCATCGAGTTTGGAGACTCTATCACGCCTCTACTAAAGCAATTAATGATATTTATTTTATACTAGCTGCTGTCAGCGATTTCGCACGCGCTTTTTAAGTAGCCTATGTTACGTTCTTGGGATATCATCTACCTCCCTGACAAATTTCATTCAAATCCGTTCAGCAGTTTAGACGTGATAAGCTAACAGACCGACAGGCAGGGTGACATCGAATTTATAATACTAGTATGGATTTTCTCGTGTAGGTAGGTACCTTCTAGGTTACCATTTCTTACATTATTCTCTAGGTTTTGGTCCAATAATATAATGAGACTTACATATAAAAGTATTGCTGCTCTATGGTTGAAACTAAGTTAAACATATTGAAGATGCGAGCGCTCATTCGGGGTGGCCTATGTCCAGCAGTGGACTGGTATAGGCTGATGATGATGATGATGAAACATATTGTACTCGACGCACGAAATGCGACAAAAGGTTTAGGTTTTTTTTTCGCCTCTTAGCAGAACGCACGTACTGCGAAATATTTGATTGTTTGTCTATTATTCAGGAATTTGAAATCGGTTTATAGTTTTTGAAATACGCCAAATTATGTGCAACATTTTTTGACGCGTTTACTTTGTAAATAATTTTTTGCATGTTTTGTTATTCTATTCTTAAACTCTACGGATGGATTATTTCTCAGGAACAAACATCATCGGTGCCAGTCAATACAATACAACACGATAAAACATTTTTTTTTACTCTTTGAACTTAACAAAATACGCGCATAGAACGCGCGTTTTTACAAAGGACGCCGCGCCGACCGAAGATAAAGAAATATCGATTTATTTTGAATTTCCACTTCGGGCCTCGCATTCCAAAAGCCTGGAGGCCGAAGTGATACTAACCCTATATGTGCCCAGGCATTAGGTAAGGTCGTGCAGAAAATACTAGAAGAGCCCTTTGACCAGCAACAGTGAGATGACGTGACTCAAGATTTTGGATTGCGAAGTGAGAATAACCCGATAGTCTTTCTAGAAACTATTATCGTTCATCATCAGCATCATATCAGCCCATACACGTCCACTACTGGACATAGGCCTCCCGCATACGACGACGTCACAAAGAGCGGTCCTGAGCCGCCTCCATCAATCGACGTCCTGCGACCGCTACGATGTCGTCGGTCCATCGAGTTGATGGTCTCCCAACAGTCCGTTTCGCGTTGCATCTCGGTCGCCACTCGAGAACTTTAACTCCCGATACTAGATTATAGTTAATAACATGTCATTAATTCCGTGATCATGGGAAATTAGGAAAACTCCGAAACCAAATCATGGTAAAAATCCCGTTATAACTGGCTTAAACCCGATAAGTGCTCAGGCATTAAGTAAGGTCGTGCAGAAAATACTAGAAGAAGAGCCCTTGACCAGTAGCAGTAAGATGACGTCACGGGGATTAAAATATCTCTTCTCTACCCACCTACATTATTGTTGGCTAGTACCTATTTAGGTACCTATAGGTAGCACCTAAATAACAGTAAAAACAGGATTTCATTACAGACAGGTACCTACCTACCTAGTTATCATTGATTGAAAACGATCAATTAGTCTTTATCAAGAAACAGGAAATGAAAACGACTCAAACGAGTCTCAGGCGCCGAGAATGTTCTAAAAACTCTTTGCAATGAAAATTTATCAATGAACCTCGAGGAAATATGATAAATTACCAATTAAATTAGCTCTTAGCCACCATTATATACAGTTTTTGTGAGAATTTTAAAATGTACTTCAACTAGGCTCATCGTTGCAAGAAACGAGCGATTTTCAGTCGCAAGTTTCTCACAATAAGTATTACAATGTTCTATCAAGTCTGTTGTTAAGTTAAGCGGCTATTCTCATAAAATAACCAATTAGTTCAAGTAACATAGACCATCAATGAAGAGATATGTTCTAGGAAGTACCATACCTATACTCTGGACCAGTCATTCATAAGCAAGTACCAATGTAAACAACTCACAACCAAAGACTTGTGGGTGGGTAGTTTAGGTAGGTAGACTGAACACAAAAAATCCTAAATTAACTTTTTGCGTTGAATTTAAATATTATGAATGAATGAAAGTAATTTTATTTATCCTAAATCTACTACACAAAAACACATATTATCATATTATTATGCATTGTAGCAAAGAGATCAAATTAAAAAGTAGGTACATTCTTATTTCTTGTCAAAAAGGAACAACTAGAAAGGGGTTACAAAAAGGAATTAGGTAGATACGGAAATTTCTTCAAGACATCACCATCCTCCATGAAGCTTTTAGGTTGACAGCCGGTAAGATTTACTAGGTTTTACCCGTTTTACCATAAAAGCAAAAAGAAAAAAAATAGTCCCCTGTATTCCGTGGGCTATAAAGTAGGTCCCAGTGGTTTTATTCTCTTTGGTAGATCCAAGCATCAGCTCATAGAAAAATTCAATTTTAAACGTTGAAGGCTCGCTTCGATCCGGCAGAAGCCATATTCTCTATGGATGGAGTTTTACACAAAAAATGTTTATTTGGAGTTCTCATCTTCCGTTTTAGGGATTAATTCCTAAATACGGAAGATGAGTTAATTTATTATTTTAGGTCATCCATAACGACGACTTCTGTGGCGCGGTGTGTGAAGGTCCGCCTGCGACGCAGGAGGTTGCGGGTTCGATCCTGCCTTGGGACAAATATTTGTACGATCTACAGGTATTTGTTACGGGTGTTCTGGTACACGAGTTCTGGTCGTTTTTTATTTATAATAATAAAAAAAACTATTTATGTACTTAGTGTACTTAGTGTACTAGCGACGACCTCAGTGGCGCAGCGGGCGAGAGTCTGCCTGCGACGCTAGAGGTTGCGGGTTCGATCCCCGCCTCGGAACAAATTTGTGTACGATCTGCAGAAATTTGTTCCGTTGGTCTGGGTGTTTTTCTATGTATAATATTACGTATATCAGTTATCTAGTACCCATAACACAAGCTCTGCTTACCTTGGGGCTAGATAATGCTGTGTGAATTGTCCAGCATAATTTATTTATTTTTTTATTTTTAGTGTATTGTATCATGTACCTACCTATATCATATCAGTTATCTAGTACCCATGACACAAACTCTGCTTAGCTTGGAGCTAGATAATGCTATGTGAATAATAATTGTTTAGCATTATTTATTATTATTATTTAAATTTATTCACGTAATATTTTTATATCCCAACCTTAAACCAGTAAGTATTAGGTACCTACTGCAGGTTGATATCAATAAATAGGTATAATAAACCAAATAAATCAACGTGCTTTATCTAATATTTTTCTTCTATTCATTCGGCCCTTTCACCAGACGGTAAAGTTGCTTTTAGCTTAACAGATAGTTAAGTTAAGGGCATGTGATATGACAGATAAGGCACCACCTTTATAAGGAGAATCAACATCATTCTAGTAGAGTCATGATCGTGCTTGATGCATTGATTGATTTTATGACCTAGTTGAAAAGTTGATGGTTTATTTTAGCTTTATTTGGGTCGCATCAGTAATATTATATAATTATATTTTTTTTATCTACCTGTTTTTTTTTTATTTTGTAATCTTTATTCAGAAAGAAATAACAATCAAATAACAAATTTAAATTAAAACTAGTAATTACAATAGAAACAATTAAGCTATCTGCAAACTGTTGCAAACAATCTACAGGTAGCTCAACTGATCCATACCTTCTACCTGATTATTCTATTACCTATATAATTAATACAAGTTCTACAGGTTTATTACAAAACTGCCTCTTCCTACATCTATGAAATAGATGTAATATAAATATTAAAAAGTGCTGTTGAAACAATTTTTTTGACGACTCATGTGGTTCGGTGGGCGAAGGTCCACCTGCGACGCAGGAGGTTGCTGGTTCGATTCCTGCCTCTCTATATTTGTTTCGGGTGTACTGGTCATTTTCTATTTACCTAAGTACTTAAATATTTAAGTTTTTATTTATAAAAAAAAAATCTATGCATTGTTTATTACAAAAAAATAGAACTAGTATTTACAATTGAACCTATTGAGCTAACAATCTACAGGTAGCTCAACTGATCCATATCAATACCAGTCGGAAGCGTGCCCAAGACGCTGCCATACCAGCTACTGATATGCCAGCTGATATGCCAGCTGATATGCCAGCGCGCTGGCTGCATTGCCCGGCTGTATGGCAATGTATGTCTTAGAAATAATGAAAATATGGCTGATGCGCTGTGCCAGATACTCACCTCACCAGCTCTCGGGTCACGTCACGCGTCGCTTCGAACAGACGCTCGGATATTTTTGTTAAAACCCGGAGATCCTCGATAGCTAGGTGCCCGATTAGGTACTTTACCTACTTCATTATCATGGAGTACCTATTCCACTAACAGAATATTTAAGTACCTACCCACCTATTTATTATTTTAAACGCGAGTAAGGTAAATCTGAACCATGAATTAAAATCGACAGAGCGTAAAATGTTTGTAAATTATGATTTACTAGCTACGCCCGGCGGTGTTACCCGCTTTAAGTAACAAACATTATTTAAATTATTTTGCCTGATCTGAAAAAAACACTGCACTTTTCCGGGATTAGCTATTCTAGTACCAAATTTCATTAAAAACCATTCAGCCGTTTGACCGTAAAGGAGTAAAAAACATACAAACTTTTGCTTTTTTAATAACTAATTTGATTATTTTTTTGTCCATTCATATATCTACATGCATAATAAGGTTTTTGAACTTTAAAAGGCCAAGTTACACGCATGGTGAACACTTGAATTATAGGTATCTAGTATAAAAAAAAAACAAAAATTAATTTTACCTGAGCGAACCATTTTGATTTTAGACTGGAGAGAAACGTGATAGCGTTGCGATGGATTTATTTTAATGCCTCTACTTTTTTACCTCGTATTTAGTTGGTTTCATTTTACTGAACGAGAGAGATTGGGCAGATTTGGCTTAAGATTTCAAGAAGCGCAAATAGGTATGCAATTCTCGACAGAGCTGCGCATCTACTTCCCTTAGATCCGTAATTCGTTGGGTAACTACCGAGACTATCCGAGTGTTTATAAAATGATCTGTAAGCCTGGTCAAAGTCAAAGCGACGCGTGACCCGAAATTTAGGTTATTAGTTCTGCGAGCTGTATGACCTGCCCACTGCCACATCAGGGCCTATACCTATAATCAACCTACCTGAAATCAACTCCGTCAGACCTAAATATCTTCGAAACGACTAAATACTTAACATATTTAAGATTATTTATCGGGTAAGATTATTTATCTGACGACCGATGTGGCGCGGTGGGCGAAGGTCTGCCTGCGACGCAGAAGGTTGCGGGTTCGATTCCCGCCTCGGGACAAATGTGTGTACGATCTACAGACATTTGTTCAGTGTGTTCTGGTCGTTTTATATATATAATAAAAAATATCTATCTATGTATTGTATTATATTATGTATATCAGTTATCTAGTACCCATAACACAAGCTCTGCTTAACTTGGGGCTAGATAATGCTGTGTGAATTGTCCAGCATTATTTATTTATTATTTTTATTATTTATCGGCGGTTGAAACGTTGGGGAAAAGAAAGCAAAAGGTACGCGATAAATACCCGATAAATAATCTTAAATATGTTATCAAATCGCGAAAGTTTAAAAAGTTTTAAATACTTAACTTTGAAATGTATACATGGTACAGTTCAGGACTTATTCTATCGATCATATGTTTCAAAAAAACGATTCCATAAAATTTTCTCAATAGAAAAAAATCGCAAAGTTACCTCTAAATTTTTACTAAAACCTTAATTTCTCAAAATATACAGAAGTTATAAGATCTTGAAAATAAGCATAGTAATAGAACTATGTATTTACCATTTTATATTTGATAATGTCCCAAAAATTTTCGATTTCGGCAGGATTCGAACCCGCGCCCCACCCTCAGTACAGATGTGTGCTATAACTAACTAAGCCACGAAACCACGAAATCGAAAATTATTGAGACACTATTATATTTATATTTGTGGAAAATTTGCCCAGTGCGAACATTTCAAATGTTTCTGATATTTATAATGAAGTCCTAATTTTATAGATAATCTAAATTAAACAAATATAATCTAAAACTTGATTTTTGGGCTTGCGTTGCCCCCCTGTCTCGCTCCTATGAACGCGAAATCCTATGTCTGTCCTTTTCACAAAAATTTAAGGTTGTATAAGCTCTTCAGTGATCAGATCAAAGACATACAATATTGAATTTGACTTTGGCACTTGCGTGTGACAGCTACATGGATGACAGACAACAATCGCGACTAGATTGTCTCTAGTGTAAATCTAGCGTGTGCAAAATGCAAATATTCGGCTCGAAGGACCACCAGTCCATTTAAGGCACTTCGGCCACTGTGTGCTAAGTAGATTGAGTCATGATTATATTAGCGTATTCACCTGCTCATTATACGTAGTTTTGTGGCTTCCATAATTGCTTTGTATCAAATTCACTGAACGTTTGGGTGCAGTGCAAGAAGTCATAGGTAGAGAACTACGTGTATTTGAGAACGTAGTTTCTCATAAGATTGTAGACTTCACAAAGGCAAGTGTAGTACTCGAATTTATTATTATCTGCCTAAAAGATTTCGCAGTAGGTAGTCTTTCTGGTTGTTGGTTTTAGAGTAGGTATTCTACGAGTTTAGTAAACTGAAAATATATTATGTAATTAATATATTTTTTTAATTATCTTAGGCAAAACTCAGCCGGAAAATGTTAGTTTAAGTTCATAATATAATAAAATATTATTTTTAATTAAATTCAAAGTTTTAGGTTTTCCTAATCAGTTTTTACACCATGAAATAGAATAGAAAAGAATAAAACTTTACACACAAATGAAAAATCAGGGAATGTTCTTTCAACAAAAAAAACTTACACTAAAACACTACTTACATTAAAATTAAAACAATCAAACATTAAACAAGATCCGCCAAGTGCGAGTGTAACTCGCGCGCCGAGGGTTTCAAACATTTGCCAATTATGTATTTGGACAATCAATTTTCTAATTTTTTTCAAAACTATTATTATTACAGACTTCTCTCACACTATATTTTTCCTGTAAAATATAGATCGATGTCTACAAACGCCTAATACATTGTACATGGATCGGTCTGCAATCTTCGGAGCTAGGGGGGCGGGAATGGTCAATTTTTCGACTTTTTTGAAATATTTCAAAAAGTATGAAACTTACAGAAATTTCAAAAAGTGTTTTGAAATGGTCAAAACGATACCTTTCATTTGATTCCCCACATGGGTAGGTACCCCACTTTTGAAAAAAAATTCCCCCCCTTTTTGACCATTTTTCAAAAACTATTATTATTACAGACTTCTCTATATTTTTCCTGTAAAATGTAGATCGATATCTATAAACGCCTAATACATTGTACATGGATCGGTCTGCAATCTTCGGAGATAAGGGGAGGGAAAGGTCAATTATTCGACTTTTTTTGAAATATTTCGAAAAGTATGAAACTTACAGAAATTTCAAAAAGTGTTTTGAAATGGTCAAAACGATACCTTTCATTTGATACCCCATTGCCTTCCTAGGTCTCTTTTGAAATTTCAACCTCATAATTTGTACTGAAATTATTCATTTTCATTTTTCATTTATTTATATTTTTTTTTCTTGAAATCAGTAATGGCGCACGAAATGTATCATTATTTTAAATTTCAAGTTAATAGCTGCAGTAGTTACCGAGATATTCAAGAAAGAGCGGGGACGGACAGAGCGAGACCGACCGAGGGTTTCAAAACCGATGTTTGAAACGCTAAAAGAAGTGCCATGGTATAGTATGCATTGGTATAGTAGCCGCCATGTTATTACGTTATACGGCTGTGTAACTAGACTAAAAAGTATCAACCGTCATCAGGAACATCAGAGTATTTATTTTCTTGCACCGAATGTTCGGCATTTAAACCAAATTTCGACCTAATGTTCGGCTCAAGCTGCCGAAATTCGGTCAAACTCAAAGTTAAATTGTAATTTCGATCCATCCCTAATGCACATCGGAAACCTTTGTCGTTCCGCTAATAGGTACTGGCAGTCCAGTCTGATTTGACCGAACCGAGAGAAAAATATTTGTACAAAATGTTTAAAAAATCCCATGTAAGTTCCCATGGAATAAAAATAACCTTCTATCGTTTCGGCTAACCGACATTTCGGACACTAAATTATCGGACACTTTGTCCGATATGTCATATTCTAATTTAAACAATTTCTTCACCGACATTTCGGACACCGATGATAAACCCTGTTTTGTACAGTCAGATAATAAAGTTAAATTGCCAAGATGAATCCAATGACGACCTCAGTGGCGCAGCGGGCGAGAGTCTGCCTGCGACGCAAGAGGTTGCGGGTTCGATCCCCGCCTCGGAACAAATTTGTGTACGATCTGCAGAAATTTGTTCCGTTGGTCTGGGTGTTTTCTATGTTTAATAAAAAATATCTATCTATGTAATGTATAATATAATAAAATATTACGTATATCAGTTATCTAGTACCCATAACACAAGCTCTGCTTACTTTGGGGCTAGATAATGCTATGTGAATTGTCCAGCATTATTTATTTATTTATTAATGATACCTTAAACATTAATGAGTTTAGCCGCTTGCATTATAAGAGGTAAAAAAGAATATTACAAACCCACATACCCCTACATAGCTAACGTTCCCAGACTACCTTGATAAGCTAACCATTCGTAATTTTTAAGATCATTATAAAATGGATGATAATAAAATTCGTTTCATTTTTTTATGCGCTCATTGTTATTTCATTAAATATAGGATGGACATCAATGATACTTATCATAAAAACCGATATATTGTAAAATTTTTGTAATATTTACACAAATAACATACGACACTGGTTTTCCGAGATTATAATCACACATTACTTATAAATTGCAAAATGAGAGGAAATATAATAAAAGTTGTACATATTTTTAAACATTTATATAAAAATATCATTACATATAATGTTTTTACTTAAAAAAATCTCTTTTTTGAAGGCAAGTTGAGCAAAAAGCAGTCTATATTCACCACCCATTTGTGGTTTGTAACTGTGGCAGTTATTCGTTGACAGTCGCTTTTTCCTATAGAAACATACACCACATCTTTTCTTTTCTTTGTCGAGGCATTTTCAGGTATGTTACGATTTCCGGAACCTGATGTTCCAGGAATTAGACCTTGACCTTTGGAACTTCCTTCCGGTTTCAAGCCCAAAACTTCACTTATTTTCTCGTTTACTCTTCGAGGCATTGCTGGTGTTTGAATTTGATGTTTTAGCCAAGGTTCAACAAATTGATAGTGCAATTTTCCGGTAATGCCGTTTTTCTATCCTCTTCAACGTTTTCAGGTGGAATAAGCTGTCTTTCTTCACCATCCAAGGGTTCGTCGTGAAAACCACTTTCAACCTCTTCAAGGAGCAATTCACTTTCGTTCTCACTGTCAGAATATACGTCATTAGAGTCAGAATATCATCATCAGTTATGTTCTACCTCCCGACAATACCTCACCATAAACGGAAAAGCTAAAAAACAACCCTAAATGTATACAAAGTATACGTATAGTAAATTACGAACACTCGGTAGGTATCTCCAAAACTAAGTAACTTTTCTGTCATACACAACCACTACTAAAAACAGTCTAACAGTCACTAAGTTGGCGTGAAACCGCAATTACGTAGTTGTAACTGTTAGAAAGGTACGAGACAAAATTCATTTGATGTGTGCGAATTTTACGAACGTTAGCTTTATAGGGTTAAGTACCTACTTATACACGAATTTCGGCAGGCATGTACCTAATAAAAAAGATGAAAGATTTGCTCAGGTACAATAACGAGCGAGAGAGAGGCTAGTAATGCATAAACTAGGTCTCAATGAATACAAAGTTCACCCTTTCTTTCTTAGAAGGCCATCTACCTGTCCTCATACCTCTTTTATTCTTATAGGGCTATCTCTTTCATTCTTCTCTTTCATTTATAAAATCTAGTGTGGTGTATAACAGTGATACACGTTACAAATTATTCTAAAATACTCAGCTTTGGTAACGCTCTTTTTGTTAGTACTTAATGTTTATTTTGTAGTATTTAACTTTAAACCTTTTCAAGCTGATTGTACAAAACAGCTTCAATATTTTGATGGTGTCCGAAATGTCAGTGAAGAAATTGTTAAAATTATAATATGACATTTCGGACAAAGTGTCCGATAATTTAGTGTCCGAAATGTCGGTTAGCCATCGTTTCCAGCCACCAGTGTCGTCCAAAGTGAGGGCCCGATCCTGAATCTATATTATACCCAATGTTGATTCATCGAACTTATAAGTACCAACAACTAATAAGGTTGTGCACATTTTTCTAAGCTTTACAGAGTCACATACAAGAGCTTCGTGAGCTTTTGCACGTGCCATAATAATACCAACCCAACGATACAAACCAGTTCTATTACATTCACATAAGGTTTAAAATATCTCAAATCGTACAGGGTTGACAATGTATTAGGAATGGTTGGGAAAGAGGCCAAGACCTGTCAAGCCAATACAATGTTATGGAACTTGTAATTTTTTCTTGTGCCATGAATGGGCAAGACATTTTCTATCGCAAGCACTTGTTATTTTGTGAATGCTAGAGGTAGACCCTTACCAACATAACCACATTGTAAATAGGTAGGTAGGTATTGTTAATGGAGTTAGGAAAGCGTAGCAAATTGGTAGGTTATGGAGCTAAGGATTCTTTGTCTTGTGTACAAATAATTTTATTAACTGACTTCGAAAAAAGTATGAGATTGAGGAGAAGAGAAGAGATGTTTGGCTGTTTGTATTTTATTTACCTATGTTCGCAGATTTCTCTGTAAGTGGAGAGCCAAAAAACTAAAAACGGAAAACTGAATCTACCAGAATCCCGAGTCCATTAATTGACGATAACATCAAGACGATGTCATCGTGACGTCTAATTTTTGCATAGGTTATGGTACAGCAGCGTCTCTATCATGTGGATAGGGAACTACTTAAATACCACACCTGAGTACCACACAAAATAATAAACGTCACGATCACATCTCGAAACTATCAAATGAACAGCGGGTTAAATTGTCTAAGAATGAACTATTCGGATATGGCCTACTCGGAAACGAAAAACGAATTTTCTGATTCGTTTTCGTGCAAAACAAACTCGTCGCTTACTAAAACGAATCGGAAACTTCGATTTTATTTATACGAGTAGGTACCTACCTACATCTACGTAGGTAGGTAGGTATCAACGAAGTTGGCTTGGCCTACAGGCTTTCTGACCCACGTGGTAGCATGGTGGTATGAGGGCGAATAATGCCAAAATCGAGCAAAGGTGTAACAAATGTAAGTGTCGGATTTAAAAAATACGATAGGTAGAGTAAAACCTGTAAAGTCGAGTAATCGAATAAAAAATTGGAAAATAAAATGGTTCCGTAATAAAAAAATATACAAACTTCGCATAAAGAGACAGTTATCACCACATTATTTTTTACGAATTATACATAGCCCGACTAATGTTTTATTTAAGTAGGTAATCGTTTAGTTTTTCTATTTCATGCTTAGGTATATTTTGAATAATTAAATAAAATTCTACCTAAAATTATAGCCCAGAGCTCAAAAACATTATCTTCATCAACTAATGTTTTTCCAGCAATAGGCGCCACTGGATTTTTCCACTCAACCAGTCCAGAGTGCATTTCTGTGATCCAAAGTGTTGTCTCGACACCCTTGGCCTGTAACCCTTAGGTCATTTGCGAATCAGCCGACCTTACTGTGACACGGCCTTGCTTTGCCTTTACTTACGTAACCTGTTTGTTAATTTTAACTGTATGACTCAGAAAATCTGACATAAAAACATTTGAGAGAAGTAAGAGTAACTCTGTCTGGTACGAGTACCTAAATTTTCACCCCTAAACAGCTGAATAGATTTCAATGATGGTAGTAAGGAAAGAATATCTTAGGAACGGGCGGGCTTCTTTAAAGGTGCGTGCGAAGTCGCGGGCAGAAGCTAGTCATATAAAACTCTATCATATAAAACTATTATATCAACAGAACATGTGACCATGTTCTGTTGATATAATAAAGCGGATAATACCAATTTTCTCCATTCCACCCTCGTTAGGGTGGAAAAAAGAAAATTGGCATTATCCACCGACATACCTACATATGTCGGTGGATAATGCCCGTATCGTGAAAACTTGCCATTGCAAATAATATACATTTTCCCAAATTCCCCCAAAATGTAAATTATACCTACCATCGAGTTAGTTCGCCTTGGCCAACAATTACATGTGATCTAAGACATTTCTTATTTTCCTGCCCTAGGTGAGAAATGTACTATTTTTTATTTTAAATCAGTAATGACGCAAGGAATGTATCATTATTTCAAATTTCAAGATAATAGTTGCAGTAGTTACTGATTTGTTCAAGAAAGATCGGGGACGGACAGAGCGAGACCAATAAGGGTTTTGACGATCCCGAACCCTAAAAATCAATCAATCTTACCTACTCAGTTACATTTTCGTGGCCTTTTAGGTGCGTGGGAAAGATCAGTGTTTATCTTTTTATCCATATACTATCTTTACTATATCTTATCATTAACATATACCTACTCACTGAATATTACAGCAAGGATAAACTATTTTACTATAAAAACCTATCGTAGTTTGACGAATTCACAAACGTTAAGAGGCCAGCGGATGATGATTTGCCCATACAAACGTGCTAACAAAATGATTTGTAATTCGAGGATATTTCCACCATATCATGTTGTTTTTCGTATTCGATTAGGTAGTATTTATCTAGGTCCCTGGTTAATTTTTCACTTTTTATGAAATGCTCCATAATTAACGGAGAAAATGACGAAAATACTCGTACTTGTAAATAAATAAATAAATGTCATGACAGTAGTTGGTCTGGACCGGACGTGTTGGTCGGCACTAGGCTTCATGATTGAATGTGATCCCGTGTTGAACAGTATTAGTGTTGGTAGAAGTAATATAAGTACCAACTGCTTGAATTATTTCTACCAAATACACATTATAATAGTATTTATTATTGTAGGATAAGTTGTATGTATATTTTTCTGTTTTTTTTTGTGTTCTCTTTTTTTTTATGGCCGTGTAGACACGCGTGCACCAAGGTTCTGCCAGAAAACCAGCGTTGCTCAACTTCCTGTGGAGCAACATTAAGCTGAGGCAGGACCTTATTGGTTCACTTAACTATTTAAGTACTATTAATTATTTTTATGTTTTTTTTTATATTTTTCTGTGTACTGTGTATGTGTGTGTGAGCCAATAAAAAGTATTCTTCTTCTTCTTCTTCTTCTTCTACTTAAAAAACAATACCCCCACCCTCACCTGAACAGCCCACTGCTGGACGCAGGCCTCTCCTGATTTTTTCTCATGAGGGTTAATGGCCATAATCCCCACGCTGGTCATGCGGTATGTCCCTTAGTCGCCTCTTACGACGCCCTCGGGAAGAGTTGGTGTGATGCAAGTTCTAAGCCGGCACCACACGGCTCAAAAAGTAATACACACAGCTGAAAATAGAACATTTTGTTTTTCGTTGTTTCAAAATGTTTTTTGGGGCAGTGTTTACAAACATTGTATCTTGAGTTTGTGTGGACTATAGGTATTATATTATTATTCGGTATTAATTCAGTTGGTTTAAATTCCAACTAATGCTGATGACAGTTGTCCACCTCGCCAGTTAAAGCTAACCCATAAAGAGCGCGTCACAACTCACATAACAACTATGTAGGTGAGGGTTATAGATTTCTCACACGCTGTTCTAGACATACTAGTATCTGAACTCCCTTAGAATACAACATATTTTATGTCAACAAAGAAATTTATGAATAAAGACATCAAAAAGTGATGAAAATAACAAAAAACAAAAGGGTAGATGATGATTTGCCCCTTTTGAAACTTACTACTAAAATAATTTGTAATTCGAGCGTATTTCCACGGATTATTCCGGAAATCCCCCACGGCCGTCCCCCACGTGGGGGATTTCCAGTTTTTTTTTCCTGAAATCCCCCAAATCGAATCGATCAGTCTCATGATAGATGTCAGGAAAACAAATTCCGGAAATGAAAATGACATGTTTTTGCCTTATTTGTTTTGTATTAAAAACAACAATATCTTACGTTTTGTTTGATATGGAATATAGCCCACATTGTCTAGTTACAGAATATCAACACAATGTCGAAAATACTAAAAAAAATCAATTTCATTTTATGTATTACGGAATATCATAATTTACGAATTGAAGACGCGAGCAGCTGTCGCCGGATCCATAAGGTTACAATTTCAACAATGCATAATCTCATATTATGTGAAACGAAAAATGTTTGAATTTGAATTCGAAAACGAGTGAAAGAACAAATATATTATGATGAATAAAAGCTTTCAAAACCAAAAAGAATTCCGAGCTTCTGTGTTTAGCTTCGATGATAGCTATGTCGTTAAATACAATACAACACATTTTTTTTATTGTACACCACAAAACAAGAAGCAGACATAGACATTAAACATAAAACTACAATGGCCTTATTACTTAGAAGCGATTTCTTCCTAGCAATCTTTGGATGGAGAGAAATTTAAAAATTTAAGAAGATCAGGGGTGTACCAGGTGTGTAATATTTTCCATCAATATTCTTTAAGTTTTCTAACCCCTTTTGTTTACAAAAAATATCCGGTTTTTTTATTCGGAGTATGATAACTAGAGAACTGTAGATATTAGTACCTAGTTCTAACTAGTACCCCGCTGGCGCCACCTGCTGTGACCCTGTGTGGTATTACCTTCTAACTTTTTGTATGGTGCTGGAAAGTATGAGGATCATACTAGTGGGACTGCCAATTAGCTGCTGCATGTTTCAACTCGAAAACCTGTAACCTAACAAGGTAGAAGTTTCCTGTTCACTTCTTTACGTTAAAATGATTGAAATAAACAAAAAATCAAAGTGATCATTTTATTCACCCCCATCACCACCCATCTTCTATGTAACTTTGCTACGCCCTTACTTCCTCAGTTTTTAGAGCGATCCATCTGAAATACTTACCTATTTTCGGTATTAATGAAATAGCAAAGTCTCTATCCGGTACCTATAGTGTATCCTAATTATTTATATAATTGGCAAATGTTCGAAACCCTCGGCGCGCGAGTTATACTCGCACTTGACGGGTCTTGTTTTACAAAAGGACTCAACTACTTTATTTTCAAGGGAGGAACTGGAATAAGCTGTAAAAAAGCTGTAAGGACTTAACGTCTCTCTCTACCTAAGCTAGAGAAACCTCCTGAAGTAGGGTAGGGTTAATCGTAAGGTTTTTATTTTGCTTCACGACTTGCGAATAGGTTATTTTCTTAGAGGTTAAAAGCAAAGCAATTGAATACTAGTAGATAATTTCAAAAAATTATCTGAGCGTCTGGTCGAAGCGACGCGTGACCCGAGAGCTGGTGAGTATCTGGCACAGCGCATCAGCATTGCTATACAGCGGGGCAATGCAGCCAGTGTCTTAGGCACGCTTCCAACTGGTATTGATATGGATCAGTTGAGCTACCTGTAGATTGTTTGCAACAGTTTGCAGATAGCTTAATTGTTTCTATTGTAAATACTAGTTTTAATTTAAATTTGTTATTTGATTGTTATTTTCTTTCTGAATAAAAAATTACATCTCTATTTGTATAATTCATTACAGTACTAAATTGACCGACTTAGTAGATAATAAAATCTCTTGACCAAAATCGAAAATGAAATAAAAATGTCAGGCCAAATATGTCGCTAATCAAGATTTCTAACAATGTTTTCTCGAACCTATCCCGTTAAGGCGTTATAATAGTCTTTAGCAATTAACTGCAATGTGACACTTATTGGTAAATGGCCAGGGCTGGATCTAGGATAATGTAAGACAGGGGCTCTACGAACCATGGTTGGCATGCAAGTGCAACAAGCAAGCATGTTTGTTACACGACACAAAGTATCGTTTGCGATGTGAATACAAAACAAAATAAAATACTAAGCCGGTCGCCAGGTAAAGTACTGTTTAGCATTTTATATAATTACATTTAATTCAGGGCGCGACGTTATGCTATCGTCCTAAATTAAAATTAAAGTCAGATAGAGCTTAAGTTACTTCCGAATGAAGAACTTATAATTTTTAGAGAACCCCAATTAAGATGAGACATTAAATGACATCCCAAAAATTTTCGATATCGGCGGGACTAGAACCCGCGCGCGACCTAACCTACGTAGGGTAGATAGTTGGTTCAAGTCCGCCGAAATCTCCCCGAAATCGGGATATGATTTATTCATATTATTTATATCATTATATATCTATTTATATGATTTATTTCATAGAGATTACACTGAGTGCGAGGGCTTACGCATATAATAAATAATAAATAAATAATGCTGGACAATTCACACAGCATTATCTAGCCCCAAGCTAAGCAGAGCTTGTGTTATGGGTACTAGATAACTGATATACATAATATAATACAATACATAGATAGGTATTTTTTATATATAGAAAACGACCAGAACACCCTGAACAAATGTCTGCAGATCGTACACACATTTGTCCCGAGGCGGGAATCGAACCCTCAACTTTCTGCGCCGCAGGCAGGCCTTCACCCACCGCGCCACATCGGTCGTCATATTTTACTTTGGAAATTATAATAATATTATAATTTCCAAAGTTGAACTCTAGAAGATCGAAGTTTGAAATGCAAAGTTAAAAAACTGTAATAAAATTATAAGAGTTTACAAACCAGCTGAAAAGAAACCTTTTAATTTAAAAGCATTGAAGTTACGGGAAATATGTCGCAGGTAATAAAATACTTTTTGTTATTCAGTCCTTGCTTCATCCCTGTACAAATAGCACTTCATTAAACTGTACGGGTAGCAAAACGACTAGCTTTTAAGGCAACTCACACACCTAACCGCTAATATCGCGAGTTTTTGTTGCTTCAAATAAATACACTCTTGACCCCTATGAAATATGTACTAAGTTCTTAATATTGGCTTGGATAATATCATCATCATCAGCCTTTATTGGTCCACAGCTGGACATAAGCCCCCCCCCCCCCATATCCACCCACCCCCAATGAGCGCTATAGCGCCCTGTCTGGTTATTATACTTTACCTACAAATAACAATACTCGGTTCTTAGAATTGTAAATATTTTTAGTAAACAAGCGGGTTACCAAAACCAAAGAAATATAAGTTTTAATATAATTAAGATTTCGTAGCTTAGTTGCTTTGAGCACAGTCGTACTGAGGGTGGGGCCCAGGTTCGAATCCTGACGAATTCATTTTTTTGGGACTTATTTAATTTCTTAGAGATCTTAGATTACCCAGAGTTATTGTAAATTTCATCAGTTTTTGTGAAGTTTTTTAGTAAATATCTTTATGTACTCATAATATCAATCAATCAATCAATCAAATCCATTTGATATTAGTCTTTAAGGGGCCGGTTATAAAATCCAAAACATATTGTATTATAGCTACGGTATCATGAAGAAGTCAGAGGGAGAGTGAATTGAATTAATATTTATCTTACAATATCAAGTTCTTCGCATGATTTACGTGGGCAGACGTTGACTGAATAACGACACGACATCGCACCGCAATTATGGTACCCGCCTTAACTCTCAGCGAAACTCTTAGCTCCCATACAAACGTACTTTCCGATTCTTTTAACAATACCAACACACACACAAAAACAATCGTTTTAGTTTTTAAATTTCAATTTCATTATTTATTTTTTAAATTTCATTATAATCGGTGAGTTTCCAAATTAATCGAAAAGTACGATTGTATGGAAGCTTAGAATACGCACCCACATAAAGACAGGAAGACTGTTTTTTTTGTTTCTTTATATCAATACAAGAAGAGATTTTAAAATTGTTATTAACACACACCATGTATGTACCTACATGGTGGGTTAGAGTGGATCATGATGTAGATTTATCGTCTAATCCATGAATCCATTAGAGTGGGTCAGAGTGGAATAGGGCTAACTTTCCATTAATTTTCCATAAGATTTAGTAAGGAACTGTACAGTGTAGGTATATACAAGTGAGCTTAACGACAAAGGACGCGCAGTCTTAGGCGCAATGATTTATTTTGAATTCCACTTCGTCCCGCGCGATCCATATATTGTTTGTTGTTTTTTCGAAAAATCTTGCAGTATCTACCCGTCAACATCAGCTGCAACAATAAAATAGGCATCATGGGAACTACTTTTGCCTAAGAAATTAAATAAGTTCCCAAAACTTTTCGATTTCGGCAGGACTCGAACCTGTTTTTTCCTACTTCCCAATAGGTAGGTAGGTACTACTTTTTTTCGTACTTACGTTGAGTTATTTTCGCCGTGTCGCATCGTGCATCGTGTTTGTACCTACCTACCTAACGTGACCAAACCGAAGTAAGCATTCTTGTTGCCAAAATAAGTTGCAAATGTTCCGTAAAAAGGACCACACGAAGTCATCTGCATTTGTCAGCCAAACTCAACGGTTCGTGAAAGGACAAAATAAAATACTCGGATATTATTTGGGTTTCGTACCATCAGAAGAAAAAACTTTTTAGCTAACTAATTTAATCATTTCCAGCTTGAAAATTTCGTTTCAAAAATTTCGTCTTTATTATCATCAGACATCAAAGGATTTATTTCCTTACGGGCTTTATTTCCGTACAGGCTTTATTTCTTTACAGGCTTTATTTCCTTACAGGCTTTATTTTCTTACAGGCTTTATTTCCGTACAGGCTTTATTTCTTTACAGGCTTTATTTCCTTACAGGCTTTATTTCCTTACTGGCTTTATTTCCTTACAGGACTCTTGAACATCAGCGAATAACAATCCACTTTTGGACATTGACTGCCCCTAATTTTTTCAGCTTTACCACATCCAGCATGTCTTTAGTGTGTTTTCCTAATACAAGATTTTTTCCATAGAACCTTTAGTCTCCATCTAGCTAGCTCGACATACCGACCGACTACCACCGTATCCATAAAGTTTTGGTTTTAGTTAGGTACCTACCATTTTTTTGTGAGCGCGTTTATGTCTTTTGTATGGAAAACTTAAATGCAACGCTGCTGTTGTACTCTGCTACGGGCTTTGCTTTTTCAAGAGGGTCCATGTGAAACACTTCGTCAACAAAACTTGGTGCTATATTCTGAAAATTCATTATTCAGAAATAATTTACAATAAATGAAAACTTTATTTACAAAGCAAATTACAATGAAATAATAGAATTAAATTAAAACTAGTATTTACAATTGAAACAATTGAGCAATCTGCAGACTTTATTGTTTGCAACAATGTACAGGTAGCTTAACTGCCATACAACACCCGTCGGAAGCGTGCCCAAGACGATGGCTGCATTGCCCCGCCGTATAGCAATGATGCGCTGTGCCAGATACTCACCAGCTATCGGGTCACGATATTTTCGACCTTAGTGATAATTTTAGTTCACCTCCACTCCACTGCCATCTACAGAAAGATAGAACAAAACAACTGACCTAGTATAGGACCGTGTACCCGTATAGGTAACTAGATACCAACTTTCTGCTGGATAATTCACGGAACCATCATTGTCTTCCACTTGCTAACCCACTGTGCCCAGAACCAGTTACAAAAAGTAGGTATTGTACCTATTTTTTTAAGCTTTCTGCCCACACGTACGCGGCGCCCGCGCATTTTGCACAGCCTCAAAAATGTCGACCGGTGCAGGCGTGATACCAGAAAATACGACCTTGCATAAATAAAATACCACCGCCTACCTTCTTAGCTGAGAGAAAATATATTATTTAGTATTATATTTACTACAGAATAAAGAAGGTTGTTTAATTAGGCTGGCACCTTTACCTAGGTTTCTGCTATCGGCATACTATCTAAATATATTATAATATTGTGCCATAGATTAATTTGTTCATAGTATAATTTGAGGAAACTTTACTTCACGTTAATATTATAAATGCGAAAGTTTATATTGTACTTATGAATATATTTGTTACTTGTTAAGGTTTCGTGAATGAAATTGCTTTAAGCAATAAGATCTCCTTTTGTACAGTTTCTATTTAACTGAGATGTAATATATTATTTTGTATTTTGTCTTGTGTACAATTCAGTCAAACAAAAAGATCAAACTCTGTCTCCATAATAGGTAAATTTTGAGTATTTCATTAGAGTTTTTTGATTGAGTAGGTATTGAGTATAATTAATCAATTCTTCACTCGAAAATCGGTTTGATATTTTGCATAGATGCTACATTACCTACATTAAAATGTAAATCTAGAATTCTAAATTCAAAGTGCTGTATTTCCTATAGACATTACAGGACTCTTGGACACTGCAATAACACACCTGTGTAAAGTGGCCCATATAGGCCGTAAATCAGACCCCATGGAATAGATACTACCTATAAACGTTTTCATACAAACAACGCATGCGAAGCCGCGGGCGCAGAATCTAGTTAGATATTAAAGGTAGAATCCGAATGTAGAGTGCATTATAATTTTAATTTTCATTGACTGACGTGATCATCATCAAGATCATGATATGGGTCATTCAATGATCGTGTGTGTCAGACAGGCGTCTCCTCGCCATACCTACCCTGAGCTTTATTTCAATGGTCGAAGTAGGTAAGCCAAGTAAAAATAGGTTACGTAGGTAGGACTAATAAAGTGGAAATAAATGCCTTCATTTTATTTTAATAATAATGTCTCAATAAAGTATTTATAGAACATCTCGTCAGAATAAAGTATTTTCTAGGTAAACACGATTCGTGTCAGCTTGCTTCAAAACACGATTTGTACGTAATTATTTTTTCCTTTAGTGACTCACTTGGACTAATTGCCGAGATAACATAGTGCAAATACTTAGAATTTTTGGTGCCGTTTTTCGTATTTATGTTTTCTATATTTTGATGCAAATACCAAGGGCAAAAGGCTCTTTCTATTCAATTGACCAGATAAATAAAGTAAAGGTTGTTCTGTATCAATCAAGTACAGAAAATTTTGACAAATCTACATTTATGGTAGTTCTCCAAAACAATTACTTATCAACCTCAACAGCCTATAACGGTCCACTGCTGGACGCAGGCCTTCCCCTGACAATCGCCTTATTGGCTTTATTTATCAAACCTACATTAATCATATTAACATGATTTTTAAACAAACTATTAAAACTAAAGTGGAATCTTGATTCCAGAGGTTTTAAGACACTCATGGTAAAAAAATAAACTTCTGCTCAAGCTAGGTAAATATAGAGGTGTTAATCTTATAGCCGCAGTAAGTGCTCAGGTAAATAAGTAAATTGCACATAAATCCTAATAAATCTGGCCTACTTTACAGGTCACGATATCTTCAGATCCCAAGTGGCCATAAAACCACAGATTGATCTTAAGTTATCTTGAGTTTTCTTTACGAACTTATGTAGGTACTTATCCACATTATATTACATCTAAATAAATAGGTGTGTAGTGCTGGCTTAGCATTTGCGCCACGTCAAACTCTTCCCGTGGCTGTGACTGTGAGGCGACTAAGGAACATACACCGGGGGGCGGGCAGCAGCGCCTCTTGCAGAATTGAACTACCACCGAACTGCGAGCGCCCACCCCGAATGCCCAAAGCGAGGATTATGGGCATTACCCCCTATGAAAGCCAACAAAAAGAGGAGGCCTGCGTCCAGCAGGGGGCCATTATATGCTGTTGAGGGAGGGGGATATGCGAGGTAGTCTTCACGCTGGGAATTCAGGTTTGGTATGATAGAATTGTTCTGCAGGGGACACTGCTACCCACTTTTTCTATATCCCTAAGTCGCATCTTACGATCTGCAAGAAGGTTGAACCGACTAGGGCTTCGTGGCTTAGTTGGTTAAAGCACACCCGTACTAAGGGTGGGGCGCGGGTTCGAATACTATTGAAATCGATTTTTTTTGGGACGAAGGGATAGGATTCGCAACGAATACATCTGACAGGGAACTAAGGTTATCGACATAGCTCAAAGGATTAGCAAGCTGAAGTGGCAGTGGGCCGGTCATATCTCGAGAAAAACCGACAACCGTTGGGGTAAACGTGTTCTTGAGTGGAGACCGCGACTCGGCAAACGTAGTGTAAGACGCCCTTCGACCAGGTGGGATGATGATTTGCGAAAGACTGCTGGCAGATGCTAGATGCGACAAGCTGAAGACAGGGCGCTATGGCGCTCATAAGGGGAGGCCTCTGTCGAATATAGGCTGATGATGATGATGGCAAGTTACTTATTCTGACAGTCGTGTCCTATAGTTAGGTAGATCTAGTCTAGTAGTATATGTATCGGTATTATCTCTGATTGACAGTCTGTCACTTCCAAATTTCAACAGTTATAATACCTACCCAAACGATCAAAGCCAGGCTTAGTTTCCAAGTACGGTCAGCACACTCAATTTGGCAAGCAATAGTCTAATCAAAACACATTCAATCCAAACATGATGGACGGTTTCATGCAGCACCGACGAAAATAATTTGCGATTGTGGGTCCATGGTAGTATGTGGTATAATCACACGAATCACATAATTCAAGCTGTCATGTTCCATACATGGTGAGAAAGCAATCCGCTCGCCGAATTTGGCAGGACCGCTTGGTTCTTTATTGCATTGAGTCGTTGCATAAGTTTTGCATTTTTGCGTCTCTTGGCTCGATTCTCCGCGGAGATAAAGACATAAGATTTAAGGAAAATGGACCCTAAGATATGACTGGTTTGTGATTTTGCCTTTGTGGTGAACTCAAATGAACCCATTTTCAAGAGAATCACTATAAATAAAGCAAGAAAATAAAGACAAGGGACGAAAGATCACCGATCGATATGTGCTATCTTATAAGTGCTGCCTACTTCTTGGAGATAAATAAATAATGCTGGACGATTTACTCAGCATTATCTAGCCTCAAGCTAAGCAGAGCTTGTGTTATGGGTGCTAGATAACAGATATACATAATAGAATATACATAGAATTCATTACATAAATAGATATTTTTTATTATGCATAGAAAACGACCCTGAACAAATATCTGCAGATCGTAAAAATATTTGTCCCGAGGCGGGAATCGAACAAGCAACCTCCTGCGTCGCAGGCAGACCATCGCCCCCCGCGCCACAGAGGTCGTCAAGATCAAGATTCAGATTCGTGAAAGATACATAAAAATTGAAAAGAGTCTGGTCGAAGCGACGCGTGACCCGAGAGCTGATGAGTATCTGGCGCAGCACATCAGCATCGCCATACAGCGGGGCAATGCAGCCAGCGTCTTGGGAACGTTTCCGACTGGTATTAATATGGATCACTTGAGTAACCTGTTGATTGTTTGCAACAGTCTGCAGTTAGCTCAATAGCTTCAATTGTAAAACTACGAGTAGTTCTAACATTGTTTCTTTTATTTTATTTTAAAATAAAATATGAGTAGGTTCTTAATACCTCATCATCAGCCTATATTAGTCCACAGCTGGACATAGGCCTCCCCTAATCCGCATCCATCTTAGTACCTGCAATGCGGCAAATAAAGATTTCGAAAAGTTTAAGATGACCTAAGGTAACTCTACGTAGCTTCTCTACCTAACTTATATAGAGTTCTTTTGTTTTTAGTAATTATTGAAGACTCGCAAAATGAGAGTGATAAGTAAACATTTTAATAAACTCTAGTAAATAAAATCCAATGACTCTCACTAGTTATTCTACTTGAATGGACTCTCAAAATTAATGATTCGTAACAAAAAACTATTCACATTCATCTAACGAAGACAATGGGCCACGCGTGGGCACCGCCTCGTACGAAAGTTAATTGACACTGGCAGTTTAGAAATTGATCAGACAGAGAAATAACTAAATACCTACATATAAGTACTAAAAAGGTTTTTACTAGCCAGGTTAATCTTGTAAGATAAATAGTTGAGAGGTGTCAAGGGACACCCGGATGGAACGAAGTTCCTTTCTATAAGAGAGAGAGAGAGACAGACAGAGAAACATGCGCACGCCGCACGGCTTACAATAGCTTATTACTATAGCAAAAAGTGTCGTTACAACTTTTCGTGAGAATTTTTTCCGTCCAGCCCCCTTTCACAACGTGCGATAAGGAACTTAGTTCCAAAAATCATAGTTTCATTCCCGGAGTCAGGAAGTTAACGGGATGGTGCGTAGATGTCTCTATAATGCACGACAATTTATTGTACGGCCGAATAATGTACACCTTGAATTTTAATAGGTTTTAACACGGTTTATCAAGGTGTACATTATTCGGCCGTGCAATAAATTGTTGTGCATTATAGTGACCCGGTGCGTACGAGCGTACCCACACGACACGAGGCACGGGGACTGTTACGGGGGTGTCCCCCGTGCCTTGGAAAGCACGCCCAAAACCCAGGTTTTGTCTGTACGAAAAATCCATTTTAAGGCAAGAAAACACTATTTTTTTAAAATCTTTTTTGATGTTTCTCGAAATTTTAGGATTTTAGTTAGTGTAGTGTAGGTACCTATACATATAAGTCGAAACACGATTGTCTCAACTTGACTCGATAGAAAAAAATCACAAAGTTTCCTCTAAATTTTCATTTTGACTACGGAAAACCAGTTTCATTTGCTAAATATTTAACATATTTTAATGAAATGTCGTCTAAAAAATACTTAACTAAACACTTAAGAGCAACATAGTTTTATTTTTTTGCGAAAGAGTATTATGGAGTAGTTGATGGAAAGATGTTTTAACAACATGAAGGAATAGGTATTTTAATTACAAAACTTTTTAATGACAGAGTAACAAATTTTTGACTATTATTTTTATTTTTTCATTTATTGGTTTTATTATTTGTATTAAATTCCTGAAATTATTATTTTTTAAAGCATATAAAAACTTGTAATAATTCTGCACGCCTTGACGGCAGAATGTATTAGAGCTATATACATTTTTATTAAGACCTATTGTACCAACATGCAAATAAAAATGATCTATGATTTCTTCCAAAAAAATAATAGGTACCTACATAATTATAGAATTCAACAATTTTTTCATGGAAAAACAACAGGGGAGGCCTATGTCTAGCAGTGGGCCCCCAAAGGCTAAAAAAAGGCCTAAAGGCTATCCTACCTACCTTACCTAGACTGATGATGATTGATCAGTCTCACTCGGTTTCATCGAAAATCTTTGGGACCTCTTACGGACTGTAGCGCCGGTAGCTTCACCTACAGAAGAAACATTCCTTCGTGGCTTAGTTGGTTAGAGCACACCCGTACTGAGGGTGGAGAAAGTCGAAATTTTTTGGGAACTTATTTCATTTCTTAGAGATACCCAGAGTGCAGGTAAGCAGTAACTAAAACCTTAGATGATTGATCAGTAAGATAAACTGGTTATACGGCGGCGGTGAAGAAGTCATGTAAGAGAGGGCTGTCTTTGGGCGAGCGCCACCAACAGTGCTACATCTCATGATAAGGCGCCGATCTATAGTCGACTCGACGACTGCGTTGAACCGTGTGTCTGGCTGAAACCCTGTTGATCATAAGACCCCGGGTGATGTTGACTAGATATGTCGACACGGAGCAGCGAAGATCCTTCGCCTTGCGCACTGTAGCCTCCAAACGCTGGACATAGAAGCTACCTATCCTTAAGCACGGTGCATCATCATCATCATCAGCTTACATTAGTCCACTGCTGGACATAGGCCTACCCTAATGAGCGCCATACACAGTGCATATCAAACATCAAAGTGCTTTATTCCTTTAGACCTTACAGGACTCTTGGACACGTCACAAAAAAACAAATTACATAAGTAAAACTAGGAAATAAAGGATCACTTTGATTTTTTGTTTACTTCAAAAGAGTAAACTTTAAGTAAAGAAGCGAACAAGAAACCTTTACCTTGTTAGAATGTTAGCTTTCGAGTTGCAGCAAAAGCCGTGCTATGTTTTTTTACGTCTAGATAATTTGATATTTTGTAGTAAGCTTTTTTACAGAGCACACGTTTGTTTGAATTTATTCATCGATAAGTTTTGCAACTCACCTGGAGTTTATATCTATAACATAACATAATGTGCCTTTTGGTGGAACACCACAACACAAATTCCTATTCATTCGTAATCAGGTTTTTTTACAATTATGACAAAATCGATGACGTCATGATGATGACGATTAGATTTGGCTATCTTTTGCGTTTACCTTGAAATGCGCCTTGATATGCAAAATTTGATGAAGAGTGGGTTTAATATTTAAATGTGTTTAGTGAGGACTCGGAATCATTGTTTTTGAAAATTTTTGCTGAATCTAATAGATGAGATGAGATCATGAGACACATAGACAATGACGACCTCTGTGGCGCGGTGGGCGAAGGTCCACCTGCAACGCAAAGGTTGCGGGTTCGATTCTTGCCTCTGGACTAATGTTTGTAAGATCTGCAGATATTTGTTCCGGGAGGTTCTGGTCGTTTGTTATGTATGTATAATCAAAAATATCTATCTAGTATTGTGTTGTATTATGTTTATCAGTTATCTAGTACCTACCCATAACACTGGGTCTCAATAATACTGTGTGAATTATCCAGCGTATTTTTTTTATTTTTGTTATATAACATACTACTATATAATATTTTGTGTCCACCTCTTTTTATTTATTTGCACATGCAAGAAATTTCTAGCATTCAATACTTTTTAAGTATCTACTAGAAAAGTAAAGATAGAGTCTACAAAATAGAAATTATCTAAAGCATAAAATGCTCTAAGATCTTGCTAGATTACACAGGAGCAAGTCCTAAGATAGTGAATCAAAGATCCATCATGGCCTAGCCAAGAGTCAAAATCCAAAAATTTGATACACCTCATACACCATAGCTTAGAATGGAGAAGTTCCAATGGGTTGAAGTCTACGCTACGCATCTTATGGCAATAAATCGGGGGCCCACGCTTCCGCACGATTTGCATAATCATTCCGCACCAGTGGGCAAATGTATTGGGCATCAGAACTGGAACAATAGATGCTTAGCTAGCTGAACTACAGGAACTACTGGCGAATGGTCTTAGATAGAACACAGTAGGTGGATATGGCTCAATGAGATCATGACTCTATGGTCTCTACCCGACAACCAATAATATCGGTTTTCTGTCATCAATACATTTTTAAATAAGGGTACCTACCACAGATAAGGGTACCTACGGAAGTTAGGCGCAAATTAGTTTTTAATTAAATTATTTTCCTACTAGATAAATTAACTGATAAGCTATGAGGAGTCCTATCACGTTAAATTTAAAAGGAAAAAAGCCATATAGGTAACGATAACAATTAAAATTTATTAAAAAATAATAGAGCAATAAATTAATCTCAAAATATCCATAATCTATCTCATATAACCTAATATTAGTATGGCAATTGCTGAATTAATACCTAATTTAGAGTCCAGCACGATCACAACACGGCACTGTCACGCGAAAGTCCTCTCAACGTAATCGCAGTCAAACTCCGCGAAGAAGGAATCAAAGGGAGAGAGGGAATCCTCTCCGAATTCCGTCGAAGCTTCCTGATCAGGCTCCGTGGAGAACTCGGATAATTCCGAGCACAGTGGCGAAGACCAGCGCTCAGGGCGGGACTCGTCCGGGTGCTCCTGCAGCGCAGAACTCAGCGCAGTAATGTACTTCATCGCCAGTCTCAACGTAGTGATCTTCGTGAGCTTCTCACAAGGGACTGGAGTTCCAGTAATAGCAGCAGCCGGAACAGCCCGCCGCAAAGCCTCGAACGCTAAGTTGATCTCTTGCATCCGGCTCCTTTCGCGCGCGTTTGCAGTTTTTCTCCTATACTTGCTGAGGGGTTGGGGAGTTCTGCGCGCGCGTGGTTCTCGACTGCGCGCGGCGCGTGGCCGCAGCTGGTACGCGTCGTGCTCGGGCATCGCGCGCGGTGGCAGTGCGGCGTGGACTGCCGCCGGCGCGCACTGCACTACACCCCACGCACGCCCGCGCGAATCTCACAACCAGTATGCAGTACCACACAAATAGGACAAAATGAAAGGACCAAGCGGTGTCCACGGACGAGAAAACAATAGAGCACGCAATACCTACAGAATTTAGATAATAATGTACGGGGCTGCTTACTGGCTTCTGTCTCTATTAATTCTCGCATCGCCGCCGTAGTTACCCACAAGAGAACATCTTACGAGCCATGATTTAGTGCATTGTTTTCTCTGCCAAAGACCGACCGGCGACCACGCTGCGATGGTCCCGAAATATAAAAACTCGAATGTTCTTAGTTCGATACCTAACTTCCCAAATTATTGCGTCAGCGTAGATAAAGTTCATTTTTGGCTACAGGAGATGCTGTTCTTGACAGGTGTGTCTTCTGAGTTCGGATACTGTTCGGGAATGTTCTGGGTGTTAACGTTGTATGTACTTACGTACCTACCTACTGAATTTGCACAAAGTTGTGTCGTACTGTACGTGGGTAGTGTTATTTATTCTGTGTCTCAACTCACTCCCGCCTACTACAGTTTCGTTCATGTACAGTTCCGTACAGTCAGATTAAGCAACAGAGTTGTGATTAGGTAAAATTCTTTGGTATCTACCTTACCTAAGGTAGAGCCGTAGAGTCAACATTGTGATTATGAAGCTGAATATGTGTTAGAATAACATTGAACAAGCGATAATACAAAACGTAACTAAGTATGTAGGTTTTATCGCACCTAAAAAACAATAAGGTAGACACTAGTTGCGAGGTAAAAATGACTAAGCCCACCTTGAAAGACCACCGGATATGCAAAACTGTGAAATAAACCAATCACACTATCTCTATGATTCACTAAGAGGTAGGCTAAATTACGGAGAAATCATGTAGGTAGATACCTACTCACCATAATGGTAAATTTAAAGCAATTAAGTAGGTAGCACTTTACAACTTCAGTGTACATTTGCTTACAATGAATGAACTGGCTCTAGTTTAACTATGTCATAGGATTGTAAATCATAATCATTTTGATGATATTTGCATATCGATTCTGATTTCCGTTCCTTATTATAGCCGCCATGGTTGATTGTTTACTGGCCTTCGCAGGGAGTCAGCGTTTGTCCTTTAGGAAGGCGTGGGTTGTCATAAAATGTCGTGAGTAGGAAGGCCAATTCGGTACGGCGGCAAAGATTTACACAATCTTTAATGCTTCCAATTTATAGTCGCGTCGTGTTTAACTTCGGATTTTTGTATGCTTATATGAACGAATTAATTCATTATTGAATAAAATAAAAAAAGCTGAAAATCACTTTTGTTGTATGGGAGCCCCTTCAATATTTGTTTCATTCTGTTTTTTAATACCTATAGAAATACAATCATTTGTGATTTCAACTGTCTAATATAAGGTTCATGAGTACAGCCTGGTGACAGACGGACAGACAGACAGACAGACGGACGGACAGCGGAGTCTTAGTAATAGTCCCGTTTTACCCTTTAGGTAGGGAATCCTAAATAAACAGAGTGGCAGAAAGCGTTGATTCCCTACTGTAACCCAATATGGATCAGTTTCGACGACGCCTGATGAGAATTAAAACCTCTTTGTTTCCTAACCTTAGAAAACAAAAGAGACCTATCATCTCACAGCAACAAAATAAAAATGGCGGGAAACATTTCGAAACTTTTGAAACGTTCGTTCTATATAAGTTCCATGCGAAAGTGATGTTTTAGAGTTAACTGACTTGAATATTATCTGTCTAATAAAAATCTTTGCTAGCGTACGTACGGTCTACCTACCTACAAGATTTTCATCTGAATAATTTAGAGGGCTCAAGTAGAAGAAAAATAAAAACTACATAGCAATGGAGTTGCAATGTCAGTTGTTGCTATACTTAGATAGAAGGCGTTATTTGGATGATATGAAAAATGAATGCGCAAAGTTTTTGGATGAGCAAACTCAAAACTCAATAAATAAGTTTCCACCAATAAGATATTTACTGAAAATCGACGTCATGGATCTTTTAGATGCATTTGCAGACCTCGGAATGCTCCTTATACAAGAGCCTTTGAAATGGCAACAAATGTCCAGTATGATTTTATTTGCATGTCTGAATTCGGTGATAGGAGAGCAAAATCAAGAATTTAAAGAAAATCAATGTCTTGCTGTGATAAGATTAAAAAGCTTATCTAAATTGTTAGTTCATCCCAACCCGCACAACTACAGCGGAATCGTGTTATTTGAAGGAATTCTTATTTCGATATCCAAGCCGACGACTTACGTTCATCATACAGTCTGGTGCTGTCCTGAAGAATGTGAAGGTAGCGAGGTCATTTTACACTACATCCCGAAAGCTCCACCGAAGTGCTTTATTTGCAGAAGTGTTCTGTTCGAAAATAGCGGCTTGAGAAGATGTGGAGAGCAGGTAACTGCCACTTTTATACTGAACGAGCGATGCCACTCAAAGAATCTCTTTATCACAGAAGACTTCATTCCCAAACTGACGATTGGTTTGAAATATTCGATACATGCAATCGTGGCGAAGAAACTACAGTGTGTTTGGTCTCTGGAACAAGTCGAGCCACTTGCCATCCCGCTGACTTGCCCTGTTTTAAAAGATATTCAGAAATTGTATCATGAATGCGATAGCATACCGTGGAAGTTCATCTACTGCCTCGCATCAAGCATCGGCCTCAGCATCTGTCCTTGCAACTGCTTCATGCATTTGAAGATAAGTCTTCTAATCAGTCTCTGCAGCGTCAAAGCAGCTCAGCTTACAGGTTCCGAAATCGTTCACGTTCTTACTGCGGGGTTGGACACTGGCTATGCCGGAAAACTGATGACAGAAGCCGCTAGAATCGCAGACCAGTCTATATTCTTAGGAACCTCCAACACATCGGTATCCACGTCGCTTCTAGCAAGTTCCGGTGGAGTATTCGTGATGCCGCTACCTCTGCACATTTACTATCAAAAACAAATCTGTGCCGTTTTAGCAGCCGTGGAGAGCGGCGAAGTGATCACTGAAACTGCTAAGGCGAAACTTCGTAGCGCTGTTTGGGCCCAAGGCATGGATTTCAAGAAGCTTGTCCTCTACAACGTAGCGAGCGTTTTCGGGACCGTTTGCCGAGGAGATGTTGGCGAATATCAAGACGAGATTATAGACTTTAATTTAGAACGTTGTGTTGATACGCAGGAAAGCAGCAGCGAAGAAAAACGAACTATAGAGGAACTAGCGACGTATATTGACTTAGTTGCTGGGATTGAAGTTTCGCTGGAGGTATCTACGGAGAACCTGTTGAGAAATTACTTTCTGGCGGCTCGGAAGGAGAGGCCGAGAGCTGTTTCGGTTGGAGGAATGCGAGGGCTGGTGGCGGCGTGTGTGACGTCAGCGAGGCTGTGTCGAAGATCGATTGCGAACATAGATGATGCAGTACTGGCTATATGGCTTCACGTGAGTGGCGGTCCAGAGCCTAGATTCGCTCCTGAGGAATATCTCCAAACACCATCAAGCGGTAGGAAGTTGCACAAAATGATGGACAGCTTTAAAGTATGGTTGGAACAGTTTACTAGTTAAGTACTAAAAAATTATTGGTAAAAAATTTAAATTGATAATTGAATTTGAACAGAACTTAAATTTAAATATCTACATATGAAATAAAATGTCATGAAAATAAACTTGATATTCTATATTGAAGGTATTTTCTTTTTATTTAATAAAATATTTTTCTAACTACTAATAGGAACTATAGTCTTATCACGGTCTTGACGACCTCTGTGGCGCGGTGGGCGAAGGTCTGCTTGCGACGCAGGAGGTTGCGGGTTCGATTCCCACCTCGGGAACGATCTGCAGACATTTGTTCAGGATGTTCTGGTCGTTTTCTATGTAAAATTAAAAAAACTATCTGTATTGTATTATATTACTTTATTAGTATTATATTGTAAATCAGTTATCTTGTACTCATAACACAAGCTCTGCTTAGGCTGGGGCCTAGATAATGCTGTGTGAATAGTCCAGCATTATTTATTTTATTTACATCATTTAACTAAGTATAAAGTACCCATATCACAAGCTCTGCTTAATTTGGGGCTTGCTAATGCCGTGTGGATTATCCAACATTATTTTATTAAAATTATTATTTCATACCATGTTAAGGAGGAAATCCTTATGATTATGACGCACTTCAATCATAACAAAGCACATTGACGTAAAATAAATTTATTCTGATTGCACTTAGCTTGACTAGAACCTACACTAGAACATAAAAAAGTTAGTAGAATTTTATATAATTTTAAATTTGAATCAAACAAAACAATGATTAAATTCTATAATTGCCCTCATATAAATTGGCACTTAAAAAATCAAAAGAATATTTCTAGCAGCCGCTTCATAAAAATTATAATATCATTAAGACTACGAGTACCTTAAAATATTTGTTAATAAAAAATTACCTTAAACTGTAAAGTAGCACCATTTTTAAGACACCTACCCAAGTAGATAAGTAATAATTGTTCAAAAAGTTGCTTATGCTAAACTACTCCTCATCTAAAAAGCTAAAATCAATTAGTGATTTGTTCAACAAGTCTTTCTGTGTATTCAATTTCTGAGAGAGCTGCATGTGATTCTTTCTTATCTGCAGACTATCTTCAATAAGCGATTTTAGTTTATCTTCTCCTACATTGTTCGCCATTTTGATGCAATGATTTGATACTGCCTCTCCTATCTTAAAATCCTTCTTCTCATAAGACACCAAACTGTAGGGAAGGTCAGAGAGGCTGTCAGCATCCTTAACAACCAGACTTATTGTAGACCATGTACAATTTGTGAGCTCTTCTAGAACATTAGACAAATCAACAGTCAACTTTTCAGTGTGCTCAAATGCATTTTTGACTATGTCACTAATCTTAGCAAATTCAGTGCTCAAATCCATCAATTTGAGTACAAATGTTTGATGGCGAATCTCAGTCAATATCTTGCTCCTGAGTTTAAGACAGTCATAGCTAACCTTCATAATATCGTGGCATTGCCGTTCTTTTCCTCTCATTTCATTCAAGGTTTTCTTGTACAACAGAAACACCTTATAGGCATTTGTGTAAACATTAGTGAAGTTATATTTCGCAATAAAGTTGTTGAGATCAGCTGAAATATTTTCATTACACCTCCGGGTGGCTGACTGCAGTCTGATCGTAACTTGGGACCAAGCACTCTTCAGCTTACAGATTTTATCATTGAGGTCATCAGCATCTTTAAATATTTTGTCGAATCCACCCAGTAGATTGGTACCTGTTGAATTTTCTCTAAGTTCTGTGATGTGTTTTTGGCCAGTTTCTTTTATTTTTTTGACAATCTCATCTTGAGCAAGAAGGTTTCCAATGGTCTTATCTACTGAGTTGTGTTTCAACAGGAGTTGGTTGCCCTCATTCTTCAATGACTCAGCTTTTACAAAAATGCCTTTCACAAGTGATTCAAACAGTTCCATTTGCTTTTGGACAAAATACAAGCCATTCTGGTACAAATTCTGGCTGTTTTTGAAGTTGTAAATAGCTTTTGGGTGCTCCAGGCATCTTTGGACTGGCTTAGGAACAATTGCTTCAATATTATCAGTCATGAAAGCTGTTCTACTAAAAAGTGACAACATGGTTTCATTACTTTCATTCCAATATTGGATAAGCAGGTCTTCATCCTCCAGCACCCTATAACAAAATTGTGATATTAAAATCTGTTCTTGAATAGGAATCTTGGTGTCTTTCTCAATCCACGTTTTCAGGGTAGAAACTGCAGTTGTGTTATTAATCTCATATGCCAGCTCATAGTAAGTAACCACTGAGTAAACTTTGATAATTTTCTTGGCCAACACATCTCGAAGCTGGTCAAAAATCACAATATTGCTGGCTATTTCTTTTTCTTCTGGTAAGTTAAAGGTGACCCTTGAAGGGGTATCCCTCCCTCTAAGCTTAGGGTCCCATTCTAATGCTATCCTCAACCACTCTTCCATAAATGCTTTAAATGGCTTTGATATATGATTTTCAGGGAACATTTCATCAGAGTACTCAATATCTTCATGAAAGGTTTCATAGACACAAATATTTGAGTGGGTCTTTTTCTTCACATGTGGCATCCATTGGACTGGTGCCATGAATGGGAGAAATGGTCGCTTTCCACAAATCATTTCAAATGCAAGCAGACCCAAGGACCAGTAATCCACTGAGTTACTGTATGTCTTGCTGTATAGTATTTCGGGTGCCAAGTACTGCAATGTTCCTACAAAACTAGCACAGATGGAATTAGAATCAATTTCTTTGGCATATCCAAGGTCAATAAGTTTGTATGCCACATTAGGAGTTTGAGGGTTTATTTGCCCAGCATTATCAAGGACACACATCACAATATTTTCAGGTTTGAGATCACGATGTGTTATTCTATTCTGGTGTAGGAATTGCATAGCATTTCGGATGTCACTCAGTATTTGTCTGACTTGTTGTTCCTTAAGTCCGGCGCAGGACTCTGGTTTGTTGAGTACCTGTCGCAGATCCCCTCCGCTGCAGTACTCCATGCAAAGGATGGGCAGGCCGGAAGGGTTAGCGCGCTGCAATCCGTTTATAAATTCCGGTGGGAGCTCCTTTGTGCCAACTATATTTGGGTTCTGGCAACTCTGTAGCATCTCTACTTCCTTGGTCCATCGTTCTTTGTGCTTCGCGGTGAGTTCGTCGCCCCATTTACAAGTTTTTATAGCAAGTTTTTCCTCTGTCCTTTTGTGTTTCCAAAGAACGACGATACCAAAACTTCCTGATCCTAAAACTCTGTCTTTGATCCAGTCGCCAATGAAAACTATATCGTCCATTTTACACACGCAAGCTCAGAGATAAGTTCCGGGAATATTATGCAGTAGAACGTAGAACAGAATCTAAAATTATTGTTATGTACAAAAATAACTATTCAATCAGTTCGTTGAAGTAACCGAGTTACCCACAGATGTACTAGGGATAAGAGTTACCTATATACAAATCTGTGGTTACGTAGTTATTGTATTGTATACTCATTGACGTAGATAAACAGATCGTAGATGTATTTATTCTCTTTGTGACCGAGCGAGCAACAGGGATATAATTTTTCTTAGAGGAATTTCAGTAGATTTTTCTTTCCCGTCCCGTCCCGATTTTTTTTGTACTAGATAGTTTAGTATTCTTTCTTTCTTACACTTAGTCCATAGACTTACTATTACTAGTCTATGCACTAGTCTATGTTTGCACCACAGAGAATAAAACCACTACGTTGTTGTTTGCACTTGACCTTCATGATATTTTTATTTAATGTACTCTTATATTTTCATAAGCAACCCAACTATTAAATGTTTCAGCCTTAATATTTATTATTTCAACACAGACTATGAAGCCCATAACGTACTTGGAGAAGAAAAGAGACGTTTTTGTAGTGTGAGCCACAGAGTACTGTGTATAGTGTGAGCGCAGTGCATCGCAAGCACATTCCAATGTAACCATAGAATACGATGTAGTTAGTATCAGAATCACAGACTTCACGTAGAGACACCGTACAATAAAGACGTATCAATAACACCATGAAGCTCTATCATTCCTCCAGGCCACCAGAGACTAGAAGAACAACAATCAATTTAAACATCTTCTTTTATTTTTATGTATTACATGGCGACCTTGCCTTAAGAACAAAGGAATCCGGCGAAAAACATTTTTCCCCAAAAATATAGAAGGAAAAATATGAAAATTAAATAGTTGAAGATTTTATCAAGAATGAAGAGAGAATAATAATTTTAATAATGAAGAGTGAATAAAGAAGAAAAATAAATATGAAGAAAGAAGAATTCAAATAATCACGATGAAGATAATAATTATGAAGCGCGAAGAAAGAAAATAAATGAAGAAAAATAATTGTGCAGTGAAGAAGTCATATAATATAGAAGAGTGAAAAATAAATACTTTTATATAAGAAATAAAAAGTATGAATAAAGAAGAGTGAAGAATTAAGAAAATATTAAGGAGAAAGAAGATATAATTTGTTGGAGGAGCAAGGGTTATCCCGGCTCAGTTAGCAGTGGTGTCCAGGGTATAGCCCGGCCCAAGCAGCGTTCCAGAGCAGCACGACCAGGACGAGTTCCAGTCTTCGCCTCTAGGATCAAGGACTTTGTAAGATGACCACAGCGTTGATAGAAGAATTTGTGGAGATAAAAGAAGACCAGAGTATTAATTAAGTGATTTTAAAAAAGTAAAGAAGGTCAGTAGATTTTATAATAATTTAAGGCGTTTATTTACTGAGGTTTTGAAATAATTTTCAGATTAATTTTAAAGGAAAATAAATAAAATCCTATATTGAAAAGTTATAAATGAGCAGATAATTATATCATTAGATAAAGAAAAGAATAAAAAATATTAAATTGTCGCAAATAATAAGAAATAACATAACTTGGTTTTAGACAAATTATTTTGAATGCTTATTTTGTTTCTTTATTTGGTAATTTTAATTTTATAATTTTATTCACAATGGGTTCAGAAAATTTTGATTTTTGCACAGCTATGGATTTTTTGCCAGTAATGAACGACAAAGAACAAGTAACTCGAGCGCTAATTGACGGAATAGATTTTTACAGTACTTTGTTAAATGAAATGGGTAAGAAAATTCTTATTAATTTTGTGTTAAAAACTAGACTGTCTCAATTAGGTAAATTCTATTTGCAATCAGAATATAGTAATGTAAATGAAATGATCAATGACATGAAAAGATATTTGTTGCCGAAAAAATCTCACGCATGTTTACAAGTAAAAATGTTAAATAGTAGACAAGGGTATAAAACTATTCAGGAATTTGGTCAGGAAATTGATGATCTTTTAGTAGAATTGACAATAGCACAATTAGATTTTTTAGGTAATTCACACAATGAAAGTAGGGAAATTTTATTTCGGGTTAACGAACAAACAGCCATAAAATGTTTTTGTGATGGGCTTTCCAATTATGATTTAAGATTATTCATGGCATGTAAACAGCCGAAAACACTCCTTGAAGCCATCCAAGTTGCCCTAGATGAACAAATATTTATAGATAATAGAGCCAGGAATAAATTTAGAAATTTTGAGTTTAAAAAAGAGATACTTAAGCCAAATAACTTTTGTGATGAAAAGGAAAATAAATGTAATGTTCAAAATAAAACTAATGTTCTAAAGAGTGTAAATAAAGTAAATGATAATAATAATGGGTTTGAGAAAAAGTTACAAGAAATATCTTTTATACAAAATGAAAATCAAAGGAATGTTATTAGTAATAATGTTCAAGAAGTTTGTCATGTGCCACCTGAATCAGCGTTCTCGCTAAGCAAGCGAAATCTGATACCCAATGTACCGAGTGTCTGTCGCACCTCGATACCTAAATGCGCACCTTATAAAATCAAAGTAATGAAATATCATAAAGACATGGATTATGGAATAGTAGGTAATGATTCCAAAGACTGGTATTTACAACGTTCAAATGAACAAAAACAATGTATTTTGACAAAAAATAATGATAACAAGGAAATGGAATATTTGAGGAGAAAATCTTGCCGATTTAAGGGCTAATTACATGTATTTAAGAAAATAATTATGTAGATGTGATGTGTTAAGATAAAATTTGGAAATAAGATTTATAATGTTCTTAGATACTAGTGACTATTTTGACTTGACTTTGACTACGATTTACCAAGAACTGATCAATCTATGGTGTTATCAATGACGTTGACTTGAAACGATGACGTAAGAAATATTAAGAATGTATATGTACTTAGTTTAATAACATGTGAAAAAAAACTATCAAATGATATTAACAATAATGAGAGGTAAAAAAAAAAAATAAGTCTAAGTGAATTTCTTTCTAGAAACTGTTAATGAACATAAAGAACGTCAATAAAATAATGAGAAATGAGAATAAACAGAATAAAATATTAGTATTGTATTCAATAATATTTTTTTTTGTATAGAATTTTGTAAAGTTAAGCTGTTAAATGTTTATTTTTATTAAGAAAAGTTTAAAAAAAATAAGATAAATAAACAAGTATATAATTATTAGAAATAGATTGAATAAGCTGATAGCAAAGAAACAATCATTTATGTGTGCAGACATAAATTATTATTTCTTTACATTGTTCAGAGATTT
This sequence comes from Eupithecia vulgata, assembly GCA_946478455.1. NCBI lineage: Eukaryota > Metazoa > Arthropoda > Insecta > Lepidoptera > Geometridae > Eupithecia > Eupithecia vulgata. The sequence continues at coordinate 3,003,731 of OX297874.1, forward strand.
TAATTATAAAAAAGATTGGTATTTTTTTGAAATTTTATTGTTTAAAAAAAAATTGTATCAAAATCAGCATGTAACTAAATATAGATGTAGTGTGAGCAATATTATTGAAATGTATAACTACTAAATAATTTAAATCCTGTTGAATTTAAATCATTTATCCCCAAAAATATAGATGTAGTGTGAGCGCAGTGCATCGCAAGCACATTCCAATGTAACCATAGAATACGATGTAGTTAGTATCAGAATCACAGACTTCACGTAGAGACACCGTACAATAAAGACGTATCAATAACACCATGAAGCTCTATCATTCCTCCAGGCCACCAGAGACTAGAAGAACAACAATCAATTTAAACATCTTCTTTTATTTTTATGTATTACATGGCGACCTTGCCTTAAGAACAAAGGAATCCGGCGAAAAACATTTTTCCCCAAAAATATAGAAGGAAAAATATGAAAATTAAATAGTTGAAGATTTTATCAAGAATGAAGAGAGAATAATAATTTTAATAATGAAGAGTGAATAAAGAAGAAAAATAAATATGAAGAAAGAAGAATTCAAATAATCACGATGAAGATAATAATTATGAAGCGCGAAGAAAGAAAATAAATGAAGAAAAATAATTGTGCAGTGAAGAAGTCATATAATATAGAAGAGTGAAAAATAAATACTTTTATATAAGAAATAAAAAGTATGAATAAAGAAGAGTGAAGAATTAAGAAAATATTAAGGAGAAAGAAGATATAATTTGTTGGAGGAGCAAGGGTTATCCCGGCTCAGTTAGCAGTGGTGTCCAGGGTATAGCCCGGCCCAAGCAGCGTTCCAGAGCAGCACGACCAGGACGAGTTCCAGTCTTCGCCTCTAGGATCAAGGACTTTGTAAGATGACCACAGCGTTGATAGAAGAATTTGTGGAGATAAAAGAAGACCAGAGTATTAATTAAGTGATTTTAAAAAAGTAAAGAAGGTCAGTAGATTTTATAATAATTTAAGGCGTTTATTTACTGAGGTTTTGAAATAATTTTCAGATTAATTTTAAAGGAAAATAAATAAAATCCTATATTGAAAAGTTATAAATGAGCAGATAATTATATCATTAGATAAAGAAAAGAATAAAAAATATTAAATTGTCGCAAATAATAAGAAATAACATAACTTGGTTTTAGACAAATTATTTTGAATGCTTATTTTGTTTCTTTATTTGGTAATTTTAATTTTATAATTTTATTCACAATGGGTTCAGAAAATTTTGATTTTTGCACAGCTATGGATTTTTTGCCAGTAATGAACGACAAAGAACAAGTAACTCGAGCGCTAATTGACGGAATAGATTTTTACAGTACTTTGTTAAATGAAATGGGTAAGAAAATTCTTATTAATTTTGTGTTAAAAACTAGACTGTCTCAATTAGGTAAATTCTATTTGCAATCAGAATATAGTAATGTAAATGAAATGATCAATGACATGAAAAGATATTTGTTGCCGAAAAAATCTCACGCATGTTTACAAGTAAAAATGTTAAATAGTAGACAAGGGTATAAAACTATTCAGGAATTTGGTCAGGAAATTGATGATCTTTTAGTAGAATTGACAATAGCACAATTAGATTTTTTAGGTAATTCACACAATGAAAGTAGGGAAATTTTATTTCGGGTTAACGAACAAACAGCCATAAAATGTTTTTGTGATGGGCTTTCCAATTATGATTTAAGATTATTCATGGCATGTAAACAGCCGAAAACACTCCTTGAAGCCATCCAAGTTGCCCTAGATGAACAAATATTTATAGATAATAGAGCCAGGAATAAATTTAGAAATTTTGAGTTTAAAAAAGAGATACTTAAGCCAAATAACTTTTGTGATGAAAAGGAAAATAAATGTAATGTTCAAAATAAAACTAATGTTCTAAAGAGTGTAAATAAAGTAAATGATAATAATAATGGGTTTGAGAAAAAGTTACAAGAAATATCTTTTATACAAAATGAAAATCAAAGGAATGTTATTAGTAATAATGTTCAAGAAGTTTGTCATGTGCCACCTGAATCAGCGTTCTCGCTAAGCAAGCGAAATCTGATACCCAATGTACCGAGTGTCTGTCGCACCTCGATACCTAAATGCGCACCTTATAAAATCAAAGTAATGAAATATCATAAAGACATGGATTATGGAATAGTAGGTAATGATTCCAAAGACTGGTATTTACAACGTTCAAATGAACAAAAACAATGTATTTTGACAAAAAATAATGATAACAAGGAAATGGAATATTTGAGGAGAAAATCTTGCCGATTTAAGGGCTAATTACATGTATTTAAGAAAATAATTATGTAGATGTGATGTGTTAAGATAAAATTTGGAAATAAGATTTATAATGTTCTTAGATACTAGTGACTATTTTGACTTGACTTTGACTACGATTTACCAAGAACTGATCAATCTATGGTGTTATCAATGACGTTGACTTGAAACGATGACGTAAGAAATATTAAGAATGTATATGTACTTAGTTTAATAACATGTGAAAAAAAACTATCAAATGATATTAACAATAATGAGAGGTAAAAAAAAAAAATAAGTCTAAGTGAATTTCTTTCTAGAAACTGTTAATGAACATAAAGAACGTCAATAAAATAATGAGAAATGAGAATAAACAGAATAAAATATTAGTATTGTATTCAATAATATTTTTTTTTGTATAGAATTTTGTAAAGTTAAGCTGTTAAATGTTTATTTTTATTAAGAAAAGTTTAAAAAAAATAAGATAAATAAACAAGTATATAATTATTAGAAATAGATTGAATAAGCTGATAGCAAAGAAACAATCATTTATGTGTGCAGACATAAATTATTATTTCTTTACATTGTTCAGAGATTTTAATTATAAAAAAGATTGGTATTTTTTTGAAATTTTATTGTTTAAAAAAAAATTGTATCAAAATCAGCATGTAACTAAATATAGATGTAGTGTGAGCAATATTATTGAAATGTATAACTACTAAATAATTTAAATCCTGTTGAATTTAAATCATTTATCCCCAAAAATATAGATGTAGTGTGAGCGCAGTGCATCGCAAGCACATTCCAATGTAACCATAGAATACGATGTAGTTAGTATCAGAATCACAGACTTCACGTAGAGACACCGTACAATAAAGACGTATCAATAACACCATGAAGCTCTATCATTCCTCCAGGCCACCAGAGACTAGAAGAACAACAATCAATTTAAACATCTTCTTTTATTTTTATGTATTACATTTTCTAAAATTTGTTAAATCATCAGTTTTAGGTTTTAGGACAATATTTAGGCAAAATCGAAAACGAAACGTAAAATGGGGAATCCACTTCGTTCACTCCGTGTTCATTCACATTGACCATCCAGCCATAAAATTTAGTGCAATTCTATTTGTCCCATCGATGGAATCGAACCCAGTCGCCCATCCATTGATCCATTGAGAATAGCGTAATCACTCTGCAGGTTGGGGATCACAGTTCGGTGGTAGATCTATTCTGCAAGAAGCGCTGCTGTCCGCCCCCCGGTGTCGCGAGTCAATGGACGTGCTGCCTCCACTGCTGCAATTTCTCTTTCCTCTTCAAGGTCCTCTTGAGGTAGAACCCTTTTAAATCAGAATATGTTTTAGTTTTAAGATAACATTTTATTTATGTAGTCAAAATAAAATACTATTGTTATAGAATGTTATATATAACACTGAGTATCCGGCAGTTAACATCAACAATCTAAAATGAAAATGTATAGTTCATCATGCATTAAAATAAAGAAGAAAGACCTAGTAGGTGTTTATCATTGTTAAGAATCAACATACCAACTGACAGTTTATAGAATAAATACACTTTCTATTTTTATATTGTGCAGATTGTGGCTTTTTGGGGGAAACTATGGCTATTTATAGCCCCTAGCACATTATCTACCCCATATTTGACAAGGAAACCATCAGAAATTTCTTTCCGTGTCCTGGGGACACTCACGACACATCCACTTGGGCAGTAATCTGAAATCAAAAGATGATTTGTATACAGGCCATTGTCACTAACAGATACCTGTTATGAAAAGGAATGTTTATCTCTGAAATTTACAAAACCACTAATTCCATAAATAATTTTACTAATATAAAACTAATAAGGTAGATTAGGTTCATAATAGTAAAATTATTTATACTTGAGTTCTTTATAATGCCAGACACAAGTTAGTAGATATACTTATATTCGAATTACAGCATGAGTGAAATGCTTCAGAAAATATGATATGGTTGACTGCCCTATGCACAACCCCCCTTCCGGTCTGTTCCTCACTGATAACTGCTATCCGCAATAAAACGAAGGTCAATTAGGACCTGTGAGGCATCACATTAAGGCAGATAATTTAGGAGTCTACACTGCTAAATACAAACCCTTTACCTCAGTACCTACCTAAAAGGGCAGTAATTTATTACTGACTGAGACTTTATAGACTAATATGTAAGAAAGTTACAGCAGGTAAATGTGGGTATTTTACTACCTATCCATCCCTAGTAAACTCACTTTTATATGCACTGGTACCCCTTCTCTGCGGGCAGGCTTGTGATCAATTTCGAGCTGCTTGGTAACATACATTGCCATTGCTTTGTTGGCTCTAAAGAGAGAAACAAATTCAGCCTCTGGGAGTTCACAAGGGTTGCTTGCGTCTCGCAGAGCTCTTCGCTCCAACCGCCTTCGTTTGCTTCTGTTCTGACCCTACGCCGCCGTCGCCACATTTGAATGAATAACTACGTAGAAATCCATTTCCACTGTAAAACCATTATGTAGGTAATCTTGAAGGTTTTAGTATTTACCTAGCTACCCATGGATGCATGCGCAATTCTATTATTATTTTTACATACCTATATTATTAGGTATTCTATCTTATTTTCTTTTACTACTGTATTTGTAACCAACCAACAAAAAGCAAAAGGTCAATAATCACATGTTTGTTTACATGCGGCCATATTTGTATACCGCGTTAATTTTATCCGCCTACAAGTCGACCCGGATAAATTTTTGTACCGATTTCCACTGCCGGCGTTTATTTTCCAAGAATTAAAGCGCCTTAGCGCGCTTAGTGGTAAATAAACGCGCTAAAATGCTATCTAAACGCGTTATCTTTTTATTAGCACCTTTTTGACATTAATCTGACATAAAAGCGTGTTAAAATAGAGGTTCATTCAGATAATTCGCTGCATTTCCAATGAAATAAACGCCAAGAAAAAGAAGTTGATGTTGATATCGAAGCAAAATATTAACACTAACGCGCTAATATAAGCGCACTTAGCGCGCTACGTTAAAATTAGCCTTGTATGATCAGCCTGCTGCTGTTGGTATGTAGATTTTAAACCGTTTTTATGGTTATCAGACAGAACCGGAAATGGTTGTCTATGGAATCGATGGATTTTGTCTATGGCCTCAACGAATTTTGAGTTTGATATAACATCATCTTACAAGGGTATCTTTTTTTTCATTGTCTTACGTATAACCCCGCCTCCATTCCATGACTATATCCTTGAACTAGACACTGCTGGTAGAAAAGTGACAAACCAGACACATATTGCCAAAAACTTAGAGGAAGAAGGCTAAAAACAAAGAAGTCAAGTCAAGTTATTGTCCTCTGTGTTTGACATTGACATTGGCAGTTCATCTGTGTCTTATGCGTTAGCATCTCTACATCTGTTCTCTTGAATGAAAACCAAAGTGCTGTACTCCCGATTTATTTACGTGTTATTTACTTTCTAAGTTTCTACACCTGAAAATCTGCATCTACAATGTTTTCTAATGTAACTAGTAAGTTTTATTTTATACTACCATTTATTTCTTAGGGTTACTTCCATAGAAGGAATGTATTCTTTGTATCTTTGTTTATAAAATTTCAGGAAATCCCGTTTTCAGACATGGAATAACATTAATTAGAAGAAATTCTACTGCAGTCCAAGCTGTCCTAAAACCAGATGGTAAGCAATACATAATTACTATTCACAAAATCCACTTTATACTACCTAAATTTATTTCTTCTGGCAACCCATCTTATTCCTTTTCTCTACAAAACAATTAATTTCAACCCTGTTAATTTGCAGATGGAGTTCAAGCAAAGACCCCACTTCAACATCCAGATTTTTTCCATGTGCACAACATTTTCACAGTAAATGATTTATTTGAAAATAGGGTCCACTATGGGCACAAAGAAGGCTCTCTGAATGACTACATGAGGCCTTACATTTATGGCTCCCGCCTTGGGCATTTGATTTTCGACTTAGACATCACAGCAGAGCATTTACGTAAAGCCCTCAACTTCACTGCACATGTGGCTTACCGAGGAGGGATTATTTGCTTCTTCAACAGAAATGCTTTGAATGCACACGAAGTAGAGAAGACAGCTATGGAGGCTGGCGAGTACGCCCACACTAGATTCTGGAGAGGAGGTATATTCACTAATGCAAATCATCAATTTGGTGCTGTGACAAGGTTGCCAGACTTATGCATATTTATAAACACCCAAAACAACATCCTTAACCAACACACAGCTGTGAGAGACAGTGCAAAAATGCTTATACCAACCATAGGCATCGTGGACAGTAACTGCAACCCTAACCTTATCACATACCCTGTCCCTGGCAATGACGATTCACCGATGGCTATAAAATTGTACTGCAAATTATTCAAAACAGCGATCCGCAGAGGTAAAGAAGCTCGATTAAAGTTCTTGCAAGAAAATAATGAATAGATTGTAATGAAATTAAAATAGGTAGGTGTTAATTTGTAGTTTTATTTATGTACATATTTTTATAGATATAACAAAAAGGATATGCATAGGTAACATTGAACACCTGCATTGACTATACACCTTTGGTTAAAATAGTTTTAGAACATAACAAAATAAGAATGATGATTTTACTCTGATTATACATTTTTGAAGTAACATTTATAAAATTTCATTAATATTAAAACTTAATTGGACTAAAATTAACAGTAATGAAAATAGTTTGACAGTATTAGAAATAAGACTGCCATTTTTATTTTGCTGTCAAATTAATTAAAAATAAAGTCTTTGTGACATCTCAATTCACACAATTGAATCACAGCAATTAAAAGCTTAGAGCTACTGATTTTATTTGCAAAAAGTAGGTATTCTCTGTTTTAGAACCAGTTTTAGTGTACCCATGTGTTTGGTTGGTGGAAGGCACATTCGTACGAAAGGTTTTATGTATGTATGTATGTCATATAACTTACAATATTGAGAATGTCATAATTTTTGAGAAAAAATATTTAATTTTGTGTTGAATATTTGTGTAAGTATACAAAACAAATGACGTAAGCGTTCCGCTATCTTTAGTCTTCAGCAAAACATCGTATTTTTTGCTTACACTATGTAGGTAACTATAAAGAACCGACAAAAACAAAAAACTTAAGGTCCCAGTTCATCTATAACGCACAGCAGTAGGTTTAAGGTTGTCGCAGAACTGCTAAACATAGAATGCACTTTTTATTCAATCAAATATGGGCTGATTTAAATGCTTTTCATTTTGACGGCATCAAATGACAGGCAGCTCGCGGGCTACTCGTTTGAAGCTTGGGAGCGACTGTGCTTTCACTGTAAAATGTTTCTAAATTTAACGAGTCTAAGTTCATACTTGAAAGCACATTTATGTGCCAGTTGCGTTGAATTAATATGCGAAAAGCTTTAAATAGCGCGCGTCCGGTGACCGAACTTGCGAGAGCGGTTTGTTTCGTGTGCATGAACTTCGACCTTAATACCTAAGCTGTACGTTAGGTGAGGTCTGGTCTTCGAACAATATGATGTGGTATGGCCACAAAGGTTTTTAACCAAGCAGTACTCGTCTCATCATATGCGGGTTAGGGTTATTGTTCTCCTCGCGACTCTCCCAGCTGCCCGTTATACACTTGGAGCTGCAGAGGTACTGGAGCAGTGGGATTCGGTACTTTCCGCAGAAGTCAACGAACTTTATATGCTCTACGCGGTTGTCGAAGAAAACTCCTGAAATGGGAAAGTGGAAAAGATTAATCATAAACAAGAGTTTAAGCATATTGCTCGGAGATGCAGCCATTTTTTAAAAAATGGCGTAATGTTTCGCGAAATGGTTTCGCTACTAGTGTGAGGCTTTAAGGCGGTGGTATACGTCAAACTAGCGCCGCCACATATTTTATTTTATTACTAAGTTGAACAAAGGATATTTCAAAAATCAAACGTAGGTACAGTTTGTGATAGATTCCTATTATAAGCTTTTTTAACGCCTCTGTAATAGTTTTATTCTATAAGTTTAGGCAGAATATCGAAGTTGTTGTGGGTGGCCACTAATATCAATTTTCGAAATACTGGCTAAACTAAATAGAATACAACTATTAGAGAGGACTTAAAAAAGCTTAAACCAGGTATCTCAAACTATACGATCAATTTCTGAAAGTTCTTTTGTTCAACGTAGTAATAAAATAAAATAGAAGGCGGCGCTAGTTTCACGCATACCACCGCCTATCGTTTTCAGAGGGTAATCTCTAATCTGTAAAACAAAAATAGGACAAAAAAATAAAGAAAAAATTGCGGTGGTCACCAATCGGCCTTTAGAAGGCTCCTTGACACACGCCACGCGTTCCCGGGATTTATTTAAAGGAACACATAAAGATACATCATCATCATCAGCGTATGCAGTACAATAAAAAGTAACTGCTGGTTTATAGTACGTTGCTCACCTAGGACCTAAGAACTAATTCAATACACAGTATGTATGTAATGTAATGTACCTACTTACTAACCACATAAGTAGGTTAGGTACCTACCCGTATTAGGCTAGCCGCATGTCCGATTTTTTGTCTGGATGGATTTATGTAGTCTATCCGAAGGCGATTTCTGTATTTACATAATGTATGGAACGAACTCTTTCGGATAGTCGAATACGCCTATCCGTAGTCATCCGACGACAATCAGACAAAAAATCGCAGTATGCGGAGAAAATGTAAAAATTGTAATACTTACTATAGAGCCAGTATAGAGCAAAGTGTCTACAAATGGTGTAGGTACAATTATCAAAAACGATATTGGTGGAGTTTACTAGATCCTCTCCTAAATCGCACGAGAAGAAAAGTTATGAAAAGCAAATCTTGAGTAATACTAATAATGTAGGCAGGTGTAGGTTTTAAACCATAAACTAGTAAGTAGGTATACTGCGTTTGAAACATTTTCTAATTTTTTTGTTTTGTAGAAAATTTCCCCAGTACGAGTAACGTACTATAAAGCAAAAAGCTAGGTGTAGGTTTGATTGAATTGAATAGGCTTGGCTTGAAATTTGATTTTTTGTGACGTGCCCAAAGAGTCCTGTAAGGTCTAAATCTGGTCTAAATGATGCTCCGAAACTACTAGACCGATTTGAAAAATTCTTTCACCATTAGAATCCTCCATTATCCCTCATGAACATAGCCCATAGAATTTACCCGTGCGAAGCCGGGGCAGACCGCTAGTATAAGATAGGTTTTCCAGGTACTATACCTGTCTTTTACGGATTTGTTATAAATTACTTTGTAAACTAAATTATTATCATATTGTTATGTCAGATACACTACCACGGCAGGTTATCTTCGAACAAAAATAATGGACTTTATGTCTATGCCCCGTCTATACGTAGTACACTTCTTAGTTTAAGTACACTACGGATAGTGGCACGTGCAGGCTTCGTCACCTTGACTCTTGACCTTCAAGAAAGTGTTCGATGACCATTCTAATATCTTTAAGTGCTGAATAGTCTAATAAAGGTTGTAAGATCAAGTGTACACAATGACGCATGCATGAAGCTATACTTTGTAGCTACAAAATGTAGGTAACGAACTGGTGTGAGAGTAACAATTAGCTATACTTGCAGACTGCAACAGAGAGACAAAATCAGTTCCATTTTCAAATATAAATTCAAATGAAATGTATATGTTCTTTGTTAATGTAACACGAAAAAGTCGAGCCTTTATGCGACGAATGTATTGTACTGGCTGATAATTTCAATCAAAAATTAAAAATAAAAAATACTTTTACTCCCACCCCACCCAAGGGCAAATTCTCAAGATATACGCCCGCTAAGCCACGCTATAATGACACTTTGAGCAAGATAAGTGAAAAATAGCTTTGTCATCTCGTCTGTTGCGTCTTCATAGAAACTACTTCAAGTTTCTTTTGTCACACTAACTAATTAGGATAATCTAAGTTTTTGGTCTGACTATTATACAGCTCTGCAGGATCCAGGTATTTCAGTAAAATCCCGAAAGACCGCCGATAAGCCAACTCGGGGCGGGAAGTTAAAATTTTCTGGTTTATATATTTTTTATATCTGCTTGTTTTAAATAAGTAAATAGAAAATCCTTTACGATTTGCATCTTACTCAATACCGAAATGCTTAAAACTAGCTAACCTTTGCACTTCGGGTTGACGCAACATTGTGCGGCCCCGAGATATTTCATCAGCGTGTGTGGCACGTCTCCGGGCGCTATTGGGAGCCGGTGCAGCTTGATGGTGCGACCTGCCAGCTCGAGCAGCGTCGGTGGTTGCAGAGTCATATCTCGGACGAAACGCACCACGAGCGGGTTGTCTCGGAGACTCAACTGGAATAGATGCCATTTTGGTTTTAGTGATCATTGTCCTATGTCGCAGAGCGAAGTAACATGACCCAGGGGCCAGGATCGTATGGAGTGGAGGGAATGTTACTGCAATACCAATCTACTACGGTATTGTATCTTGTTTTAGAAATTATTATTTTATTCACCACAATAATTTAGGTAGGTGGGTACATACAGTCAGCGTTAATAATGGCTGGTTTTGTAAGGTTTTGACCTCATCAGGATTTGGTTTGTTACTGACTGTGCATATTTCTGGAGAAGAGAACCTAGGTGTACATTTCTTGTTATTAGTTATTACGTACTGCAGATACTTTTCAGTCAGAGGTGTGTTAAACTAAACCTGACCGGGATTTGATACACGAGTGCGAGCAATTAGCACAGTCCAGTAACTCCCAGCTATGGCTACGTCTTGTATGTACTTAGACTTACCTACCTATATACAGTGTGGAAATTAAACTCAGGCCCTGGAGGGAAACTACTTAAAATCCTTAAGCTAGCTCATTTTACTTAAAGGAGACATTCCTTTATTTTTAAAAAGAAACAAATCTGCATTAAAATATTTTTTTAAACTCGCTTGCTTCGCCCGGGACTCGAACCAACTAAAATTTTAAAAAATAAACACTCTTTATTTTATTATACTAATCGGTAGTATTAATATTCAGGATAAAGTTTCTGTAACAAACATTTGGTCTTAAAAATAAAAATAATCGTTAAATCTAACATCAACTTTATTTTACTATCAATTTTGTAACACTTAAATTATTTAACTGATAAATTGTTCGAAATGAGCCCCGTCGTTCCGGCTACACAACATTAGTCGCCGTTGAAATTCATTTCTTGTAGCCTTCAGCAAAGTGTTGTGGTGTATGCCCCTGATAACATTTTCTACCGCAATCCTTAGCTCTTGAACGGTTTCATAGCAAGTTTCATAAACAACATTTTTTACATGACCCCATAAAAAGAAGTCCATGGGCGTCAGGTCTGGACTTCTTGCAGGCCATCTAATCGTGTTGTGTTGGAGAGATAACAGAACTGTTACGTGTCTTTTACTTGTTAAAAGTGAACAGTAACCAAATATTTTTTAGAGAAACTTTATCCTGAATATTAATACTACCGATTAGTATAATAAAATAAAGAGTGTTTATTTTTTTAAATTTTAGTTGGTTCGAGTCCCGGGCGAAGCAAGCGAGTTTAAAAAAATATTTTAATGCAGATTTGTTTCTTTTTAAAAATAAAGGAATGTCTCCTTTAAGTAAAATGAGCTAGCTTAAGGATTTTAAGTAGTTTCCCTCCAGGGCCTGAGTTTAATTTCCACACTGTATATTATGTAGCCAAGCCATACCTAAGGTTGTTCGTCGCCGGTTGACGCGAAATTCAAAATAATTTGTGGTTTTTAATAGTTAATAGTTTCTGCGTTCCGTAGACAACGAAACGAGCGAAAAAGGATTTGCCGCAAATCGTAAACCATTTTCACACTCATGATAAAACCAACTTCGATTCACTGGTATTTTGGATTTGGGAAAATGTAGATTTTATCACCAAATTTCGTATTTTCCCAAATGCTCCCAAAATACAAATGAATCATAGTTGATTTTATCATAAGTACTTATACAGAAAATGGTTCCCGCTTCGAAACATCTTAACACGATAATAGTGCAAAAAATTCCACTACCGATAGTTTATCCTTTTATCAGATTATAGACCCACCTCTGTCAGACATCTCAGCTTGATTATCTGGGTAGGTAGAGTCTTGAGCCTGTTCTTGTGGATTAGGAGAGACCGAAGCTGGTTCAGATTGGCGATCGAAGCTGGAAGGTACTCCAAGTAGTTGTCGCTCAGCACCAAGGCTTGCAGGGAGGTCAACCGGCCGACGGTTTCCGGGACCTCAGCTATGTTGTTGCCACCAACTGACAGGATTTGTAAACTGAAAATAATTATACACTTGTGTTAGAAAAACGTACTAATAAAATAAATAAATAACCCTGGACAATTCACACAGCATTACCTAGGCCCAAGCTAAGCAGAGCTTGTGTTATGGGTACTAGGTAACTGATAACATAATACAATACCAGAACACCCTGAACAAATGTCTGCAGACCGTACACACATTTGTCCCGAGGCGGGAATCGAACCCGCAACCTCCTGCGTGGCAGGCAGACCTTCGCCCATCACGCCACACGCCACACGGTCGTCGACGTACTAGGAAAGATCACCTTCCCAAAATGTTTTATGACATCAATACAATATCTACAATAGAAAAACACTTTATTGTACACCAGAAAAAGAATATTAAAAATATAATTATTATTTATTTAATATTATTTACTGACATCAAATACCTAATTTATTACTTTTTATTTTCTTGTCATATTATTCCTGTTTTTTGACTTGCATTTATTTTAATTGTACTATGAACTTAATCGAAACTGACATAATTCACAAAATCTGATAGAAAAAATGCTTGTATAATTTTTCTCTGTAAGTAACAATGTTGTAAGCCTGACCAGGGCAGACTAGAGATACCAATCAAATAATTTAAGACCAATGTAATATTACCTACCACCTAGTTATACAACAATAAACTCATTTATCAAAAAAACATTACATGAGACAAGTACAATGGGCGGCCTTATCGCTTAGAAGCGATCTCTTCCAGGCAACCTTTGACATCTAACAAAACCAAGCAGGGCGTCAATCAAATTTTAAAGTGTTGGTTCGAAAATCAAGTTAGTTAGGCAGGCACAGAAACTTATTTTTCCGTGAGTAAATAATTCATATTTAGGTAATAAAAAAATGTCCCAAAAAATTTATATTTCGGCGGGACTTGAACCCACGACCTTATCCCTAAGTATGGGAATGCTCTAACCAACTGAGCTCAGTTATGTACTTGATCGTAATATCAAGTACATAACTGACGACGACGAGTCGAAAATCTTTGGGACTACCTTCGGAAGTTCGGACTCTAAGCCCCACTTGCACAAAGTTTTATTTTGATTAACTTTGACGTATTTGTATGGTTAGACAACTCACTAATCAAAATTAAGCCCGTTAATTATCAAGTGCAAGCGGTTCTAAAGCCGTAAAATACTTGGGGATATTATTTAATTTCTTGGAGATTATCAGATTAATTTTGTCGCATTAGTTCAGCGAATAATTATAGATACCTGGGCAGATATATAGATATATATAGTACATTTTTTCATCTGTGCTACCGAACGGTAGTTTAGGTGCTAATGCTAACCGATAGGCGATAAGTATTAATAATAATATCTACCAGCTTTATAGAAACTTACTAGTGGTTTAATTCCACTTCTGCCACCAGTGGACAAAAAATTGAAGTGGATAAATTTAATAACTTCTTATTTGATAATAATTACTATACAAAAAGCTTTATGGTATAAAATTTGACTTGTCTTTAGTGCTTATTTTGTAAGCCTAAAGAAATAAAGTTAGTGAATTTTAGAAGGCTAACGGCGACGGATAACGAGAACCTTGATGGTCAAAGGAATGCCAAGAAAAAGAGGGCTTTTTTTGTACGCTAGTAGTAAGTAGTGTTATAGGTTCAATCACATTCAATGCTTTTTTTAGATGAGTTCCAGAAATCGAGGAAAGAAGCGAAGTCCTTGTAGCAGCCAGACATTAGATAAGTAGGCAAGCATCTACCTAATGTCTGTCTGTAGTTACTAGATAATAAAAATAATCACATGTAAAATCTATCAGCAACAATGTTTCATTTAGGTGAAGCTATCTTATCTGGAGAGGTTATTAATAATGCCTTAGTGTCTGTCCTTGCCTACAGCAGTGCCATCTAGCTTTTAATACAGACGAAAGAGGCAGCATATGATGCCATTTTGTGAATAGGAAAGCCATAGGATTTCGCGTTTAAAAAGGAGCGGGATAGAGCAGAGCGGCGCGGCGTAAGCTCAAACATCAAGTTTTTGCTGATTATCTTTTAATTAAGACTTTTGCAAAAATAAGCCGAATGTGCCCTGGGTATTCTTCTATTTAGTAGGGTGTTGAAAAAATCTTGTGATTGATAGTTAAGAAGAAAAATTTAAAAAACTAAGAAAACTGATGGTACTTTGCACAATTATTTCTGATATTTAAAATAGTTTTTTCGAGCCGAAGGGGATCTGCCTTGTACACCATAGATTATTGTTTATTTTTAGTTTATTCGATAAAGATGAGGGAGAAAAATTGTTTCTCAATTCACTTCTAGGCCTAGCGGCCCGCCGCGCCGCCGCCCGAACTTCGCAGTTTAGATTAGTATATATCCTACATACCTGCATGTATATAATATTAGTACCTACTATTATATTGTGGCTTATGCAATGATATTATAATAATAATAATAAGTTTATTTATTTCCTCTTACAATAGGTTTACATTAGGTATCTTAAACATAGTATCTAGTGTTATAATTTGAGAAAAACCTGTATTGTGAGAGGCTGGAGCCTGCTATAGGTTTTTGAAAAAAAAACCTGTAACTGCAGGTCTCCAGTGCCCGCACTCCACGGATTGCCTGCATAGAATAAAACATTTGAGTTTAGTAAGACAGTGTTACTAATAGTAACACTAGTGCTACTATATAATAATAAAGGTACAATTCAATGTGAGTTGTTTTAGGAAACATATTTGAAGAAAACTATTAGTAAAAATAATAATTGAATTAAAAACCAAATGTATGTGGGGTGAATGTTAGTGGTATTTGTGTGTGTGCGTGTGCCTATTTGTGTAGATAGTGTAAGTAAGTGTGGTGTAGTGAGCGTGTTTGGTGATGGATGATTGAATGGATACTCCTGAGGACACCGGTCTCTTAAGAGCCCGGGCAACAGGAGCCACCATGTGTGAGTGTGTTGAGGTATGTACTGTGTGTATGTGTTTGTTTGGGTACAACACCCAACTATCCCCAAGTCAACCTGCGACACAGGAGGTTGCGGGTTCGATTCCCGCCTCGGGGCAAATCTATATAAAAAGTACTTAATTCAGGAAGGGGTGGTTAAAAGATTTTCAGTCTCTTCATAGTTTAAGGTTTTTAGCCATTTAGTTAGTTCTATTTTACACTTAGTGCGTGTTAGTGGAAATATGCTTAGCTTGGCGTTTACTTTATTGTAAATGTACGGTCCCAAGAAGCAGCTGAATCTATGTGATCGGCTGATGTTAAACTTGCGAGAGGCGCACACCTTACCTTTTCTACGCTTGTTTTTGACTAACTCTTCATTGTACTCAAGCAGAGAGTGTTTCGCTAAGACGATTTGAAGGATAAAGGTTTGTCTAACAGTGAGCAGGTTCCATTCTTTATATAGATCAACGGTAGGATATCGGTAGGGAAGACATGCACTCACTTTCAACCCTGCCCTTTGTGCTCTCTCCAGTTCTATGAGGTGAGTTTTAGCCGTACCACCCCAGGAGGTGATGCAGTATCCCAAAATAGAATCACACAGAGCCATATACACTTCACGGATAATTTTACGGTCAGCTACATTTCTGAGCCCCTTAAAAACATATATAAGCTTACGCGTTCTAGCAACAAGCATGTCGATTTGCCGTCTAAAAGTTAGGGTTTGGTCCAAGATGATACCCAAATATTTAGTGTTCTCAGATCTTAAGATGTGTGGACAAGAACAATTGGGAGTAAACTGGGAACAGTGGTGAGCACGAATTGAAAAAGAAGAGGGTGGAAGCATATTCGCTCTTAACGATATTATAATATAAATGAGGAGCTTATGCCACTTAGAAATAAAGTGGCTGTCTATTGGTAAAAGAATTTTCAAAATCGATTCAGTATGGCGCTCATTAAGGGAGGCCTATGCCAGCAGTGGACTTATTAAATTATATAGGCTGATCATGATGATGAACTCATAATTTTACAACTTCATAATTCTGTATAGAAGCGATTGAACAGCTCAATTAACAATCGTTAAAAAGGAGGGCACCTCATTAATCAAGTTTAATTATGTACCTACCTACACAGGCAGAACAGAAGTAGGTACATAATTCGTGATTGTAGTTGCGCGCGGCAGCCTCCCCATAAAGAGTAGGTACTACATTGTACATGTACACCTAAGAACTCAAACTAGCGCCGCCGCCACCTATTTTATAACCAAAGTAATTTTTTTATCAAAGTAGGTACTCACAGCGTTTCGGCTCTCGGTGTGAAACATCTATTATACTAAATTGAATAACGTAAAAAATAATCTGTCAGCTGTTTTTGATATTTTGCGCGCTCCTAAATATGGTGAAACCCCGCACTTCTCGGTTCGAACTATGTAGTAGGTACCTACCTGGCGGCGACGGCGTAAGCTCAAAAATAAAGTTTTTGCAATAATAAGCCGAAGGTGCCCTGGGTATTCTTCTATTTAAAATGGTGATGAAAATAAAAAAATCTTGTGATTGATAGTTTACACTTGCGAGACAAACAAAAATGCTTTATCTATGGTAACAGTAATAAGTAACCTACCTACATAATTAAAGCAGCATCATTAACGATAAGACGGTGGTGTGGGCATCAACAAATCAACATCTTTGGGTTGTTTAAAATAATGTCGGTAGGTAGGTATTGTAATTTGTATTTACTCTGATTGTTTTGATCTGAATGTTGCCGACTGTTATTTGAGTAGCTTATGATGACATGACTATGCGATTTTTATGTTTTCGCATAGGTAGGTATTTATGATATTCTGTATACATAATATATAATAATATACTTATATAACAATAACAATATACTTATATTGTTTCAATTTGACAGTAAATTGTAGGTACCTATATAGTTAGGTTAGAGATATAAAACATAATGCAGTGGTGGTAGCCGTGGTAGGTACTGATAGGCAGTTCTAGCAAAATTTCTTACTGGATGTATACCTATAGCATATTATTTGTACCATTATTTGGCAAATAAAAAGAAATGCTGGACAATTCACACAGCATTATCTAGCCCCAAGCTAGGCAGAGCTGTGTTATGGGTAGGTACTAGAAAACTGATATACATATCAGTAATATAATGCTATACCTACATAGATAGATATTTTTTATTATATATAGAAAGCGACCAGAACACCCTGCACAAATGTCTGCAGATCGTACACACATTTGTCTCAAGACGGGAATCGAACCCGGAACCTCCTGCGTCGCAGGCAGACCATCGCCCACCGCGCCACAGAGGACAGAGGTCGTCAAAAATGTTCGAAACCCTCTCGGCGCGCGAGTTACACTCGCACTCGACGGATCTTTGTTTTCTACTTATATAGCATTCTACTTTGGAAAACTGGATGGAACCATATGGAACAGTTTGATCTCAATCTCAGTAAATAAGGAAAATTGCTGAGGTGCCGAAGAACATGGGCACAACAGGGTGCCAGCCACGTAGGTTATAATATGTACTAAGCCGAAAGGTGATTTGGCAAGAAGTGCCTGTGAGATAAAAAAAATCTTTAATATCTTCAAATTTACGGATTACGGATTTTTCCCTTTACTTGTGTTATAAATAACGCTATAAGACCTTGCTTCTTGTCAAATTTCATGACTAGGTCAATCGGAAGAGCCCTATTAGGTTTTGTGTGCATGTGATTCCCTAGGAAATTTCAAAATATATGGGCATAAAAGACTGTAACTTTTGATTGCGTTGACTTAGAAGGTTGATTTATATCGCGGCTCCAGAGGTAACGAACTTGAGTGTAAGATGTAAATGTGGTTTTTGTTGTGTGTAAATTTGGGGAACGGCTGCTACTACAAATTTAGCTCCCCTTCAAAGAACCCAAAACAAGGTTATTAAAGTCCTATACCATTTTGACTATTTTACGCCGACTCAAGAATTATACAACAAAACTCATATTTTTAATATAGAAAAACTTTACATTTATAATACCTGTATTTTAATTAAAAAAATTACCTCAAACTCCATTCAATCAAAAATTAAATTAAATTTAAGAGAAAATAAATACAATTTAAGAAATAAAATCAAATTACAATTAGCTAGTTCACGTACTAGCTATGGTAAAAAAACAATATTATCAGAGGGAGCTAAATTGTTTAACAATCTGCCAAACAATATAAAGGAATGTGTTAATCTTAATGCATATAAAAATAAACTTAAATTACATGTACAAACTATATAACAATAAACGAATAAAAAAAAAAATGCTTAACTTTCTAATATTACTATTAAAATACATAATATAATATGGTCTTCATACTTACCAATTTAGTTTTTCAATTACCAACTTTTTATTTTTTTATTGTTAAAGTTATTAATTATTTGTTAGAGTTAGTTATTTACAAAACACTGTTACATTGTATTTAGTTACATATAATATCTACTTAGTTATAATTTTAGGTACCAGAGGTTAGTTAAGTTTTTTAATATTATAAACCTAGATTAATTTGTTTCTATGTATCTCATTATAAGTGAACCACGTGTGTTTGTATGAGAATAAAGTTCTTTAAACCTAAATGTCAACTCGATACCTCTACTCGTTTAGAGGGTTGACAGACGGAAAACAAAGTGAAATATTCAGAATTTAAAAAAATCATAGGTATGTTTATCCCCTTGGGGTCTAAAATCACCCCCTTTCGGCTTGGTACACGTGTCGTAACACGTGTACCAGTGGCAACCAGTTAACAATTTTTTTCTTTATCCGAAAAAAAATTAGCGTTAGCTAAATTTTGTGAAAGAAAACGCGTCCGGAGCCTCTAGAAGAAGCTAAATGTCGAATTTCGCATGTCTGATAAATACATGTCTGCGGATGCGGTGACCTTGTCATCGCTCCGCTCGTTGTATTAGCAAATAGCGAGCGACACATGTTCAATACGAATGGGGCTTCGTTAACTATCAAACCTGCTGCTATGGCTTCAAGAACACGTGATTGGACTACCATTTACATCGATGTCTACGTCTGGTTAACTAGCAATTACAATTTAATGTGCTGTGAGGTGTTTGTCAAGGGCTTAGAGATAGATTTTCGGGCTTAAATCCAGTGCTTTGCCTTGCAAAGTCATCCAAAACCATCAGAAAGACATCAAAAACGTTCGCATCAAAGATCCTAGGATCCTACGTTCGTTTGCTTTTTCATGACTGAAAAGGCGCGCCCCTGCGGGTCGCACCGCCGCCGACGCTAGCGCAGTGATCGTGTTATACTAGACTAGACTGTCTATTCCACACGGTGAATAAGTGTTGACTAAGTATCTACAACTATCTTGTCAATGTCCAAATTTGTCTGCAGATTGATTTAATACCAAGAAGCTTATATCCTGTAATTTAATACTAATGGACTAACAGTTGACTGCAGCTGATTTGTTTTAAACATCTAACTGGTGTAGCCGAAAAAGCCAAAGTGCTTCGTCTTATCCCAGTTTTTGACTGATTTCATGGTGTTACTTCATTATAATATGCTAACTCTACCGATCGGTGCCACAAAAACACAGGGTACCTACCTATATTTTTTGTTTAAGTCGGTTCTATTACACGATAAAGCAGCAATTTTTTTCAAAAACTGAAGAAATGTTTTGTTTTTCATGAAACTTTAATATTTTTGGTACTTGCCCTTCATATCCTATGGCCGTGGCCTGTAGTAGGTATACCTACCTAGATTTTATGAAGCGCGATTTGCGCAAAGGTTGGTATTACGCAGTTATAAAGCGCCTATTTGGCTGCAGGTCGGTACTTATTTCAACTTTTGCGCCCTCGTCGCCGCTCCGCGCCGCCGCCGCGCCACCGCGCCATGCAAAGATTTTGTACCTAGGTAGGTAGTACCTACCTCGAAAGAAGGCATCACATAAGAATAGATATCTATTCTTATGGCATCAGCTACATAGCTACGTACCTACCTTCTACTTTATAATCGTTGGCAGCTACATACCTATAACAATAGAATACCTACCTAACCCAGAATCAATAACATGTGAATCATGATCATTGTGCATAATATGAAAACAAATAAGTCTACAGAACACCGATCACAATGCTTCGTTTAAATACGATACCAACCAATAGGGCAAGGTTTAATGACTGCATTCAGCTTTTGTAAGAAAATACCTATGTAGGTAGGTACATTTCTAATCTATCAAATATCGTAAATAGGCAGGTAAGGACCTCGATACCTCTTTATTATTAATATTATATTATTATTATTTATTGTTCATGGATATAAAAAAAAGTAAAAACTAAAGTATATTTATTGTCCGTTGTAGCAAAATCGCTAAAGTAGGTTAATTAATAATTACCAATTAGACTGCGATAAGCGTAGGTAAACAAACAAAACGTCGTAATTAAAAAGTAATTATATTACCTGCTTAATTTCCATATATCCTTTGGTATATTCGCTATCCTATTGCCCCCAAGATAAAGGTACCTCAGGGTCGTTAACTCCAAAATTTGTTCAGGGAAGAATTTCAACTGGTTCCCACTCAAGTTCAACTCTCTAAGAGAGCCCTTAGCCGTGAAAAACGACTTCGGAAGCGACTCATTGGTGAGCTGGTTGTGTTTCGCAATCAAAGACGTCAACGGGCAGTTCTTGAAAACATCAGGTAAGCTGGTCAGCCTATTGTTACTGATATCCAAATTCTTCAAGTTGCAAAACAGGCTTATCGTCTCCGGTATCGTGGCTATTCTGTTGTTGTAGAGCAGTATTATCTCGTAGTTTTGTGCGCAGTGTTTTTCGTCGACAATGCTCCTCAGTTCTGTTGCCAGGCCGGCGGAGTCCAGAAGCTGGGTAGAGAGGTCTAGGGTCTTCTGTTCTCGGCTATCACTGTCGCAACTATCGGACGTGTAGCACTCCATTTTTGTAACTTTGGTTTAATGAGTTCAGAATCACATTATCAGTGGGTGAGCTGGTTAATATCCAGCGGCGGCGATCCGTCCGCCTCGCTCGCGACTCTCGCGCAACTGGCCGTTGGCTTGCCTGTTTAATAGATCGCACTATCAAGTCAGCCTGTGCTTACGTCCAACGTGCTGCTTCCCGCCTGATAGCGATATGGAATTTTCTTTATTTTATTACCTATTCAATCGTGTCTCGCCTGTGATTCAGGCCATTAATGCGATAAATCGATTTTTCAAAACAAAATAAATGAAAGGTGTTTTAGGGTACTAGGTAGGTAGGTATGATAGAATATGGGCTTAGTGTGGTCTTGTTATTGGTAGGTATTTTATTTCGTTATCTTATCGGGAACGTCCAAACCAAACAAAGAGCTGTAATTTATTAATCTCTAGTAGGTTAGGTATGCATGACTAGCACAAAGTAGCCCAAGTCTGGAGGAAACGTGTGATAAATGCCTTTCGTTTTTGAAGGATAACGCACAATGTGAGTGAGAATATTCTCACTCAGTTGTCTTCTAACTTTAACCTTAGCTACTTCATAAAAATAAATTTGTCTTTACCATAAAAGGTAGATCGAAAACCGATACTGGTAGAGCTCTATTAAACTAGATTACTTATAGCATAATATTGGATGCCTGGGATAAAGCGAGAAACGCTACTGGTATGTTTTGTGACCTTTCTAAGGCTTTTGATTGTGTAGATCATGGTAAAATTAATAGAAAATTAAGAGTGCGCCTAATGCAAAAATCAAGCAAATTGTGTATTTTTAAACCCTTACATCTATGGTAACGAACTTAAATATTCGAATTAAAAAAATACGATAGGTAGGGGAAAAACCCATAGAAGTCGAGTAGTTAATCGAATAGAATTTTAAAAATGAACTGGTTTCTTTACAAAAAATTATACAAAAATCGCTTTAAAAAACTGTTTTAATTGAAATGCTCTAAAGTATCAGCGACAACACCATATTATTTTTTACAAATACATAGCCATACTGCTGTTTTATATAAGTAATCGTGTAGTTTTTCTATTTAATGCTTAAATTTTGAATCATTAATAGAAAAGAAGCAAAAACTTGATTTTTGCACTGACATTGCTTTACTCTGTCCCGCTCCTATGAACGCGAAATCCTATGCCTATCCTTTTCACAATTTTTGGCATTAGGCCCGCTCTTAAACACTATGGTATTGGCAACAAGGCACTGGACCTTATGCAATCTTATTTGTCTGATCGAGTCCAAAAAGTAGATATTGCTAAAGAAAGATCCCAAAAATTTTATTATACGTCCCACAAGGATGAGGACCCTTTTTATTCCTCTCTTTAATGGTGACCGCAAATTGATGCTCTCGTAGGCAGACTTATTTCAGCAGCCTATTTATGCGCTTGGAATAATTAGATACCTACCTAACCTATATTACCGATGAAGTTAGGTAGCTAGGTTAGTTAATTTCAGTTACTTCCATAGTATTTATATGTATTTATTACATATTATATTTCTTATGGTATTTTGCTTTGGGGACGGGCCCCTGACATCCAGACTCCAAAAAAGAGCTGTAGGCGTAATTTATAGGTAAACCCATAGATTTAAATCTATGGGTAAACCAAAGCCACGCTCTTTGAGGGAATTATTTAACGATTATTTAGAGATGTTATATTATGACAGTAAAATCGCAAACATCTATAAAGAAATCAAATCAAATGTTAAGGTAAGTACCTATGCACAAAAAAAAAGATAGCTTTTTGAAAAAATGTGATGATCACTATACATTAATACAAGAAACAAACTGAAGAAATTACTGCAAATACCATAATATAGATTATAAATAGTAGGGAATTTATGGGAAATTGCGTAGGTACACTTCTATACACGCTTCCATCTGAAGCATCTGAGCTCCCTATTCGTAAATTTAAATAGTACCTACCTACATAAACAAGATTCGCCAAGTGCGAGTGTAACTCGCGCGCCGAGGGTTTCAAACATTTGCCAATTATTTGGACAATCAATTTTCTGAAATATTTTAAAAAGTATGAAACTAACAGAAATTTCAAAAAGTGTTTTGAAATGGTCAAAACGATACCTTTCATTTGATACCCCACATGGGTAGGTACCCCTTTTTGAAAAAAAATCCCCTTTTTTGACCATTTTTCAAAAACTATTATTATTACAGACTTCTCTATATTTTTCCTGTAAAATATAGATTGATATCTACAAACGCCTAATACATTGTACATGGATCGGTCATCAATCTTCGGAGCTAGGGGGGGGGGAATGGTCAATTTTCCGTCTTTTTTTAAAATATTTCAAAAAGTATGAAACTTACAGAAATTTCAAAAAGTGTTTTGAAATGGTCAAAACGATACCTTTCATTTGATACCCCACATAGGCAGGTACCCCTCCTTTTGAAAAAAAATTCCCCCCCTTTTTGACCATTTTTCAAAAACTATTATTATTACAGACTTCTCTATATTTTTCCTGTAAAATATAGATTGATATCTACAAACGCCTAATACATTGTACGTGGATCGGTCTGCAATCTTCGGAGATAGGGGGGGGGGAAAGGTAAATTTTTCGACTATTTTTGAAATATTTCAAAAAGTATGAAACTTACAGAAATTTCAAAAAGTGTTTTGAAATGGTCAAAACGATACCTTTCATTTGATACCCCACATAGGCAGATACCCCTCCTTTTGAAAAAAAATTCCCCCCCCTTTTGACCATTTTTCAAAAACTATTATTATTACAGACTTCTCTATATTTTTCCTGTAAAATATAGATTGATATCTACAAACGCCTAATACATTGTACATGGATCGGTCTGCAATCTTCGGAGCTAGGGGGGGGGGGGAATTGTCAATTTTTCGTCTTTTTTTGAAATATTTCAAAAAGTATGAAACTCACAGAAATTTCAAAAAGTGTTTTGAAATGGTCAAAACAATACCTTTCATTTGATACCCCACATAGGTAGGTATCCCCCCTTTTGAAAAAAAATTCTCCCCCTTTTTGACCATTTTTCAAAAACTATTATTATTACAGACTTCTCTATATTTTTCCTGTAAAATATAGATCGATATCTACAAACGCCTAATACATTGTACGTGGATCGGTGTGCAATCTTCGGAGATAGGGGGGGGGGGTATGGTCAATTTTTCGACTTTTTTTGAAATATTTCAAAAAGTATGAAATTTACAGAAATTTCAAAAAGTGTTCTGAAATGTACAAAACGATACCTTTCATTTGATACCCCATTTGCCTTCCTAGGTCTCGTTTGAAATTTCAACATCAAAATTTGTACTGAAAATATTCATTTTCATTTTTCATTTATTTATATATTTTTTTCTTAAAATCAGTAATGGCGCACGAAATGTATCATTATTTAAAATTTCAAGTTAATAGCTGCAGTAGTTACTGAGATATTCAAGAAAAAGCGGGGACGGACAGAGCGAGACCATAAGGGTTTCAAAACCGATCTTTGAAACCTTATAAACGAAATCATTATCAAGAAAGTCTTTTACTCCATTGATGATTACATCAATAAATGATGTAAAAATGCTTCGCCAGATGTCGCCCAGTTCCGCACCGACAAAAGTATAAATTATGTACCTCATCATCATCATAATCAGCCTACATCAGTCCACTGCTGGACAAAGGCCTCCCTTAATGAGCGCCATAGCGCCCTGTCTTCAGCTTGCCGCATCCAGCATCTGCCAGCAGTCTTTCGCAAATCGTCATCCCACCTGGTCGGAGGGCGTCCTACACTACTACACTCAAGAACCAGCTAATTATAGCTCAGCTAATTATGTACCTATCCCTAGCTAAATAGATAAAGAGCTTGGATCTACACTATAATCTTTGCTCAATACTGATCGATTTTATTTACCATAGAGTTACTCTGTGAGTTTTACAGAGTAAGTTAAGTACATAGATCGAGAATGCCTTCTAGAGCGAAATGTCTATTGTAAACTGTTTTACCGACATAGCCTTCATTTTTGTTTTAGTCACCATGAAACGCCCTAGATGGCGTTACTAATGCATGCGTGACGTCATCTTCGGCTCCCATCAAATTCGACGTTCCGTCCGTCGACGACAGGTTCCGAATGTTACCGAATGAGCGTTCAAGTCAAGTCTGAAGAAACTAAAATCTGTCGTACTTTTTAGTGATGTAAATTTGAAAAATTAACAAAATGATATTGTAAAACCCTGTTAGAATAGTCATATTTTGATTTCTATTGTATCTAGTGATATAGTTTGACTGTTCTGTCCTTTTTGTACATCGTCGGCGTAGTGAGTTTAGTGCGAGTGCAAGGGTGGTAACGAGAAATGTGAAGTATCTATGAAGTTCAGGATTCTTAGGCCGTTTATTTTATACCTCTAATAATGAGCGGACGCCCTAGGACCACGTCATTCGCCGAGGGCAGCAAATCCGTTCGAAGGACTTTCGAAAATCAACCACCGAAACCACCTCTGGGAGGCGTAAAAATCAGCAGTAAGTACCTTCCACCTAACCATTCTTTGTCGGCCATCGTGATTTCTTGTGCCTGTGACGTATCTTGATACTGACAATTTTAAAAATGGCCGCAAACTTCCTCTAATAATCTAATAAATTCCTAAATTACAACCTAACCTGGGGAATAAATCAATACGCTGCTGGCATTTCACGTCGTCAGCATTGGAAAATGGCCACAGACAGAGGTTTGCCTGCCACATAGGCCTGGCGTGTGACAGCTACATCATGTCAAAAGCTAGATTTTTGGGAAATGCGTCGTATTCTTTATGATTATCAGATGATATTATGTACTGACCTCGCGATTAATGACTTCCAAGTCGTAGACTTGTAACACGCACGAATACTTCGTACCTACGTCTATTACCTCTAGGTGGCTATAAATGGGAGCTACATAAATTTACCCTACATAGGTGCAAACCTTAGTTGCTTCTCACATACTTTGAGGTTACTTCTATCTATTGTAATGACGTAATATTAGGGACTACGCCACTGATCTTCCTGTAATCTCCAAATATTCTATTTCTAGTAAAATCCAATAAATTATGCTTTACTGTAAAACTAACCAAGAATATGCTCTGGAATCAACTGCAAGGAGCCTGGTCAAAATATATCATGAATCACATCATCACATAACATCAGTCACAATAACTAAATCATGCTGTGTCAAGATATTGTAATAGGTGCCAAACTATAAGCAGATGATTTAAATAATTACCTACCTTTTTTTCATAGATTGACAATCATTGGTAGCTGTCCAAATAGTATCCGATGACACTCAGCTGATTGAATAAAAATTGCTAAGGTTTACTTTACCTGAGCTCTAACTTCACATTAGAAAATCCTTGTTTTGTTACTTGCCATATTCTTGTTTTATCTTACAGTCCTTGTAAACCTCGGACTTAACATGATATTACAGCCTGGGACCAAAGAGTATTCCTCTAAAATGTGAGCATATGCATCTCATCAACACATACATCACTTACTCCTTACCACCATTCTCTACAAATTGGGGCTTAGGCCTCCAGCAGAAGAATTCTACTACTGACTGCGATTCCCAACCCACATGCCCAGTGATTATGGGCATTACCCCTATGAGATAAAAGCCACACACATCACTTATCATGGGGAGGCCTGTGTCTACCCTGTATAGGCTGATGTTCAGGTGGAATAGAATAGAATTTATTTATTTGTAACCTTACCAACTAAAACAAACGACTTAAAATTAAAGGACAAAGCTTCTGTCGATAATAGTCACAAAACAGTCTCGGTCTCAGCATGAGCTAGTTGTAAACACATTACAACCAACGCTGGTATTCCAACAGAGCCGTTTAGTGACGTCATGGAAGATAACACATACGACACAAAACAAATAAAAAAGAATAGAATCTGTTGGGACTGGATATTTCATAAAATAAAATATTTTATTTTGATAGCTTACAACACTTCATATCTACTCATCTTATTTTTGACTAAAATAAATACTAGGCAATTTTTCAGTAATAACATGTGATGTTATCATTATCAGTCAACATGTTTGTTTCTGAAATTAAATATGATTCTAACAATATTTGTGCATGGTAATTTTTCAACCCAACGTTTTGTCGTCTATGTATTATTTGATAATCTCCTCCTATGGCTTGATGGTTATTTAAAACATCCTGAGGTATCTTGAGTCCGGATCTGGACGATGCTATGTTATTAATATCTGTTCTAGGAATAAAAAGATTAATCTCGCTCCTCCATGTGGGGACACCTTTCTTTGAGTAAATATGTTAGTTATCGAGTTCTTATATGATTACGACTAAGATATCATCGCTACGATACTGGTTGTTGCAATACTTGCTAAATATATATACAAGATAAAGTTTATGTTAATAAATCAAATCAATCGAATCAAAAAGTCTTTATTTCCATAAATACAAAAATGTACACTTAGAAAAGGTCAAATTCTTAAAATAAAATATTGACACGGAAATAAAGTGATATTTTTTATTTCGGTCGCTTCGGTATGTAGACTAAAGTAAAGAAGCAACGAAGAAACCTTTAGCCTGTTAGTTGTTATTTTTCGAGTTGGAACAAAACCCGTATACCCCGATAGGACCTATATTGTAAACAATATAGGTTTAAAGGATATTTATTTCTCAAAAGAAATGACATTTCACTTATCTGAGAAAACATTTTGAAGTTAAGTATGTTAACCAAACAATTTTTTTGGTACCTACCTTTAGTACCTGCATAAATATGGAGTTTATGTAAAAGTTTTTCAGTTTTGTAATATCAATTATGCTATAGGTAATACATGTAACAGAAAGAAGACATTAAAGGAAAATAACAGGAGAATTTAGTAAGATATCAAAACATATAACACTACCCACACAATCCTGCACATTTATTGACTCCCATCGAAATTGTCAATATGGAGTCTCTTTCTAAAAAATGAAATAAGTTCCCAAAATTTTTCGACTTCGGCGGGACTCGAACCCGCGCCCCACCCTAGTGCGGGTAAGCACTATAACAAAAATCCTTGGAGTCTCTTTTGGTCATAATCATGTCATAGTTAAAGCATAAACAGTTAGTCAATTTATTATTTGATTATATGTCATTAACCCTCGAATACTCAAACGCATATCAGGTTTAAGCACGTCTCAAGTGACGATTTTTTTGACACATTTTCATTAAATTATGTCACAAAACCGCGAAAAACACGAGCTTAAATGTAAGTTGCGTTTGAGTATTCGGGAGTAAGTATGTGTTTTTTAAGATTGAGTTGTAAGTTGCAATATTGACCTGTAATATTCAATTTGACTCCATGACACCAAGTAATCCATTTAAGTTTTATTTAAACGATTGTATAAGAAATTAACTTATTCAAAAGATTGTTTAATCTAGTTCTACACACAAGAAAGTAATCATCCAAGCCTCTTTACAATTGACAAAACACCACTGTTCCTATATTTTCTACACTGCATTGTCCTTGTTAGTTGTTGCCTCTTTCTTACATTGTAGGTGAACAATTAGCCAGTGCCTAGTTTAAAACAAAGAGCCATCTATAAAACAAATTCAGCGTTTGCTTTGTTTCGTGACTCCAGACAGACAACTGGCATTTCGACTTTCGTACTTCAGTTTACGTGAAACGAGAATACGGAAAAATATTTATAAAAGCGATTAGCTTTCGTGTTTCGTTTCTAAAACGAACAACATATTATTTCATTGGATCATTCAAGCTTTGCTTCATTAGTACCTAAACTCAGCCACCTAATTGGTATACATACATGGAAGATCCGAAGGATACCTATTCATTATTGGTTCACGCTTATATTGCTGAACGGATCCGACTAAAACTTTACACCACCTACGTAATTTTATACCATAAAACTTGCCAATGTTATGTAATGTAACGAAATGGTGAAATAAGTAAAGTTGAATTCTCAGATCAGCGTACTTTTCATCCTGGAATGACGAGCAAAGCCGCTAGAAGCTGGTTTCAATACAAGGCAAGACAATTAATCTACACCCCAAAGAGACTGATTATGGTCAACCAAGAAAAATAAAACTCATTTAAATATACAGGTCTAACCCACTCCTGGAAATGATAACACAACGAAGAAGGTTCATTTAAATCCACAACCAAGTAAACTAGAACACCAGCCGATCTCGAATCGAGCTGACACGTGAAAAATTCACGAATCTCATACAAGC
Source organism: Eupithecia vulgata (assembly GCA_946478455.1). NCBI lineage: Eukaryota > Metazoa > Arthropoda > Insecta > Lepidoptera > Geometridae > Eupithecia > Eupithecia vulgata. Next base: position 3,033,383 of record OX297874.1, read on the forward strand.
GAACACCTCGTGGTCGAGAGCTCTGCATTTTTAATAGAGTAGCCTTGACACCGGATCCGTGGCTTGCTAACATCGCTAATGAGATTGCTGAAGGCACCTAGCTATCACACTTTACATTTTTGAGGGAACACACTCGATTACTCTAATTACGCGAGCAGCGTCTTCACGCTATTGATTTGATACCTACTACATACTCTTCAGCATTGCTTTAAATAAATCACTTGTTTTGCCTTATTCAATTTTAAAGTAATCTGAAACATGTGAGTAACAAAATTATCTGCAACCACATTTTTATCAGTAGGTTTTTGTGCATCGAAATGTCGATGTTTTTGTGTTATTGATCACTAGCTTCTGACCGCGGCTTCGCGTGTATTACTGTTTAAAAGTAACTGATGTAATCCAGGTCTGTCTGTATACTATAAAAATCAATTGGTGTTCGCTAGTCTCGCCTTAAAAACGGCTTGACAGACTTGTTGTTTATTGTTTGCACTACAGTGACGGCTTAAAAGAAAAAAATACAGAACCCTGCCTACCAGGCAACAAAGTTACAGGCTACACCTAGTAAAATATATTAGATAGGTATAATTAGGTATGTAATTTTATAAAATAAAGATTTTTTCATGTATTGAACTATACACTAGTCAAACTTAATGCAAATTAGATTTGAAATCCTTCCGATTTCAAAGAGACAAGTAACGTAAATTGCGTATAAAAAGACGCGGCAACAATTCAAATATACAAACTTTCACATTATAATAATATCAGTGTGATTCCATTGAAATTCTGTATTGAGTGGGCTGCAAATGTTGCCATGATAATAATATAGGCAGAAGTGGGGATTTCCCCTTGTTTGCAAACCTAAAACTTTCGGTGTACATAAACCACATAAGAAGGATAAAGACCTATATGCATAATACCGTAGACGTCAGATTTAAGGGTCCCATATCACTCATCCAATATTTCACTAAATTTCTTTGAAGGATGCTCATTCATTCTACTCGTCAAAAATCATAGTCCAAGACGCGTGTATCTTTGTTACCAACCTAAGCTCCTACCTGATATTACATCACACTAATTTTATAAATTTGGTGGAGGAAGTTTGGATGCATAAATGGATGATTGTTACTCTTTCACGCCAAAACTTCTCAACATTTTTTTTGCATGGGCTCTAGACCTGGACAAAAACATAGGCTACTTTTTAATCTATAAAATTTCAGTTTTCATAGGAAAGAAATAACGTTTTCATAGAAACAACGCGTACGTAGCCGCGGCCAGCAACTAGTGTTCAAATCTTTGATCAAATGTCGGCGTCGCTAGTAAATTGGATGAAGTTATCCAATTTCTTTGATCAAATGTACATTGAACAAAGATATTGGATGAGTGGAATGGGTACTTAGTAAGTCGGGCAATGCATCGAGCACTTGTGTTTACGCATATCTGTCAATTGTCCAATGTTATCACGTTCCGTTATCAGTGGCAGTCGTGGATCTCGCTATTTCGCGGCCGGTGTGACCGCTCCTGTCATTCGCGGAAGAACCGTGCCAACGCACTCTCGGCTCAACTTACCTTTCGCCCGTCCGTGGTTGCCGCCGACGACGTCGGTGCATATTGCAAAATTACCTAGTGGTTCGATAACCCACTTCCTCAATTCAACATCGCGACTGCCAGCCACTCGCGTCTATATCGGCTGCTATCCGGTATACGCGAGCAATTCCAAAACAATATACCGTTTCGCATCGATAAGTTTTGCCGAAATACTGTGCTCGCGACTCAGTTACTTTACATTGTACATCGGGGATGTGTTTTCTGTGAATCGTGAATAGCTATGAGGATGTTCTGTCGTGCTGCCGTTTTTGTGCAAAGTGATCAGCTGGATTGTGACGATGCTACGACGTCGCGGTACTTACACTGTGAATGCAGATCCTGACAACCGGTCTAATAGGCCCAAGTCGGCGGACTCTGCGTCACACAGCGTTAAAAAGTCTGGTAGGTTGTTTATTCGTCGGCATCGAGCACATAATGTCGGTTATAAATTGGTTCGGTCTGATTAACTCCTACGCTCGTTTGGACCCAAATCAGGGGTCAGTTGTAAGACCATGGTAGACCCTGATCAAGTCATAAGCAAGTCTACCGTAGTCATTAAACCGAGCCCTGATCGATCATGCTCCAAATGACTGTAGGTAGGAGTTAAGATATCTACCTACGTCTGCTAATTTTCATTGAAAAAAACTTACCTATTTGTAGATCCATGTATTTGATAAAATATTATTTATTATATTGATCTAATAGTTGCTAGCTACTGCCTAGGTATAACCTGTTGTCGAAGATCGTATATCTGATAGATAAGTGATAACAAATCTCTTTATGCTGTAGGAGTTACAGCCTGCCGCTATCTTCCTACATTCATTTGCTCAACAAAAGCCACTTAAATGTTCAGTTCAGCTATTGTTAATATGTTAAATATTATGTCGGTAGGTATATTATATGCCATAACTATACAATAAATAGCGAAGGTGAAATCCATTCACTGTGTTGGTATTTTTCGGTCCATTCATACATTCGTAGGCATTAAAATATTTAATGAATGCACATAACGTGACTTCAGTGGGTTGTTTGAATTCTGCAATTTTTATAGCTTTAGTTAAATCGCTCGATTGTTTTCAGTTTCATGTATATATATTCTTTTAATAAAATATACTTTCATACAATTTCCGTAAAATATTCACACGATAAGTTAATCAGCGAAAAACTAGCTGTAACATATTTATAGCCCCATATTTTACCAACGTCACATAAAATAATATGACACGATTAGATTATAAATACGACCTGCTCACTAACCAAGATATTAGACAGCTAAACATTCGATTTTACTGTTCGAGTATCAAAAATGAGAATAATATGTATACCTAAATCGATAAGTCGCGTGGTTGTGGTCGAAATTTACAGCTTCTGTCATGCTCTCCGCTTCGATCATCTTTGATCCAATATGATTTAACCTGGGCAGCAAGAAATAAGCTATTATTTTCAGTACCATAGTTTTGAGGTATCTATAGAGTAGCTCGAAGCGGTAACAAATTTGAATAACTAATTTATCAATCAATCATTTTTTTTTTTTTTTTTTTCTAATTTATCATAATGTATAGATATAAATATTTTTACTATGTACGTAGTTACCTAATAAGTAGACTGTAGTATTGTAGATTATCTGTTTACTTTGCTTGTTCACACTTTTTATGTTTCTATTGTTTCTCTTACTCGTGAAAATCTTTTAATAGCCTTCTGTTTCTATTTTCTTTATTATTATTTTTTGTATGTGCTGCTGGTTTTCCTTTAATAAATAAATAAATAAACTATCCAATGTTCTTGTTCATCCATCCAAAAGTACCAAACGCTTCCTAGATCTCTCCCGGTTACAAAGAAGAGAAGATAGTAACTGCCGGAAGTCCGGACCTTCACTCACATGCGACACGACACACGTCACATACCCTGTCTTGGAAATGCGCCCAGAATTATTTAAGTAATTCCGAGTTCATTAATCAGCGAGCTATAATTAGCTGCCGTGTCATATTTTGTACGAGAATTACCTTTATGGACTTATTACGGTCTTTGTCTCTTCCTTTTTTGATTTTTCAGCGTGCGTTGTCTCGCTCCTGCGTAGGGCAAAGACCTGCATTATTTTCTGCTAGTTCACACTGTTAATTTCTTAGAGATAACCCAGACTGCGAGGGCTTACGCACTATAGTACAAAACCTTAGTTTACGCTGATTACGCTCCATATTTGTACCTAATTGTAAAGTCCTCCACGATTTGTCTTTCACATCTAAGTCTGAAATCCTCTGCTCCGAAACTCGGAAGTGTCACTCGCATTCATTGGTAGTTTTTGTAACAGTTATTTGAATGTAATTAAACATATGTGTTGTTTCTTCGTTTGAAGAAATTATAGTCTAATAGAAATACAGTTAAAAGTGTAAGTTACGTGCCGTAACTCCGTATTTCCTTTCACTTTCTAGACTTTGCGTTCGTTCAAATTATATTATTTTATACTCTGTAGTCTGTCGCATTATATTTGCAAGTATCATTCTAACCGCTGCAGTTTTATTGACCAGAATTGTGAACCTTTCTTTTTCTTAGTTTCTACGCCGCCGATGAGAATGCAATATTTTTATCTATGTAAGAACCACCGAGCTCATCATTTTACGAGTACTATGCCAGTTTCACATGAACGTCTCCGATTATTAGGAAAGCAAGGCTACGGATTAGATGTCCCATTATGCTACATTCGGGCTAAGATCTTTGCCAATTGTTAACCGCGGTGTTCCTAAGATTTCTTTAAACCATTGAAAATAGGAAACCACGCGAGTTTTTACGACAGAACCTCGTGTTAAACACGCCTAGGAAACGTAATTGCATCTTACATGATTACGATGGCATAGCAACGCAAAGGCTTAGTTTCTAAGGTGAGCGATGCGTCATAGAGTCTGGTGGGACCGGTTCGCGGCTTGATTCCTCACTCCTCGACACAAGGGCCTTGGTCGAATCCAAAGGCGTGAGCGTGCTCGTCAACCGTACAAAAAGCTTTCAGAGAACAATGGCACTGAACTCGATACCTTTTTGTGAGTTGAGATAAACGTAACGTATCATGTTCTTTCGTTACTCACACCAGCGCGGCCTGGAAAGTCAAGTCCATAATTCAGAACTGTCAAAGTCATTCGGACATCAATACTTCTGATATGAACACACTACGTGCTGTTTCCCTGTACACATATCGTTGATGTGACGATCACTGTGACGCAGGGGCGAATGTTAACGTACGCCTGCGACGCAGGAAGTTGCAGGTTCGGTTCCCGCCTCGGGACAAATGTACGATCTTCAGATATTTGTTCACGGTGTTCTGGACATTTTCTATGTACATACCTAATAAAAAAATATTCTGTCTATCTAACTATTGTATTATGTTTCGTAGATATATCAGTTATGTAGTACCCATAGGTATAACACAAGCTCTGCTTAGCTTGGGGCTAGATAATGATGACGTGTGAATTGTCCAGCAATATTATGTTAGGTATATTATTACAATACGTTTATTTCCCTGCAGTCAACGCAATAACCACATGGCAGTTGAAAACCTAATCCAAGATAATTTGTCGTGTTTATAAAACTATAAACCTATATACTATACTATATACTATATGTTTTAGATTTGAATTTCTAAAAGGTAAATGTCAAAATCATTATCATAAGTCATCTAAAGAACGGATCGGTCGTCCTTCGTCTTATGCGATCCGCAAACCATCAACTTAGTGATTTGTTTTTCAAAGTATGTAGACTTCTTGTTTACGCCCGTTACCATGGAAATCATTTGTACCTAGTGATTGTGAAAATTATCGTGTGATGATGTTATAGATACGTTTTACGGGACTTATAAATTCTTCGAACATCAATCATTTATTCCATCTCAAAATCAACCATTATACAAAAACGGAATAATCATCAAAATCTACCATCATTGAAATAGAAATAGAAAATATATTTATCACTCGTACAAGTAGGAACAAGACATTTATCAAAAACACAGAAATAACCACTTGCTCGAGTCACAAAAAGGTCCTTGTCTCAGCATAATGTTAGTCGCGTTTGCAACCAACGCTGATCTTCCGACAAGACCGTTTGGTGACGCTAATCGTTAATTGCTGTAGCTAATTGTGATTTATAAAAAAAATATCTTCTTTTTTATGCTTGACGGGATAAAAACTAATAATTTTTTTAACTACACAAGGAAGGCAAAGAATTTTTAAAATTGGTCCTGAACTGTCGGAGAAATCGATAGATAAAAAAACATACAGCAGAACATAGAACCTCCTAAAGTCGACTTATTCTATATTAGCCACACTATACTCTGTCTCAGACAAGAAAAATCTGAATCAGACAAGAATTTATTATGCAACACCACTCGCTGACTGCGGTTTAATAGAGCATGACAATAACTCATGGTTTCGGCTTCCGAATTGATTTTATGATGGCTATGTTACTTCCTCATACGTAGTTCCAGCAAAATATCTAGCGGTTCCAAGGCGTATTTTAACGTCAATGGATATGCAATGTTTCATAGAATGCTTAGTGGTTTGCGAAATATCCGCTTTAGGGTTGTTCGTCGCGTATTGGCGCGAGATCCAATTTTTTGTGGTTTTTAGTTTTTTTCTGCGTTCCGCAAGTCGTAAAAGTAGCGAAAAAGTAATTTGTCCCCTTTTCAACATTTTTATGAACTCATGCATGATGAAACCAAATTTGATTCACGGGTATTTTTAGCATTTGTTAAAATACGAAATTTTGTGCTAAAAACCTACATTTTCCCAAAATGCTCCCAAAATTCAAATGAATCAAAATTGATTTTATCATAGGTTCATATAAAATGGTTTACGATTTGCTCGCTAGTTTTATTGCTAAAAATTAATCTCGCGCTAACCCGCGACGAACCACCATAATGTAGAGTTGGAATGAGGATGCAGCAACTAGGAAGATTAACAGATAACCTAATAAGTAAAATAAGATTTTAAAGAAACGAGCAATCTCAGGTCTAAGTTGACGTCTAAGATTAGTACGAAAGTAGTGGTAAGCATTTTTCGACCTTCTATTTGTCTTTTCTATCCCCAGAATAAATTTTGGTTACAAAGGACAATTCTGGCACTCGCTCAGAATTATTTTATTTTCAACTTACTGCTTTATCATGAATTCACGACGGAAGCTTTAATATTTTTATTGTCTCTGCTTTGTTTTGGTTTCTTAGTGCGTACTTGCAGTCTCAGATTTTCATATAAAAAAGCTAATGCAAACACGTATTTTAGTTAGAAAAGACGTGTCTGCTGTATTGTGAATTTGTGCCCATAACAATGAGATACAGTAAGAAAGACATTAAAATAAAATTACTTCCTTTTTATTACCAAGCAAATAGCCCCAGTCAATAAAAACAGGCAGCTTAATCGTAAATCAGACCATAACAGACATATCGCTCGATCATTAGGTATTGTACTACCTAGTAGGTACGTTTCAGTGAAAGTGTATCGGATTTAGGCTGTAGTACCGGCCTTCTCGCGTGTCGACAAGTCGAGGACCCAGCGAACTCTGCCAAAACTTGTATTAATCCAATTGTTCAAGACGATGCCGTGGAAACCGAACTAATTCAATTAAACATTCCCGCTGAGCAGCTAATCCGGCTGTTACGTCATCATAATCGTATCACAAATTTTGATTATAACGTTTTTCACGTGTTTTCGCTTTAAAACGATTAATTCATAGGCGCTCAAGAGCTAGCAAGCTACTGAGTGAGGTGTGGGGCGTGCACTCCACTTAACAGAGCATAGTAGTGATGTGTACTCTATGTAATAGTAACTCTGGGTTATATTATAAATCGTTTTTAAAAAAAATTTAGTGCTTTCGTGCGGTATGGCCTTTTCCGAATTAAAATCGAATGAGTTAACATTTGCAGACCACGTAAACGTAACTATGGTTCCCTTAGAAATACCTCATATTTTCCACATGTTAACGATGGGAAATTTTACAGACTGCACCGTTCGGTTTTGTCAGTTTGTGTACAAAAACATTTAGAGTTGAAAATTATTGAGAGTTCACCGTAGTGACGTCATCGTTTGAAATTATCACAGGCGGTATAAAGAGGCAGGCACGCGTGCATGCGATCTGGTACTGATCAAAATACGACAATCAACAAGAGTTTCCTATTTCAGAACTAGGTATGCTAACAAAGAAACGCTCAGACGGACAAATACGGAAGGTTCACTTGCAATTAAATGTTCTACGGACCAGGGCTTGTTGGATTCAAAATTAAGATACGTAAAGCACGCTATAGAAGCATATTGCATTGCATAAAAAACAACGCAATACATTCACGTACTTGTATAAAAAACTTGCAAAATTATTTCACTGTTTAATTAATGCAATCTATCAAACCAACTGCTAATTAAAAATGAAACTGATAACGTTAATTTCACAATTAGTTATGCAATTTGTCTTTTGTTTTTGTTATGAATAATGCTGGTGGTCATGACCGTATATATTGACAAGTTTATGATGAGTTGCGTCGCGAGGTTTGAATTAGCATCATGTAATCTAAGAGGGCGGAGGTGCCTTGCGCGGGGCGGCGGCGTTGCTGCCTTGCCTGCGGTGGCGCGCCACTCGGCAGTATACCACAGGGCGCGCTCGCGTGCTATCCTCTGCCAACCTGGAGTGTTCCGCAGGGCCGCTATGCTTCGAGAACCACGGCGCTTCCGACGGCCCCTCCTCCGCCGTCCGCCCCGTCAGAGATGTTGTCGCGCGCTCCGAACCCTCATTGCTCAGATTACTTGATAATGATAAAAGCGGACAGATCAGCCGCGCTCGTGATAGACTTTCTACGTTCTGTAAAAAACTTCGACGTACGATAAGTGAGTGTCTCTACAGCGAACAATCATTTACATCATTGGCTACTTACTGTCGTTATGTATCACACATTGTATTGTTCCATTCACCATCAATGTTCTAATGCTGCTTTTGTGTTTTGCCGCATCACGCAGGCGAAGTGGAAAACACCAAAAAGACGGAAGTGGCTCCGGAAAAGAAGACTTCTTCTCATCGTAAGTGCTAGATGTGGCGCACGACACTTAGCTCTGCTGTTTATGGTACACGCCATCACATCACCATGTTGATACTCGTATGCGACAATCCTTTAATTGTTATTAGCTGAAGCAAACCTTTAGACCACGTATTAAGGGCCAATACAACCTCATTTTTTTTGTGAAAAGGACCGACATAAGATTTCGCGTTCATAGGAGCGAGACAGGGCATAGCAACGCAAATCCTAAAATCAAGTTTAAGCTTATTATCTATTAATTAGGATTTTATTTGAATAAACCGAAACATATAAAATGTTCTTTATACATAGTTCTATTACCATGCTTATTCTCAAGATCTGAACTTCTGTATTTATTGAGAAATTAAGGTTTTAGTAAAATTTAAAGGTAACTTTGCGATGTTTATAGAGACAATTTTATAGAATCCTATTTACGAAACATAATGATCGATAGAATACGTCCTGAACATGTATAAATTTCAAAGTTAAATATTTAGTCGAAGATATTTATATCTAACGGAGTTGATTTGAGGTGGTATAGGCCTTAAATACCTAATTCTTCTAATATTGCTTGGAGGATTCTCGCAGCACATCACGAATTCACATTGTGTTTCTTAGTATCGATATTGTGTCTGTCTTTCTTGTGGTTTCGTGGTAGTAGTTGGTTGAGTTTAGTTATATTCTAACAACGATTGGCCTTTAGTCCTGCTGCATCTCTAATCTATGCTTAGCTTAGCTGTTTCCAACTGCATTTTTATTGAAGTTTTTATTTATTTATTATAATTGTTTTTTTTTGTCGATGTCCGTGGCATCTATCTATCTAAATTCTTATTTGTATTTTGTTTGATATTGATATTGTGATGTTTAGGATAACCTACGTGTCAAAAAGTTTATATGTTATTATGTTATCGTTGAATGATATCTCCTATTACACTAGTATTAAACATTCGAAAGTTTAGATGTTTGCTATCTTCACGCCAAAACTACTTTTTAGTAATCACGCTGAAACTTTGCGTAGATAATATATGTAGCTCTAAGCCTGGAAACAAATAAAACAGTTCCTACGGAATAGAAATAACCTATATAAACGTTGGAAACGTTTATAAAAAAAAATATGTTAAACAACGCTTGCGAAATCAGAAACGTACTAAAACTTATACGAGAAGATTAATCCCGGACTGCAGAATCCAGGCTTGCTATATAAACTTTATCCGGGTTTCCGATTCTCGGCAGCCAATTTTGCTGTAGAATTCAATCAGACAGCGATTGAGTAAAGGATTATAATAAGTTCAATCATTCCCTGGTAAATACTAGACGATCCAATAGGGACTAAATTTATTTTATTAATCTTTAAAATGTATTGGTCTGAATAATTATTATTAAACTACTTAATACTACGTAATATCTGTATCAAAATGTCCCCCGCTAATGACAGCATCCAAAACAAAATATTGTACAGTTTTATTTCCAAACGGAAAGGAATTTAAGATTTATGATTTCTGGTAAAATATAATTTATTTGATAATGTTGGGAAATATGAAAGGGAAGGTTTTTCCCAGCGTAGGGAAAGAACTAGCTCAAAAGATATAAGATTACATATTTCAAAGTATAGCACTGACAAAATACCTTTTTCCTCAATACAATGCACAATCAAACAAGAAAAGGTCAATTTCTTGTTTGTTTCCACAAAATCGATGGTATTCACATAGCACTTTCAAGAACCAAAGTTCAAGTTTTATTGCAAGTATTTTACTGTATTACGTACTAGATTCTGCCCACGGCTTCACACGCTCTGTTTATGGAAACATTATTAAGATTAGTGCATATCTCTAAGATTCCATACAAACGTACTTTCTAAACTACACCCTTTATTACATTGAAATGTTGCATACATAATCGAATAAGAAATAGTTATGTTTGAGTTTTTCAAAATACAATAACGATTATTAAATGTGAACGAAAGTAATAAAATCGCTTATGAAATGAATTTTCGCGCTCAATTTAATGTTTTTTTTCTTTGAAAAACTATATCGGTACAAGCATCTGTTTCTTAATCGATTATTTATGAAAAATTTCATTTAAAACTCGTACATAGTTTCCAACTGAATCGGAAAGAACGTTTATATAACGTCTTAGATTAAAGGTTTGCCCACCTTATGGTTATTTTTATTTCTATCCCATAGGAACTGATTTATGGCATAAAAAGTAGCCTAAATTCCAGGCTTAGAACTACCTCTTACTTCAGCCCGATCCGTTCAGTTTATGGCCTGAAGAAGTAACAAACATCCATCTATTCCAATCCAACCTTTCAATTTTTTTATTTTAATTGGAACCGTCCTACACCACTACTAATAACGATAATAAATATATGTAAAAATACAAATGGAATTTGCGATTACATTAATAAAATTTGGATAATGTGAATTATAAAATTACAAGATTAACAACTTTCAAATAAAAAAACAAAAAATATCCTAACTAAAATAATAAAATTAAAATTTAAAAAAAATGAACATGCAGGAAAAATTACGTCAAATTACAAAAAAATAATTTCCCAATAGTACATAATCGAGGGATGAAAATGACCGATTCAGACGAGGGTTTAGTTTGAGTTTTTGTAGTTTTCCTCAATACACACGAGTTGGGAATCGCATATTCTTCCGAGTTATAGGTACACAGTGCTTTATACTACACCTATGAGGAAAATAAACAACATTTTTAGTTAAAATTTATATTCAAACTGCCAAGTTTTCTTAAAAAATACAAGTGGTCAGTAACATTTTGGTCGGCTTCGAGATATTATTTTGGCATCCGCCTGTTTCTAGCCTTAAATTTTGAATTAAAAAAATATCGGATTTCTCCCCGCTGCAGCAGGGGAGAAAGTAAATCCCATATATTTTTGCCGCCCGCATATTTGTTCGCTTATATTTACGTACTTTCTTCCCTTTTTTCAAGTAAGAACTAATATACTTTCCGAATAGGTGTAGTTTATAGTATAATGTCAAATCACAGCTAATTATTATCCGTCAATCTAACAAAATCAAAATTTTGTGAATGCATTTAATTCACTAATAAAGTCCTTCCATTCATCACCAAATATGTCTACGTATACGGTACGTACGTACGTGTGTGCTATTATTTATGTTATTATTTTTTTAGTTTGTGTTTGATCTACGTACGTTGTTTTGTACATTTCACGACATCAATGCTAATCGATCTTGGTGGCTACCACTTCCACCAATAAATTTCTTTCTTCGATTTAGCTGTCTAGTAAAACGGTCACTCTCGTTACAATGACCGCTAATGATAAATAATTCTATTGTTTGACTATTGTCTCTAAAAGCATTTACTCACCGCGCGCGAGCATTCGTCTGTAATCTAAAGGAGCAACAAGATAATTTGTTGTTTTTTATTTTTTCTTTTTTTTATACCTTAGTATTTACAATATTTGCATTTTTTTACACTTTTTTATGTTTTCGGGACAAATACCAATTCCACGGGAATCAAATTTCAAGTTTTCGGATCAATGATCCCTAGGATCATTCTCCATACAATGATTTCCAAATAGATCCAAATATAATCAATAGATAATTGACGGAGAAATCGATGACCATACATTAAAAAAAACATTCATGTAGCCAAACATAGAACCTAACTCTTTCGTTTTTCGTCGGTTAAAAATGGAACAAGAGGTCTTCTTGTCTAGGGGAAGAATGAAAAAGTATTACGACACTTCATCAAATGCGTAAATTATTTGGAATTCGTTCCTTCGTCTTCAATAATGTACATAATGTATGACGATGCGATGTTATTATTGTCTAACCAAACTAGTTGTATTGTATAATGTTTGTAAACAAATCACGACAAAAAATTAAAAGTAAATGATATGGCGCGGCGTCGAGTTTCAGATAATTGAAGGGAGGATCCCAAATCGAAAAGTAATACAAATTGCGTATAAAAAGACTGCAACGGAGTGAATTTTAGGTTATTATTGCACATCGAGTTCAATCAAAGTGATCACTTTATTTTTTTTTAAAGGTTGCCTGGAAGAGATCGCTTCTAAGCGATAAGGCCGCCCATTGTACTTGTATCATGTAAATGTTTTTTTTAAATGTTCTTTTCTAGTGTACAATAAAGCATTATTGTATTGTACTTTTTATCCTAGTTTTACTTATGTAATTTTTTTGACGTGTCCAAGAGTCCCGTAAGGTCTAAAGGAAGTAAAGCGTTTTGTGTTTTTTGAGTTTGGCTAATAACTAAACTAGAGTATGGAGAACAATCCCCGTGCTTGGGCTACAGGTTGCGCACAGCAATTCTCGTTTCTCCTTCACTGATTGTAATGCTCGAATCTGAATGTTGCGTGACAGGGAATGCTTGCGGTGAGGGAGTGCTTTTACACTAACGTAGTCATACACCATATCTAATATTCCACAAAGAGTTTGGCTAGTGACTATAGAGAACAATACCCATGCTTGGGCCACAGGTTGCGCACTGCAATGCTCGGTTCGCCTTCACAAATTGTAATGCTTGAATCTGAATGCTGCGTTACAGGGAATGCTCGCGGTGAGGGAATGCTTTTACACATAACGTAGTACGTATACCATACCTAAGGGACTGCCATTGCATTACAATGAAATAGTACTTACTCAGATAGAAAGCTGATAAACAAAGGTGGAGTGCTTTAAGGCTTGCGTCAATATGAGTAGCTGGGTGTGGCGATCGTAACTTAGCTGCCCTGGGTTCTTTCATAGCTCACCTGTATCATATTTATTACTAGATTCTACCCGCAAATTGCGGCGTTGTTTCTATAGAAACGGGGACGATATATGACGCCATTTTGTGAATAGGATAGGCATAGGATTTCGCGTTCAAAGGAGCGGGACAAAGCAGATCGGCGTAAGCTCAAGAATCAAGTTTTTGTTGATTATCTTTTAATTAAGACATTTTATTGCAAAAATAAGCCGAAGGTGCCCTGGGTATTCTTCTATATACCTAACTAGCGACCCACCCCGGCTTTGCACAGGTGATATATTATGCATGTATTGTACATATAAACCTTCCTCTTGAATCACTCTATCTGCTCAAAAAAAACTGCAGCAAAGCCGTTGTGTAGTTTTAAAGATCTAAGCATACTAGGGATATAGGGGCAGAGAAAGCGACTTTGTGTGTATGTATGTATGTAGTGATATGGCGATGAAAATAAAAAATCTTGTGATTGGTAGTTTAGGAGGAAAATTGTATAAACTAAGAAAACAGATGGTACTTTGCACATTTATTTCTGGTATTTAAAATAGTTTATTTTCATTTTCGATCGAAGGGAATCATCCTTGTATCCTATAGGTTATTATTATTAGGTATTTTTTTAAAAGCTTTATCTATAAAGATGACAGAAAAAAATTGTTTTAATGTAACCCAAATTTGCCCATTTCACATATATCGCCGCCTTAAGATTATTTCTATCCCATGGGAACAGATTTAAAGGATAAAAAGTATGTCTATGTTTTGCAAAATTTCAGCTCTATCGGTTCAGTCGTTATGGCTTGAAGAGGTAACAAACATCCATCCATGCATCAAAACATCCAAACTTTCGCATTTATAATATCTATGTGTGTATAATACCTATCATCATCAGCCTATATTTGTCCACTGCTGGACATAAGCCTCCCCTAATGAGCGCCATAGCGCCCTGTCTTCAGCTTGCCCGCATCCAGCATCTGCCAGCAGTCTTTCGCAAATCCCCACCTGGTCGGAGAGCGTCCTACGCGTGTATAATACCTATGTGTGATGCGAAAGATTAGATGGATGGATGGATGAATGTTTGTTACTTATTCACGCCAAAACTACTGAGCGGATCGTGCTGAACTTCTGCATACATACCTAGCTCTTAGCCTGGAATCAAGCATAGGTTAATTTTTATCCCATAAAAAATCCCATGGGATAGAAATAGAAATGACATTTAAAACGTTTCCATACACTCCTTTGATATTTGACTTCTACGATTACAGTACGCAATGAAAGCCTTTGTTCAATAGTAAAGTAACCGAGTTTTATGGCATCGTTCGGCACAATATCGGTTTTTGATTATTTGATTTATGCTCCATCAATTCTATTGGACAAATGAGATTACCAGAAGTGACAAACACTTAGCAGGATGGTAGGGAGGTGCGTTTACTGGTTGCTTCGATGGTAGCTTAGTTTTGTTTCTGTTTATTTGTTCTACCAGTTGCTGATAGAATTTTATGAAAATTCTAATAAATACTGCTATAATATGGCAATACCTTCTTAGACATTATTGAGTTTTGAGGTAGTTTACAATTTGCAATCAAGGGATGCATAGCTTTGCTTGTGACATTTTATCCCCCGTACTAGTTTAAAAACTGTGTTAACACGATCACTGCTAGCGTCGGCGGTGCGAACCGCAGGGGAGCGCCGCCGCGCCGCCGTCGGTACTCGGACTTGCAGATCGCTCTCTGTGTTTTCAGCCATGAAAGTGCTGGTCTAGTATAATCTAGTAAAAGGCAGAGTAGGGTCGTCGCTCGCATTGACCAGTATAAGCTGCGACCTGAATTGTTATCAGCGCCGAGCGTTGTCTAGTTCACGAAATTTGGAGCGATTTTTTTTTAAATTTGATTTCGAAAACTAACGAAAGATCATTAAATGATAATTGAAAGCGGTCAATACCAAAAAAAGTCTGGTGACGTCTCCCTCCATCCGTCGATGGATTTGATCGACGCGTGGCGATCGAAATGACGTACCTGTATGTACCTATCCGGGAAATTTGTTTTTATTACTATAAACATTCGTGCATGAGAACGATGGATCCTAGATCCCTACTACATACACAATTCCGCTGCTGAACTTGCAATACAAACAAGGACAGGCACGCTGATTGTAGACCGCTGTGGGTGTGCCCTTCTTCTGATACCTACCAGCTTCCTCTGGTACCTACCAAAAGAAGGGAAGGAAACCTTCCTTTAGTTCTCACGACATCCACGGGCTGCGTTAGAGGAGTGGAGTCTTAAACCGCGATCACTACAGGGCCTTACCATACATAATATATCTTTAAGGGCCATTTTGTGAAAAGGATAGGCAAATATGTATCAAAATTGAGATATTTTTTTTTCATTATGCTAATAATCTAATAACTAATCAACAAACTATCTTGGCGCTTATGTACATAATGAATATTAGGTGTAGGATCGTAGACTAAGTGCCGCTTGCACAATGATCATTAACTTTCTTAATTTTGATTAGTGAGTTGTCAAACCATACAAATACGTCAAAGTTAATCAAAATTAGACATTTAAATATTGTTGTGCAAGTGGGGCTAAGAATCCTAGATTTCATATTTAAACAGGCAGCGGTAGGATCTCATAGATCATGAAAATGTTGATTTATTGGAAAGACACTACCTCATAATATCAACTCCGTCGGATCTCCATATCTTCCAAACTACTGAATGATTACTTTGAAATTTATTTATGGTAAAGTTCAGGACTTACTCTATCATTCATATGTATCGAAAACACGATTCCATAAAAATATCACAGAAAAACTTGCAAAGTTATCTCTAAATTTAAAAATAAAGTTTGTTGCTTATTATTTATTAATTATTTAAAATATAACCATGAAATAGAAAAGGTAATCGATTACAGTACTAAAACATTAGTCTGGCTATGTATTTCGTAAAAATAATTTGTTTGTGAACCCGTTTTCTATGCGATATTTGTATTTTTTTATTATATGAAACCAGTTTATTTTCTTAAATTATTTTCGAATACTCGGTTTTTTTGCCTACCTATCGTATATTTTAGATCTGAACGTTTACGTTCGTTACCATAAAACTAAGTGTTAAAAATACACATTTCGCCCTCTTAATAATGCGTCAGCGTCACTATCTACCTACTATTATCGAGTATCTACAGCAAGCTATTAATAATTAACGGCACAGTTAGCGATGAGTTAATAATCGATCAGCAGTCTCCGAGCTATTAAACTTATTAACTGGAGCATACTGGCCTGCGTCAGCTTTGTAAGCAAGTCACTAAGTAAGGAATTCACGTGACTAGGCATGCTGTGTTTTATTGAAACAGAGTTAAAATAACACTAATATAAAAATAATAATGCTGGAAAATTCACACATAGACAATGTGGGCTATGTTCCTTATCAAACAAAACGTAAGATATTGTTGTTTTTAATACAAAACAATAGGACGAGAACATGTCATTTTCGACGTAAAGTTATGCAAAATCGCATATTGTTTATTTTTGCTTAAATTTCACATAGGTGACTCAGAAAAAAAAAACCAGGAACCTAGATAAATACTATTTGAATACGAAAAACAACATGATATGGTGAAAATATGCTCGAATTACAAATCATTTTGGTAGTACGTTTGTATGAGCAAATCATCATCCGCAGGCCCCTTATGTACCTACCTAGTTAAACTATAATTATTTATAAATATGTATGTACTTGCCATGTTACAAAAAAAATCTTATAAATAAATAAAGAACTGAACTGAACTTGCATATTTCAGTTTTAGCTTTAAGTTAAGCTTTGGTATCAAACATAGTTAAAACTAATACGATAAAAAATTTGAACTCCTTCCTTTCTTTTTCGTGACGCATCATTGGCCACTCACGGAGGTCTATTGACTATTAAAAAAAATTGGTGCCATTGAAAACTTCAAAATACTCAAGAGAAATGCAATATTCCATAATACACACGTCACTCACACCTGAACAAGCACCGACTGAGTGTACAACATGCATCACCCTTGTCTGCCACCCTGCCGACGTTTTGTACATAAAGGGTGCATTATGTGCTTTTGAATTTTAAACCAGAATCAAGTATCTTTTAACCCCCAGAGGCCCGGCCATAAAATTTTCTTGATATAAATCGCAAAGTTACCTCTAAATTTTTACTAAAACCTTAATTTGTCAATAAATACAGAAGTTATGTAAGATCTTGAGAATAGGATAAGCTTGGTGATAGAACATTTTATAAGTTGCAGTTTTTTTTTAAATAATGTCCTAATTAATAGATAATAAGCTAAAACTTGATTTTTGGGCTTGCGTTGGTATGCCCTGCCCTGCTCCTATGAACGCGAAATCCTGTGTCCCTTTTCACAAAAATTTGAGATTGTATAGGCCCGTAGGGCTGATTGTTATCGTACCGTGGCATTATTTTTTCCGAAAAGTAATCATACTTGTGCCCATTGTAAATTATTTTCTTTAAATATGACGGACCTCTGCTACAATTTACGTTTTAATTATCGTTTCGGAGTTTAATATTAGATTTGTTATTAAAACTTACTTAGCTTACGATGGTCGCAAAACTACCTTTTTGCCAGCTATGTAGGTTACTAAATTGTTTTTCTGTATCTTCTTCAGATACAGAAAAACAATTTACGCGACCGGTGAACATCCGCCTTAAGTGGAGGGGCAAGGCATCGAGCTCGCAAATTGCTTGCATTATTAACTCCTAAACCGTGTACATTTGTTACCTACTGTAGGTTAAACCCAACCAAACCTCAAACCATTAATTCTATTTATAAACCAGTTTAGCATTAAATGTAACAACGTAGTAAGCTTTCTTGAACTCAATACGTACGTTATTTCACTACATTGACCTGCAATTCTTATAAACTTTTCAAACTTTTAAAAACAAAAACGCTTATATCTCATTAACTGCGGTTGTTTTTAGGGTTCCGTACGCAAAGGGTAAAACGGGACCCTGTTACTAAGACTCCGCTGTCCGTCCGTCTGTCACATAGTCTATGTCTTATGAAATACTTATTTTGTCCTCATTTAGTCTTCATTTACTCACCTGTCAAACAATTAAATAACTTCTAGTCGTGTATAGATAATACTAAACAAAAAAACAGTATGATATAAATAATAATAATCTACACTAAGATAGAGTAAAGAATTGTATTTTTGTATGTAACGAATAAACGTAAAAACTAATGGACTGATTTCAAAAATTCTTTCACCGCCGTTAGCTTACTTTTCAGGGAGTGATAGGTTATGTTTTATCCTGGATTTCCCTCGGAAACGGGAAATAAGCGGGTGAAACCGCGAGTCGCTGCTAGTGTATGATATAATGTAACCGTCTAGGTTACATTACCACGGCTTGTTTACGTCATAGTTATTGCCCCTGTTTGTGTAAAAGAATATGAATGTCACGTGCCCTTTTGCACCGAATCCGTATTCTTATGCAAATATCGGACGTACCTATATGACAGTATCTTTCATCTTAAGACTCTTACTCGGTTTAAAGTTACATAACTTAGGTTTTTACTCGCACCGGCGCAATTTTTTACGATTTTTTTAAACTTCCCAAATGTGTCAAATTCGAGTTCCAAAACGAAGTAGAGGCGAATTAAAAAAAATATAAAGAAAATCTTAAATTGTTTAGCTTTTCTGCGATTTGCTCCGTCCGGTGATAACAGTATCGTAAAAAAACCCCATCAACAATTCTTAAATATTTAACAACCTTTGTTTACAAAAAAAATCTTATAAAGTAGATTTAAAGCAATTTACTGACGAATTACTTGACTAACAACCAGATTCTGAGATCCTTGCTATCAGATTTCAAATTCATCATTGTAATGGAGCACCGCAATTTGTGTAATTAATTATTTGCTAGGGATATTGTGGATTAGATTCTGTATCCTACGTTAAGTGATTGCAGAGTTACACCAGGTTACACTGGTGTATAGTATAGAATAGAGGCTTTCAATTTCCCATCAAAGTCTTCGATCGGGATATTAATACGGAGTCCAAATAGGTTGCCGTCAATTAATTTATAATCGAATGAAATAAAAAGAATAAAATGCCTCAATATATTTACACCCACGTTTAATTCTAATTTATAACAAGCTGAACGTCTAAAAGTCACACATATAATTTAAATGCACAAGTTTGGATAGATAGATGTTTGTTACTCCTTCACACCAAAACTACTGAACGGATCGGGCTGAGATTTTGCATTAAATGTAGACCAATGGTAGGCCTATGGAAAACACAGGCTACTTTTTATTCCATAAATCAGTTAACATAGAACAGGAATACCCTTTTTAAGTATTTATATAGAGAAGGCTTGCGAAGCCGCGGCCAGACACTAGTATGAAATAAATTTACTCTCCAACTTGCTCTACGCTGAAATTACCCCTGTGAACAGTGGCGCTCAGCCGTAAAACGCCCGTGTGGGGTGGCGTGTGGGCTACGCGCCGCTACCCGCCGCCGCCGCCCGCCCGCAATTCTACAGACTACGACTCTCTCTACCTACTCATATGACGACGTAGCTAGCCCTCAACTCCTGTAATACCCGCATTAAAAGGCACAGGGAAGAAGAAGAAGAAGAAGAAAAATATTTATTATACACAACACAACACACAATTAGTAGTCTACTACTTAGTTAGTATACCTAGTACTTACTAGATATGAAGGATTAAAAAAAACACGGATGAAATATTTAGATGTGTATCTAAATATTAAATCTGTGTTTTTTTTTGTAACATGACCATTGGGTTGGAGATTACTGTCGTAATTATTCTGATATGCATTACAGATTTTGGAAAATTTTGTAAAACAAGTGGTGGTAGTATTAGTTGTTTGTAGCATTGACAAAAAGAGTCCAATAAATAATATTTCAATGGAGATCTCTGTCCGTTATTGGGCCACTCCACTGCACCAAATAGGTCGGAACAATATTAGACATTCGTAATCTAGATGGCTAAAAAAAGAAAAATTATTGTATTAAAAAAACTTTAAAAACTTGTAAAATTCATAAAATGTTTTATTTGTTAGCCCATGGCATTTAATTCATGTTAGTTGATGGATAAAAAAGATCTTTTCAGCAAAACAAATGCAAAGCAATACCTGAATCCGCCTGGTTAGTGAGCATTTTTAATATTTACGTTGTTGGAATATATTTTTCATCACACTAATTATACTATAATATATATTACTTATAACTGCGAAAGTTAATATGGATGGATAGATAAAATGTTTGTTGCTCAGTCACGCCAGAACAGCTTAACGGATCTGGATGAAATTTGGCACAGAGATAGATTATAGTCTGGAATAGCACATAGGCTATATATATAAATATATATTATCCCGGAATTTCCTCGGGAACGGGAACTACGCGGGTGAAACCGCGAGGCGCTAGTTTTAAACTGATCTACGAGATCACGCCATGTTGTACGTAGGTAGCAACCGTGAAATGTGAATTCATTTACTTACGTCATTATCCGATTGCATTAGAGAGGCCATTCAAATTGTTCTGTTAGTCGTTTTTATCAATTTCCATGGTCTACTGCTTGCCAACTGAACTTGAGATCATCCCTGATAACCTACTTATCTTTGCCATAACAAGCAACTAACTTCATCGCATTAGATAGTCATATACTTACAGATAATCATGGAATTATAGGTAGGTAGTAGGTAGGTACATACAATGGAATTATCGGTACATACAAATAAGGCTTTTGTTTTTAATCCCTCGTTAAGGAATGAAAAGTTGGTGTTCTTTCAACACAAATAAGGTTCGTAGTTAACCCGCTTAGGTCCACAATGAATGCTTTTGTTAGTATAGTGTCAGGGCTTACACTTGGCGTTATTCCTAAAAAGTCAACGTTGGGGAATTTTGGGATAATATTAGATTTCTTATACATGTAAATTATTCGTATTGTAATTTGAAATATCGAGTTAGTAAAAAGAAGGAATGTGTTTCAGCTGGCGAAATGTCTGGCCTGAAGTAACCCAGACTCTGGTCTTGTCAATAAACAATCTGTAGATAAAATACAGTTTCATTTTAACACTAATGAGATCCGCAAGAAAAAGAATCCTCAATAAATATAGATTTACAACACTGAAATCAGAGAAATGAATTCTCATTTCTCTGGTTTCAGTTTTGTTAATCTAAATTTATTGAGGATTCTTTTTCTTTGTTTTTGTCCACAATTGATACTTAATGATTGTGGACAAAACCAAAGAAAGATAAATAGACATTTGGGAGATTTTGATTAAAAGAAATAAAAAAAAATAAGACAGACTCGCGTACGAAGGTTTTCGTACCTCACCTTTAATGGTTCACTGTCACTGCTAGACGCAGGGCTCCCCCTGATTTTTTTATGTCATGGGGGTAATGCCCATAATCCGCACGCTGGGCATGTGGGTTGGGGATCGCAGTTCGCTGCTGCCCGCCCTCCGGTGTATGTCCCTTAGTCGCCTCTTACGACACCCACGGGAAGAGTTGGGATGGTGCAAATTACAAGCCGGCACCACATGACTATCTGTTTTTCAATATCTGTTTAATACAATTTATTGAAGATAATTTTCCGCCTCTTCCAGGCAAGGACGGCTCAAAGGTGACGACTGTGGTCGCGACGCCGGGGCAGGGCCCCGACAGGCCGCAGGAAGTGAGCTATGCGGACATGAAGCTCATCGGCAATGGCAGCTTCGGCGTCGTCTACCAAGCGAAGCTCTGCGACACTGGCGAGCTTATTGCCATCAAGAAGGTGCTGCAGGACAAACGGTTTAAGGTAACTATTGATTTCATCATCATCATCTACCCTCTGCTGGGTATAGGCCTTCCTCAGTTTGTGCC
Organism: Eupithecia vulgata; assembly: GCA_946478455.1. NCBI lineage: Eukaryota > Metazoa > Arthropoda > Insecta > Lepidoptera > Geometridae > Eupithecia > Eupithecia vulgata. Next base: position 3,055,627 of record OX297874.1, read on the forward strand.
ATCCACCACGGTCCTGTGCTAACCGCCTCCATTGACGCCCCCCGACGCGTACTATGTCGTCCACCCACCTTGTAACTGAGCGTCCGACGTTTCTTTTTCCCATTATTGGCCACCAATCATTTGCTGTTTGGCTCCACCTATCATCACCTCGCCTATTGACTATTGACTTACCTTTATTTTATTTACACCTGATGAAAACAGGAGTTTTTGGTTTGACGTGTGTATATTATTTGTGCCTGTCTATGTTTTATGAAAATTGGTTCGTTCAAGTATTATGATAGGCCAAAGTTAAACTTTCGAATTCAACTTGTCGTTTTTGTGCAAAACGTAAGGCCCTATTACATACACACTGTCACGGCACCCGTGTCGTCAAACTAAGCCTAGATTTCACGGGATCCCCGTAATAAAAAACTCGAATTAACATAAAATTCATTTTTTTCTTTCGATTCTTGTTACATGTACAGAAAAAATACGATGAAAATAAAAACATGCTAGTGCCTTGTTTTAGATGCCTGTCGTTTTCACAAAATGGCGCTCATTGCGCCCTCTTCAGGTAGAAATGTATGGACGTGACATGGTCATGGCACGGACGTCGTGCCATGTGAAAGCTGTATATTAACTTCGTACGTTAATTCTTTACATAGCACGGTCGACATACGGTATGTGGCGTGTATACATATAAAAAGGCACTAATGAACCCCCGGGAGGGTGTTGTGGCTGTACAGACCGCGTGTTTGATTGAAGCCTTTGAGGGCCGGGGAATGACATCGAGAGGAACGAAAAATGATATCGAGAGCAACCTTCATTTTACCCACGATTTTGTTCTAGGGTTTGATTCGAGCCCACTTCAGAGGGTCACTAATTACTTTTTACCTTCATTCTACTACTAAAATTTAGCCATCCAGACAAGTTCACTTATAATAATAGCAATCAAAGGCAGCAAAGAAGTGCTTGTCGGCCTTATCATTTTCAATCCAAATAAATCCTTTGATATACATTTTATGAATACCTTTACGGGTTTTACTTAGATTATAAATTGAGGTCGATAAAGGCACCGTCCTCTGACTAATTACGATGTTACCCCCATCAACTTGATTTGCGACCTGTGTTGATAAGTACGTACGTACGCGACCGTCCACGCCGACGGTCAACGTGCGTGTTAACAAAATTACTTTGAAGAAGCTCCTCTTGAAGGTCAGTCGGTGCCTTCATCAACCTTGATTCGAGGGAAATTTAGCTTTTGGTTCTAGTAGATTAAGTGAAGATTGGAGATAAATGTACAAACGTCTGTTTCAGAATCGAGAACTACAAATCATGCGACGGCTGGAGCACTGTAACATTGTCAAATTGAAATACTTCTTTTACTCCAGTGGAGAAAAGGTGAGCATCAGTTCCACGCTTATTTTCCTTAGCTTTTTATGACTGGTAACTTAAACATTTGAATATTATAGTAATAAAAGCCTTTTAGATGTATAATGAGGTTTCCTATAGCAATTTGATTGCCGTATTTGTTAAGCGGCTTTGTTGTATCTGTGCGTTTTATTAAGGGTGTATTATTTGTGTGTTTTATTTGGGGGAAGGCGGCAGTGCCCGCGGCTGTGAGCTCAATGTTAAACGCAATGCAGTCACTCGATGTCGCAGTATGTTTTACGAACCAATCAGATTGTTGCGCTAGTGTGCTAACGCACAATTACGTTACAAAAAACGACAAACATCGTCAAGCAATACATTCGAGACCGATTATATACTGTCACAACCACGGTAGCTTGATACACGACCGGTGGTGTATTGGTTGACGATCGGTTGTCAGTCAAGCAGTTGTGTGCATAATACAGCGCAAATCTTGCCACTTCATGAGCAGAATCATTCAGCCATGTGCTTCAGTTCTGTAAAGAGAGTCCTGCCCATTCATCAATAACTTTATCCATCCTCATGTACCTACATACATCGACGATCGTATCACGTTCTTCAGAGTCATCCATGTGTTTTTAGACTCTAACTATACTTGCTTGTTTATATTTTTTTGTTTTGTTTTATTGAGATGAGAACTGCTTTGAGTTTCATTGCCATATTTACATGGTTTACTTGCACTCATATGAGGACGTACGCAATTTAGCACGCACACACTAAAAATATAACCGTCTTGTAAACGAATACCGTAAGCTGTATGTAGTATGATCGGATAGAAGCTAGTCCCGTCGCCTGGCCTCGCTTCAACTAGCTAATCGACTGGATTCAAGGATTATTTATCTCGGAATAAAACTCAAAAGCCTTCGATTTTTAGCGATACCATCTGGTTGTTTTTCTATCAATCTAGTGACTCAGGAATCAAAACACGTGCTGAAATTGAGGTTGCATTTTTAATGTGTGCCGACTTCCGTCCAAGGTTAGACCGCCAAATAAATGGGTCTTATCATGATTCTAATACAAGCATTTAGCCAAAGAGCCTTTGGAATACGGCCAACTTTCAAACCGATTCACTTAAATAATTTATCTGTGAATTTTCGCAAACATGGCTGAACTTACATTCATAGTCTTTAACATTTTTAGTTGTTATTTTGGCATTGATATTGGTTATAACGGTGCATTTGATTCAGGGTTTCTTTGCTTTCATATTTCTCTTAACATATTTGATGTTACGTTACTTCTGATTTCTTTACATATCTCTATTCGATCAAATAGTAGAACATCGTGATATACATTCTAACATGGCAAACTCTCGTTAAATAACTTTGGTCCCAAGTTAAAGTACTAGCGCACACAATTGTTTACACAACCAGAGCTTATGAAGATATAATAATTTATTATTTGTGATTGCAGAAGGACGAAGTGTACCTGAATTTGGTGCTGGAGTATATCCCCGAGACTGTGTATAAAGTCGCTCGTCACTACTCCAAAGATGAACAAACCATACCAATAAGTTTTATAAAGGTAGACACTTAGCTTACTCGCCGGTAGGTAAGATGTGTTAATGTACAACCAGAACGCACTAACTCATTCACGTGACGAGGAAGACACATCGCTAAACAATTGCATAACTTTAAACTCTTGTCTATGCATTATGGGAATGCGTGAGTCATACCGAGGCGCGACGTCACGTTGCTTCACCACCATGAAGTACTTTCAATAAATCTTTGGTATGAGGCAAGGTTAAGGCTGCCGAGTATCCAATTACGAAAACGCACGAGTTGCGATCGTGAAATGCACTATGCACGTGAACGTCGTAAAATTGCTTAATCGCGCATACGCGGTACACTTACAGACATTGCTCGCATAGTAACGTATCTAATTAAAATCGAAATTATAATTCACACTATACAAGTACATTTGATTAAAACTCACTAAACACCCTCTAAAGGTAGAAGGAACTGTACCGTTTTTAATGCTGTCAAATTAGTTTAAGTTTTTGCGACAACCGAATAAGTCAACATTAAAATGCGACACTACAAACAAACAGTCACAATGTGATAAATCGATATACATCTGACGCGCCACAACACACCACAATAGTGTGGTATTGTGGTGTGTTGTGGCGTAAAAACTTAAACTAATTTGACAGCATTAAAAACGGTACAGTTCCTTCTCTTATAATGGAAATAAAAACGGGATAGAAAAGATCGGATCATTTTAATACTGTCAAAATAGTTTAGACTAACAAACTAGACTAAACCCGTATTGATAATGATCTGCTTACTTAAAACAGTTGCCAAGAAGTGTTATTTTTCACTCTGACTTATGATGTCAATAGAAGAAGGCAGAGTGGGATAGCAATTTGCTAAGTTAGCAGACTATTATGAATGGTTTATGTTAGAAACTGATACGCTTCAGGCGCGCCACAAAACACCACTAAAGTGTGGTTCTAGCTTAGCTCATACACGTCAACCTAAGCTTACGTAAAGGTACCTTTCGTTGGAAAGGCGTGCTCTCCACAGACAACTAACAGTACCTAACACACCACAATCACTTCATGCCCCTAACTTTTGATATATCTGTCCACAGCTATACATGTATCAGTTGTTCAGAAGCCTGGCATACATCCACTCGCTCGGCATCTGCCACCGAGACATAAAGCCACAGAACCTTCTCCTCGACCCAAAGACAGGGGTCCTCAAGCTCTGCGACTTCGGCTCGGCGAAGCACCTCGTGCGCGGCGAGCCGAATGTTTCCTACATCTGCTCCAGATATTACCGCGCTCCTGAACTTATTTTCGGCGCCATTGATTATACCACGAAAATTGGTGAGTTTTTTTATCTTATTGATGTAAGGTTTAATCTACGTTAGACCAGTCTGGTCTAACGTATGCAACGAAGAGATTTGAAGATGCGTTTTGTCTCGCTCTTCTGCGAATGTAAAACATGCATGACAAAATGGGCGAGGAACAATTGCGGTAAGTAGCCAGGCTGGATGCTTAGATTTGTATGAAAACAGAAGGCTCAATAGACACATTTTATTGTTACGTACGCCATGCTATCATATATTATAGGTTTCATACATAAATAAATTGCCGCGTGCGTTGCGTGGCTTGGCCTCAGTCTGTTCCTTCCATTATTATCTTATGCTTGCTTGACCAAAGAAACTGAAACAGAAGACGCGTATGACAAAAAATTTACCAACTAAAAAACATAAAAAAGCTCGATCAAGCGTGTATCACAAACGTCGAAGATGCTTTCATATTAAGATACAATATAGCTCGCCATACAATCACTGAGCCATCAGCATCACACACGGTTAATATAATATATATTTTCATATTACGGTATCTTACTTAACTGAGCGATATGGCGACTTCATCTTAAGATGCCTTGCTATGGAAATATATGTTAACAAATACGTGTGACACCTTCGCCGTTTTTCAATAGAATGAGACCATAATATATACTATCGTATCTTCACAACAGTGTGTGGTACCTTAAGATGCTATAATATTTATTATCCTAAGGTTTCTTAAGATAAAATGTTATAACATCTTCACCGTGTGTGATGATGATGACCTTAACAATAACTGAAATTGTACTAACATTTTCAGTCAGCAACAGCCATTTAGATATTAAATTTAAACAAGCAATCGTTAAACCTTCGACCGAGTGTCATAAACATTCCAATTTATTATCATATCCGTAAAATTATTAATTGGTGTAATTCTGTAACGGCCGGTCGAGATCGATCGCCCGGAATAAAAGTGGCGCGACCTACTTTCATCCAGCCCCGATGACTCGATGTGTTTGGAGTTCGTTAAATATTTGTTTTAAAAACGCTAAAAGCACCGTCCATGTTGTGTAAAAAAAGTTTGTTAAACTTTTGGGGCGCGTTTCCACTGACACGGAATCGACTAATAACAAATTGTATCGAAATACTCCCTCTCGTCTGCCGCTGGATTCTGATGAGTTGATGTTATCTTCTAAAAGAGAATCGGACAGCTAGATCTTTAATAAAAGGTGTGGTCAAGTGAAAGTCTATTCACTATAAAAAAATACTAACGATGACGACCTCTGTGGCGCGGTGGGCGAAGGTCTGCCTGCGACGCAGGAGGTTGCGTGTTCGATTCCCGCCTCGGGACAAATGTGTGTACGATCTGCAGACATTTGTTCAGGGTGTTCTGGTCGTTTTCTATATATAATAAAAAAATATCTATCTATGTATTGCATTATATTATGTATATCAGTTATCTAGTACCCATAACACAAGCAGGCTCTGCTTGGGGCTAGATACTGTGTGTGAATTGTCCAGCATTATTTATTAATATACTAACGATGTGTTCTTTGTGCAGATGTTTGGAGCGCTGGCTGCGTCGTCGCTGAACTGCTTTTGGGTCAACCAATATTCCCTGGTGATTCAGGCGTAGATCAACTGGTGGAGATCATCAAGGTATGAAACAATTTCAACTTATTCATTCATAGTAATATTTATTATAACGTAATACGATTATTCGAAAGTAACTGTCTGTTTATCAGTCTGTCTGGTTTAAACAGCTGAAAGGATTTCAATGAAATCTGGCAGGGGGAGATGATATCCGGACGGACATAGAATACTTTTTATCACGGAAAAGAGCCTGCGAAGTCGCGGGCAGCAGCTTGTGCTGTACAAACTTAGCCCCTATAGGGCAATATTTTCTAAGTGCTTATTTTGTAAGCTTAAAGAAATAAACGTTATTGATAATAGACAATCTATTTGATACAGGGAAATTTAGAGAAAAACGTGAATTCACTCGTTTTAACAGATTTAATATCACTGAGTGGGGCTTGTAAAGAATCGTAATTGTGATATTTACAAGGCTGGCAAATAAAAAGAATAAATAAATAAGAATAAAATAACTTTATTTGTTCAATTAGACATATACATATTTCTTAAATTTAAAAGAACATAATAGAGCCTAAAAGAAACAAAATGGCGTCTGCCTCAGCATGGGTTGGTTGCTAGCTAGCTAGCAGCCAACGCTGGTCTTCCGTCAGAGCCTTTTTTGTTGGCATGAAAAAGATGATAAGTGAGTTGTTAAATCGTAAAAATAATTAATATAACCCTTATTGTTACAGGTATTAGGCACACCGACCCGAGAACAAATACGAGAGATGAATCCCAACTACACAGAGTTCAAATTCCCACAAATCAAGAGTCATCCCTGGGCGAAGGTATATCCACACACTATTTGCTTACGTACATCGCTAGAGTATCTATGCACGACGTTAAATCTGGAATTAGCTTAATCTTAATCTACTTAGTGGAATCCATTGCGCACATATAAGGTTTTACTGCATCGTCGCTGTCTGCCATACCGTTATTGCGAAAAAATCACTAGTTCAACCTGCCTACTTAAAGAAAAGGACTGACAATGGTCTCTCATGCTGTCCCGCTCAGATCGGTGTAGAACTGAGCACGACAGCATGATAGATGATGTTATTTGAAGTCCCATTCTATAAATTATGCAGGTTATAACGGGTCTTTTACCATGATTTGTGGTGTTTTGAGATTTCGTGTATTTCGGCACCAAATAAGAACGAATTATTTGTGACATAAAGAAAAACAAAACAAAAATAACAGACAGAACAAGACAAGACTCATTTTTGCATTGAGTTACGAAAAGCAGAGACCTTTTCGTAAGTCAATGCAAAAATGAGTTAGTAGTCTCAGAAGGAGTTGAGCAAAACCAATTATTAGGTAATGATAATCAATTATGAGAGTCAGGGAGAGTCAGAAAGTGCACCTGTGGTGGCGCACTTACGCACTTTAACAAAATAAAATTCCGCTTGCATGTACGCGTATTAAATTTATATTATGTCTCCGATAAGATTGACCTTTAGGATTTATTACTTTATTGATTGATTTTTATTGGTAAAAATCCCGTTTTAAGTGATTTTATCGCAACCACGATATTTTCCAAAATGATCGTAGTTGGATGCTAAATAGCGCCTCATTCCAGTTTATGTTGGAGCGTATGTCCATGCCTCTGTGCGCCACTGACCACCACAAACGAATTCGAGTAAGATACGCCATGGCGGAGCTGCCATCTCGCTTCCCTACCCGTACAGACTTAAGAGTGCGCCTAATGCAAAAATCAAGCAAATTGTGTATTTTAAACCCTTACATCTATGGTAACGAACTTAAATATTCTAATTAAAAAAATACGATAGGTAGGGGAAAAACCCATAGAAGTCGAGTAATCGAATAGAATATTGAAAAATAAACTGGTTTCTTTACAAAAAATTATACAAAAATCGCTTATAAAAACTGTTTTAATTGAAATGCTCTAAAGTATCAGCGACAACACCATATTATTTTTTACGAATTACATAGCCAGACTGTTTTATTTAAGTAATCGTTTAGTTTTTCTATTTAATGCTTACATTTTGAATCATTAATAGAAAAGAAGCAAAAACTTGATTTTTACACTGACATTGCTTTACTCTGTCCCGCTCCTATAAACGCGAAATCCTATGCCTATCCTTTTCACAATTTTTTGCATTAGGCCCGCTCTTAACACGGTGGTTCCGCCTGTAATGCAGTTGCTGCCCGCGACCAGTAGATAAACGACCATCTAATATATTTTTTTCGTTATTTAATATCAAAAATAGAGCGCAAAATTTGCGAGTGGGGTCCCAAATTTGGTTTGACGCACTCTGTTTTTGCAATTTTGGTTTCATTGACAGAAAAATAAATACATGTCCAAAATTTTCTGATAATCTTAAGTGACGGGACTAAATAGTTTTTTTTACCCGGAGCATTATCCTATTCGTTTGTCAGGATTGTCACGATATGTTAACTTTGTTATCCGATTCTGTCCTACTTTATCGACCTATATCAATATTCAAACTTCCTGGTTCCACTTTCGCATACCGAAGCATCGAAGTAAAATCTTGACTTCGATTACAGCCGAAATTATAGATGGATAATGGGATTCGGTAATAACTTCAATGGAGTCTATTCACCATAGTCGACAGGCCTCCGTTATTTTGAATAGATAAATACTGTCGGCTGCCTACATTTTTCATCTATAAGGCCGGCCGCACACGTCTCATTGTCGGATGAAATTGTCTATGGATAGGCTTATTCGACTATCTGAAAGCGTTCATTCTATACATTTGTAAATACAGAAATCGCCTTCGGGTAGACCCGACCCAATCTATCAGACAAAAAATCGGACGTGTGCGTGTTCTGGCTGGCCTGAAATGTCGTACCAACCCGACTCGGGCTTCAGTATCGGACTTCGATAATCGGTGACGCTCAGCGTGTCTTCTTCATTATAGACTTGAGTTATGAATGGTCTTTTCTTTACTGGTGCAGGTCAATGACATGTTTGAAGCCAAAACCACAGATAATATAATACTATACTAGTACCAAAACTAATCGACGTTGTTCTTACTACAATCTGTTTGGTGTTCAGTGTGCATTCGCGCTTCTCTAGTGTGCATTCTAATATCACGATTTTGAATATCGTCAGCACAGTCATCGGTAAAAAATATATCATTTCATGTCTTAATAATAACAAAATAAAATAATATTTCATATATAATTTACACGTTTACATCGCTAATGTTTTATCATGGTTAAAAGATGTGTAATTTTCAATACTCGTAAGATTTTCACATCTTATACCCCTCTGAAAGAAAGGAAATGTTGCGTTATCTTGAAATCATTGCGCTGTATATGTGTCGCCGCCGGATCGTAGTATCAGCCCGTTTGTAGAACTTCTAGGCCGATTGCAAAACGGTACAATTTTAATTAATTGTCTATGCAAATTGTAGAACGATCAATGTTCAATAATATGGCTGAACGTTAGACAGGGTGTTTGGTAGAACGTTGAACATACGAAAATGGTGGTTAGTTGGGGTCATCTGCTACCCACTTGGCCCAAATTATTTGACCTTGGCCCCACCGTTTTTTTTTATTGTTTCTTAGTAGAGAATTTAATCTAGACAATTTAATCATGCATTAAGTTCAGTCAAACCAACGCACCCGTGTCTTCACTAGAGTGCTAAGCTGCATAGCTAAGCCGCCAAAATCCAAATCGAGCGAGCCTAGGGTAGATCTTTCCACCGTTAGGGTCGAAAAGCACCCAGTTTTAGGAAATGTGTGGACTGTCGTTCCTTTTATGGTGTGATCATGACGCTATTCAAACACCATGTCATAGTAGCGTCACATAGGTAACCACCACGACACGCCGTAAATCTTTGCGCCGCTTCGCTTTGGTTAGTGAAAACCGGCTCTTCTATCCCCTCCGCAAGTTGTATTTTAACTGTATTATTTCGGTCCAGGTGTTCCGCGCATGCACACCGCCGGACGCAATCTCGCTCGTGTCCCGCCTGCTGGAGTACACCCCGGGTGCTCGCCTCTCGCCCCTGCAGGCCTGCGCGCACTCGTTCTTCGACGAACTGCGCGAGCCCGCCGCGCGCCTGCCCAACGGACGCGCGCTGCCTCCACTCTTTAACTTCACCGAGTGAGTACCCACACTGAAAACAAACCTTGAGATCACTGCAGAGAGCTCCCTGTGACTGGAGATGCAAGCTACTAGTCATATTTAAAGTCAAAATAACTGTCTTGTTGCTGGTTTTTTGACAGTTTTTGCAATAATAATTCAATTTGAGCTCGTTTTTACCTGCATTAGGTATATGCATTGCTGACAATTATTTTTAAACTTGACACGCCAGGAAGGATTTTTGTGTTTTGCGAGCTCCTCCGCATTTCAAGAGCTTGATTTAAACTGAACAGCAATAAGAAATAAAGAAGTAAATGATTATTTCACATCACTAGAAAACGCAGACTAAAATACATCAGTCTCCAATGCGATGAATATTCTGATGAAGATATAGTTCCATAGACAACTCAGCTTTTACTTAAATCCTAGATCCGCACCTATACACAGCGTAAAGTGAACTGGACTCATCTTAAAATGTGTATTTACAGATACGAGCTCGGCATCCAGCCTTCCCTGAACGAGTTTCTGAAGCCGCGCACGGCGAGCGCCGCGCCGGCGGCCGACGCGCCACAAGCATCGCACGCGCCCGACCACCACGACACCCAGGGTACATTAATTATTTATTGTATAATCATTACTAGCTCCTGCCCGTGGCTTCGCACGCATTCTTTAAAGTTATTTCTATCTCATGGGGATTAACTTATGGGATAAAAAAGTAGCCTATGTTACTCTTTATCATTTTAACTAACTTTATGCAAAAATCAAGTCGATCGGTGGCCATGATCAAGTCAAAGTCAATAACTTTATTTCTTTATACTTACAAACTAAGCACTTAGACAAGTCAAATACTAGACTTAAAACAGCTTTATGATCATCATCATCATCCGCAGCTGGATTACACACTGCTCGGTTTATATAGGCCTCGCGAAGTTAATGCCATCCACTACGGTCCTGTACTAACCACGTCTATTGACTTGACACCCCTGACTCGTACTATGTCATAAACAGCTTTATAATTAGTTTATTTAGTTTTACTTCAAATTGTTTTTTCTTTATATTATATAAGTATATTTAATTTCAATCTCCGTTAATTTTGAAGATTGTTTAACTTAATTTTTTTCAATTTCCTATCCATTGCGCATGCATAGCGTATTAATCACTCAACCTGTCATTTAGCCGTGAAGGCCATTTATTAGCTTTTCTGTTGCTAGGTTCATGCAACTCATTTTGTATAGATATAAGGTGTAGGTCTTCCTTAAAATTAAATAAATAAATAATACTTATTATTATCAAATAAGAAATAAGGTGTTAATGGTTTTATAAAAAAATATTGATTTTATAAGTTAAGGCGACTATTTCTGGAGCTACAAGTAGTTTCAGCACCAGACGTGCTTTCGACAAAATACCAGATTCATGCTCCATGGCATTACGTTTCGGATTTGTATAGAGCTGTGTCGAGTTGTGTCCCAAATTATTACTAACTGGTTTCATTGACCTTCCTGCTCACCCAACCGACTTGATGAGCGTATGAAGTTTATGTAATAAATAACCCTTACTCTAGAAGTGACGTCTAATGATAGTCTCCTATTCCAGGTGAAAACGCAGCGGCGAGCGGCGCGGGCGCGTCGTAAGCCGTCACGTTGCCGGCGCCGCGACGGCCGCTGCCCGGTCGGACGGCCGCTGCCCGGTGTGATGCCCGCTGCCCGGTGTGATGCCGCGCCCGCCGGCGAGTGATGTGTGATACCCTAGTGTAATTGTCGATAAAGCTTGAGCTGTCGTAGTCGGTGAGAAGGGTAAATCCGCTGTAGATTCTGAACCGTCGCGATGTGATTACTTTGTACTTTTGTAAGCTCAAATTGTCTCTTTATGTACATACCTTAAATGCTGGATTTTAATTATTTGGTAAACGACAGATTATCATCTGGATAAATCGTCTTGTTTTATTTCCACTGATTATGTGAGTCTTGAACCCTCTACATGTTCGTTTCGCTTTGTGAGCGTGGAGGCGGGAGACGGTCGCGTGGTGCCCTCCTCGCTACTAGAGGATCACTGTGCGAGATAGCTGCATGGTATTTAGTACGCTGCGTAATATTTGCTTGGGCCGTGTAATCGTTAGGGAAACATATTCAGTAGTAGTGCATTAGCGTATTTATTGTACCACTTACTAATAACCTATGCCTAGTGTTCAATCAACGACGAAACTTAGCAGATTATACATTGTGGCAAAATAGAAAGCATTCTTGTAAATTTTTATATCTAGCGTAAACTGATCTCTCAAGGTAATTTTTACTATTGATATCTCAATATTATGTATTTGTATAAACAATTCAGAGTTTAAATTAGATATGCTAATATAGATATTTGTTTTTGGGCAACTTTGTATGTTAGTTTTTGCAGTGTACCTTGTCTTATCCAATGCTGGATAGATCTTTAAGTCTTTAGCACTGTCGGTGTCCTATGTAACGACATAGTTTTTCGATAATATTGTATTCTATATTCAATAAAATGATATTTCTATAATATAAAATTTGTCATTGAGAACACTAAGATTATAATAATTAGTAGTCATCTATGAGACAATGTTAAAGTAATGCTATAAATTTCATTGTCATAGTTTTAAGTACTATTCGAGTTATTTCGTTCTGCACTTTCGGCATACAAATTAGGCGAAGGTATTAAACCTTTAAATGTAGTCTTACTAAATGTTTTATTCGTGGTGTAGAATTAGCCTAAACCTATAACCTTATCGAGGTATAGTAATACCTGTCGCGCCAGTTTCTAGTAAGGGATAATGGTTGGTACGCAGCTGGAGGCATTTTGGGCTTAACTTCATTGGACCAATATCATGCATTGCAAATTAACAATGGCAGTCAATACACTTGATCTAGAGTGCGTTAAGCATATGTGTTTAGATATATCGTAAGACACAGATCATTTTATAGTAATTTACCACCACATCTTTCTGTGCTTTGAATGTTAAATTTTTAAATGCACTCTAGATGTTAATTGTCTGCCAAATCTTTAGAAGGCAGAATAGATCATTCACTAATGAAAACTTTAGAAATCGAAATTAATAATACCTGCTTAACTGGTGACCGTGTACATTTAAACTACACGTTTTCTCAAACTCACTCAAGACTAGAAATGCCTCAGGAATGCCAGGGCCACGACCATAGATATATACGTGTATTATGTACCTATGTACTAATTGTTTTAAATTATTGTATCGTAAGGGCGGCGCTCGGCGCATTTTTGAAATCACACATAGTGGAGCTTAGTTGTCGTTAAGGCTATCGGTTTGCTGAACACCTCTATAACTCTATAATTCGTGTAAATATATAATAATGTTACGGTACGCCGGGCGCGGGGGCGCCGGCGGGCCGACGACGCCGCGGACGCCGGCTGGCGGCGCCGCGCCGCCGGCGACCTCGGCAGCCCACTAGTGTTTAGTTACGCATATTTTTTATTAAGTCTATCTTATATGAATTTTGTAATCGACGTTGCTTCTAAAGAACCCTCTGTGTAAAAAGTTAAGACATACTAGTGACCTGAACGTTTGAAGCGATGTTAGTGAACGTCTTTATCCCACTAAATTGTCACTTTCACGATTTGCGTGCACATTTTACATGATAACTTTCAGTATGTTATGCATAGTTTGAAATGGAGTTATGACTTTATATAAATTATTTTAAAGTAAAGGATTTTTCTTATTACTGTTTCTGTAATATTAAAATTTAATAGTGAGTGAAATTTGTATTTTGTTTTAATATTTGTTTTACTGAATTTGAGAACGTCGTAACACCCATATCGTTGTTAGTTCTGAATAAAAGATAACATAATTATAAAAGTAAATATTAAATGAATAGTTTCATGGCTTTTTATTTCACCATACCATTATCATTAACACACGCTACATGCAGCTATGCTATCCAAAACAACCATAACCTGCTTTTACTGAAGACCGTATGAAGCCATGCTAAGTAATCTAAAAAGAAAAGAAGCAGGATAGTGATCTCAAAAAGTTGAAGATGATGGTGACAGAGCACTATTGAACAGCTAAAGAAAAGAAACGTCTTGTACCAACTTTTTTATGTGAACGGTGTACGCAGTCGCAGACAGAAGCTTGTGGTGGTTGTGCTTTGCCTGGATCTTTCCTCTATTACTTACTACGAAAAACCCTCCGGATACGGATGTACTATAAAATTGGTTAAAGTCACAACACCCTATTCCATATAATGTCACTGTCACATGTCTTCTTCGTTCAACTATCAATGTCTGCAGTAAAGTAATGTCATTCTTGTTTTTCTTTTACAATTTCATGTTTTCGTTGAATCCGATCGTATGTTTTCACTTTTTATTTAGTTCTTTGGATGATTTAAATCATTGTGCTGTCCTAGTTGAGCTGATCGATTTTGATAACAGTGAATCGTAGTGAATATTGGTGTTTTTATATTCTTCTAAGATACGTTAGATAGTCAATCAAATATTCTCTAAGTCGTAATCGGTCTTTGTTGGCCCGCCGAATACACAGCTGATGTTTCTCTAATTTTAAATCGTATTATCTTGAGAACCCTTCAAGATGCACGAAGCTTACGAAGTGTCCAACTTGATTAACCATGCAGAAGTTCAAATTGAATCTATTGCTGCTTATGGTAAGTTTGCCAGGTCCATTTACTTCAAACTAATCGCCGAAGGTTCCGCCCTCAATAAGTCTAAAGTAATTATTATCGGCATGGTACGGATCGCCCCTTGACTGTAGCAGCATAGGAGGAATCAGGAATCGATCTCTCCAACTCAGCCCGTGTTTTAGTAAGAGCTGACGAAGTGAACCTATCAGAGGAAAAGTAGAAGCTTCCTTCTATGTATTTTAACACTGCTGTGATCACCACCTAACAAGCACTTTGATTAAAGCAAAACCCCCAGGCATGTTCAGCAGTGAATGATATGCTGATGAGTAAGGTTATACATCTATCAATAGTAAGAACCCAAGAATACAAATAAATAATGCTGGACAGTCCATACATCATCATCTAGCCCCAAGTTAAGCAGAGCTTGTGTTACGACTAATATATTTAAAACTAGCTGGCCTGGACCTTTGTTTTGTCTCAGAATCAAAGAATACAAAAAATGAGAAAAAAAACAATTATTATATAGCTATTTATTTATTTATTTACTTTAATTCTATTTGGGATGGAGACAAATCTAACACATCAATAATCATTCAAATCGGTCTAGCCGAGTTATAAATGGTGTAGCTAACGTAACTTTGTTTTATGTATACAGATTAAGAAGAGGTGTAACTCCGGTCAATAGCCTGTTTTATGATATTTCCATTCTCAATTGTTACATTATTATCAAATCTTAATTTTTCAGATAATTACTTGCTTTTGGGCACAAGGCAAGGTCATTTGATGCTGTACTCATTGTCAATTTGCAACGATAATGATAGTCAAAGATTTAAGGTGCAGATTATTAACTATTGCAAAAACTTCAGTAAGAAGCCAATACAGCAAATTGAAGTATTACCAGGTATATGTCACCGGTTCTTAGAATAAGTTTCTAGAATGGATAGACTTGGACAAAACAATGCCATTTAATTGAATTTTTATGATCTTTTTTTAATTGATCATTCGATCAACCTTCAACAATTTATGTTTATTCTATGAGATGTGACTTTCACTTAAACATCTCATAGAATTAATGAAATTACTAAGGTTTTCCCAAAAATCAGCATCCTTTTGTAAATCACCTTACCATTCTACAAACAGGTTAAATCTACAAAATCCAACATCAATATTATGCACTTTATTATCTGAATTTATTACATTCTCATATACGAGTTGACTGTTGTAACATACATTTATTTTTCTTTCAGAGAACAATCTGCTCCTATGCCTAACAGATTCAGTTATATCAACTCATAGTATGAATGCAAGGAACTTCCCCCTCATCAAAACATTTGAACAAACCAAAGGTGCTTCACTTTTTGCTCTAGACAATACGGTAAGGTTTTCTAAAATACAACCTATCAACCTTTATCTACTCAGTGAAGGGCTAGCATACCATTCTTTAGTAGCTTAGTACATAATTTTGAAAAATCTAAATAGGTTCGAAGTCAGTATTTATACTTTTCATAAACAGATTTTAAGTTTTGCAGGATCTGTGTATACTAATTCCTAGGTATATCCATTTTTAAGGACCCATCTCAGGGTCATCTTCTACATATATGTATACAACTTAAAAGTATGAAGATAATTAGTGATAATTCCACGCAAAACCTCCAAGAAGATCTAACAAAATTTAGTCTGGGTTGTAGAAGAAAAACCACACCAACTAACTACAAAATCAAAAAAATCTATCAAAGCAAGTCGTCAACTACATTGTTTCGTCTCTCCACGAGGCATCATCAGGACACCACAATACTCGACCCTGACACGGAGGGTGCCAATCAACAACGGCAGAGTCCCACCAGAGTTTCAGAGTCGCTGAAGGAGCTGAACTGGATAAAACCAAAGTTATGATCAATGGCCACATTTTCAGCGTTTGGGAAACTTCTTCAAGTCTTCCTTCTCGTCATCCATAACACAATGCTTGAAAACGAAAGGTCAATCAGTGCGTCGTACCCGTCATGTGACCTAGGGAGTTGAGACATGGACTTTAAACTGGTGGACCAGCCCTACCGAGAGTGCTGGTCCACCAGTTTAAAGTCGCCCAGCGATCTATAGAGAGAGCTATGCTCGGAGTTCTTTTGAAAGATAGGATTTGCAACGAATACATCCGACAGAGAACCAAGGTTATAGCTCAAAAAATTAGCAAGCTGAAGTGGCAGTGGGCTGGCCATATCTCGAGAAGAACCGACAATTGCTGGGGTAAACGTGTTCTTGAGTGGAGACCGAGACTCTGCAAACGTAATGTAGGAAGCTCTCCGACCAGGTGGGATGACGATTTGCGAGAGACTGCTGG
Organism: Eupithecia vulgata; assembly: GCA_946478455.1. NCBI lineage: Eukaryota > Metazoa > Arthropoda > Insecta > Lepidoptera > Geometridae > Eupithecia > Eupithecia vulgata. Next base: position 3,072,497 of record OX297874.1, read on the forward strand.
CAAATGCTGATGCGGCAAGCTGAAAGGCGCTATGGCGCTCATTGGGGAGGCCTATATCCAGCAGTGGACTAATATAGGCTGATGATGATGATCATGAAAGTTTCAAAGGTACTAATAGCTACATGTGATTTCTGTTCATTGTTATGGGCACATCGACACTTTGGATTTTTCGGCCTACCGCCTTTGGTGCGTAGACTGAAGAGGAAAAAATTTATTTGCAACCAACAGTTTTACATCTATAGAATGAAAACTCAATCTTCCACAGCAAACAACATCGCTGACCGGAGAATCAAGCTCCGTCCTTCGTCTTTGTGTGGCAGTGAGAAGGAAACTCCAGCTCTTCTATGGGAAGAACGGAGAGTTCAAGCAGCATCTGTTTGACTTCACCATCCCCGATGTGCCGAAGATCATGGCTTGGGGGCAGCAGTACCTATGTGTGGGGTTCAAAGCAGAATATGTGCTTTATGATGTAAGGTTTGAAACATTTATTTTTATTTATTTCGAAAACAGACAGCTTAATTAACAGTGAGTGGTAATTATAGGTAACTTAAGCCTAGTAGTTTCCGCTTGTAGGTAAACAATAATGTTGTCCTTTATAATAAATATTAAGAGCAAACTTAAACGTAATAAAAACTGAGAAACAAACATTTGAAACAAAACAAGAACCAGTTATTTTGTTAATTAAAAAAAATTTACTGGTGTAGATAACATAAGTCAATAGATAAAATTATGATTATTGTCTAAAATTTCTAGACCATTACAAGTCTATTTTTCTTGTGGGATTGCTTCCTGCCCTCGAATTCGCTCACGTGTTAGAATCATGCGTAAAACATAGCCTGGGGTTTTTTTTTGGCAATTTTGAGAAAAAATTGAAACATGATTGCCTCTATGTCTAATCAAACATTATATTACCTCCATTTTATTATTACTCCTTATATTACCACCCTCTCCGGACATCACATCCTTAGCCAGCTCCAACCAGTCGGCCCGGAATTGGTTCACCTCCTTAACAAAGAAAATAACAACAAATAAATAAAATTTACAACTATATTTATTTCAAATGAAACAGTTGAGCTAACTGCAGACTGATGCAAACAGTCAAGCTGTGGAATTACGCTAAAACCACCCATCCTGTTTTGACATTTGAAAATCCTTTGAATGGGCTTCGTAATTAGCAATTGTATGGGGAAGGCCAGTCAAAAGGCTTTCAATACCATTGAAATGTCTTTAAAATGCCAATTAAAGGATGAGTTGTTTTAGCGTAATTGAATGAACGAATGAATAGGTACTTTATTGCACTTAAAAAATGACAAAAATAAACCTCATATCTAAATTTAAAAATGATCAGTACAATAGGCGGCCTTATCGCTGAGAGCGACTTCTCCCGGGCAACTCAGCAATTAATCGTAATTCCACAGCAGCTTGAGATAACACAACTGATCCAAATCATTAATATCCCCTAAGACGCTGGTTGCATAATATAATGCCTTGTATTCCTATTTTCAGCTATCTTCAGGAAATCCCAAAGAGCTATTTCCAATTAGCAGCTCTAGGTCTCTAGAGCCAACAATCGCCAAGTATTCGGAGACGTCGTTCCTTCTCGGCCGCGAGCAAACCTCCGTGTTTATAGAAGAGGCTAAAGATGAAAATAATGTGTATAAAATAGAGATCAAACAAAATATAAAGTGGAAGGAGGCGCCTTCGTGTGTTGGTGTGTATTGTCCTGTCTTAAAAAAGTGCAAATAAATTGCCAATGAATTATCAGTCATTTTGGAGATCGTTTTCAAGCTGATGTGGCTGTGGGCCGGCCATATCTTAGGTGCTCATTCCACTCATCCGATATTTGTTTTGTCCAAGTTCTTTGTCCAATATTTGACCAAAGAAATGGATACTAGTTTCTGTAAAATTTGGATACGGTGTTGCTAGTAAATTGGATGAAGTCATCCAAGTTCTTTGATCAAATGTACATTGGACAAAGAAATTGGATGAGTGGAATGAGCACCTTACGAAGAACCGACAACCTCTTGAGGTAAACGTGTTCTTGAGTGGAGACCGCGACTCGGCAAACGTAGTGTTGGACGTCCTCCGGCAAAGTGGGATGAGGATCTGCTAAAGACTGCTGGCAGATGCTGGATGCGGCAAGCTGAAGACAGGGCGCTATGGCGCTCATTAGGGAAGGTCTATGTCCAGCCATGGTCTAATATAGGCTGATGATGATGAATGTTAAAAATTATCGTCCACTAAGCGGTTTTCCTCCACATCTTTGAGGAGGTCTATGTTTTTTAACAGAGAACGTATTTCGACTTAAATGATGATTGTGATTATTTGCATATAAAATAGATCTACTGGGTCTATTAAATTATGCTTTGTTTTGGAATTACTTAAACACCAGTGTTTTTGTGTAGGTATCTTGTCGCGAAGTAAATATGTAGGCAGTAGCCTAAGCTGCATTTCTACAAATTAATAGATAATTATATCACGTTGAGGAAAATACGTTCATAGAAAATAAAGCTGAAATGAAAATACCCGGAAATAATATAACCGGACTAATTATGTATTTTCAGTGTGGGATGAACCCTACGTCTTAGGACTATTACAAGAGAAAGTGATAGTCCAAACTGTGGAACCGGAGCGGTTTATACAGACTCTCTCAGAGCCCAACAAAGCAAGACTGATGTATAGGTAAGAATAACAGAATAACTTGGGTCAGTGTTTCTCACTAGCTACCAGCCGCAAGCAACAGCTAATAAATAAATATTTTATGATTTACTAGCGACCCGCCCCGGCGTCGCACGCCGCACTGGTATAATATTATGCATGTATTATACTTATTTATTTATTTATTGCACGAGAAACAAACGAAATACATACATAAAACATTAAATTTGAAAAATATGGCTAAGGCGAGCTTAACCCTAAAAAGAGTTCTCTTCCAGCAAACCTTATTGGGAGAGAGAGACCAAGTTATAAAAGTGGGTAAATAAAGGACATTTTAACCAATATATAATAAACTAATACATATAATACATTAAAATATATGTTTAAAATACTATAACCTACGCTGATAATAAAATAACAAATACTATAAATACATACATACGCATATAAACTTAATAAATACATAAAATATATCAGAGTTATGACGATAGAAAATGTTCTTTGACTTTGCGCTTGAAAATGAAGAGTGAGGGGTTAGCATGAATATCGTGTGGGGTTATACATATACACCTTCCTCTTGAATCAATCTATCTATTAAAAAAAACCGCATCAAAATCCGTTGCGTACTTTTAAAGATCTAAGCATACATAGGGACAGACAGACAGCGATAAGCGACTTTGTTTTATACTATGTAGTGATTGGAATACTGGCTGCTGCCTGCGGCTTCGAACGCATTGTTTAAGGTTATTTCTATGGAACAAACTGATTTTTGTGATAAAAAGTATATAGCCTATATTTTTATCCTTTCAAATAACCCTGTGCCAAAAATCAAGTCGATTGGTTGCTTAGTTAGGGTGTGAAGGAAGGAAAAACAAACAAACAGTATAATAATAATAATGAACCTTTTATTTCCAAAACAATCTATGACTTTTAAGTTTAAGTAGATAACATTGTAGGTCCTACATATCGAAATTAATTTAGAAATTAACAAGAGTTAAGAACATACATTAGTTAGACTTATTTACTGTTGTTTCAGGTGTAAAAGAGGCCTAATATACGTAGCATCGATAAGCCAAGTGTGGTGCCTCAGTATGATCGATGTTTCGAAACAAATAACACAATTGTTGAAGGATAAACAATTTCAAATTGCGATTGATTTGACGGTAAGAGCTTTTCTATCATTTTAATACTTAAGGATCATCTGCTGTATGGTACTGTTGTCTATTGTCCTAATCTTCTATAGCTAACCGAGCAGCATCAGTTTAAGAGGGCGCAATGCGCGTTATTTTGTGAAAAGGAAAGATTGAAAAGATTGAAGGTAAGATTTCGCGTTCATAGGAGCGGGACAGTGCATACGTTTAGAGAACGGCGCAGGTGCTAAAATGGAGTTTTTGCTTTTTTACAATAAAACTTCACAACTTACGAAAAAACTATTTGAATAAACCTAGTAATTAGCAATTACCTACGAATCCAAACATAAGTCATTTCAATAGACCACAGGGTTCCTAAGATAAGATAGCAACCAAATTCTTCGTTCGGGTATGGAACCTTATAAACGTATTTAAAATAATTAAATTCCGATGCTGCTTAACTCCAGTGATCAGTTCTCAACTTCGAATGGACGTTTGATCTATTTTATTAAACTTTTTAAACTTTCGCGATTTGATAACATATTTAAGATTATTTATCGGGTATTTATCGCGTACGGGGCGACTCAAATCAGTCGCCCCGTGACCACGATCGCTGAAACGCGGTTGAAACGTTGGGGAAAAGAAAGCAAAAGGTACGCGATAAATACCCGATAAATAATCTTAAATATTTATTAAACTTATTTTTATTACTTATTGTTTTATCATATTTAGTAGAAATCTGTAAATTTCTATTACCGATATAACAAAACACCTAATACCTACATAATATTGAAATGTTGATAGGATAGGGTACATCCCTATCAACATTTCAACTGTCTACCTATTACGGTTCAAGAGATACAGCCGACAAAATTAGGGCCAATATAGTCAAAACGTCACGTTTTTTGTATGGGAGCTCCCTTTAGTTTTCATTTTTAATTATTTATTGTTATAGCGACAAAAGAAATACATAGGGTAGGTAATCTGTGAAATTTTCAACTGTCTACTTTTTACGGTTCATGAGATACACCCCGGACAGACGGACAGACAGCGGCTTGTTTTGTCCCGTTTTCACCCTTTGGGTACGGAATCTTAAAAATCATGACATTTTGATTTGTTAAAAAATTGTTATTTTTTCCAACCCTAGTTTAACGTAAGGTTTAAAAAAGTACCTAATGGTGGTTTAAAAAGTTAAAGTGAAGATTCCGATAGGTAAGAGGTACTAAGTAGTGAGAGCAATCGTAAATAATTTTCTATAAATGACAGATTTAATTGCTAAAGGTCAACATATTAATATTATTATTCACAAATACATACCTTTATTCAGAAAGAAAATAACAATCAAATAACAAATTTAAATTAAAACTAGTATTTACAATAGAAACAATTAAGCTATCTGCAAACTGTTGAAAACAATTCACAAATGTTACCAATGATAAAAAGATAACTATTGTATTGAAGTTTGTTAAAACATGGGTTCGTTGAAAATGGTTTGCAATTTGCGGCAAACTACTTTTCCGCTAGTTTTATTCCTCGTCATCATCGTCATTATCAGCCCATACCAGTCCACTGCTGGACATAGGCCTCCCCTAATGAGCGCCATAGCGCTCTGTCTTCAGCTTGCCGCATCCAGCATCTGCCAGCAGTCTTTCACAAATCGTCATCCCACCTGGTCGGAGGGCGTCCTATACTACGTTTGCCGAGTCGCGGCAAACGTATTCCACGTAGAAAGCAGAAAATACTATACTTAACGGCAATAAAAAATGCGCGATCGTGAATCAAACCACCTCAATACAATAAGCTTAGTTCTAAGCGGTAGATTCCCTCTGACTCCTAATCACGAATATTTAAAAATAAGTTGCAGTATTATTAATTATTATTCATGGATCGTCATTTTCCTAAAAGGATGTTTCGATTAATAACTCACAACAGGAAATTTTAATCAGTTGCCTTTAAAATCACTTGTGGAGTGTCGTGCTTATGTGAGATATATCAGGCTCTTGAAGTAAAGTAGTTAGGAATCTTTATATTGAAAAATATTAACCATTTTATTTCTTTTCGTATTTTTATTCAAATATATAAATATTTATTGCATTTCACAGAACATGAACATTCTGTAACCCACAATAAGAGTCCGTGTGTCGTGATTATAAAGATATTTGTATTGTCACTAAACGTCTCTGTCGGAAGACCAGCGTTGGTTGTAACGTGTTTACAACTAGCTCATGCTGAGACCGAGACCGTTTTGTGACTCTTATCGACAGAAGCTTTGTCTTTTAATTTTAAGTCATGTTTGTTTTTGTTGATAAAGACAAATAAATTATATTCTATTCTGTATTCGAGTTGTTAGAGAATTGAACTATGCCCATTCAAAAACACGTCCTATATCCTTAATTAGTCATTAATCAACGATATTTTTGTAAAAAAACATTTAATTACGTTATCAGTGACATGTATAACTGTTCGATAATTCATTGAATAGGATAAGTAACCCAATCTGTGTTGGTTAGTGTTTGAACAATAACGTGTAAATCTCAGTTATGTTTCGTAGAAAAAAACAGCGTAGTTACACTGCAAAAAAATATGCTAAGAGTAAAAATGTAGTCAAAATCATTGAGCTTATGGAAGTGAGTATTACATTTATTCATAGAGCCTGATATTTCTTAGTAAAAAAAAAGTAAAAATGCCGTTTTCTATTAAAAGACGTGATCGCAAACCGACTATATCATTATTGTCAGAGGTAAATAAGAAATAACTATCGTTAAAAAAATTACTTCTGCAAATTACTGTCGCATTGTTGAGAAAAACTTTTTTGTCATGGATTTCATTTAAGTATGGCCTATAAAGTATCTGCCACAAAGAATTAGGAACCTCCTTTTTTGATTTCGTTTTAATAACTATTTTTTTTTATTTGTAGTAAATAGGCCTTTTACGTTCAGTAATTATATTGGTGTTATACAGAACAATGTTTTTAAACTATAATGTTTTTTATAGGATACTAGTTAATGTCCTCGCGGTTTTAGGGATTAAAAAGTAGCCTTGTTATGACACCTCAATCTATGCCAAATTTCAACCAAATCCGTTGAGTAGTGTTAACGTGAAGAGGTTACATACATCTAACCATCCAAGTTTTCGCATTTATTAGGTATATTAGTGTGACTGTGATGTACATCTCAACACATTTTTCCCCAGAGCCTTTCCGACTGTACAGAAGAAGAAAGAAAACAAAAAATACACTCAATCCAGACTCTCAATGCCATAGAACTATTCGACGACAGGAAATATGCACTAGCCATGAGGGAGTTCATGAAAATAAACACCGACCCTGCTGACGTCATCAAACTCATCCCCGAACTTGATGGGAAGAACACTGACTCAGCAAAGCTAAAAGGCAAAGATTTAGAAGAGGCTTTGAACGCTCTCATAGAATATCTAGTCGGCTTAAGGAATAAGCTCAAAATAGAAAGTAGCACCACGAAAGATGCGGAGCAAAAAGAAATAGCGAAAAAAGTGGGTAAAGATGATCCGAGCAGGCAATCGAATGGTGCGAAACTGGACCCGGAACAAGAGAAGATTGAGAAGAAGAGAAAAGAGGATCAGAGGAAAATAGCGCAGCAGATGGAGTTGATAGATACTACGCTGTTGAAGTGTTATTTACAGGTAATTATAGAACTGTAATATAGCTATTAATAAGTTATTTATAGATAGAACATTAAAAAAATACAATCAATAGAAACAAATTAGAAACAGTAGATATTTACAATTGAAACAATCGAGCTAACTGCATACTGTTGCAAACAATCTGTAGGCAAGTAGCACAACCGATCTCTATAAATACAGTCGGAAGCGTCCCTAAGACTGTAAACTTCCAGAAATCGTAGCGGTGGTGTGGTTTTTATAATTAACAATAAAATCTTAAATAGGTTTAATGTCCTTGTCTCGTGACTTGTGACTCGGTATTGGTTGTTTTTACAAATCTTCGTTTCGCTCTGCTTTGGTAGAAATCAGTCCTAAAGTTTACTTAACCTAATAGGTACTAGAATATACTTAGCTGAGCTTACCATGATTTAATCTGGGGCGCCTTGTCTAGACAATAATATATAGTTTACCTAACCATAACTAGCTAGACAAGGCGCCCCAGATTAAATCATGGTAAGTGATTTTGGCCTATACCCAGCAGTGGGTGCCAACGGGCTGATGATGATGATTAAGTGGTTTTGTACAATTTTACTACCCAACCAGTGTCGATTTCCACAATTATATTAAATTCAATACGTTTATTTCAGACAACAATAAATTACAATACAAAAAGTAAGTTCCTCGTTAAGAGTTCATATTCGAATCTGTTACATGTACCTACATAATAAATATAAAAAAAAACTAAAATACATTTACATTGAAATTACTATTAAAATCAAAATATCTCCGAGCCTTTATATATATATATAAAGTCACAAAATACGGTCTTTTCCAGTGTTTCATAAAGAGATAGTCTAGTGTCGAGCCTATGTGGTAACTATTGGAGTTATATTCCAAAAGTGAATAGGATATTCCAGAGGTAATTAATTATTGTTCGATCCGTGATTATCATTTGGTAGTATCACATGAGGACTGATGTTTTTAGCAAAATTTGACCAAAGCCTTATTTGTTAACAACTTTGTCAGCTTAGCGAACTCACAGCTCCAAATGTCAGGTCATTCTACAGACGTAATTTATTTTATTAATTTAATTCTAATTGCCATCAGCTTAACTAATAACAATAGAACTTAAAATAGTTACAGAATGCTATTAATAATCAGCATTCGCTAATAGAAACATATTAAACTACATAAGTGATGACGATTTAATTTTCCAGACTAACGACGCATTCGTGGCCCCACTTCTCCGACGCAACAACTGCCGACTAGAAGAAGCTGAGCGCGCGCTTCTACAACACGGAAAGCACAGCGAACTGATCATCTTGTACCAGACTAAAGGACAGCACACTAAAGCGCTGCAGCTGCTGAGGGATCAGGCTAAACAGCCGGATTCCAGTCTGGAGGGGTATCGGGGCACGAAGAACTATTTGCAGCATCTTGGTATGTTACCTTCTCAGTTTTACTCCATGTGAAGCTCACTAGCGCACCACACGACAATTTTAGTCCCTAAAACATAACTAGATGTCACGGCTAAGATCAGAAAGCGTTAAGTTTTAGGAATACCTGCACTGATCATCCGTACCTATGTTACTCTGATCTGACAAGTCTATTTTAATTCATCTTTTAAATTCAGTACTTTTCTTTCCAGGAGCCGAACACCTTAACCTAATATTCAAATTCTCCGACTGGATACTTCGAGAATACCCGGAAGAAGGTCTTAAAATCTTCACCGACGATATCGTCGAAGTAGAAAATCTCCCGCGACCTAAAGTATTAGACTTTCTCCTACGCGAGCACATGCCTCTAGTCATTCCATACATAGAACATGTTATCCACACATGGAACGACACAAACCTGACATTCCACGACGCACTGATTAATATGTACAGAGAGAAGATCACATCTAAGTCGTACACAACGGAGGAAGAGCTCCAGCATACGAAGGATAAACTGGTCGCGTTTCTAGAAAAGTCTACGATGTATACTCCTGAGAGAGTTCTGCTGCATTTCCCGACTGATAGCTTGTTTGAGGAGCGAGCGATTGTGTTGGGGAAGCTGGGGAGGCATGAACAGGCGCTCGCTATCTACGTGCTGATTCTAGGTAAGTTATCTACACTGATATTATAAAGAGGTAAGGTTTTTTTAAATTGAGTTAAAAACATTCTTTCACGATTAGAATCCTACATTATCCATGAAGAACATAGGCGATAGAGTATACCCGTGCGAAGCCGGGGCGGACCACTAGTGTATAAAATATCTATCTATGTAATGTATTGTATTTTTTCACACCCCACAGTATCGTCTAGCCCTAAGCTAAGAAGAATTTGTGTTATGGGAATATTGATATACATAATTCAATTAATTTTATAGATAGATTTTTTTATATACATAGAAAATACCAGAACACCTGGAAACAATGTTTGCATATCGAACAATTATATGTTCCAAGGCGGGAATCAAATTCGCAACCCCCTGCGTCGCATGCGGACCTCTGCCCGCCGTACCACATCGATCGTAGTTATCTAGTACCCATAAGACAAGCTCTGTTGGGCTTAGGAGCCCATTCCACTCATCTAATTTCTTTGTCCAATGTACATTTGACATTTTTTTAAAGAACTTGGATGACTTCATCCAATTTACTAGCAACATCGATATTTGATCAAAGATTTGGATACTAGTTTCTGCCCGCGGCTTCGTTGTTTCGTTGTTCGTAAGCTTCGCCGTGGCCTTTGGGTTTTGCACCCGGCCTGTTTTGGCGGCTGGAACTTGTCGAGTCTCCTGGCGAGACGATTCGTGACCACTCGTGAGAAAAGCTTATAGACGTGGCTCAGGAGTGTGATGGGTCTGTAGATTTTTAGAAGGGTTTTATCTCCCTTCTTAAAAAAGAGCACCACCAGGCTCCCGCTCCACGCCTTTGGAGTTCTGAAGCTCCTGCAAAACAGGGGCTCCTCCTGCCTTCAGAAGCTCTGAAGTAATGCCGTCTTCACCGGGGGCTTTTCCATTTTTAAGCTGTCTCAGAGCCATCACGATCTCGTCTTGACTGATGTCTGGCAGTTCGTCGGTGTAGTGGCGTGTCAGGGTGGCTCTGGAATCGTGAAAAAATACATCATCTGTTAAAATTCCAACTGTCTAACTATCACGCTTCATGAGATACAGCCTGGGGTGACAGACGGACGGACAGCGGAGTCTTAGTAATCCTCATAGTAATCCAATAGTTTCGCCCATTTCTCGACTCTGTGTTACCTCTTGCCAGCAAGTATCATATCGGACTAAGTTCAAACCAGAATTTTCTCGGTCTACTTTTCATTTTGAACCTTATTTATTAGTATAAAAAACCCATTAAATCACTAAGATTATCTTTTGCAGGTGACGTACAAAGAAGTCTCCGCTACTGCGAAAACGTGTTCTCAACGGATCCAAAGAACCAAGACGTCTACGTGACGCTGATGCGTATTCTGATCAACCCGACCTCTGGCAGCGCGTTAGGCGGTCCCCTGGCCACCGTACCGAGACACCCCAAGACGACCAAGCCGGATGTGGAAGCGGCTCTACGGATACTGGAAAAGCATGCTGATAAAATATCTCCTTTGAAGGTAACCTCAGTTTTGAATTTCTAATCAACCCGATTCTGGCGGCGCGTTAGGAGGTCCCCTGGCCAATATACCGAGACACCCCAAGACGACCAAGCCGGATGTGGAGGCGGCTCTCCGGATACTGGAGAAGCATGCTGATAAAAAATCTCCTTTGAAGGTAACCTTAGTTTTGAATTTCTAATCAACCCGACCTCTGGCAGCGCGTTAGGAGGTCCCCTGGCCAATGTACCGAGACACCCCAAGACGACCAAGCCGGATGTGGAGGCGGCTCTCCGGATACTGGAGAAGCATGCTGATAAATTACCCTGTAAAGTTTAAAAAGCCTCGATCTAAAACAACACAGCTCTAACTTCGAAAACTTAAAGCTAATTAAGCTACATAAATAGGGCTCATACGATGCTCATTTGATCCTCCATATCCCTTTCATTCGATGTTGTAACAAAACCCTGTGTACCCGTGTTATTATTCAAATATTACGGATGCAGCGGTGACGAATTATGTATTTTTCATATGATAACTTAAACATTTTTAAGATGACTACATAAATAACGTAAATCATTGAATATTATAAATATGAACGCCAACTCAGAATGTTACAACATCATGACTCATGTAGAATTGTAGATTCGACCTTAAAATTCTAACACTTTGTAATGGACTCATGTCCACTGTTACACACTAAGGATTTATTTATTTGTTACATTCATATGTAACAAATAAATAAATCCTTAGTGTGTAACAGTTTGGTGTTCGTTTTCCACAGGCGTTATCAGTCCTCCCAGACGGTGTGCCTCTGAGCCGGCTGAAGGGGTTCCTGGAGAGCGCGCTCGACACCCAGCTCACGCTGAAGCGACGGACTCAGATACTGAAGGGACTCTTGTACGCGGAGCATGTACAGGTTAGTATACCACTAGATAGATAGACATATTTTAAGCTAATTTAGTTTTTATGCCACCAGAATCATCAAATCAGAACTACCATTACATACTTTATTTTTAAGAAAAGAAATAACAGAAATAAATGCTACGAGTAGACTAAGGCAGCCTTATCGCTATGAGCGATTTCACCTTGGGATAGGCTGGTCATGTCATGACATCAAAGACAGCACTCGAAAAATAAATAAAAAAGAAAACGATAATACTTAAACAACGTACTATAATACCTACATAACCTAAAGACATTAAAATAAACTTACATTAACATAAAAATAAGACTGTCTAAGTTTTACAACGATAGATCTTGCTCATTAATTAAGCAGGGCTTTAAAGATAGGAGGAATTTGGCACGTCTCAATGAGACTGCCACTGAGACTCAATGAGTCTTTGGAATGCTCTCCCCCTGGGCATGACATGTCCAGGGGGAGAGCATTCAAGGACGGGTACCTTGTACAGTGAAAGATTTGTTGTAGAAAATGTTTGTATTAGTATTCAACGAAGCAAGACAGGAAAAGGAAATATTTCCTCAGAGGCTCCATTCACAGCGGAATGGCAGCGACACGTCGAGCACGACGTCATTGTACGTGTATTCAGTGTCACACGGTGTTAAGTCATTAACTAATTACTCGAAAACTTCTTGAGTCTTGTGAAGGGTCCAGCCAGTAGCGCCGCGTGAGCCTTATTCAACTAAACGAATCGCTTTACTATGACAATCGTAATTACTCAATCCTCAATATATTTATTGTTGTCATCACATTGACTTAAATAGGTAGGTGATTGATTATGTATAAGTATCATAATGCGGCAAGCTGAGGACAGGGCGCTATGGCGCTCATTAGGGGAGGCCTATGTCCAGCAGTGGACTGGTATAGGCTGATGATGATGATGATGATGAAGTATCATAATATGAACCCTGTTGTGCCTAAACAACAAGTGGAAGGCAGACCGAGGTTGTTATTGTTAAATATAGGCTGGTACAGTGGTAAGAAGTACCTGCTTGTCTAGAGTAAGTAAATTAAATACTATCATCATCATCATCAGCCTACATTACTCCACCGCTGGACATAGGCCTCCCCTAATAAGCGCCATAGCGCCCTGTCTTCAGCTTGCCACATCAAAAATAAATAGTATAATAATTAATTAAATACTGTAAAGTCGGTAAATAAACAGTTCATTTGCTGTATACGTCAATTAATACTATCGTTTCATTATCGCCACCATAGACACATTTTGGGTATTCTACCTAAGACTAAAGAAAGTACAAAGTAATAAGAAACTGGATGGAATAAAGATGCAAGTAAAAATGCCGAGGTTGATACCAATCTAGAACTTCTGCTAATCACTACGTGAAAATAGCATCGCACGCATTATCTGGAAATAGAGAGAGAGAATGGCGATCTGCGACGATATTAATTATTATGAATGTCATAGTGACGCGATAGGATAGCAGAATCGGGCTTCACGGTTGTTTGTGGTTAAATATGGGTACCATAATTTTAATAACAGATTAAGTATGTATGTTAAATATCTTTAATAACAAAGAAAATTACAATCAAATAATAGAAACAAGTTAGAAGTAGTAGGTACTACTAGGAATTATTGAGCTAACTGAAACTGTTGCTAACAATCTTTAGGTAGCTCAACTGATATATATTACAAAAAATATATAAAACTGCATTTATGCATACATATTTAGTTTGTTGGAAGGTTTGTTATTTTACTGGAGTTTTTTAAGTAAACGAACAATTGCAGCGTTTTCGCGAGTGAAGTGACGTACAGTAGCTAGTTCCTAATAACCCCATTTGTCCACAGGTCCAAGAGATGAAAAAATACCACGAGTCCAAGAGCGTCGTTATAAACGACTACGACATCTGTCCAGTTTGCAAGAAACGATTCAACAACCAAAGCGCTTTCGTACGATACCCCAACGGAGATATAGTGCATTATTCTTGTAAGCTTGAGAAATAGGGATAATGTGAGAAGGATATAAGTCGTGTAGATAGAGAAAGATTGTGATTGAAAATTTCATGCAGTCATTGTATGACAAGTATTGATATAATACTGATGATGACGACCTCTGTGGCACGGTGGGCGAAGGTCTGCCTGCGACGCAAGAGGTTGCGGGTTCGATTCCCGCCTCGGGACAAATGTGTGTACGATCTGCAGACATTTGTTCAGGGTGTTCTAGTCGTTTTCTATGTATAATAAAAAAAAAATCTATGTAATGTATTATATTATGTATATCAGTTATCCAGTACCCATAACACAAGCTCTGCTTAGCTTGGGGCTAGATAACGCTGTGTGAATTGTCCAGCATTAAGCCAAAGGTTCACTTGGTATTCTATGATTCAATACCGTAATGGCAATAAAAAATCTTGTGATTGATAGTTTACGAGAAAAACGGTATTAACTAAGAAAACAGATGGTCCTTTGCACTGTTATTTCTGATATATGAAATAGTTTTTTTTTTCATTTCTGAAACGAAGGGGTTGGATCCCATAGATAAATTACCATGTATTTTTCGAACCTTTTTCGTAAAAGGTAACAGAAAATAATGATTTAAACTGATCCCAATTCACGTCAATTCACATAAGTATGTCCACGCCTTAATCGCTGCACTGTAACAATTCTATCGTCTCAGAATGTCAAATTTTGTCATTTAACCATTGATGAAAGAAACTGCAGATGGAGGGACGCGTGTCAGAAGTGTCAAGGTTGAAACCATTCTATCAATCTCTCAATCTAAATAGCACCGCACGCACTATCTAGAGTTTCTTTCCTCTATGGATGATTCTTCGACAATACCATTGTCATAATCAAGCCATTCGTTAGCAGAATATCGCCCCATGACATTTTCAAACACAATCTTTATTACAAGCTACACTAATATGCAATATACCTACATATTCTTTAAATGGCTGATTACCTAAAATAATATGAATCCCCATTGTAATCTACTGTGATGATTTTTTAAATTTATATTTAGTCTCACTTTTGCTGGCATAAAAAGTATTAAGATTCTAAATCCAATGTTATAGTTAGCGAAATATTATTTTTTGTTATTTAGCTTTGTGTGTAAATTTGTATAATTTAATCAATTACCTACTATGTTGTATTTAATCAAAATACACGTAAGAAAACCCACGACAACTGTATGTAATTATAATATTAGTAAATTACTATCAATAAATTATTGACTGTATAAATTGTTTGTTATTATTTATTTATTTAATAATATTTACCTACTTAAAAAAATTTTTGCTCACAACTCGAAAACTAACAACCAAACAAGGTAAAGATTTCGTGTTCCCTTCTTTACTTCACTTTAAAAGTTTGAAGTGAACCAAAAAATCTGATAGGCCTTTTACTTCATTTGAATTTTGTGACGTGTGACGAATTTTGTGTCCAAGAGTCCTGTAACAGCATGGGTCTTATAGGAACAAAGCACTGATAGTGTGATTTTTTAAAAGATTATTAGTCACTCCATAAAACACCTTTTAGCTTGGCACACACCTTAAATCGAACTCACAATGTCTTGACATTTATACATATAGTTAGGTACAGTGACGTTTATCTATAGGTAACCCCTGACAGGTTCCAAGTTTGGAAATTACATTAGATTTGTTATAATATTAAATTTTATGATTTTTTTATGTAGTAAAACAACTTGCTGTCTTTATGTTCCCGAAATTAAGACTTTAAACATCAGGGGGTTTGCCTGAAATACATATTTCAAATTCCATTCACTGTTAGTCCTGTCAAAATGGATATTTCAAATAACAAAAACTCCGACAGAGCTGAATTTTGGTAGAGCCCTCTGGTACACCAGTGGAAATAAAGTGGCAAAAGTCCCCATAGATCCCATGTGTGCTAAAAAAACGTTATTCAAGGTCATCCAAAAACATCCAAAAATGTGGTCTTCATTTGTTTTTTGGATTTTTTGGATTTTTCTCGAAAACGGTAGGCTATATCAAAAATATAGCCCAGACAGAAATTGTAGAGTTGGAGCTTTTATTTAATTTTATTTATTAATTTTATTTTAACTATATTCAGGAAATTAACAGCTAACTTAAATACTAAGTAAACAAATGGGTGCTAAAGGCTAATTACAAATTTCCACAAACAGTTACTGAAATAATACAAACGGTTTTAGGACGACTATGAAAAAGATTATAGTAGGTATTTAGGAAAATATAGGTACCTACTTAATATGGATAAATATTGCATAAATGATACCTACTTTTATATACTAAGTTATGATTATGACACAGAAAAGGAATAAGAGTTACAAAATAATTCACCACTTACAATACTTTTTAATTTAGAGGGGGAGTTATAAAAATATCCAGGTTAACTTTTCTGGAAAGAACATTAAAACATCTGCATGCCCTGATCAAGAATGTGTTTTGCCTGTAGTTTCTGTTAGCCGTTGGTACATGGAAGGTTTTCGGATTTCTGTGAGTTCTAAGGTTAGTGTTCAGTCCAAGTTGTTGCAGCAGCTCGGAGCAGTCCACTGAGCTATATAAATGTGTGTGGTGTGGGATTTGATTTCTTGTCTTCTATACGTGAGCAACGGGCTCCAGTTGCTGCCGCAGACTCACCATATACCACGGACGCACGGTTGTCAATAATATTGACCTAGAATAGCATCGACCTACTGAAGCCGGGTATGTCGCATATGTATGTGTCCAGTATTGGTAGATATATGCCTTACAAGTCATCTACGTAGGTAAGTGGCGAAAAACGCACGCTACATAAATGCCCTTGCAGGGTGCATGTACTTGTTCTGCATGCAAAATGACGACTGATGTCTCGTGGCGGACGAAGGTCCGCCTGCGACGCGGGATATTGCGGGTTCGATTTCCGCCTTTTGACAAATGTTTGTACGATCTGCTGATCTGGTGTTCTGGGTATTTTCTATGTAAAATATATGGGTCACTATAATGCACGACAATTTATTGTACGGCCGAATAATGTACACCCTGATAATTCGTGTCAAAACCTATTAAAATTGGAAGCCATGACACGGATTATCAGGGTGTACATTATTCGGCCGTACAATAAATTGTCGTGCATTATAGTGACCCAAATATATTTACCTATATATGTAATCTAATTTTTGAAGTATATCAGTCATTAGTAGGTAAGGTACCCTTAAAACAAGGTCTGCTTAGAATACGATGTTGTGTGGTAATACACATTATTTATTTATTAAAATGTATTAATTATGGAATTGAACCAAGGATGATTTAATTCCATTTTTGATTGAATCGATTAGGTCCTGTCTGACAGAATCGCTACAGACAGACACTTGTTAGATTCTTGTAAGATCAGCAATTTCGTGGCTTAGGTGTTTTTTTTTCTTTGCACGATATAAGTTCCCGTTTTAAGTTAGTTACATGCTGTTCGGTCGATAAAAATGTTTACAAATTAAAGACCACTTCACCTTGAAGACTACTTTGTTGAAATTCTGATATTGTACGCATTTCATTCAACTTTCCATTTTACCTGCATAAATTTTCGTAAAATTGATCTTGTCATGTTTTATTGTAGGGCGAAGTGATGTGAACAGAATATAAACTTTTTTACGTGTTTACTGTCAAAAATAGCAATTATTGTTTCATTCGACGTCCTGCCTGGACGTCGAATGAAACAATAATTGAGCTATATTTCCAATAAGTATATAATTATTATATTTATTAATAACCTGTCAAATTACAACGTACATTATTATTACCCATTATTCTTACTTATTACCTTTGTTGTTCTAATAAACTCAAGCTTGAAAGTTTATTAGAATTTAACTTTAATACATTTACAAAGTTGCCATACCAAAGACATAAACTAAGTATTACGTAAATGCTAAAAAAAACCAACGCGCACGAAGTTTATAAAACAGCAGCTTACAAATTAAAATAAAATAAATTATTTATATAACTGCCGACCGACTACTATCGGCGTTTGACCGAAATAACAAATTAATCAGTGCTAAGGCCACCGGTATCTATGTCGTCACCATGACGTAACGCTCAGCATGCGGCCGCATATTCTCGCCGCTTGCCAACAGCCTCTGTGGCCCAATGGATAAGGCATCGGCCTCCTAAGCCGAGGATTGTGGGTTCGAGTCCCACCAGAGGTAAACTGAAACCTTTTTGTATTGACAGGAAAATCGGTTTTATTTAGATTATATTGTTATGCGGCGGTTATTCTGAGGTAGAGTTTGAGTCAACGCGACGGAATGCAAAAATCAATCAGAGAGTTCTAAATTTGAGCTCTTATTTCCATTATTTTATTGCTTTTTATAGAAAGCTTTTCTTCTCTTGTTTTGTACCACTGATTCTGTAAGAATTCTCGTTCTCTTCCATGACTTTCAAAATAAGAGGGAAAGAGAAAGTCATAATAATTAGAGACACTAAGTATTAGAGATTTTGCCATCATAAATAACATTATAATGTATAAATTAGGTATATCTAATCGTTTCTTTATTCATCGATCAGAATATAGAAGAACAGTTTATCTGGTATACCTATCGGTAGGTATCAGTAGAGAAACCACAGCATTTTTTTTTCTCAATTTACTGCCACATGCAAATATAACTTCATAGCACAATTAAAGGAAAAAAAATATAGCCACATGCCACCTTACCTATATTTTGTCATGTTTTGTCGTTTTATTTTCCAAAGGTGAATCAACCTATGAACTTCAGCGACCTCCCTTTTCGGCGACATTACATTTCGTTGGAAAACGTTGAATTGAAATCAACTGACACAGATTAAATTATGTAGGTACTCTTTGGTTCTGTAAATGTGGCAACGTGTTGTAGTTGAAATAAAAATACAAAGTATTTATCAACAAACATTGTGGGTGCTCTCAGAATTACGCTAAACTTTAAATAAGCGAAAATATAAATTTCGCTACTAAAAGCACGCTAAACTATAAATTTAATGTAAATATGGGTGTATGTTTATGTTTGTGACTCCTTGATGCTCAAAGGTCTCACCGGATTTGGCCGAAATTTGGTACCAGGATAACTTATATCAAGGATGAACACTAACCGGCTATATTGATCCTGGAAAAAGCAGAGTTCTCGTGGCATATCCAGGTCTACCACGGGGCGCAGGTAGCCGGGAAAACGTGGTTGCCCAGAACGTCAACGAAATTTCCAGAGCTTTGAACATTTAATTTGAATAGGTACTTTCATCGAAGGTCAATAATTTTCAATCGGCACTAAGTTTCTAAAATAAATATTATATTTTTATCAACTGACTTGCAAGAGTTTGTGATATGATTTGCGATCAATACAGATGTAAAAAAAGGTAGGTCAATGTTGATAAGATATGGTAGAGTTCTGGTAGAGTTTTGTAAGACTCTTTACAATAAATTCATTTCTTTACTTCCTCTGGTCCACTGCTGGGTAATGCCCATAATCCCCACGCTGGGTATTCGGGTTAGGGATCGCAGTGATCGGTGGTAGATCCATTCTGCAAGAGGTGCTGCTGCCCGCCCCCGGTGTATGTCCCTTAGTCGCCTCTTACGACACCCACGGGAAGAGTTGGGTGGTGCAAATTCTAAGCCGGCACCACACGGCACTCGGCTTTCCTTACTTAATTCTTAATTATTTAAGATTCTGAAGTTTTCAAGACTAATCCAGTTAAACTACCAGGATTTCATAACATTGCATCCTTTGACAATGGCTGGTTTACATCTGATAAAGCTATCTACAATATTGGCGTCGGTGTCGCGTATAAAAGTCCCTATCAGGGAAAGCTGCTAGATATGATAACGATACGATTTATTGATAAGGGCTGTAGCATCGATCACTCGTTGCGATCGGACAGCGCAGTCCACGCGTGGCTTTTTACTAGCATTTGTTTTTTATGTTCGTACAAGGTTTACACGGTAAATCTTAAGTTGTTTTATTTGTGTGTGTGAAGTGTATGATGAGAATGATGGGGGAGGAAATGGGGTACGACTACTACAACTATGAGAGCAACTGGTCCATGGTGCCTCCGGACTATGGAGCAGATCCTTACCAGAGGCAGCCGCAAGTTGAAGAGGATTATCGATACAACTCATATGCGTGAGTGTTTTTTTCTCTAGAAGTGTTGTTTGTTATGTTGTTTTAATGTAGACATACATACATATGTTTAACTGAAACGCCTCGACGTCGCTCGCGGCGGCGGCGTCGCGCCCACTTCTCGGAGCCTGGGCAGTGAATGAGTTAATTTACAACGTGTTTCAAAATTTACCAGCTTTTTAGGAACCCTTTAGGATGAGTTATAAAGCGTCATTTAAAAAAAATCTGAGTCAAATCTTAAGTCATTTAGCAAAAATTAATACTTAGTTTAATAAAGGCTAATAATATTTCCGTCGAAAAACCGTCGCCAACGACGGGGACAAATTGGAAAAAATAACAGATTCTAATAACCTAAAAAAACCGTTTCAAACAACCAATTTACTTCGGTAGTTCGGTACTAATTCAAACAATAGATAAAATTGACTAAACAATAAATAAATTTAAGTAACAATAAGTATCTAAGTGCATCGTGCTGCACCCTATAAAAGTTGCATTGTTTTACCCTGCACATTGCATGCTCAGCTAAATTGTAACTAAAATAGAGAGCTGTGCAATAATTTCCAAAGCATAAAGCAGAGTGCCCGCCGTCTAGATTCCAGATCACGCGATCGTTGACAAAATGTTTCGGTGCGATTCGCAAATTTGCCTGAGTGCAGTGGAATTGAACTTGAATTAACTAGTAAGGTACCTTTACCATTACTGTAGAAACTTCTACAGACTTCTACAGAGTGCATTATCATGAAGATCATCATCAATCATCATCAGCTCGTATATGTCCACTGCTGAACACAGACCTCCTCCAAACGACGCAACGAATAGCGATCCTAAGCAGCCTTGATCCATCGTCTCCCTGCGACCGCTACAATATACGTCGGTCCATTGAGTGGGAGGTGTTCCCACACTCCGTTTCGCATTGCATCGGTCGCCATTTGTGAACCTTTCCTCCTCAATGGTTATAGTTTCTGCAAGCTATATACCTAAGCCGTGTGGTGCCGGCTTAGAATTTGCACCACCCACCCCAACTCTTCCCGTGGGTGTCGTAGGAGGCGACTAAGGGACATACACCGGGTTGCGAGCAGCAGCGCCTCTTGCAGATGGATCTGCCACCGAACTGAGATCCCCAATCCGCATGGCCAGCGTGAGGATTATGGGCATTACCTCCCATGAGATAAAAACCAATGGCGCTTATCAGGGGGAGGCCTGCGTCCAGCAGTGGACCAATATAGGCTGTGAGAGTGAGAGAAGCTGGCCTGACTGTCATCACTTCAGCATGATAATTCTGAGAGCTATGTCGGTTACTTTGGTTCTTCAACGGATTTCCGTAGGTATTCTGGAATCTATCGCAAGAAACTCCGAGCATACTTTCTCCATAGCTCTCTGAGTGACTTTGAGCTTATGCACGAGGACTAAAGACATGTCCTTTTTATGGCTTACAAAATATCTAGAGGATAAAATACTTGGGACGAGTTTTACTCCAACTGGAAAACTAACATTCTAACAAGGTTAAGGATTCTTGTTCGCTTCTTTACCTTAAAAAGATTGAAGTGAAAAAAAACCAAAGTGATCAGTTTATTTCCTAGTTTTACTATGTCATTTGAATTTTTGTGACGTGTCCAAGAGTCCTTATAAGGTCTAAAGGTAATAAGCACTTAGATGTTTGGTTCGCAGTAGAAGAGTTAAAGATACACTGGTAGATTATGTTCTTACGACATCCACGGACTGAGTTAGAGGCGGTCGATCCTTACGTTTCGCGTGAAGAGGTAACAAAAGATCCTAATTTTCGAATTTACACCGAACCCTTATTACGGATTAGTTTATTAGTATTAATTTAATTAAAACGGTTTTTAAAACCAATCGCATTATTTACCCATACTAATATTATAAATTAGATAGTAACTCTGTCTGTCTGTTACCTTTTCTAGCCTTAACGGCTGAACGGATCTTAATGTAAGGGCAGAAAGGTAAATAGTATCCTGGGAACGGACATAGGATACTTGAAAAGCGCAGACGAAGTCACGGGCAGCAGTTAGTAAGAAAATGATGTAATCTTAGGTTGGCTAAGTTCCTATGTGCCAGTTTAGAAGTGGTTTATAAAAATAAACAAAACAAACGCTGAATGAGTGTGTTATATGAAACATTGCGCGTTTTGTTTATAAAACAATCATTATTTTAGAGACATAACAAGCCACTTATGCCACAGTGTGCTCAGAATTCAACAACAAAGTACGCCAATGCCTGCGACAATCACGCGTGTGCTTATTGTGCGTGGAAAATGTGTAGAAAAGTGAGTGAAGTGAATACAGTTCACGCAAAATGATCCGCGGTGCAAAGTCCTCGAAGGACTTGGACGCAAGTCTTTGAGAAAATGGGCTTCGTGCTAGTCATCACCCCTGATGACGGTGATGATGAATGTGATTCATAGAATTTACGGAATATTAAACGTAAACAGATAAAACAATCCGTCGCAAAAAATAAAACGTCGCGTAGAAGCATCGCGTAAAACTCGAGTTTTCAGATTATTTCTATCTATGAATTAATGCATATGCCCACTAAACCCAAGTGATAATTTTAGTAGCTACAATGTACTTACTTACAACCTAATCGTACTTATTGTACCTGCGAGACATTTCTACCTTATTACGAGGGGAACAACCTATTCGTAGGTTGAAATGTAGGTAGGTTAGGTTAGCTATGATAAAACACAGTTAACCAACACATATTTTCCAAAAACTGTTGTTATCATCGCAATAGACTACTGTTTGCAATCGATAATCATTTTAGCTAGAAACACGACGCCGCTTGCTCATTCTTCAGTTAGTTCAGTTTACGTCATAGTCCCTACGAAGAACTACTTTTCCCTACGAACAAACGATAAAGTAGTACAAAAATTAGTATACTTACAATAAAGTAGGCATTTTATGTAGTTACCTACTAAAGATAATATTGAGCTCTACATGATTTCCACATTATGTTTATTCAGTTCTATTTATTTTTCTCCAAATCTATTGTAATTTATAAGCCTACATAACGTTTTTGACCTTTTTTTTTTTTTTTTTTTTTTTTATGCAGCGAGGAAATTCGTTTACGAATAGTCTGGTCTGGGGGGGACCAGAATTATGTGGGACTCGACGCCCTGAAAAGGACGTAATACCCACTAAAACCTCTCCGGTAACCCTCTCTCGCCATTTTTGTGCCAAACCGCGGGAACATTAAAACCTACCGCGGCCCGGCTGGCGTCCCCTCATCCTCCCATACTTGACCGGCGAGCCCACCGTTCCACACACTCGCCGACCCCATTCATCCATCACCTTCCCTCCCCCCGATTGGGACACAGACAGGACAGACGCACACTCAGTTAAAAGCGCGCGCATCACTGCCCCGCGTGTCCCACACCTGTGCACGAGTACCGCAGGTTGCGTCCCGCGTGTCTCGCGCCATCCATCACCTTTCATTAACATAAAACCTTATGGCTTCATGGCCCACACATACGTCGTCACATCTATCCTTCCTCATGGCGTCGCCGTATCGGGTTACTAGATACGGCAACAACCCCTCTCCTCTTCGAGCGGCAAAGGCCTTTCCCCAGGCCTCGCGCCCGAAGATCACTCTGAGTGCAGGTGCTTCTGAGGCGTACTCGGAAGCGCAGATGCGCCGCCAAGTACGCCTCCAGCCCGCTGACAACAGACAGACAAACAAACAATTGACTTTCCTTCCCCTGACCGTTCGATCGCCGTTGCTACCAACAGCAGCACCGACAGTCAAACAGCCAGAGGAAAGAACACTCCTTACCTTCCAACTCTCTTCGAGCGCGAGGCCTTAACTATGCCTCGCGATCGAAGACCAGTCTCAGGGCGGCAGTCGGCGTCTATCTGCCGCCCGGCAACGTTTTTGACCTATATCTTTCCATATTAGGCTTTACGAAAATATTATAAAACTTTAGCTAAAGCAACAAACATAGGCTCAAAACGCGTGTTGATGCGTAGTTCGTATCGTACAGGTTGGATGGGGAAAGGCACCGTGGCGTGCTCCACTCCATCCGATTGATCGCCCCGTGAGTACCATCGAGCTACAGCTGCGCTCTCTCCCATGCCTTCGTGGAGCCCTTAATTGGTTCCGAAGCCCTCTTCGCTGTTGGCGTGTCTTCGCCCATTTAGGCTCGCTACGCCTAACCAGATTGCCATATTCGTGAAACCATCGAGTTCTCAGGACTTGTGTAAAGTAGTTCAGTCAGTCGTAAATATCCTCCAAGCACCAGGTGGTGACGGCCACGTATGGCGACCCGCTCATCGTCCCGCTGTTTATGTCCATAGCCGCGACTGCGGTGCGGTTCTCCATAATTTTTATGTCTGCTACCGCATCACGCGCCGCGTCGCGGTCTTCGCGAAGTTTCCATTCTAATTTCACTTGTTTATTTCTCAGATCATAAATCTAGACGTTATGCAAAAAGTTGGCATCTAATTTGACAGCGTAGTGGTGTAATGGGGCCGCTAAGTTCGCGGGTGGTTTTTTCTGGCGACGCCGGCGCGGGTGGTACGGCCGGCACGGCGGCGGGTTCCTCAATACAATATTGTACGTTTACACAAATTACTTTTCTATCGTGTTCGCTATCAGCCCCCATTATTTTATCATTAGGCGATGCAAATATGGGACCATCGTCAATTTAGCTTTTGTCTAATTACAGTTTTTAAGGTTGAATTTAAATGGTCTGATTGATGTTATTTATAGTTTGTTATTATCGATGGGGCGGTGAGTGAACTAGTACAATAATTCATTAAACGAAACCACCCTCGCTGATTCATTTGTTGGAACATCTGGTGAACCGGTTCTCTTGGAACCTTCAAGACTTGTACTACAACACACACAATGGACGTGAATGAAATGTTTACACAGTGAATTATTTTTCTATTGTTGTGTAACCGTCGGTGTGAGGAACCTCCGATTTGATTACGAAAGTTACCACAGATTTTATGTACTGGGCTTGGTAGCCCGCCGATCCTTGAAGATGCTTGGCCGTGGAGGGGTCCTAATCGGGTCCTAGTCGGGTCCTGCGCTTCCTTAGGGGGTTTCCTGGGGGAGTTTTCTTTGAGGAAAAGACTTCTTCAAGTTCCAGTTTTTATTCTTCAGATGACTACTTCTTACATCTTGTTCAGCGTGCCGTAGCACATTTCCATTTTTCTTACCTACCTCTAGGCTATACCGAGCAGACGACGGCTTATTTTTTATAGGTTTTAATGGTCATTTTTGCCTTCGCTCGGGAGGTTTTTCTGCTTTTATTACATCGCTTTAAAAATGTACCTATCGATGTTTGGTATCAAATAAAAGGGAATTTAATGGGCTTTACAATGATACTAAGTACCCTTTTCTGAGTTACATACATAAGAAGATATCTAGGTTTTTCATATCAAAATTCCTAACTCGAGCCTATGTTTAGTATTCGAGCGCTAGTCCTACTCGCCTCTAGGCTGGCTGATTGTTTATTTATCAAATTCACAAAGAAATATTTACAATATTTTCAGTTTAAACTTAGCCTACCTAACAATTACTATGAGTACTAACTAAATATCCTTACTGACTAGCGTTGCATCTGTACATTTTAAAAATTCACTTAATCCTACTTATTCTATGAGGCGCGAGCGTTGTCAACAGTCTCCCCCCGAGTACCCGGTGCTCCTGGTACTCCTTCTCTTGGGGACAACGCTATCGCGATCAGTCTTGATACGGGACGCCGGATGATGCCGCCTCTGGTTCTCACGTCGACGATCCTCACTCGTTTGTCCGGCCCTGGGTAGACTCTCTCGATGACTCCGCGCGGCCAGGTGTTGCGCGGGAAAGTGGCGTCGGCGATGATGACGACGTCGCCTTGTCGTAGTTCTGCCGCCTGTTGTCTCGTTCTCATGACTCTTGGCATGAGGGCAGGTAGGTACTCCCTCAGCCAGCGCGTCCAGAAGTGGTCTGCCAGACGCTGAGCGGTTCTCCAGCTTGGCGTGCCGACGAGCGTCAAAATTCAAAATTCAAAATTCAAAATTCAAAGTGCTTTATTTCCTTTAGACCTTACAGGACTCTTGGACACGTCACAAAAACTCAGATTACATAAGTAAAACTAGGAAATAAAGTGATCACTTTGATTTTTTGTCCACTTCAATCTTTTTAAGGTAAAGTAAAGAAGCGAACAAGAAACCTTTACCTTGTTAGAATGTTAGTTTTCGAGTTGGAGCAAAACTCGTCCCAAGCTTTTTTATCGTCTAGATAATCTGATATTTTATAGTAAGCCTTTTTACAAAGGATATGTTTGACAATTTGTTTGAATTTATTTATTGATAATTTTTGCAACTCACTTGGAGTTTTGTTGTAGAAGCGTATACATTGTCCTTTAAAAGATACATTAATCTTGTGTAGCCTAGTTGTGGGCACAGCGAGTTTATTCTTATTTCTAGTATTTAAATTATGTATATCGCTATTTTTGGGGAACCGATTGATATTCTTATGAGTGTACAACAAGTTTTCATAAATATATTGACACGGTACTGTCATTATGTTTATTTCTTTAAATTTATCACGTAGGGACTCTCTGGGACCCATATCATAGATTGCACGAACAGCCCTCTTCTGCAGCACAAATACGGTGTTAATATCTGCAGCGTTCCCCCACAGCAGTATACCATAAGACATAATACTATGGAAGTAGCTGAAATATACTAGTCTAGAAGTATCAACGTCTGTAAGATGACGGATTTTTTTGACTGCATATGCTGCAGAACTTAGTCTCCTCGATAGCTTATCTATGTGCGGGCCCCATTGAAGTTTACTATCTAAGGTAATTCCTAAGAATACGGTACTGTCCACAAATTCTACCGATTCTTCTTTTACGTATACATTAGCCTTAACTTGTTTTACATTCGGTAAAACAAATCTAATACATTTAGTTTTGGTTTCGTTGAGCAAAAGATTATTGACACTAAACCAATTGACTACTTTTGATATTGCATTATTTACATCGTCGAAGTTTATGTTTTGTCGTTTCAGTTTAAAAATTAATGAAGTGTCATCAGCAAATAATACAATCTCGTGATTATTCTTAACAAGATGAGGCAGATCGTTAATGTAAACTAGAAATAGGAAGGGACCGAGGATAGAACCCTGCGGTACACCCATGGTAACTACAGACCCCGAGGACCGTTTCCCATTAATGTCAACTCTTTGTATCCTACCGCTCAAGTAAGATGTAAGAAGATCCAAAGAGGTGTCCATTAATCCATAGTGTTGCAGTTTCCTGATTAATGTTCCGTGGTGTACGCAATCAAATGCTTTTGACAAGTCGCAAAAAACACCCAAGGCATCTTGCGACTTCTCCCAAGCATCAAAAATATGCGTTACTAACTCTACACCGGCATCAGTAGTTGACCTGCCGCGAGTAAACCCGAATTGCTTACAATGTAGCAGGCCATTGCCATTGAAATGCTTAAGTAATTGGTGTAAAATAAGTTTTTCAAAAACTTTGCTGAATGTAGGCAATACTGATATCGGTCTAAAGTTAGTGGGGTCAGATTTACTACCCGATTTAAATAATGGTATTATTTTACTATGTTTCATTAGATCAGGAAATATGCCACAATCAATAGATTCATTGAATATAAAAGCGAGATCTGGTGCGATTGTATCAATCAATGGTTTAATAATTCTAACGGAAATGCCCCAGAGATCTGCAGTTTTCTTTACATTTAAAAGGTTAAAGGCTTTTTTAATGTCTTTTTCATCGACATGGTTGAAATTGAATTTACATTTGCATTTTTGTACATTTTCTGTGAGTAATGACTCAGCGATTACTTGAGAAGAGTTTAGACACTTTGTAGTAGAGATCGGAATGTCAGTAAAAAAGTTTTCAAACGCTTGGGCTATTTCAAGGTCATTTTTGATTAAGCAATCATTAATCTTTAAATTGTAGTCATTATCATGGGCACTGACCTTTCCAGTCTCACTATTTATGATTTTCCATGTTGATTTTATAACATTTTCACTATTTCTAATTTTAGAGCTGATATAATTTGATTTTGCTATATGGCAAACTTTTCTAAACATTTTTGAGTATTTTTTTACTTTTTCTTTAAATTCCTGGCTAAAATTATATTGTTTTTCGCTATACAGTTCATACAACTTTTCTCTACTCTTATGTATACCTACTGTTGCCCACTCACAAAAGTTAAGTTTTTCTGAGACCATGATCGACTTGGGTATGAATATTGAATTAAACGCATTGGTGAATTTGTCAAAAAAACAGCAATACGACTCATTTGGGTTGTTATGTGAGTAGTTAGGTAATGGTTTAGTATCCCAATCCAATCTCAACCGTTCAAATCGACTTCTGGTCACAGGTATGTATTTTATTTGTTTTTTGCAATTATTGTTTTTTACTTGAATTTTTAATTTAATTAGTTGACCTAAGTGGTCTGATTTTAAATTGCTTATTATATTTTTACTAACAATTTTTTCATTCAAGGAAACAAATATATTATCTATACATTTTGCTGAAGTCTCTGTAATTCTAGTAGGTTCCATAAATAGTGGCTTTAGATTATAAGAATTAAATAAATTAGTTAACCTACTACTAAGAGAGTAAACTTCTAAAAGATCAATATTAAAATCTCCACATACCAAGAGATTTTTATTTGATTTAGTTATTTTAAATAAAATGTCATCCATAGTTTTTTCAAATATTTCAAATGACGTCCGATCATCGAACGCCCCCAGCACTGCTGCCCCACAAGATCTGCCGATTAAAAAATGATTAGGCGTGAGGCTCTCTTCGTCGCTCGGGTCGGCGCTAAGATGGGTAAGCGGCCGAGAGTTGACAGTGTGTTCCACTTCCGTGAGGTAGGTGTGCAGAACTTCTTCTGGCGGACTTCTTTCTCCTAGGACGGAGACGAGCGCGGTCTTCACGGATCTCACCAAACGTTCCCACGCTCCCCCCATGTGTGGTGCTCCAGGGGGTATGAATTTCCATAAGATTCCTTCTTTCTCCGCCGCTTCAATATACTCGTTCGGGCTGATCCTCTTCACTTCTTCTCTAAGCTCCCGGTTGGCTCCGACAAAGTTGGTCCCATTGTCGCTGAAGAGAACTCGTGGGCTGCCGCGTCGTGCGGCCATCCTCCTCAGCGCCATGATCATCGAGTTGGTACTCAGCGAGTTCACCAGCTCCAGGTGCACTGCCCGCGTTGTAAGGCAGGTGAAGAGCGCTCCCCAGCGCTTCTCGTGACGGCGACCGATGGTTACCTGCATGGGGCCAAAGTAGTCGACTCCGGTACAGGTAAACGGTGGCTGATGATGCGCCAATCGTTCTGCTGGGAGGTCTCCTTGCGGTGGAATCCCCGGCTTGGCTCGCTTCACGATGCACCATTGGCACTGGCGCACGTTTTTTCTTACTGCGTCCCTGAGTGACACGACCCAGAACTTTTGTCGTAGCTCGTTGATGACCGTAGCACTGTTTCCGTGATGCAGCTTCCGATGGTAGTGATCTATAAGAAGTGAGGCTATTCTGCTCTTACCATCGAGAATTGGTGGCTTAGGTTCCTTCGTGATGAGCTTCGAAGTTCTCACGTTCAATCGTAGAATGTTGTCTTCATCGAGTTCTACGTCGATCTTCCTTAAGCGGCTGGAATTTTCTATAGGTTTTCCTTTCTTCAAATGTTCCATCTCGTTCGCGAAGGCCTCTTGTTGACTTTGTCGGATGAGAGCTCGCTGAGCTCTTCGTAGCTGGCCCTCGTCGATGGGTAGCAATGCTGCGTTGTCCTTCTTCGTGCGTTCTCTAGAGATTTTGCGGCGGCATAAATCTATAAACATAAACATTCTTGCAGTGGCACGAAGCAATCTTGTCCAACTACTGAACTTACATGGGTTTGGCAAGCTCGGCGGTGGGACTATTCTCGTAGAGCAGCACGCGTCCTTTTTCATCTCATCGCAGGGATCTTCATTGTTTTTCAATTTCTTCACCGGCCATTCCGCTTCTGGCTGATACAAAAATGCTGGCCCGATGAACCATCTCGATGCGCTGCAGAGGTTCGTGGGTCCCGTTCTGGTGGCGTCGTCGGCGGGGTTCTCTTTTGTTGGTACCCACCTCCATTCGCTCGGCTTGGACAGCTCTTCTATCCCGGCCAGTCGATGCGCGACAAACGTTTTGAAGCGCCGTGGATCCGCCTTCAGCCATTGCAGAACCGTAGTGGAGTCTGACCAATAAGTTTTGGATGTTACCTCAAAATCTGTTTCCCTGCAGATGCTGTCTGCTAGTCGGGCTCCTAGAAGTGCAGCTTGGACCTCCATTCGCGGGATAGAAGTTATTTTCACTGGCGCCACCCTCGCCTTCCCTGCCAAAAGGGTGACGCGGGTCCCTTCGGCCGTCGTTGTTCTCCAGTATGCGGCGGCCGCGTACGCTGTTTCGCTAGCGTCCACGAATGTGTGTAGCTCTCCGGTCCTTGTTCCGTCTGGCGCCAGGCATCTTGGCACCTTCAGCTCCTGTAGCGCCTCTATTTTCTCCAGGTACTCGCGCCAGGTGATGTTGTGTTGGTCGCCGACCTGCTCGTCCCACTGTATACCAGCCCGCCACAGTTCCTGCACCAATTTCTTTCCCTGTAAAAGTATCGGTGCGATTAGTCCCATTGGATCGAAAGTGGACATTACCGCGGCGGTCACTTCTCTTTTGGTGGGGAAACGGCTTCCTTTCGTTACGTCTGGCGGCGTAGTCCTTAGTCCGATGTTGTAGGCCAAGGCGTCTTCATCCACTAACCATCGCATACCCAGCGTTTTCTCTTCGCCCAGCGTTTTTTCTTTGACCGCGGTGTGTTCTAACTTGGCCAGCATTTCTTTCTTGTTGCTAGCCCATTGTCGCAGCTCGAACCCTGCTACCTTGTGGATCAGCTGGACTTGCTCTGCAACTTCTGCTGCCTCTTTGATGCTGCTGAAACTCTGCAAATAGTCGTCCATATAATGGTGCCGTAGGATTGCCCGAGCGGCTTTGGGAAAGGTCTTCGCATGTTCTTCTGCATTCTTGTTTTTCACGAAGATCGCTGTAGAGGGCGACGATGCAGCGCCGAATATCACAGACTTCATTCGTAGTTCTTTAGGCTGTGCTGCGGTCTCGTCGCGCCACAGGAATCGCAGGCTGTCACGATCTTCTTCGCGTATTCTTATCTGCAGGAACATTTCTTTAATGTCCGCGACGACTGCGACCGGTCCTTCACGGAACCTTAGTAGGACTCCGAAGAGGGATTGGAGTAGGTCCGGTCCTGGTAGCAGCGCGTCGTTGAGACTCTTCCCCTCGAACTTGGCTGCAGCGTCAAACACAAGCCGTACCTTTCTTTTCACGGGATGTACCACTGCGAAGTGCGGCAGGTAGAAAGTTCTGTTTGGAGTGGCGGCGACTGGAGCTTCTTCTGCATACCCGCTGTCCAGCAGGTTCTCGATCTGCTTCTTGTATTCCGTTTTGAGCGTTGCATCCTTCTGCAGTTTCTTTTCGATGCCTACCAGTCTGTTGTAGGCTTGCTTATAATTATAAGGCAACGACTCACCCTCACTTTTCCATAGAAGACCGGATTCGAAGCGTCCATCTGGTAGTCGCTTTGTCGTTTTCTCTAGCACCTCCAAGGCTCTCCCATCGGCGTCGTTACTTGGTCGTTGGGGCTGGATACCAATTGATTCCAGGTCAAAATGCTTCTTTATCATTTCGTCCATCCTTTCTTCTTCGGCGAGCCGGCAATGGTAGAGGAAGTTTACTGCCTCGGCTGCCGCTGTGGCTCTTCCGTGGAGCACCCACCCAAGGCTGGTGAGAGAAGCGACAGGTTCGTTAGCCTTACCCTTCAGTATCTTCCTCGAAATGATGAGGTCCCAGTTGTCTTGACCGATGAGTAGAGCCGGGCGCTCGCTGTTGTAGAGCAGCTCCTCCTTGATTCCTTTCAGATGGCTGCAGTTCTCCAAAGCGCCTTCATCGATGTGCTGTGCGGATAACTTTAAATCTTCCACCGTGCGTGCGCCGCGCAGAGCGTGCGTGTCTCTTCTGTGAGCCCCTTTTAGTTGCAGGTTCATTCTCTGTGAATCGCATTTAGTGACCTTACCTCCAACCGTCTGCAGGACCAGCTTCTCCTCCTCTCCTGTAGCTCCTATTTTCTCCGCTATTCTTGCTTCCAGGAGAGTCACCGTCGACCCTTCGTCCAGGAGGGCGAGGACTCGAGTTGATCCTTCCGGTCCGTATATGTCGACCGGCACCATTTTCAAGTAAGCTCTTGTTCCGATGGTCGCTGCGTAGACGTTGGTCACTACGTCCTTTGGTTCTGCTGGCTCTGTCTTCACTGCGAATTCTTCTTTCTGCTGCTGCGCGGCTGGCCTCTCCTTGTGTAGCAGCACGTGGTGTGGTCGTTTGCATTTAGGACATGGACGCGCTCTGCAAACAAATCCTGTATGCTTACCTCTTAAGCACTTGAAACACAATTTCTTGTCTTTTGCCACTTCCCAGCGCGCGTCGACCGTCGCTTTCTTGAATATTTCGCAGTCTTTGCTGAAGTGTGCTCCGTTGCACACGCGGCAGCTCGGCGCGGTGGTGTTGGCAGCTCGTTCTTCGTGTTCCTCTTCTTCTTGGCTGGCATAGGTGATCTGCTTCCCCTTCCTTTGGGGCTTCTCTGGTAATGCTGCAGACCCGCAGATGTCAGCCTCCCTGTTCAGGAACCTCTCCAGCTTTGTCAGGATCGGCTCCTCCTCTGGTGTGGCTGCGCTGTAGTCGTACCACCTGTATTTCATTAAGTGGGAAAATTTCTCAATTACGGTCTTACCCACTTCTGGAGAGTACAGCAGGAACGGCTTCTTGAGCGCCTGGATCGTGGCGACCGCGTTGCTCAGGCGGCTGGCGAAGATGATCACATCTCGGGGGTTGTCGCCAGGCTTCGGGAGCGCCTTCAGTTTCTGCAGCTCCATTTCCACGATGTCGTCTGGGCGGCCGAACCTTCTCTCGAGCGTCTTCATGATGAGACCTGGATCGTCTGCTACGTAGAGAAGACTTCGGACCGCCTCCCTGGCGACCCCTTTCAGCGCCTTCCTCAGGCGCGCCGTGTTCTGTACGTCGGTGTGGGCTGCTGCACTCTCCTTGTAAGTTTTCATGAATGGCAGCCATTCCTCTGCAGTGCCGTCAAAATCTGGAAGAGGCCAAAAGTTACGAGAGGTATCACTATTTCGTAGCGTGATGGCGTCGGCTAGCGCCCTGATCTGACTCAGGACGCCCTCTTCTTTTTCCTTGGGTGGCGGCGGCGGCAGGCATCTTTGGGGTTCCGGCGGTTGCCGGATCTCATCTTCCACAGGTAGGCGCGGGGCTTCTACGATCGTTGTTTCATTCAACCAACGCTCGACCTGGGTGGACTTGTCGAAGTCCTCTTCTTCGGAGGCACATTCCAGTGCCATTTCATATTCTGACTGCGCCAGTGCAGTCGCGAGTTGAGCTTCTTCTAGCTTCTTTCGCTGTAGTTCGATAAGCGCCATCCTTTCGGTTCTCCTTGACTGCGACCTCGCTTCAGTGGGCCGCGGTGCTGCAGGCGTCGCGAAGACGGTCGGCGCCACGGTCGTGTTGCGCACGGAGGGCGCGCGAACAGTCGTGGCGGCGGCGTCGTTCGATGCTTGATGCGCGGCGGGCACGGGCGGCGCGGGGTGCGCGGCGGGTGCGGGCGGCGCGGGGTGCGCGGCGGGTGCGGGCGGCGCGGGGTGCGCGGCGGGTGCGGGCGCGGGGCGCGCGGCGCGCACTGTGCTTGTTGATGGCGTTGATCTCGCTGTTGATGCTCCGGCGGCAACGGCTGCTGCTGCTGCTGCTGCGGCGGCGCTTCTTGTCCTCCTTTGTGCCGTTGCGCTTTGTGCTACGGGTGTGGATGCGGCGCGAATCTTCTGGCCCAGGGGTATGCCGTGCGCAGGGTTCGCGTCCGCCAACCCGCGAGTCGTCTGGCCCAGAGGTATGCCGGGTGCAGAGTTCGCGGGGGCCGCGGGGGGTTCCGTCCCCTCGCTTGTAGTCGTGCTTGTAGCTGGCGTCTCTTGAGACCAGTCTGTAGTCTCCGTTTCATCGGAGCTTTCTTCCTCCTCCCTTCCAGTGCGGGAGCGCGGCGATCTTGACTTGCTGCCTGGCATCTTCTTCCAATCCGGCTCTCGAAGGACCAAAAAACTGTGAGGAACCTCCGATTTGATTACGAAAGTTACCACAGATTTTATGTACTGGGCTTGGTAGCCCGCCGATCCTTGAAGATGCTTGGCCGTGGAGGGGTCCTAATCGGGTCCTAGTCGGGTCCTGCGCTTCCTTAGGGGGTTTCCTGGGGGAGTTTTCTTTGAGGAAAAGACTTCTTCAAGTTCCAGTTTTTATTCTTCAGATGACTACTTCTTACATCTTGTTCAGCGTGCCGTAGCACATTTCCATTTTTCTTACCTACCTCTAGGCTATACCGAGCAGACGACGGCTTATTTTTTATAGGTTTTAATGGTCATTTTTGCCTTCGCTCGGGAGGTTTTTCTGCTTTTATTACATCGCTTTAAAAATGTACCTATCGATGTTTGGTATCAAATAAAAGGGAATTTAATGGGCTTTACAATGATACTAAGTACCCTTTTCTGAGTTACATACATAAGAAGATATCTAGGTTTTTCATATCAAAATTCCTAACTCGAGCCTATGTTTAGTATTCGAGCGCTAGTCCTACTCGCCTCTAGGCTGGCTGATTGTTTATTTATCAAATTCACAAAGAAATATTTACAATATTTTCAGTTTAAACTTAGCCTACCTAACAATTACTATGAGTACTAACTAAATATCCTTACTGACTAGCGTTGCATCTGTACATTTTAAAAATTCACTTAATCCTACTTATTCTATGAGGCGCGAGCGTTGTCAACAGTCTCCCCCCGAGTACCCGGTGCTCCTGGTACTCCTTCTCTTGGGGACAACGCTATCGCGATCAGTCTTGATACGGGACGCCGGATGATGCCGCCTCTGGTTCTCACGTCGACGATCCTCACTCGTTTGTCCGGCCCTGGGTAGACTCTCTCGATGACTCCGCGCGGCCAGGTGTTGCGCGGGAAAGTGGCGTCGGCGATGATGACGACGTCGCCTTGTCGTAGTTCTGCCGCCTGTTGTCTCGTTCTCATGACTCTTGGCATGAGGGCAGGTAGGTACTCCCTCAGCCAGCGCGTCCAGAAGTGGTCTGCCAGACGCTGAGCGGTTCTCCAGCTTGGCGTGCCGACGAGCGTCCGATCATCGAACGCCCCCAGCACTGCTGCCCCACAAGATCTGCCGATTAAAAAATGATTAGGCGTGAGGCTCTCTTCGTCGCTCGGGTCGGCGCTAAGATGGGTAAGCGGCCGAGAGTTGACAGTGTGTTCCACTTCCGTGAGGTAGGTGTGCAGAACTTCTTCTGGCGGACTTCTTTCTCCTAGGACGGAGACGAGCGCGGTCTTCACGGATCTCACCAAACGTTCCCACGCTCCCCCCATGTGTGGTGCTCCAGGGGGTATGAATTTCCATAAGATTCCTTCTTTCTCCGCCGCTTCAATATACTCGTTCGGGCTGATCCTCTTCACTTCTTCTCTAAGCTCCCGGTTGGCTCCGACAAAGTTGGTCCCATTGTCGCTGAAGAGAACTCGTGGGCTGCCGCGTCGTGCGGCCATCCTCCTCAGCGCCATGATCATCGAGTTGGTACTCAGCGAGTTCACCAGCTCCAGGTGCACTGCCCGCGTTGTAAGGCAGGTGAAGAGCGCTCCCCAGCGCTTCTCGTGACGGCGACCGATGGTTACCTGCATGGGGCCAAAGTAGTCGACTCCGGTACAGGTAAACGGTGGCTGATGATGCGCCAATCGTTCTGCTGGGAGGTCTCCTTGCGGTGGAATCCCCGGCTTGGCTCGCTTCACGATGCACCATTGGCACTGGCGCACGTTTTTTCTTACTGCGTCCCTGAGTGACACGACCCAGAACTTTTGTCGTAGCTCGTTGATGACCGTAGCACTGTTTCCGTGATGCAGCTTCCGATGGTAGTGATCTATAAGAAGTGAGGCTATTCTGCTCTTACCATCGAGAATTGGTGGCTTAGGTTCCTTCGTGATGAGCTTCGAAGTTCTCACGTTCAATCGTAGAATGTTGTCTTCATCGAGTTCTACGTCGATCTTCCTTAAGCGGCTGGAATTTTCTATAGGTTTTCCTTTCTTCAAATGTTCCATCTCGTTCGCGAAGGCCTCTTGTTGACTTTGTCGGATGAGAGCTCGCTGAGCTCTTCGTAGCTGGCCCTCGTCGATGGGTAGCAATGCTGCGTTGTCCTTCTTCGTGCGTTCTCTAGAGATTTTGCGGCGGCATAAATCTATAAACATAAACATTCTTGCAGTGGCACGAAGCAATCTTGTCCAACTACTGAACTTACATGGGTTTGGCAAGCTCGGCGGTGGGACTATTCTCGTAGAGCAGCACGCGTCCTTTTTCATCTCATCGCAGGGATCTTCATTGTTTTTCAATTTCTTCACCGGCCATTCCGCTTCTGGCTGATACAAAAATGCTGGCCCGATGAACCATCTCGATGCGCTGCAGAGGTTCGTGGGTCCCGTTCTGGTGGCGTCGTCGGCGGGGTTCTCTTTTGTTGGTACCCACCTCCATTCGCTCGGCTTGGACAGCTCTTCTATCCCGGCCAGTCGATGCGCGACAAACGTTTTGAAGCGCCGTGGATCCGCCTTCAGCCATTGCAGAACCGTAGTGGAGTCTGACCAATAAGTTTTGGATGTTACCTCAAAATCTGTTTCCCTGCAGATGCTGTCTGCTAGTCGGGCTCCTAGAAGTGCAGCTTGGACCTCCATTCGCGGGATAGAAGTTATTTTCACTGGCGCCACCCTCGCCTTCCCTGCCAAAAGGGTGACGCGGGTCCCTTCGGCCGTCGTTGTTCTCCAGTATGCGGCGGCCGCGTACGCTGTTTCGCTAGCGTCCACGAATGTGTGTAGCTCTCCGGTCCTTGTTCCGTCTGGCGCCAGGCATCTTGGCACCTTCAGCTCCTGTAGCGCCTCTATTTTCTCCAGGTACTCGCGCCAGGTGATGTTGTGTTGGTCGCCGACCTGCTCGTCCCACTGTATACCAGCCCGCCACAGTTCCTGCACCAATTTCTTTCCCTGTAAAAGTATCGGTGCGATTAGTCCCATTGGATCGAAAGTGGACATTACCGCGGCGGTCACTTCTCTTTTGGTGGGGAAACGGCTTCCTTTCGTTACGTCTGGCGGCGTAGTCCTTAGTCCGATGTTGTAGGCCAAGGCGTCTTCATCCACTAACCATCGCATACCCAGCGTTTTCTCTTCGCCCAGCGTTTTTTCTTTGACCGCGGTGTGTTCTAACTTGGCCAGCATTTCTTTCTTGTTGCTAGCCCATTGTCGCAGCTCGAACCCTGCTACCTTGTGGATCAGCTGGACTTGCTCTGCAACTTCTGCTGCCTCTTTGATGCTGCTGAAACTCTGCAAATAGTCGTCCATATAATGGTGCCGTAGGATTGCCCGAGCGGCTTTGGGAAAGGTCTTCGCATGTTCTTCTGCATTCTTGTTTTTCACGAAGATCGCTGTAGAGGGCGACGATGCAGCGCCGAATATCACAGACTTCATTCGTAGTTCTTTAGGCTGTGCTGCGGTCTCGTCGCGCCACAGGAATCGCAGGCTGTCACGATCTTCTTCGCGTATTCTTATCTGCAGGAACATTTCTTTAATGTCCGCGACGACTGCGACCGGTCCTTCACGGAACCTTAGTAGGACTCCGAAGAGGGATTGGAGTAGGTCCGGTCCTGGTAGCAGCGCGTCGTTGAGACTCTTCCCCTCGAACTTGGCTGCAGCGTCAAACACAAGCCGTACCTTTCTTTTCACGGGATGTACCACTGCGAAGTGCGGCAGGTAGAAAGTTCTGTTTGGAGTGGCGGCGACTGGAGCTTCTTCTGCATACCCGCTGTCCAGCAGGTTCTCGATCTGCTTCTTGTATTCCGTTTTGAGCGTTGCATCCTTCTGCAGTTTCTTTTCGATGCCTACCAGTCTGTTGTAGGCTTGCTTATAATTATAAGGCAACGACTCACCCTCACTTTTCCATAGAAGACCGGATTCGAAGCGTCCATCTGGTAGTCGCTTTGTCGTTTTCTCTAGCACCTCCAAGGCTCTCCCATCGGCGTCGTTACTTGGTCGTTGGGGCTGGATACCAATTGATTCCAGGTCAAAATGCTTCTTTATCATTTCGTCCATCCTTTCTTCTTCGGCGAGCCGGCAATGGTAGAGGAAGTTTACTGCCTCGGCTGCCGCTGTGGCTCTTCCGTGGAGCACCCACCCAAGGCTGGTGAGAGAAGCGACAGGTTCGTTAGCCTTACCCTTCAGTATCTTCCTCGAAATGATGAGGTCCCAGTTGTCTTGACCGATGAGTAGAGCCGGGCGCTCGCTGTTGTAGAGCAGCTCCTCCTTGATTCCTTTCAGATGGCTGCAGTTCTCCAAAGCGCCTTCATCGATGTGCTGTGCGGATAACTTTAAATCTTCCACCGTGCGTGCGCCGCGCAGAGCGTGCGTGTCTCTTCTGTGAGCCCCTTTTAGTTGCAGGTTCATTCTCTGTGAATCGCATTTAGTGACCTTACCTCCAACCGTCTGCAGGACCAGCTTCTCCTCCTCTCCTGTAGCTCCTATTTTCTCCGCTATTCTTGCTTCCAGGAGAGTCACCGTCGACCCTTCGTCCAGGAGGGCGAGGACTCGAGTTGATCCTTCCGGTCCGTATATGTCGACCGGCACCATTTTCAAGTAAGCTCTTGTTCCGATGGTCGCTGCGTAGACGTTGGTCACTACGTCCTTTGGTTCTGCTGGCTCTGTCTTCACTGCGAATTCTTCTTTCTGCTGCTGCGCGGCTGGCCTCTCCTTGTGTAGCAGCACGTGGTGTGGTCGTTTGCATTTAGGACATGGACGCGCTCTGCAAACAAATCCTGTATGCTTACCTCTTAAGCACTTGAAACACAATTTCTTGTCTTTTGCCACTTCCCAGCGCGCGTCGACCGTCGCTTTCTTGAATATTTCGCAGTCTTTGCTGAAGTGTGCTCCGTTGCACACGCGGCAGCTCGGCGCGGTGGTGTTGGCAGCTCGTTCTTCGTGTTCCTCTTCTTCTTGGCTGGCATAGGTGATCTGCTTCCCCTTCCTTTGGGGCTTCTCTGGTAATGCTGCAGACCCGCAGATGTCAGCCTCCCTGTTCAGGAACCTCTCCAGCTTTGTCAGGATCGGCTCCTCCTCTGGTGTGGCTGCGCTGTAGTCGTACCACCTGTATTTCATTAAGTGGGAAAATTTCTCAATTACGGTCTTACCCACTTCTGGAGAGTACAGCAGGAACGGCTTCTTGAGCGCCTGGATCGTGGCGACCGCGTTGCTCAGGCGGCTGGCGAAGATGATCACATCTCGGGGGTTGTCGCCAGGCTTCGGGAGCGCCTTCAGTTTCTGCAGCTCCATTTCCACGATGTCGTCTGGGCGGCCGAACCTTCTCTCGAGCGTCTTCATGATGAGACCTGGATCGTCTGCTACGTAGAGAAGACTTCGGACCGCCTCCCTGGCGACCCCTTTCAGCGCCTTCCTCAGGCGCGCCGTGTTCTGTACGTCGGTGTGGGCTGCTGCACTCTCCTTGTAAGTTTTCATGAATGGCAGCCATTCCTCTGCAGTGCCGTCAAAATCTGGAAGAGGCCAAAAGTTACGAGAGGTATCACTATTTCGTAGCGTGATGGCGTCGGCTAGCGCCCTGATCTGACTCAGGACGCCCTCTTCTTTTTCCTTGGGTGGCGGCGGCGGCAGGCATCTTTGGGGTTCCGGCGGTTGCCGGATCTCATCTTCCACAGGTAGGCGCGGGGCTTCTACGATCGTTGTTTCATTCAACCAACGCTCGACCTGGGTGGACTTGTCGAAGTCCTCTTCTTCGGAGGCACATTCCAGTGCCATTTCATATTCTGACTGCGCCAGTGCAGTCGCGAGTTGAGCTTCTTCTAGCTTCTTTCGCTGTAGTTCGATAAGCGCCATCCTTTCGGTTCTCCTTGACTGCGACCTCGCTTCAGTGGGCCGCGGTGCTGCAGGCGTCGCGAAGACGGTCGGCGCCACGGTCGTGTTGCGCACGGAGGGCGCGCGAACAGTCGTGGCGGCGGCGTCGTTCGATGCTTGATGCGCGGCGGGCACGGGCGGCGCGGGGTGCGCGGCGGGTGCGGGCGGCGCGGGGTGCGCGGCGGGTGCGGGCGGCGCGGGGTGCGCGGCGGGTGCGGGCGCGGGGCGCGCGGCGCGCACTGTGCTTGTTGATGGCGTTGATCTCGCTGTTGATGCTCCGGCGGCAACGGCTGCTGCTGCTGCTGCTGCGGCGGCGCTTCTTGTCCTCCTTTGTGCCGTTGCGCTTTGTGCTACGGGTGTGGATGCGGCGCGAATCTTCTGGCCCAGGGGTATGCCGTGCGCAGGGTTCGCGTCCGCCAACCCGCGAGTCGTCTGGCCCAGAGGTATGCCGGGTGCAGAGTTCGCGGGGGCCGCGGGGGGTTCCGTCCCCTCGCTTGTAGTCGTGCTTGTAGCTGGCGTCTCTTGAGACCAGTCTGTAGTCTCCGTTTCATCGGAGCTTTCTTCCTCCTCCCTTCCAGTGCGGGAGCGCGGCGATCTTGACTTGCTGCCTGGCATCTTCTTCCAATCCGGCTCTCGAAGGACCAAAAAACTGTGAGGAACCTCCGATTTGATTACGAAAGTTACCACAGATTTTATGTACTGGGCTTGGTAGCCCGCCGATCCTTGAAGATGCTTGGCCGTGGAGGGGTCCTAATCGGGTCCTAGTCGGGTCCTGCGCTTCCTTAGGGGGTTTCCTGGGGGAGTTTTCTTTGAGGAAAAGACTTCTTCAAGTTCCAGTTTTTATTCTTCAGATGACTACTTCTTACATCTTGTTCAGCGTGCCGTAGCACATTTCCATTTTTCTTACCTACCTCTAGGCTATACCGAGCAGACGACGGCTTATTTTTTATAGGTTTTAATGGTCATTTTTGCCTTCGCTCGGGAGGTTTTTCTGCTTTTATTACATCGCTTTAAAAATGTACCTATCGATGTTTGGTATCAAATAAAAGGGAATTTAATGGGCTTTACAATGATACTAAGTACCCTTTTCTGAGTTACATACATAAGAAGATATCTAGGTTTTTCATATCAAAATTCCTAACTCGAGCCTATGTTTAGTATTCGAGCGCTAGTCCTACTCGCCTCTAGGCTGGCTGATTGTTTATTTATCAAATTCACAAAGAAATATTTACAATATTTTCAGTTTAAACTTAGCCTACCTAACAATTACTATGAGTACTAACTAAATATCCTTACTGACTAGCGTTGCATCTGTACATTTTAAAAATTCACTTAATCCTACTTATTCTATGAGGCGCGAGCGTTGTCAACAGTCGGTAATCAGAGAGTCAATGATGATGTGAGGCTGAACTGAACAATCTTCAAAAATATTTAGTTATTTCCTTACGTGACGGGTGTAGGTAAGGAAAAGTGAGAGAGTGAGTCTTTTAACTTTCAAACTACTAGTTTTAATTTTAATTTGTTATTTGATTGTTATTTTCTTTCTGAATAAAGCTTAGGTACTTTCAAACCTTCTTTATTGGTCTCTGTAAGTTTAGGTTTTTGTTACCGCATTTAAGGGCGCATACTAGGAAGCTATTTTGTAAAAAGGATAGACATAGGATTTTGCGTTCATAGAAGTGGGACACGACAGAGCAACGTTAGCCCAAAAATCAAGTTTTTGCATTATATTGCATATATTTATTTATTAGGACATTATTTGAAAGAACAAAAAACAACATATAAAATGTTCTAAAGACTTAGTTCTTTTTTATTTTCAAGAACTTAACTTCTGTATTTATTTAGCAGTTAAGATTATACTAAAACTTTAGAGTAGAAATAGTATAAAATCTTTTTTTCAAAACATAAGACGGATAGAGTATTCCTGGACTTTTACCATATATAAATTTCAAAGTCTGGTGAATCAAGACATCTGGTGGATTTGAAAATAGGCACTACTTGTGATAGTATAGACTCATAACGTGATACTCTTCCTCTGAACATCCCAAGCAACTTGAGATTGTAAACACTCTCAACGTGATACTCTTCCTCTAAAAGCAAATCCCGAAAAAGAGATTTTCCAAACACCAAAACAAAGAACGTAGATCGTCTTAATCCCACAAAGAACTTTCAACCTTCTGGGCTATTGATGAATCCATAATGTTTTATCGGAGCTCCTAACTGCCGATGAGCAGTCCATAATGTTGTCTATCGGCTGATGTATCGGCGCAATGACTAGTGGTCCGTGAAGCGAGGGCGGCCGCACCTGCCGCCGCCGCCGCCGCCGCCGCCGCCGCCGCCCCACAAATCTGACCGGCACAGCTTTACCCATCGCAGTATAACCTAGCTTTATAGACACAAACTACTTTTATTTTTATAAAGTGTATAAAGACCTAAGAAAAATGACTAAAGCTTTTAGACACAAACTCTACTTTTTTTCTATAAAACGTAGAACGACCGAAAAAAACTATCTATCTATACCTACCAGGAAATATATTTGAACTGAACTAAAATATTATGTATTTTTTTTCGTCTTTAGGTAGAATAAAACTTTGTTAACAGCAAGGTGATCAACAAAAATCTAAAACAAACATTTCAAAAATGCATAATTAATTCCACACGTGTAGCGATAAAGGTGCAAATTCAAATTTGAAATCGCATAAGACACAGTCATATTAAATGATTAATGAAGGCAATATTTTTACTTTACATTTTTGATGATTCTAACCAGCTCATATTTCCATTAACAAAGAATCATCATCAAATCCTTTAGTACATAATTTACAACAAAACTAGCGGTCCGCCCCAGCTTCGTACGAGTATATTTTATAGCCTATGTTACTCAGAGATAATGTAGCTTTCTAAAGACAAAAGAATTTTAGAAATCGGTCCAGTACGTTTAAGTTTATTTTTTACTAGCGACCCGCCCCGGCTTCGCACGGGTACTATATCATGCATGTATTATACCTATATATATACCTTCCTCTTCAAATCATTCTCAATCTATTAAAAAAACTGCATCAAAGTATGTTTGCGCAGTTTTAAAGATCTAAGCATACATAGGGACAGACATACAGCAGCGGGAAGTGATTTTGTTTTATACGTATGTAGTGGCATGCAAAAATACTTGTCTTTCCTCTTTATAATATTAGTGTAGAAAAATAGATGTCATGAACCTTTTACTTACAGTATGTTCTTATTATTCCCCTTATACTGCTATGATTTACAAAACGATGAGTGCGCACCGATTGCGCCGGTAGATATTTTTAAATTTTATTCTCAATAAGTCAATTAAACGTTCCGTGATCGCGCACGCCACTTGGGGGCATCCAATAAATATAATTGGCCTTTGTTGTTGCCCTTTACGGTACCGATGATGCATACCCTTTTAGTAATGCGTAAATTGTTGTTGGGAAAGGTGGTAAAATATAAAAAATCTATACTAATATTATAAATTCGAATGTAACTCTCCCCCGAGTACTGAAACGCAAGTCGCATATAAACTCGTCTCAAGTCTCGGTTTTTTGACAGTTTTCAATGAAAATGTGTCAAAAGTTCGTCACTCATATTTTACAATTATTTTCCATTACTTGACACTGGCAGAAAAGAGTCCCACCAGACTCATATTGCCCCTTCCGGGCTGTTTGGAACTAATCTCAAAATACCCATTACTTCATACGACCTAAGATCTAAAAGACCTTTTCTCATAAGGGATGAAACCCGAATGGACTTACTACCAAAAAGAGCGGTTCTCAATATATA
Source organism: Eupithecia vulgata (assembly GCA_946478455.1). NCBI lineage: Eukaryota > Metazoa > Arthropoda > Insecta > Lepidoptera > Geometridae > Eupithecia > Eupithecia vulgata. The sequence goes on from OX297874.1 coordinate 3,116,385, forward strand.
CTATTGTCCATAAGACTCAATTCCAAATGGACCGAGCCTCATTTAAACTTATTCCTTAAACGTCTCATTCCCAAAATACGAATCATCAATCGTCACTTGAGACGAGATTAAATCTAAGATTCGTTTGAGTATTCAGGGGTCTGTCTGTCTGTTACCTCTTCACGCCTAAACAGCTGAACGGATTTTAATGAAATTTGGCAGGTGTCAGGCAGGGTCGTGCCCGCGCCGCCGACCACTTGACAAAACTACTTAGGTAGGTACTAAGATCTTACTAAGTTTGCATGAAAATCCGATTTAGTTCTCTTCATTTGAATCTTCTTTAGCTAATTTTATTTCGTCGATTTTCTCTTTTCTCTACAATTTTTAAACTGTATGATTGATCAAATAGCGTTTAATATATTACCGTAAGGCCATCTAGATTCTTCTAACTTATTTAGTAGGTCTATTTAAAAAAAACACTGCCTAGAATCTTTTCTTGTTTTTTTTTTATACATGAAGGTCATGTCTCTTTACTCCAATCTCATAAAGCCACCTTTATAATACCACATAACTAAATGAAGTTGCCTTTTTATACAGGCCATTCATAGAATGAAATGAATTGTTTATTAAAACAAAAGTACCTACCAATACCTAGGCAATGCGCTTTATTCGAAAGCTAAGTAAAAATCACAGCTGCAATTTATTGAACCTTAAAGATACAATTTGTTCTCACAATACTTTTGAGAATCGAATATTTGTTCGACGGCTCGACTTAAATCTTCTTAACAGACTTATCGTCACTCCATTGTTTCTATTATTCCAAATTGCACACCTGCAAGTCATAAAATAAACCAACAAAAACAAAAGCCATAGAGACTCACTTTAGATTCCTTTTAGATTAAAAACAATGAATTGGTCCAGTAATATTAACTCAGTGAAATTGGTAGGTAAACAGTACGTAGGTACAGTACATTAGTTAATTAGATGTTCTAACTAATGGATGGACGGACAAGTCGTCGATTTTTTAACAGATACAAAGAATGAACTCGTAGAGGTCAATAACTTTATTTCTTTAGACTCACAAAATAAAACTTACACAGCATAATTTTCTTTTCTAAATTTAAAACTTAGACAGTTAAATTTTCTACTTACTTACAGTTACCATTGTTTGACAAATGCCTCCCCGTGATCCCTCGAAGCTCCTCGGTTCTGAACTTCTGAGCCAGTTGAACCAACGTTCTATCGTAGGTGTTTAGTTTGGTGAACCGCGACGCCTTACCCTTTTGGGGTTCTACTGAGTGGTTCACAGGTCTTCGGGCATGCGGCAGATATGGCCAGCCCAGATCCATTTCACATTTTAAGCACACTGATTTTTGAGCTACGTCTACAATTTGAGTTTGTGAGCGCAGTGTCGTGTTACGGGTACAGTCGGTCCGTTTTATACCAAGTATGATGCGCTCCGTTGCTCTTTGGCAGATCCCGGGTTTTAATTTAAATTAGTATTTAGTAGTAATTAAGAAATAATAATTCAAGTGTTATTGATTTTCTATTCACTAACATTTTTTGTACACGAGTGAAAGAAGATAATAATCTGGACCTGGAATAGGTAGATGCAGAGGCTACTTTCATATATTCCTAAATATGCGTTCGAAGTCGCGGGCAGAAGATACTTTTAAATAAATGCTTTTAAATAATGTAGAAGAGACAAAATCTCTATCTCAATCTCTACCACTGTTTCTTACACTCACATAAATGAATCATTATGGAAATAAGGTCATAAAAATTAAAATTCATAAGAACCGTCTTCAAAGTTGTCTTAGGCGCCGTCGATTTAAAACCTTAATAGAAAAGAGTGATTTTTCGTTGCTTGTGCGAGAGAAAACTATAGTATGCCTTATAGTAATATGAACTTAGTTTTGCCTGGCACAAGCAAGTCTAGAATAGTTTCTAGACTTGTCCTCAATTGAGGAACCTCGGCTGTGGAATATCTCTAGATTTCTAGTGTAGAGCATCTCTTTAAAGTATCAGTCTGTCAATGGGCATTGAATGGGCTCTACAGAAACAATAGGAGCGCACACGTGCATGCCATAAAACAGCTCAAAGCGATCCTGTGGGTTCTTGTCTTCTCTACCTGTTCTCAGAATCTACAATACTTACTTCTATGCATTGTTTTCTGATACTTCAACATGTGCAAGAGATTTAGCGCCGTAATGCAGTTCTCAATGAATCTGTAGGTTAATTGTTTTGACTTTTGTACTGTACTTTTTATGGTTGCTGGAACAATTTGTGAATAATTGATTTTACAGCCAGATGCAAGTTTAGAATAGGAGAATTTAGTGATTTAGTTAGTTGATACTAAATATAAGCTATAGTAGATGGCGTCTGATGACTATTAGGTAGATGATACATAAGTAGGTACTTAGAGTAGAGTATCATCATAGCTAAATTAGGTTAGGTTAGTCTCTATATAGGTATGTAGAGAATAACCTAATTTTGCTATAGAAATTACTCAATCAACTCAAAATGTGACATTTTACCGATGCGACGAGACTCAACAAATTCAATGTTGTCAAAAATACACAAACATGGGCTTACACGGGTTTATTAAAACACTCTAAATGAAAATCGTTATCCTTGCATTTGGAGCGGCGTCCATAACGAACCCGGCCTCAACAATGGGCTTAATGCTCACTCATTACAAAAAGCGACATAACATAACGCGCTACGTCGAAAAGCTCCTCTATTCAAAGTGTATACTCCAGTTTTTTTGCTGGGAAGGCTTTAGGTCGTATGCTATTGGCGGGGGAGAGTCCCGCCCAGCGCGCGGCGCGCCGCCATTGGCCGCCGCATGGAGCACCCTCGAGGCTAGTCCGGGGCTGAGTAGGCTGTCGAGGCACGAGGGCGGCGCGGGGTGTGCTTCACCCCGAGCACCACTCGAGGGTTGTTTAGTGCGATCGCAGCGTCTAAGGGCGCAGCACGTGTCACGCGGGTGTTTCGATAGCCGTCAAGATTATTCCGAAGGCGAGTTCTCCCGGGCGGGAGATGAAGTGCGAGGAAGGCTCGAGTGCGCGGTCTCCGCCGCCGCTGCTGCCGCCGGCCTCGCTGCTGGCCTGGAGCCCTATCCTGCTGCCGCCGTGGGGCCCAGCTTTTCTGCCGGCGCTCTACCCAGCAGCCTTCCGCTCTGCGTTTCCAGGGTGAGAGCTTTAATTGTGCCTATAGTGTTTTTTTTTTGTGATGATGTTAGGACAGATTTTGGTATGTTTGTGATTTGCTTTTTTTCCGTCGGAACAGTTTTTGTACTCGTATAGCTCAAAAAAGGTAATTCCGCATCGTACATAATATAAAAATATATTATGGTTTATAATCTAAATCATGATGGTAAATTAGAAAAGTTAGAAATGAAAGTTCAGTATCTTAAGTTATTTTACTAGCCATTGACAGAAAAAAATCTGCTTATTAATTAACTTATCAGCTGTAGGTCAATCAAAGACAATCAAGGTAATCTTTCCGGGATTTTAAGCTCTCCCATGTAATGTCTATCATTCCACTCATTCGCAATGCAGTCTCGATATCCCAATTGACTATTCATCCTCCTTCAAGGAATCGTGACACACAGTGACAGTGTGTGCACCTCGTGAGAGCCCGCTAATAACCGTGTTTACAACCTGCTGCCTTTAAAGACCGACCATTGACGGAGTCACGTACTAGCTCGGGAACGAAACCCACACTCGACTGTCTGTTATAGCATTGATGTATCAATAAACAGCCGAGAAGTTCTTTGGAGCCGATCCTTTATTCGGGTCACGTTTTCTTCGAGAGGTCCTTTAGCAATAATAGGCGATGGTATTTGGTATGTTTTCTTACAATTATAAATGCGGCATCGGACGTGCTTGTAACTTGTTGAGAAGATGGGAATTTTTTAAAGCAGGATTAGTCGCCGACTAATAAAAGCATTCACACTCGTACAACATCGGTCTGACAACACTTTGGGAGTTTTGAAGCGCGTTTATATCTTTTGGAAGTCGTTGTTGTACAATAATTAATATCAATAGTTTCAAACCCCGCTCGACTTTGTTTTTCGATTGCGTTGCTTTTAGGCTACGACAGGATAAATCCCCGTTACTCAGGTGGAAATTTCGTTCTAAGTGAGTCATTATCGCATGAAAGCTAAGAAAAAAATATTTTCTGTAACTTTAGAATTTAATCATGAGATAACTTTATTTTGTTGTTTGAGTATTTGAACTACTTTTAAGGGATTAATTGATGTTCATTTAAAAACTATCTGGGTGATGAGTCAATTGATATCTATCTATGTCAAGATATAGTAGATATTACCTAGGTAGGTACTCATTTCTGTGTCAGTAATTCATTTTAAGAATTTGACTTTTTTAAGTGTGTATTTACTGTATTGATGGAAATAAAGAGTTTTTTTATAATGATTTCAATAACAATGCAAAACCATGTAGTTCTCCTTAAAATTAAAACTTCTGCATGCCTACAATGTAAGCAAAACTTTTAAAACTCTATCTCCTTGTCTGCAGATTGCTGGACAGCATGAAAATGCCAGGTCAGCGTCCAGGGTTCCAGATTTCAGACATCCTGGGCCTAAACGAAGGCAAGGGTCTGGAAACCACACCCTCGCAGTCGCTCGGCTGCCACCTGGACCTACCGCCGTACGCTCCTCATCCGTACTCACACGAGCTCCTGAGGCACCACCAGCCTTGGCTCTCGGTGGACCATCATGAAGGCCATGGTAAATATTTCTATTTTAAATCTTTTTGAAGTTTTGTGGCCCTTTTCACTCTAGCTGCTCAGATTTTGCGAAAACCTACCAGAGCGTGGCGACCGCTTGCGCCCCGCCGAGATCTCGTGTAAAGTTGTGATTTCTCTAAATTTTATCAAAAGTAAATTTTATAAACTGCTCTACTATTTAGTAAATTTACTACTTTACTACTTTATTTTTTATTTGTAACCAAATTTTATTGTTTGAAAAACAATAGGTAAAATTCTTCAATAACTTATAAGTTACTGTGTTATCGTAAGTAAACTCCAAACCTGATGATAACAATGCCTACAAATTTGTTATGAACTCTATCAACAAAGCTCCTATGAACGTTAACCCGATAAGGTTATAAGTCAATGTTTGTGTAAGGCATTTGACACTTGACATAGCAAGAACTAACCGTAAAAGTAGCTCAACTACTAAAAGTCGATATGTACTTACAATAATTTGATTCCTCTCTAATTTCATTGTTATTTTTAGTTGTGTCGGAAAAGTAGTATTCCCTGCGGAATATACTGTTTATGGGACATTATTTTCTAAACCAAAATTTAAGAGTAGGTACAAAATTCATGCAATATCAAAACAAAATCAAACAATATAAAACTTACTGACTGGTGAGTACACTCATGTGAGTGTAATACTTTACAAAGATAATGAAATAAATTGACATACAAAATAATAGAATTAAATTAAAACTAGTATTTAGGTACAATTGATTAAAAAGACTAAAAAAGATAATTCAAACAAAATTACGTGGGTACTATGATATTTGAATACAAATAATACAAAACATACAGACTATTGAGTATTTCATACTTTTAAAGAATGTAAAGTTAGGAATATTGTTGACAATGTTCTGAAAATGAGATCAAATACTACTAGCTATCCAAAGCCAGTGCAGGTAACTTAAATAATAAATGACACACCAGATAAGAAATCATTCACGTATTCTTTGGTATTAGCCAACATCATGATCTTTATCACGTTTCCTTCGATTCAGATAGGTGTTGTTGGTAACTCGTATCTTAGACATATTTATCCCAGATTAATGATAACACGTTTACCTACGGCAGTCTGTTATGTAATGTTTTTACGTTACCTACCTTTGTACCTACCTATAGTTTAAAATATATGAAAATCTATTCATTCTGTTACAAATTAAATAAGTTTCTAAAAAAATCGATATCGGCCGGACTCGAACCCGCGCCCCGCCCTCAGTATGGGTGTGCTCTAACAAACGAAGCAACGAAATTGATATCTCACCTAGTCGAAAATCTCAGGGACCTCTTACGGATTCTAGCGCCGTTAGGGGAAACTCTGCAGTTATCTAAACCGGTTCAATGACCAAACTTACATTTAGTTTGTTTTGACGAGAGGTGTTGCCATTGCTCAATTTTAATATTTTCTTATTATGGTACGTAGTGGTACGTAAGCCTAAGTATTTTTTCTCGATTTTGGCGGGACTCAAACTCGCGCCAAGGAGAGTGCGAGGGCTTACGCGGTATAATAACAAAATATTATAATACATACCGTGTTGAATATTGGGTTCTGTAAATTTATTAATGTATTGTATCGAAAGAATTAAGATTCTAAAAAGCATAAATTGATTATTATTCAAAAATGAACCAAAAATAATAGATTGAGAATTTCTTCCTTGTGTTACGTACGTCGGTTAAAATTAAAATAATTATTTCCACCAGTCATATCTTTTAAAAATAAAAACCAACTTACCAAATCTCAAGTTCAGACCATTGAATCAAATATTTTTATCGCCGTTGTCACACTCGTTGAATTATCATGCACAAATAAGTTGACCCACTCGAAATTACCGTGTTCACAGTTCGGTAGTTGGAGAGGCGAGATTATTTTTTGAAATGCTCCTCCAATGGAGTGCCTTGCGGATAATCTCATTAATTATTTTTATCGCTTATCTAACACTTTTGGTGATCATTCTGCCTACTTGTGCTCGATTGCTTTTACACACTAATGTATCAGTGATCGATTCGGTTCGATATTTCACGCGTGCTCTATGAAGTGCCTGGACGATAAAATTCATTCACAGCCCAGTCATTTCTATAAAATATTTTTATAATAATGTAAATTATGTAAAAATGTAAATTTGCTTATGGCTAGCAATAAATTATCAATTTCGTAGATCTTATACAATTGTATGCTAGAAAGTAGAGAAACACACACAGTACCTCTAAAGGTTCTTACTTAGAATAACATCCTTTTAGCAAGTCTAAAGCATTATTTTGAAGTTAAAACCTTCTTGATTAGTTCTGCAATGTGCCTATTCTACTCTATGCGGATCTCGAACGTCTGCTGTTTTGACGTTAGACTAATTCTACAGAATGACATGGAAGAAGAATGTAAATGGAAACTCTTGATCAGTTACCGTGGCAGATTGTGCTAGAAAGTCGTAGTAACCATGTAGGAACGGTCTCGCGATTTGTGTAGTCAGAAGCCTGAGTCTGGGTTTTAGAGCTGTATCTCCATCTAGCATTACCCAAAAAAAACCAGGGATATTATTAAATTTTTTAGAGATTACCCAGAGTGTGAGTGCTTACGCACTTTAATTACAAAATCTCACTAATTATACATTCATTAACAATGCTGGACAATCCACACATCATCATCACCGAGCCCCAATATTTTATCATTGCAAAATAATTTAGGTATATACTTGCTTTCGTTTTATCAACCATCTTGTTTCTTCTTAAAATTAAATGGCGTCGAACACGACAAATGACACCTTTTAAAAGTAAAGTCTGGGGATCCCGCATCACGCCCCTCGTCCAATTTGGGGTAACTAGTCGGTGATTGTTTAACCCGTGGGGTGCAGATCGGGCTCCACAGGCCCGGCCCGGCAGCTGCCGCTATCAATTACATGTTTGCGGCTGTTAGGGACGGTATTTGTTCATTATTCGATGACAGTTAGCTTTCATTGTTCAGGAAGTAATGGTTTTCGATTGGTGTCATGGGTGTGAGTGGGATTTTGTATTGGGATGGGGATTTTTAGTAACGGAGGGAGTTGGTATTCTTAATTATGGTTGACGTAGTGTCGACTTCAAACTAAGAATTATAAAATTCCTACTATTACAGTCTGGTAAGTAATTCACAGTTTTTATAGAAGTTCTCAATCTTATCATTCACGATTCCTGCAAACAAACATAGTAAAAAGGTTTTTGATTTCGGAAAATTGTAACGTCTTTGAAAGCCAATAAGATATTATTCAAATTGTCAATTGTTGAATACAATAGCACTAAGCGTCAAAATAAAAGGCAGCCCGTGTCACGTTTTATTAAATTTCCGGATGCGTTGGAGCGGCAGCTGGGGTAGGAGTGGCCACCCTACAACCCCCTACCACGCCCAGCCCGCATTACCATATCCGTGTGAAACGTTCGAGGGGTTAAAGCGGGGTGAAACGAAATGGTGTAGCGAACAATGAAACGTGCATGATTTTTTCACGATCCATTATTTATTTTACCAAAGTTAAATAGAGCGCTACCCTATAGAGATTAAGTGGAGATTTGTACTGAGTGCGAACAGTTTTGTTTTGATTTCTAAGTCGCAGAGCGGGGGCTGCACCTACTTGAATGTTATTAATTTTATGATTACAATTAAAGTCCTCAACTTGTTCATAACTAAAAGATTCATTATATCATATCTCTCGTACATAGAGCTATTAACTTTGTATCGTATTTAAAAGCTGACCGAATATTTGTCTTGTCCTAGGTGTGGTCGGTCAACAAGCGAGTCCTGACAGCACGTCCCGAGCGTCCGAACTCTCCTACGCCGGTCCGTCCGCCTCCCCCCCGCCTCTCGACCCACGGCACGACGACATCGACCCAGAAGGCGACGACGACATCGACAACGATGACGAACACGACCAGCCCTCCAACATGGCCTCCGACCCCAACATGTCGCATAAGAAGCGCAAACGACGAGTTCTATTCTCTAAAGCGCAGACTTACGAGCTGGAGCGGCGGTTCCGACAACAGAGGTACCTATCCGCTCCGGAGAGGGAACACCTGGCGAGTTTGATCCGCCTTACACCCACGCAGGTCAAGATCTGGTTCCAGAACCACAGGTATAAGACGAAACGAGCTGTGCAAGAGAAAGGAGCGCACGAGATGAGCGTCGGTGGTCTTAGCTCGCCGCGACGCGTGGCCGTCCCTGTATTAGTCAAAGATGGAAGGCCTTGTTTGAGCAAGCCGGATGGTCTGCCCCCTATGGGCTTACCTCTGGGCTACCACCAGGCGATGCATCATCAGCCAGTGTCCGGCCATGGCCCACAACCCAACGGCTGCTGGTGGTGAGGAACCAAACGTTCCAATGTTTTAGTGGTTTGCTAGTCCCGTGTTTTGGTAGTACCTACAAGAAACGATCTGGTTTAGGGTGCTACCGTGACATTCACCTAAAATAAGTTGTCGGATATATTCCATTGGTTATCATTCGAATTTTAACTCGAATACAGTTTGAGTACCATCGGTATTGAGGAGTTCCTAATTATTTGTACTAAATATGAAAATATTCGAATATTGTTTGATCTTAGCAACTTGGTCGAGGTTATTCATTGGCTTGGATTGTTAGAAAATACATTAGCTGGTACTTTAGTTAAAATTTAATGACATTAGTGAGATCCACAGATGCATTACATCTTTGGCGTGTTTGTAAATTGTGTAAAAAGATAGCTACTTATGTACATAATTTTATGAGATTTGACCAGATTTTATCAGAATGCAATATTTAGGTTAAGGTTCAGTATTATCATAGTCGAATATGCCTAGTGAATAGTTATTATTTATGAATATTTCAAACAAAGTTTTACATAAAGTATTTCTATTGTAGCTTAGATGTAGTAAATGAAGTTAAAATTTGTATGTAATGTACCGCAGTTAAAATGTGAGAAGTTACCTACTGAAAAAAATACATTGCGTACTTTATATTACAGTGGGCATAATGATCTTATCAAATATCCTGTAATATATAAAATATGTCTTTTGACTTCCACCTGCTGTACCTTTATTGATTTAGGTACATATCTGACATTCCATATAAATAAGATTGTAAAAATGTGTTTACCTATCTACTTATAAATTATTATTAAAATATATGCATTAAATACCTGAGTACCTATTTTTTATCCGTATCAAATAAACCCACACACACCTAAGAAAATAGTTTCTCGAATGAAGTAGGTAAATCTAAGAGAGTACTTTAAATTTTACTTCACTTAATTATCACAGAACAAGACTAATACCTATACATACTTAGTTTAGTTAAGTACTAATTATAAAAAAAAAAAAAAAAATCTACAGCACAAACAACATGTTTGTTAAGCTTTCAATAGATCGATAGAGATAACATTATAATATGTGTTATAATGGGAGGTTTTGGCCCGAGTTAAAACCAATACTTTTTACTTCAAGTGTGAGAAAAAAGAAAAACATTCTTTGTAAATGGAACACCAAAAAGTCAAGTCTATATGCAAGAGAACGAATGTCTTGTACTGGCTGATGATTTCAAACAAAAATTAAAAAGTAAAATTACTTTTTACTCCTAGACCTTAAAAACGAATCTAAGCTACATTGACACACTTTTTGAGCAAGAAAAGTGGAAATAATATTGTGGCCTTTAGAACTGATGTAAGGTTATTGCTGAGGGTTAAGAGACTACGATTTCTGCGATGGATCGTACACTGGGCCAAGCCTGTGTCGTAAGCAATAATTTTTTAAATGGACTACATTGTCCGTCTATTTAGCAAATGCACTACCTTGGTAACTTTACTAGCCGGTTGTTTATATGCAGACTATAATTAACTCATTAATGCTCAAACCTATTTCAAAAGATAATTTAATTAAATTTAGTTTGTTAGGTATGTATTTTTAAACTGAAATCTATTTTCTACGTCAGGTCGGCAAGAGCAGTAACGATATTTGATCAGCACGATATTTGATCATTAGCAGAGAATATACAGGGTGTCCCATAATAACAGGAGAAAAAAAAATAAAGGTATAAATTATTATTCACTTTTAATACTTTTATTGAGTATATCTACCTCATTTCGGAAAGAGAAAGAACTATTTGACAAGGTTTTTGATCATTCAAAATCAAAAATCAAAATCAAAAAGTCTTTATTTCCATAAATACAAAAATGTACACTTAGAAAAGGTCAAATTCTTAAAATAAAACATTGACACGACAATAAAGTGATATTTTTGATTTCGGTCACTTCGGTATGTAGACTAAAGTAAAGAAGCGATGAAGAAACCTTTAGCCTGTTAGTTGTTATTTTTCGAGTTGGAGCAAAACCCGTCCCAAGCTTTTTTATCTTCTAGATAATCTGATATTTTGTAGTAAGCCCTTTTGCACAGAAAGGTTTTTACAATTTGTTTGAATTTATTAGCAGATAATATCGGACGAACCTTATAATAATACTAACTTATAATTAATTAGTTATCAGGTTGTTGAAATCAGCAAAAATATTCGATTATTACTCTGTAAGAGTATAATTTATGGAGAAAAGTGAAAAGTGTTATCGATTTTTCATAATATGTTTACGCGTTGTCGTAAGTAACAGCGACCTACGACCTACGACGAAGACTCTCTAAAGATGTACTTGTTGTAGCTTTGGGCAGTTTAGGGCTAGGTTTATTTCTTTATGTCTCAATCCTTCTTTTATGTAACTCAACATAAAAGTATATACTATACCTACATCTAATGTTATTCCTCGTAATATTGACGAGTCAACGATCCGCTACAAACAGTCCCAGTCGATTGTTTGCGTTCAATATTTACCAGCAACACTATCTTATCGGCTGCCGACGCAGATATGCCGACCCGATTAATGCAATACCTGTGGCAACACTGGTCTCTCTACACCTGATCTATTTATTGCAAACTAGTCCGCGGTTTTGCATTATGTTTCTTTGTAAACTTTCAAAGGTTATTTCGATGCCATGAGAACTGATTTATGAGGTAAAATTACCCAGCTTATGTTTTATTTCAGGTCTACTCTAGACCTAAATGTATGGAATTTTTAGCATTAACCGTTCAGTTGCTTTGGCATGATAAAATAAATAAATAAATAATGCTGGACAATTCACACAGTATTATCTAGACCCAAGCTAAGCAGAGCTTGTGTTATAGGTACTAGATTACTGATATACATAATATAATACAATACATATTTTTTATTATATATAGAAAACGACCAGAACATCCTGAACAAATGTCTGCAGATCGTACACACATTTGTCCCAAGATGGGAATCGAACCCGCAACCTCCTGCGTCGTAAGCAGACTTTCGCCCATCGCGCCACAAAGGTTATCGTTATTCCGATACCATGAGAACTGATTTATGAGATAAAAATTACCTAGCCTATGTTTTATTTCAGGTCTACTCTAGACCTAAATGTATGGAAATATTAGCATGAACCGTTCAGTTGCTTTGGCGTGAAAAAGTAACAAACATCCATCCATCCATCCAAATCGCAAATTGTCGCATTTATAAAATTAGAGTGATTACGAGGAACTGGACTCGTAGACTGATAGCTTTGGAATACCTTTTGAAAGAGTTTGCTTAGCAAAAGTTTTAATAGAGTAAGAGAGAATATGCATCAAAGAGATTTGATACCCACATAATATGACATACCAGTTAGGTATCTAGTAGTACCCATAATACAAGCTCTGCTTAGCTTGGGGCTAGATAATGCTGTGTGAATTGTCCAGCATTATTTGTTATTATTTATTTATTTATTTTATATAAACTTTGTTTTACTTTATAGTAGAAATTTCAATCGGGGATATTTTTTGGTAGCTGTAGGTACTACCTCATACTACTGGAAGGTTCATAAAATAATTAAACAGACAAGAATAAGCTCTATGTACTTTTAACGCTTCCACAACAAATACAAAATTCTAACACATCGACTATACATGTGGCCGTTTGTTAAATAAATAATAACACTTCAACAAAAGACCAAGTCGGTAGCACAAAGCCAAACAAAATGGGAATTAATTCCTATCAATTCTTGAAACGCCTTCGTCAATTCTACAGCCAAACATTCAATTTTGCAGCTAAACATTCAATTCTATAGCTAAATAGAATGGAAAGGGCGGGTAAGCCGATTAGCCATCAACAAATACGGTGACACACGTGGGATCAGTTTGTTTTTCTTTGCAGAAGGATTCATTGAAGAATGTGATGAAAGCTGTTAACGCTTGGGCTCATGAACATCTTTTTTATCGTTTCGTTACTTAGAAAAAGAAAAATTTACACTTAACACAACATAATTTGTAAGTATAGCAATGCCAAAGCAAAGCTGACATTAGAAATGTGAAAGCAACTCAATGTATTAGGTATACCTTTTCACGACTAAAAGGTTAAGGTTAGGTGGAAAAGATCTTACAAAAAATTTAGCAAGAATGTTTTAGACATAATCAGACAAAACGCAACATAATTCTATCAATGCTGACACTAAATATATGCTTTTGTACATATTTTATATATGTTTTTTTTACTTTTCATCACGAAAAGGTAGATCATCTTACTGAGATTCCGCAAGAATAGTTTGCTCTGTAAGATAAAGAAATTGGCTACGTTTAGTGCAGCTTTCACATGAGAGAAGTTACGGGGAGAAGCTAGTCTTTGATAAGGTTCTCTTTAGTCCACATTTTGGTACTTAATGCTAGGATATTGGCCTTAACATCACGCCATACTTTCCGGTTAGGATTGAGTATAGCGCGCACTCTTTGTAAAATCATAGAGTACCTACCTACCTACTTACGAGTATCTTGACTATCTTTGTGGGGCGACGGGCGAAGGTCCGCCTGCGACACATTAGGTTTCTGGTTCGATTCCCGCCTTGGGAAAAATGTTTTTAGTATCTGCAAATATTTGTTCCCGATGTTTTGGGTATTTTGTATGTATATTAAAAATACTGTATGTGTTTAAAGGATTATGTATTATCAGTCATGTAGTACCCCACTAGCTCTGCTAAGCTAGGGGCTAGATGGCGCTGTTTATATTATCTTACCTTTATGAGACATAGAACCTAGAGTTCTTTTTTGCAATGATGTTCTAAAAAGTTGTCAGTAAAGAACACACGTATGTATTTCGTAGGAGCCGTTCGTGGTTAACGATACGAGTATTCTGTTACGAGAACAAACGCGGGGTAAAATAATAACCAAAACATATTCATAAGGGTTTATTACAAAGCTTGCTAGCTCCACAGCTATTTTTGTATCGATTTTCCTCGTTCAGTCAATTTGCAACCCTATTCCGGGTATCTATAGCTTATTTAGCGTGAGACCAAGGGTAGGAAGTACACAATATTGTCGATGTGGGCGCAATATCGTTATGATATGATAAACGAGCTCGGTCAGCGCGCAGTCAGCCCGAAACTGGTGATAAGAGAAGGGGCAGTGGGCACCTGGCGATGGCGAGAGACGTATACTCTCGTTGCACCATCTCATGTTTATCCTACTTCCTTTTAAGATCACGAGATAAATGTTCTTGTGGTTAAGTAAAAAATTATATAAATATAAATAGGTAATGCTGGACAATTCACCCAGCATTATCTGCATTATCCGGCTTCAAGCTAATCAGACCTTGTGTTACAAGATAACTGATGTCCATAACATAATATAATAGATAGATAATATAATAGATTTGACGACCTCAGTGGCGCAGCGGGCGAGAGTCTGCCTGCGACGCAAGAGGTTGCGGGTTCGATCCCCGCCTCGGAACAAATTTGTGTACGATCTGCAGAAATTTGTTCCGTTGGTCTGGGTGTTTTCTATGTATAATAAAAAATATCTATCTATGTAATGTATAATATTACGTATATCAGTTATCTAGTACCCATAACACAAGCTCTGCTTACCTTGGGGCTAGATAATACTGTGTAAATTGTCCAGCATTATTTATTTATTATTTATTTATAGATATTTTTACACATATAAAATAACAAGAACACCCTACAAATGTCTGCAGATCGTACAAACATTTGTGCTAAGCCGGGAATCGAACCTGTGTCCCAGGCAGACCTTCCCCCACCGCGCTAAAGAGGTCGTCAATCAAATGTAAGTGAAGAGAAAATAAAAAAATCTTTTCAGCATTTTAGGCACTCTGCCTTCGGGTGACGGCTTAGATTTTTAGGGAAAGGATATAAGTACCGAAATGTAAATCATTTGTAGTATGAAATTTGACATGTCTAAGTGCTTATTTTGTAAGCTTAAAAAATAATTTTTCAAAGCGAAAATCTGATAAGAAGGGAAAACATGCTGTAAATCATTGGTGCCACAGTTACTGTGTAAAAGTTTACCGGAAATGCATAATGATCCGCAAGTACGTGTTGGTGAATGAACTAGCTTTTCTGCAAAAAATTTAGGATATATGTTACTCTTATTTAACTTTTTTACAAGAAAGCTGAAAGTTTTAGTTTCAGTGATTACTGTTTGAACTATATAAAAATGACGATCAAGTCAATCAAAATCAAGTAAACTCAAAATCAGCAAAATTCCCGTTGTTCACCCTTATCATAATTCACACATAACATTTATTAGCACCAGCTAATCTAATAAGTAAATCAAAGTCGCCATATGCCGCGGCTCAAGAACATCGTTAGAGCTTGACTCGCACGCGCCGCAAACATTTTGCGGGTAGATTCCACCCCCGAGCGGGACACAGCTAGACCATGAACAGCTAAGTCAATTATATAGAGCAAGTCTAGATCACTATCCACTTAGGTGATTATTTGATCAAAATATGATTGAAGCGGCACAGCATAAGAGTGGCTGTTATTTTGTAGCTTTGGTCTTCTGTCAATCCAACTTTCGCATTGAATACTTTAGTGTGACTTGAACTTCCTATTGTTATGTGATATAAAAGTGCAATTACTTTAATTTTAAGTACATTCTTATAATAATTATTGTAAGTCCGAAAGAACAAACTGTTTTTTGAAAGTCAAATGATCCAAACAAACAATACCAAATAAGTACACAAAAAATGCAAACAAATAAAATTTAGAGTTAAAGAGAACCAGCTGTTATCGAAATTAGTCTGTGGGCACAACCCAAGTGGATTTATAGAGCGTGCTCTAATAAACACGTTATACAGCTACCAAACGAATATTAATAACTGCTTTCCTGTTGCGATTTTCATTTGCTGTTGTGGGCTTTCGTCACATCGTTCTGGGCTTAAAAGCTCAGCGAGGTTGTGAGAATGTTTGAGGTCTTAGTATACAATTCAATACAAAATTCTTTATTGTACACTAGAAAAAAACCAAACATAGACATGAAACATAAAATTACAATGTATGGCCTTATCGCTTAGAAGTGATTTCTTACAGGCAACCTTTGGATGAAGAGAAATTTGAAAATTTAAGAAAGGCAGGGGTGTACATTATGTACACCCCATTTTAAAATTTTAACTATGCATATAATACATAATCATAATTAATAATTATTCCTCAGGCAGCATAAAAATATGTTTATAAAATAAAGAATATTCACACGGAGTAAATAAATATCAAGGACAAAAAAAAGTAGTACATATGTAGGAAAATATGATAGAGTCAAATTGTACAGTAGTTTAGCAATACGATAATTTAGAAGTTCACATAAAAAGTTAATCAAAAGTTAACGTTATTATATTATTTAGCCTGTTAAACAGGGTGATATTAATCTTTATGACTGTATTGTTTGATTCGTTTGTCTATAGTATGTGTCTCAACTCGGTGTGCCTTTTAGGAAAGGCCTTCTCCAGTTGTATCCATTGCTTCCTGTCTTCAGCAACTCCCCTCCATTCCCTAATGCACCACGCAGTGAGTCTCAGCTCATCTTCCCAAAAGAAAAGGTTACGTTAGTTAATAAGTAACCTGGCAAATATGAGTACCTATTCACTATCTAATGTCGTAATAAAAACTATTATTATGGCAAGAAAGAAAATTACCCTCAATTAATAGAATTAAATTAAAACTAGTATTTACAATATAAACAATTGAGCTAACAGCAGACTGCTGCAAACAATCTACAGGTAGCTCAACTGATCCATATCAATACCAGTCGCGCGCGTGCCCAAGACACTGGCTGCATTGCCCCGCTGTATGGCAATGCTGATGCGCTGTGCCAGATACTCACCAGCTCTCGTGTCACGCGTCGCTTTCACCAGACGCTCAGATAATTTTTTGAAAACCCGAAGTGCCTCGGTACCCCACGGACCTAGGGTCTCGCTCGACTCCAAGGGGAGCAAAAGCGTAAGCTCTGTCGAGACCTGCATATTTCCACCTCTTGAGATCTTCGGCCAAATCTGTTGCCGCACCAGCCCTCACGGAAGTCCTAGGAAGTTGAGAAGGCGAGTGTGTCAACGCAAGAATAAAATATTAAATGGAATGATAAGATTCTAAATATCTAACACAGTTAAGATATAGGTAATGTCAAATGTGAGAAATGCCTCGGAAAACGCATCGACATAGATCAACCTGCTTTATGACCAGCCTGGTTTATGAGCCAAGAATTATATCGCAAAAATCCTAGTATTTATAGCAGAGAATGTTAGTTTTCTGTATCGCTAAGGCCATTTTTCACGTGCCAGCTACAACGCACAGACATAAAGGTTTACGACAGGCCGTCATATTTATGGGTTGGGTATTGTGATATACAGGGTTATTTTTTGTTGCGCGCATTAGGTTTTATCTGGCTTTCCGGTAAATCAAGTAGCTACTGGCCGTCGCGATGTGTCGTAGATCATCGGACGGAAGCGGATCGTGGTTCATCCGTGGGGTTGCCATATCGTTACTCGCATCGACTGCTAACTAGCAATTTTGTTATTTGCTAGGTAGCAAGGTTAATGATGTTGTAGATTAACGTGAATTTCAGAAATAGGTTGAGATAAATCTTTTTATAAATTAAATCTAGGTTTGTATAGTTGATCATTATGGTTGATTTGTGTTATAGTTTTTTTTATAACATAAACTGTATTAACAATCAAATAATAGAATTAAATTAAAACTACATAGTGTTTACAATAGAAACAATTGAGGTAACTGCAAACTGTTGCAAACAATCTACAGGTAGCTCAACTGATCTATATCAATACCAGTCGCGCGCGGTCCTCAAGACACACCCTGGCTGCATTGCCCCGCTGTATGGCAATGCTGATGCGCTGCGCCAGATACTCACCAGCTATCGGGTCATGCACGCGTCGCTAACTCAGTAAAATATACCATAACAAGCAGGTATTATAGAAAAGTAACGACACTTTGTAAGCACGAGCTAAAAATCACTCTAACGGTAACTGTCTGAAGAAGAGTAAAGTTCTTGAACCAATTTGTAAAGAATTGACCACGTCGAAATACCGTATCCTCCCATTTGGCAGATGCAACAAGACATTAAACGCTCAGCCACTGATAAAATATTGCGCTCTTAATAGTCTTTTGTTGCATGCTACTGCCCTCGCTGTCTTCGATTAAGACATATCGCGCCCTTTTTTCGGTAAAAAAGGGAAAATGAATAGTCTAGGGCGGATATATTACGATTTCCGCTCAATAACTTGTAGTCCAATCAAAGGAGACTGTCGTAGGTTTTTATTAATGGTACTCTATTTTATTGCAACTTCTTTATCGGTTTTGTTTTTGCACATTTAGATTAATTGATTGTATTGTATTTCTTTATTAGTCAAAAACTTATACTATTCTTATTTATAAGACACTATAAACCATAGGTTTGTCTAGTGTCTCCAGTTACAGCGTGTTGCGACACATTTGACATGAAGTTTACTATAAATATAACTATTATCATGAACAAACTAAATCTAAGTTAGTAATACATAACATTGTTAGCAGCTGAAACAAATAGTAGGTACCTACCAATAACTACCACTAAAAGCTAAGACAAGAATACAATAGTTTAGAAGTCGTTTAGAATAGGTACCTAGGAAAGTTAGCTGTCGTAGAAAACTTGATAAAACAATGTTAAAATAAGCATATTGAGTTTAATATGCAATTTTTTTATTAGGTTTGTTTTGCCTTGTGTCCCTCCGATATGGATCGGTGATAAGTGATAAGCTAACATTTAGCTTAAGTCATATATTTAATATAATACATTATAAGCGATATTTAAGATTATTTATCGGGTATTTATCGCGTACCTTTTGCTTTCTTTTCCCCAACGTTTCAACCACCGTTTGAGTCGCCCCGTGACCACGATCGCTGAAACGCGGTTGAAACGTTGGGGAAAAGAAAGCAAAAGGTACGCGATAAATACCCGATAAATAATCTTAAATATGTTATCAAATCGCTAAAGTTTAAAAAGTTTTATTATAAGCGATGTGTTCAAATTCGAATCTGGTCGTGTAGTTACTCGTATTATCTATACTAATATTAAAAAGAGGAATCATTTGTTTGTTTGAATTGAATAGGCTCTGAAACGACTGGACCGATTTGAAAAATTCTTTTAGTATTAGAATCCTACTTTATCCCTGATGAACATGGCTATAGAATATACCCGTGCGAAGCCGGGGCGGACCGCTAGTGCGATATAAATCTTTAATTATTTCTCTTTTTTATTATTTTCTTTCTTGTTTATGCTTCGTTACAAAAGTTTTTAGAAGCTGTCGTCTACAGAAACTATGAAATTGTTTAAATTTTTAAATATTATTTTACAGATCATTATATTAAAAACAAAACCACAACGGCACAACTTTTGAATAAATTAGTTTGATAAAGTTAGGTAGGTACACAACACAGCAACAAATTTAATGTTTAGTATATTAACAGAAAAGTATTACAACCTGCCTTTAAAAGATGTGACGAAACCGGAACGATTTCGGCATAAAATTTGAATTTTCGTGTTCGGACTACTTTGGGCCGAAGCGAGTGGGACGAACACGGAACACCTCGAGTTTTCCATTTGTCCCTTCAAAACGGAATGCTTATAATTTGAGCCATAAAGTTCTTTACTATCTGTCGACGTAATATTATAATAACACAAAGGTGGGCCGTAACCTGTTATCTGCTAGGGGAAGCTAAATCAGAAAATCGATAGTAACGTACCGGCGGCTGTCCGATCCAAACTTTGCACTTTCTTCTACAATATTGGGGAACTTTTCTTGTTTTTACTTTAATACAGTTCCTAATGTTATTGGATGAAATACAAGTTTTCTTTGTCTGAAATACTGTTCTGTTTTTGCGTCTTTGGATTCACTAAAAATACTTTCCAAGTTAACATTACCTAAATGGATAATATGTAGCAGGTTAAGCATGATTATCTTGTTCTATTCTTACTCCCTTCTGAAATTTCGAAAATTTCGTACAAAAGTGCAGCCAACGTTTTTGCATCGTTTAAAGTTCTTACAAGCTTCAAAAGTGATAAGACTTAATTTTCTAATTTTATTCATTTCGCAAGCTGTCACTGCGTGGGGTCGCAAATGCTTTACCAAATAATTTATTAGGCTTTATCAATATAACATCTGAAAAGAATCAATCCAAAACGCATTGATCTAATTACGCTCCCCCGCGGTCAGAGCGGAAGCACAGCATTGAGACATCAATGTCCTTCCGGAGGCTGTCAAATGGCGCCCCGCAGAATGTTGTGAAAGAGCTGTCAAGCTGTCGATTAATGAGCCACAAGGACCAATAAATTGACCACCCTTGATCAATAGGACCTGTGGTTAGACCACACGACCACACGTGACTACAGCCACGTGGCGTAAGAAAAAGTGACAGCTGTTAACTGAGATGTCAAATCGGAGCTGGAAACCACAGTGCTTAAAACTTCACATAAGCACAGCGTGATATTATTAGTATGTTGGTAATAGACACGGAAATCTAAACGGTCGCAAGCGCCAATAAATAAAAAGAATACAACAACATACAACACTAAATAACTGCTTTCGAAATAAAAACCTTTACCTACATAAAAATATTACGACAATCTCACAAAAAGAACCTCAAACTTTTACCGAGTTCTAAAAAAACACTGCAAAGCAACTGTTTTAATTTGGAAGAATTTTACACTTGTTGAGTTTAATTCTATTTTGATTAACCATGTTCATATCTATACAATCGACAACCCGTTCCTTTTTATTATATATTTATTGTATGGTAGTACATAAAATTTGTCAGAACTTATTGACTAAATTGAATAGAGAATACACAAAATATGTACCCATTTATGGTGTTACAATAGGAGACTTATTTTATTTAAATTTACATTAGTTTACTTATATCAGTTTACAACAATAAGGAATATAATTTCTTAATCCAAAGTTTATTAGTATGGTATGAAATGTGTCATATAATTTATTCAAAATTTCAATTACAAGTCACCGAAAGTATCATTTAAAAAATAATTTATTTTGAAGTAGCATTTTTTATAAGAATCTAATAATAATCTAATTTCATCAATACTATTATTTTCTTGGCTTTATATCTTGTCTGGAATTTAATTACATATTTTTACTTATTTTATTAATGAAATAAATTTTAAGTTTTATAAAACTTACTAGTGGTTTATTTTTCGCTTCTTCCACTAGTGGACAAAAAATTTAAGCGAATAAAATCAATAACATCTTATTTCTTATTTGATAATAATGACTATTTATAAACCTGTATAAAGTATTAATTTTGACGTATCTCTAAGTGCTTAGTTTGTAAGCCTAAAGAAATAAAGTTATTGACTTTGGCTTTGAATGAGTGTGGACTAGTTCGGTGTATTTTTTTCCCCATTTTAATGTTTTGTTTTTGTTTCATTTGTTTGTTTAGTTTTATCTGTACCTAGTAATAGTTCCTAGTATGTAAGTCATTTTTTAATAACTTTGGGATTAAATAAATATATCTATCTATTTTTAATTTTAATTCAGTTAACACAAGATTTTGATAAAGACGCGTCGTTCATTTACTTTTTGAAATAAATTGGCCTGTATATGTAAAGTCAATACCTTAGTACAAAGTCGTTTATTTAGCACCAAGGGCTACATACACCTCGTCATAAACTAAATCTACGTTATGAATCAGAGAAGATAAGCATTTATCACGTACCGTCGACCACCGCCGCAGCGTGACTCAGCACCTCCTAATGGTCAGTCGATGTGGAGATGATTAATTACTCTTATCTGAGGCAGAACCATCAGAGGCACCCATCCTCTGATGACTCTATGATGAGAGGTGGTGCATTTGTCGACGAGGTGACTTTGGATGTGGTATTTAAACTTACTAACTCCAACAAGGGAAAAGCTGCAGGTATATTTTGTCAACTTTAAGGGAAATCTGAGTTGAAATCGACTTTAGTTGGGCCTCATTTTCTTTTTACTTTATACAAAGGTATCTCATCGAATTTTGTTTATTATTAATTCTGCACTGTGATTTTTTCACGTCCTTACCCCGTTCTACCCAAGCTTTTTAAGCATAAGAGGCTGGTGTATGGTAGATAAGTATAGCTACCAAAGTAATGGTAGGTTACCTTTGCTTTGCTTGCATTTTTGATTATTTTTTGCCCACCGGTAATTTTATGTATCTTTTAAAATTAATCTGCTTTAGTTGAGCTATTTTTACTAACTATATTACTAGTCGGAGTACGTTTATTGTATAAGATATGAGGATAGCAAAATACTATCTTATCAACCTGCTATTGATTATAAATCAAGCACAGCTACGTACGAGAATAAATCCCACCTTCAGTTTGATTTCTACTCATTACGATACTCTCCTCATCAAAGGATTTGAATACCAAAACGTTTCGACACCTATCACCATAATGACTCCTCATTGAAGAAGCATAACGGGCATTACGATCGTTAGCTTGATGGGTGGCTATGGCTACTGTGCACTCACTAAAAAGACAAGTCAAGAATGTTAGTCACTACATCGATCACTCTGGACTGGTCATTTTATACTAAAGGGGAAATTGGATTACTCCGGGGGGTCCCGCGCTTCGCTGACAAAAGCAGACTGTAGCGCTACAAAAACTTTGCCATTTCCCAAATTGTCAACTGATAAAATGCGTCCAATTTATTAGTTGCCTAAGCTTTTTAATCATAAAATACTTCACGTCGTAGGTGGCGACAGATTTGTAATAAACTGAATCACGCTAATCCGTTATCCTTTTACTCGTTTCTTTGAAATTCGGAAGCTGACTGGAGGGCCCTTTGAGAGGCTGTGCGCTGTTAATTCTTATAATTGGCCGCTTTATTCGAGCCGAGACCGGAAAGGAGACCCACGTCAGGGTATCTCGCATATAAAAGGATTTGTAATGCCAAAATGAAGTGAGAATATTTATGTGGCGATATAATGGGGCATTCTCTACGGCAGACAGAGTGTCGCCGTCCCTCGCAATGCAGTCGCTTTTTTGCAATTGTAGAAGTTAAGGAATTAATTAATTAATAAGGGCGCGCGAAGGCATTGTAGGTATTGGATGAGTAATTTAGCAAAAGTACTTAGACAAATGATAGTGCTGATATATAGTATCTTTTGCATTTATTGTTATTGAAACAATCGTTATTCGATAAGAAATAGACACTGATGTTATCTTTACTGCTGAAGTACTTCTTAATAACATCTAAAGATAAAGGCAATATTGATAAGGGTAATTATTTGTATTGTTCGATAATATATCGCAATTGGAACTGGAACCAGATTATAGAGCCTTGATTGAAAGGGTGCTACCTACTTACCGATAGGTATGTCAGATTCTATTGAAATTAAATGGCCGTGTATTACATGTTGGGGCAGCAACAATGCAATAATGCATAGTGGAGACTTAAAATTACAGTTTATTCGGTTAAGTAGACAGAGCGTTACAACCGTGGTTACCAATGTTGCCATCAATTAATAATAAATAAATAATTTATTCAAAATAGCTTAGGACCAAAAGTATAACAAAGAAGTACATTTTCTCATTCTTATGGAATTAAAACAATACATGTGCCTGAACTAGGTGATAACCTGTTTTTCAGGCAAAAAGAGTTCTAATATTACATAAAATAATCAAATAGACCTTACTAATTATGCAAGACGACAATGGTGTGCACTTTAAATAAAATAGTTACATAAGCTGCCTACACTAAACTAGTTTTAATATTAAAGGTGTTTACAAATGTTTGGCTTATTTTAACACAGTCAATTGATTCTCTGGAGGCGTTCATTCATAAAATTCGTTATTTCTCGTAAATCGAACACAAATGGTGAATTCTACTATTGATAGTTTCACGGGTATGTTTGTGTTTGAATTAGGTTTTATGCAACGGTGCAGAGCCGTGAAATTGATTCGGGTGTGTGTTGGGAAGGCGGAAGGCAGCTTGTGATTACCTTCTTTCATGAATGGACGGATGAAAAAATATACGTACGCACTACGACGTACGCGCAGGTAGTCGGGAAGTTATGAATGAACTCGTGATTCTCGTTTAACGCGTTCTCAATGAAATAGTTTAGTTTTGTTAATTGCTTTCTATGTAAAACTATACTACCTTCCTGTAGCTAAGAAAGAGTCCAGAAGAATTTAACTATGACCTTTGAAGATAAATTATTTCACACGTATTAGTGTAGAAAACCAATCTGGGCTCACAAATAAATAAAGACAAAACACCATCAAAAATAGAGACCGAGACGAGTCGATAGGTACTTAAGTTGTGCTGTACCAATTGAGTTAAATTACCCTAGGCAGGTTTTAACAAGTGTCATTCAGTCTCTAGTGAGCATTACCAGCGGTCACTCTAAAGGCTTTCCAAACTTTTGAATGGACATTAAGAACAAGTGTTTTACAGCATCCGGCAAAAAATCAGGTACCTTTCCGGATGCGAATCCTCCCAAGCCGGCGTTCCCACGGCTGGACAGTTAGTTAGTACAATGTAATAATGCTTTATGAAGTGACAATTTACTTGTTTGTTTCGAGGTTTGTTCCTTTCGCTTTTGTTTGTGGGTTAACAATGCGCCACGTGTAGCAATTTGGTTAACAGATGTGGCTGGTTTTGTTTGAACACGTTTGTTATCGGTTTTAGACTTGAGACAAGAGTCTTGGGTGAGGGAGGTCTGAGTGTCTCTTTCACGCTCAACGAGGATCCTTATGGCATTGGAAAACAAATAATAATAATACTTTATTTCAGGCAACAATGAAAGTGTACAAAAGTAACTTAATTAGGGCCCATATATAAAATACCTTAGAGACTAACATAGATAAAAACATTAAAAATTAACCGAGTCATCGACGCTCCGATGACGCAAATGAATATCCCGCTTATTAAGAGCTAATTTTCATTTGTCAAATGAATTCTCATACTGCAGCATAACGGTAAATAATTAACAAATAATATTGTACTCATTGTAGTACCTACTTATTTTTACTGAACAAATGTAATATTGATTCCATTTTACAACTAAATAATCGCACTAGGAGTATATGCAAAACAAACTTTATAAGTTTTTACCAAGGTGTGTAGAGCAAACAGCAAAAGAAACTTTTTCCTTCTAGACATTCCAATCAGTAGCTCCAAATAAAATTGTAAGTAGTCGTTTGTAATGCAACGTTGTAGAAGAATATAATTATTTTCTGTATAAAATACAGAGCGATTGTTGAATTGTCGAGATTGTTCCTGCATCCGTCCGGAAATGGCGGAGTCGTCCAGTCTGAACTGTTTACACAGATTGGAACCGCAAGCGCAGGCTGAATGACCGACCACCCATTGAGTACTGCGTTGAGTAGCTACTCATACTTGCACGGCTTCACGAAAGTATCAAGCCTTGGAAACTAGATAATACTTCTAAAGCAAAGCTTCATTACCCCAAATCCAAATTTTATGGGATATTTTTAATTTCTAAAAAATAACTAGTATTTGGCCAAGTAACAAAAAACAAGAAGCAGATAATTTTGATAGTGAACAAGGGTCTAAATCATATTTGTTCTATATCTGGTTCTAGTATAACAATGATTTGACATTCATGGTGTACCTACACATAAACTTTATGTACCTACGTTATGAAGCTTTTTGCGATAATATACGGCTAATGTATGTCTGAAATAATGACCAGAACATTTGTCCGGAAAACATATTATTTTTAATTGACCATTCTCCACTAACCTTCGTCCAATGACGCTGTTCCGTGCCAACATTTCTCTGACCTTTGTTTTACAACATTTTTTCAGCAGACTATTTATAATTTTATATGACGACGGCCTGAAACTTGTTACAACAGTTCACACCTCGTTGCTTTTGCGAAACAAATTAGTTTCCCCGTTGCCAAAACAAAAGAACGGCGTATTGTGTTTTAAACGTTCAAATAGATACATTTTTAGAAGCGCAAAAAGTCTTGGCCCTTTGCATTCCACCTAGTAGTGTCAGAAGAAAATTATCATCTATAAAAATCCTAGTCTATGGTTCTTTCAAATTGTATCATGATACTTTCTTAGCTGTACCTCACAGAGTGATCCTTCGTGTCCATTGATCACAGCCTTAATTCCTGCCCATATTTAGCTATTGTGGACAGGCGTCATTCTGTAAACGCTTCTCATTATAAAACCACACTTTGTATAAAAATATGTGCTCGAGTATAAAGGTAAACATTGATTTTTTGTAACGCCTGAGAGAATACTTGTTTGGGCCGAAGTGACAGAGGCACAATAGGACAATGAAGCATGGCATTGAATGGGAGACCGCACACTCGGTAACATTTCTACAAACACTTAGAACCACCTACTAGTTCATGTTAAGAATTATGCACTGCATCATTTTTGGTAAACTTTGGAATGATAAAACTCGAAATATTTTTAAAGATACTTACATATTTTGGAACCTCTGGGTTCGTGCTCTACGAAGTACTACGAGGAGCTACGAATTTCGCTACGACTTATTTAACAACTTGTTTGACACGAAGTGTCAGTAATGTCAAAACAAAATAATTGAATGTTCTTACTTATCATTACTGGCGCCCCGTCTTCCTAAGGGTATATTCTCGCCTATGTTCATCAGGGATAATGTAGGACTCTAATAGTGGAAGCATTTTTCAAGTCGGTCCAGTAGTTTCGGAGCCTATTCAATTCAAACAAACAAACAAATATTTCCCCTTTATAATATTATTAGCAATAAAGTTTAACGTGACAATAAACGGGACTTTCCAATAATCAGCAACGGCCTAAAACATAAACAAAAACCTACGGACGAGAAGAACATACTTAGAACCTACATATTTTATTTCTTGATTTCTTTGCCAAGAGTTAATCGAGTATTCTAATAATTGCCATATACGAGTTTGTTTTGCTATCATCAGCTCTAGTTTCGATGAAATATAATTAGCAATCTATATTTATATTTCTGTAGCAACTAGCGAAACACGGTTGGTAACGACCAACCAGGTGCAACCAACCTCTACATCACAAACAATACACATTAGCGGTGCCTCTTAGCTCACACCCACTGACACCCGCCTACAAAAACCATCATTCATAGAAAAGAAACTGATAGAAATCTCTTGCAAATCAAACCACAGCCATTCTTTTCGTCTGTGCTTGAGGAAGAATTGAAAACATTTGCTCTGGAAATGAGAGTCCCAAGCCTAAAATTCTCTGTACCAGCGCGGGCTTATTGATCCAACCAGTATGTAATTTTCGTATAAAAAACCTGACAGTCCAAGTCAAGCCTAATCATTTCTAAGTTTTCACCCTTAGGAGGGATTTCAGCGGAGAATTCTGGATATCTCAGTACAGGGCAAATACTCCCTTTCAACCTTCGATTCTTCTCTATTGTGGCCACTTTGTTGTAGGCATCCAGTTCATCTTTACATCTCCGCCAGGGCCTATCACTTGTTCTTCGCCCATTTGGAACCCAGTTTGTGATGGAATTAATAGAGATAAGACAATTACACGTAAGTACATACACTAAGCGGCAGAATCCAGCGATCTAAAATAAGTCTTGTGTACTGACTGTAAAACTACCTGATTAAATAAATAAATAATGCTGGACAATCCACACAGCATTATCTAGCCCCAAGCTAAGCAGAGCTTGTGTTATGGGTACTAGATAACTGATATACAATAAATTACATAGATAGATATTTTGTTGTTTATAGAAAACGACCAGGACACTCGGAACAAATATCTGCAGATCGTACAAATGTTTGTCTCAAGGCGGAAAACGAACCTGCTCCTCCTGCGTCGCAGGTGGATCTTCGCCCACTGCGCCACAGAGGTCGTCAAAAAGTCAAAAAAAATTAGAATCAAATAATAGAATAATAATTAAGTTAAAACTATTTTTTACAATTAAAACAATTGAGCTAACTGCAGACTGCTGTAATCAATCTGCAGGTAGCAATTACCTACTAATATTATTTATTTTTATACTATCTTAGTCACGAGCAAAGAGAGTTCCTATATACCTAGTTTCCTAGTATTAAACCTTAACCACTATTACATCTATCATCAGCCGGCAACCACTAGCCAGGTGCAACCAACTTCAACATCACCACAAAAAGCACACCCCAGCGGTGCATATAAACTCACACCCACTTCGGACACTATACTTTACAGGCATCTTTCCGCCCACAAAAATCAGCAATGACGAAACTGAAAGATATCTCTTGCAAATAAAACCGCATCTATTCTTGTTACTTGATTAATTGCGGGCGTGTTCTTTGAGTTTTGTGATCTTAGGTTCCAGAAAAACACGTGGACAGGCCCGTGATTCACAGCTGTCACGGTAAAGGATCTATTACGTTTTTAAGATGGTGAAAAAAGATTTTAATATTAGGTTAATAATTAATAATTGGTTAAGTTTGTATTTGTCAAATGGAACTGCATTCGCTTAGTGAATAAAGTCATATAAAAATATAAAATAAAAAGAAGCTAAAGGTTGAATTTTTAAGTGATTGTCGTGACAGCCAAAAGTTCCATTCCATTAAGATCTGTTAAAAACTCCGTAGCCGTGACGATTTTTATCCATATTTTAAAGATAGGTAGTTTTCTGTGGCCAGCACAGAAAAGTCTATCTTTGAAATATGGAAAAAATTCGTCACGTAAGTTATTAAAAAAAGTATTGTCCTGTTAATTTTGTAAGTTTTAGTTGAGAGTACATCATCTTTTTCCTTCGAGTAAGGTTGTTTTTTTCATTACCCTGAAATGAAATCGAAACAGTGTTTCAAAATATCCAAAACTACCTAATTAATTATCTACCAATACCATACCATATTAAACCATAAATCAAGTCATCAACTAATCTAATCTACTAATAATAACGTAAACTAATCCCTCTCTGGGTGATAAAATTTTCGAGACAACTAATACTATTCAAACGATATACTAATCACATCACACTCATAATATGTGTTATAAAGGCAGTGAAAGAAAGAAAGTTTTGTTATATTGGATGGGTGTTTGTCACCTCTTCATGCCAAAACTAATGTTCATTAGTCTAACGGACTGGACTGAAATTTAGAATAGATGTAGGTCTAGACCTGAAAAACAAAGATTTTATTCATCCCATAAATCAGAACCCTTGGTATATAAATAATCTCTATCTAAGTAATTCCGTAGAAACAACGTGTGCGTAGGCGCGAACAGAAGCTAGTGCAAATATTTCGTGCCCCATCAGGGCAGCAGAAAATAACCTGAATGAGTAAGGGTCTTATTCTTAGCCGTGTTAATAAATTGTGTCGAGCTTGCCCTTCATGGAGTTTATTAATAAGACTGACCTTAGACCGGCAGTGTTAAGGACAACCGTGGGTGATTTTTGTCACCTTTGTTGTTTGTCAGCCAGTCTAAAAAAAGCCTAAAGAAAATTAAAATCATATGGCTTTTTCTTTAGAGGAAAAACGGTTGACTGCAATAAAAAAATAGCTTTTTTATTGACTGTGGGCAATATACGTCCGTACCTAGGTACACCTATTACCATAAGAATAGATAAAAATCGTATTGCCATGTATTATTAACTGTTATTGCATTTGTTTGCCAAGAGAAGACGATATCAAATTATTACAACGAAAGCAATCCACAGTGAATCAGTACACTGGTTGAGTCCAGTGGATTTTCTTTCAGCCAATGTGATGTAAATTTGACATCACCAAGTGTTGCAATATGTGTTCCTTTAGTTAGTTATTATAAAAAAAATACAGTACCTACAATTCGAAAATCTTTATTATTAAAAGAATATCCTTGTATACGGTATAGTTGTAGGCTGACCACTGTGGAGTCAGTGCCCTCCTCCGCGAACTAAATAATAGGGTATGTTCCGTTACAAAAGATAAAAAATATCTAATATGGTCTACAGGGTACCAACGATGGTATGTAACCATTGTGCTAAATCGAAAGTGGGTGAATCTGGACCCGGAGGGGATCAAATTTTGTTTTACGATATTTTGAATTTCGATTTTACTTACTTTTTAGAAAATATACATACCTTTTTTCTTCATATTACACATTAAAGTAAGTATATTACTATAGTAGTTGTTGTTTTGAAATTTGAAAGGATTAACATATTTTTTTGTACTGATTTCATGAATTAACACTGAATTAGCTGAAAACATATTCGGTACTCGGCAGTGATCGGCAAGTGACCATAGACGCAGCTATGAAAATATACGTTTTGGCTGTGGATTATGAATTACTAGATAAAATATAGTCTATGTGCTATTCCAGACTATAATCTATCTCTGTGCCAAATTTCATCCAGATCTGTTCAGTATTTTTTGCGTAGCAACGCCTCGCGGTTTCACCCGCGTAGTTCCCGTTCCCCTGGGAATTCCGGGATTAAATACAGCCTATTTCTTATTCCAGACTATAATCTATCTCCGTGATAAGTTTCAGGCAGGTCCGTTCAGTAGTTTTTACGTAAAAGAGTAACAAACATCCATCGATCCATACTTACAAACTTTCGCGTTTATAATATAGCTCCGACTGTTGTGGCTTTTAAGTGTGTGAAAAGTCAAACATACAGTCATCTACTTTATTTTTGTTGAATGGTTGAAAGTTTGAGAAACAATCAAATTCCAAGAAGGAACTCCTTGGTCAAACATTTAATTACAAGCTACTGAATGAATCTAGAATTATTTTTTATATACCTATGTATTTTTTATGTTTTATAATACCTATATATTATAACTTCTGCTCAAACAAGTATCTAAATACACAAGCGAGAACAATGGAAACAATTTGCGTCATAAGACTTCGTAAGCGTCCCCGTAAGGCGGAGGAACATAAATCTTCACATATTGCTTCACGGAGTATCCAGGCCTGTAAGAGAAACAGCCAACCCTTGGCTGCCTCGTTATTGACCTCTCACTCCGATAGCTTTGTCCCTCTTTTACTCGTGCTGATAAACGCACCTGTGAAATGTTCTTTCTCTCTCCAATTTCAATTTACTCGAGACGGATTTTCAGGGCTTTATAAGATCGTTGGGTGCAGTGTACGGTTGGAAAGCAGAAGTTTCATATATCAGTAGTTACTTCAACCTCAACAGCCTGTAATGGTCCACTGCTGGACGTAGGCTTCCCCCTGATAATCGCCTTATTGGCTTTTAACTCATGGGGGTAATGTCCATAATCCCCACCCTGGGCATGCGGGTTGGGGATCGCTGTTCGGTGGTAGATCTATTCTGCAAGAGGCGCTGATGCTCGAAGACATAATACAAAAGTAACCATTACACGTTATGCTTTTATGTGTCCCATTTCACTCATCCAATATCTTTGTCCAAGTTCTTTGTCCAATATTTGAGCAAAGTTCTTTGATGGATGCCCAATTCACGCATCTAATATCTCTGTCCAATATTCCTTAGTAATTTGCGTAGTTGATTTCAAATTAAATTACATCACATCACACTAATATTAAAAATGCGAAAGTTTGGATGTATGATTGTTACTACTTTACGGCAAAAATTTTCAACAGATTGGGCTAAAAATTTGCATAGGTGTAGCTCTTGACCTGAAATGAACCATGGGCTATAATTTAACCCATAAAATTTCAGTTACCATGGACAAGAATTAATCTTTAAATGTTTTCAGAAAAACAACGCTTGCGAAACCGCGGGTAGAAACTAGTATCCAAATTTTTGATCAAATATCGGTGTTGCTAGTAAATTGGATGAGTGGACGCTTAAGCTATAAATTTATCTACTTATAAAGTAAGCAAGATCAATGGAAGACATAAAAGTTAAACACTTTAATTGCTCATGACGCTAGATTTCGATAGAACCACAGACAGAGACTGGACAATGAATGCGTTATTATCATTGATCTGTTTCTTTTGCCACTACTACAGTAAGCGCGATTCGTTCGGTAGTTAATAAGGAGACGACAATCTTTGTTCTTGTTAGAGAGTAAGTGCCTGTATGATGTTGCTGTCCTGCTCTAGCGCACCATGGCACTATATAAGTGAAACTCATGGGGATCTCTTTTTTCATTGTTGAAACTTGATACTCTCACAGTCAACAGTATCTATTTTGTTTGTCCAAAGAAAATAGTACTTCGAAAAAGACTTTTAATAAAGCACTGTCAAAAAAGAACACAGAACCGGTTATTCAATACTTCAGTTCTTCTTTTTCAAGGCTGATACTAGTTGTAACATCAATGAAAAAAGAGATCCCCTAGCTACCTTAACCTAAATTTTCGCATTTATCATAGATAAATGCGAAAAAAATGTTTAGATATCTGTAATGTCTTCACGTCAAAACTTCTGAACGGATCGGGCTGAAATTTGCATAGGGGTCGGATATAAACCTGGTTGAAGATAAAGCTAACTTTTTATCCCTAAAGAACGCGTGCCTAGATCACTACAGTACATAATATAAAGCAAACACGCTTCCCGCTGTCTTTTTCTTTCACATAGATCTTCAAAATACGCAACGGATTTTCACGCGGTATTTTTTAATAGGTAGAGTAATTTTTGCATAATAAAATATCCATGCGAAGCCGGCTCGGGTCGCTAAAATAAATAAATAATGCTGGACAATTCACACAGCATTATCTAGCCTAAGCAGAGCTTATGTTATGGGTAATAGATAACTGATATATTATAATAAAACACAATACATAAATAGATATTTTTTATTATACATACAAATCGACCAGAACACCCTGAACAAATGTCTGCAGATCGTACACACATTTGCTCCGAGACAATAATTTATAAAACTCGATTAATAAAATTGAAAAAGTACCTACAAGAGCCTTTGCAGATCCAATAAGGGCGTGTTACGGTGCTGATCGTCCAAATGAGACAGCGGCCGGCAGGAGGCTCCCTGATGAGGATTGATGTACCCGTTTATTACACCTCTTCTTTCAGCAGATTCCGATAGGCTGTCACAGGATACTACTACTTACTACTATTATTATAAAGGCAAAAATGTCATGTCCTCTCCGTACTAAAGCTCTTATCCATATCATTTTCCTCACAACCGATCCTCCTTTTTTGGCATTCCTCTCCACTTAAATCTTAACACACTTGTTGTTATGACATTCTTCCTTCCGCAGAACATGATCACGCTATTTACTTGTCATCTTTTCCGCCATTAGCGCATTTTACAAACTCCCTTTAATGTTTGAAATTACCTTATCTTATCCGTTCTCGTCACTATATACTTCCTTCTTAATATTTGCATTTCCACTGCATGCAGTTTGTTTATTCTTCTATTTCGTCGCTAAAATACAGATTAATGTATTTAGACTGTTGTTATCACTTTCATAAATACCTATATTGCTTTTGTGGCATTTCCGAACGCAAATAGTGTTTGTGACTGATTGACATTGTATTTGTTCGGTTTTGCTCAGATAAACTTCAAGTCGGTTTGTACTTTTACAGAGCAAAACCGAATAACTCTTGTTTTTCCTGCTCTGTCTCGCAAGTCATCCTCCTCGAGAAAAACATATTCACTGTCGAATATTATACTACCTACGTTGTAGTAAATAGCCAATCTTGTCTGATAACCCCATTAAAAAAGGTAGGTATGTGACGGCTCTCTCGACGGTAGGTAGTCGTTTTCTTGCAGACATGTTGGCGATGCAGAAGCTCTGGCTCCAGCCGTAACCATTTCTTTCCAGTACACCCTTGACATGCTGTAATGTAGATTTAATAATGTGTAATGTAATGTAGATTTGCAACGAATATCAATTCGTTTCACAAGCCATAGGAGCAAATCTCGGTCCCTCCCACCTAATCTCGAAGTATCGCTTAACAAATTTAATATTTACTCGCTATGACTTATCCTTATAAATCGACGACCATATTAAAACCGCCAGTACATTCGATTGTTGTACTGTGCACCCTCGCTATTTATACTGGTGATACAAATGGTGCAAATGAAAAGCTGATTTTTGCAGGAAATAAGTACGAGTTGAGAAAATGTTTTTATGTTTTTAAGTATGATAGGTTATTTGTAACTCAAAACATATAAAGTCAAATGGACAACCTACATTTTGTGTGCACTTTTTTTGTCCATGACTCTACCATATTCTAACCGATATTATTAATTTAGAAATTGAAAATTTCAAAGAAAGTAAATTATGGGTACCTACTAATTTATTGCAATCCCATTTTTAGATAATATTAAAACATGGCATTTAATTTTATCATCTTAATTGAATTGTTTTTTTGTTTTTATTTTTTAATGATTTCTTACTGAATGTGAATTTATAGGTAATAATTATTAACCAACTGATGAGTGATTATGTTAATACCTTTGAAAATAATACAATTTCTGACTTGCCTCGTAAAAACCTATGCTATAAATCTACACTAATTATAATATTAGTGTAGATGGAGAAAGACGAAAGATTTCTATTTTTGTATGTAACGAATAAACTTAAAAACTATTGGACCGATTTCAAAAATTCTTTCACCAATACTATTCACCATTATTGGAAACTACGCGGATGAAACCGCGAAGCGCTGCTAGTTGTAAATAAAATTAAAACAAATTAAAACCGTTGCTAATCAGCTTTCTTCTATTGACATAAGACAGTGAAAAATAATGAATATGGAGTGGAAGATAACGATTTCAATGAGGATAGAACAATCAGGACAATGTCAATAATTAATTTAGTGTTTGCTTGACTGGATTTACGATACGATTTACAGCTTGTAAAGTTGTAATGCTGTTATTTCTTGTAATCTGTTGTTTCTTGTCCTTGCATGACGGACGGCTAGTCACCGATGCGTAAATATTTATTAATTCATTTGTTACATATTGTTACAGAGGATCTTGTAAAAAGTATCACGTACCTTGTTGGGGCGCTACAAGATAACTTAAGGCGCATACAGCACATAAACTAGCGCCACCACCACCAAAATAGATGTTGGTGGCCACCAAGGGCAACTTCGTATCTCTTCCTAAACTAAATAGAATAAAACTATTACAGAGGCATTAAAAAAAAGCTTATGATAGGTATCACAAACTGGAAGAAGGGTTTTTGAAAATTCCTTTGTTAAACGGAATAATAACATAAATTAGGTGGCGGCGCCACTTTGGGTCCGGTATGGGCCTTAAAACTAAAATCTAATTCAAAGAAGTACGTAGTATGTCGCGTTAGTGTCGCGGAAGGCAGTAAGAGTAACAGAATACTGGCCGTGTCAGTCTTACAAAAGTGAAATCCGAGCTTGAACACGTTCTTAGATTTCTTTTTAGTTAAAGTATTTTGATACGGATCAGTTTGTCACCCCCTGTGTATTTTAATACGCATCCCCCCTCTTCACAGGGGGTACAAACTCTCGCACGAGCACCAAGAACGTACTTCTTCATCAGCTTACATAACGACCTCGCTGGTGGATTAGATGCCTGCCTTTATTAGTAAGTATTGTGGTAAGTATACTTAGTACCTTCACATAAGGTGTTATGTGCTGAGATGGTGAGCTCAGCTTACTTTGAATGTGTGAATTGTCCAAAATTATTATTATTAAAACGTCTTACTAGTGAACTTGCCTCCCCCAAAAAAGAGGGGGTTCATCATATCACCACCACGCTTGGCACGTCGATTGGTGAATTCACTGGTGCCACTGGAAGGTTCCATTAGGCCTAGAGTCCTAGACTTAGAGGTGTTTATTCTTACGCCACGACTGCCACATCGTTGTATCTTCCTAATCAACATCAGCCTATAGTCCACGCTGGATAGGCCTCCTCTAATGAGCGCCAAGGCGCCCTGTCTTCAGCTTGCCGCATCCAGCATCTGCCAGCAGTCTTTCGCAACTCGTCATCCCACCTGGTCGCAGGGCGTCCTACACTACGTTTATCGAGTCCGGTCGCGGTCGGTTGTATCTTACTTGCCGAATATAAAACAAATCGCTTCATCTTATAACCTATCCCATATCATAAACGTTAGCACCCTCGCTGTACGGGCCCATAGAGACCCTGCACGGATTTGTCTCTAATCCGAGCTTCTGCTTACTCTCCGATGGCTAATACTCGACTCGGTTAACTTTATTAAAATGTTATGAACAACATCTATCTTAATTTCGTTTCAGTTGACAACTGCCGTTGTTGACGTTATCAGCAATTTTTTTATGAGTTGTCGCAAATTATTCGCGAACTTATATCATCCAGCCGTGTGGTGCCGGCTTAGAATTTGCACCTGTGTATGCACCACCATAACTCTTTCTCTTGTCGTAAGAGGCGACTAAGGGACATAACACGAGGGGCGAGCAGCAGCGCCTCTTGCAGAATAGATCTACCACCGAACTGCGATCCCCAACCCGCATGCCCAGCGTGGGGGTTATTGGCATTACCCCCAAGAGATAAAATATTAGGGGGAGGCCTGTATCCAGCATTGGACCATTAATAGGCTGTTGATGTGAGCCCTCTGGCCACGTGGCCCTACTGCCTTTGTCCTACCGATCGGACCACATGAACTTTTTTCCGGTTGAGGTGTATTATATCATCTCTGTGACCTTTTCAGGCCTAAACGGCAGAACGGATCATAAATAAATTCGACAGGAAGGTAAACGGTATCCTGGGGGACATACTTGAAAACCGTTGTTGAATCTGCAAGCAGAAATATCAACTTCTTTTAGTCACCCAACATATAGGTTTGTAGTATGGTCATAGACTACATACCAAAGACTGCTGAGGTAGTTGACAAAACACTGTCGGCTCGGCTGCTCTGC
Source organism: Eupithecia vulgata (assembly GCA_946478455.1). NCBI lineage: Eukaryota > Metazoa > Arthropoda > Insecta > Lepidoptera > Geometridae > Eupithecia > Eupithecia vulgata. Next base: position 3,153,220 of record OX297874.1, read on the forward strand.
TCACCTATTCATACGCACCTTCGATCAAGTACCTAATGGGTATACACCACAGCTCGCAGTATACACCGGGCACGGCGGCGGATACTATGATTAATTTATTTATTTATTGGAAAACCAGAAGCTAAAATTAAACAGAAGTAATATGAAGAAATATATCCTCGAAAGCTTAAATTAAGGTTTTTAGCTTCTAAACTCTGAGGCCTTTTTTTGCACCTAAACTTACAACATTCATTTTTGAAGCGATTTGGAATATGGTATTTTTTGTTTGAATACTCACGCATGTACTTAGTACTTACCTAACTTAGTCGTAGTAACTTACTAGTAACTTAGTCTATCCGCTAATCATCTATGCCGCATGTTATTTTGTTAAAACTGCGTCATGTGTTTTTTCTGTAACAAGATTAAAAGTTTTCAAAAGGAATAAAAATCCCTATTTAACCCTCAAACTGCCGACAATGACTGTCTAATTAAGCGTGCAGAGGGCGGCCTCTGACACCGCAAAGCTGTGATGGATCCGTTTAATATCTGCTCTGTTACCTCCCATTCAGCTTAACTTGTCTTCGAGCCTTAATGGATTTAAAACTTAATTGAAATTGCAATTGTGTCCATTTCATAGATAACTTTAGGAGCCTAAACTGTGTCATTCATTCTTTTGTTTTGTTTTTATTTACGCATTCTAGATCGGAGTCTGAGTCATTGGTCATCGTCTTACGGTGTTTTGTTTTGAAACATGTTTTAAACTAATTGTGTAGAGAGGGGATTGACTCCGTGGTAATTTACTTGTATTATGTATTACTGTCAATTCTTAACAGAATAAAAGAGTTAGGTTTTATTTTTAAATGTTGTGAGTACAAATGTGTCTTGTCTTGAGTAATAATAAGCGACAACCCCTCGCTGCTTTTTGTTTTGCATCTTGATAGTGTGCGGATAAACAATATTGTATGAGCTAACCTCAACATGGAAAGCTAATATTGCAGTCTTCCCAAATCTGAGGTCCGATCGCAATAGCCGCATTAAGTAAGACGTAGGGGTCGGCGGCGAGGGTTCCGGATATTGCCTAATCATGCCCGCGTTCACACCCTACTAACTGCCAGTTGTTTTAGTATTCATCGCGTTTTATCGTCCGACGTCGTCGATGCCCCATCGCACCCGTGTTTCATTAAAACAGATTTAAAACTATACAGCATACAGATTACACGGTTTATCTAACGATAAGGATGCATTAACTTGACATGCAATTATGATGTCAGTGTAAAATGTTTTATACATTCAGGTATGCTGCTCAAATATACATGCAAGAATAATCAGCCCTGATATTATTTACGTAATTGGATTGTCGAGTTAATAATGCGGAAAACAATCCCGAAATCAGAAAAGTTCCAATTCGTGCTGCGGCCCGCTTCACGGGCGGTTAATCCTGACAAAGTGCTGCGCGGCCGGCGAAAGGGTTAACGCAACGCTAAAATATTGTGACATTTTGTACAATTTGTATCTTTCCTAAATGAATAGATACTTACCCTATTCATTCCGATAATGTTCTTCAAACATGCCTTAAATAAACTTCATTCACAATTAAACTTTACGAAATATAGTAATGCTCTGCAAATACCGAAGCGTTGTGCAATAAAATCAGGAATGAGATCGGAAGAAACGGCACGATAGAAAGGACCCCAAGTCGTCCATCACCCGATCAATGAGCTTACAACAATCGAACAACAAGCCATTGAGCGTCCGTCTCATTGTGTGACGTAATTTTATCAAAAATATCGGACATGACAATAGGATGTGCCGGTCCCGACAAAAGTCGGAAAGCGGATGCGATTCGCGTCGTCTCGCCGACATTATGTCGCGTGGATTTTTTACGCAATCTTTGCGAGTGTGACACAAAGACGGTCATTTGTAGCGAGGGGATGTTTCCACCCACAACTCAGCGGGCCTCATCGGTCATTACCGACAATCGGAAACTGCACAAGAACTGCGGATCTTTTGACGCACTTGTACTTTACCGTAAAAAAATGTTGGTAGTACGGATTTAACTTTATACACACAGGTGTGCCTTTATGAAGCGTTTTTTGACACCACAATCAATTATCAAATTAAAGGCCTGTTTTGATGCTTTTCGATCAATTTCCTAAAGCCAAGGGGAAATGTCTGGTACAAACAAAGCTGCGAAGTTAAAATAAACCCTTCCAAAGTTCGTATAAAATTTACAACAGTCATTAATCTCACAGATTGGGCCATTAAGAAGTGTGGCGACGTTGACACAGCCTGTGTGACCGGGACATTAGACAACTTTTACTGTTATCGTATATCGTAACAACGATCGTAGCACACCGTGTAATTAGCCAACAATGGGAAACTAACCCCCACCACAACACCAAATTACATCGAACACAAACATCCATTGCTGTTTTTCTCTTTACATCCAAACGAGCAGTCGAAGGAAAGACTCAATGTTTAAAGTGTAGAGCGATATTGTAGCAGTAAAAGTACTCTTATTGCATGTCGGGGTCACAGACAAAGCACCGCTTTGGTCATTGCAACAATACGATGGGCATGTCGAGATACAATTGATTTTCCGCTATGGCATGTAAGTCAATGTTATGAGTCAGAATGGGAGTGTTTCCGGGGTGCCATATAGTAGGTATAGTGTTTTGAAAAATATTCGTTCACTAGCATAACAATGTAAAAGAGATGAGTACGCCATAATGGCAACCTTATAGGATTACAAACCCAGCTGATTTTGTATTTTAAGACAAAATCTACTGTGGTGTATTATAGGATAATTTAGTAAGCTGTTAACTACAGCTTCCTAGATTTTACAACTAACTTTAACTTTTATATTCGTGTCGTGTCGGTAAGTACTGTATACCTAATTCTATCTCAAAGCTTTTTCTTTATATCATCCATGTCACTACAATGACTTTTGTCGGCTTCCTACAAGAGACAGCCTTACTATATAATAGTATCTCACAGGTCATAGGAAGGAAGTGAATAATATATATTAGATTAGGAGCACAAAGAGCACCGACACAAAGAAAATGTTCAATGAGATGCTTGCAACCGTAGAGTTGCATCCAAGTTGCATCGGACATGACTTGCTGGAACACCTGACTAATGGATTGCTTGAATAGGATTACAAAAGTTAGGTAAGTAGGTACCTAAGTAACGCACTCATTGATAAAAATAATGGAAGTAAACCCAGACAAAAACATCTGAAATGCTGCACCAGACATTATTGCCGAGTTATTATGGGCGGGATAATTCATTTATTTTTATTTCCGGGAAATGTATACGTGATACATTCCACTTGATGTACTTATATGTATATCCCGAAAACTATAGCCTATTAAGGTGTGTGTGTCTATGGCCTATTAAGGTAGAGTTTGGGTAGAGCAATTTCTGATACCATAATGTTCATATTTCAAAATGAAAACAAATTCCACTCGACATTTAAAAATGTTCTGCGTCAATTTCAGCCAATCCCACGTCAGGCAATGCTGACGCACAATCGCCAAAGCGGTTGCCATTCAATGAGGTTTTACCTGCCAGCAAATAACAGCTGAAGGAGGAATTAATGCGACAGGAAAGTAAACTACGACTTGCAGTATTAGACGAATGAAAAATGAAAATGGCTCTCCTGAAAAAGTAAAACGCCGAAATCAAAGCAATTTATATTTTGACGGAAATACCACTTACTGGTAATTGCTTTGCCAAATTGCTTGCTGTTTTCTTGAACTTTATAATAGAAATTAAGGAATAAAGGTCGAATTTATTAGAATTTATAATTCTGGTTCTGGCGGGAAAATTAATAGAAAAATAATGTTAAAGTTTGAAAAAAAAACGTGAATTATTAAAGTTCTTAACTTCAGCATAAACAAGGTACTATCAAAGTAAGTAAGTACATACCTTTACTAACTTCTAGGCCACCGAACCTATTACACCTTCCAAATAGACAAGTTAATTGAGAAATTACAAACCATAGTTTCTTGACAAGGTGATTTACGCAGAGAAAATAATGATAGCAGAACTATGCATATTAATTTCACACAAATTAACCCATCGCAGTCAGAAACGACATACGAGCTAATTGTTTGTAAGTAACACGCTAAACGCTCTGCCGTCAGCTCTACTTAGCTCGTGGCCTGGTGTAGGAATCATTCTACCTTCTGACCTACTGACATTCATTACTCGGGATATTAAACCTTTTTGCTAGAGTTTGGTGTACCAACGAAACTTTTTGGTGCAATGAAAATTTTTCGCTCTACTGAAAGTATTTTGTTCTCGCCAGTGCTTCGAGCCTACTTTTTAAAACTTTTATTACCAACTGAGACATAAATTGGATTCAAGTGTTTTTTATCATGCTAAGCACAAAAGTCAACTAAGGTTACAATAAAAAGTGTCATCGTTTTTATTACCATTGTCATAAAATCCCGCTTCTTTAGAAAACACAATGATAATTTGTCATCGAAGAATGACTTCGAACGAGCACCTGGTTCCACACGCGACCCCAAAACGGTTCCTATGGTGCCATCCGTGGTTCTCTGGGGCGATTCGCAACGCACCCACTTTTGTCAATATGATTGTTTAATTTATATTATGTGATCTTCAAAATGTTATTTAAGTAGTTCTTTAAACATTCGCAGATGCAGTGAGGTGGGTACCTACATTGACAGATGTTCGCTCCCCTTCTTGTGGTTCATATATTTTGATGTTTTGTCGTTTTTGTTTATAGGAAAGTTGGTAGCTTTGTTTAAAGAATTTTTTGCTTGCTTACGATTTGTTTCTTTAATGTAGTAAAATAATATTTACCTATCCGTATTCCAACCAAAATCACAAAAACAAATCAACTTTTTTTGATTTGATCACTAATGAAAATAGGGAAAATAAAATAAGGTGGTAACCCCACAACAGTGGCGCCAACAACATTCGCGGTCTGCGAATCGACTTCCGGTGCGCCGTTTCCCGCCGAAATGGATCGCTTCCGACGCTTATTTGTCATCTCCCATCACAGAAACACTTGGAGTCGTTCGTAAGCGTAGATTTCGTAACATTTGACCGACGACATAGCTAATATTATTAAGGACAAAAAAAACATCTAGATTGAGAACATTTATTGTACTTGCAAACTAAGTCTGATTTGCCAGGCATTTGATAGGCATAGGCATAAAAAATATTAAACTTTTAGAAAAGAAAATTAAAATGAAATAATAGAGACAAATTAGAACTAGTATTCACAATTGAAACAATTGAATCAATTTTAATTGCACTACCTACTGATTTTAAATGCCTGTAAAAATAAACATGAAATAGATAAAAATAGTAAAACACCTAGGTTTAGGTCACCTATTTCACACAAGTCACACAGTCTCCACCATAGGCTTAGAATGTACAAGACCAACAGTGACAGATTAAAGGTGTTACAAAAAATGAAATGTAAATGTGTGCGTGAAATAGTGCTGCCTTGACTCTAACATAATATTATCGATAGTCTTACGGGCGAAGTCACAGGACATAATGAGTTAGTTTAACAAAGTGATATAAAAAGTGTTTTATAATATAAAAAATCAAATACTTTTCAAATAGGTAAACAAATAGCAACATAGCTAAAGCTAGGTAACCTATTATTTATAAATGAAATTACTTGGTTCAGTTAATATGAAATAATGTATGTTTATATACATATAAAATGGATATTTCTGTGTGTCTGTTTATTACCATGTTTGTAAAATAAAACGTATCCAAAGTTGTTGTGTGAAAGTCCAATGCATTTATTATAAGTAGGCAATGTAAAGCACTTAATAAAAGTCAAAAGTACGTCTCATCATCACAAAATTAAAATAAAACTTTATCAGTATTTGACTTCCGCTAACAAATTTAACTATATGCTTCCTTAATCACATTCACACATTGTGACTAAGAAGAATTTATATCCAAAAATAATGGCTACTAAAACAAAAAAAATACTATTGGCTAACTAATTCAATAAAAATTGTATAAAAATCTTAAATAAAGAGATAATCTCATGTTCTTCTTCTGTTTAGGCTTGTTTAAAATTTTGATGTCTTGTGTTAACTAGTTTTAAGGTGGTTTCAGTGTTTTGAGCTTCCATGATAACGTTGTGAACTCGAGTTTTCTATTATAACCCCTTATCAGATTTTTTTATATTTCGAACGAAAGCTTTTTAAGAGAGCGGACCCACTGAAACAAAGACGGGGGTTAAAAGAAAAGCAAAAATATTAAAACAGAGATGTTTTTAAAATAATCTGAAAAAAAATATATTCTTAGTTTTGATTTTTTAAAAGGGTGCGAGTAGATTTAATTTGTTTAATTACAACAATACTCTGATATTATTTCTAAGTGACAAGATAATAAAATATAAATAGTTATAAAGAAAATAACACTATGTATTTTTAATGTAAATTTTTCGAAATAAATTTATTAACTTCAAAACCGTAAATTATCGTGGAACATTATATGGCGCTCAATTCATAGCTTAGTACCTCCCCAATAAGCACTTAAATACAGTATTGTGCTGAATTGCTAGTAGTCCTGTATATTATGTTATAATAACCACCCTGTACATTACATTACGTTCTTTTTATTTTACAGGAATGGAAAGTAGTGTTTTATTGTACTTTACAAATCTAAGCCTGTAATGTAATGATAATCCTAGCCAATCACGTCGAACCTACCGGCCGGCACGTATTATCGACTATCGATACAATGACATCATCACTTTGTCAATCCCTATCGTAAACAAACAATTTTAATTTTTACTCAAAATTTCCTAAAATTCTTCATTTAGCAATGTAATTTGATGATAAGTCTTAAGAGAAACCTATTATCTAAGCTTTCAATAGCTCTTTTGCCTCATTTTCATACAGCAAATGACGAAATAATGATTATGAAGATTTCAGTAAAAACAGTCATAAATTACCTGTAAAACGTGTTTATAAGCGAGTTATTACGTTTGTAATGTCACATTCACTCGCTGAACAAGACACCATTGTGGCAGAATAATGATTTTATGTTTTAATCGTAAGATTATTAATTAAAAGCACAAAATTCTTCTCGACTTGGATTAGCGTGGGCTCTTAAGGCCTCTTACTCAGCTAAAACAATGACATATCGACATCTTGTGTCGCTATCTCTTTTTCTCTCGTGGCAGTGTGTATTAACTAAATACCTCTCGCTCCCACGCTTTGTTAGTCTATTGAACGTAGTGAAAAAATTCTATGTCTATGGTCTCCACAGTTTTTCTGTCCATGATTAGTGTAGGTAACTGTTTTAATCGGGTTGGAAGCAAACACATCGTTACAGACTCCGTTCTTTCTCCGGTGATGAACATCCTCTGAGGGTACACCCTTCAGGCAAAGAGCTCTTTGAGGTTATGGTTAACGATGCATATCTATAACAATCTAATTTATTGTTTGAGTTGGTGCTACGTTTGTTTACCTCCTAATTTTTTTAATAATAATAATAAAAATGCTGGACAAAAATTCACACAGCATTATCTAGCCCCAAGTTAAGCAGAGCTTGTGTTATGGGTACTAGATAACTGATATACTTACAAAATATAATACAATACAATACATAATTACAATACATTTTTTATTATTATTTTTTATTTATTTATAGATATTTTTTTATTATACAATTACATAGAAAACGACCAGAACACCCGGAAAAAATATCTACAGATCCTTCAAACATTTGTCCCAAGGCGGGAATCAAACCCGCAACCTCCTGCGTCGCAGGCGGACCTTCGCCCACCGCGCCACAGAGGTCGTAATGCGCTGCTCCCGTTACTCAGAATAATACAACAAAGGTTTAAAAATCTAAACTGAAAATTCGTAAAGGTACCTTGTATAGATTGGCTTCTACTATCCTCACTCAATGTTAGATCCATATTTAGTGTCGTAGCGAAAATTGTCTCAAAACAAAACATCAACGACAAGAAAGTGATTTAAGGTTAAGTGACGAAGCCTTGTTTAAAATATTGCATCTTGGGGTTGGCTATAGCTATATCTATATTTATTTATTTATTTATTTTTATTCGGATTGCCATCAGCTTAACTATTAACAATAGAACTTAAAATAGATACAGAAAGCTAATAATAGGCACTCGCTAATAGAAACATAATAAAATACCTAAGTGTGAACACAAAACAAAAACAAAATCGTCGACAAATTCGTACTTAATAAAGTAATAAAAGAACAAGTACAATAAGTAAAAATTAAAAATATAGCTACATCATATACTATTTACATTATGATACTTTTGGTGAGTAAGAAAATAATTACATTTGACCTAGAAATATAATTAGGAAGTAGGTCATATTTTCATATCTACTTTCGATATTACAATTTTACTAATGTGAACAATATTAATAAAAAAACCATGGGAAATGATGTCACTTACCTACCATTATTACCCTAACATCAGGCAGGTATAATCGTCACATCGGAAATCAAAGTCAATTCGTCGCGAACAATCAAACGATCTAAGTTTACATTAGCGAGGTATTGCAGGGGCGGTAATTGTGAGAACTGATTGCGTAATTAGCGCGACGAGTCACCCCGGGCGCGGTAGGGTGTATCTATACGGGCGAGCATGCTCGATCTTATGGCTATGGCAACATTAAATGATATGTGACTAGACTACAGTTAGAAAAAGTTCTTGTAAACTCCTTTGTCAGACGAAAATCATCATCATTGGACTATTTAATCTAGAAAAGATGATGGCGGCTTCGGAATAGTTGGGAGTCATCTGAGCTCTTTTGTGCCTAAATAAAAATAAATAAATCTGGACAATTCACACAGCATTATCTAGCCATAAGTATGGTTGATGAGATTTATTCCGTAACTTCAGCGCGAATGCTGCCGTTCCCGAATATATCTCATAAAGATTAGAAACGATTAAATGCAATCTTATTGTAGTCAGGAATAATCGTTTCGATAGGTTCATTTAATTGGTGTCTTAATATTAGATTTATTAGATTTATTCTGGATTCAATCATTTTCACCACATTTTTAACAACATCTAGCCCAAATTAAGCAAAACTTGTGTTACGGGTAAGGTATTTTCATAAAATCCTAATAGCAACACCGAAGACAAAATCTGAAAAACCAGTCGTTAGACTTCTACATGCCGAGCATGTTGGCTCGTAGAAACCAACCCTTAGGAAGAATACAATTTGCTAGCAGAGGGCACGTGATGGGTCCCTGAGGGCGCGAGAACCGACGACACCACGACACCCTCGCTCCGCTGTTGTTTTTTAACACCCGTGGGACTTTTAATTACCGATGTTTATTTACTGTCACACTTTGCCGGTCAAATTACGTGTTTTGGATGTCAAAATATTATGAGTAAGTAGTTATTTGTAAATACATTTAATTAGTGTGCAACAATTCATCACCATAATCTCTACCAGCATTTGCTAGTCCACTGCTGGACAAATGCATCGCCTGATAAAAGCTTTTGAGGCTATTATTATTACTAATATTATAAAGAAGAAAGATTTGTATTTTTGTATGTAACGAATAAACTTAAAAACTACTGGACCGATTACAAAAATTCTTTTGTCGCTTTAGATAGCTACATTATCACTGAGTAACAAGCTATCGAATATATCGGACCGATATATCGGATATATCGGACCGATGTATTCGATAGCTTGTTATATATTATATAAAAATAATTGAATCATGACTCGAATTTATGTAAGTATATTTGATCTGTACCTAGATATTGCTCTAAATTTCGATAGATGCGTGGTTTGGTTATTGAAATGGCTAAAAACATTAACTTATCGCATTTTTTTCATAAAAACATTCGTATAGACGAGTCGCAGATCTGTTCGTACACAAGCGGCCTACATTAAATTAACCTACTACGTTGGTTTCCAAAAATATAATGTAAATGAGTAACCAACCCTTCATACTTTTATAGGGCAATATATTGCACATTTTTGCATGGAAAATGTTCAGTTCAACATCCTGTCGCCTATAGCCGCGGCCATTCAGCGTTAAAGAAGTTTTCAGTCGACTCATGCCTAAGCACAACTTTAAAAGCACTTATCGTATGCGATGACCCGAGAATTTTGATGCCCAAAACAAAGGGCAGGTAGTCCCATGTCTATTTATTTCAATTTACGCAAAGGTATTGTTTCGCGGGCGTATTCCCGAGCTTCCGGCGACGCTTAGGCACGCGCGCGACACGTGCCGCCATCTTCCGAACCACCCTGCAAACATTTGAAATTGTTGCCAGTAACAAAATACATCATTCTACTGACAAAATGCAATAGAAACTCGACCTTATGCAAACGTATTACGATCAAAAATATTTTTTAATTAAATGTTGCTTTAATGACGTTTTTAGTTTTAGAAATCTTTTGATTGTTTTATCTATTGCGTTAATGTTGTATAATAATTATTTGGAAAATGGTTTCATGTGGTGAATACCATTTTGACGTCCGCTGATTTTAAAATTACTATTATCAACCCACTCCCATGCAACAATGGTTTTGACTATTTTACAAATGCAACTGTAAGGGTGTTTGATTAACAGATCGACTCATCAAATTATTAACTCTTATTTAATAAGTAATATAAGCACCTACATTGAGTTCCTTCATACCTATTTACTAATATGAACTTCTCTAACCTAACCTAACCATCACTATACTAAGCATGCAGTTCACGAACCGACCCTAAAACTAATCGTAGTTCACGTCAATGTCAAACATTATTTGACCCGGTGAGCAATGAAATCGTCCATTACCGTAACAAATAGCACAAACATAGTGTGAGAACGCTCTTGCGCCAACACCGTGTATACCTACAGACAGGCAAACATTTACGGACACTCCCTTTGTGTGCTTTCGATCACACTATTTGTTACCAAGTTACCGATGATACTGACTGTTTTTTCAACATGAGTATCATGTAAGAAATGAAATAAGTTCCCAAAAAATTTCGACTTAGTTGGTTAGAGCACTCCCGTACGGGTGAGGCGCGGGTTCGAGTCCCGCCGAAGTCGAAATTTTTTGGGAACTTATTTCATTTCTTAGAGATGCCCAGAGTGCGGTTAAGCACTATAACAAAAATCCATGAGTATCATGGTTAGGCAGGATATTTAAGTAGTTCAAGATTTTTTACCTTTCTTTATCATCTAATACGGGATTAAAGAATAATATAAGTAGTTCGTTACTGAATTAATACTTACATTTTAAGCAGGAAAAACATACTTAAATAGATGCCCTACTTTCTATGCTTATCGTTAGAAAAAAAAGGTTCAAAACAATTATTTCAACGAACGCAACTCTTTTCATTGTAAGTATCCACAGTTATTTCAGGTGCATGTTTAAATATTTCAACAGTTACGCAAGATCGCATTGAAAAATACTTCGTTCGAAAATAATCTCGTCAGCGTTTCTGTTTACATTTCCAACTTTGAGAGGAAGTTCTCCGGGAATCACTGGAGTACACACGTAGAGGGCATTACGCTACAAAAGTTTCTATAACAATGCGTAATGTTGCCATTTCTATGCGCAAAACTCCCGACGGCACCGTAACTTGCCGTAACTTTCCTATTGTGGCGCCATCTGCAACTGTCCGAACCACTGACGTCTTTCCGGCTTCTCTTCAAGCAGTCTCGAGCTGTCAACGCTGAGGGGATGTCTGAGTTTCCTTGAGGGTCTTTTTATTCAGCTCTGTGTGATTTATTTGCTTTTCTAAATATACAGGCATTTCGTTTGCGGTTCATTGGGGCTGAATTTATTTTCTTCGGAAGATCTTAAAACAATGTATGAAAGAAAACAACGTAAAGAAATAAAAAAGCTTGAATGTCTTGTCTAGGTAGAATATCAACAAAGCGATTGGCTCAAAAAATTCTATGTCTTCCGAATAGAATAGAAAGACATTTCACGTTGCATTATACAATTACCAATATTAGTATCTTTGTAATATGAATATTTATATACTAATATAGGAGTCCTTCCCGTCAAAGTAATAGGTATCCTTACTTACTTAGGTAGGTATACTTACCTTGCTTTCCTAAATAGAGACAGCAAAAAGTACCTTTGTAACTTTACAGTGGAAAGTATAACTTTGGATGTGTATATAATTTTAATTTAGGTTAACAGATTACATCGGTAGCAAAACACTCGAGCGGCCAGGGTCGTGGTGAGTAAACGTGACCCAATTCCAACTGCATCTATAAACAATATATAAATGTGAAAGTCTGTTTGTCGATTGTTTTATTTATTGGATTTAAGTAAAGAAGAATACAAAATCACGTAGTAAAATCTTTCTTGTTTAGAGCTTTGCATTCCGGAATTGTCGGTTTACTCCTGCGGTTTTCGGTTGTCGAACTAAAACCGGCTGGGGTAAACGTGTTCTTGAGTGGAGACCGCGACTCGGTAAAAATAGTGTACGGTGTTATTAGTGAAACGTATGAGTGAGAAGCCCTCCGGCCAGGTGGGATGACAATCTGCGCAAGACTGCATGCAGATGCTGAATGCGACAAGGTGAAGGAAGATACCTTGGTCTTGGCGCTCATTAGGGGAGGTATATATGTCCAGCTATGGACTTAAATAGGCTGATGATGATGATTTCGAAAATTGAAATAATGTTCGTGGTTGTATCTACGTTACAGCTAGTTTCATAGAAGAATCAACAAACTTTTGGTTAGTAGTTCAAATGGGAAACGCTTACATTTTTAAACTAGTTTTTGCCCGCGACTTTGCATTCGTTATTTTTAAGCATACGTTCAAAGGTAAGGTGATATTTTTATTTCAAAGGAACTGATTTATGGGATAAAAAGCCTATATTTAATTATAGGTCTAAACCAACATCCACACAGTACTTTTGGTATGAAGACTTCACAAACATCCGTCCATCAACCCATCCATTCATTCAAACTTTATACCATCAACCCGCCCTACTATATTACGCGCGGTACTATATTATGCATGTATTAAAAAAAACCGCATCAAAATCCGTTGCGTAGTTTTAAAGATCTAAGCATAGAAGTACGTACATAGGGACAGACAGACAGCGGAAAGCGACTTTGTGTGTGATATTTTTTTAAGCAAACCCGGTGAACGTTTTTAACTGCACATCTGATTGCAGGTGTGAGCGTAGTACGTAAATTATGAATTCATTAATATAATTTTCATAGACTTTTCACCGAGTAATTAATAATTTCAGTAACAGAACATTTGGTAGGCCAAGGGTAATGATATAATTTCGCTGAAGACTATATTCTCGGTTGAATTATTGGCAAAACGTGGCAGGTGGTCGTAAAACTGAAATATTTGGGCGAACTGTCAAAAATAAGGTCGAACGTATTGTGGTTTTCTAATGCATTTTTCTTTCTATGTTGATTTTTTACTGAGGGTATAAAAAGTCAAGAGTCGTCGTTATAAAAATACGACTATTCTCACTATTTGATAATAAAACTATTTGAAAATGGGAGCAAACAACTACCGGCTGCAAATCATATTTATTTTATTAACTACATAATGCCAAATGTAGAAATAAGTATCTCACATACATAGAAAAAGTCAAAAACAATTCTCTTTCTAGAACCTTCTTGGGTTGCTATTACATTTCTAGCGTCTAATTATTCATGTTTGCAAACCTAGTACAATGTAAAAGATCTTAAAATATCACTTATGCTAGGTAGGTATTAGGATCTCTGTTAGGGCGCAATGCCACTTGAGATGTAGCTTAACTAATCACATATTAATTAAATATCACAAAACCTAACCTACAAAATTTTAACTGCCCTTCTCTTTTATTTATTTAACAGCAAAAAATAATTACAACTAACATTTACACTTACATCTATTTTACCTACAAAATTAATATTTTTTAAAATCTTAAATAACTGACATTCTGGCTTCTATTTTAATTTAATTCTATTTTATTTTAATTATATTTAATTTAATTATATTTGATTTGGCATGAAATTTATGTGAAATTAACAATTTTGTAGGTAAGTGATATTTTTCTTTTTCTTTTTAAATTCAATGTAAGTAAATATGTAAGTAAAATTAAGACAAACAAATTTTTGCAGTGCCCTTCCAGGGTGCATGTACTGTACATAGTTATAAACACCTAGACCTAAGTATGTATGCATGCAAGCAACAACTAAATGAAATGAAATGAACTTGCACAGAATTAATAATATAAAATCTAGGTAATCTAAATCATTCGAATTAACTATTCGTAAAGCTAATAAAGCTGAAAACATCTTGTACATATCAGCTCACGGCTCAAATTGCAAAATAATTCGCACATTTTCTCTTTCTGTAGTGCGTAAAACTTCAATGATGTAAATTTTTCACACGGTTCTCTCATACATAATTGAAAACACATTGATACGGTTTAAAAGATGCTCTACCATATAACACTGACTTACGTATCTACTTCGTTTATGTTAGAAACTAGCAGCGCTTCGCGGTTTCACCCACGTAGTTCCCGTCCTCGTGGGAATTCCGGGATAAAATAGCTTATATGCTATTCCAGACTATAATCTATCTCTGTGCCACATTTTATCGAGATCTGTTCAGCCGTTCTGGCGTGATTGAGCAACAAAAATCCATCTATCCATCCATCCATCTAAACTTTCGCATTTATAATAATTAGTGTTTTTTTTTTTTTTAATGGAACTTTGAGTCATTGGTATGACTATGTCAGTCCCGTATTTTAACAAATTATTATCTAACTTAAATCTAAGTGATTTTAGTTATTATTAAATTCGAAAGTAACTGTCTGTCTGTCTGTCTGTCTGATTGTCTGTTACCTTTTCATGCCCAAACGGCTGAATAATGTATAAACGAAATGAATGAATAATGTATAACGTAATGAAATTTAGCAGGGAGTTAAATGGTATCCCCGGGATAACATAGGCTACTAGGAAATCGCATAGCGAGGCCGCAGGTAGCAGTTAGTTTTCTATAAAAATCAAAAAAGTTTCCAAAAATAGTAAAGTCCATTCTTGAGTCTCGTAGCGTGCTACGTCGTAGAGGGTCTACGAAATCCCTATTGGATTCAACCAAAACAATTTCAGCGTTATTTATTCAAATTTAATCTAATCATCAATTGATTTATATTAAAACGTAGTTTAATTTGTGGCAACTTGCCATCGACGCATGACTTATAAACAAATAAAAAATATAGTAATTGACATATAGCGGAACTGAATATTCAGTCCGACAAAATATCCGTAAAGATCACATTGAAATTCCAATCAGTAAAGCATACGTCGGTCGGTCGGGTCTTCAGTAGGCGTAGGCGGCACTATTTACAGCAAGGTCAGCCGATATTATATTACAGCGAAACAACCAGCTCTGACTGAACTCTCTGACTCTACCAAATCCCCTTTATCTTATCTACAGTTAGAACATCTAGAGGAAAATCCAAGGGGGGTGGTAGATCTATCAATATTGGTGGCAACGCCATGGCTTGCGCCGACCCACGCGATCGACATCCGTGTCGTTTTCAACGGATCAACAGAAAAACAGAAGCTTTTTGTCGGCATTTCAGGATTTTTTATTGGTCACATCAAACGGTGTTTATTTTGCATAAAGTTGTAGAGTAAGTCACTGCGTATATGTGTTATAACGTAAGTACATTGAGTAATTATGTGTGGGAGTCAAAAAATGCTTCAACGACTTGATGTTTGCTTTTATTTTTTAATTATTGCCTATACTAATCTCCTTCTGGACATACATTATGTCTCCTCTCCCTTATTCAATTAACTCCATATATAATAGACAACAGATTTCAAATGATGAGTTAAGCAAAGCTCAAAGTTTAGGTTTAGGATTTCTCAAAAATCCAACCAATATACTTTTTAATTAAAAATAATGCTGAACAATTTACACAGAATCATCTAGCCTCAAGCTAATCAGAACTGGGTACAAAATGGGTAAAATATATAATAAAAAAGATTTAGAAGACTACATTGCATACATAGTTTTGTTATATACAGAAAATACCCAGAACACCCGGAGCTAATATTTGCAGATCGTACAAACATTTGTTCCAAGGCGGGAATCAGAACCCGCAATCTGCTGCGTGCGACGCAGGTGGATCTTCGAACATCGCAACATCGCTCGTCATTAATGAGTATCATCATCATTATAGCCTATGTTTGATTTCAGGCTTATAGCTACATCTATGCGAAATTTCAGCCCGATCGGTTCTGTAGTTTTGGCGTGAAGAAGTTACAAACATGCATCCACCCATGCATCCATCAATCTAAACTTTCTCTTTTATAACATTAGTGTGATTTGATAATTATTTAGAAAAATAAAATACTTTGTAAATCCGCTTGGTGATGACACTATGGGAACAAAATAATGCTTAGGAAAGGTAATAGGTATACTATTTATGAGGAAACTAGTCATAACGTGGACTAGTATAGGCTGATGATGATGATGAGTCATTACCGTTTGACAACTTTTGCACTAACACTAATAATTTGGCATGTTATGACTAGAAGCTAGTAATTAATGTATTGTTCGGTCACAATATGTTTCTACATTTGGCACTGGCACATCTACAAAATGCATTATAAATCACATATACATATATTTCTCCTCGACGTAACATGATCATGAAAGTCAAGTGAATAGATCCCTTTGATTTAGTTCTAGTTACATTATCGAGTGATCAAAATTTTGAGTCTCGTTGCAGTCTCATTTATTTACGGAATCTCTCTCTTCGCATAGTTCACTTTTCAAAACAGGAAAATAAACTAAGTCCGCTATTTAAACTTGCGTTCGCTTTGACTTTACATCTGTAGAGAAACAGTGGATCTTTTAGAAATAGGCTTGTTGATTTGAACTATTTATACACTCAACTTCAAATATTCATGTAAATATACTTGAAATAGATATGAAATATAATAATGTTATTATGTTGCTGGCAGATGCTGGATGCTGCAAGCTGAAGACAGGGCGCTATGGCACTCATTAGGGGAGGCCTATATAGGGGAGCCAGGTATAGGCTCATGATGGTGATGATGATGATGATGATTATGTTATAATAAATATGTTATAGTAATGTTAGACATGATAAAAACAAGAATAGACGACTTACAGACGACAAAAGTCTGGCTGGTATCTTTACACGTAAGTAAGTAAATCATTTATTTGTCACATGAAATATATACACATATTGGTTTTCACATATAAGAATGTTAACATTCTTTAAATATAAAAAGTAAAAACAACGATATAGAGGCGGTAAACGGGCTTAAACACAAAGAAACTGCCTACAATACAAAGCACAAAACAATAAAAATTTGATTATCATCACCAAATATACGAGTATGTAGCAGTGGCAAAACTCAGTGATAATATTGCTCTAAGAGCAAACATTGAAGTAGGTACACGTGTCTCAAGTAACACGTGAGTAAATTATTATTATATAATTTCTAAAGGTACATACAATTTCAAACTGAAACACCTAATGATATCGGCTATTCAGTTCTTTAGAGTATGTGTCAATTATAGGTGTACATACCAAAATAAATATAAAATGTACATACATACATCTACTAAAATGGGTTTATATTCCATCATCACTATTTTAATCGTCATGTAATAGTTGTAAAGCCAAGACACAATGTTGTGCATACCCGAGGAATATATGAGATGTTCTCTGTTGGTAAACAAATGCTGGAATATCTTAAAATACGACTAACAAGCGTCATCGCATCATGCTGATTAATGAACGGGGACTTTTCAGTGTTTGGTGTCCATTCAAATACGTCACATGTACGTATTTGTAATACTTGTAAAAAACCCTTACTACAAAAAAACTTACTAATAATCTTTTCTCAATTTAAGTCGTATTTTTTATCTCATAATTTTATGTCAATAAGAGAAAACAAAGGAAACAACAATCCATAAAGTAAAGAGGTATGTATTATCATCTTATAACATATTTCTTAATTGTACAACATGATTGCAAATAAAATCTTGAATCTTCAACAAACTTACGTTGTTTATTAAATTTTCATCAACAACCACCAACCAACCTATCATTTTCGGAAGACATTAAAATTGAAAATCACTTATTTTTACCATAAATTCACATTGCAAACTTGATCAAGTTAAATACTACAAAAATCGCGTATACCTACTTACAATATAAAATATAAACTGAGTTAATAAAAATAGTAATGCCGAACAGTAAAAAAGTCTAACAAGAAATTTCAGAGTTTCCAACTGGTAAAAATTACTAGGCTTATATGAAAATATAGTAGACTAATTTCCTGAATTGTAAGATTAATAGGTATCCTTTAAGATTTAGCTCATAATGAAAAGCTGTGTTTATTACTGTGATAAAAAGCCCTACTGAGTTAACACCAACAATTCATTCAACAACTTATTTCTGACAACTGCAGCAAGAATTTATAGGCTGGGTAATGAATTTAGACCTAGTGTGCGGAAATCTTAAATGTGCGAACAAGTAAAGTATGAAACATAAATGCTTCTATAATTCTAGCTACAAGCCCTGACTGAGTCATTAAACGTTGTTTTGTATTGTATATTTAATTTAATGGTTTTTATTATTTAGGCTAAGATTCTAGGTAATTAAAAATTCTGATAAAACAAATTCTGGCGGTTCTCCTGGCGGCGTGAAATTCAATACAGGTAAGATTATGATAGTGTTAGATCAAAAGTCGGAAACTGCTAAATTTCTTCAAATTCATTGAAATCTGTGGCTCAACTCCCCTGTGGCATAGCGGGCGAAAGTTCGATTTCCACCACAATATGGATAAATGTTTGTTCCTGTAATATGTGTCCTGGGTATTTTCTTTTTATAATAAAATGTACAAATGTATGTATGTAATATATTATGTACCTAGATATATCAGTTATCTAGTACTCGTAACACAAGCTGGTCTTTTTAGGGGCTAAAAGATGCTGTGTATTATATTGCACAGCATTTTTATTTAATCTATATCAACAGTCTTTTCATCCACAAAATATGGTTTACGGACCGTTTGTTTGATGGCGGTTTCTTAGGTGACTAAAATTAGAATTCCGTACAAGTTTGCATTGATGCAAACCGATAGTTCCACATGATTTGGATTTATCACCTTCATAACAACCCAGGATGTTTATTGGTACTTCAACGTTTCTGTTTTACAGGAAACCCTGTGGAGTTTCTGAATAGATTCCGGAAACCAGAACTACGAACTTGGCAACTGACTATCACTAACATTCTCTTATGACCATGTAATAATCTCATTCTTAGTATAGAATACATCATCATCATTATCAGCCTATCCACTATCACTAGTCCACTGCTGAACATAAGGCGTCCCTTAATGAGCGCCATAGCGGCCATTCTTAATATTATAAATTCGATAGTAACTCTGTCATTTTGTCTGTCTGTCTGTTATCTTTTCACGCCTAAACGACTGAACGGATAATAAATAAATTTGGCAGGGTGGTAAACAACATCCAGGGGACGGACATAATATAATGCTTCTTGAAAATCGCGCACGAAGTCGCGGGCAGTAGCTAGTTCATATATATTGCGCTTAAGATTTTCTTTGACTTCGTTTAATTTTCATTTTCACTTTCCAAATGTAGGTACTTACACTTTGTACCGCGCATAATAAATCATTTTAATATTGATTAAAATGATTTATAAAAGTATATTTTTGATCAAGAACAAAATATAAAATTCGGATTCAGATGTGCCATTATCAATAGGTAAGTCTGCTTACTTTGTGGCAAGGTGATACCAGTTCCGGAATAAGGCTCTGAAATGTCCAGGCGTCAGCTATTATATAAATAGATAGATAACTCATGATTGTAGCTACTCAATAGCAAATACATAAAGACATAATTAGATTCTTTAGAAACCAATTTCAAATTCCTTAGTAAGTAGGTACATAACATACACTGTTTATTTTCTCGGGATTATTTTCCCGAGGGACAAGTATTTACTTGTCCCTCGGGAACAATATTTTGACGGGACCACTTTAGAATCATTCTCAATACAATCGTGAAATAATTTTTCAAAATAGTCCATAACTGAAGGAGAAATTGACGAACGTACATAAAAAATACAAACAGCCCTACATAGAACCTCATACTCTTTTGTTTTTTATTTCGTCGGTTACGATCGGCGGTCTTATCGCTATAGACGATCTCTTTATTTATTTGTGTCTATACTCTAAAGATAGTTCTCTAACATATGACCATTCAATCGGCTGTTCTGATCAGCCATCGCAACGCTTCGATTATAAGATTTATTTCCGTAAATAATAGCCGTTCGCAGAAACACCGAGTCGCTTGCCAAAACTTTGGTTTTCGTTTTGGTTATGTTTAGAAACGATTATAGGCTTAACAAATCGTGCTCGTCTCGACTGAAATACGCAGTGAAACCTAAGATCGCAGAGTAGTTAGTTGCAAATGAAATGACAGTAGAAAATTATGACTAGCTTTAGGTCAGATAATAATTTATTTTGCATCGCCGTGTAGCACAAGCGGATTTTTTGTATGTATAGTCTATACGCATTGTCTGGTATTACAGTTGTTGTTGACAGAAGTAGGTACAATACTTCCATCGATTTCGAGTCCTTCGTATTACGTACGATTAGCGCCTTGGAACGAAAACTGAATCGACTTTTTTTCGTAGAATGACAACAATCCAATCGTTTCTTACAAACTCGATGTTAGTTTTCTAATGATTTTGAGTGAATTGTTGCACTTTGACATGACACAGTCACGTTTGCGGAATAAATGTATGTGTACCTTATCTATGTGTATTAATCTATGTGTATTCATGTGTACTTTTATGATATCATAAAGCAGATAGAGCAACTACCAACACAGCTTGGTCATAGAAGTGCCTTCGATTGGTGCTTTAAGAAAAATAAGAACACACGGGAAAACATTTCACTCAATACTTGGAGCGTACCTATCTAAGATTTTCTTTTGCAATCTATGGGCGTACCAAGTCTTTTCAAACACGTCCATCATAGAGGTAAAACACGCTCACTCAATAATTCTCTTGATATCGGCAAAAACCAATCCATGTGTGAGTTGACAAGCTTGATTCTAACTTCAGTGCATATGTAAAAACGTCTATATGTAAAAAAAATTAGACGTAGTAGCCTTTTTTGGTCTTTGTCTGCTACCATTTTAAACCATTTTCGTGTAAGATATCATGATTCTCGATTACTTTTAACGTAGCTTTTATCCAATATTTCTTGTATTGACTCGGTTCAAGGATACACAAGGCATTAGTTTGAAGACAGTCATTTTATGCGTCTCACAACCCAAAAAAATTGTTCTCGTTAATGTTAAATACATTAAAAGAACTGATAGCCCTTACAAAAAATACGCGCCCAACTACCCGTCTTAACAGAACTTATTAAATTACAAACTTATCTAAGACTAGCAGCGCCTCGCGGTTTCATCCGCGTAGTTCCCGTTCCCGTGGGAATTCCGGGATAAAATATAGCCTATGTGCTATTCCAGACTAATCTATCTCTGTGCCAAATTTCATCCGGATCCGTTCAGCCGTTGTAGCGTGATTAAGCAACAAACATCCATCTATCCATCCATCCATCTTAACTTTCGCAATTAAGACTTTTCGGACTCAATATTGTCTGATTTAATAAATGAATTTAATTTAATTATATTATTAGTATGATTAAATAATAATGAGTGACCTAACAAGTTACTCCTTTCTGTTTAAATAAACGAGTAGTGTCGGGTGCCAAAGCTAGCATATATATACATAAATGATTATAGGAAGGTATAGAAACTAATGTATGTTAGATAAAACATTAGTGTACGTGATTGAAAACAATAGACTTCATTATCATTTTTCAATAGGAAATATCTAAGCACTTGGCTACTTCCACTTACCTAAAAGATAACGAACTTGTTATAAGATTTATAAAGTTTAGGTGTAATTTATTTATGACTTATTATAATTCATGGAACGTCAGTTTTATAAACCTATCATTCAATCGTAAGCAGCTTTTCTAAATAAATATCTTTTTTAACAAAGAAAATTATACTATCAAATAATAGAACCAAATTAAAACTAGTATTTACAATTGAAACAATTGATTTTACTGCAGCCTGTTGCAAACAATCTACAGGTAGCTCAACTGATCCATATTAATACCAATCGGAAGCGTGCCTAAGACGCTGGCTGCATTGCCCCGCAGTATGGCAATGCTGATGCACTGTGCCAGATACTCACCAGCTCTCGGGTCACGCGTCGCTTCGCGCTGACGCGGGTTAAAACGAGGTATCTACTTAAAACAAAATTCAAAAAGTCTTTATTCCTTAAATACAAAAATATACACTTAGAAAAAGTCAGATTCTCAAAATTGAACACTAACACGAAGATAAAGTGACAATTTGTTTGAATTTATATTACTGATAGGTGCAACTCACTAGGTTGTTGGAAAAGCATATTATACTTTTTCCTTCATGTGAAGACTGGTTGTGGGCACAGCGAGTTTATGTTTCTTTCTAGTATTTAAATGATATATATCGCTATTATTAGGGAAGCTTTGATATTTCTATGAGTGTACAGCAAGTTTTCATAATTACATTGAAAAGATTCGCTTCAATTCAATTATGTTATCCTACTGAACTATATCTTTCAAACGAACTGTCATACTCTCTTGCGATATGAAAAGGGCACCCGTCAAATAAAACAAACAGCGTTGATAGATCAATTATCAGTATACTAAATCAAATCTAAACTCATCTATATTATAAAGCGACTTCGCCCGCGTCAAAGTCACTTTTTTTATTTAGGAATTCGTTAGTCTTATAAAATAAGCACCAAGTTACATTTATTTTATATACTAGCTTTATAATTAGTAATTATTATAAAAACAAAAATATTTATTCCCAAAATCCTGTAAATAAATAAATAAGGTATTATTGATTCTATTCACTTTTTTAACCACTAGTGAAAGAAGTGAAAAACAAACCACTAGTATTTATACCTCACTTATCTGACAATACATGTTTATTTTGCATATCTAAGTCTAAATATAATGCTATTCAGATATCTGTCAACATTTATACATACATATAAAACACACTCATGCATATCAATAATAATCCTAGTCTGATAGTTATTGAAGCGTGTAAATAATGATCTGCTTTATGAACCGAACTACGAACCACGAAGAGTAATGAGATGAATTACAATTGATCACTGATATGTGTTTTGGCTCTGGATTTAAAACTAGACGAATCATTAGTCTCATGAGATTTTCTTATACTTTTCCAACATGATTTTGACCTGTTAGTATACGGTATACGGGTGTGCGTATATCGTATAATAACTGGTTAAAATCCTATTAGATTTTTTTTCTGACAATGCCCGATTTTAGTTGTTTGTAATGTAAATTATCTTTCTGGATACTTATAAGAGTTATAAGACTGTGAAACGTATTTGCCTTATGGCATATATTGCCTTTAGGCAATTATACGCTGCTTGCTGTTTACAGCACTTTGATGTTCATGGTCTTACTTTTTATTTCGCTGTTATCATGGGCAAAGACTTGAAAATATACAAATTATACTTAAATTGGTATACATTTCATAAAAAAACCGCATTATTTTTTCGCCAAAATCCTACTCTAGTAACAAAGGAAACGATCATCATCGGAAGTGGCTTCCAAGTGATATCTTCATCTCTTTATAGTGGAGCTATTTCAGGCGACTTGAATGCGCGCCAAAATTATATAAAACGTGATTTTTCAGGGTGAAACACGTGGGCAACAGCAGCCGGTGACGGCACAGCCAGACATTACAAATACCTATTATAGAGATGGCACAGTGCAGCGATACAGTGTTTCAGTTGCGCGTACCACCAGTTTTAAACACACTAATGACATACCTCATTCGTACACGAGGTCTTTGTAAAACGAAGGAAGTTGACGGATGACGTCGAATCGCCCAAACCTACTATCTTTCTACCAAGTCGCTCTAAGCGCGCCACCAACACCTTCCATTTCGGATCTACAAAGTAATGAACGAATACTTTACTGTATTAGTAAATACACTAAAACTACTAAAGCCAAATAAAAGAATATGCAGCGTTGTCGCTGAAAGCGATTTGCTTTATCCTTATTAATATTACATTATCCCAAAATACGGCTTTTCACTTTCATGAGCCTTAGATTTCTGTCGAAGGATCGTATTACGGAAAGTCACTACTTTACGTTGCTGGTGCTTCGAAATGCATCGAAAAAATTATAAAGACAATCCCAATAAAGACTTGCCAACATTTTGTCCTACTTATGGTATAATTGTAACGTAAAATAAAAATCCATTCTATAACCTGCGAGCACTTTGTAGCACTTCGGTCGTAGGCCATAGGGCCGCGGACAAGTTCGATACTGATGATATAACTCAATTTATAAAATTGTTGCGTGTTTGACATCAATACAATACATAATAAAGCTTTTATGCTTCCCTTTCAGGCGTGAAAGCAATTTTTTCTTATGTTTTATGTAGGTACCTAAAATCAAACTCTATTCAATGGTAATGGTCCTATGCAAAATGTGATGTCTTCTGATTCTTTGTTTTATATGTATATACAGTGTCTGGTAACTAACAAAAGCGTATCCACGATATTGTTTTTAGTACAAATAAAATTTTAAATAAAAATTAAATTAAATAAAAGATATCTTTATTTGGAACAAAGTGCGAGGGAAAAAAACAACTGGTGTGAAAACGATAATGCACGCAGTAGTTATTAAAACTGTGTCGCGAGCATAACGCCCTCCTCTCCGAATATATTATTCAAAGTTCCTGAATTAATGAAGAACGCAGAACACTTATCACAAAAATGTAATAGTTAAATATTATCCAACATTAGCGATACTACTTTACATTTACTATGTTCTACTTGTAAACATCGCAAAAACCAGCGATCGGAAACGTCCATTGAAGTGCAGACGTCACTGGCTAATGGATGAAATGATATAGGTAGATAAGTCACAAAACTTATATATAAAGCATTCACAAGTGTAATTACATACTCATGTCCTTATAAGGAGAGGTGAAAGACGTGGCTTTTACTTGGCCCTATCCCATGCCAAATGAAGTTGTATAAGTCGAGGCTTAAACATTTATGTAGAACAAGAAGTCGGGATTAACATCTCGACTTACCTTGTCTGCGTAACATCAACAACATTGCAACCAAATTAGTCATTTCGAAACTGACGTATTTTATATTGCATTTTGTTTTTGGTTTATTTAATATTATTTGATGTCTAAAAAAACTGTTTCTTACTTGATGATGACCTCTGGCGCGGTGGGCTAAGGTCCTCTTGCGACTCAGGGTATTGCGGGTTTGATTCCCGCCTCTGGACAAATGTTCGATGTGCATTTGCTGCAGAAGTTTGTTTTGGGTATTTTTTATTGTTTAATAAAATATTATATCTATGAAGTGTATTGTATTAAGTATATTAGTTATATAGTGCCCATAACACAAGCTTTGCTTAGCTTGGCCATAGATGATCCTGTTTGGATTTATTTTTCTTCAATCTCAAAGTCTCTCGGTTTTTCCCCTGAGCATGTTAATTAGGGTCTGCCTTCCTTTTGTTTTGTCTCTTCACTTGGCTCTTCCTATTTTTTAAATCCTTCGTTATGTATTTTTTTTCATAGCTGCCACAGATAACGTCCTATTGTTATAGGTACCTAACGTAGAGATGAGTTTTAGATACTAGTTTATTGGATCTCAGTGGTTTAGATACCCAGTTGAAACATATCTACTATATGAGACAGACCCGTACTTATTATAACGTATTCCATAAAGAAATGCGCAAAATAAAATAATTTATGCCAAGGTTAGGTGTGATGGAGACGCTTGCTGGCCTCGTTGACTCTATATTCGTCGAAAACATATATAAATCAACTTAAAAAGCTGAAAGCTACAAATTAAAGACATTGAAGCACCAAGAGGCACATGAATATATATTTCAAACAACATTTGTCACAACAATATGCATTAAAATTTATGATTTTATTTTTTGAATCTTTTATATAAAATAGATAAATAATTTTAGATAAATCATTGGTTGAAGTTTCTCTACACTTAGGTACATAAAAATAAACACTAAATATTTTCCTCGTAGTGTTAATTTTTTTTTGATTTTGACCTGTCTAAGAATACAGTGATTGTACTTTTGGAAGAAAACGTTATTGATCTCTGATTCCTGACTAGATGAGTAGTGCTTAGTGCGCGCCTGTTATTCTACAAGGTGCTCCGCAATAGTCTAACCCGATAACTTTCCAGGTTTAGCTCTCGTTCATCCACTTTGGAGTACGCTATTCAGGTAGGATTTTTTTTACGATTTCTGACATGTCTAGTACTCAAACCTTAGTCGGTCCAGTAGAGACTTTTGATCTTTATAATATGAAACAGGCTCGATTGGCATCAAACAAAGTTTTTGTGTAAAATGACCATATTTTTCCAAAATCTGTAAATGCAGTTCAGAATATCTTAAAAATTTATGGATAGAATCTTAAAAACGTTTTCCTGTAACTATAACGCCCTTATTGTCCTGTCTCAAAAATTCACCCCGTATAACAGCGGTAGATTTCTGCATAATATTCCTTTTTATTGTATTATCTTATCACCCATGCGTTATTTAAGGATTTCCATGAATAAATAGAAAAGATATATACTGATAATAAAAGATATACAGTGGCATATTTATTTTTACCTAGCTTACTTGAAGAAAACCTTGAGGATGAAAACCTATCATTCAAACAGCACATAGATACCGTCGCAAAACGCACTCGAAAACTAATTTACATAATGAAACTTTTAAGAGATGGTGCTGACCGTGATACTCTCATGATTGCTTACTCAGCCCTCTGCCAGTCCATTGTAGGCTACTGCATAACGGCATGGGGCGGTGCGGCTAAAACGTTCATGATTTCTCTTGAAAGAGCCCACAGAGCCGTCCTAAAAGTTATGTTTCGTAAACCCTTTAGGTATCCCACCGTTTTGCTTCATTCAGAGTCTGAAATTCTAACAGTCAGACAGCTCTACCTACTTAGAGTTACCACTTCGTTCCACAGGGCAAACTTTGATTCAATACGCGTCGAAAAATCAAAGTCAGATCATCGTCGAACTAAAATTAAAGTCCCTCCTATTAAATCTGCGTTTGCGAGGCGCTTTCGGTCTTTCTCTTTTCCGTTCATTTATCGCCGTATTTTAATGCACTGTGAGCTACTCTCATGTTCCCTGTTCGGAGTCAAGGAGAAGGTTCGAAGGTGGCTCCTGACGTTAGATTATGATGCCACCGAAAGACTTCTTTTGATTCAGAGTTGATCCTTAAAAACTATTTTTATCATACACACTTCTCCTCCCGAACTCTTCGCATCTACACCGTCCTCTCCAATTCCTGTTCCCCTTCCCTACCTGCGTATGTGTTGTGCGTCTTGTACTTAGTATCTAGATATTGATAACCATAATAGATGATTAAATAGGTTAAATATGATTAGGAAATGTGTTTGCGTTACGTGATTAGTAATTAATTATTCTTTTTCTTTACGTACCTATTCAACTTGTTATAAAGTTAAGTTTGAGTTGATAAGTTATTTTCGGTTATTTTTAAATAAAAGCTAGGTAAAAATTTAATTTCATTATTGTCTCGAGTGGACTACTGCTCTGTTTTAGTACTTTCTTAAGATGATTAAATCACATTTGTAAACTGGCCTCCCGCGGTACAGGTTTTTAACCTAGTGCCCCCGCACTAGGTTAAAAACCTGTACCGCGGGAGGCACCACAAGTAATCTGTTTTTATTTTTCTGCTTTAGTAAATAAATGCTTTTTGTTTGTTTGTTTTGTTTGTTGAACTTGTATTATTTGGTACCATCGTACCATACGATTTTAATCCCTATAGTTATTTTGAGTAAACTATTAACATTCATAAAATCGAAGTGGAAAATGGTCACGTAGCAGAATAATTACAATATAATTTTTCTAAGTTAGTCTTTCTATAAGTACTATGAATTTAAATTGTTTATGCCAGGTTTCTTTGTAACAATTCGATTTGTTAGCTAGTGTATCTTTGTTGTATTAATTTTTGCATGAATTATTATATCCATAACATTTACAACCAAAACTACACAGAATCAAGGCTCAGCCAACGTTTCCATAATTCCAAACACTGCAATAAATCATCTTAGATCCAAACATCCTGTTAGTAGTGAAAGATGGCAAAGATTTTACGATTAGCTACTAATTCTTGTTGAAATTGCTACAATTTACAATGTCTTGCGTTTCATGTTTCTGTGATGAATTTATAATGCGTTGAAAATAAGCCCGGATGAATAAATTTTTGACAAGTTTGTGAAAATACCTAATCTTGTTATTTTTTTATATATCGTTTAATAAATCATTTAAAAAAATTAGTTTTCTCTCCATTAGAATGTCGGCTAACTTTATTTCAGTAATATAATGGTAGGTAATATCAATTAAACACAAATAATTGTGATTCATAAGATGAAAATTTGCACTTGAGTCAGTTTCGAATGATCAGGTAGGTAGTCAATGTTTCGTGAATTGCTAACACGTTTAAAAATAAGGCCATTTACTGCACTGATTTTTGACAATTTATGATATTTGTAAGTGTATATTCAAACTCTAGGATATAGCCTCAGGTAAAGTAAAAAGTTAGGCTTCAATTCAATCTTAAACTGGACTCATGATCGTTTTAAAAATGTGAATTTTTAACGGCGGGCTAGGCGGGCGGGGAAGGGAAGGCGGGCGGCTCGCACGGCCGGGCCGCCCGCCGCCAGTGCGCGCCCACCCTGGACCGACACTCGACGTCGGCTCGTCAGCGAAACCACACCTAATATATACGACCTTTATTAAATCGGTAAGATACTTACCAGTGATACTTTGTCAATTTTCGAGTTACGTGCGTTTCAAAAGTAGGTCGTGTTTTTGGCGGGGGTCCTAAGAGTCAAGTTGGTACAACCCTAGTGTCCCGGAAAAGTGTAGCCGTCTCGCTCTCTCGTTGCGCAATTGTATTACCATCTCGCTTGTTTCATCTCTTGTGAGCTATTGTTTAGATAAGCGGTGATCATAACGGTAGTACCTACAGGAGCACGTAAGTCCTACTTATTACAACAATTACAGAAGAATATTTAAAGTTTTTGTATTATATATCTTAACCATAAATTCCTAATGGCTACAAGCAGAGACCTTTTTAAAGTCTGCACAAAGTGAATAAATAAAGGCTTACATGATGATTAAAGAGCAAAAAAGTGTTTTTGAATGAAACGAACTATATAAAACGAATGTAATTAGTTCCGAAAATAAAAAAAATACAAGATGCAGTCAATGTTAGAAGTCTTTTTAAAACATTTTTACTAAGAAAGATAAAATAAAAAAAAAACACGTATTTTTTTATTGTAAGTAAACCATTCATTAAATATCAAATAAATTTTGTTTTGTATTTTAAAATTCCGTTACGTAACAAAAGTTTGGTAAATTATATTCAATCATTATATTCAAATAGTTTTCAACCTCATAGCTAAATACTCTATCTTTACAACTCATTGCAATGGTTAAATATGCAGGAAAAAAAATTATATAACTTTTTTCCATTTCATGAATTGCCCTAGAACTTAATACTATATCTATAAGTGTCTTGGTGTGTAATGGTGTATCGAGAGAGCAGAGAGGTCGACTACAGGTGCGCGCGACAATGCGAGATCCCGGAATGCTGTGAATCTGATCCGAGCGTCCTATTTCGGGCCGCGCCCTCTCGCGCCAAATTTGCAATCCGCCAAATCGACTCAAGTATTTTTGTAACAGTTTCACAATCAGACGTTTTTTCTAGCACTTGGTTCCCACGGGTGGCCTAACCTTCGAATGTTTTACGTACCTACGAGTACTTAGTTAGAATCAGAGTTCCTATTATGTTTTATCTGGAGAAAAAACGAACAAAATAAGAACTAAAAGAATCTTTTGTTCATCCTAGAAAGAGAAAGAAACGTAAACTTATAATTTGATTTTTCCTTGGCCTAAATCCACTGTAAGAATCAATTCTCTCCATTTTGACAGATCTCTCCCTATTATTCTTACATCCCAAACATAATTGACATTGGCCTCGAATCTTGGCCTTATTAGTAAACAAAGGTTGTTGTATTAATTATCTAATTAATAAAGTAGGTGTCAATGATTAATTGTGGTTAGACGTCCATCTATGTGATTTATAGAATGACACTTTGGCAAAGGTGCTACAAATGGCTACGACCTTACAATAATTTAAAGGATTTCTGCCCCACACTAGTATTTAAAGGTTTTTCATTCATAAACGTTTTTAACGAATATAATAGCCTATCATTAATAAAATAATTTCTTCTATTGGTATTCTCCTTTAGACCAGAAAGTTAAAATTGTAATCAACCGAACTGAGAAACAGTTAGGTAAACTTAATAATTAAAATTAAAGTATAGAAAATCCAACTAATTATTAGACTAGTACCATAAACTGACTAGTACCATAAACTGACTAGTACCATAAACTGACTAGTATCATAAACTGACTAGTATCATAAATTAAATCAATTTCAAAAGCTCTCTGAACTTCTGAAACACAATTTATTCTGAAACCAATTTGAAACCTGAGCTTTATCAGCAGCTGTCTCTCGGTAGATAAGAAGCGATCGACTGTATAGCTTTACTGTAGGAGAAGTCTTACCTTGGCATGCCGCGCTAATGACTTCAGCCAGACTTGCTAAAGTGCGTTGGATCTCATTTCGAACATCGCTGAAGAGTTTCTTATCATCTGCTCATTTGCACTGCTGCTGTTCTGCTGTTAGTGAATTTAGAATTTCTGACGCACGTTGAAATTACGTAGCTATAGTAAATTGAGGGTATACCTAGTCACATTTGTTTAGGAAGTTATGATTTGCCGTCAACTTTGATTGAGTTATGATTGAGATCGGAAATTGAGTCGCAAGACGCAATCGTTTACGAGTCGATATTGGGCAAACGAAGTTAGTTCAATTGTTTTTGTTCAGTTTGATGTTTGAAATTAACTGTAAATTCATCAATTTACAGTTTTTTTTAACATCATTGATGACAAATGATATTGAACTAATTACTTTTTCTATATTCTGAATACCATTTTATTTTGTTCGATTAATTTCTGGCGACATTCTTGAACTTGTTTTCGTTTTCTGTTAACGGGTAGTGAAACTGCACCATAAATACTCAGAGGCCAAACTATTAATGGGCACTACATGCCCATTAGTTTGTCTTTACACTCCCGGGCACAGAATTTAAAACAGTCACTGCGTTTACGTAATTACAAATTGCGGCAGGCCGCTGACTTATCCACGGAGCTCGCAACAAGGTCGACGAAAACTCGAAAATAGCTGAGCAATGAACATAGATTTGTGAAAACAGTTTTCAAGTTTCCCGACCGCTGCGCTGGCGACGCTCCAACTCGGCGGCCGCCGACGCCGCCTATTTGCAGACCTGCTCACTGCTCACGTCATTGCTCTATTTACGAGGAACGGGCACGCTATTGTACTACATTATGTCACCTGGATGCTCAGCTCATTCTCATCTTCAGCCCCAAGGTTACCTGCACGCCGACACAATCAATAACAGTGATGCTTGTTTCAGACCACGAGCACGACATAAGCCGCCAACATGTTTAAAAATCACTTAGAGATGATCGGCAGAAACGAGACGGCGTCGAAGAAAGCCAGATTCTGGCAATCCTTCGTCCGTTCTCTAAAAGGTAAAACTAAAACCCAACATTTACTCGCCGTTTCTAGATTTGAATCTCCGAGTAAGTGAGTCACTTCTATTCGGCAACTTGTCAAAATAAAGATGACAGGTGTCTGTCGTCACCGGCTATACCGGTGTCCTAGGGTTAGTTTACACAGTCTGACAAGTAGAAATCCCAGCAGGTCGCATAAAACTGGGCCTAGAGTTGATAGCGTTATTTACTAATGGTGTCATTTGTTTTATACATGTATAGGCTGTCAAATGTGTCATCAAAAAGAACAGTAGCGATGCTATAGCCAACATTTACATCCGCTATAATAAAAATTGTACAATAGGATCGGAAGACATCAGAGCCGAGGAGAGATACAGGCCTTCCCGCCGCAGCGTGTTCCCCGAGCTCCTGTCTACATACCCCTACAGCAAGTCTATCTACGACGACCCGATCGGCGCCGCTGAGAGAATCTCCGTACCCGGATACCGCTATCTGCCGGTGCACCGCGAGACCTACGGATACTCCCCCCGTCCCATCTATGCGCATAACTACCCTAGCTCCCTCGACCGGTACAGGCCAAGTAAGTGCACAAAAAGATTAAGACTGGACATGCGGGTAGTAATAACCAAAGCCTTTACGATTTCGGTGATTTTCTGCGTCATGAAAGGTGTAAAAACGTTTTTTTTTCGATTTTTTGATAGAATTTTGAGGCACTTAGCCTCAAAATCTAGTCTTAATGTTCAAGACGCTTTGGGAATTTAAACAACAATCTAAAGGCTATGGATTTGTTGATTCCGCATCGTGCAGTTGTCTGCATCACACACACACGCTACACTAATTCAGTTTGCCAATCAGCAACTCGTCTCTAAGCAACAATTAATTGAACCAAAATAGACCAATCTGCTGACAGATTGGAAGAGCACGGCTGTTAATGATTGGCAAGCGTACCCACACCGCTGTAGTTTGGCAATCAACAATGTAACCTTTGACCGATAAAGTCGAAAAGAGAAACGGAAATTTCCTTCTCTTTTACTTATTCTACAGACAAATTGTAAATAGTGTCACTGATTAACACCATCTGTACGAAGAATGTGACGCGACTTTTCGCTTGTTTGCAACTTAACAGAGTATCAGGGACCACTGGTAGACAAAATAGAATCAACCCCAAAATCACAAGACGATTTCAATTGTTTCAGCTGAGAGAAAAAGCCGCCCTGCAGTGTAAATTAACATTCAAATCTTTGCTATGAATATTTACTACATTTCTAGACTCATAACTGGGAAAATTCACCATCTAATTGTATAATATCTTGATATTCGAAAAGAAAAAACGAAAGTTATGATACAAGGGTTAACTATTATGTTTTCTATACATTTGTATTGAAGAATTTTATATCAATAAATAAACTAAAACACTTATCAAACAGCCTGTTGGCTAGGAGATTGAAATTGTTGAATCGATTTAACATTGACATGGTGTTACACGATAACAGGCTATGAATCATTCGTACGTTTTGTTATGTCGATCAAGCGCGTTGTAATTACACTTTCGATTATTTACCATGTGCACTATAAAATCTGAAAACAATTATCCGTCTTCGTCCAGTGTTTGTCCATTTATAAGTTTACCGACATGTTTATGTGATCTGAAGATTGTGCAGCGTAGATGTTTAGTAATGCTTGTGCAAGTATCAATTTTACTAAAAAACGCATGGTGAAAGGGCTTCATATCCGCTCAGCAGAAATCACCTCTTAAGCATAACATCACTTACACTTGTACATAATTCCATGAATGTTACGTCGATGTCTCTCATTCTTCGATCTTCTAGCATTTATCAGGTTTATGTTTTATTAAGACCCCATTTAGTTAAACCTATATTTTATTGTTATTTATTTAACTGTCGCTATTTGACATTCCAAGCTTCCCCAGGAATGTTTTAAAGAGGTGAGTTCTATGAACATCAATTCAGGATTTCGTGTATTTTTACCCCAGACAACCCGTAATCATTGACTATACCTATTGTTTGCCTTGCTTATTAAAATTTACTAATTTGCTTCCCACCAAAGCTAACAAATAACTACATCTTTTGGAATTTATGATTTAATTCTCTTTTGTCACTTCTATTTTCAAGTTTTAATACCTATTCAAAATCCTACTAAAAGGATCCACTTAAATACCAATAAGTAAAATAGACAATAGGATTTATGGACCAATCCTGTGTGAAATGCGTAAATTAAGAAAATTTTAGACAACTTAAATAAAAAACCTACCTAAAAAGTGTTTTCCGATTTCAAACCAATCCATCAATAATCATGAATCCTAACACGTGTGTTTACTTATCTAGTTTACCACGTACCGAGGCGCTCCCGACGAGGCGTCGACCCCTTCGACGCACACAAGGCATGGCAGGAGCATCTGGACCGCCTGTCCGCCATCGACAGGCTGTACCCGTCTCGCTACGGACTGTACCTGAAGGACCGCGCTTACCCCATCACCGACCTTAGTACCTCCGCCCCCGCCTTCGAACCCTCCAGGTTCCGCTCCCTCAGCGCCCCCAGGAGCCTTAAAGGCGTCGAATACGAGCCCGACAACAAGCCCCACTGGGGAACAGGTAAATACTAACTTTCTACTAGACTAGATAGGTTAAGTACACGGCGTTCGCTTTGTGTCTCCTACACCTGCAAGCACTATAGTCTTCTTTAGTGTCTCGGATAGACTGATTGTTCGTACGAGGTCGCAGAGGGGACGCCGTGCTCCTGTATCTACGTCATAGGCTGAGGGCGTGTGATCGACTCTTACGGGCTCCACACACTATAGAAAGGTCACGCAATCCGACGCGATGAAATCTCGGTGTTTACACCGGTGCTTCTGGTAATAGAAAAATGATACGATACGATGCAACTAAATAATCATCACGTTTTGTCGGGTGGCGTGGCGCGTCAATAGAGTTTTTTCTGGGTAAAAGTCCATTCAACACTCTTCGATCACCGGCTCTCCTATAACTTTGATGCAGGACCATTGAGAGCACACGGGACATCATTCACCTGTTAGATTCAACGCTCGTTTGAATCCGATTTGTGTGTCTCGACACAGTCCAATGTAGACCGGTATACGATTACCTACCATCTATTTTATTTACTTAGGTGAATAACTGGAACGGCTTAGTTGTGGTTTTACCTGTAAGAGCTCTAAATTTAACCTTATTTGTATTGATAATTGAATTTTGTCATATTTTTTTGTAGTTTTTGACTTATTGTACATTCATATTATAAGTAATTATCATTTTGGCATCAGCTCTACTATCACTTTTAAATTAAGCCCTTCCTTACCGTTATTTTTGACTTTGTTAAATTAAAATCTAAATATTAGAACAAGAATGATGTAACTTTGTAGATACAAACTGTATTTATATACCTACCCTATAATTTTGTGGATCAGTACAAAGCTAACAATAAAAATAAGTTTTTGTATTAAAATTTAAAAGACCAATTCGTGTTTTGATTTAGTAGATTAGCACCTTTCTCCAATCAATGTTGTTTAAATCATTCAAGTGAATTTGTGTCAACCCTGGCACCGATGTGGATATTTGGTGATTGAAATGTGCATGAGCTGCATTGTAAATATATGCAAGCAACATTCAGAGCGTTCACTTGTTCACTGCATATAAATCACCGTCGCAAGAACACAACACTCTACAAATGTTGAGGGAATCCCAGTCGAATTCGGTCGTCGGATTCTTTTCTTTGTTATTGTTGGTATTGATCATAAGACTTGGATGAAGGATGGGCGTCGGACGTCTTCAAAAAGGATCCGTTTTTCGCTGATGCGGAGAAATGGGCTGGGTTCGACCGCTCCCTGCGGGGCCGGTCCCCCACGCCGGTGAAGCCCCGGATTAGCCCTCCTCGCGACTGCGAGGTCGCATACGACTCCGACGGTAAGGGAACAGACCCTCACATCCTGTATCTTCGTCACGGCCTTATTTGTACCCTGATAAACAGTTGACATCTTTGAGTTTTGCAAATTTTTCTTTTTATATCCTCTTACAAAACATCTTGAGTGAAATTATGTAGTAAGTGACTCAAATCTGTTTTCTATCATTTTGTGGACGAGACAACAAGACATCTTGTTCACAGGCATTTTAATATTCCTTTCGTAGTGTAACGACGACTGAGTGTTATGTGTTCTTCTTCATAAACGACACAGCATGAGCATAGATCATTGCAATGTTATCGCTATTTATTAAACATGAATTTGGGCATACTTTTTAACATAAATATGGATATGGCGTAATTGGCAAGATATTTGTAGCATGACTTGGAATTTCATCATCAAAATAATAAATAAAAACTGCATAATGGGGCGATTTCGTGGGACATTTGATTGCATTACCTATCGTACCTACATTGATATAAATAGTAAAGTAACCTATCCTATAACCCATCAGCTTCATACTTGCACGGCCGACGCTTGCACGATCTGTAGGCGATGACGAAGTACAGAATGAGAATCTACTGTCCCTGTACTAAAAGATTGTGGTCGGTAGGTGCGCCACTGTACAGCGCCGGTGGACGCCGACCCTGGGCGGACATTTTCAACCCCAGCCCTTCGCTGCCGATTTCCGCGATCACGAGGGACCCCTTCTGGTACGACTGGCCGGAGCTGAAGCCCCTCGCACGCTGGGACCGCAGCCCCTCTTACATCAGAGACTCCTACCTGTCACCAGTCAAACGATCCTACCTCTGGGACAAGCACCCGATCAGGCCCTTAGGTTAGTGCGCCGCCGCTGTAAATACGATGCCTGAAGCTGTACAAATTGGCCTTTCATTCGAACTAATCTGATTTATATATGATTTATAATGGTGTCTCTGGTTACAACAGATTTGATGATGGATGACCTCAGCGTGGATGATATAAGCAGGACTTTACCGTACTTGCGTAGCCTATAGTAATGAGATGGAGCAGGTACCGTGGCGTTCTTGTGATGTAGAATCTCTTGGTGACTTCCTGCATTTGTAGACGTCGACTTGAACCCTCTCTTTCTCTTACCTCCGACATCCATAATATCTCCATCATTGACTTAATTTCTTCTTTCACGTTTTTCGTCAGGTGCATCAATTATTTTAGTTTAAATTGATGTATTTTTTTCATTCTTCGTAGTCAATAGTCATGTTGTGTATGTTATTTTTTTTTGTTTCATCTGCATTGTCATGAATGAGTTCCAGTTATTTTCATTTTGGTTTCTTCCTGTTCATAATCATTTATCTAGTGTTTTGTCCATCAATTTATCGAACACGTGTACTATACTTATTATACATTATTCGTTTACTTCAACTAACTTATGTTTAAGTATTTCTGAAAGAAATGTTTTAATTACTGAAAGTAGTTCCGTCCCTACTATTGTAATATACCTTACTCATTTATTTACAACTATTGTAATATACCTTACTCATTTATTTACACGATGAAAACGACATACAGATCACTTTAAAATATGATTTATGAACCACTTCTACAGCTCCGCTCGCTGCACTGCATTTTGGTGTTTAGGGTACATGGAGCACGTACCAACGTGTATCCTAAACACCGTGAACTCTTGGACCAACTGATCGATTTATCATTATTTTGCTTTTATTCAGCAAAACACATTATTGGACCTAGAAAAACGAAACGCATATTTTTCAGCTGGGTGTATACTCGCACATCACTCCAAAAATCCAAAACTGGTTGATAAAACAAATGGCTTGACCGAATTTCGTAGACGTACTACGCTGCTACGTAGCTGAGCTACGACGTAGAAGGTCTACGCGGGCTGCAATAGCTTATCAGACCTACGACGTAGCAAAGTTCTACGCAAGCTACGGCGTAGACAGATATCAATTAACAAATAAGACAGTTTGGATGAAATTTGATACAATGTTATCACATCGCCTTGTTTAATTTAATTGCAGCTTCGAAGTGCGCCATTTTTGACCGAAATAATGCTAAAACAGTAAATATAGCTATACATTCTTATTTACTTATGTATATACGAATGGTACTACTTAATCCTTAGCTATTTTAGGAACAAATAATACTACACTGCAGAAATAAGAAAACAATAATAATGAAATAACAAAATGGGTATTTTTATAATAAAAACTTTTTATTTCAGCTGCTGCTTACTAAGGAGCGATTGATGGAGTTGGCTTATGATAAGTTCTACCAAAGCGTATTTAAACTTAACTTATATTTCCTGTTAACCAATGACTATGACTATGTTACAAAAAATAAATTAACCTCAAACAAGATACGCAAGTAAAGTACAGATATTAAATTATTTTCCACAAGATCTCAAAGACTGCAAAAACATAGTCACTGCCGCTAATATTCAAATTGTTGAACGTTTTGTTTTTATTACCTGACTATTTTTTATTTACAAAGAAAATTGAAAAAAAATCTAATAAAAAGATCGAAAACCTTGGTGAGAATGTTTTATTTTGACCTACTTAGGTTCCTCTATGTTTAGTTCTCGATATTTGTGAGTACAATTATTATTAGCTAAATCTTTAGGCCTGTTGCGAATAGAGGAAGAGTACCTAATAACAGAGATTCATATAATACGAGCTGCCGCCCGCGACTTTGCTTCCATGTTTTCGGTATAACATACAAAGGTTCTGAACCCTCTCCTTCTTGTGAAGTTGGATAAAACGCAGCTTTTATGATAATTATGTTATTCTAAGTCTAGACTACAACAACATCTATGCAAAATGTTAGCCTGGTTCTTTTAGACGTAGTAGCTTTGGCGTGTAATAAACATTAAATATTTCGCTTTTATAATATGTTCAATGCAAACTTGCAAGTAGAAACTCCCAGAAAGATCTAGTACTCACATGCACTACTAAGTAATCACCACCTTGTTCACAGTTGTTATTTAAGCATCCAAAATTCAAAATTCAAAGTGCTTTATTTCCTTTAGACCTTACAGGACTCTTGGACACGTCACAAAACTCAGATTACATAAGTAAAACTAGGAAATTAAGTGATCACTTTGATTTTTTGTCCACTTCAATCTTTTGAAGGTAAAGTAAAGAAGCGAACAAGAAACCTTTACCTGATTAGAATATTAGTTTTCGAGTTGGAACAAAACTCGTCCCAAGCTTTTTTATCGTCTAGAATGTCTAGATAGTCTGATATTTTATAGTAAGCCTTTTTACAAAGGATATGTTTGACAATATGTTTAAGAAATAAAATAAAATGATAATTTTTGCAACTCTTTTGGAGTTTTGTTGTAGAAGCGTATGTATTGCCCTTTAAAAGATAAGTACATTAATCTTGTGTAGCCTAGTTGTGGGCACAACGAGTTTATTCTTATTTCTGTATTTAAATTATGTATATCGCTATTTTTGGGGAACCGATTGATATTCTTATGAGTGAAGAAATACAGGTTACCTACTACCAAAATACACAGCACATTTATAGCAACTTTAAAAGGTTCTATCTAGTTAGATTACCGCAGCTATACAGGGTTACGTTTGTTAAAATAAGCTTTCATTACACCTCAGCCCCCACCTATTCTATTAACTTTTGCCTAGTGTAAAATGTAAAGTGCTCAACTTTAGAATTTTGCCTACTTGGATAGGGCGAAAATGCAAACGGGTTGTACGATATATCACATCGTTGGCTTGAGTATATTTTTTTTGTCCTATTATAAGTCTGAAGGAATCGTACTGCTACGGGGAGACGGTACGGTTATGTGGTAGGTACTCCAGCACCACAAAAACCCCTTAGGGTGTTTCCGCCTCTGTCACTTGTGGTGTGAACATGGGGACTCTCCATCCTTTCAACTAACTCTATTCCAAAAATCAAGTCGATTGGTAGCTTAGTTAGGACGTGAAGAAAGGACAAACAAACACACTATCGCATTTAACAGACAGATTCTTTGAGGGGCTGATGGATTGCAAATAATTTGACCCCATATTATATTGCAAAAGTGAACCATTTACATTACATGGTAGGTATAGGAATTTAGGTACTAAAAATAATTAGGTAGGTACTTTATTTTTAAATATGTCCTTGAGCTTCCTTATGGATACGGGTTCATACGATTATGTTAGTGGTAATTAAGAAATAAAAAGAAACCTGACTAGCCCAAGCTTCGACCAAAGCAAGACTAAAATAACTTATGGAGGCTACGTCACAGATGTAATAATGTTAGGTAGGTACCTATCTACTTCGACTACGTTACCTAGCCTCGGTCCCTAACTTATACGAAGTGTTCCGAAATCAAAGTCAAGCCGATAACGGATTACGGAGGGTTCATAACGACGTGACGACTTAGAAAATAAAATAGTCACAACCAATGAGAAGGTATACAATAATACATACTGTCACAAACTGAAAATCGTAGGCAACACAAATTTAGGGTTCTTATTGCCATCTACCGGACACAGCCTATACGTATAGTGTCACGCACTGCGAATAAGAGCCATCTATTAACGAGAAGAAATAAACGTAAATTGGGTTACGCCATCTATCATCTAATAGTTGTACTATATCCCAAAACTAAAATCTGGTTTGGAAACCAAATTTGTCTATGACGATGAAATATCTTCTGTGGTTTGGGCTGCTACTCTGTGGGCACTAATGTCATGCTCGCTCAAACAAAACAACCTCAGAGAAAACAACCATTTGGTAAATATTATTTTGAATTTGAGATCAACGGTTGGCTGGCTGGCTAGATTTCCAAGTCTCAAATTGTGAAGATTTACTGTTTTTTGTAGTAAAATGTCTGAGAAAGTTGAAGATATAATAGATTTAGACATGAGCAATGCAGAGGTAACATTTGATAATCTTGTTATCCTGAAAGAATTTGGAAATATCATAAATTTGGTGCGGTGAGTTTCTTTCTTGTGAATAAATTCTTTCCTATCAAATAACCTGCTTACTGGGTGCTAGTACGTTTAAGCAAATCACTTCCAATATTATCATTCCTTTCGGCTTACGAATCGGCCCCTCGAATCAGCTCGTGGATGGCGTAATAGTCGAGAGAACCTACCAGACAAAGAGCAACAGCTTCCTTCTTCTGCGTATTTCTTTTACTCCCTTTACGACCACCAATCCGCCTGCGAAGCTTAGTGATTATGACAAAACCCCTTAGTAGACATGTTCAGCTGTGGACGTATGAGCAGGAACAAGGTGGTTCATGTAGTTCTACATCAAAAAATAAAATAATGCTGGTCAATCCAGATAGATATTTTTTTAATATGCATAGAAAATACCCAGAATACCAGGAGCAAATATTTGTAGATTATACAAACCTGAAAGTTCTGGGTTCGCTTTTGAACCCACAACTTCGTCTAGCAGGCATTCCTTCACCTGCCATGCCACAGAAGTCATCAAATACCTACCTTACATTAACAAAAAACATTATTTTTCACTTCAGAAATGAAGATTTTCTTGAAACCCTTCCCCAAGGAAAAATGAAGAGAGTCAAATGGGGTCCCATGTTCAATTGTTTGAAACAAGGAATTTTCAATGAGATGATAGAAGAACTCACCTCAATGTGGAATTATGAGAACATGCCGGAGAAGTTTGAATTACTAGAGAAGCAGAAAGAAAAATTTGGACATGTAAATGAGGATCAAGTCCTATGGTATGAAACCTACTGTTCAAAAAATACATCTAATAAATATGTATAACATTTTATATTATACCAGCTTCTGCCCACAGCTTCACTTTTTCCGGGATTAAAATTAGGAACACACATTCCTTGTGTTGCTTGGAATTAGAATTTGGGCTTTCCTAATTTCATTAAAATCTATTCAGTCAGCCCTTTATTCATGCATATGATTCCTTTCTGTAATAGACTATCTAACATAAAAATGCTCTAAATTTAAGTAGGTAACTTAGTTATGAACATAGTAAATTTATATTGTTTTGTACAGGAGACCTCAGCTTGGTGATGTGAAGGCCCAGCTGCGTGCCAGTGATATAGCTAATTTGAGGAAGCAAAAAGCCTTGCTCGAGTCTCTTGCCAAAGAGTATGAAGTCAGAGTAAATAGACAGAAAAAAACATTAGCAGCAAAAAGGGGCTACCTGAAAGTATTACAAATGGACATACAAAAGTATCAGAAGAAAAATGAAGACTTTATCACAAAAATAAAGGATAAACTTGAAAATCACGATAGCATAGTAAAAATCATAAATCCTGATAAAATGAATTTTCATGAAACAACCTGGACTGACAAGGACATGGAAATTTAAAAAAAACTAACCAGTATTTTATTTGAATAAATTTATATTTCAGTAAATTGTACACACCAGAGAAAAAGTACAACAAAATTTTATAATTGATAATTTCAAATGAAACTTCTCCAGTAACTTATTATTCACTAAGTGTAAGTAGATGAGAAAAGAGAAAAATTCAAGTGTATTAAGATTAAAGTTATTAGTAAATAATGTAAAACTCTAATAGAAGCTAATTAGCTGGCAACTGATCATTGTTTATTAGAATGTATACATACATTACATGTCATGTAGTGTGCCATTTGGCATGCAATTATAAGATGTAGATTTAATAAAGACTGCACCATAATCTTATACACTTGTTTCATTTGTTATATATTACAATAAAACAATACAAGCTAGTTACCAGCTAATTTATACAGAACCATTTACAAAAAGAAATACATTCATATAAAGCAAAGTGAGAAGAATTGTATGAATAAATTAGTTCATTAGCAATACTTCTAAAATAGTTAAAAATGTTTGAAATACAATCATAGTCGTAAATGCAAACCTATATATGAAACAAAATAAACTTCTTATCAGAAATAGTATTATTATTATTTGAATATACCTGACATTCTTTTACTCTAAAAAATAAAATTGTACAATGCAAAACTTGCATATAATTTTATTATTATATATTATAGCGATTGCACTATTGTTGAGGACTACACTGCTTCTACCACACCAATTAATACAATAACGAGACTTACAGGAATCTATTAGCAGATATT
This sequence comes from Eupithecia vulgata, assembly GCA_946478455.1. Lineage (NCBI taxonomy): Eukaryota > Metazoa > Arthropoda > Insecta > Lepidoptera > Geometridae > Eupithecia > Eupithecia vulgata. Next base: position 3,196,012 of record OX297874.1, read on the forward strand.
TAAGCCTCAGTAAGGAGATCACGCCAATCTTCAATTTGGGAAATGTCTACTTATTTCGTAAGGGTAATACTGAGAGCACTAATAAACTAATTTCACTGGGTGTATCTTGTCGCGCCCTAAGCAGAGATAGCAATGAAGTCCTAGAACAGAAATAATAACACTTATTCTATGATGACAAGGTGAAGGTCAAATCATGCTCTTAGGCCAGCTCCACAGGAGGATCATAACAAAGAATTCCAGACAAAAGAAAATCAAATTCACTCAATCCATTCCAGTTGAAACTGTAATTTTAAAATCAACATCGACATCGTCACCCTTCTACAAGACCTATCCAATAATTTAAATTTATAGGCACATTAGTTACAGAAAATAAAGCGAAGGTGCTTTCGATCCGCTACATATTAAGAATGACGTTCCCGTGTCCAACGCCCGCATCTTTAAGATAGCTTTGCCATTTCAAACTCTTGAAACTCAACAATAAAATTTAAAAATCCTACAACATGTAATAATTAATGTATGTAACGCAAAGATAACATTACAGGGGCACATAGAATACAACGTAAGACCGTAAGCTGCCGGAACGGGGACCGCACGAGCGGACAGCAACAGGCATCGCCGAATAGATAATGTCCTTCCCAACCGCTAGTCTGTAGAACTAATTCATAAATTAATATCACTCACATTAACAATAAAAATTAAAAATAAGAAGGCACAAGCAAATCGATAAATAATTTTTTTTTAACATTACACAAGGACGAGATATTATTCGGCTATGTCCGATGACCACATTCGCACAACATAACATAATAATTATAATACAAGATATATCATGATTTGTAGCATCCTCTCACTGTGCAGAACACGGTATGGGGCGGTCCAGTTATTTCTTCTTGGGCGGCGCCCGCTGGGGCGTGGCGGGTCGCCCACTGTTGATACCGTTGTATTGATATTTCGCCTTTTTCTCAGATGGCTTCAATATCTGCACAGAACACATCTTGTTAGTTTAGTAAAAGGATACAGGCGGGGAGGTAACACCGGTTATGTTAGCGTTTCGTTTTCTTCTCAGACGGTTTCAGTATCTGCACAGAACAGAACTTGTTATTTTTATCTTAGAAATGGACTACTGAACTAACTAGGTTTACTTTTACAATACGGATTAGGAGAAGGTACAACGAAACTACGGTCTAAACGAAACGAAATGAAAATAATACGCGCATATTCATAATTAATGCAAAATAAGTTTAATCTACGATATTTTGGGGACAACAAATGGGCAAATCTAGCAGATACGAGCAACAACGTTCTGGAATACTAAACACTACAGGAAAATATCTATATTGAATATACCATCTTACATGTTAACGCTGCTTAACTTATCCCCGTATAGGGACATAGATTTTAGTAGACCTCAAATTAAAATAAATTTAATTGATTCAAGATTTGCTATTTTTAACCGACTTCGAAAAAAGTAGGAGATTCTATGTTCGACTGTATGTTATGTTTCTTTAAATATAAAGTGTCGTGGATTTCTCCGTCATTTATGACCGTTTACAATTATTCTTTTACAGAATTATACAGGCTAATCCCGAGGTGATCCCATACACAATTTACTCCCCAGGGATTAGTATTATCAAGCAAAACTGTTAAAATATGTAATTTGCCTTTTTAGTTTGATCAAATTTAACTATAAAAGCTATCGGAGTTTGATATGTCTTTACTAATAAGCGGGTTCTCATTGCACGCAGGGACATGGAACACGAGCCACTATAACTACATTAACCCTGATGAAGTCCTTCGCTAAGGTATAAAACTGTGGTGTTCTTCCAACACAAACACGTTTGTAATTAACCCACTAAGATTTTTAATGAATTGTTCGCAGTTTTGACAGGTTTACGTCTGCCATAAAATTTGGAGTGCCGGTCCAAAAAAATAAACATCTTTTTAAGCAGCGTTAAACAGTAAGACGAATATAATAGCCGCGTACTGACTTAGCGAACAACATCAACATGCACATTCTCGGCAGATGGCCTCGCGAATCTGAGCTGTCAATACGCGGCTAAGGCCGACCACATATTCGCTACTATTGCCTTAACAACTGGTAGTTTCCGGGGCAGTAGCTCATGCTACTATTCGGCTATTCTAGCTCAAGCAATAGACTCTCGAGCGGCGGGACACCGTGGTCGGTTAAGCGATAGAACAATAGCTTTTACGACGAAACGGTAGCTTAAGAAACAATCGCGCAAGCAATCGTAGCTAATGTGCGGTCAGCTTAATGGAGGCCACACACCAAAACCGCCCCTTATTTTTACAATAATGTCGGCGACAGTGATGTTAAGCCGCCGACATGCCAACAAAAAACAAGTGCGCATTAGGCGTTTTGAAACGCACGCTTTGGTAACGCGCGTTTTTAAAACCATCTGATTTCCTATATCCACACACCCAAATATTTGAATACGCATCTTTTCAGCGGGCATTTGGGCGTGTACCAGATGGTTTTCAAGACGCGCGTTGCCAAACCGCCCGCTCCAAAACGCCTAATGTGCACCTACCCTCAGACGCCGGGAGCTTCGGTGTGTAGACTCCTTATGAATTGAAATGAACTTACCTGAAACGAGCACATGAGGGTCTCGTCTACAGACATCATGCCGCCTGCATTGTCGAATTCACCGCAGTAGTTTGGCGCTGAGAATAGCGTTACCAGCTGTCGCTTGGCAAAGAATTCATATCCGTCTTCTACCACCTATAACAAAATAAAGTTTACATTATTCCCCCTCTAAAAAAGCTTATTTTATTTGCTGAAAACAGTGATTATTCACTAAAGCACTTTTAATCAATATTTTGGTGTTTGAATTAAAAACACGCCAATATATTCGACCTTCATCTCAATGTTATACAACCTTCTTCGTAGGCATGGTTTAAAGTATAGTAAGTATGCGACTCTTGAATAAAACGGATTTATATCAAATGCCATAAATCACTCGCGTCGCTCAGGATTCTACCATTTGAATCAATCAGCCGTTAGGATTCTCCCCTTTTTCTTTAGGTATTAATCTATGAGCCTTGCTTTAAATCCGCCCTTTATTTACTCATCATCATCATCAGCCTATACCAGTCCACTGCTGGACATAGGCCTCCCCTAATGAGCGCTCGCATCTTCATTGGGGGTAATGCCCATAATCCCCACGCTGGGCATGCGGGTTGGGGATCGCAGTTTCGTGTTGGAATCGTTCTGCAGGGGACGCTGCTGCCCGCCCCCCGGTTTATGTCTCTTAGTCGCCTCCTACGACACCCACGGGAAGAGTTGGGGTGGTACTATTCTAGGCCGGCACCACACAGCCCCTTTATTTACTAATTGCATAATATACTAGAATTACATTGGAAAGGATGATAATAAAATGTCGTAGCGAGCCATCGACATTATACCCTGGGTATAATGTCGATGTAGCGAGCCTATAAAACCTCCCAATTTTTGTGAAAAGGACAGACAGGACTTCGCTTTCATATGAGCGTGACAGTGAATAGCAACGCAAGTCCAAAAATCAAGTTTAAGCTTGTTACCTACTAATTAGGACTTATTTGAAAAAAACCGAAACATATAAAATTTTCTTTATACTTAGTTCTATTACTATGTCTATTCTCAAGATCTTAAACTTTTGTATTTATTGGGAAATAAGAGTTTTAGTAAAAATTTAGAGGTAACTTTGCGATTTTTTTCTATAGAGAAAATTTTATGGAATCGTGTTTTGAAACAAATGGCCGATAGAATAAGTCCTGAAATGTACCATGTATTTATATATAATTTGAAAGTTAAATATTTAGTTTAAATATTTATCTTCCAAAGTTGTTGAGGAGGAGGGAGTTGATTTGAGGTCGTATAAGGCCCTTAACTTCTGCCTACTGTTTCGCGCTCGTTTAAGAATTAACAAACATATCAAACTTTCGCATTTATAATATTACTGTGATACGAAAATTTTGAACATTGAAATTGAAATTTTGGAACAAACATACGTTTGCCAAGTCTCCAAGCCAATAATTGCGTTAAGTTACTTTCATCCTGGAAAAACTTGTGCGTAGCCGCGGGCTGAAGCTTTTTATAATACTAAGTATGCTGTGATATTCGACTTACTTGATGAGCTCGACAAATCAAGTCCAAATCGTGTCGATTGAGGAATTTGCTGACGACATCAGGTCCGAATGTGAACGACACGCCGCGGTCGTTCTCGCCCCATCCCTGCACGTCTTTGTCCGGATCGGACCATAGTAGGTCGCAAAGGAGTCCTGGAAATGATGCATCAAACAGACCAAGTCAAAAATTTATGATAATACATGTGATGTTGGTATACCGCCATCTCTCTCTGTTGGTGGTCTTGGTGGTAATGACGACCTCTGTGGCGCGGTGGGCGAAGGTCTGCCTGCGAGGTTGCAGGTTCGATTCGCGCCTCGGGACAAATGTTTGTACGATCTGTAGACATTTGTTAAGGGTGTTCTGGTCGTTTATCTATCTATGTATTGTATTATATTATGTATATCAGTTATCTAGTACCCATAACACAAGTTATGCTTAGCTTGGGGCTAGATAATGCTGTGTGAATTGTCCAGCATTATTTATAAATTTATGTATTCTTTTATGTAATAACTGTACTGACATTCGTATGCCTAAAAACCAGAATATGGTGAAACTTTGTTATTTACGACCAACAGTATATTTAATTTCTACCCATGTTCTAAGCGAATAAATGATTTGATTATTGATTATTATTGATTAAAAAACATACTTAGTTATTTTGTACGCGGAGGTGGGCGCTGACTCTGTTACACAGTTTAAACTTTTGTGGTAGTCAGCCCACAATAGTACTTTTCTTATTAAGAATTTCATTAGATTAGGTCTTTAGAAAGAAAATTACAATCACATAATAGAATTAAATTAATACTATTATTTACAATATAAATAATTAAGCTAACTGCAAACTGTTGCAAACAATCTACAGGTAGCTCAACTGATCCATACTCATACTCGTATGTTATCAAAAGTGATTAACATGCTGAGCGATGCCCCTTTTTTGTCACTTTTGTCTTTTGCTATGTTTATCTTTTCTTTTTCCTTTGTGTTATTAGGTGCCAACGGGCTGATGATGATGATGTGTTATTGTGACAAAAATAAAACCATTTTTAATTTTACTTTTAAAAGGTAAAAGCCTTCAATAACCTGTATCAGGCACGTCAGTGGGCCTCATTATCCGTCTAATTTGCTCCATGCCTTGCAGATCGGGCGAGAGTCCTCCGTGACAGCAGAATATCTTCTCGTCGATGATGGCTGCGATGGGCAAGCAGTTGAAGCAGTCGGTGAAAGTCTTCCACAGCTTTATGTTGTATCGGCGCTTGCATTCGTCGTAGAAACCTGAAGATTAATATTTATTTTACTCAAACATAGATGGAATCTGGTGATTAATTCGACAACTTTAGAGCCAAACGTATTTACCTATAAAAAGAAGTGTATACGTATTTTGGCAAACATATAAGAACCGCGTGACGACGAAGAAAGAAAGCTGTAGGCCACACTTTTGTGAACTAAAGATTCTAACACTAACATCCGTTTATATTTTAGAAGCTTGTAAATCGTAAGAAAATACCCTGAATATTTTATTAAGAAAATTGATATACCTAGACGAGATGTAAACAGACAACCATAATAAACTTGTAATCTGAATCAAATCTAAATATTCTTGCACAGGCCCAAATAAAATGGCGGAAAAAGTTATTTAAATTAGAAAAAAAAACCTTTTATTTCTCTACATTCTTAATCTTTATTGCGGTAACTAACTAAGTAGGTACTCATGTTTAGCTCGTCTTTCTCAGATCAAAGTGACGGTTATACCCAGTGTAGTGGAGTCGTAGAGAGCAGTAGGTGGAAGTCAGCTAGATCAAACCAATTATTAATCAATTTTTAAAAAATCATTAAATAAAACCAGTTTAAAAATATCGTACGTTAGGTTTAACAAAGCACAAAATATCAGTAGCACAATATTATTTAATTACGCTTCCGACTGGTTTTGATATGGATCAATTGAACTGCCTGTAGATTGTTGGCAACAGTCTGTAGTTAGCTCAATAGTTTCAATTATAAATACTAGTTTTAATTAAATTTCTGTCGTAAGAATATCAATATTATCTTATTGATATAAATCAAAAAAAAAAGTGAGATAGTAGGTACTGTCTAAAAATAGAATAATACCTACTAATTATAAAATTGGCCAAAGTCAATTGAGCTAGACCAGACACGAGGTAAAGAATTGCCATAGATTAGAAGTAAAGTTGATCGTTCTTTGGCTTACTAGGTACATACATTTTGTGGAAACACATAGAGACAGAAATCAGAAGGATTTGTAATTACTTTTGTTTACTATACTGGGTTATAGAATTCTAGAATATATTAAATAAATAAAAATAAATAAATAATGCTGGACAATTCACACAGCATTATCTAGCCCCAAGCTAAGCAGAGCTTGTGTTATGGGTACTAGATAACTGATATACATAATATAACACAATACACAGATAGATATTTTTTATTATATATAGAAAACGACCAGAACACCCTGAACAAATGTCTGCAGATCGTACACACATTTGTCCCGAGGCGGGAATCGAACCCGCAACCTTCTGCGTCGCAGGCAGACCTTCGCCCACCGCGCCACATCGGTCGTCAAATAGTCTAATAATATTCTGTGAACAAAGGGTCTCATCCCTTGTATTTCTTTGATTAGTACCATTAGGTCCTAATCAAAATCAAATTCGGCAAGAAACAAGGCAAATAGCACAAAGGAAAAAATCCGGAAACTGTAAATTTCCAGTTTATTCACAAAAGAAGTAATTTTTGATTTACCATGGACCAAAAAATTAATGACAATCCCAATCCAAAACCGATGGGGTGCATTCCCGTTGACCTACAATCAAAATAGCAAAAAGCAAGGTCTTATAGCACAAGTAAAGGGAAAAATATCCCTCAATTTATTTTATTCACAATTTGGCAAGAAACAAGGTCTATACGGAACACTCGAATCCGACTCGCACTTGACGTTTTATTAAGTGATTACTTTACTGTGAGATCACTTTGTAGTTTTCTATTCTTGTTATCAGCTTTTGTTAAGTTTTTATTCATTAATTTTTTGGATCCTTGAGACGAGTAGGTATAGATGTACGCTTGGCTGAACAGTATTTAATTCATTAGATTTGTCATAGCACAAGATAATTAAGAGTTCACAGTACCCTTATTAGATTAAGGATTAGTCAGAATTCAAACAAACTTCAATTGACAGCCTTCAGTTAATAAGGTCAAGACCGCTAATAAACTCACGTTACCTTTAATAAGATTACTGGAATAGAGTTCTATTATATTATATGAAATACTTTATTGGAGGCAGGTATTCTTTATATAATTTGAGTTGCAACTCGTTCTGCTGGCTCTCAATAGGTCTTGGCTGAAAATCAGTGTTTTTGCTTTATTAGCAAAATATTACGCTGAGCCAAGGCCTTTTTGACATACTGCAGCACACATAGACACCTTGCCTAGATTTTAATTATTTTAGTATTTGTTTTTATAAATGTATTCTATTGTTGTTTGTTTTTACTAGTGTACTGTATAATTGTTGTATTTTGTATGTGTGTGTCTGAAGTGTCAAATAAAGCTTTTATCTATCTATCTATCTATCTATTCTCGTATTGGCAAACTTCCAATCGTAAGTACAGAGCTTATGTTCGATAGGCGACTGTAACTAATTATTATAAAGTTTATTTTCGGAATGGACTTAAATATCTTGTTGTTGATCAGTGGCGTTGTTCGTACGAAAGAGAAGAAGTCATTAAAAACTTCATCATTTTTATATTTAGCCCACAACAGACGTAGGTATAAAATATATTGATATAAATCATAGCAAGGTATATTACGGTATATTTTCTATAGAAATCGGCGAGTGACCACAGACGCAGCAATAATAAAAAAAAATGCTGGACAATTCACACAGCATTATCTAGCACCAAGCTAAGCAGAGCTTGTGTTATGGGTACTAGATAACTGATATACATAATATAACACAATACATACCTAGATATTTTTTTATTATACATATAAATGATATAAAACGACCAGAACACCCTGAACAAATTGTCTGCAGATCGTACACACATTTGTTCCGAGGCGGGAATCGAACCCGTAACCTCCTGCGTCGCAAGCAGACCTTCGCCCACCGCGCCACAGAGGTCGTAACATATCTCGTTCAAAATATCTCGACAGATATTATATTATAGCACGATATATTTTGGTATAGTAAGACATAACGGCCGCAAGAGTTAATGAGTGCAAAAATATATAATATAATAGCATAGCCATGCACCGTTTGTGGCAGCTTGCTATACCGTAATATACAGCTTACTTATTTATTATATATTATAGCTCCGTCTTTTATGGGCTTTAAATCCACGAAGGATAAATAAATAAATAAGGATGATTCACGTATTAACTTGACTGACGACTTGAAAACATATCGCGAACTTTTATTCGATTCGACCCAAACATAAAATACCTATACCTTTTAAACAAATTGTGTCAGAAAGTTTCTTTGCATCAAAAATAAACATAAATATGAAACCCTAGAGCCAATGACTGTTGTCTAAAAACTAGAATGAATGATTTGTTTATCTTGTTATGTAAGTTAGACACCTAAAATATTCACGTGCCTGTTAACTCGGGCGAGATATGCAGCTCTACTGTATATTGTTCCACGAATGTTTTTTGTACCATGTCTTATAAATATTACTGAATACTGAATTTGGTGAGCTTTCTGGCCTAGATTAAACATCGCAAGACCCTGTAGCCAATATCTGTCAGGTCTAGGCTGCCAGGTTATTTAATTATTTACCTAGGGAGATGAAGGCATCTGAGGTTAAACTAATTTAAAAGTGACCTCACCTAAATCCTGAAAGTATGTTTCTATACGGTCGACGAGATCTACAACCGTGGCAGTTGAATAAAACAACGTGACTGTTCTTAAGGCGAAGTACGTTCGTATTTTCGAGACAAGGACGAGCGAACACCGCGCAGTGAAAGCGAGAAAGGGACGCAAGAGCCGGCCCGCGCGCAATTTCACTGCTCTTTATTTATAAATTTGTTATTGCTCTAAAATAATACTCTTTCGCAAAAAACTAAAACTATAATCCTCTAAAGTGTTTAGTTAAGTATTTTTTAGACAATATTTCATTCAAATATGCAAAATTTAGAGGAAACTGCGATTTTTTTCTATCGAGTCAAGTTGAGTCAATCGTGTTTCGGCTCCCATAACTTACTAACAAAAATCCTAAACTTTCGATGCTCATCAAACAAGATTTTAAAAAATTGTGTTTTCTTGCCTTAAAACTGGTTTTCCGCCTAGGTAAAACCTGAGTTTTGGGACCTACTTCACCTTAAGTGACTTGTATGGTATTATATTATTGTGACAGTAAAATGAAGTGATTGATTTGTATTTTTCTCAATTTAAATTTAATAATGTTTAACATGTTATCCTTATTTGTATGTTGTGTTGTATGCTGTGTACAAAATTCAAACACAATGCAAATTGTTAATTAATATTTATAAATTATAAAAGAGTAAAATGAAAGGTAGGATAATTTGATTAGGTCTTAGCACTGTGGTTTTTTTGTTTACAATTCCCAGTAATTAATATGAAATCCTAGAGCCAACGACTGTTATTAATTAGCTTTAATTCATTTAATTCTTAGATAACAGGTTTTATTTTTCTTGTGTGTTTGTTTGATATGGACATTTTTTTCTACGGGAGTGATATAGTCATCATCATCATCATGATAAAATGATGCATGATAAAATAGAAAAAAATGTCCATATCAAACAAACACACAAGAAAAATAAAACCTGTTATCTAAGAATTAAATGAATTAAAGCTTATATATAATTCTGAGAGATATTTTTTTAAAGCAGGTGTTATTTTATATTTTTTTCTTTATCCACGCTCACATCACACATTCAGGCCTCCAGCAGTATACGAAAAACAAAATGGTATCGAGCCAGCTTTTAAAAATGTACTGTAAGTACATAATTGAAATTCTGATCCAATGTATTCTCGAACAATGTAGATGCCATTCTAGTTATCAGAAATGTACAAACTTAGGTAAGTACATTATTAATTGGGTACAAGATTACTATCGGCTACTGAACTTCTAACACAGTTCACTGATAAATACTGTGACTTTATGAAGCCAACAACACATTCCTCATGGTTTTTATTGACGTGTTTCTAGGTCACAGAGCTTGTAGATATCGATTTGATACGAGGAAAAGAACCGATTCGTATTGCCGCTGTCGGACGCACCTTTATTTTCTTTTTCATTAGGAAAACTATCTTTATATCCTTCTTATGTTGAATGACCTCTGTGGCGCGGTGGGCGAAGGTCCGCCTGCGACGCAGGAGGTTGCGGGTTCGATTCCCGCCTTGGGACAAATATTTGTACCATCTGCAGATATTTGTTCTGGTCGTTTTCTATGTTTAATAAAAAATATCTATCTATGTTATGGCGATGTATATTGTATTATGTATATCAGTTATCTAGTACCCATAACACAAGCTCTGCTTAGCTGTGTGAATTGTCCAGCATTATTTATTTATCCCAAAAAATCTCCGTACTTACTTTCTGAAAAATCTGTTTCCATTTGATACAACGCGTACGAAACCGAAACTATTCTATAATATTAAATATCTATATATTTTAATTACGATTTTAATTTCAATTACTTTAAATTTAACTGTTGTAGGTAGGTACTTTGAATATACTAACATTAATTATAAGAGATTTTGTTACTAACAAATTATGGATCCTGTTATCTGAAATAAAAGATTTTATTTTTTTATTATACTAATATTATAAGGAGGAAAGATTTGTTTGTATGTTTGTTTGAATTGAATAGGCTCCGAAACTACTGGACCGATTTGAAAAATTCTTTCACCATTAGAATCCTACATTATCTCTCATGAACATAGGCTATAGAATAACTCGTGCAAAGCCGGGCGGTCCGCTAGTGCTTAATATTCAGTAAATAAGCTAGTTTTCCTGGTTAGGCATTGCATTGTGATGAATAACAAGTTATGTAAATCATTGTAGGTAGATGCGTCTCCTTACTTCAGTCTGAGCTGAATCAATCCTAATATATGCAATTGTTTATTGCACAATAACAATAACAACAACTAACAGATGCAAGAAAACGTTCGGTAACAGTATTGTCGTATGAGTGAGCATGAGTTATTTTATTATACAGGGTATCACGAAACTCAACGTCAAGCTGCAAGCGGAAGACGTCGTCGAAGTGTTCATGACGAATAGACGACCCAGAAAAAACACAAATTCAATCTGTTTTTCTGGGTCGTTATGAACTCGAAACTCAACGTCAAGTCGAAAGCGGAGAACAGCTCCGCTTTCGGCTTGACGTTGAGTTTCGGGACATCCTGTATTGCAACTAAGTAAGATCATTGTTACTAAGTAAAATCATTGTTATTAGAATTAAACTCAATAAATAAAACTGGGCAATTCACACAGCATCATCCAGCCCTAAGCTAAACAGCCTTCCCTAACTCATGCCATAGGGTGTATTTAGCTTGCCGCATCCAGCATCTGCCCGCAGTCTTGAACAGCTCGTCATGCCACCTGTCCGGAAGGCGTCCTACACTGCATTTGTAGAGTCGCGGTCTGCACTTAATATCACGTTTACCTCAGTGTTATGGCTCCTAACTAAGTAACTGCTATGATTAATAAGTACATAATAGATTTTTTATTCAACATAGAAAACACCCAGAACACTGAACGAATATCTGCAGATCGTACAAACATTTATCCCGAGACGGAAATCGAATCCGCGACCTCCAGCGTCACAGGTGGACCTACGCCCACGACGCCACAGAGGAAATGAATCACAGGAATTACCTGAATCATTCTTTATAAATTAGGTTAAGGCGCATACCCCACCCAAAGTGGCGCCGCAACCTAATTTATCTTATTATTCCGTTTAACAAAGGAATTGTCAAAAATCCATCTTCCAGTTCGTGTTACCTAAGCTTTTTTTAATGCCTCTGTAATAGTTTTATTCTATTCAGTTTATGCAGAGATACGAAAATAAATTTTGGTGGCCACCAAGGGCAACTTCGTAACTCTGCCTAAACTAAATACCTAGAATTAACTATTACAGAGGCATTAAAAAAAGCTTATGATAGGTATCACAAACTGGAAGATGGATTTTTGAAAATACCTTTGTTAAACGGAATAATAACATAAAGTAGGTGACGGCGGTGGTGCTAGTATGGGTGGGGTACATGGTTTCTCACGGCTATTCACTAAGTACCGCAGTACCGCTTCAGCGTTAGGTATTTGCTTGAGACTTCACATTTCACATTGTTTATTAAACGAGTAAAGGGCCTATTGTAGATCAAGTGCAGTAATACATAATAATATTCATATAATTCATATAATTACAAATCCATAATAGTTAGTAACATTTGTCTTAATAATTATGTTAGTTTAACTTTGGCGAATGTTATTTTAATAAAACAGCAATGCTGTGTTTATATAGCGGCCCATCCGCTATCATCACCAGGATGCTGTTAGTGGACAGGCGGACTCTGCTTTTTGCGCATGCAGACAGCGAAGCCATCCACACGCGCTTCCGTGAACATGCCGGATGCGCTGCAGAACCGCGGGTGTCCCAACAGCATCCTGAAGGCATTGTTATATTGGACGCGAAGAGTGGTGACGGCTTGACGGCACATAAGTGATGTGATGAGCCTATGGGTCCGTTCGTTCAAGAAACCAACATATAATTTGCTAACGATGGGGTTTTAAAAACAAAGAAATGTATTAGGGAAAAAAATTACACATTAGAGCAAATTCTAGAAGTTCAAAGTAATTTTTGGTTTTGAAAGCTTTAATTAATTCAAATTTGTTCGTTGTCGAATTCTCATTTGAACCTTTTTCGTTGCGCGTGTGCAGTTATGTTTTATTGAAGTTTGTGATATTGGTTTTAATTACCGTGCTGGTACCTACCTAGCCTCCAGCCAAATACGATGTAGATTCTTTGTAAAAAAACCGCCCATACTTAACCTAAATATCACTTTGTTGCCGTTTCATTTTATGTTTCGTTAAATTATACCTGAAACTCGACGCTAAAATGATAATTTAAGTTATTTTTATTCTGGTTTGTTTGCAAATATTTCACATCGAATTTTGATAGAGTAGAGCTAGTTGTTACCAGTTTTTTAAGTCCCTCAATCCCTCAACAGCCTATATTAATCCACTGCTGGACGCAGGCCTCCCCCTAAAAAACGCCTTATTGGCTTTTATCTCCTGTGGGGTAATGCCCATAATCCCCACCTTGGGCATGCGGATTGGGGATCGCAGTTCGGTGGTATTTATTGTTCTACAAGAGGCGCTGCCCGCCCCCGGTTTATGTCCCTTAATCGCCTCTTACGACAACCGCGGGAAGAGCTGGGGTTTTTTTAAGATTTTATATGTAGCATTATACTATTTATGAATGCTACATTATAAATGTAGCTATTATGAATGCTACATATATAAATAATGTAGCATTCAGCAAAATTCATTCAAAAAAAGTGTGTTGAAATAAAATCTCTTGGACTCTAGAACAGAGTACAAACAAGGTGAACTCAATCAAGATCATTAATGTACGTTCATGTTTTTGACGAAAATCACCTGTTTTGAAGCTAGCTTCTGCGAACAGACAGAGTCACGTCACCGCCGGACACAAAACGGAAAACCTGTAGGCTATGCACAGGGATTCTTGTCTAGGGTAGAATAGACAACAATGACATACATTGCGTAAATTATTGAACTTGAAGGAATTAATTTACAATATTTTACGCATTCGATGACAAAGTGACGTAATTTTACCCCCTTGCTAGGCATTTTGACCCTTTATTTATAAAGTCAATTTGTTCGGTTATTTGATTCAGCAGTAGAATGAATTTTAGTTTAAGAATGGGCGGTTTGTTTGCAAAAATTCGACAAGGCTAAGGTATAGAGGCTGGAACTTAAGGGTTCGACGACAGCTGCTCGCAACTTCAATTCGTAAATTATTGTGGTCCGTAATACCAAAAATGATGACTAAAAACTTTTTGTAATTTCGACAAAGTGTTGTTATTCTGTAACTAGACAGTATAAGCTATGTTCCTTATCAAACAAAACGTAAGGTAAGTATTGTTGTTTTTAACACAAAACAAATACGACGAAAACATATCATTTTTGACTTAAAGTTATGCAAAATTGATTTTGCATATTTTTTTATAAATACTATTCGAATACGACAACATGATATGGTGGAAATATGCTCGAATTACAAATCATTTTGGTAGTACGTTTGTATGGGCAAATCATCATCCGCAGGCCTCTTAAGCCAACCGAATGGTGTCCTTATGATATAGGGCCCTTAATCACTAAGGGCACTTTCTCATTAGATAATCACACTAAGCCTTAGTGTGATTATTAAACGGAAATTTCATGAACGTACCTTGCGTTTTTACTTCTTCATGCATTAAGGTACTCGATGATACTCATGCAAATATTATAAATTCGAAAGTCACTGTTTGTCTGTGTGTTACCTTTTTAGGCCTACACGGCTGAAAGGATCTTAATGAAATTTGGCAGGAAGGTAAATGGTAACCCGAGGACGGATCTGGGTTACTTGAGAAGCACTTGCGAAGCCGCATGCAGCAGGTTTTCTCTACTTTAGTACTTTCATCGACATCAAAACAATACGTGAGAAAAACCCCGCGTTCTATAACAGTATTTATGTAAGTGTAGACTTACCGTAAATGCGGTTTATGCTAGCACACTCGTGGTTACCCCTGAGAAGGAAGAAATTCTCTGGGTACTTAATCTTGTAGGCAAGTAGGAGGCATATCGTCTCCAACGACTGCTTCCCACGGTCCACGTAGTCTCCCAGGAAAAGATAGTTCGCCTCGGGTGGGAAACCGCCGTACTCGAATAAACGCAGCAGGTCTGTGTACTGGCCGTGGATGTCACCTGAAATCAAACATCAAAGTGACCTTACAGGACTCTTGGAAACGTTTCAAAAATTGAAATAACATAAGTAAAACTAGGAAATTAAGTGATCACTTTGATTTTTTGTTCACTTCAATCGTTTTAGAAAGGGACACCAGAATAATCTGCCCCAAACTAAGCAGAGCTTTTACATAAATAACTGAGTATAATTTCTACTGTTAAAAAAACTGAAAACCGACTACGAATCCTTATTTACACTGTTTTTCATTGGCGGGACGAACTATTTAATCTCGGGATTAAGCAATGTTTTGTATAAAATCGAAAGAATTTTAAAAATCTGTCACTATAATCATTAAATTAACGAATATAAAAAAAATAGGGAATCGTTAGTCACTTTTGAAATGTAACCCGGCTCTCTAGGCCTGTAATCAGCACATTTCCGGTTTGAACAGATTCCTGGTGTTATTTCACGCAACACCCGAACAACAAAAATTGAACCATTGATTGATCGATTACCTCATTCTCAAACCGCCTATAATGGTCTACTGCTGGACGCAAGCCTCCCCCTGATTTTTTTTATCTCATGAGAGGTTATGCCCATAATCCGCACGCTGGGCATGCGGGTTGGGGATAGCAGTTCGGTGGTAGATCTATTCTGCAAGAGGCGTTGCTGTCCGCCCCCCGGTGTATGTCCCTGAGTTTGGGTGGTGCAAATTCAATCAATCCGTCATGTGGTGCCCATGGCTGATTGATTGATGTGCTGAAAATTGACAACACCAGAACAAATAGAAGACCAGCGCTGCAGTTGCTCCCCAAGCTCCTGTAGCATACGCTGAGTGGCAGACTTTTGGTCTCCCATTGATTTTTAGGGTTTCGACATCGGTTTCGAAACCCTTTTGGTCTCGCTCTGTCCGTCCTACTTCTTTCTTGAATATCTCAGTAACTACTGCAGCTATTAACTTGTTTTTTTTAAATAACTTTCGGGTGGCGTTACTGATTAAAATGAAAACATGTCAATTTTCAGTACAAATTGTGATGTTGAAATTTCAAAAGAGAACTATGGGGGCAGATGAAAGGTGTCGGTTTGTAAATTTCGATAGATTTCGTAATATTTCGAAAAACGTAAAATTTACAATCTGAACTTCTCAAGTAAATAGCAAAGTTTCTAACCGGTACCTATAGTTTATAATATTTGCATTATTGACAAATGTTCGAAACCCTCGGCGCGCGAGCTACACTCGCACTTGGCGGATCTTGTATATCTTTTATTCACTTTAATCATTGTATTTTCTCGTCTTATGAACCAATATTTCTTAACCTTATTCTTAACCATCTGTTTCACGTCGTGACAACATTTTAATCCGTGACTGAAATCGAACTTACAAACTCATCTTTCAGCCGGTTAATCGCTCAATGCGTCACACTGTTCGTATCATAATAAATTACCTTAGTAACTACACGAGAGCTCCGAAGTCAGAGCTGTTTTGGCAGTTGCTGGTGACTGTCATTCGTGAGTTATGATCTTCAGCTGTGTTTGATGCGCTGCATTGAATTGCATCTCATTTATTTTAATAAGTCGTGGTGCCAAACTTACATAAGATTAACCGACTTGGTTTCTATGTTCGGTGACCGATAAAATTATGATTGCTGACGCATCAGGAATCAGTTCAAACCGGAAATGTGCCGATAATTTATTAGCCGGGTTTTATCTCGATAGACTGACCAACGATACTCTAATTTTTTTTAACAGACTTCGAAAATATTATAGGATGACCTTTTATGTTAGGTTATATGTATATTTTTTGTATATCCGACGATATCTACGTCAATTATGGATACGGATAGATTATAAAAAATATTTTGCTATTGTATAGGAAATTGATCATATTAAATAAAATGTTATTTCCGAGGGATAAGAACCTATTTGTCACGAAAAAAAAATATAATAATAATAAATACTAAGAAATTTGAAGATTGAAATTAGTTCCCAAAAAATTTCGGGACTCGACCCACCCTTTTTGGGAACTTATTTAATTTCTTACAGATACCCAGAGTGCACTAAAAAATCGTAAGAATTTGAAATTTTAGCTTTTTTTTAATAAATCATATTATTATCTTTGCTGGACTAACTTGTTCATCAGCGCATTAATATATATATAAATTGCAAAACATTCCTTCCCTCGGGGTGTTGTCCCGTAATCATCCCGCTTGGCAGGCGGATTGGTGATAGCAGGGAAGGTGTTAAATAAACACAAAATATTGCTAAATTTAACATCTTAACTTCAACCAAAAACTAAACGAAACTTAAATTTCTCTATAGTGATTTTACTCCATTCTTCTTATTTATAAACAAAAAACTCTGTTTAGACTAGCAAGTATTAGGTAAAACCAGAGTTACTAAAACACTAACAAAAACTAAGATTTATAGCCAGTCTTCAAAGCAGATGGACTTGAGGTTAAAAATAAATAGTGCTTGTCTTAGAATCTCAGAATATAAACAAAGACGTAAATAAATTTATAGACAGTAAAATCATAATGTTCTTTGAAATTAAAACACTTGCTCTTTCAAGGGAAAATCTATGAATAATATTATGTTTCACTCAGTCACACTAATATTATAAATGCGAAAGTTTGGATGGATGGATGGATGTTTGTTACTTCTTCACTCTAAAAATACTAAAAGAATAAAGCTGAAATTTTGCATAGATGTAGCTCTAAGCCTAGACTGAACAGTTCCCATGAGAAAGACCTTTAGACGTTTCCATACACACAACGCGTGCGAAGCCGCAGACAGAAACTTGTTTACTAAATGGAAAATGAGGCTCAAGACCATGGGCTACTCCTGGCCCTGACTAGCACAGAACCAAAGCAAATTGCATAAGCATAAGAGATGCTTAAGCATATACTCAGCAGTGGGTTAACAAGGGCTAATGTGATGATGAAGATGATGATGATGCTAGTAAAGCACAAACATCATCATCAAGCAAATGCTCTTGAGCTACTGATAGAGCTGATTGAATGCCTGTAACTCTAGAGATAATTTGATCCTGAATTTTATCTAGGATAGGTAGATAGAAATACAAATAATATACAAAAGAAAACATATGTCAGGTTAGATTACGACTTTGGCTAATACCATTGCATCTCTACATATTATTTTATACAACACACAGAACAGAACTTCTAGATTCCGGCTTTTAGATTCTACAAAGTAACTATAACGAAGACTCTGTTTACAAACTGTACAGTAAAATCCTATTTTAAACATGAGTATGGCTGATCAAACCTAATCAGGTTAAGTCAGGGAGTTAAGCAGTGCATAAAAATGTTCACTGGTGCAAAGCTAATTTGTCAACTGATGCTTGTGATACTGTGTTTTATTATACTGTGCCAAGGGTATTCTTCCAACACAATGGTTATTAATATAATGAATTATTGATATGATAGGATAACCATGTAGGATTGGCTCATGCTTATCTAGATAATACCTACTTCAAGATGAATGTGCTCTGTCTTATGTACAAAGATAGTAGAGTACACATATTTACTATTATACATTTCTACATAGGATGAAGCTAGGATGATCTAAACTTTATGCTTTTTATTATTAAATTATTTAAACAAATAACTACTAAGTCGCACATCAAAAATAATTTACAAACAACATTGAAATTGAAATTTCGATAAATAGCAATTAGACCTGGAATTTGGTTTTATATTCTTTAGAAATTGTCTTTGCCAACCAGATATTGACATTAGCTGGTATTGACCAGCAGGGGTGGGCTACAGCTATAAGGACTCTTGAGAACTAGATGTGAATTGTGGGCACTGAAAGTGTTAGTTTAAAATGATAATAGTTACCACAAATTTTGAGTGGTGCCTCTAATTCCAGCAGTATAGGTTGCTGCAGGAAGATTTCCCGTGACTTGGTGCAGAGGCCGCGGACCTCTGACTCTGACATCTGTACTGTCTTCCCCGGCCTGCATCCTCGAACTGGGAAAAGATACATTGATCTTACTAACAACATCAATCCCCAGTCATATAACAGAATGAGACATCACAAGTACTCTGGTTATTCACTAGACACTGTTATACTTACAAGCGCATACAATTCACTATAAAAACAATAATTTAAACTAAATTTAAGCAGAATGTACGATGCAGCAGATTTTGATGACTGATGATACTATTTTGATAAAAATTTTATATTTTTATTCATATTATTGCATGCTTATCTGTAATAAAGTTTAAATATAAATCATTCCACATTCCATTGGATTCCATTCCACAAACACTTCCTTTTCAATTTGATGCAACATGCTCAACTTAGTTACAGGAAATATTTTCACTAACACAGGTGATTTAGAGTCTAAGTACCAACATTAGGAATCACAAATGGTATTTGTTCAACTTCAATGTTTTAGTTTGCAGAATGGATATGGTCCTTGTACAGGATTAGGGTCACTTTATCATTTGGTGCAAGTAATTGGGTTGGATATTTACTTTCGAAGTGGTTGAAAGGCAAATGAAAACCCAAAAGAAATACGAACACTATTTTATGATCGGATAGGAGCTAATAACTTAGCAGAACACTAAAGAATAAAGAAAAAAATATCTAGCTTATACTTCGGCAAGAATTTTGGGTTAAACCATACATTCTCCTGAAAAGATGTCTTTGAATTTCCCTTTTCTCCTTGCTGTTTCCTGTTGCAGTCTGTATACTGTAGTAACCCGTCAATAAGCAGCATAATAAGGTAAAATAAACATGTTTAAATCAAGTAAAGTATACATAAATAATGCGACTAAAGCATAAATAGGCCTATTGAAGGTGCTCCATGCTATGATTACTGTCATCCTATTGGAAAATCTATTCTTGCGATGCCTTCTAGCGTAAGGCAAATGGTGTATCTCTACGATAAAAGTGGATATCTGCTGCTGCCCTTCTAATATAACTAACATCCAAAGAAAAATTTGATAAGAATTGAGGATAATCGATTTATTTATGAGTTTGACGTTTCTATACCTACTAGTAAGTGATAATTACGCAACAAGAGCTTACTGAGCGAAGATCCATTATATTGAGGATAAAGTTTATGAGTAATAGGATTAAAATAAGTGACGTTATGGAATAAAAATGCATAAATACCTTCTAAAAGTCTGTGAATTAGACTGTCAACATTCAGTTCGTCAGCCATATTTACTACACCGAATATTTTACGTCAATTTTTTTTCACTGACACACAAAAGCACGCACACACAGCACAACACAACTGCCGATGCTTGTTGATGGTTTTTTCTTGGACAGAAAACGTTTCGTTTTACGCTGAAATTAGTTGACAAGTATAAAACAGGGTTGTGGCATGGACGAAAGAAATCGTCCTTCGGCGATATAAATTTAAATTTACATTAGAAGTTCCGATACTGGACAAAATAATATTTTGCCGAATAAATCACACCAGAGAAGAGGAAAAGTAAATGAACCAAGATGGGAACAAAAAAAGAAAAATGAATGAACCGAAATGCAACAAACAATGAGAGCCACTATGACGAATAATATCACAAGATTCACAAGTGGCATTGGTCAAGTGAGGACTTTACTTGTTTAATCATTTGAATGGTAGGTATAGGTAACAGGACCGCATCCATCTCTTTGTTAAAATAAATTCTGTTAAACTGAGGTTAAACTGCTCACGGTTATCAGATAACAGTCAAAAAGAAAGAGAGATTGATATGGACAGTTGGGAAAATAAAAAAAAAATTGAAAAATAAAGCTTAGGTTAGCAGGGATAGAAGTTTCGTAAAATCTTTCAGCACAAATTTCAGGTCATACATAGTTTCGAAAATTAATTACGAGATCATCTATCAGTCAGACAAGAAGACAATCATTCATCAGAAAACCAGCGTTGCTCAACTTTCTGTGGAGCAATATTAAGCTGAGGCAGGACCTTATTGGTTCACTTCACTATTTAAGTAGTATTAATTAGATTTGTTTTTCTTTTTTTGTATCTTTCTGTGTACCTACTGTGTATGTGTGTGTGAGCCAATAAAATGTATTCTATTCTATTCAAATTTACCAAATTCCTTAATGCTAACAAGAAAGTGTTTTCACGACGTTTTCTGAGACAGCTGTAAAATGCTTGGGTGAACAACTGGATTAATGACCTTTGAGTTTTATAAAGCTTCCCATGCGTTATTAATCTTAATTTACTTCACGACTTGCACACCCTCTTAGTTTATCAGAAATCCGTAATAGAAGATATTCGTATTTATGTCTGGATACCAATTTTACTCGAGATACTAAAAAAAGATAAGTTTTCTGATAAACAAGTGTCTTATTCCGATTGGATTCACAGTAAAGTCATTTATAACGGGATATTTACCATGATTCGATTTTTGAGTTTTCCAATATTTCGAATCAAAGTAAATGGGAGGGGGCAAGTTTATATTATGGAGGATGAGAAAAATATGAATTGTAGGTAGACTCAAGGTTCCAACTTCAATGTGTTAAGCTTCACGATCTCTTAACAGCACAAAAATTAAAACTTTGTAACAAGGTTATTATAATTATTACTTATTATTAAAAACCGAAGATAAATAATTGACGGCACAATTGTAAAGGAATGGAAATGATTTAAAACCTGTTTAAAACATATTCATCGGGAATTTTTGTAAAAGTTTCGCCTTGTGAGGTTTTGTTTTGGACGCGGAGGGATTCTTGAAAAATGTGATCGGTAACAATAAAAATATATATTTTTAGCGGTTTTAAGTGTTTTTTTGATGCTAATGATGATTTTGACGACGGCATAATTAACAACTTCAACTCCAATTGAAAATCAGTGTTATTGTCTTTGCATAAAACACAAATTCTATTTTTTACCAAATCGTCCATGTACAAAACAAATTCCGATATGTGCATAAAATTCACCAAATACTTTTTTACAATCACTTGGCCAATTTTTGATTGCCACAAATTCGAATAATAATCGACTTCCAGACAAAATTTACATTACACATGACTGTTTTTTCCATAGACTTTTGACAATTTTTTCACTACGTTTTTCTTTCGTCGTGGAACATAAAAAAGAAGCCAGAAAAAAAAACTTTTTTCCTTCAAAAAAATGCACATAATGTATCTTCACACTCAGCTACGGAACCTACCGATTAAGGAGTGTACCACCACCCCAGGGGGGAATTTCTTCCGTCCACGCAATGAAACGTTTTTGAACTCCTTAATAGGATGATTTGGTTATGTTGTGATCTATATACAATACTAGCACTTAGCAGCGCCTCGCGGTTTCACCCGTGTAGTTCCCCGTTCCCGTGGGAATTCCGGGATCAAATTATAATGTGCCTATGTGTTATTCCAGAATATAATCTATCTATGTGCCAAATTTCATCCAGATCCGTTCAGCCGTTCTGGCGTGATTAAGCAACAAACATCCATCTATCTATCCATCCATCTATCTATCCGTCCACCTATCTATCCATCCATCTATCTATCCATCCATCCATCCATCTAAATTTTCGCATTTTTAATATTAGTGTGATTGTTCTGTGTCAGCGTCATATCATCATAGCGCAGCTAGTATTATGTCTGTGGTTGTGTGTGATCTTATTTTATCTGTTTTATCTTATTTTTGTAAATTTCAACATCACAATTTGCACTGTAAATTTTTATTTTTGCATCAGTATAAGCGACTGTAGGTAATTATATATATAGCTGCAGTAGTTACCGAGACATTGGAGTCAGATTTATCCAGTAATTGCCCGGTAATGTTGGGGCTACCATACTTTAAATAAATAAATAAATAATGCTGGACAATTCACACAACATTATCTAGCCCCAAGCTAAGCAGAGCTTGTGTTATGGGTACTAGATAACTGATATACATACAATACATAGATAGATATTTTTTATTATACATAGAAAACGACCAGAACACCCTGAACAAATGCTATATTATATTTTAAATTTGCCGCGCATTTTCAGCATATCTCTCAGTCAACAGGAATAAGCTTCTTGCTCTCAGTAGCTCCTCTCAGTAATCAATCAGACGAAAGTTATTTCACGGTTATATTATTTCCCATCACTACAACCTCTTGTCTTTGGTGTGATTGCCATTCGTTCCGTTCACCATAAGCAATGTAGACTAACAAGAATAATAGACAAAACGAGTTTCGTTTTAAAATTCTATTTTGCAGGGAAAATGTCGCCGTTCTTGATTGTCAAGTTATTTTCTCATCGTAATGTTCCGTTCTGGCGCATAGTATGTGTGAAACGCCGAGGTTTGGCGTGTGCGTTCTATTTTATTTTAGACAAGACTTGACGGCTGTTTAAAAAAACTTCATGGCTTTATTGTTCAAGTTCCTAAAACATTGTTCGGGTTTTTCGTAAACAACACGAACAAAACACTGTGAAATATCAATGCAGTTATCAGAAATTCTCCGTCGGAGCCCTTGGTAAAAGTAGGCATTGCATCACGGCAACCTAAAAGTATGAATTCCGGTGGGTCCCCAATGGCTGACAAGATGGATAGCGATCGGAGCTTCAGCGGTGAGAGCACTAGTAGTTCTTCCGATAGTACTAGCAGCGGAAGCACCGACGGAGATGAGGATGCTTTGGAGACTGTCCGCATCCTGGGACACACCTTCGACCTGCCTCAAAGCCTATGTGAAGACTACTCACTTTTCAAGGAAGTCTTCTCCATGAATACTTTTGAATCTCTTGAAGATACAGAGAAAGAGCACCTCAAGACTTTTTTACCAACATTCAAAGAAAATGATAAAGAAGAAACAGAGACCACCCTCAAAATGATTTTTGACTATGAGCCTATGAAATTTACTTCACCACTTAGTGATTTTTACAATGACCTGAAACTGGGTAACTTTAGACCAGATTTGGTGAAAATGAGAAAGCTATTAGTAAAGGCTAGGAAAAAGCAGCAAAGGAAAAGGGTATATAAAGTGTCTTTAATGGAGTTACTTAGTATAGTTTTCATTTAGTTAAAATCAATGTACATTTTCAGATGAGAGAGCATTATGCTAAATTATTACCTGCCATGTTGGTGTCCCGTGAAAGGTTGTTAGCAGCAGTAAAAGGGGGTCCACCGGGGCCTGCTCCCTTCCTTCCCAGATTGCCCCCTAAACCCACACTCACCCTCACACCGGGTCAAAGATCCACATACCAAAGAGCAAAACAGAGGTATTTTGATGAGCTGAATGCTGTAAGAAGTGAAGTAGGAGGTGATTCTTCTGAGGATGATAACTTTCCAGAAGGACCAGATGAGACATTCAGTGAAAGGAAACCTGTTTCACCCTCCCCTCTTGAACTAGTAAGTATACGATGCTCTCATTATTTGGAGTTCATTTTCTCTGTAACCTATGCCCTCTGCACATAGGTACCAGAAATATACATTGTTTGAAGACAAACATAAAACTAGCTGTGCCCCGCGGCTATACTTGCATAATTTTATAAAATTAGTTTAGTCCATGCATTATTCTAGAACCTAAACTATCTACATACCAAATATCATCTGAATAGGTCAAGTAGTAAGTAGTACAGAAATATATGGTATGATAACAGACATTTGCACAAACTTTTGAATTTATAATAACACAGACATTGATTTATTTGCTGCTCACCACACAATTAAAACATTGTCAACCAGTGTTTCATATGCTTGTTATAGTTTGACAACAGTTAAAACATTTGGTTAACCTCATGTTTTTGCTTGTATGTGGAGAAACCAAGACTTGGTTCGTAAAACAAATAATCGAAACTTAACCAGAACAAGTGCTTTAAATGCTATATTATGTGCTTTAAATGGGAGTGTAGTCCCTCTACGCAAAGTTAGAATTTGAAATAACTTTGTATTTTTTACAAACCAAGTCTTGGTTTGTAAAAAATACAAAATTATTTCAATTATTGTATACAAAGCATTTAATACACCAGATATAGTACTTATCCTGATTAAGTCTTCTTTAGTTGTTTACAAACCAAGTCTTGGTTTCTCTACACAAGTAAACATACTAAAGGTTAAAAGGTCAAATTATAACAAGCGGATTAAAAACCGGGTGTGTTTCAAATTCTTTTTAAACACTTCTAACTATTCTCTCAACAAGTTAGTTTCTAGAAACAATATTTTCTAGAAACAATATTAAGTAAACAATTTGTTTTGTACTTCCAGGAAGAAGAACAATCTGTATTGGGAACTCTCTCAGGGTCCACCCAAACTTATCCAGAACCTCTATTAGATGAGAAAGAAATGGTGGCGTTTCATAAACTTAGGAGAATACAAAGAGAGGTATAATTGTTTTTGTTGGTTCTTGTAGTGTTTGCAGGAACTCAATGCCATGCAAACATACACTAGCTCGCTACATCCACGTATTGCAAAGCAGCACACACCCGCCAACGGTTCCCGAGCAACTGGCGTTCCCGCGGTACGGACTTGCCTGACACGTCAGTTGACCATGTCAACTGACTGTCTGTCACCCGTCAATGACGTATGACAGTGACAGCTTGCTTTGGCAATACATGGACCACGAGATAGTGTATGTTTGCATGGCATTGAGTTCCTGCAAACACTACAGTTCTAATTGTTTTTGAGTAGCTTTATCATGCTGTGTGATTGTTTTATGCCACAGAGCAGATATAGAGAGATGTTGTAAGTAGATTTCCAGGAAAGAATAATTGACAGTTTGCAGGGTGAGTAGATGTTAGATCTGGCCTACTTTTTATTTTCCATCAACCGTTCAATAGCAAATCTGCTCACTTAATTCTTGGTCGTTGTTACTGTGAGGTAGAAAACAACGAAAAAAACAACGTGTTTGACTACCTCACACTTACAGCCAGTTTTTTATCTGCTTGTTATAATTTGACAATAATTTAAACAAAAAGGTTAAACTACTGTTTAATTATAGCAAGCTGATGAAAAACCAGATCAAGTGTCACTAAGTGTATACATCCCTGTTATATGGATGTAACAGGGATGTATTCAGAATTTTCTTACCAAAATAGATAAAAAGACGTATCATGGTGGTTTTAATAGAATACTCCCTGTATTCTATTAAAACCACCATGATACGTCTTATTTATTGATATTCTGATAAAATCCTTGTCATGCAGAAAATATTTAAAATTAATTATTTACAAAATTTGGCGTCCATTATGAATAAAGATTATTAATTTGTCTATTTTAAATGTGTATGTTTTGTTAGAAAGACTTATCAAGATTGTTTACAACATATTAGCATGAATGATGATGAAGCATAGCCGTGTTACACTCGGTAAAATAATTGGATTCTAATTACGGCCCTGTCTTTTTGTTATGTCACCGTTGACGAAGCTGTGCACAGGACGAACGCTGACATTACACTGACTAAGGTCACGCCAACTGTGATGACGTCAGAACCTAGTTGAGAATCACAGTGCACAGTTGCTTAGGCCGCCTCCTCTCTGTATCCTGTTCTATGTAATATGCATTTCAAAGACTGATGTGGCGCGGCGGGCGTATGTCCGCCTACGTCGCAGGTGCGGGTTCGATACCACCTTGGGACAAACATTTTGTACGATGTGTAAAAATATTTGTTATGGGTGTTCTGGGTATTTCTTTGTAATATAAAAAATATCTATCTATGTAATGTACTCTAATTCTAATAAGTATAATCAATCATCATGTACCCTTAACTTAACACAAGCTCGGCTTAGCTTGGGAAAAGATGATGCTATGTGAATGGTCCAGCATTATTTTTATATCTTTGAGACAACTGACTTAAATAGAAAAGGGCACATACTTAAAGCACCGGGACTTGAGACGAGCTTAAATCAATGGCATCAGTAACGGAGACGCGGGGCTTCGCGCATCTCGTGTGGCGTGGCGTCTTCCCTGTCTCCAACGCCATTTATTCATATAAATAACAAGCCCGCCCCGGCTTTGCACGGGTAGATTAATATATTAATATGCTAGCCTATGACACTCAAAATAAAATAAAATAAATGTTTATTGCAATTACTTTAGAAACTATACATACAGGTTCTGGAGTCACCTTTTAAGCAAAGTTTGCTTGTGTAGGAAGACCCCGCTCTTACCATTAATACAAAAACAATACTATAGTACACTACTCAACAAAGTCTAGGGAACAAGGATATTTTAATGTATATTTTTAATTCAACTTTTTTTTGTCCCAGATGTGATACATCAAAAGAAGCGTAATTTATTCTTGATTTCAGTTATGCAATTAAATAAAAAGCGTTCATATAAAAAATTAAGGTTTAATTAAATAAACTAAAATAGTGCCTAAACAAAAAAATCTTCAAATTTCAAAAGCATGACGCTTACGTGGAAATGAAATGAAAAAACATTCTTTGCAGCTGTTTAATAATCCGTTGCACCTCCCAGGGCATTAGCCACGGCTCTACATCGGCATGGCATGCTGAGTATCAAGTTATCAATTTGTCACCTGTGGAATAAGGTTCCATATTCTGGAAAGATGCTAAAAAAGTTCTTCTCCCGTGTTCAAATTTTGAGGAAAATCACTGAAAGCTCTTCTTCCGAGTAAATCCCATGCATGCTCAATTGGATTGAGATCGGCGGACTGAGCAGGCCACTCTTATACCGTGATATTGTTCTCGCTGAACACATTCATCACCTGCCTTGCGGTGTGTGGGCGTGCATTATACTGCATGAACACGAAATCTTGGCCAAACTGCTGGTGGTGGGGGATGACCATAGGATGCACTACCTGTTCAATGTATTGCTCTGCATTCAAATTGCCTCGTTTGCGAACGAGATCAGTTCTCCCACCCAGGCGAATTTCAGCCCATATTATGATCGTTCCTCTTTGATAAGGATGAACTTCCTGATGATTTCGGAGTCGACTTTGGCGACCAGGAACACGCCAAACACGCACTCTCCTTGAATCAGGATGAAATCCGAAGCGAGAATCATCGGAAAAGAGAACACGTGCCCACTGATTGTCGGTCCATCGCAATTGTGCATTAGCCCACAATAAACGACGCCCTCGATGAGATTGACTTCATGTAATCTTCTCCTGGCAGTTTGGTCACTGATAACCACTTGGTGCTGGGACTGGAGTCTTCCTACCAACTGGCGAGCTGTAATCTGGGGCTGCCTTCTTGCAGCATTTTGCAGAAATCGATCTTGTCTCTGGGTAGTGACCCTGTATCTTCCTCAGTGACGTTCGGCTACATCTCCTGTAGCCCTTTAGCGTGCCCATAATCGGCAAATCACGCTTGGCTGTGTGTGAACAGCGGCCGCAATATCGCGTTGACTGCGTCTAGCTTCCAACATACCCACAGCCCTAAGCATCTCTTCCCGCGTTAAATGACGACGTGACATAACGCTTAGAGTTTCAAAAATGTCGAAAAAGTAGGCGGTAATGGTTTTTCACAAGAATAAAAATCGTACATGACAAAAATCACAACAACTTTATGCTAGCAGACCCCTTACTCTGCGACCAAGTTCGGTTTTTCCTTCTTATTTTGAAAAGCTTTCGCACTTTTGTTTTATTTTTTCTTTTTCTTATTTCGAACAAATGATTTATTCCTCTTCCAGCCTTAATTTATAAATTATAGTGACCAGTACTTTTTTACGAGTTTTCACAAAAAAGTTGAAGTATTTTTGTTTGTTCCCTAGACTTTGTCGAGTAGTGTATTTGCTTTTCGAGATGTAGCTACCAAACTAAGTTACGACTTAAAACTAAAATAATGATCAAACATTCTTATATTAATTAGACTAAGAATAAGGGGTTGAAATTAATATTAACAAATCAATAAAACAATGTTCTTAAACAAAATTAGAGTCTCATCCTTTGCTTAGTACCTATATGTAGATTGATGTACTTACCTAAGTAGATAAATCAATAATGCTTTACAATTCAAACATAATAACATGTTTGAATTTAGTGCGGCTGCGCCGCCCAACGCAACGCGCGACGCCCGCGTCTCTGTAAACGAGGTCTAACCCCCATATCTTCAGTTGTTAACTTGTTACCTTGCTGTCGATGAGTATTCGGGGGTTAAAATGGTTTCATTGATTGCAGGTTCACCCAGAGCTTAATGTTAATGGCATAACATTGCAAGAAATAGAGCAGAGAGTGTATGGTGGCAAAAAAATCATGTTTGGTGTACCCAAGTCAGAATCTCCTGTACAAAAACTAAAACGAGGTCTCAAAAGAGATTCCTTATCCAGAGGAAAAGTTAGTGAAGGCAAGACTATCAAGAAGATAAAAGAGGAGAATGATGCTGATGGTAAAGCGAGTATTAAATGTGAAAATGAATCGGACTCTGAGAGTTCTTCGTTTGTGGACCCTGGAACCAGTCCGAAGGCATCAACATCTTTGGAGCAGGTGCAAATCAAGCAAGAAGTGATCGATGATGCGGAGAGTGAAAACTACAACACTTCAATGTTTGTATTTTTATCTCGCTTCACACTATACTATAACACTAATATAGACTACTTTTTAACCCAATAATAACGTGTCAAGCCGCGATTAGAAACTTGTTTACTATAAGGGCCTTATTTCGCCGGGACGCCACGGCGACGTCGCTGGTAACAGTGGTAACATACTCAAACTATCCATCCCATATTGTATGGCAGCTAACTCACTTGGCGACGATTTGGCAACGTCGTCTGCCATACGTAGTTTGGAATACGTCGCCGTGGCATCCCGGTGGGATAGGGCCCTAAAAATGAGTTTTGCATGGTGATAAAGGTGTCATGTCATACAATTTTTATTTCCAGGGATAACTATAGTCTACCTTCTGAGATTGTGATAAAAGAAGAACCTGGGGCAGATCCAGATGTCAGTCAGAATTCTGGAAAAGTTCATATACCTATCAAATTAGAAGACTTAGATGGAATAGGTAAATATTTCTGTTTATTTCAAATGAATTCTAGTAGCGTGGTTATCAAAAGTCCACCTGAATTAAGAATGTATTGTTTATGAGAATCCTTTTATTAAGACAAGTGGTAAAATCCATCTTCCTGTTTTTGTCTGTTAAATTGCATTGTTCTCCTCTGAGAAATCAGGCTGCATCATGCTAAAAAGAAAAGTTTCGTCTATGGTCTTAACTTACGCCCAATTACACATGCGCGATTGAACATTCAGTCAAAGGGCATGTACTGCGCTTGATTTCTAATTGTCACTAAGAACCGTATTATAAAAGCTTACTCAGTTATAGATGTGCTTGAGTGACGATTATGCCAAAGAAAAGCGTTACTCAACTGTAGATTGATGATGACTGAGCAAGCTTACATAATACGGGCCTAAAAGGCCTTTGGAGGTCGGGTCACTATAATGTACGACAATTTATTGTACGGTCGAATAATGTACACCTTGATAATCCGTGTCAAATTTTGACACTGATTATCAAGGTGTACATTATACGGCCGTACAATAAATTGTCGTACATTATTGTGACCCTGGAGGTCTATGTTCACCTGTGGACGATTTCTGATGACACAAAATCTGTTCCATTATAAAAAATTCTGACAGAATTGATATCTGTTGCAGACATGATGGCCCTACCGATCCAACTAGCCGACGAAGCCGGTGACGTAATTGCAGTAGACGCATCAGCATCGGTGATCCAAGATGGAATAGACCGATCGGTGGAAGTAGACGAATCTCTAACAGAGACCACGCACGCTAGCTTCTTGTCTCTGGTCCGCGCGTTGTTTCCCGCGAGAGACGCGCATCGGGCGACTAGACAGCAGCTGCATGCGAGGTGTGGAGCTGTCTTGAAGTCGCCGATTGCACCGCTTAATACTTGGTATTCTTGTAAGTGTCACAACTTTAGTTCATGCACAGCGTTTGTTGCCTTGGTTAGAAAAGAGGAAAAAAGAAAAACAGACAGTAAATGACATGAAATAGTTATCGCATTCGTTAAATATTTAAAGTTAATTCCTTGAAATTTAATATTTTAATGTTTGTTTGGTTGAATTTTAACGAGGCATTTGTTGGATTGGAAGTAATAATAGTCGATAAATACTGATATTACATTCGATAGAAAATAAATACATAAAAAACAATAAAATAAAATACATACAATTCAGTATTAA
This sequence comes from Eupithecia vulgata, assembly GCA_946478455.1. Classification (NCBI taxonomy): domain Eukaryota; kingdom Metazoa; phylum Arthropoda; class Insecta; order Lepidoptera; family Geometridae; genus Eupithecia; species Eupithecia vulgata. The sequence continues at coordinate 3,227,163 of OX297874.1, forward strand.
TAAAAAAAACTAGTTAGTGGTTAAAAACACAATATTTTCTAATTTTAGTGTCGGACGATTGGTGTGCAGAGCTGGATTCGGCTTTGGAGTTTCTTTCTGGCGAAAGAGGGTCTCATCCTGACGATTTCGTACCCTACCTACAGTACATGCAGAGAACACAGGTATAAATCATAACTGTTAATCTGGCTATTGTAAATAGCTTATTTTTATCGACTTCAGGATTAGGTTCTATGTATTTTTATTTAGTATACGTATGTTATATATCATTGAGTTCTCCGTCAATCATGGACCGATTTTTATCATTATCGATTTATTAATATTTTTTTCTTTTGTATAGAGGATTCCAAATTGATCCCATAAAAAATCCCCAAGGGATTACTATTTATCCCTTCCAGCTCAAAAAACAACAAAATTCTTTTGAAAAATCACGACTAGCTACAGCAATTCTGATCATATCTTCGGAAATTGAATTGAAAACCGTTACTTTTACTGGGTACAATGTTTTATGTTCTTATCAGTTCTGATCTTCCTACCCGTAAGACTTGACCACTCACGCCACATCTTGTATACTACAAACAGCTTTCTAATTAGTAATTAGCCAATGAGAATTTTGGTCTCTTCTCTTCGGCCTCGCACTTGCCGTCTTTCTACTAGAGCAACGACTCGTTCGACACTACTGGTTTCCGTCACTGAAGCTGGCAGTGAACAAGTTAACTCCAATTTCTTTTAGGTAAACACTGCCAAACACTGTCTATTATAAGTATTGCTGCCAGTAATTTTACATTTTGAGATACACATAACCTAGTTCAGACAAATTTATTATTTTCGACCTTATGATTATAGGACAATAAAACTAATATTTACACTAGAAAATAGATGTATTTTCTAAAAATCTAAGCCATCACCAGAAGGCAGAGTGCCTAGAATGCTGGCAGCATTGCCACAAATAATGACAATTGACTCTAGTTGTTTATGAGGTATACTGGATGCGCTCTCCGTGCAATTCGGATAGTTTAGTCCTAATTTAGTTCTAATTAGTTTTTTTTTTTATTTAATTTTTCAGACATATCAATGGATTGGCGCGGGAAGAGATTGCGACTCGATACTAGATCGACTCTGTGACCGGTGGTTGAGAGCGATGTCGCCGAGACTTTCTACTAAAACCACACCGCCTCCCAAGTATGAACTTGTATACTAACATAAGGGCATATACTAGCACAAATCAATGGATTTGTGTCGATATCAAAGAAGTTTATATGTGGTAAAGTTTAGAACTCACTCTTTCGTTTATATGATTCGAAAACACAGAAGAAAATTGCAAACTTACCCTCTAAGCTTTTACTAAAACCTAAATTTCTCAATAAATACAGAAGTTAAGAAACAAGTAAGATAACATGCTTATTTTTAAGAAAAATTAAGCATGGTAATTGAACTAAGTATAAAGATCATTTTATATGTTGCGTTTTTTAAAATAGTGGCCTAATAATATCCAAAAACATTATTTTTGGGCTTGCGTTGCTCTGCCCTGTCGCGCTTCTATGAACGCGAAATCCTATGCCTATCCTATTCACAAAATGGCGTCAAAGGCTCTTAAATCTTATACAGACTGCTGAAAAGTGACTTGACCAACATATCAATAAAATAGCATTAGTTCTAAATCCGAGGTGAAACAGTCCATATGAACGGGCATTATATTTTTATTCCCTTCGCATTAGGTTCTAAACTAACCCTGCATGTTTTAGTTATCAGTCTACCCGCAAGAGGCGCAGATCAAATAGTTTGGGTAATTGACTTGAATAGGCATAATTATTTTCCTTACTCATTATTTTCTTAAATTACACTGCACATTTACTTCTCAATATGTCCGCAAGAGGCTCTTTCCAATGGGTCTAAAAATCTTAGCGATAATTCAGTGATGAGGTAGTTTAAAGGAAGTGCTTGTACTATTTCTAGATACCCGACATCATGGACAGTTCGGCCGCCGACCAGTACAGACATATCAGATTTCCGTGCGCAAGAGCGGCGGAGATTTACCTCCGCTTCCAAACCGTTTACATATGCACAACATGGGTAAGTTAATGTTGCCTGGGGGAAATGGTACCACAGTGTAATATACTAAGTTGTTGTTAAGTCATACAAGAAAAGGTTACGAGATAGGAGAGAAAGACAAAAGAAAATATAATAGATAGAATGTGTGAAAAGGACAGTAAGAAAGTTCTGAGCACGGAAATGACGAAAGATAGGAGTAGAATGAAAAAAAGAGACATTATCCAGAACCCACCTAGAGTGGGAAAAAAACCAAGCAGAGAATCCGTCTGTGATCTCCAAGCCATCACGCTGCTAGTTCCATTTATAACTAATGTATTCTTGTGTACAGTTATCGTTCAGTGGTGGGTCCTTGCGCCCGGGCCTGGGTATCGTCGGGCTGCGCCGGTACGTCCCTCCTCCTGCCGGACCGACCGCGCCACGCTACCTTCACGTCGTTGGTGCGCGACGCACTGGCGCGGCTGCCCAACGGAGAGGGCTCGAGGCACGATGTACTCACGCTTTTGAAGTGAGTCGCTATTGGTAGAGTAAATATAAACTGGGTAGGCTGGATCAGCAACGCAGCCGCAGTAGTCGACGACCTCTGTGGCGCGGTGGACGAATGTCTGCCTGCGACGCAGGAGGTTGCGGGTGGAGCGTTTGCAGCTCACTTTGCTCCCCACATATTATTATCCCAGAAACTACTCTGATAATATGTTTTTAGACATATGCTGAATACAAATAATGCAAAAAAGGCAATATAAAATTGCAATTTAAATTTCGCTCTAAAACTCCACAATACTAGTGGCGTCTTTTGTCTGTCTTTGACAGAGTATGCCCATAGTATCTTATTTAATAGAATTTCCTTATTAACAAAGAAAATTACAATTAAATACCTAATAGAAACAACAAACAAATTAGAACTAGTATTACTACAATATTGTCAAAAAACTCAGCTGGTTTTTGAAAGCTTTGTCACATCTTAAGGGTTTTGTTATAGTGCTTATCCACACTGAGTATCTATGAAATAAGTTCCCAAAAAATTACAAGAACCCGCGTCCGCAGCTCCACCTAGAGAGAAATACATTAAAGTTTATCCAAACCAAAACAGCGGCGCTACAAACCGTAAGAGGTTCCAAATATTATCGATTAAACCGAATAAGGTTTCGTGGCTTAGTTGGTTAGAGCACACCCGTACTGAGATGGGGCGCGGATTCGAGTCCTGCCGAAATCGAAATTTTTGGGAACTTATTTTTTTTTTGTCACATCTTGTCTGTCAACAATTCGTCACATTTTGTGTCACAATTGTTGACAATGCACTGGTTTTTCGAGATGTTTTTGGCCTCTTGTCAGCTAACAAGAAATTAACAAGACCATAGATTAAATCTTGATCATGAAGCACAACTTGAACTTCCTCTTTATGACTCCGCTTGCGTTTCGCCGCAACTCCGCCAGTGTCTGTGTCAGAGTGAAGAAAGTTCATTCATTTGGATTTTGGATGTCATTGAGACTGAAGTTGAAAGTTTTGAACTTTCATGTCATGTCTTTTAGATACAAAAGTTTGGATGTTTGGATGGATATTTGTTACCTCTTCGCACCATAACGACTGAATCGATCGGGCTGAAGTTTTGCATAAATGTAGCTCTAAGCCTGGAATCAAACATAGCCTATGTTTGAATTAATATAGTTCCCCCATGGTATAGAAATAACCTTTAACCGTTTCCTTTTTATCTTAAAAGACCTAATTAATGTTATGGTGGTCGTGTTGTTCTGCTCAATTTTCATAGCAGAGTCGGTCGACCCTTTGAATCAGCACAATTAACAACCTGTCATTGCGTATAGAATATTTCCTCCAGCGCACTTCTAATACAAACATTTTTTTCACAGAATGTCACAGTACGTAGCTCAGTGTAGCGACCAAGCATTGCTCGGCGCGGTATCGGCAGTGCTAGAGAGGTTCCACACAGCCAAGCGAGATCCTGTCGTGAAGTTCGACCATCGGACGGCCGTGTGGACGTATCTACATAGGAATAGGTATGTAACAAGTCAGGCCGTGTGGACGTATCTACATAGGAATAGGTATGTAACAAGTCAGGCCGTGTGGACGTATCTACATAGGAATAGGTATGTAACAAGTCAGGCCGTGTGGACGTATCTACATAGGAATAGGTATGTAACAAGTCAGGCCGTGTGGACGTATCTACGTAGGAATAGGTATGTAACAAGTCAGGCCGTGTGGACATATCTACGTAGGAATAGGTATGTAACCAGTCATTATCATCGTCTCAGCCAAAAGATGAGAAATGCTGAACATAGGATTTCCGCATTGAGGCTATTGTGAGCTTTCTCTCTTCCCTTCTCTCTGAGAAGAGAGACCGACTAAAGTGGCTGGTCTGTGGTCGACACTCGAAAAGTATTAGCTTCTCGAGGTACAAAATAAGGTTTTCGATTCATCCACAGTGACCACAATTAACCAATGTGATTGGTATTGGGTAATATTACACTTTTGCATCAAATCTATTTGAAGGTGACATTATTTTACTGAAAATATTTGTTAAGTCTGACCACACTAAAAACCGCTTTCCCACCGCCACGCACGGAGAGGCTAACGGCACGTGTGTTTTTCCTCGCTTTGCACTAAAATGTATGTGATAGATAACATCCACTGCAACCCACGAACACGCTACGCACAAATACGACATAAATGACGTCATTGCTACGCTACACGCGTGGGTTCTTTGGCAACGCTGTCAACGCTATGCACGCTATGTATACGTAAACCGGTACGTAGACCTATGTTGTCAAAAGAAAGAAACCACGCAGCTAAAATGCGCCTCAGCTGCTGAACGTACAAAGACTCGCATTTTTGTCAATGTGAAACCAAAATCAACCTCGCGTACCTCCATTTTAAATTGTTATTGTTTTCTGTTTGTTTATTTTATACTTGTACCTGTGTCTAAATAAATGTATTTCTATTCTAACCTTCCGCAGAACCGAAGAAGACTGGATAAAGACCACTGCAGGGCGCACCCGCAAGCCCACGGCCGCCATCTCCCCCCCTCCGTCTCCCTCGTCCCCGCCCGCAGGGCTCCCCCGCGTTGCCCTCGCCAAGCCTACTATCAACAGAGTGGTGGTGCCGAAGGTTAAACCTGTGGACGTGACGTCACCACCACCACTGGTCAAGACGATGAAAGATGTGAATACGCCGCAGCCTGTAAGTACCGGAGCTATTTTTACCAAGAATTCCGAAACAGCTACTACAATGCGACTTAATTCAACCAGATTATTTTAACGGTGGCACCTTTTTACTACAAACAGCTAAGAATAATATCAATCAAATCAAGTTATAGAAAAAAATCCATATGGGTTTATCCGTTTAGGATTTAAGATACCTACATACATCGGCTTTCTCACAGATACACAGACGTTCCTGTTATATCGTAAGGGAACGAGCTCAATCAATTATTTAAACTCAGTTTAATGTTTGGTGAACTCAGTCAGACCTAAACCAAATCATTTAATTTGTGTAAAACCTGATACATTATAGTTTTAAAGATATACTTTAACTTCTTATTTAGATGGAAGTGGACGCCCCCAGCACAGAGGAAGTAATCGAAGCTTCCGACAGCGACGTCGACGTCGACGACACCAGTCTACCCTCCTCCTCACCGCAACTCTCCTCCGCGCAGCTCCTCATGCAAGCCACGCTCGGACAGAAACAACCAATGAAAGCCAAGAAACTCTCCTTCAACCCACCCTCAAAACGAACCTACACTCCTAAACAATTTAACTTAGCTAAGCAGCAAAACAAAGCGGCCCTCATGAGCCAATCAGTGAAGCAAGCTAAGATACTCGCCGAGGCTGTGAAACAAGCTAGCGCGACCTCCCTGAACAAAGCTAACCTAGCCGCAGCGAGGAGTATGGCTAAACAAGCAGCGCTGCTATCAAAAGCATCGACATCCCAAGCACTGCAGGCCGCTATGCAAGGCCAACCTCCGCCAAAAACGGTTAAACTCCCCACTCAGTCGCCGAAGGCCGCGCAATCGCCGAAACAACCGCCGACAATCATAAAAATGCCGACATCACCCATGCACCCCCCTCCATCACCTAAACAAATGCCTCCCTCACCTAAACAGGTGCATTCACCTGGACCCGGATCTCCGTTACAACAATCGCCTAGAGCCAGTCCTGTGCGGCAAATCCAATCAGCGACCAAACCCGCTGCGTCTGCCAAACAACCCCCAATACCAGGAAATCCTATAAAATCACCCTCCCCTAAACCACGTATCGGTGATAAGCAATTACCGCAAGTATATCTCACTAAAGATTCCGTCTCGATAACAGGGAAAGATTTCAAACCACCTAATCAAATGGATATGAAGCCTCATGTCGTGTTTTTGGCACCGCAGTCGCCGGCGCAAGTGTCCTCGCCTAAGCAATCACCGCAATCCCCGAAAATGACGCCACCTCAACCCGTGCACTCTCAGAATCTGATGCCACCCCCCGCGGCGCCCCCTCCACAAACCTCTATGCCCCCACCACAATCACCGGCCCCACAAAGCAAATGTATTGTACAAGGAAAGTTACCACCGAAATTATACCAGAAACAACCACCGCTAATAATTAAACACTTTGACCATCAAAAACCTGCTATTCTATCCAAACCGGTGGTTTCGTCATCGATCAAGACGATATCGCCCCAAATCTCTATACCTATGCTGACTCAAGCGAACGTCCTGTCAAGATCTTCGAGTCTACCGACAATCGTAGCCCCGCATAAGTCGCCGCTTATCAGGCACAAAACATCTATAAAAAGCGACGCCGTAACGAACGTAAGTAAAATCACGTTTTACGAGTATTTTTATTGCTGGAAAAATAATGTTTTTTTACTCTTTGTTTTCGTTTTTAGGTGATGAAAGCGAACGCGTTGGGTCAAACCATATCTACACCTCAGACTGTGATACACTCAATGGCCAATTCGACTGTTATCCAACCACAAAAGGTAAGAGTATTGTGTGTTTCTTTATAATTTTTATGTTTTCAAATTTTCATGTTTTACGTTGTTAATAATATCTTGAGGATACAGGATTTGTAGGTGTAGTTCTATATAGTAGACGACTATTAGCTGCCATAAACTAATAACACCTTCTCCTATAGATGGCGCCTGGAACTCGTTCGTTGTTGATAAGGCCTCCCTCACTGCAAACTTCTGTCACTGCGTCGATTGTTACTCCCACTTCTCAGGTATATCATCATAAACTTATATCCCAACTATTTATCCATCTATTCTAATATTATGTCTATCTAATATATAAGCCAATGTATAATAGATACGCGCAAATCTATGAATTTTTGGAAGTACGCGCAGAGCTAAATTCATACAAACGCACTGCCGACAGCGCCTCGTCGAGGGGATTGCTTTCGTGAAGATGAGTTTCGGTCCGCCTGCGACGCAGGAGATTGTGGGTTCAATTCCCGCCTTGGGACAAATATTTGTGCGATCTAGGTATTTGTTTCGGGTGTTCTGGTCGTTTTCTATGTATAATAAAATATATCAAATAATGTATTAAGTATGTATCTTAGTTATCTAGTACCCATAAAACATGCTCTGCTTAGCTTGAGGCTTAATGCTGTGTGAATTGTCCAGCATTATTATTATCTATTAGGTACCATTCAATTAAAACGCGGACAAATGCTTGTATGCTTGTAATTGTTGTCTTGGAAAGATAGATAGAAAATACTATTTTTGCACACTTAGGCATAAAACAATTTACAAATGAAACACAAACAATAAGTGACAATTGGTGGTCTTATCGCTCAAGAGCGATCTCTGCCAGAGAACTTGGACATCTTGTTGCGGTGTCATATTCTTATGTTAATATGGTATTTTTTCCAGGTTTGTGCGGCAAGAAGAGGTGTGGTCAGAGTGTTAAGTCCTGCTAATCCAAGCACAGGGAAATCTTTGATATCACCGCGAGCGTTGTTACATGGTATGTAATATGATTGACAATTTTTTTATATTCTTTCTCTAATAGATATGTATATGTATGTTTCTGAGAAATACTCTGCCTTTTACTATTTTAATCTCTGTCTTGACTCATGAAGGAGAGTGACATTTAAATTGATGGATATTGAATAAAAATGAAGACCCTAAACTGCTTTCAGAATCACCTACAAGCAAAAAGCGGGTACCAGCACCAGGCACGCCAGCAATCACTACTTTAGCACAGGTATTACAAGTTACAGTTGATAATGGATAATTCTGTTGGTACAAAACCTAAATAAACGTAGCGTAAAAACTATGCATAATTTTTACGCTAGTTTTTTTTAGACTGAACCAGAAGAATCAACACCGATGTACACCAATTAATACCATAATAAATAACACCTAAAAATCTGTAATGAGCTAACGTTCGATTAATAATTTTCAGAGTCCAACTGGTACTGTCGTTGTGAGCTGTGTTCAAACCGCTGTGTCCCCATCAGCGCCTACTCGCACGGTCCAACTGGCTGGCGGCCGGACGCTCCAAATATCCGCCAACCAAACGGTCCACTTCCCTGGAGGCCAAGCGGTCCAGCTCAGCCCGAGCCACGCCCTTCAACTATCCTCCCTACAACTCCAACCTACACTACAAGTCCAACACACAACGCATAGCGTCAGACTCCCCAGCGGTCAAACCGTACCTTTAGCCACCCCGCAAGTCATGCAAGCCCTAAAAGCCTCGAAAACGCAAAACCGCGTGCAAACAACCTCCACCCTAAAACCCATTCAAGCTAACCAAACTGTCATACCCGTATCTTCAGTCCAGCTTGGACAAACTGTGCAGTTTGGCAACCAAACCGTTCAGCTAGCTGGCCAAAGCGTTCAACTAACGGGGCATACGGTGAAACTACCGAGCGGTCAAAGCGTTCAAGTCGCGAGCCCGAATGTTTTACCTCAAAACGTGCAGTTAGGCGGTCAAACGTTCCAAATAGCAGGCGGGAGTATGCAAGCAGTACAAATGGGACAGAGCGCGATGGGAAATGTGCAACTGAACAATCAAACAGTGCAGTTAGCTGGGAGTCAGACAGTGCAGTTACCGAGTGGACAGACGATACAGTTACCCAGTGGACAGACACTGCAGTTGGCTAGCGGAGTGCAATTGGCGGGGCAACCGAAGATGCCTCAAGTTGTTAGAAGCCAGGGTCAGGGAGATAAAGCTGGGAATCAGCCGATTATGGCAAAACTGCTCACCAATGCTCAAGTAAGTTTTATTTTCTCTATTGCACATGTAATCAGTAACTGCTATTCAGTGTTATACGATAGCGTACTGGTTCAACTTGAGACTCAAACGGTGTTGTCTGCATTTCGAAAACCACGGTTTTTTTCAGTCTTTTCCAGTTTGAAAACATTCTAAATTCAAATGATTTTTTTTAACAAGTTGTATAATATGCTTATTCTACATGTGAGCAAAACCCAATTTTGCTCACTGTTTTTAGCAGCTAAGCCACCTTTTTCGAATGAGAGTGGTGAAAAAATACTTATTCAATATCTTCTAATAATCTAACTCTGTAACATCCGGTATTAAGAATCCGGTAATCTCGGTAAAAAGAAATTTTAGTTTAAGGATTTCTGTAGAAAAATCGAACATCGAATTTGGCTAGAGTTGTTATTTTCTTTTTGTAAAGTTGTAGTTTTATTGCAGGGTCAAGTAGTCCCAATAGAAGGCATGGTTGGCGGGAGTAGAATAGTATCGGGTGTCCGGCCCCGACCGCAGGTTCGAGTTATATCGCCGGCTGCGCGGCTGAATCGACCCCTGCTGCTTACCTCCGCGAAACCGCTGCATAATATTATACTACAGGTTAGTGAGTTAATTAAGATGAAGTAGGTCCCAAATCAATTTTAAGGCAAGAAAACACAATTTTTTAAAATCTTCTTTGATGATCCTCGAAAGTTAAGGAGTTTAGTTAGTGGGTTATAGAAGTCGAAACACGATTGACTCAACTTGACTCGATAGAAAAAAATAGCAAAGTTTCCTCTAAATTTTCATTTTTACTACGGAAAACCAGTTTCATGTGCTAGTTATTTAACATATTTTAATGAAATGTCGTCTAAAAAATACTTAACTAAACTCTTAAAAGGATTATAGTTTTATTTTTATTAGAAAGAGTATTATTTTAGAGCAATATCAAATTTATAAATAAAAAGCAGTGAAATTGCGCGCGGGTCGGTTCTTGCCCCCCTTTCTCGCCTTCACCGCGCGGTGTTCGCTCGTCCTTGTCTCGAAAAAGCGAACCTACTTCGACTTAATGTATTGGTGGTGGAGATAAGGTATATGGTTTAGGTGGAAGTACTATGTCCGCAATTGGACTCGATTCGGTTCATTATGCGTTGTTTTTGCTAGCATAGCCAGCCTAACTTCGTCCAGTAGCGCTGAATCTTCCCGGGGTCTTTACAGGCTTCGCGGAGTGACCGCGGCAAGTTGAGGATTTCGGTTCGTTGTGCTGTTACTCCCTTACAATACGCAAATGACGTGTACTTACAATACAAGTCATTTCCGTAAATGCGCGTTCTAATGTTATAACGTTATTCATATTCGAGATTCAAAGTTGAATAGCCGGGATTTTCAATGTGAAATTATCTTGTGTTCTGTAAAAATTAGTTTGTGACTTTATTGTACATACACACCCGATCTGCTTACTTTGGGGCTAGGCTAAATGAATCCTTTGTAAAAATGTCAATAAATAATAATAATTAATTGTATTTTCTTCACAGAGCGACGGAACCGCGGTACGAGTGACTTCTTCAGGTGGCGCCAGTACCGCTCAAACAATAGTTATAAGCAACATGTGTGAGTATTCATAGTTGCTTGCCTAGCTCTCAAATACAGGGCTTAAACTAGAAAATTTGTTAAAAAGCTCATAAAGGGTAGTAAAGCTACCCTCTATGAGCTTTTTTACAATCTTAGAACGAATCGGCTAATCAGGAGTGGGATGACGTGATGGTTAATAAATTGATTGATTCCTTCCTACCACCCAAACTCGTGTAACAAACCACACGAGAAAATTTATGATTTTTTAATGATTTCAGCGGCCCAAACCGTCACGACCCCTACAACGACTGCGCCCGTGCTCAAATTACAACAGGTAATTATTGTTAATCTACCAAAAACTTAATCCAATCCCGCACAGTTATGACTTCAGCGACAAAATTTGAAATCTTGAAAAAACACGTTTTTGCAAGCATCGTACCTTTACTCTGGATTCTGCCAGGTTAGGATATTCACCTAATTACAAAAAGGGGTTAAGCTTATAGAGCTGATTACGTCATTTTGGATTATTTTGATTGCGTTTGTCACCATCATTAATGGATTTGTTACGTGATTCATTTATTGGTGACTTGATTCATTTATTTTATTATGTGATTCATACAGTTTTGTTTATGCTTTATTTTTGTCATCGTTTTATAGGTCAATCCAATCCAACAAGTAAAAATCGCGCAGGGAATTAAAATACAGCAGGTGATATAATAATTTCATTGCATGGTGGTTGAATTTTCTTATTTAATAATAAGTAATACTTAATTTTAAATTTTTAACACTAGAGGTTTGAATGCATGGTTTGGAATTGGTTAAGTTAAAGCTCTTTAAATAATACGGTTAAAGTAAATGCATGTAAAGGATAACAACTTTAAACGTAACTTTGAACTTGTGTGCCTGGCTGTCTCAAGCAGACGGTAGTAGGGTGTCGGTCTGATAATATTTATAAGCAACTTAGTTCACAAGAAAAAAGCGGCATGTAAATTAAGCTTACTGATATGTTAACTTTGCGTAGAATTAAAACTTACTTGATCCTTACTGCCTGAATGAGGTGTTGGCTTATGGTTTCTATTGAGCGGCTCACTGGTACTATAACTATCTAACCATACCCCACACCAAACTATAAAGCGACTCGTGTAGGTACTGTTCATTCGACGCGGCTATTTAATGTGTCTTTGAAATAACTGATAGTTTGATTGCACGTTGGATACTTTTACTTCCTTTACTATTCTGCTTTTTCTTATTTCACACTAAAGCACGGTAATTATGTATGTCTTGTCTATTTTTTACATTTGCACGTCGAAACGGCTGAACGGATCTCAACAAAAGTTGGTAGGGAACCGTAGATTGTTTTCCGGGGAAGGATATAAAGGATAGGTACTTTTTATTCTGGAAAGTTCGTGCGAAGCCGCGGGCAGAAACCCGTGCTGACATAAAGTTCGTCTTCTATTGAAATAAGTATCTGTCTACCTACCAACGAAAGTTACATCATTATCAGGCTATGTTAGTCCACTGCTGGACATAGGCCTCCGCTAATGAGCGCCAAAGCGCCCTGTCTTCAGCTTGACGCATCTAGCATCTGCCAGAAGTCTTTGGCAGGTCGTCATCCCGCCTGGCTAGAGGGTGTATTTTACGTACGTTTACCAAGTCATATTCTACTCCCCAAATATATGTTTACCCCAACAACGGTTGTCGGTTCTTCGCATGATATGGCCGGCCCACTCAAACTTCAGCTTGCTAATAGTTACACCATTAAAACTTTGTTGTTTTAATAGTTATTGTCTTTACAGGGCCAAGTCGGAGCGACACCGACATCTAGCGGCGTCCGCAGTGTACTAATGGACGGGCAGCAACTGAAGCTCGTCTCGGGCAGACACGTCTTGGCCAGAATCCTCAGACCAAACCACCCCCCACCCCAGTGATTGTGCATACTAGAATTAAGGTATACAGTTTTTGTAAATTATTTTGTTAGGTTAGTTTTTTTGTTAAGTCGGGTTGAGATGTGACAAATGACGGAAATGAGAGTTAATAAAGTATTATTGAAGTGTTGTTTAGTAGTTTTGAAGAGCTTTCTACAAGGTAGGGTGTTGGTTTTCGCGACATAGGTTATCTCTTGGTGGCAGTGCTGATCATTTGAAATTGGAGGCTGAAACTTGGAGATGATGCTTACTGAGGATGGGTCATCAAAATTGGATGGCAACAAAATTCTATTAAAAATTGAGATGATATTTTGCTCAAAATTAAGAAGCTATTGAAATAAATTAATTTTAATAAATTGCAGTGACTTGTTGATAAATACGCCGACAGTGCATGCTTAGTGAGGCCGTGCACCAGACATACTACGACAATAGGGTATGTAACTTCAAAAAGCTGATTCCTTTTACGTATTCTCTATTAATATAGAAATACATATATCAGCATATTTATTTTTGTATTTTTAAATTTACTCATGTGATATTAAATCATTAGAAAACTAGATATTTTCTAAACGTGACGTCACCGTCCGCCTTATTACGCTGAAAGTTTTTTTTTCACTAGGCACAACACACATACAACAAACATGGTTTTTATCATTTCTTTGTTTTGATTGGAGGAACAGAAGCACTTTGACTTCACAAACTGAAGGGTGACGTTACAGAAAGAAACGCCAGCCTCTTTATAACCCGAAACTGACTGCAGTTTTTTTGGGTAATGAAATATCGTAAAAAAATATTTCAAAAATTGTATGCATATACCGTAGTGCCACATTTGAAATGCGACACATAGGCTCGCTACATGTGGCGAGGTAAATGTGGTGCTGGTGTGCGACCTCACTTGCACGCTTTGGCCATCTACGTCGATTTACAGGCGTTGGAGCTAATACACATAATGCCGTTATGCATCAATACGCTTTTGCTTTGTTTAGCGGCTAGTTATGACGTTTGAAATTATCTGTTCTTTTCGGGACGTCTCTAAGTAGACCCTATAAGCTAAATCAGCCTTACCAAAAAACAATCAGTCGGATATGATAGAAATTTGAATGTAGAAACATTGATGCTTGAGCCTTGTTTGAGCAATTGCAGTACCGGTGAGTATCGATTCAGATCTAAGCGGTATTCGTTACCCGCAGCGGTAACTCAAGTTCCGCTTACATTTCGCGCGGTCAGCGGTATTCCGACGAATATTTTTGTGTAGGATTACCGCATACCCACTTTGATCTCGCTACCGCTCTGGGTAGCGAATACCGCGTCACCGTCGACCTGAACAGACCGTTATATGATAAGTCTGAAACCATTTCTTTTCTCACTGTAGTGGTGACTGGTGAGTAACTAGCTAGATAAAATATACTTATGTTATTGTTATCTATAACTTCATAATGTAGGTACATTTAACAATGCCTGAAAATCTATACAATCTGATTGACTGGTATTTTTTTTATTGTAACATTGTTTCTAGGATACGGATTACTATAGTATTTTAGTTTATATAAATCCTTATAAAGGTATCATTGTAAAAACTGTTTTAGCTTTGTTGTATATAATAATTTAATAATACAAAAAACACCAATATCAAGTCACTCGGACAGATACATACATATATACATTTATTTGTATGGATAATATTTTATTTATTAATAATAAAAAATATAAATATTATTATATTACATATTATTGTAATTTGTATTTCAATCAAATCTCAATTCTAATTGTTCAATATTACTATACTGTATACAGTGAAGCCAATTTTATTGTTTAAAAGCGTAACTAAAAGTGAGATTCTTTAAATAAGCAATAACATTTGTAATTTTGATACATTTTTACTCTGAGCAAGTACCCTTCCCCATATTAAAGGAATTACTAAATTAACTAGATTCAACTAAATTACTGGGCATTATTTTAGCAAGCTTGATCATTTGAGATTTATTTTAAGTATTGATAAAATATGACATAGTGTATTTCTATTTATTTAATAGGCATTCATCTGTTAACTGTTAATTGTTTTTGGAATTAACATACGTTGTAGAATTTGCAATAAGTCTCATTGCATTTATGTTGCAAAATATCATAAATTGTACATTTGAGATTAATTCTCATAATTAGTTTAATATACCTATTGTACATTTTTCTTATTTATGTTAATATTAGGTCTGATTCCTTATGTTTTAAAGCATATAAATGTCAATTCTATTGCTTTGATATATATGACTTTTATTCACGCCATCCTCAACAGCTTATAATGGTCCACTGCTGGACGCTAACCTCCCCCTAATTTTTGGAGCTCTTGAGGGAGTAATGCCCATAAAATAACTTTTTTTTCGAGTTTTTTTTTGTTTTTCCCAAGTTTTTACTCTTCAGGTGGGTGCAAAAATCTATAACAACGTACTTACCGAGTCATTTGGAATTTACTGAATTTGCATACATTACCCCGATATTAATGAAATTTGCATACAATAATCGGTATGTATGCAACTTTAACTATGTTTGCACCCTTTGGTTTTTCAAATAACAAATTATCAGTTAATGAAAGCGGAGTTAATAAAATGGCTGAAACCAATTGAAACGAATTTTTGCATGAATAAGTATTTTGAAAACTAAAACGATACAAACAGCTTATCTGATAATGTAAGCTAAACATTTTATTGTAATAAAGGGTGCATGGAAGCTTAGAGGGCGCACAGACTTTATTTATGTATTTATTTTTATTTATTTATTTATTAAATGAAAACCAGCAGCACATACAAAAAAATAACAATATAGAAACAGAAGGCTATTAAAAGGTTTTCAGGAGTAGTAGTAGTAGTAGTAGTTAAGAAACAGTAGAAGCATAAAAAGTGTGAACAAGCAAAGTACTTAAACAGATAATCTATAATCAAGACTTTAATGAGGACTGGGATACGCGACTTATCTGTGGTTATTACTAAGCATAATAAATAAAATTTATTTTATTTAAAAATTAGCTGCTGCCCACGGCTTCGCACGCGTTGTTTAAAGTTTTTTTTTTTTATCTTTTACGATTTAGCCTACATCATTTACATTATGTTACTCACCATCCTTTTACCTCGATTGGTTGCTTAGTTAGGGCGTAAAGGAAGGACAAACAAACTAACACACTTTCGCATTTGGATGTTTGCCAAGCAGGCTTTGACGGGACTGTTCACTACTAGACTAACGTTTCAAGTATTTGCACTCTATAGGTATAGAGTGCAAATACTTGGGGAGCAAAACGTCCGCGGGCACGCGAAGGAATACAGCGTGGGGGAAGTTATGACTTGCCTGTAGGAAGGTTCGTCTGTCCCAGTATACCTAGTTATAGATTTTGGATGGTTTGAAATAAATGAAGAAAATGGGTGGGAAAACGTAATTTATTTCAATACTTATGTACATGAAATGTGTACTAGCTTCAACCTCACTGCTTCCAGACTATTCTTACACAAAGCTAACCATACTATTGATACTGTGCGGTGTACTTGCATGAATATATTAATATTATTACTAAAATGTATATTTTATGAATATGTTAAAATGGTTTCAACACTAAACACGAGGGAGAAACATTCTGTAGGTATCTACTCTAGATTTTTCTTTGAAGATTCATAATTGTATCCATTATAATTTAATACCATCAGCCAATTAAATTTAGAATAATACAAGTACATATTTCTAGTGATTTCTGATTGGCTGGTGATTTTCTTTTAAATACCTATATTTTATATTGCAATAGGGTATTTGCATATGACTTCAAAAAAGCTGATTTTTTTTATTTGTAGGATACATACATACTTATTTTTGTATTTTTTTGGTTAAATTTAATAATTGAAAAGTAGATATTTTATGACACAAAATTTCTAAACGTGACGTCACCGTTCACCGTGTTGTCATGAAGCTTTTAGCGGAATCTTTTTTGAAAGAATGCAAATTATTTATTAAACACAGCACACAAACAAACAACGTTATGGTTTTATCATTTATTTGTTTCTATATTATTTTGATTGAAAAATCAACGATGGAACAGAAGCACTTTTAGTTGAAAAACTGAATGCTGACGTCACAGAAAAAGGGCAGCGTTCTTATCACCCGAAACTGAGTGCAGTTTTATTTTTCGTTTTTTCCTAAATAATTAAAAAAAGTTGTGTTTGGAATATTTTTTGCAATAAGGTAATAACTTTAATAATCGATAAAAAAAATATGCATATACCCTATTGAAATAGTTAAGTTGCATGGATATTGGACACCTCAACTCAATTCCTTCCTCAAGGGAATATAAAAGATACCAAGATGACACATGATTTGCTAAATACCTGCAAATAACTCCATAATACACAAGATATACATATAAGTATGTAAGTATACTCTAACACCAAACATCGAAATATGCTTATTTATTATTTATTATACACACAAATAAAAACATGAGTAATTATTAGCATCTCCTGACTAAGAAGGATAAAATATATATTAGTTTTTGCAACATACATATTCGACTGGTATATTACTAGAATTTTCACAATAGAAAGCAATATAGTACCGTTACAAAAATTTGAATAAAAAATATTCCACTAATCCTAACAACCCAATCCTACCATCAGTCTTATAACTATGTTTTAAAATAGATACATTTTCAAATATCAAAAAAAGTTAATTGAAAGCATTAAACTTAGGTACACAAATAGCCGGGAATAGATATAACGTTCCGGGATGATATTTAATCTTACACTAATCGACTACACAGATATATGCTTAGGTACACATAGAAGAATAATACCACAGGTTTTAATAATACTGTCGAGGCTTTACACTTTAATATTTATTTCAGAGATATGATATATTTTGAACAATTTGAATTTTAACTTTATATCTTTTATATTTGTGTCTAGTAAAACCTATGCGCGTTTTAACTGAACTACTTTTTTTGGTTTTCTAAAAACTTCTACACCCTGAAGCATTGAATAATATGGTCGAAAAATTTATGACAAATCTGCGAGAAAGCAAAAAACGCATATCATGTTCTACGCATCCAAAAATACAGTCGCTAGCAAGCTCATGGTGGGTTCCTAAAAATGTCCCTTTACAATGCTGTCACAATAAAATACCGTGTAGATTAATTTTGTAACAAAAATATCTTAGCATTTGGCATTTGAACGTTCCTAATCTAACGTGCTTATAAATATATTCCTACATTTATATCGTATCTCTGAATTCACCTCCAAGCTTGGGCTTTCTCAGCGACCATTCATTCATTAATCGAACATTCATTAATATACAAACAATAGGCACTGAAAATTGGAAATATGATTAGTTTTCAGTGTCTGTTCAAAAATGTTTTGATTAAAGAGATGCTATTGCAGATAAATCGTGACTGGAATGCCTAGTGATCTAGGTAACAAGGACAATTGCAAGGGGATACGTAATCCATTATAAGCATGTGCTTATTACACTGTAAAAAATCTCTGTCTAAATTGTAGATGGTTTATAATATCCATTGTAGTAACAGTACAGAATATTGTTACGAAATCAGACGGAAATATTGAAAATAAACGTAAAACTTCATACATATTGTCGGTTTACAGTTGTGTTGTTATTTTTATGTACATTTGAGGCGCTACACACAACGTTATCGCCATACATCGGCAAATTCGTGCTCAGACTACAAAAGCAATGATATTGTATTGCTCCTGAATCACACACCTCGCGATTCATAAACTCAGCATGATTTTTCATTCAATCATTCAAAAACTTCAAGTTTGGTCTTCCGAAAGTTCCGAAAGTTCATGATTTTTCGGCAAAGCTACTGATGCTTTTAAATATTCTTTTTACATCAAGCCTGAAGATGGCCCTTGTTATAGGATGAAACGGATTGTTTTTGTTGGAACTTGGAAGAAAACTCCCAAGTTCCAACATGAAGAAGATTAGCAGCTTTGATTATATACCTGACTATATATGTACACTGACATGTATATAACCGAAGGTAGCAGATAAGGTTGTCGCTTACCTGAATAGCACCGCTCCAGCGGAGCATATAAATGTGAATTCGAATGAGGGCTTTATTTATACATTCAGTGTTTTATATTGACGACATCAGAACACAGACAGCTCGCGGACCTCTTGTTAGAAGCTTGTGGAAAGACATTGGTCAATGTAAAATGTAACTAATGGTGATGACGAATAAGCCCATATTTGTATGCACATTTTTGTGTTGTTTGGTAGCTATGCCTCTGATCTGCGACAACCTTTAACCCGCTCACATATAACAGTTTTAATACCTCTACCCCCACCCGAACAACGCCTATTATGGTCCACTGCTGGACGCAGGCCCCCTGATTGGCTTATATATCATGGGGATAGAATCCCCACGCAGGGCGTGCGGGTTGGGGATCGCAGTTCAGTGGTAGATCTATTCTGCAAGAGGCGCTGCTGAACGGTGTATGTCCCTTAGTCGCCTCTTACGACACCCACGGGGGAAGAGTTGGGGGGTGCAAGTTCTAAGCCGGCACCACACGGCGGTTTTTATACTCGCAGTGTGTAAGCCAGACGAATCTTACCCTAAAAATGACAAGTTATACCAAAGAAGTCCAATAAAGAATTCAAGCTATGTGTTCTACGATATGCACCTAAATTGTACATTTGCTTCTGCAAAGCTATCACTCCTCGGGGTCCTCATTCTCGGCAGTCAGCAGGTTTGTATTGTCGTCGGCTGCGAGCTCCGTGGTGTGCTGGAAACGAGAATTTTATGAACTTGGTGTAAAGAAACACTTGAAAGCGGCAAAACTGAAGTTACGGGGGTAAGTACCTACCTAAAGGATTGGTACTTTGTTATGAAAGAAAATTACAATCAAATAATAGAATTAAATTGTATTGTATTGCTGCAAACAATCTACAAGTAGCTGAGCTGATCCATATCAATACCAGTCGGAAGCGTGCCCAGGTCAAGACACTGCATTGCCCCGCAAAAAAAGTACCTACCTACCTCCCATTGAAGTCCATACCTAAATATACTTACGCGACTCCATAAATGAAATTTAAATTGCTCGTCGATTTAAGTTCCTTTAGTAATTATGCTTAGGTACAATTATTTCTGAAACTCGACGCCAAGCATTAGTTATTTGTGTCCTGATTTGCTTACGAACATTTCCCATCAAGTTTTGCTTGTGTGCCCGTAAAACACCGGAACAAAACATTTTACGAAATCTCCCCTACATCTCTAGCTCTTTCTTATGTTCTAACAAAGTGTTTTCATGAGAGTTGTCTCGTAATAGCAGATTCTCACAAAGCATTATCCTTGAATTCTAAATCCTAGAGCGTGTCAGATAAAGATCGAAATACAAACAACACGCAAATGCCTTCCACAAATGGCACACTAACTCTGATTTCATAAACGAGGTCCTATATCAGAGATCAGTATGAGTAATGTTGACAGACCCATTGTATCTTTATGGCTGACCTAGTGAGAGGATCCTCTTGAATCCATATAGTTCGTGTTGAATCTCGGTGTAGGTTGACCTAAAACGCATAGACACTCTCTATGATTGCTCTCGATATTATCGTAGGCGTATTGACGCTGTGATTTTCTTCTCAATAACTGAAAAGTTTATATTTTGAAAGACAAAAGAGAAGACTAGCTGAGCTCGTTGTGGAAAACATTATCCTTTTTCTGCCGCAGCATTCTTTTGTTCCGGTTTCAAGAATATGATTAATTTGTTTCCAGAAATTTATACATATCTAAGTCTATGAATCTGCCTCAGATTGCGTATTTATATATGCGTTGATATTCCAAAAGTGTGTGCCTTAGGTGCTCATTCCACTCATGTCCAAGTTCTTTGTCCAATATTTGATCAAAGTTCTTGGATGAAGGCCCATTCCACTCATCCAATATCTTTGTCCAAGATTCCTAAGTAATTTGCACATTTGCTTTTTTTTTTCCTAGTTGATTTGAAATGAAATTACATCACACTAATATGGATAGATTCATTGATTTATTCATTTAATTATTCAGATGGATGATTGCTACTTCTTTACGCCAAAACTTCAACAGATCGGGCTAAAAATTTGCATAGGTGTAACTCCATATGCTGAAATAAACCATAGGCTATAATTTAACCCATAAAGTTTCAGTTTCCATTTGAAATAATTAAACTGTAAACGTTTTCATATAAACAGCAAAATGTACATTGGACAAAGAAATTGGATGAGTGGAATGGGCACCTTAGCTAGTGCGCCCTATGGGCTTTTCCATTTTTACCACCTAACATCCGGTGAATCAATTTTTTTATTTCATCCTGAGAGACCTTAACTTTCCCTGTACCCACTGTCGCTTCGATCGAAAATTTATTAATATTTATTTACAGACACGACCTATTAATGTACATAATATAATGTCATGCCGTGTTTTGCAGATTCTCAAAATGTCTTACCCCACTAGCAGTAGACGCGGCCAGAGTGCGCCTGCGACGTTTGGCAGCCAACGCTACCATGGCCACCAGAGCGATTGAGGACAACGCACCGACTAGCAGGGGCAGCAGTAAGTTGTCTCCGCGGGAGTAACCCTGAAACAAAGTATAAGTGAGTAAAAACTGTCTTGTCAAGGTATAATATCGGGGGGTTTGACTAGTCAGTCGACCTAGGTATGACCATAGAGACAAACAAAACACAATTGTGTTTTGTTTGTCTATGGTATCACTGAATCTACGAAGTGGACACCGACTCCGCGAAATCGACGCTAGATACAAGCTAATAATAATAAATAAATAATGCTGAACAATTCACACAGCATCATTTAGCCCCAAGCTAAGCAGAGCTTGTGTTATCTGTACTAGATAACTGATATACATAATATAATACAATACATAGACCAGAACACCCTGAACAAATGTCTGCAGATCGTACACACATTTGTCCCGAGCCGGGAATACAACTCGCAACCTCCTGCAGGCAGACTTTCGCCCGCCGCGCCACAGAGGTTGGGCGGAGCTGGCGAGAGACAGCTCAGACAGAACCAAGATGGCCTTGTGTAGTTGTGTCAGATGGCTTGTCAGAAGAGAAGAAGCCCTATGTCGAAGGGTCAATGGGGGGGGGGGCCTTTTCGCTTAGAAACAGGAGAAAGTAAAACATCTGCTATATCATTTATTTTATTATGTGAGACTGACTAAATGATTCAGTTGATGTTATCCTTATCACTATCGTAGCCATTGTAATGTAACCTATGCCCAAAAAAAAAGAGATCCCCTTCGGTGCCTCCATTACCTAGAGATGCTAGAGTTTGTGACCTACCTTTGTCAAAAGATGGTTCTGTAGCTATAAATCTTAGATTCAGGCTTTGAAGATAATGTCGAATAACTTTAATGTTCGGTCACCGAAAATTAAAGTTATTCGACATTATCGAATCTTAGATGTTTTACTTTCTCCTGTTTCTAAGCGAAAAGGGACCCAAAGATAGCCTTCGACACAGGTCTTTTTCTCTTCTGACAAGCCATCTGACACAAGGCCATCTGGGTTCTGTATCTTCAACACCGAACTTCGGTATTCTTATATATTTTATGAAACGTGATGATTGATGAGATGTGTACCTAGCTACTAAGATGATTGAATTCAAGTACGCAGTGTGTCTATTATTGTAGGTACTTCTTACCTAGTTCAGAAAATCTAAGAAACTTTAATCCTTCGAATTAATGTGTTGTAAAATAGCCAGCGTTTTGCATACAAAATAATCGTTTAGACGTGCTAGAAACTACTGGATATCTAACTACTTCGAATGATTTCCTTTCCCGTAAATCTACTTAATAGCAGCAGGTACCTTCAGAATGAAAGTCAAGTCTGCACAATTGCGGTGCAAGCATTTAAACAGGCAGTATTCCACTGTCACTTTCAGCTACCTAGTTGCATATAAGTTGTAATATTACCGCACTTCGTGTTCCGTAATATCAGCGGAATAGGCAACGGTAACCTACCTAGTAATCACGTTACATAAATACTGGAATCGCAATACGTTTCATAAATAAGTTCTTCCATATCCGATTTCACAATTCAGATAACTAGTTGTTACCGAAGTTATCGTGATGGTGCGTTGCGTTCTGTAGGTAAATATAGATTGCAAATATTATGTATCTGTGTTGCATAGAACGGCGCAATACTCACGCTCCATTGGAAGTATGATGAGGTGTCAACGAAAGGCCATCGGGAGCCGTACCACGTAACCACTGGCTTCGACATCGTCACTTCGTCCCCGTCGCTGTAAGGACCTTCTGGCTTCAATGGCGGCAGTGAAAACACTTCGTCTACCTCTAGAGATTCCTTAAAATCGTCATCGTCATCGACAGATAATAGAGCATCTTTCAAATCGCTCATCTTAGAATTCTCTGTAGTCTCAGTTACGGGCGTGTTCTTTGTAGTAATCAAAACGTCATCGAACACCTTTGTACTCGCCACGACGGGCATTTCCGAAGGTTTAGATGCCCGAGTGTAGTATTTGATTACATTGCTCAGCGTTATCGATTCGGGAATTGCGGTAGGTCGGATGATAGTGTCCTTCTCCCAAGGTTTGATGGACATGTTGTCAGTCGCTTTCAGTTCTTTTCTTCTTGGTTTCTCAGGGGGCAAATCACTGCCCTCTGTAGGAATCGTTTGAATTGTGGACGAACTCTTCCAAGATCTTAAAGCTGGCATTATCCATGGCGGAGTAGTTGAGCGTTCAACCGTTGTTGAGACTGTAGGAATTGTCACTGTCGTGGTTGCATAAGTGGTGGTGGCAAGAGTTGAGGTCGTTCCGAGTTTGGTCGCCGGCGTCGTTTCAGCAGGAGTCAGCCCTCGGTACTTTATGACCGATGACATAATATCATGTCGATCTGATTGAAACCAAGGATCGAAAAGCTTTTGTCCCAGCACGGAAACCAACGTAACAGCGGCTGTGATCAATAGTAACAGTGTGCAAATGGCGAGGCAGTAGTCTTTGAATCCGCGTCTCCGCGAGGACCTCCGCACATGGTTCGAGGGGCTGTAGTCCCTTCCCTTGCCTTTCATCCCGCTGTTGTTCAGCACCTCTTCCGTCTGTGGAAGAATTGTGTACTGCAGGCTGTTCTCACCATGTCTCACCGTCTTGTACATGTTTACTTGTTCTAATTTACCACAAAAGGAATCACTACAATTTGCAGTCACGGTTTTATCACATACTCGCGTTAAGGACGATCACTGCGATTTAGTGAGTCACAGATAGTCGTGTCATATCGGCTACTCGCGCTTTGTGCTGCGTCTTGTGGCCGGTATAGGGTGGCGGCGGCGGGCGCATGCGCGACAACATCGAGCGGCGCTCCCCTGCCCTCGACGACAGGCCTCCGGCTGAGCTTTTGAGGTTAGACCCCCGAGCCGGCGTATTCACGAGATATCACGACGCTCTACAATAACAATAACATCATACGCTCGTCAACCGTTAGCTCGTTAGCGGGAATAATCCCACTTACTCTCGTGCTGGCTGTTAAAAAAGGATCCTTCGTTTCTTTTTATTGGAAGTAATGAAACCATAACCCACGAACCTCAGGGCCAGTATCATTACCATAAAGAATGAGTTTAATATCAGTAGGGGACAATTCGATTTCGGTAGGAATTTGCAGAATTTTAGCCTTTTTCTCGAGTTGGGTACGAGTAGGCAAGTGCTCGAAATACTCAAATACTCATCCCAAAACGGGTTTTAAGAACGTGTTCGAGTGTGATCGAGAATGTTCAATCGTCATATAATAGCTGGCTTGTGACTCACGATTCCCGTAAAATGCAACCCGTTTTTTATCATTGATCGATCAATTGCAATTTCGGATAATTTACAATGTGAGCAAAAAATGGCGTTGATAAATTATGTTCTGAAGTTTCCTTGTGTAGTATACAAGCATCGCAATGAAGTGTAACACTACTACAAGACTATTTTCTGGTAGAGCTTCTAACTAACAAAAGTCTATCAAGAAGTGTTGGAAACTTTTTTAACAATGAGTGAGAGACTTAACTCATTCAATCACGAAGCACAGCCAATTCGAAACAAGCTTAGAAAAACGTCTACCCGTAGAACATTAGCATTTTTTTGCAGACCGGCGGCCGGTCGGACAGCAAACACTCCACGAGCATACTAATACTGCTGACCTTGAGGGCAGACTCACGTTTCCTTTCCAAATTGGTTTGTGAATGCGATTTTAAAAATAAAATTAAAAAGAGAACAGCCAAATAAAAGGGTTGAACCGAACCATCGAGTTTTTTGCGCCACGCTCATCTTTTCTACTTCAATTTCGTAAGCGAGATAAACAAAAGTGTGGGATTCTGAGTTCCTGGCGTATAATTTATTTTTTTCTAAATGCCCTTGAATCTACCTCATGAAACTTTTCAACAACGTTTTTTTATTCGGCTATTATCGCATAATGTGGACCTAAATCACTGATAGTCCGCTAATTTATGTTTCTGGTTTTGCAGCTTTATAGTTCTGCTATTTGCTTTTATATGAGCCAAACATTCAAGCTGGCTCTTGTACCTATTGCTTTATTCATGAACTAAGTAAATATCTCTGTCCTGGAGTTTTTTGACTACAAATTTAATTGCCCTGAGAGAAATGTTCTTAATCGGCCCTGTAATAATATTCCGGCCTATACCTAGAGACATTACAAAAGGTTCTATCAATAACTAGTACGTGATGTTACCCATCGGACAACAAAACTGATTCCTGGAATACAGTGTAAACGTACAGCACGCAAGTTATGCGGGAGCTTTAATATGTTAGCCGCGTAATAGTCGTTCACGATTTATCGTCGAAATAAGTACATAGATACCCACATTAGTTTTCCGTTGAAAAGCTGAACCAAAGTCGCTGATAATGGGAGAAAAATTTAAAAGCTATTGGGTAGACCACTAAGCCCAAACTTGGCGAATGCATTGTTCAAAAAGCTGTGACACAGAGCGATTTGTAAGAAAGCCAAGAGAGTACATAAAAATTTGCAAAATTTATTGAAATGTTTAGAGCCCTCTAAAATGTAGATCCTTGCTACAATCCTGCAATACCCTGTAGGGCTGTTTCCTCTAGTACAATGACATCGGCATAGCAGCTATTTTAGTTTAGCTGGAACACGGCCAACCAGCCTCGCCGGGGCATCGTGCGTGTAAATAATCACACATGACAAATGCACTCTCTGTTTGGTGCGATTTCGACTAATTTAGTAATCCCTGTAGGAAATGTAAGGCTTGGAACAGTAATTGCTTTGCGGATGACTTGATTGTTAAGAACCTCATCATATATGAATTTATGGATCTTGAGAGAATGGCGCGGCTGAAGTAGGTCACGTTTCCGTGAATTAACTTGTCTCCACATCGTCTGCCATAATGGCTCGCTATCTTACAGCTTCTCAGAATATTCTGCGATCTAGTTAAGTTTTATGTAACAAACTGGTATTGTACCGGTCACTGTGCCAAAATAAGACATTTAAAAGGATAAGTATCTACAATAACAATCGAGTTATTTAAATAACCTTACCAACCTTGAGGGTTCAAAGCACATCCTGTCAGCGCGTTTTACGAGGATTGCCTAAATAAACATTTTCAAACACGTGTTCCATCGCTAATGTTGGCAATCTGTCGGCCAACAGCGCACCAGCTAGCCTCTCTGCCATAAAAACACTATTTATTACCACAGGAATATTGTTCTTTCATCCACTTACAGAGTAATTTAACAGAAAGAAACTCTAGAGTTACTTTACTACCTGCTGTGCTGTAAAAGGCACGAAGGGTTTTTATTACGAGATTTTTTGTGCGCTTTCTAAATATTGTTTCGTCCCAATCCTGAGGGTCTTAAGATATCTCGGTTCTTATCTTATCCTGAGACACTTTAGCTGGAGATAATGTTTGGATTTCTTGCATTTTATGAATTTTAATAAATCGAGTGGATCGTGTGCATTCTTTGTGGGGATATACTAGTACTGCAGTGGGATATACCAGTTCCTGTTACTTGAATGCCAATCATGTACCATGAGTTGTTGATAGCTGCGTGATTGTGTGGGGAGCATCGGCCGCTCCTGACCCTGGCTGGCCCAATGCCACGATATCTGCTGGGCGCGGGCATCTAGCCAAAGTCTACACTCTTCCGCATCGTTTGCAAATAATCCTTCTGCGAAAACTTTAGAGTTGCTTATTTTCGGAGCTCAAACCAAAAAAGATATTCTTAAAAGTATTCCTCCGTTATTTATCATCACCGCAGACCGGAGTTCCTGAGGCTGGCATTGCAAACAAAAGTTTTTATCAGATTTTTTACGTTAATCCGGGATTAATTACCGAGTAAATTGTTCGTCAACTTTCTCGAATTTAAGTAATTATGAACTTACGACTGTTTGCATAAGCCCTGCGTCATCGGTTTCATCAATGATTGACGAAGTCATTCCAGTTGCCATCTTTGGTTGTATTTCACAATTGAAATCAATAAGGTCATTGCTTATTTTGATTTGAATTAATTTTATAATTGTTGATCCATAACAAATTATGACCTTTTATGGTCGATGGTCGTCATTTGCATAATTTTGCTGTTTATTAGCCATCATATAGATGATTTGGATTGCTCAACCGTTTACCCAATATGTTTCCCTATCTAATCCACATCAAGAACACTGGATGCCTTTGCTACGAAGATCTTTTATCCTTTTTTCTATTAATTTACTTCATAGGTGATGGTCCAACCCGTTACAATCACAACCTTTTTACATTGTGCGTATGTATCTTCAGCGTCTTGCCCTTCTTTTGTTTTTTTTTATTCGGCGAGGAAATTCGTTTACTGTAACACTCGTAGACTGATCTGGGGGACCAGAATTATGTGGGACTCGCTCGACGCCCTGAGAAAGACGTAATACCCTCTAAAACCTCTCCGGTAACCCTCTCTCTCGCCATTTTCGTCGAACCACGGGAACATTAAAACCTACCGCATCCCGACTAGCGTGTCCTCTTTCTCCCATACATGGATACATGGCCAGCGGGCCCACCGTTCCACACACTCGCAGACACCATTCATCCGTCACCTTTCCTCCCCCAGCGTCTTGCCCTAAGTTAATTCAAGAAGCACTAACATGCTTCCTACCATAGATAAAAGAAGTTCGTAGACGCGGCCTGCGGTGGCGTGGCGGTCAGTACAATTTGACTAGAAGGTTTTGTCAAACTGTACTGAACGCCACCGCAGGCCGCGTCTCTGAGACCGATAATGCTGACATAAAATAACCCTACATCCAGGGCTGTATTAGTGGAGGTATCTAATCATGCTGATCCTTCAGGTTTAAAATGAACAATAGAAGGAAAATTCTCCCAATTTAAATGTATTGTACAATCAAGCTAAGGAGCTTTTCTCTCTGACTGTAGCGAACAATTAAAGTGAACGTTATTGGCAGCTTCCCTGGCATTGGCATAGGTTTGGGACGTTGAACTACGCACGTGAAGTGAACAACATCACGAGATCGAAAGTGCAAGTGCATTCGTACAATGAACATATATATGTACATATTTAATTATTAATTCTGAAGGAAGTCTTTCATTTCTTTATTATACTTTTCAATTTCATTAGCTTTCGTGTTACCTTTTCTACATGATTAAATTTTCTTCTTTATATTTCTGTTTCTTTGTATTTTGTCTATTTTCGCCGATTTTTTCGTCAATTGTGGTCCGATTTTGAATATTCTTGTATTTTTGTTAAGTTTTGTAAACAAAATATTTATATAGGTACTATCTACATCTAGGGATCATATTCTGATGATCCCTAAACGATCCTATTAAATTTATTTCCAAGGAATTAGTATATTATGTCTCGCAAAATTTCGAGGGGAAACGAATTAGAAGTTTTCAGGTTTTCGGTTTCTCAAAACAACCAAATTATGTTACTGGTTATTGACGATGTAGACAGATAGATATAGAATACCTTATTCATAACCATAAAAAAACAGACCGTTTTAAATTTAACATATTAAATAGAACAGCAATAGATTTGGCGGCCTTATCGCTTAAAGCGATTTCTTTCAGGAAACAAGAACCAGTGTAGTTATTTGACTTAGTTTAGTTCTAATCTACCTGCTACAAGCTAGTAGTCAACATCCAATCTTTTAAAAAATAAAGCAGAAATTCGCAAGTACGTTCTCCATTGTCGACGTACCGAATCCCCTGTGGGTAAAGCACTTTTCAGGAAGGTCCAACAAAGCACTTTGTGAATGGTTCTGTTCGAATTTGACTTTAGGCGCTGTGCCAAGCTTACTCTGTAAAATATTTCCACAAATACCAATGCTCATTGGGGAAAACGTAAGTTGTAAAATCTCGTTTTATTTCTGGATTTCGGCCAGTGGATGATCAATCAACATAAATGTTGGCCAGCTCGGCCTTGACTTTGTTCAATGACATGTTGGCAGGGAGTTTCGAGCAGGTACGAGCCAAAATGTCAGTTAATCTGTTCATCTAACATCCGAACTGTCTTACAAACTCAGGTAATTGACGTATCCTCATCATCCTAACTAATATTAGAAATGCGAAAGTGTGTTTGTTTATTTGTTTGTTTGTCCTTCCTTCACGCCCTAACTAAGCACTCAATTGACTTGATTTTTGACATAATTTAGTTGAAAGGATAGAAAGTAACATAGGCTACTTTTTTCCTGGTAAAACATCAAATTCCCTTGGCAGATTCACGGAAATAATTCCCCAAGAAATGTTAAATATTGAATTTAACCCTGGTGATACCGCAGGGACCAGCTAGTCCGAAATAAAATGGGCTGGTGGTCTACTTTTGACTGATTTATATTCAGTTGCTTTTCCTTTTTCTGTATTTTCACAACATAAATTTGTTAGATTACCCAACATTGTATTGCAACCGCCAAGGCAAAATGCGCCAATCATCGTCTGTCAATGAATAAACATAGATTCATTTTGTAATATCCCTTTAATAGTGCAATTACTCAATAAAAACCAATAACAAATCGAACATGATCGACTACAGAGGTGCCAATTTATGAATCATTATACCAAGAACCCATTTTATTTCTAGTTATACCTATAATTTTTGTATCATTAAACCTAATGTGGCCATTCAAGGCAAGTCTACCAATCTAAAATCGTTAGCGCGGTCCTGACTGTTTATAACTCAATCTATATGAGCTGTCATTACATTACTTACAGCGTAGATTGTGTTGTGTTCAACTCAAAGTTCAAGTAAACGTTTTTATTTATTATCCGCGTATGATAAAGCTGCAGTCCATATGTGTGGAGTTCCCACGCCATGTCGCCCTCCATCGCGATACATGTGGCTTCTACCACTTTCGCGAGACCCATCTCTCCCGTACTTGCTCGTGCTTTATACAACAACACATGGGCCTAGTTCGGCTGGTGTTTTTTTTACCTCCCCGGTTTTCATGTCGCGTTCACGCCTACGGTTTCAGAACCGACGACGCGACGGCGCGATGATAATTGATCGACGGGTAATTGACTAAAGTTGCGTAATGCACATTGTTCGGTATTGACATGGGGCTTGTAACGACGCCATTTTGTGAAAAGGATAGGCATAGGATATCGCATTCATAGGAGCGGGATAGAGCAGACCACGTGTGCAAAAGAGTAACAGTTCAAGTAATCAAATACCTATTTATTTTGACCAATCTGTTACCCTGCCTTTGCTTTATTTTTCAATATAAATATCAAGTATATCAAGTCAGTAAGGCTAGTCAAGATCACATTGGTTTGGAGAAGAAGGCAAATATGTATCAAAATTGGGATGTTTTAGATAATTTTTTTCATCGAACATATGCAACTCATCATAAAACTTTCTTCGCGCTTTTGTACAGAATGAAATGAAATGGATGATATTAGGTATAAGAATCGTATATTTCATATTTGAACAGCAGTAAGATCTCAAAGATTCTGGACATGTTGATTTTTTGTGCGAACCTCTAAGGTCCCATAGAAACAGTACCTTCCCATTCATTTGGAGAGTACGTATTTGTATGGGAGCTTATAGCATCGCTTCTTTCCTTAATCACAAAGATAGTTTCGTAGCATTTTATTATTTTATTATATTAGATTACTTCATTTCACTCACATCTTAAATGACTGAGATACAATGTCTTATTGTAGACCTATTCATCACGTTGATTTATTTCTCTAAAACCCTGAAATATTGAGTCATAAAGTTTGTGAAATAGTGATGTTCCTTCATCAACTAAGATGGTTTCATAGAATTGGGTGAAAGATTGAGACGCCTGCACTGACTTGGGTTACTTTCTGAGATTACTCGCTTCGAGGAAATTATAGTTACTTCCTTAATATGTCACCCCGTTTTGTGACATTAAATTCTACCAGAATATAAAATCATTCATCTAAATAGGTATTGATTCCACCGCACACGCAGTATGGGATTACACACAGAGTAAAAACAATTTTAATGAAGCATGCATCCCCTAGATTTGCAGATGGCGAACTTATAAAATCCCTGCTTATTTATACGGCTTCCTTGTACAGATTAGGAAAGCACCTTTTGCGGGATTCAAATTACACACCCTTTAGTACTTACGTTGATTATTAAAGTACTATATAATAATATGTAGTGTATATACCATTGATATGCCTGGGTGACCAGTATTTTCTTTCTTGAGTTACCTACCTGCATATTCTTAGGTTTTTGGGCCGAAGTTTTAACAAATGTAAAAACCGGTTCAGATAACAGATTCAAATATTTTGATTAGACTGATTGTATATAAATGTACTAGTGGTTACTTTTTCACTTCTTCCAGTAGTGGACAAAAAATTGTAGTGAATAGAAACAATAACACCTTTTTTATGCGATAATTATAAAGCTCTTTATAGTACAAAATTTGACTTAGCTTTTTGCTTTATATTGCGTTACTCGTACTGAGGAAATTTTCTATGAAAAAAATGAATTAATAATATCCTAATTTTTTTTCCCTTCCGTAATCGACATTATTAAATTGTCGTAGAAAATTTGACTTGTCTAAGTGCTTATTTTGTATGCCTAAATAATTAAAATTAATGACCTTGACTTTGATTCCGTATTAAAACTTTCCTAAGCTTTACAAAATAGCTGTTTCTATAAAAAATCATAACTACAAAAACGGCGACGCATGTTTCTCGTTACTACTATTCAAACCTGCACCCACAGCAAAAAACCCGTCCCTTCAACCACAGGTCTCATTGTTCGTGGTATACTACACGTGTGCAACGAAGTGTGGCACCTGACCTAACCCAACCCTGCACTTGTCTCCAGGAGCGAGCTTAGGGATGGGACGTGACGTGACGATCGACAGATTTTATCGACGAAACAGATTATTTAAGTGCCTTTTTCGTGCTTATTGATGTATGATATGACAAAAGGTCCATTATCTAACAATCTTCCATTAGGAACCTATCAATAAGTCTTAGGGTGGTGTTCTAAGATGTAACCGATCAGACACGCTTTTTCTCGTCAATTATAAACCTGGGTGTCTTCAAAACAAGAGTGAATAGGTATTTTCTAGACCTTCGTGATACATCGTCGGCCACATCCTCACTTTCCATCAGGTGAGTTTGTCCTCAAACAAAACTTCAGCAACAGTCTTTAAAAAAAGCCTCACTACCGTAAAGTTGATTTCAGAAGCTTTTATTATGCTACAATAGATGGTAGAGAGATAACAATTGGGTATAGTTTACTCACTATATGAGCAGCTACTTACCTGAATACTTTTTCTTTGACCTAAATAAAGGATAAATAATTCAAAAATATTCCCTACGAACTTGAAAAGGTAACATTGCCGCCGACCTTACTTAACTTTCAAATCATTAGGTATCTACGAAATTACAATGCAAAGGACTTGGTAACCTGTGACTGTACCTATGGTAATTTAATTTGTCGACATCAAAACGAGTAGCTTGATAAAGCAAACTGCGTATTTATGTAGGTATTTTATTTACATAATAAATTGTGCTAATTGGCAAACGTTGTGCAAAACAAACGACTGAATAAGATAATAGCACTAAAATATGTCGACAAAGACATTATTAAACTGCCTAGGTCCTTTCCATGTTGAATGCTTTACTCGCCTTCAATCTTATATACATTATAATAGATAGATTGTTTTTGTTCACAATAAACATTGTTTCGTCGTCCTTTGTTACTTTCAAGCACTTCATATTGTAAAAGAAAATGCAACAGTTCTTAACAGGTAGAGCCATAAAAAAAGGTAGGTACGCGATACTCTATCGATATTAAATACTTATTCCGCCCACATCCCTAGAATGTTTTGTTTTTAGAGTGGGGTTGACGGGTGTTACAAAAACCAGTTTCATTATGGTGACAGCGAAATAATTTTTACGCTTCATCTAAGAGCAGCTTTAGAAGAATTTTAAATTAACCTTGCATATAAGAGGACGGTTTGCAGCCTGAGAGCCATAAACATCTCCTGGGTTCAGAGTAAATACCCACTTGACATTCTAAAGTATTTTTTTCTAATTTGCCTCATGATGGAAAAAATCATTCTCTTAAACCTCAATAGGGATGTTAACCATAATCACAAATTAAAGTTTAGTGTTAATTTTATAATCATTTGTATTATTAGAATATCGAAAATCACATTTTTATAATATAATATAACTTATTGAATTTATTAAAAATGATTTTAAATGCTATATTTATAATCTGTTGTCAAGTGACTGCAAACGCCATTATAAGCTTATGACGTCACTAGCTGCAAAACTAGCTGTCGCACTGTTTGTTTACCTTTCTGCATTTTCTCATAACGACGAATTAGTCTGTAAATTACATAATATTAATACATGATGGAATCCGGATTCACTAAAGGGAATAGTTCCAACTTACCAAAAGTAGATTTGTTGATGGTGGCAAACTTTTTTGCAAGAAACGAAGACTTTTGTGGTTCAGAATTCAGGAACGTGAAAACATCTTTGTAGGTACTCTTTTACGTTTAATACCATTTATCTATCTACGAATACATAAATAACAGTCAAGTACATGTGTAATAGATGATTTTCTGCTTTTTATATATAATTTATCGTGTTTAGAACATCGTTTAAATCACTGTTTACAAAGTTAGGTTATGTGCTAAAACAATAAATTCGTAACATTTGCTTATCTTTTGGCACATGAATAAACAGTTTTTCCGGTATAGTAATTGTTGTACTTTTACACAGGGGGCACTGCACAGGTTTTGTAAAACTTTGTGTTCATTTTGATTGTTTGTATTCAAGTAAAATTAAGAAAACACATGTCCTAATCGAACAATGGACATACAACATACAGTCATGTCATGAATCGCGACCATCGTTTTGCGGTTCGTGACGTCATTTCTGTTACGTGACAGTTGTTAGTGTTTTAGCGGAAAAGTTTAAAATTACTCTATTTTTGTACATTTTCTTATCGAAAATAGTAATATTTTTAAAGAAAATATTTTTTTTTATGCTAAACAAGAGTCCATCTTCAAAATAAAAGCAATTCCGAAAAATTGTTAACATCCCTATTGTTGACACATGTAGATTGGGCTTTACACTCTGATTTAGGAGTTTGAAGTAGCTAATAATAAACAAGGTTGAAGCATGAAGGAATGTTAGGTAGGTTCCTATTGAGTTGGAGTTGGTAGAATTATTCGTAAACATTTTGACGCTATTTGATACCTAGCTCTGCGCTTAATGCGGTTTTAGGTACATAGAACAAGATTTATGTAAGGTTGTTATTCCATTTCTTATTGCCATGCGGGTGGGAATTAAGCTAAGTTAGCTTTTTGCTTAGCCAAAGCTTCGGATTAGTTGCACTTCGTGCGTCGTCGGTTTCGAGTAAATAACCAAGTAAGTCAGCTTATTCCTGTGGTTAGCAAAATACAATGTTAATCAATAGTAAGAAAAAAGAAACATTATTACCGCAGCTCAATTTTTGCGTGACACAACATAAGCAAAGAAAATTCTCAGAAGCCCCATAAACCCATAGATGGCTGCGTGCTTTGTGTTTACCTAATAAAAAGACCGAAATAAAATTAATATAAATTCTTAAATGTACTAGTACTTTTTAGAATATTAAATAATTTTATTTTGAACTAGCTGCCCGTATTGACTTCGCACGTAACCCTATAACCTAATAAAATAATGTATTATTCTAATAGTGAAAGAATTTTTCAAATCGGTTCATTAGTTTCGGAGCTTATTAAATTTAAACAAACAAATCTTTTCTCTTTATAATATTAATTAATTAATGTAGATTATTCGTATGATATTGGTATGAATCAGTAGAGTTACCTGTAGACTGTTTGCAACAGTCTGCAGTTAGCTCAATTGTTTCAATCGTAAATACTAAGTTTTAGTTTAATTCTATTATGTGAATAAATAGAAATAGATAGGTACTTGTTTTGTTTATTTATCGAAACGTCAGGAAAAAGGTACGCGATAAACATCGCGAAAGTTCGAAGAAATATTTAATAGTTTGGCTACCTATTAGCCATCTAACTGTATAGCGACAAAAACTAAATAAAAGGTCTCCACGACTTATATTTTTAAACCGATGTTTTTATTTAGACCACAAACGTGTTTGCTGTTGTTTTGTGGTGTCATTTCAAAAGTGTTCAATTTAATGGCACCGTGTTTATGTTATAGCTTTGTAATTAGTTTCCACATTTTGACTTTTGCTTTTATAAGTTTTTGCCTGTTGCTCTTTTCTTGTTTTGTTTTACTCGTATGGCATTTTTTGATACAATCTGCTTTGCGTTAATAAAATAAAAATATAATAGTTTATTTCTTTATCATAATTAAATTGTTTTAGAAATCTCCTTTTAAGTATAGAGATGATTATCTATAAGATCTTGCCAAATTTCATGATTCTAGTTCAACGACCCCCTATAGGTTTTGTGTGCATGTGATTAATTTAGAAAATTCAAAAAATTGTGCATAAACGGCTATATCTTTTGATTGCGTTGACTAAGAAGTTTGTTTTATATCGCGGCTCTAAGAGGTAACGAACTGGAGTATAATGATGTGAATGTCATCTCGATACCTCCACGCGTATCTGAGAAAAGAGGGTTGGCAGACGGACAGACAGACGGACAACAAAGAGATCCTATAAGGGTTCCTTTTTCCTTTTGAAGTACGGTACCCTAAAAACAAGTCAAAGAAAACACCCAGAACACCCGGAACAAATATTTGCACCTCGTACAAACATTTGTCCCAACCAAGGCGGTAATCGAACCCACAGCGTCACTTGCGGACCTACGCCCGCCAGGCAAACTGAGTTGGTCGATTTTTTGTCAGTTTTCAATGAAAATCTGTCAAAAACCTCGTTACTCGAGATGTACTTAAATCTATGATTCGTTTGAGTATTTAGGCGATAATATTTTTGTTAACACACCAAAAATGTTAAATGAGGTCTGTTGCAATGGTCCTCTGACCGCGTTCATTTGAAGGTAACGGCCTAAAATATTAACCTATGTCGACATTTGTTTGAACTACTCTTTGTCCAGTTACTGCTGAATTTTATCTAATGTTGTAATATTAAATTTTAATGTCACTGCTAGTAATGTTGTCCTTTAGTGGAGCCAGCTTTGGATGAATGGCCCACACTAACGTAATACCAAAATTATTTGTTATTTGCACTGTATTAGACATGTGCGCCGATGCTCATTTGACCGGCGGCGGCGTCTGGCGTCCAATTTGTCGGCGGCGGCGGCGTCATCGGCGTAATCGGCGTGGATGTGAAATTAAGTAATAGACGCCTTAATCCTCATTAAACTTTTTTTTTTAATAACTTCTTCATTCAGAAAGAAAATAACAATCAAATAACAAATTTAAATTAAAACTAGTATTTACAATAGAAACAATTAAGCTATCTGCAAACTATTGCAAACAATCTACAGGTAGCTCAACTGATCCATATCAATACCAGTTGGAAGCGTGCCTAAGACATTGGCTGCATTGCCCCGCTGTATAGCAATGCTGATGCGCTGTGCCAGATACTCACCAGCTCTCGGGTCACGCGTCGCTTCGACCAGACGCTCAGATAATTTTTTGAAAACCCGGAGAGCCTCGGCGGTACCCCACGAACCTAGGGTCTCGACTCCAAGGGGAGCAAATGTGTAGGCTCTGTCGAGACCTGCATATTTGCGCGTCTTGAGATCTTCGGCTAAATCTGCCGCCGCACCAGCCCTCACGGAAGTCCTAGGAAGATGGGAAGGCACGAGTGTGTCGACACATGTAGCGTCCCACACAATTGGCCTCCCCAACTGATTTATCTAATGTAGAATATTGTTTGTTTGTAGACGCCGATGACGCCGATGAAAAATTCGGCGGCGTCGGCGTGGCTAAAATGATCGGCGGCGTGCGCCACGCCGATCGGCGCACACGTCTACACTGTATTATGCTATTTTGCCGTGTGGAGCCGGCTTAGAATTAGCACTACCCCAACTCTTTCCGTTGGTGGCGTAGGAAGCGACTAAGGGACATGCACCAGGTGGCGGGCCTCTTGCAGAATAGATCTACCCGGTGGTAGATCAGTACGGTTACTGCGATCCCCAAACCACATGCCCAACGTGAGGGTTATGGCCATTACCCCCTATGACATAAAAAATCAGGGGAGGCCTACGTCCAGCTGTGGACCATTAAAGGCTGTTGAGGTGGAGTGTATTATTATTTTTGTATTCGAATAGTATTTATCTAGGTCCCTTGTTGGTTTTTTCTTCGAAATACCCACCAAAATAAGCAAATAGCATTTTGCATATTATTACCTACTTCGAGAAAAACATATTTTCGTCGTTATTTGTTTTGTTTAAAAACTCAATATCTTACGATTTCTTTACTAATATATTCTTTACTAAGCTTAATATTGTCTAGTTAGGTACAGTACACATATATCAACACTATGATTGTGGGAAATGCGAAAAGTTTTCAGTCATCATAAAATAATACTACGAATAAAAAAAATACATTAAATAATATAAAGCCGAAAAGGTTTTGCCGTTGTGAAGATGTTCGGTCGAAGATAACGCCAAAACTACTGAATAGATCGAGCTGAAATATTGCACGCAAATACAGGAGACCTACTTTAATAATACCTACCTATACGTAGGCTCCTTTTTCTTCGAAAAATCGCGTGCGAAGCCGTGGACACAAGCTAGTATGTTCTATACATTCTCTGATCTTTCTAATCGATGTAAGAACAATATTGTACAGTATGCCATCACCAAACCACAAAAGTGATGTAGGTACTTATAAATTCTACACTAGTATTTTTATCGATATACCTAGTACTCGTAGGTAGGTACTTAGTACGTGTCGATATCGATAAAATGAGAAACTCTTGCTAGCTATAGCTATTTGCTGGAAACAAAAAACAAACAGTTATATTCGAAGATCATCTCCGTTTCGAGGAAGCGGATAGAAAAAGAATGCCAACCGCACAAATTCTTTTTGCATTCGAATATATTGTTAATTAACTCTTAGAAAACATTTCAACGAAATCCTTAATTATTTATCTACGATACGACCAGTATCTGTTTACTGTATATTAAACGG
Source organism: Eupithecia vulgata (assembly GCA_946478455.1). Lineage (NCBI taxonomy): Eukaryota > Metazoa > Arthropoda > Insecta > Lepidoptera > Geometridae > Eupithecia > Eupithecia vulgata. The sequence goes on from OX297874.1 coordinate 3,265,483, forward strand.
TCTGAGACATGACATGTAAATATCGTATAAATTCACATCCCCTCGGTCCCTGAAATTATACTTTCTACTTGTAACTTCACTAAAACTTTCATATCATCACGATTACCAATTAATACCGCAACCTGCTTCTCGTTTTTCCAGCTCTTAAAACTTAAATAAAACTAGCATCGTAAATAAATTAACTTAAGGGCATACACAACCTCAAGCTTTTGTGAAAAGAATAGACGTAGGATTTCGCGTTCATAGGAGCTGGACAGGGCATAGCAACGCAAGCCCAAAATTAAGTTTTAGCTTATAACCTATTAATTAATTATTAAGTTTTATAAAACTTACTAGTGGTTTCTTTTTCGCTTCTTCCACTAGTGGACAAAAAATTAAAGCGAATAAAATCAATAACATCATATTTCTTATTTGATAATAATGACTATTTATAAAGCTGTTTATAGTATTAAATTTGACTTGTCTAAGTGCTTATTTTGTAAGCCTAAAGAAATAAAGTTATTGAGTTTGAGTAATTAATTAGGACATAAATATAAAATGATCTTTATACTTAGTTCTAATTACCATGCTTATTCAAGATCTTAACTTCTGAATTTATTGAGAAGTTAAGGTTTTAGTAGAATTTTTTTTGTAATTTTTTTTCTATAGAAATTTAATGAAATCGTGTTTTCGAAACTTATGATTGATAGAGAAAGTCCTGCGAACATTAACATACGAGTATTATATAAATTTCAAAGTTAATATTTAATAGTTTGGAAGTTATGGTCTGACTGAGTTGATTTGAGGTAGTATAAGGCCCTTAAAGGTTTATTAGTATGTCACCGACGGATCGTAGAATCAGTCTGTTTGTAGAATGACAAGGCAGTTTACAAAACTCACGCGTATATGTTGGAAAAACCGTTTTAATTTCATTCGATGAGATGGTTAAGTGTCATCCATATTGTTGAACGTTGATCGTAAAACGATCGAACGTTGACGACCTCTGTGGCGTGGTGGGCGAATGTCTGCCTGCGACGCAGGAGGTTGCGGGTTCGATTCCCGCCTCGGGACAAATGTGTGTACGATCTGCAGACATTTGTTCAGGGTGTTCTGGTCGTTTTCTATTTATAATAAAAAATATCTATGTATTGTATTAATATTATGTATATCAGTTATCTAGTATAGTACCTATAACACAAGCTCTGCTTACTTTGGGGCTAGATAATGCTGTGTGAATTGTCCAGCATTATTTATTATTATTTATAAAAAAGTCGACATTTATTTAACTGCGCAGTTTTGTAATCTTCTAAGCAATTGTGTAAACAGGCTGATTCTATAATCTGGCGGCGACATATCGATAAACGCATACATTTAATGAATATATCGATAAGTGTCTCTTAACAAGTTAAAGGCACGTCCCGCGGCAAGTTGTAGTCCTCTCACGCACTTCCCTAAAGACTTGTACCTATTGTTCGTTCAGGTTACGGAATATCGGAATACGTGTTCCAACTTTTTACATTTATACAAAGCCGTAAAAGGATAATTAAAATGCAAGAGAATGCATTGGCTTTAGTGCACCGAGTACGGTGACATTTTAATGTGCAGTCAAAGATGTTGATACCATTGTGGTTTCTCTGTAATAAAGGAGGTTGCGGGTTCGATTCCCGCCCTGGGACAAATGTATGTACGATCTGTAAATATTTGGTCCGGGTAGTCTGTGTAAGTATTTTGTATGTAATTATAAAAATATATCCTGGTATGTGATGTATTGTATTATGTTTATCAGTAACAATACCCTTAACTTGAGCTCTGCTTAGCTTGGGGCTAGATAATGCTGTGTGAATTGTCCAGCATTATTTATTTTATTTAATGTTGGATGACAAATAACTTGAAATATAGAATCAGCCCGTTTGTTGAACGGCTAATTTTAAACGGTGTCGAATTGAAATAAGTTCCCAAAAATGTTCGAATTCGGCGGGGCTCAATAAAATGGAATAAAAAATCAGCGTTCGTTTCGTAATTGGCCAAGCCATTTTACAAAGGGGCTGATTCTACGATCCGCCGGCGACATATCTATCTATCAATCTAAGGTGTTCATTCTTACGCACTGTAGGACTCTAACTGTGCTCTGAATAGGTATGTTTTAAAGATATTCAAAAAGGGAATAACCAAATTCAAATCTGGATTGAACACAAGCAATGCCCTACAAATATAACAGACCTCATTCAAGCAAATGGTTTTATGGTCAGACCGCAGGTCACTGTCCAGGCAGAAGTGACCATGAAAAGAGTATCGCCTGACCTTTTCGGAGTCTGTTCAATTTTCCTTGTAAATAATTTTACTATATAAATCAATAAACGCATTATCGCACATTTCGTAAAAAAAATGTTGCCATCAAAGCACATTGAATGAAATGTCCCCGATAAACTTAATAAATTGTGATTACTTATTAAAGATTCGTTTAAATTTTTAACTTATTAAAGATATTCTCATCTCATCAAAAAGTTTATTGTAGCAAAGACCACAGAGAACAAACAAAGTGTCAATGCTACGAGATGAAAAGAGGAACGCAAATTGTCGAGAAGGATTATTTTCGACAAGGACTACACAGGTAGGTAAGTTGAAAAAGAATCCTGTATTTAAACTTTCTTTTCAACGATGTCTTAGATAATCAAAGACGGTTTTATTACAAAACTGTTCTCGTTAGGGAAGTATAATAAGGCGCCAAAAATCCATAATCGTAACAGTCTGGGTCGAGCAGACTAAAGACGAGCCAAAAGATCAACGCTCGGTCGTTTCGGTTCAAATGGTGAGATGTGACGTCATGGCTTAAAGGAAATAGGTATCTAATACAATTATTATGCAGGAAGATTAGTCGACCTCGTTGCAACCGGCACCGGTAGAGGAAGAGAACACAATCTTGTTTTAGTTCCTACATTTCAACGTGCGGTAACGTTCCTTGGACGTGTTTGGACATAACGACTTTTCTGTTGGATACGACCTCGGCTACGTCTACGTCGAAAGCTAAAAGCTTGTTCAGTACCTATATGTAGGTAGTTCAGAATTTGAGAGATCAAATGTTTACTATCCACAAGACAAAAGATACAAAGCAGAGAACACGAAAAAAAACATGCAAAATAAATTGCAATAAACCGAGAATGAGTCAGAAACGTTGAAAAAAATGACAAAAAAAAAATTAAGCATCAAGATGCTTAACGGTAAGGAAATTATAAAGGAGATTGTAAACGGAAGACTCAGCGTCGAAATCTTGAAATGTAAAATATTTGATACAAAGCCAGATTTCCCCAAGCTGTGTATGATGAATATATTGCAGATCTGTTTGTACTGCACATTTCCGGAACAAAAGGTTTGTTCATGGATAGTCCAGTCCAGACTAGAGTCGATCGATTATATTATATTATTATTGATATTTCAGAAACTCTCGCTCTAATCTCAGGTCTTTCACCCTCTTCTAGAGATTCCACTTCTGGGAAAAAGAAGCTAAGCTGAGTTGACCTAAACAAAACATGATCGCGTAAATGAGATTGGTTTGATATATTTAAATAGGTGAAAGAAAATGCGCTGCTGGCTGACCTAATTTTTATCCGCGAGGCGTGAATTATGCTTTTCGAATCTTTCAATGTGGTTGACGGGACATCCTTTGTTACCTCCCAGCACCAAAACGGCTGAAGCAGTTTTGATTAATGCTGTGACTATCAAAATACTCACCTGGCCGGTCTTCTATGCATGTCGTAGGCTTTCGCCCTCTCGTTTTGGAGAAAAAAAAGTGAACAGAGTCGGTTTTTCTAGTATTTAATTAATCTCTTGTAAAGAGAAATCATAGAAACCATAGAAATCAAAAATGTCTTGTATTTCTACTTTCCACTTCTGGCGAATTATCGTTTTGTCATATTTTATGTTGTAAGGATTTTTGTTATAGTGCTTACCCGCACTCTTGGTATCTCTATCTAAGAAATTAAATAAAGTCCCAAAAAATTTTCTACTTCGGCGAGACTCGAACCCACACCTCATCCTCAGTCTCAGTACGGGTGTGCTCTAATCTAACCAACTAAGCCACGAAGTCTCATGAAGAGATTCCCTAATCCCGCCGAAGTCGAAAAATTTTGGGACTTTATTTCATATTTTATGTTACAAATAATTTCTGTTCCAAAATAGTGAGTCTAACGAATTATTCAACGAATTGATAATTGAGTCCAGTCGCAAAATAAACTTAACCTCAGGCAATTTCTTAAAGTGGATGAGTAAAACTTCATCTCTTAAAATACCTAGTGGGTAGTCTGCCCGAGGCGTTTTATTCAAAACGAGGATCTAAAAACTGGTCGTACCAACGCGGCGTCTTTGACTCGCTGCACGCTTGAAAAGCGCGACTTCCATTTGCTTAATCAGTTTGGTCGCTTTTTTATTCTGGTTTAAAGTACTCGTACCTACGTTAATCTGTTTGTTTTGCTGCAAGCAGATTCTTACTGTCGAAGAACTTGATTCACTAAGTAGCTACTACTAGTTTATATGTAAATTCAAGGCAAATCTTTCTATGAGAACTAAAAGAATTTTATAAACCTTTAATCCGGTCAACGCAGGATTGTGGATGGAAAGGTTGAAAGCAGAAATTTGACTTCGGAACCTTGCTTGAACTCATTATTCTTTTGAGCACTTATTGACTGAACTAGAGTTCTTACCTCTTAGTTCACAATGCTCTCATCGCTCATCATTTAGCCAACTCTTACAAGTTTCTAGTTGGTGTCTGTCTACAGAAGAAGTAAGTACCTATACAAGAAAATCAGCGTATGGAAAAAGGTTTGGAACACTCCGAATTTACGGTTTTATCTGATCTGCATAAATAGCTGAAACGTGCCAAATTACTTCGAGAAACAAAGAAGCTTGTTTCAAGAACTGTCTTGTAAATTGGTGATTAGATTATGAACGTCGCTTTTACGACAAAGATTTTTAACTGAAAAACTGGTTTATTTTTACAACAAACGTCTTTTGTTGTAGGTGCCTTGTTATATGAATGTTACGTTTCTTTAAGCGGAGTCTTTATGGTTCTAGAATGTTTTGATGTGGTAAAAGCGGTTCGTGATCAAAACACGATTTTAAAAAACTCCAACAAGACTTGAAACTTTGGCGGCAGTATTTTTTTATTATAAATTTACCTAAATCCCATTAGTAATCCAAAAAAATACAAAACAATACACTGTATTTAAAGCCGTAACCTTATGTAAAGTCGGTATAGATTATCCTGACCTAACCCATAGGTCAGTAGCGTCGCACAATTGAAATGTCAAATGTTTTCCCATTTGGAAGAACAAACTGTTGCTACCTAATTATCGTAATTCATTCATTATTCAGTAGTGTGCCACGATCTTGAACCTATCGATCTATTGTATGAGTCAATCGAACAAAGAAAATTACCTATGTATGTTAAAAACATACAGTAACAACCAAGTTTTTCGTTTAAACGAGTGCGTGGAAATCTTTGGTCGATTCAGTTCATTTATAAAATACCAAAGTATGGACTCTCAAAACTGCAGCACTTTAAGAGCTTACCTCTAGGCACCTTCATTATGACCCAAATCATTCACCATGGTCGCGAAAAAACGTCGTCAAAGTGCGTCGGTTTCGCTCCTTTGTTCTTTTCTATTGAGTAAATTTCGAAAATAAGTATTAACTCTCAAAAGAAGCGTACCTATAGGCACCTTCGTTTATTCTTCATTTGAAAACCTCTGTGGCGCGGTGTGCGAAAGGTGGGCGACGCAAGAGGTTGCGGGTTCGATTCCGCCTCGGGACAAAATGTGTGTACGATCTGTAGACATTTGTCCAGGGTGTTCGGGTCGTTTTCTATGTATAATAAAAAATATATGTCTATGTCTTGTATTATATTATGTATATCAGTTATCTAGTACCCAAGCTCTGCTTAGCGTTAGGCTAGATAATGCTGTGTGAATTGTCCAGCAATATTTATTTATTTATTCCGACCAAAAGCATCTACTGTGGTCGCGAAAAGACGCTAGTTTTTGAATACAGCTCAGTACCAGTGCGTCGGTTTCGCTTCTTTGTTGACAAAGGAACCTTGTTCTGTTCGTGAACCACCGAAGGCCAACAGGCCAGACGGGTTTCCTACATGCGTTAGCGATGTACACACCACCGCACTCTTTTGAAGTTCATGACTACTTTTATTTTTAAGATAAACTTCAGTAAGGTCAAGGTTTTTGTTTTTGGCGAATGCATGCGCTGTTGTTGCCAACGATTCGCTTTCAGATTTGTTTAATCTTTCTCCCGATGTTTTAGTAGGTGCTATTAAAATTGTAGTAAACAGAGTAACCGTGTTTACATTACCGTCATTCGTCATTCATTTCATTAGATACACTCTACACTTAGAAGTCAGAACACATTAACGAAGTTAGTTCAAAATGGGACTTGGATATTGTTTTTTTTTTGTTTTTATTGTGCTTGGAAAATATTGCGAATGATAAAACTTTTAAAACTATCATGGTTATTAACATTAAAGTCATTTATAACGAGATAATAATATTTACCATGATTTGATTTTTGAATTTACCAAGCATGTAGCTCTGCCGAAAATCGAAATACTGTAAAACTCAAAAATCAAATCATGGTAAATATCCTGTTATAAATGACTTTATTGCGAATGATTACGAACTTTTTGGAATTAGCCAAGTATGTTCACACTTGGCTGCCTATATTAGTATACCTACTAGTAGGTACTTATATTTATCTCATAAACTGTGTCAGTAGCACTTATTTAGCACCCGTAAAATTTCCCATCGTTAGAAAGATACCAGTATTTTTTTTGCATAGGTACTTACTACTTAGCTAAACACAGCGCGTGGATCCCTCATCCCTTCAAAGCCATCGTTTTACCTTGGCATAGTACGCGCAAATCTTTATGAAATCTTGGAAGTATGTGCAGTGTCTGCGCAGTAGCGTATTTTAAGAGTCCAAAAGGGCGCGGTGAGCCCAATACCGCTGTTTCGCATTAGAGGCTATGTTCACAGAATTCATAAAGATTATATAAGAACTACGCATATGTAGGTATGTTACTTTGGCAACAACATATGTATGTATGTATGTGCCTAGGCAACTAGTATTTTGTAAAGATCGGATAAGGTATTCAGTGTAGCGTACGAATTAACATTTCGTTCGCGATTCGTCGTCAACTGTCTGTCCTTGGAATAAGGATATGGGTTCTTATCAAACCATTAGCTAGCCTGCTTCGTAATGAATGACTAGGTCTCTGTCTTTGTCCATTTGCTACGACTCCGTCTATTCTATAGTCTAGGATCTCTAGACTACAACTTAGTAAGTAGTTAGCTTCTAAAATTTATTGTCAAAGAATTTGAAAATTACTATCATATAACAGAAACAAATTATAACTAAGATTTGAAACAATTGAGACTAACTGCAGACTGTTGCAAAAAATGTACCGGTATCTCAACTGATCCATAATACCAGTCGGAAGCGTGCCTAAGACGATGCCTGCATTGCCCCGATGTATGGCAATGCTGATGCGATGTGCCAGATACTCACCAGCTCTCGGGTCACCGGTACCTTTTGGAGCCTATTTAATTCAAACAAACAAACAAATATTTCCACTTTATAATATTAGTATAGATAGACTTATTTATTAAATTATAATTATATATTTTATATACATAAATTATAAAAAAACTATCTATGTATTGTTATAAATCATACAATACAAAGATAGATTTTTTTTGTAAGTAAAATATCTAAACCACCCAGAACAATGTCCCAAGGCGGGAAAAGAACCAATGAAAACAGGGCAGTAAGGAGCTCATTAGGGGAAGCCTATCTCCAGCTGTGGACGAATATAGGCTGATTATGATGATGATGGGAATCGAACCCGCAACCTCCTGCGTCGCAAGCTGACCTTCGTCCACCGAGCTACATCGGTTTTCATTAAAATATCATACATCAATAAACATTCCAAAGTTTCCGGGTTATTCTCCTTCCTTGACCAGCGAGTAACATGAATTAATAATTTCTAAAAGTAGGTAAAAATAAATACAATTATGTCAAATATCAAATATCAATAACGTTTATTTCCTTAGGCTTACAAAATAAGCACTTAGACATATCAAATTTTATACTATAAACAGGTTTATAATAGTAAATTATTATCAAATAAGAAACAAGGTGTTATTGATTTTGTCCACTTCAATTTTATGTCCACTAGTGGACAAGTGGAAAATAAACAACTAAGTGTATATATGTATGTATATTAGTCCTGTTAAAATCATGACTTATAAAGTAAAACATCCTTTTCATTTGCATATCTGTATCTTAATATAATGTAATTTAGATACAGGTCAATATTTATGTAAAACTGACTAAGCTTAACATTATTTTCCTTATATACCATTGTCGGTGTGGAACTGGTCGGAACTATGTACAGTTCCCAAAACAGCTGACTCAACATTATTCATTTATCATCTTCCTTTGTGAATACTGAAGTCATATAAACATTGCGGTGCACTTCATTCATTCAACAGATAGCAGTTTCAATGTCACGTACTCGTAGCTATAGTTGAACGTAAACAATATGATGTATGCAGACAAGACAAGTAAACATTTTTGTTAAAAAAACGCATAGTTCATCGCACTATATTTGACGACCTCTGTGGTGCAGTGTGCAAAGGTCCACCTGCGACGCAGGAGGTTGCGGGTTCGATTCTTCTTTTCATGTTGTTAAAAAACAGATTCAATCAAACTGAAAATGGAATTGAATTACTAAAACTATCATTCTCCGACTGCTTTTTGCCTAAGCTATCTCAATATACTTTTTTCTCTTATAGATTAAAATACCTGCTGTGTGTAAATGCAGCATAAATAAGCAATATGGCACCACTAAGTAAAAAATAAATAAAAAAACAAATAAATAATGCTGGACAATTCACACAGCATTATCTAGCCCCAAGTTAAGCAGAGCTTGTGTTATGGGTACTTGATAACTGATACATATTAAATACACAGATAGGTAGATATTTTTCTATTATATACATAGAAAACGACCAGAGCACCTTGAACAAATGTCTGCAGATCGTAAAAATATTTGTCTCAAGGCGGCAATCGAACCTGCAATCTCCTGCGTCGCAGGCGGACCTTCGCCCACCGCGCCACAGAGATCGTCATAGATGCTTTTCTTACGTAGGCCTATGGCCTTCCATTAATTAGTCTATTCTATGAATATCCTAGACGGAGGTAAGGTACCACTTCCTCTCCCAAAGAGGCTGCGAAACAAAGAGTCAATAAATAACGAATATTGTATAAACCGGAACGTCCCTGGACGCGCAAGCGCATGTCAGGAAGTCACCGGCGGCATAGCACTTCCGAGCGGAAGTGAATACTGCCTACGTCATTTCCCTGTATGAACAAGATCTTCAAATAATTCGAAATATAAATCTCATTTTAACTTGTCATAACCTTCCGGGTTGAGATGTCGCTACTGAGAGAGAAATAATTCATGTTTCTGGTGTTATTATGAATATTTTATACCTTTATTTGAAAATTATACCTAGATATGCAATTCAATTATTGGGTAGGTTCTTCATCTTTAGACACCTAAAATGTACTTAAATGTAATAATTCATAAATAAATATTCCGTATTTTAATAATAAAACTGGGAAAATGCCTTACATATTCTTCTAATGCGTGGGTCTATGTACCTTTTAAATTGTTTTAGTTTAGGGTTCCGTACCCAAAGGGTGAAAACGGGACCCTATTACTAAGCCTCTGCTGTATATCCGCATCTAATCTGTATCAGCTCATGAAGCATAAAAGGTTTGAGTTGAAATTTTTACATATTATGTATTAATAAAAATATAAAATAAATGTTTATTGTGGTCATTTTGGCTCTACTTTTGTCGAAGTTTTATTTCTTTAACCGTAACAGGTAGGTAGATGATTAAAATTTTTAGGAGGTGTAGATTACTATTGCCGCTATTACATCAAATAATAAAATAAAATAAATTTAATAATTATGGGATCCAATCCAACCAACGTCCTTACCAAGTTGAGTACCTACCGATCATTGAATTTAAGCAAAGTCGGGCGCGGTCTTGGATAGGTGACTGCGTAATGGTGGCTTTCTGCAAAACTATTTTTTAAATCAGGCTTTTAGGGTTCCTTTTGCGAAATAGCTATGTCCATCGTAGATAACTATTTTTTATGGAACCCTCCATTTGCGAGTTGACTCGCACTTGACCCGTATAATTTTGTATAGGTATTTTATAATTTACTTTAGAAAAAAACACATAAAGTCGACTTGACTGTCACGATAAAATGTTCAATTCTTCTATAACTTTTAAGTCATGCTGGATAACCCTTGGCTAGCATGTATTCGAATAACTGCAACTTTAGCAAGATACTGCTTTTCCTAGAACCTTCAGTTTATCTCCCAGCTTATTTATTGCATTGGATAAGCCACGATTACGACTCTAATAATTTATAGACAAGACAAGACCTGCAACCGTTAACTTTTCTGGTGAAATATATGGCAGGACTAGGCATTTCAAGGAAAAATACCGTCGGTGTAAATAGTTTACTTACTAAGTTGCTGCTAATATGGTGTCTCGAGACGCATTGGCGATCTTTCGAAGATATTGCGTTTTCCTCATACACTGACGCCTCGTGATTGGCAAAATGGTCGTGCGGGCTTCACTGGAGTCTGTGCCAGCAATGGATATGGCGAATTCTTGCATTATCGTTCAAGTGTGGGTTAGTAAGAGGCAGGCAGGAGTTGCGTGGGTTTCCTGACCGAGCGTAACCGGTTAGGGTCTGATGGGGTCTGATGATGGCTCGGCGTTTAACCAGACTGGTCTGCAATAAAGATTCTTAAAATTCGTTTAGCTAGTCCTCGGTACGTATTTGCTAAGGGGCGGATATTTACGTCATGTGTATCTTGATCAATATGGCGATTTGTTTGCAAAATGTTGAGCCTGTTGTCTGAAGCAATACGCCTTTGATAGAAATTTTTGCACTTTTGAAAGCTGCAAATTGAATTTGTTTTCCTATATTTAATCACTTTTAGGGTCAATATATACATATATATTGAGACATATAAGCCTACATCAATGTCCTTTGAACTGGATTTTGCTTGGCAGATTACAGCGAACAGAAAATAATAAATATGTATAGACCATATACCTACTACATAGAATTTTTTTACTATTCTAAGCCTATGGTATAGACAGACTTGAAAATCATCAAGATTAAAATAAATTGACGTGTTCTAGATACTTCTGCTAGCCCTTGCGAAGCTCAAACTCGAAATTCTTTGTTTTCAATCAAACGTAATCCTAATTCTTCTACAAAGCTAGTAATTATCCTTTCCATCTCATACATACACACCACTTCCTTATTAATATTTATGATCTGGCAATGTGAAGGTTAATATGACCGCCGTCAAATCTTTTTTGTCTGCTCTACCTATTATTAACACCTTTGAACCATTGCCGGCACGGCGGTCTATATTAGGTCTTTGTGGTCGAACACAAAGTAAGTTCACATAGTCTTTTACGGAATTCAACTGTGCTTTCAAGAAATAAAATACCACTCTCCCTCATAAAGGAACTATTCCTCGTTTAGCAATATTATCGAATCAGGATGATGTAACGAATGTATGTAGACCTCGACCTCGACAGCCTATAATGGTCCATTGCTGGACGCAAGCCTCCCCATGATTTTTTTTATCTCAATCTCATCTCATGTAATGTCCATAATCATAAGCTAGGCATACGGGAATCGCAGTTCGGTAGTAGATCTATTCTGCAAGAGGCGCTGCTGTCCGCCCCTTGGTGTATGTCCCTGGGTCGCCTCTTACGACACCCACGGGAAGAGTTGGGGTGGTGCAAATTCAAAGCCAACACCACACGGCAATATAAAGTAGGTTCCACTACAAACTCTTTACTTAAGGTTGGTGTTAGTGTTAGTTAATAAATTTATCAGGAAAATAAATAAACTATTATTATGAAGCTTCCAACAGTCGTAAAAGTTTTAATGGCTGCTTGTATTAAAATGCTGAACATGATGCACTGCGCTAGAACATTGCTCTACTATCAATGATTTTTAAACCATAGCTCGTTAGACAGTGCTAGTTAAATCCAACTCAGTTTAAAACCGGCAATGTATTGCTCAGGTGCGATAGTTTCATTGTCTGCTTAGAGTTATTTCTAAGAAATTTTGCGTGCTAAGCACGTTCTTGTCGTGGTTATTTAGTGTGTTTTTTAATGTAATATCTCATGTCTGGTGCAGCTTTGAATTCCATGATCAAATTAAAACCATTTTAAACCACCCCCACAGAGCCATTGTGAATAGCCCTGCAGGTGATGAATGAAATGATACCCATCCATAGATCCACGGATTTAGCGTAAAACCTAAAGCAACAGCTAGTCAGGTGTTTTGTTACTCACTGTTTATAGTTAAGACACGTTGCCTTAAAGATTATTGAAATATTATTAACCAAGAAAAAAGATGTTAAGTGGTTGGTAAAGCTTGTTACAAAGTTAACTAAACAAAAATAAAGTAGTGAAACTTTTAGCCAAAGCTTTGTAAAATCTACTTGGTTAGCTAAGCATTTATTTTTCTATTTTTACTAAAATATTGTTGGTTCAACTTTACCACTTTGTAACCGTTTGGGTTCGTTCCTCCGAGACGTGCCATTTTTCATTAGGTAGGTACCTACTTACGGGAAAGTTGGCAAACTAATTTTGCTCGACCATTTTTCACATAGTTAATAGCGTGGCAAGTGTAAACTTAAGTTTGCCCTGGAGTAACCATAAATTAATAATGCTTGACAATTCAAACATCATCTAGCTCTAAGCTAAGCAGAGCTTGTGTTATGGGTACTAGATAAATGATTGTGTACTTACGTAATACAGTGCAGAAAACCCGTAACAAATATCTGGCGTTCGTACAAATATTTGTCCCAAGCTGGGAATGAACCCGCAACCGCCTGCGTCGCAGGTGGATCTTTGTCCGCTTTGTCACAAAATACAATATTAATAAACAGTTTTATTCAATTAAGGTATAAATGTATAATTCCCAAACAGTGTGCGTGTCAAGGTGAGTGAAACATCTGGTTTTTTGATCGGCGAATAAATTCATTTACGAATAGATTGGTCTGGGGGGAGGGGGGCAGAATGATAGGACTCATACCCACTAAAACCTCTCCGGTAACCCTCTCTCGCCATTTTCTCCCAACCACGCGAACATTAAAACCTTCCGCGGCCGGCTGGCGTTCCCTCTTCTTCCCATACCCCGCTTTTTCAATGATTCTTTATTGGGAGATCTCCCTTGTCCCATTTTCACAGCGTACTATGATTGTTTTGAGACCTAGTGTATAAGTCTATAAGCGTATCTCAAAACTTAGTTAAGCCTAGTGAATGCCGACCCAGACGTTCGTCGAGACGGTCACTATTAATTTTGCTTGTCGTCACCATTCGTTATTTAGCACTTGGTATCTGGATTAAAGACTAGACCTAGAGTCTTTTCTTCAAAAACATGAACCCCAGGATGTTTTAACATTGATATTTTGTGAAGATGGAGGTGAGTAGGCATAAAAACAAGTGTATTTTACTACTCATAAAACAAGTCTATTATATATCCTATAAATAAAAGACAGGTCCTTTTTGAATACTAATTGACTAGACACTCAATATGCTAAGAGAATCCGTAAATAGCTAGGTACTAATATAATTAACTTTATTTAACAATAGTAAATAACAGGCAACTCCGAAGACATGGTACTTATTGAAAATTCCTTGTATTTGTGTAATAATAGCTGAGTATATCAGTAAGTAGCGAAGCGCCACTCGATTATTTAATTGTTTTGAAAAAACTAAAAAACAACTTATTTTACACTGTTTTTAAAGTTTTGCGCGAAAAATTATAATCCCCTGAGTATCAAATTTTATGGCGATATCTCGGAATCATTCTCGTAATCTACAACAAAGAACCATTTGACTTTTTTGAAGTCGGTTAAAGATGAGTTTTTTGCGAGAATCGACGCTACGGGTAAATTCCCTCAGTACGCTTTTTAATCAATATCATGTAATTTTTACCACAGCCACAATCGTGAGTACCTTGCGAAGGAACCCGCCGGCCCAAGTTAGTGTTTTGTGCGTTTTTTTGCACTCTGGGTGGGGCAGACTGGCGGGCGTTGCGGACATAGAACTGGTTACGGTCGAGCTACATTGACGCGCACTGGACGTATTAAGGCTCCGGCGACAGCTGCACGAAACTTCAATTCGTGAATTATTGTGTTCCGTAATACCAAAAATGATCACTGAAAACTTTTTGTATTTTCGACATGGTGTTGTTATTCTGTAACTAGACAATGTAAGCTATGTTCCTTTTCAAACCAAACGTAAGATATTTTTGTTTTTAATACAAAACATATAGGACGAAAACATGTCGTTTTCGACGTAAAGTTATGCAAAATCTTTATGTAGGTACTTTATTGATAGAAGGAACTTCTATAAGGAAGGCCTAGACGAGAAGTTTTACTTAGTTTAAAAGTTGGTATTATTAGCATCATAGTGGTTTGACCTATTTTTGACGATCTTCGATGTGTGGGTCGTGGCGGGCGTAGATTTGGCTGCGATGCGAGTGGTTGCGGGTTCGATTTCGTCTTAGGTACAAATATTTGCCGATCTTTGATATTTGGATGTTAGAGTGTAGTGAGTAAAAAAACACGTATCAGTAATGTAGGTATTAAGTATATTAGATCAAGTACCCATAACGCAAGCTCGGCCTCGAGCTTAGTTGATCCACGGACTGAGTTAAAGGGTTCGATTCTAACACCACGACCGTCACGTTTGGTAAGTCTACATCTACACTAATATTTTAAGGATTCCCTCCTTAAAATATTTGTATTTTTGTATGCAACGAATAAACCTAAAAACTACTGGACCGCTTTTAAAATTTCTTTCACCATTATAGAAAGCTTATTTTACAAGGAGTGACAGAGGCTATGTTTTATCCCGGAATTCCCACGGGAACGGGAACTAGGGTGAAACCACGAAGCGCTGCTAGTATGTAATAAAGTCTCATGACAAGGCAAGCGGGGCAACTCATACCCTCGCCATTTGAATTTTGGTAGATGAGCACTTTTCTAATCCCATTTTTAGGTGTACGATAATAATAATTTCTGAATCTAAAGTAAGTATCATCGAATATGTAGATACGCTATTTATTTATTGAAAATAATAAAAAAACTAAGTGCTTGTCCCAAGATCCCAAGGCGAGCGGGGCAACTCATACCCTCGCCATTTTAAACGCCGTAAATCCTTCGAGAATATGATCTATGCAGCAACTTGTGACCGATTTATGAGGTTCATAGGTGACTGATCCATGTAGCAAGGGTTTGTAATTCTTACTTAGGGCCATGGGACACTACATTTAATAAATCACCATGATCATCATCAAGCAAGACGACAGAGCACCAAAACGTCTTCTTCGTGGCAAATCTGATGGCCAAAGACCCCCTGGAAGACCAAAACTCAAATGGCTCGATGGGATCCAACAAGACCTAAAGGCAATTGGAGTGACCGGCTGGCAGAAAAAAACCAAGAATAGGATCGAATGGAGAAATTTACTCGACCAGGCCAAGGCCCACCCGCGACTGTAGAGCCGGGATGATGATGATGATGATGACCATCATCATCATCAGCCTAATACTATCCACAGCTCTGGGCATAGGCCTCCCCTAATGAGCGCCATAGCGCAATGTCTTCAGCTTGCCGCATCCGGCATCTGCCAGCAGTCTTTCGCAAATCGTCACCGCACCTGGTCCGAGAGCGTCCTACACTACGTTTGCGGAGTCGCAGTCTCCGCTTAAGAACACGTTTACCCCAGCGCTTGTCTGTTCTTCTCGAGATATGGCCCGCCCACTGCCACTTCAGCTTGCTAATCCTTTGAGCTATGTCGATAACCTTGGTTCTCTGTCGGATGTATTCGTTGCGAATCCTATTCTATTCGAATAAGTACATTAATAAATAAGTTTTTCTAATCTAAGTAAGTATCATCGAATATGTAGATAAGTACCACGCTATTTATTTATTGAAAATAATAACAAAACATAGTGCTTGTCCCAAGATGCGTCTTTGTGGTAAATCTTTGTTAAAATCGGATCCTAACAAGAGACTATTGAACTTCATTAT
Organism: Eupithecia vulgata; assembly: GCA_946478455.1. Taxonomy (NCBI): domain Eukaryota; kingdom Metazoa; phylum Arthropoda; class Insecta; order Lepidoptera; family Geometridae; genus Eupithecia; species Eupithecia vulgata. The sequence continues at coordinate 3,281,683 of OX297874.1, forward strand.
ATTTGAATGATATTTCCTCATTTAAAAAAACATTATCTTTAATAATAAAGTTCCACCACGATATCTGTGTATTGAAGAGCCGTACTTTGAATTGCTTCGGTAACTCTTCACTAACCTACTTAGCGATGGACATCTTATTATCGACTTGACAGCAAAATCAGTCGCTTCTAGAAAACCGGTTCATATTTGTAAACAAAGCATTTCAGTATGTATGAAAAACACAACCTGATAACAATAAAAGAAACCAACAAAGTAACAACAATGTAACCACTAATACTTTGTTGTAGTTTTGGCTACATAAGGATGCGAATTTTGAGTTTGAAATGTCAATATCAAAAGTTATTTTGAACTACTTTGTGTACAAAAATTATGAAATATTCTAAAACCAGCAGGGTTTACTCTTTAATAATGCCTAATTATCTAGATTATAAACACCCTGTACATCTATAAATAAATATATAAATAGTGCTGGACAATTAACACAGCATTATTTTGCCCTAAGCTAAGAGCTTGTGTTATGTATGGGTACTAGATAACTGACATACATAATACGTATTGTATTACATCGATATATATTTTTATTATAGGTAAGTACTTACATAGAAAATGACCAGAACACCCGGAATAAATATCTGCAGATCGTACAAATATTTGTCCCAAGGCGAGAATCGTACCCACAACGTCGCAGGCGGACCTTCGCCCACCGCGCTATATATATGATGTGATAAATGATTTGACTATTGACCGAGTACTGTGACTATTGACCAAGACAGTCAATGTGGTTTTCATGCCATTCACAACTATTTTGCTGGAACTATATTACTGTTTTTATCTCACTTACTATAGAGCTTGACCCGGATTCTCAACATGAAAGATGAACTTTACTACATACAATATAAATACGTTCATTTTAATTTAAAAAAAAGCAGGAAGTGTGATATTTTATGCAAAATTAATTGTAGGTATAAAACCACAGAATGGTCCAAGGATGCGCATTATAAATTTATCATGATTGTATCTTTGTTTTTTGCACTAATCTTGATACGGTTACTGAGTATAATAAGTAACAAAAATCTTGGTACTTTCTGTACAGCGTCAACCGTAGCAATCGCGGCGCAAGAATCGACCTCGAAAACTTAGCCATTGGTTTTAATTATATGGTTCTATCCGATTCTGTTGATTTTGACAACTACATTACAATAAGCCTGGATCGTAATTCTTCTAAGTTCACGCTTTTCAATAGCAACGGTATCGTCTCAGAATTACACATTTTGGAATTTTATCTTTGATGAAACAAATGTCCATAATCCCCATGCTGGGTATGCGGGTTGGATCGAATTCGGTGGTAGATCTATTCTGCAAGGGGCGCTGCTGGCGGCCTCTCATGTATGTCCCTTAGTCGCCTCCTACGACACCCACGGGAAGTGTTGGGGTGGTGCAAATTCTAAGCCGGCACCACACAGCGGTAAACAAAACGTAGGCAATAAAATAATTGAGGCCAGCATCCATCAATCCTAAGCAATGATCAACCCGTCAAGTGGCAATCAGTGTGCTAATCAGGGTATTGTGTGAAATAATTGTGGCGGAATAGTGTGAAGCGATGTGGTTTAACATTGCCGACCTTGAATATTTAAATCTAAATAAAATGCTTTGTTCTTTTTATACGGGATTATGTATCTGCCCGCGACTTCGCACGCGTTAGAGTAGAATAGAATAGTAGCATATATTTTGACATACACATAATTATACATATAAAATAATAAAAAAACTGAACTCAAACCAAATAAGTATAATTTTTTGTTTGGATTTGTTGACATAATTTGCAGCTTATATTCGACGCTCGACTATACGTAGGAACTTTATTTAGCGTGAAAACCATGGTATGCAATATAACTTGAAAGGTATCTTTAAAGTACTGACAGGTGTCTTGAACCGGTAATGTCGTTTATACCAAAGATGGCGAACGATTGATATGTCGATGTAAAAAAAAACGTTTCGCATTCATAGTGTGTTAGTAAACATGATCAGTGCCCACGAAACAGGCTGTGTAGTGGAGTACAGGATGTGTTTAAGAAATCAAAATATTAAAGACATATACTAAGTAATGTGAGGTTAGAAAATAAATCTACGTGCGGCCAAAGTTCACACAGAATTATCTAGCCCCAAGCTAAGCAGAGCTGGTGTTATGGGTACTAGATAACTGATATACATAATATAAAACAATACATAGATAGATTTTTTTTATTATACATAGCGAACGACCAGAACACCTTGAACAAATGTCTGCAGATCGTACACACATTTGTCCCGAGGCGGGAATCGAACCCGCAACCTCCTGCGTCTGGTAGACCTTCACCCACCGCGCCACAGAGGTCGCGGAGGAGCCATTGAAGTACTATTACTAGCAATACTCATACTCAATGGGTAAAGCCAGTATCGTGCAATCGCTCTTCATTCCAATCAAAGATCCTATTGATTCTAATAAAATGCATATTTAATTTCATTATATGCTCACAAACAATATGTTTCACGAAGAGAACTGTTCCATATTATGTTCCTAGGGAGACGTATTCAGGATGGGCCTGTGGGGTCATCATTAAATAATAGGTTCAGGATTTAAATTTAAATTGCTAGATTATTTACAAATACACGTAAGTAGTACGTTCGTTTGTGCCTTACAGAAGCAAAATACTTAGTAACACAGCTCCCTTCAAAGGCTCTGCATCATTTGGTTTGGTGAAATAAGGTATGACCAAGTTCCTATTTTAATATTGAAAAGGCAAAATGACGACCGAAACGGCGAAAATCTGGCTGCTAACTCAGACGCCGACTAAAAGTTGAGGGTCCGATTTCAGCGCGAGAATTTTTTTTAAATGCTCTGCAGATATCTTTTGCGGATCTTTTAAAGTTTTAGCAGACATCTAGTAGGCACCAAGCCTACCCATTACACCACACGTGTCCTTGCTTACTTTTGGACTAGATCATGTTATATAAAAATGACAGTCAATAATATTTATAAAAAGTGTAATAATCTACTGTAACCAAAAATGTATGTTTTTTTTGTTAATTCTTACAGCTCTAGCATGAGTTTTACAACACCTCAAATAAAATTATGAGTTAACATGAAACGTTTAAAATTCTTTTAAACTTCGTCATAAAACGAAACTACTAAAACAAATAGCTGACTAAGTAAACGTAGTAGAAGTACCTACTTAAATAGTATTTTATCTGTGACCATGTTTTACAAATACAACTTAAATCCATCGAACGATAGGTAATGTTAAAATATTAAATGGAAATTAAAAGTAGTTTATATACCATTTAAAACCAACAGATTTGATTTTTTACTGTCTGAAACTGTGTTAATTTTTCTACTCTAATGTATGGATGGTGTTGCCAAGATTAATAAAAGAATTTTTTAGTTGTTGTTTTCCGAACTGATTGCGAGCCTGTGGGTACACGCAGCTTATCAGAACCGGACAACATGACACTTCATGCTGGCCATTATGCTCCGCGATAATATGTATATTCCGTAAATATTATACAGATATCTCACTGCTGTGTTTATGTAAATTTATTTACTGTTAACGCAGATATTCAATGAAATGCATATTTTGTGGTGATTCATGTGTTCATGAGACAAACAATGAGAACTAAAGTAGTTCTCTTAACAAAAGCTCAGTTGTTCTGTGCTACATTTCAGTAACGAATAGACCTAAATCTAAAACAACCACAAATTATCAATACTACACTAATAATAAAAACGCGAAAGTTACATAAAAAAAAAAACGCTGTCTGTTATTTTTTCACGCCTAAATGTATACGTAACTATAAATAAAATAATGAAATTTGGCAGGGAAGTAAATGGTATCCCGGGGACGGACATAGGATATTTTAGGGTTCCGTACCCAAAGGGTAAAACGGTACCCTATGACTTAGACTCCGCTGTCCGGCCGTCTGTCACCAGGAGGTATCTCATGAACCGTGATAGTTAGACAGTTGAAATGTTCACAGATGATGTATTTCTGTTGCCGCTATAACAACAAATACCTACTAAAAAACAATAAAATAAACCCATACAACAAACGTGATGTTTTTACTAGTTTTTGTTCGATATTGATAGCGGCAACAGGTAGACGCTTGAAATATTCAAAGAACAATTAGTTATATATGCACTTCGAAATACAAATAATTAAATTAAATAAAACAAACATCTGGGGGCTCCCATACAACAGACATGTTTTTTGCCGTTTCTTAGATAATAGTACGGAACTCTTCGTGCGCGAGTCCAACACGCACTTGGCCGGCCCGAACAGAAGCTAGTACTTTCATAAAAATGTTTCTTATAAGTTATAAACAACGCACAGCTCAAACTGCTGGTCGTAGAGACTTGAAACTGCAGGATGTTTTAGGCCTTCGTACGAAAGACAGAAGAATCCTTCACCTGATGGCAAAATAGAAAATAATTCAGTCGAAATCAAATTAATGCTATGTTTTAAGCTTCCTTACGTAAAACTACGCAACAGCACTAAATATACAGCAACCATAACTATCAGATGAATCGTTGGTCCATCAATCCAGCGTGTTGTAACAGAAGCCTAATTCAAGTGAGAGGCATTGCTCAAGCATTGCCGTTGCGTTTGCTAACTAGGAAGCGATGGTGGGGCAACAGCTGACCTTGGTAGAGCCATCGGTCGCTTACTGATGCTCGACTGCCTTCCTAATGCTCGAGTGGTTTAGTTAACATTTTTAACAGAACCATACAAATATAAGGCTAGTGACTAACTACTACAAGGAGTATAGACCTCTATGTCCAAACTCCTAGTGAGATGAGAAAATCAGTTAATAAATTCAAACAAATTGTCAAAAAAAATGTTTTGCCGTTTTGATATTAAATTTTAGATTATCTACTAAGGATATAAAAGCTTGATGGGTTTTCATCCAACTCGAAAAATAATATGCCCTTTTCTGAGCGTAGGTTTATTTTATGCAAGTTTTTGATTCTTGATTCCATGGTAAAAAAGAACTCCAAGAACCGCGAATTTTCCTGATATATTTTTGACTGTTTTTTCGGCTGTTTTCATTTTTAATTCGGCTAAATTTTAAATAGCTGTAGTACCTAATTTGGCTTGGATAAGATTACATTTAAAAACTACCTACCTACCGATGTACTTATTAGCTTACAAAAATGAGGATCTCTGTGGCGCGGTAGGCAAAGGTCCACCTGCGACGCAGGAGGTTGCGGGTTCGATTCCCTTCTTGGGACAAATATTTGTACGATCTGCAGGTATTTGTTCCGGGTGTTCTGGTCGTTTTCCATGTAGGTACAAGTATAATAAAAAATATCTATCTATGTGATGTATTGTATTATGTAGGTATATCAGTTATCTAGTACCCATAACACAAGCTCTGCTTAGCTTGGGGCTAGATAATGCTGTGTGAATTGTCCAACATTATTTATTTATTATTATTTAATTGACTAGTCCGTTTGTTTAAATACCTACCTACCATACTAGATGCTAGTTCAGGTCTTTATGTGCTTATTTTGTTAGCCTAAAGAAATAAAGTTATAGACTTTGACTTTCGGACGAAGTTTTCATACAACTATGATAAAACTTCACGACTAGGTAAGTTCGTTTAATCATTATCCATGCTGCCGGATTTCACCTTCGTTCAATTTTAATGGTTTCCCAAAGTTAATTCCAAGTCCTCAGATTGTATAAAGTTGCTAATGTCTAACAAGTCAACAAGTCAGTCTGTTAAATTATTCGCTGTCGGTGTTGTAGATCACGTTACAGCACAGCTGAACGACTCTTGCGCATGCTTACAAATTATTTGAGTTACAAGTTACAATACTTGGACACGCGATTTGCAACAGTATAACTCGGCAAAGATCTTGTTTTACATGGGTCTATCTATCCGATTCAAAAACCTGAATATTTTTTGTATAAAAAGGTTTCAAAAGACAAAACAATTTGGTGGAAAATATTTAACGACAATGTTATCATCAAAGCAAAGCCTTTTATGCTTTGCTTTGATGATAACATCAAAACCATTTTTGGTTTTGCAAGTGTTTCGTTTTCTAGTGAAACTTTTAAAATTTTTCGCGAATTTTTAGAATAATCTAACGCCTAGCGTCGGTCGGTGAAGTTGGTGTTTTAGTTTATAATGATAACCATGCTGTTATGCATATAAATATATATAAAAAAATGCTGGACAATTCACACAGCATTATCTAGCCCCAAGCTAGCTTGTATTATGGGTATTAGATAACTGATTTATGTGAGTACATAATACAATACATTACATAGATAGATATGTTTTATTATACTTAAAGTGTAGCCCAGGTAAAAAAAAATCTGGCACCAGAAATCATTTCAGCTACATAGGATTTAAATACTTGAATGTTTTCAGGACGTAGGTAAATGTTTTCATACCACCTTTTGTTTGCCGACGACCGATGTCGCGGTAGGCGAAGGTACGCCTGTAGGAGGTTGTGGGTTCGATTCCCGCCTTGGGAAAAATGTTTGTTCGATCTGCAAATATTGGTTGCGGGTCTTCTGGGTATTGTCTATGTATAATAAATATATAAGTAATTACTCTGTATATCAGTCATCTAGTACATACCTATAACATAAGCTATGTTTATCTTGGGGCTAGATGATGTCGTGTGGATTGTCCAGCATTATTTATTTATATATAGTTTTGTGTCACACACATTCAGTACCTATGTATGTAATTAAAACCTGCTCAAACCTTCCTCGCTGAAAGTGAAAAATGCACTCATAAACAACCCGAAAAAACATAAAAAACCTACACTTTTACTTATTCTCAACACTTTAATGGTGTCTTAAATTTCGGCTTTAGAAAGGGAATTTTAAGAGCTTATTAAACAAAGCAGGTATTTAAGGTATCACAATAAAGCTCAGTGGAATCTTGTTAGAGGACCTTAAAAGCGGATCAAGACTGAAATTACACAAAAACTGGGTTACCGTGCGTTTGTGTTGGGTTGCTCCATCCGAATCCGGTTTCTGTGTCAATGTGGTCCTGGGGAATATTTCATTAATTACCTACTTAAACATTTCAATTATTTTGTTCTACTGCTCAGTAAGTATAGATTGCACGGTTATGGGCTGATAATGTCAGAATTTTATAACCACTGAAATTAACTCTACTATCAGTGAACTCCTGTCAATAGCCCTTCAAATACTAAAAGTACCTAGTTTATTATAGTGTGCTGAAGGTAAAATAAATAAATCAAAGTAAATAAAGTCCATACATTGACCATTATCATCAGTCTATATCAGTCCACTGCTGGACATAGGCCTCCCCTAATGAGCGCCATAGCGCCCTGTCTTCAGCTTGACACATACAGCATCTGCCAGCAGTATTTCGCAAATCGTCATCCCACCTGGTCGGAGGGCGTACACATTGACCACTCACAGGAAATCAAACGGAGAAAAGTAAATGTACAAAGTTAAAAACTGTGGTTAAACTCTATGCATTACCACTATTAATGCCCGCAGCCGCCGCCGCCGCACCGCACTGAGTTGCCAGAAGCTTGGCAGTAAATGGGTTAAGGGTAAACTAGTCAACGGCGACGACGACGGCGCTAACTCGTCGGTAGGCGAGGCCTAAATGTACTTCTATCACAAATATTGTTTAAATTAATTATTAATTATGTATTATATGTATAGACAATGTTTAAATACAAATGTGTCCAACACCGTTGCTGATGGTAGATTATGAGGTAAACAACAGTTTGCCAACCGCAACGTCAACAAAAATGAATTTAATCTAGAACGGTCGTCTCTAATCTTAAATTGAGAGCGAGATTGCGTTACCGTTGAATAATACCAGCCAGTCTTAAAACCGAGGTGCGTTTATAGTGGTCAGCGTGAGCGAGAGCGGATGCTAATTTTTATCTACACTAATATTATAAAGAGGAAAGATTAGATTTTTTTTTGTATTTTTTTATGTAAAGTATAAAATTACTAGACCGATATCAAAAATTCTTTTGCCTTAGAAAACTACATTATCACTGAGTAACATAGGCTATAGAATATACCCGTGCGAAGCTGGGGCGGACCGCTAGTATTCAAAACTTAGACTAAAGCTCTGCGTCCAAGCTCTGCGATCGGCATCGAAATCGTACGAAGCGGACGGGGTAGGGTTTGGTCTGGAAAATCTCTGTTCATTTCCCGGGAATCCCCTGCTCTGAGTTGCGCACGAAATGTGTTATAATTTCAAGTTTATAGTGTAGTACTCGTATTTGCTGAGTTATCCAAGAAGGAAGGAGAACAGACAGAGAAAGACTGTAAGGGTTTTGAAACCGATCTCGAAACACCAAAAATGCTTTGACGCTGAGCAAAAGATATTAATAGATGTTGCAAAATATTAAAACATTTTCCGTTCGATATAATTTAACAAGGACAGACCGCTATTGCAAAATGACCCTTAATTTCCATGAATGTAAATTAGTACCTGTTTGGCAAGCTAGCTTCATTTCACTCAAGGAAAAACCATTGCAACAGAATGAATCTATAGATCTCTTACGTTTTATAAATAAATAAATAATGCTGGACAATTCACACAGCATTATCTAGCCCCAAGCTAAGCAGAGCTTGTGTTATGGGTACTAGATAACTAAGATAAATGATATAATTATCTTAATATATGATATAATAGTGAATAATAAAATACAATACGATAGTTTTTTTTTTCATTTTACATAGACAACATAAAAAATGACTACGAATCGAACAAACATTTGTCCGCGGGAATCGAACCCGCAACCTCCTGCGTCGCAGGCAGATCTTCGTCCACCGCGCCACAGAGGTCGTCACGACGATGTTTAGTTTTATAGAAATTCGTTTGACAACCTACAATCGCAACTGATGGAAAATGACGATGTGGCCTACGATGTATCGAAAGGCTTAGAAGACATCTATTCACTCTTGTCTTGAAGGGTCCTAGGTTGTAACTGGCAGGCAAAAAGAAGCAGGAAGCGTATTCTACTCCTTAACGGTGCGAATGATAAAAGTGGAGGAAAAACGCTTAGGATGAAAGGAAGAAATGAGAAGAAATAAGAAATGTATCTTTTCCGGAAGCTTTTAGTGCTATTATTCACTTTTATAGATCAAAAACACTTCAAAACTTAGTGCTTTGTTTCTTTTAGACCTTACAGGACTATTGGAAATGTCAGAATTTTCAAAGTAAAATTATAAGTGTAGTTATGGGAAGATGGAAAAAGACCGGCATACCGATTAGAGCGACAGAGTAAAAAAGACGCCAATAAGTTTCGTCCCTCCTTTTACTTAGGGAAGTTCTTCATCAATAAATGTAACAATACAGTTTCATAACAAACCAATGCGTTACAATATGTAGGTACTTTAATTACCTAGCTAATCTAACCACAAACAAAGTAACAAGTTATTAAACCAAAACAACGTTATAAACAAAACATATTTTTACTGTATCATCATCAGCCTATATTTGTCCACTGTTGGACATAGGCCTCCCCTAATGAGCGCCATAGCGCCCTGTCTTCAGCTTGCTTCCAGAATCTGCCAGCAGTCTTTCGCAAATCGTCATCCCACTTGGTCGGAGGTCGTCCTACACTACGCTTGCCGAGTCGCGGTCTCCACTCAAGAACACGTTTACCCCAGTGGTTGTCGGTTCTTCTCGAGATATGGCCAACCCACTGCCACTTCAGCTTGCTAATTCTTTGACTATAATATAATAAAATAATATATATTCATATTCATTTATTGCATACACATACATTAACATACATTATTTTAGCGTGTATATATTTCACTTACTTACAGATTAGAGATTATAAATATATATAGGATAATAGGAAGATTGAAGTTATCTATAAGTTCTGTTATAAAATGAAAGTCAAAGTGAACGCAATAGTACTGTCTGTAATATTACGAAACTATTGTCGTGGGTGTGCATATTTTGCTTTAGTACCTACCTAACGAGTCTACAATGGTTGTATAAATCCGGCTTCTTCTAAGGACATGATGTCATCTGCTCTTTTGCTTGGCAAAAGCTTTTATTGTATTTGTTATATATTTTATTATATATAGGTAGTTGAGAGCATCATACAGAATAAAAATAAATTAATAATGCTGGATAATTCACACAGCATTATAGCCCTAAGCTAAGCAGAGCTTTTGTTATGGGTACTAGATAACTGATATACTTAGTACATTATAGGTACCTACAATACAATACATAAATATATATTTATTTATTATAGGTACATCTAAAACGACCAGAACACCCTGAACAAATATCTGGAGATCGTACAAACGTTTGTCTCGAGGCGGAAATCGAACCCGCAACCTCCTGCGTCGCAGCAGACCTTCGCCCACCATGCCAAAGAGATTGGTTCGAAAAGGTGGAGGCCTGCGTCTAGCATTATAGGCGGTTGAGGATGAAGTTCTAAGGTAATTAAAGGTTTTTTTCTTTTAGAAATCCCCTGATTTCTTCTACCTATAGGTAAATACTTACTTCTAAATGACGTACATACATTTCAGCTATCGGTTAATTAACCGTGACCGTACAAAGGTAATGTAATACTGTTCGTTCCATTTCTTGCATAATCTCAAACTCTTACCTAATGAAAATTACGCAAAGGCAAAACAGTTTTTCCCCAAGTAGCGATTAATAACACTTTACGCGGTAAGCGGTACTTTCATACCACCTCAACCTCAACAGCCTATAATGGTCCACTGCTGGACACAAGCCTCCCCCTGATTTTTTTATCTCGTGAGGGGTTAATGCCCAAAATCCGCACGCTGGGCATGTGGGTTTTTGAATCGCAGTTCGGTGGTAGATCTATTCTGCAAGAGGCGACCCCCGGTGTAAGCGGGCCGAGTGAGTAGTCACGGACCCGTTTATGCCGACCGACACCAAAAAATAAAATTTCACATGGTAACACTAAACAAATCTTTTGAGTCAATGGAATAAAATACACTGATATCTTTAACCACGAAACGAAACACACATTTGCCGAATCATCTTTAAAATTCCATTCGTCCCACTAATGGGACTAAGCTGGTGGGACGAACGGGACATCGCGATATTATACTCATGCTTTCATAATATCTTATAACAACATTATAACTAGGTATTTAAAATACAATATTTAAACAGGAATAAGTAAATACGATAAATTCATCCTTTAAGCTTTATCAACGAATAAGCTTCGACGGTTCATCCTTATCAGATAGCCTCGACCTTTTCGCTCTGATATCTACCCGAGATAAAGTAAATTGACCCTTATTGCAATGTGAGTAAGGGCGATACGATGGTATTTAAATTGGAAGTGATGTGTACCCCTATCCCGTTGGTATACAATGATATCGACTGTGGTGTGAAATGAGTCAGGAAGAGTAGGTTAGTGTGGATATGACTAAAAATACGAAATATACAAGAAGTACCTATTTTTATAGGCCTAATGTTAATAATGTAGTTTCAATAATAAATAATGACTACAGCAGAATTGTTATACAATGTTATATTTTGACCAATCAATTAACTGCTTAATAAACAAGTTTTCTGCTCCTTTTCAACTCCGTGGCAAATATTTAAAAAAGCGTTGGTTGTTCATTAATCACGTGAGGTTCGAAACATGGCCCCTGTTGGGATTGGCAAAAAACACGAAATTACACAAGGAAAGGAGAACGGGGTTTAGTAACATAACACGTGTGTATATTTTTTCATTAAACGCGCTATTTCCAAACATCACACACCGTCACACAGACATTTTTGATACGGTGCTTAATTATCCAGAATTAATGGATTATAAATACAGGTATGACAATATTCTGAAATTTTCTGAGTCATTGTTGTTTCTACAAAAAGAACGTGATTTTGGGGGCATGCATGCCTACCGGGCAGTTTATAACCTCACCACGTATCAGCATGGTAGAGGGGATTTTAAAAAGATGCTGAAAAACATCACATGGTTTAAGGAACCTGATACCTTCTTTTACACTAGTTTAACATTTTGTACTTAACACTTGCAGTTTTTGCAGATCTACTGGCTGCGGCCCATGCCAGCGGAGCACCGTTATTTCTTACTCTGACTTATGTCAATAGAAGAAGACAGAATGACAAAGAACAATGTTCTAAGTTATTTCAGTAAGACGTAATATGAAAATATTAACCGTGTGTTAAGGCTCATAGTGATTGTATGGCGAGCGATATTTTATCTCAAGATGAAAATATTGTAGATCCTATCATATATTAATAATAATTAAACATAATTTATATATCTAGCATATCTGTGATACGCTTTATACAAATATTAAAAACGCCGTGTCCACACTAACGTGTCCACCATCTATCAAAGCCCGATGAAGTTATCATATCGCCTGCCTACACAAACAGACGGACGGTTCGCCTCTCAATGTAAGTAAATAGTTCCCTCAAGGACTATATATAAGTTTACGATACCTTTTAGATTTCACGACTTGTGTGGTATGGAGTCTTCAAATAATAATAACAATTTGGTAATTTCTTCAGGCAACAATGAAATGTTTCAGATGTTATTTTACTAATTCTGCGTTAATTGGCAGATTTAGCCGAAGATCTCAAGAGGCGCAAATATGCAGGTCTCGACAGAGCCTACACATTTGCTCCCCTTGGAGTCGAGACCCTAGGTTCGTGGGGTACCGAGGCTCTCCGGCTTTTCAAAAAATTATCTGAGCGTCTGGTCGAAGCGACGCGTGACCCGAGAGCTGGTGAGTATCTGGCACAGCGCATCAGCATTGCTATACAGCGGGGCAATGCAGCCAGTGTCTTAGGCACGCTTCCAACTGGTATTGATATGGATCAGTTGAGCTACCTGTAGATTGTTTGCAACAGTTTGCAGATAGCTTAATTGTTTCTATTGTAAATACTAGTTTTAATTTAAATTTGTTATTTGATTGTTATTTTCGTTCTGAATAAAGATTTTAATGTCTAATTCTGCGGCCCATAAATCGTAGATGTAGACATTACCTTCTAGCCTTAATTTTTGTAGAAATACCAGAACGCTCCTAGGGTTCTGGTAGTTCTACAAAAAAATAATGTCCCAATAATTTTCGATTTCCAGAGCGAGTAACGCACTATAACCTAACCTAACCTAAGTTCTGTTAGTTATTTATTTATTAGGTATCAGATGGCCTACTCGGAAAAAGAAAAACGAAGTTTCTGATTCGTTGTCGTGCAAAATAAACTCTTTATGTGCACTTGTATAAGATTAGCGATTGCACGAAAATGAATGATTAGAAATTTGTTTTCGGTGCTTTACTCTCAGCTTCGTTTCGAATGTTCGGAAGTGTAAGAGACAACTTTTCCCTTCAAGAAGCAAAAGACGAACTATCCAAACAAACGAATCTTTGCCCTGTTATTTTCGATTCTTCTATAAATAAATAAATAATGCTGGACAATTGACACAGCATTATCTAGCCCCAAGCTAAGCAGAGCTTGTGTTATGGGTACTAGATAACTGATATACATAATATAATAAAATGCATAAATAGATATTTTTTATTATACATAGAAAACGACCAGAACACTCTGAACAAATGTCTGCAGATCGTACACACATTTATCCCGAGGCGGGAATCCAACCGACCAGAACGCCCCGAACAAATGTCTGCAGATCGTACACACATTTGTCCCGAGGCGGGAATCGAACCCGCAACCTTCTGCGTCGCAGGCAGACCTTCGCCCACCGCGCCACATCGGTCGTCTATAAAACTTTGTAAAACGTCTACAAAGTCAATGTTCACCATAACGCTAATTTAAAAGCGAACTCCCTCCAGCGGGTATTCCGAGAAAGCATGGCGGGCGGTGGTCGACTCTCTTTTGTTTTTGTACGTGACTCGCCTTTTAGATGCTCGCAAATTAGCTAAAAATAACCCTATTTACACCACACCGCAGATTTGCTTATGGCGGGTTTCGAGCAAAGCGTAGCAGAGATTTTTCATTTTTTTTACCTGAATAGACTGGGATGTGTAAACTATGTAAAACTAACCAATACGACTACTTATCGATTTCAGCAGTTAGTGGTTTAGTTGGTTAGAGCACACCCGTACTGAGGTTGGGGCGCGGCGCGGGTTGGAATCCTGCCGAAATCGAAATTTTTGGGACTTTATTAAACATTTTTTGCATGACCCGAGAGCTGGTAAGTATCTGGCACATCGCATCAGCATTGCCATACAGCGGGGCAATGCAGCCAGTGTCTTGAGCACGCTTCCGACTGGTATTGATAATGGATCAGTTGAGCTACCTGTAGATTGTTAGTCTAGCTCAATTGTTTCTATTGTAAATACTAGTTTTAATTTAATTCTAATATTTGATTGTAATTTTCTTTGTATTTTATCATGTAGGTATATTATTTATAGATACCTAGTTATCTAGTAACTAGTATCCATAACACAAGCTCTACTTAGCTTGAGGCTGTTGAATGTTATGTGAAATGTTGTAGGTATGATTTGTCCAGCATTATTTATTTTAATTATTTATAGTAATGGTGACAATAGCATCATAAGTCATAACGCACACAGTTCATAACCCACCAGGTTAGTTAATGGTGAATCGCCTGATGGTAGTGAGTGTGTAGCCGATGTGACACTATTTTCCACGGATATGATGTAAGCGAATGTTATGTATGATTGCGAGATTAAAAGGCTCATGATAGAATTTGAATTCAATGTTTATGGTCATCATCATCAGCCTCTAGTAGTCCAGGTATTAGAGGAAGCCTATGTCTAGGCTTCCCCTAATAAGCGCCATATTCTAGGTCGCCGTTATCGAAGTCGATGAGTTATGATGATATATATTACTAATTTTAAAGATTTAATAATATCGTGGAAAAATTTATTAAGTATCTAATTATTTTTCTGGCACTACAATAAAGGTTAACAAAAAAATAAAATAATAGAACTGCAGACTGTTGCAGATAATCTACAGGTAGCTCAACTGATCCATATCAATACCAGTCGGAAGCGTGCACAAGACGCTGGCTGCATTGCCCCGCTGTAGGCAATGCTGATGCGCTGCGCCGATACTCACTAGCTCTCGGGTTAGGCGTCCCTTCGACCAGATGCTCAGATAATTTTTGAAAACCAGGAGAGCCTTCGTACCCTGTGACCCCTAGGCTCTTGCGACCTGAGACCACTATAATATTAACATTTTCAAAACTATAATAATGTCCTGCTCACATGGCTGGTCTCCGTTCGGCCTTGGCCACCTGGGCTGAAATTTAGTTAGCATAACATCATCGCCATTATTTTTCTTTTTTTTTCACATCACTGGAAGCTGGTATGTTGCTGATAAAAAATTAAAGCACTAGAAACATTTTTGTAATCACGTTGGATCCTTCGCTGAAAAGTACGAACCATACATTTTAGTTGATGTACAAACTTAGCCAGTTTCTCCTATTTTTTCTTACTAGGTAGATAATAAAGTCAAGAACAAAAAAGAAGAAAGAATGATGCGCTTTGGTGCTTATTAGGGGAGGTCTATGTCCAGCTGTAGACTAACATAGACTGATGATGATGATGAGATAATAAAAATTCTATTTTTACTTTACAGGTTACATTATACCTACCTTGGTTTTAGGGTTTACTTGTAGCGGCTATAAAACGGACCATAAAGTTTTTTTGCGTGAATATGAGTTCACAAAAAATTATAAAAATAGACAAATTTACGAATAATAAGGTGAACAAGAGAACATGTATTTTTAGAGATAGTTCATGCTTGCGATTTTATTGTTTGTTATTACAATTTCAACGTTTATGTTCTAAAAATCTTATAAATTGTGAGTTTTGGTTCGAATTACTGATCGGATCTAGCTGAAATTTGGAAATGATGGAGGTCATAATCTATACAAATTTTAGGCGTACAAATATTAGTCACAAGGCGGGAACCAAACCCGGAGGTGAAGACTGCGCTCGCTTTAAGTTTTTAATCTATTCGTTTTAATTATTAAGCTTTTTGGAGTGCCACTTGAGAACAATAAGCTCGATTTAACGAGTGTACACAAAACATTACTTACTCAGTTTAATTTTGAACGTTAATGTGTTTTCGTTCGACACCCTATCGTTTTAAATAGCGTAGGGGAAGCGCGGCTAAATTGGCGCACCGCTATAACGATGCGGGTGCTTCGTGCCCGCAACTCCCCTCATTTAGAGCAACGTTATTAGTTATTATTACAGTTCGCGACCGGTGGCTATTAAAATGTATTTATAATATTCCGAAAATACTTAGATGTTTTGCTATAGTATTCTTTTTATTTTTGCGTGGGTTCATTCAAAGTAAACGGCTTACAGTGATACCAAAACTACCTTACATTATAGTTAAATTACTTGGTCAAACCTAGGATAGGCAAAAAAAAAATTATATTTACGCGTGTCCACCACAGTGTGACCACTACAGAAAACACGTTTACGAGTTTGGTTTGACGGCCGATGAAAGGCGATGGGCGAAAGTCCACTTGCAGGAAGTTGTGGGTTTGCACGATATGTAGTATTTAATACTTTGTTCCAGGTGTTCTGGATATTTACTATGTATAAGAAAACATATATATATCTCTGTAATGTATTGTACTTATTAAGTATAACAGTCATCTAGTAACTATAACACAAGTTCTGCTTAGCTTGGTGCTAGGATGCTGTGCGGATTGCTCTGCATTATTTATTTTATTAATTTTGATGTAATTTACGAATTGGCTGGTAGTTCCTAGCGCCCTAGTAGTGTCAGATAACATGCCGCTTACTGTAATGCGATGAGGACCGTTGGCACTAGACAATAATTACCATATTGATTTCATAGATAAAAGCATATTTTATCATTTTATTTGTTTACCGACATTAAGTTTTTTCGATAAAAGTTCTAGTGAAGTTAGGTAGACTCATAAGTTATTAAAATTTCCAAATTTGGATGTTGAGTTGTGTAGTTCGTTAATTTAAAAAAAATCAACTGAATCGATTCGAGAAAAAATTTGCGAATATGTAGTTCTAAGCCGGCATACTTAGAGGCAACTTTTTAACCGACGATACGGAAAACCAAGGAGGACTGATTTGGAAAATTCTTAGACAATTGTATGGATAATAATATTAAGGCGGTTCCGTACAATTTTTATTCATATTTAAAGTTTCATTAATATTTAATTATTGATTTTTTTATTTATATTTAAGTTATACGCCACCGTCTATATGTGTACAATTGGTTCGTGTCTATCCCAAGGTTGTCGGGAAAAGATCGCTCTTAGCAATAAGACCGCCCATTGTGCAACTCTGCTATCTATCGTTTTTTACAAAAAAAATACAGTTTTTGTTTGACCTGATGGGTAAGTATTTGTCCCGAAAAACTTAAAAAACTGTGTAAATACTTAGGGTTTTTGTAGTCGATTTTTTAGTTTTTTTTATCAAAACAAATAAAATCATTAGGTACCTAAAAAAACGTGCTATGTCGAGGGTAGAACATAGTTTTTAGTTAAAATTCTTACTAGGTACTTGTTAGTAGTATAGTTGGGTAGAGTTTTTAACTACCACTTTTGCTGGGGATAAAAATCGGTAAAAGTCATAGCTTAAAATATTTGTTTTGATCAAGACTACCCAGCACTGAGATGATAAAATTTTTAAGTACCTAAGTACCTAGGTTAACATATTTCGAAATGTTATTGATATGGGTCAGCTAAGATCAGGCGACCTCTGTGGCGCGGTGGGCGAAGGTCTACCTGTGTTGCAAGAGGTTGCGGGTTCAATTCCCGCCTCGGGACAAATGTTTTTACGATCTGCAAATATTTGTTCAGGGTGTTCTGGTCGTTTTCTATGTATAGTAAAAAATATCTATTTACGTAATGTCAGTTATCTAGTATAACTGACATTCATAAAACAATACTTATATTGGTACCCATAACACAAGCTCTGCTTAGCTTGGGGCTAGATAATGCTGTGTGAATCGTCCAGCATTATTTAGTAAAGCTACTTCTAGATTGTCTGTAACAGTCTGCAGTTGGCTTAACTATTTCATACTAATTCATTTTTTTTTCTATTATTTACTCGTATCTCTTACCTTCTTTGTTATCAAATGTATTTAAATTATACCAATCTCGTTGCGGCAGAAAATAAATAACTGTTTGTGAAATACGTTACCATAAATCCTTTGTGTAGTTTGGAAGTAGGTAAGTTAAACGAACAAAGAGCTTTGTTACTTTGCTTTATTATTTAATTAACTTGATTTATTTTTAAGTGATTTTTAGTAGAGAAACTAAAATTAACTTGTTAATTAGGTACTAAAATAGTTGATGGAATTTTGATAACAATAAATAATTTTAGGCTTTAAGTTGGTAGGTAAGTAATTATTCCACAAAAAAGTTTCACCTACATCTTGATTTGTTATGTTTCGGTTAATGGCCATAGCACATTTTTTGTATCTTATTAAATATTTAGCAGGTTACAGTAGCACAAAATTATCTGTTCAGCTACTTGGTTTTGCTTTTAGTTGGTATTTAATTTGATTCAAAGATAAGTAAGTATAAGTACAGTTTATTTGGTATAGATAGGGGCCGACATAATTTTCTGGGGAGTCGGCTTCATTTCTCTGGCAGACTCAATGGCTACGTGTATCATGGTTGTTATTTTTTTAAATCACCCAAAATCTCGCCTTCAAATCGTCATATTTATTGATGGTGGTTGTATGCCACAAAATGACTTGCAAAGTTATTTTTTGTGTTTAATTATTCTAAATACCGATATGTTTTTTTAAGTTTTTTAAAATCGCCCAAAATCTTTTATAATTTATAGATTACTAGCTGCGAACCGCGGCTTCGCCCCCGTGGAAATTTATGTTTCCAACTTTCTTAATTTTTTTTTTCATAAGAATTCTCCTGACAATAACAAACACAACAAAGAAAGAATTAGCGAAATTGGTCCAGGCGTTGTTGAGTTATGCGCTTACCAACACATTTTGCGATTCATTTTTATATTATAGATTTATAATATAATAGATTTAGGTGATTAAAAAAAATCTTTCAAAAATATATCTCAACAACCGTGACACTTACTTAGGACATTGAGTTTGCCTGAGAAATTCCATGTCACTGCCCGTGACGACTGCCAAAAAAATATGTTGGACAAATAAAAACACCATGTAGGTATAGTAAAGTAGATGGCATACCTAATCTACGTTATTTTAATTAGAGCCATCTGAATGTAACAGATAAGTTGATAGCACTCTAGCTAGAAATATTTATTATTTTAAGTTAACATTTTGAACGAAGTACGTAGTAAAGCTACGTAAAGTCATGATCTTTTTAGTTATACGGTTGGCTTAGTTTAGAAAAAAATCCTTATCGTCTTTAATTTAAGGGTTTTACACAATGCTTAAGTATTTTGGTACGGTATAAAGCAGACATTTTGCATCAGGTGAGTTTGTGGCCCAACAAAAGTATATTGACTATAAAAAACAAGATCCGTCAAGTGCGAGTCGAGAGTTTCGAACATTTGTCTAATACACAAATATGTACTATAGGTACCGATATGAGACTTTGCTGTTCAATTAATACTGAAAAATAGTTGGTGCTAGCAGCTGCCCGCGGCTTCACATGCGATGTTAAAGGTTATTTATATCCCATGGGAACTGATTTATGGGATAAAAAGTAGCGTATGTTAATCACCATCTTTTCAAATAGCTCTATGCCAAAAATCAAGTCGATTGGTTGCTTAGGGCGTGAAGGAAGGACAAAAATACAAATAAACACACTTTAGCATTTATAATATTAATATAGAAGTAGGTATAGATTAATAATTAAATATTTAGTTAAATATTTAATAATTAGATATTTAATTTAGGTTTTATTACATCTTCGCATCAACTACTGGAAAAAGTATCGATTCTGTCAGAAAGTACGTACAGGTTTTTTTTTTCGACCGATCTGGACGAAACTTGGTGTACATTATATTCTACGATTTTATAGAATGTTTTAGTCGTCGTGGTTTTTTGATTAAAGGCTTACTACTCCCGAATACTCAAACGCAATTATGATATAAAAACGTCTCAAGTTACAATTTTATGACAGTTTTCGATGAAAATCTGTCAAAAGTTCGTCACTTGAGACACGTGCTTAAATCTGAGATGCGTTTGAGTATTCGGGGGTTCAGTGTCTCCATAAAGTGTCAAAAAAGGGCCTAGCGAATATCTCCGCTTTAAAACATCTGATTTCGATAAGCTAACAGTAAAATGATTAATCATCATCATCATCAGCCTACATCAGTCCACTGCTGGACATAGGCCTCCCCTAATGAGCGCCATAGCACCCTGTCTTCAGCTTGCCGCATCCAGCATCTGCCAGCAGTCTTTCGCAAATCGTCATCCCACCTGGTCGGAGGGCGTCCTACACTACGTTTCCACTCAAGAACACGTTTACCCCAGCGGTTGTCGGTTCTTCTCGAGATATGATAAATACAAAAAATGGTTAATACAAACAGTAAAAGAAAATATTTGCGTATTATTTTTTATTCTATAATAGATTCCCACCCAAAAGCACTACAATGTCATATGGTTTGCTCGTTACAGCCAAGGGTGTGAGGGCCTCCCATCGCCCTACATTGTGAATTTAATCTGGACATGGGGAAAAAGATGCGGGTGTTCCATGAAACACCAATGTATTTTTTATAACATTGTATAACTTAAAGTGAAATGAAGCTTAGTGCGTTGGTTATAGAGGTGGTTTTAGTTGATGATTTTTGATTTGGCAATCTGTTCCTAATGGAGAAATCAAAGGAAGATTGATATGGGAATATAACGTGGGATTTGAGAGGATTTTGTTCGCTAATTTTCAAATTAAATTGAGTGGGCCCACTGTTTATTAGTTTGGTAGTAAAGTAGCTTGATTACTGTTTAATTTTATTTTTATGTATAATTCTGTAAGTAAAACGTAGTTTTTTGTTATTATAGAGCTTACTCTGGGTTTAAGCCTGCCTGCAATGTTTCACAAGTCATCATCCTAACTGGCCGGTGGACGTCCTACACTAGGTTTGCCGAGACGCGGTCTCCACTCAAGATCACGTTATACTTAAGAAATGAAATATTTACCACTGTAGTAATTCTAAATGTGATTCAAAACGACAAAGTAATTACTTAGGTCTTTGTGTTAGACCCGCAAGCAGTTACTATATTAATCATTAAAAATTTTGGCACTATGCCAGAACTCTACCAAGCCTTAAAACGGCTAAAGCTGTTCAGATAAACTATGAACACTCGTCTAGTCTCTGTTATGGTTCTTAGCTTAAGCACACTTATGGCTGAAAACACAGAGTGCGATCTGCAACTCCGTGTACCGAGGGCGCGCCCCTGCGGGTCGCACCGCCGACGCCAGCAGCGATCGTGTTATACTAGACTAGGCGTTTACCCTATCATTTGGCAAAAAAGGGGTAAAAGCAACGTAAACGTCGGTAAATCCCAGAATCCGCATCACTCCAACAAATTATGGATTTGGTATATTACATTTTTTAAAGGCTTGCGCGTACGTAAGTCTCTTGTTTAGACACTCGCGCTGACGTCACAACTCGAAGTGCTGACGGCGGCGCTAGAGCCGTAAGAGGTCCCAAAGACTTTTGACGCAACCGACTAAGATTTCGTGGCTTAGTTGGTAAGAGCTGAGGGTGGAGCGCAGGTTCGAGTCCTGCCGAAATCGGAAATTTTTGGGAACTTATTGATTTTCTTAAAGTCATTCAATGAACGAAAAACAAAAAGGTAGTGTTAGCGCTGTTAGAAATTAACCATACCTACCTAAGGTTTGCGGAATAGGGTATGCAGGTGACTTTAAAAATGCTGATTATTTTTATTCGTGTTCTCTATCGATATATAGTATAACTGCATATTTATTTTTATAATTACTTGATGTTTTAATTGTGAAGTTTATTTATATAACAGTAGGTAGATATTTTAAAACTCAATCGCAAAATTTCTAAACGTGACGTCACCGTTCACCGTACTGTCATGCAGTTTTAGCTGAATATCTGCTTTTCAAACAAAGAAGGAAAGAAAGTTATTTATTAGACACACCACATAAATAGCAAACGTGATGTTTTTTCTCATTTATTTGTTTCATATTTTTTTATTGTAGGAACAGAAGCAATTTATGTTGAAAAATTGAACGGTGATGTCACAGAAAATAGGCAGCGTTTTTATCAGCCGACGAAATTGAGTGCAGTTTTATTTTTCGTTACCTATTTATTATACCTTGTTATTTTCCTTAATAATTTACCAACTTAAGAAATGAAATAAGTTCCCAAAAAAAAATTTCGTGTTCGAGCCCCGCCGAAGTCGAAAATTTTTGGGAACTAATTTCATTTCTTAGAGATGCCCAGAGTGCGGGTAAGCACTATAACAAAAATCCTTAGAATTTACCAACTTGTAGGTGGTTAGTAAAATAAAACAAGTAATCGATTAAACGTAAAAAATGCATATTATTTATATTTTATCTATGCATATTATATGCATATTAGGTACGTTAGAAGGCAGTAGGTACCTTCGATCAAATCTACCCGGTAGTACGTACTTACGTATATCGCAAGTAGGTATTGCGTGAAGCATTTAACGCGTGCAGCTTTTGTACCCGATCTGACTAAGATAAGTAACGGTAAGTACAGGTGAACACAGAGAAGTTATAAGAAAAATAAAGTAGTAAGGACTCTACCATTAGTGCAAGCTTATTTCATACAGTTTTGTTTAAATCATTTAGAATCTGTTATTCAGCTAACACCTATATAATATATAATACCTATAGGCAACACCTAAATTATGGTATACCTACCTATACTATGGTAAAACCACACGACATCAGGCGAGCCATCTGCTCCATCCACCAAAATTTGGTAGAATATTATTTAATAATACTTATACAAAAACTTCAATTTCTTCAATCATAATTAGGCGAAGCATCTCGTTCGAAGAATTATGTATCAATAAACCTCCCATCCTCAGATCCCAGAGCTGGCATAAGAGAAAAAAACACAAATTTTGGATGTACCTAAAGCGTAAAAAGGTAGGTAACAGACGCAGAGAGATAGATAGTTATTTCTTATTACTTTGTTATTTGGATAGTTACTTTTGAATTTATAATATAGGTCCGCCCCGGCTTTGCACGTTTAGTAACTTTTTCAGGAATTTTCCAATGTTTTTATTACTTCTTATACTATTCCGAACTAAGAGAAATCCAACTAATCAAAAACCATGAAAATCGGTCCCGTCGTTCTTGAGTTATAAATGGTGTAACTAACACGACTTTGTTTTATATAAGTTGGATTTGTCAACGAGAGTTTTCATTTAATAAAAATATAAATAAATAAATAATGCTAGACAATTCACACAGCATTATCTAGCCCCAAGCTAAGCAGAGCTTGTGTTATGGGTACTAGATAACTGAATGATATACATAATACAATATATTACATAGATAGATATTTTTTATTATACATAGAAAACGACCAGAACATCCAGAACAAATACCTGCAGATTGTGCAAATATTTGTCCCATGGCGGGAATCGAACCCGCAACCTCTTGCGTCGCAGGCAGACCTTCGCCCACCGCGCCACAGAGGTCGTCATCGTCACCGTCAATATCTCGTAATTTTTCGCATATGTCAGAACTTCTGTCGGTAACTGTACCCTTTGATTTGCGTCACAGCATTCACGACAACAATTACGTGAGTGGATCGAATCGTGTTTCACACTCGGAATATGACGCGGCGATATTCGATGCAGCCACCACCGATCGTAATGCAGTTTACTTCACGAGCTGACCCTTGCGAAACTGTACACCCGTGTGCTACGGTGTAGGGCTTGTTTTCAGCGTCAGCAAGAATGATACAAAAACAAGTCTTTGGCTGTTCTTTCGGTGGACAGCGAAAGCGGAAGTGTCAGCAGTTTTTTTTGCATTTTTTATGGCATCTACATTGTATAAAACAAAGTAGCTTTCTGCTGTCTGGATGTCCTTATGCGTGATTATAGGTATCTTTAGCACTACGCAACGGATTTTGATGCAGTTTTTTTAATAGATAGAGTGATTCAAGGGATAGGTTTATATGTTTAATACAAGCATAATATAGTACCCGTGCGAAACCGGGGCGGGACGTTAGTATAATATAATATATGAATTGACGTGAATTGGGTTAGGTTAAAACCTTTTTTCTCCATTATCTTTATCGAAAAAATACATAATAATCTATGGGATAAAAGGCATATTTTATATACCCTGCGTTTCAAAAATAAAAAAAAAACTATTTTAAATAGGTATCAGAAATAATTGTTTAAAGTAGGTACTAGCTGTTTTACTAGTTAATACCGTTTCTATCCAGTCATGTTTTATATTTTGTTCTAATTTGTATAAACCTAGCTGTTTTCCGAAAATCCTGTAAATAAATAAATAAAATAAATACCTTACATCTGTTCCATTTTGACTACATGTACCAAGTACGACCATACCGACATGCAATGAAGATTCTATTGCTTGTTTTAAGTTACCTCTTTACCTCGTTGTTTTAACTAAAATAACTTATTTCTATATCCAAGCAGACTTTATGGTATCGACTATCAAATCGCAACCTACATAAATCACTGTTTTGAATAAACTGAACTGATTTGGAATCCCTTAGTTATACATTTATTTTTAAGTTTTCTGGTTTAAGTACTAGACCCTCATCAATTTTTTTATTTTTTTATTGTTCAAACAAAATCAACAGCCCTTAGGTATGTATATCAACCCCGGATCATCTTCTACAGAACTAAAACATACAGCCGAAATAGAACCTCTTTTTTTCGAAGTCAGTTAAAAATATCAACCCTCATTAAAAAGTTCCTATGCGCACTTCAATAGCAAATCGACAGTTATACATTACAGGGATCAACAGGGGTGTAACGGACGGGGTTGGGGACAAAGGTTAACGTATTCACTTATCAACCATCAACTACACTTGTGGGGTTCAGTGGTTGCTTTCAATAAGGCAGGGACTTATTCGGAGCAACCACGAGTTCTATCAAACATTTTATTTGAAACCAGCATCTGTCTCATCAGACCTCGCATGGTTTGTTTTGTTTTAAAATATAGCCTTTATCTCAGGGTTAGAACTATATTTATGCAAAATTTCAGCTCGATTTGTTCAGTAGTTTTGGCGTTTATTAGAAAAATCGTTTTATAATCTTGACGAAGCTCTTGCTGATGACTTTAATCCATACGCTATGAAGGTATACCTGCTATTGAATTTTATTTTAAATTCTGTTTACAGTATCAATGTTGATGAATATGTTTGACGACCTCTGTGGCGTGGTGGGTAAGGTCCGCCTACGGCGCAGAAGGTTGCGGATTCGATTCCCGCCCCGATCTGCAGATATTTGTTCAGGGTGTTCTGGTGGTTTTCTGTTTTTAAAAAATACATATATCTATGTATGTATTATATTAAGTATATCAGTTATATAATTATAAATTTTAGCAGAATAGATAATTAAAACTTATGAATATGTTAGGCTGCGACATTATTGTAAAGTGTGATATGATATGATAAATCACATCATATCACACTATTAAATAATCACATTTTGCCCGAGATAGAATCTCGACTCTACATTTTGTCTAAAGTTTTTTTTCCACTCATCCAATACTTTTGTACAATGTATATTTGAGAAAAGAAAGATGGCTTCATCTAATGTAGGTCCTAGCAACGCCGGCTATTTTCTCCAAAGATTTGGACACAAGCTTCTCCCCGCGGCGTCGCACGCATTATTTCTATGAAAAAGTCAAAAGGTTATTTCTGAAATTTTATGCATTAAAAAGTAGTCTATTTTTTATTCCAGACAAAGAGACACCTATGCAAAATTACAGCACGATCTGTTGAGAAGTTTTGCTGTGAAGAAGTCAGTCCATCCAGTATCCATCGAAATTTAGTGGAATGGGCTTCCGTCCAATTAATTTGATCAAATGTTGGACATCTCTGTCAAACATTGGACAAACATATTACCTTATGAAGTAAGTTATAATATTATAATCATCCGCCGCAGCGCTGTCTGTCAGGTGTGACGAGTTAACATAGGTACCTAGCTTGTTTTTTTTTTATTCTTCATACAGTTGTTCAGAAACTTCGGGCGTAGATACGTATTGTTTATGATTGAACATAAGTTGGTGCAAGTAATAAGTCAACAAGTATCTAAGTCGCCTTTAAGTACTTACATAGTTTACATAGTACCTTGAGTAAAACCAAATACTTAGGTTTAAAACTAAAAATACCGTAACCATAAAAACAAAAATCCAATCATCAATGAATTCAATGAATTTTCTTGAACTTTAAAAGCCCAGTCCTTAATGACGCGACATATTTTTTTCCTTTAAATCAAACTCAATAATATTATTGCCATGACGACTCGGCTGAACCGGTTTCGAAATACCAACCGGGGACTATAAGAAGAGATGGCATTTAACTACCTAATTATGCAAATGTTATTTTGTTCGAGCGAGTCTTGATATTCACACTTACCCCTTTTAAATATCGTAAACAGGGTGTATATAGTTAAACATTTTTGACTACAATAATTACCTATTCGGACCAAGAATCGGAGTCATTAAGTGTCAATAAAGGAAACATTTAATAATGAAAGCTTATCAAAACTAATAAGAATAATACAAAACGATAAGGGAACGGTGATCACTAAAAATAACACACTTCTAAAACAAAACTCGGCTCACGCGCCAGCTTAAAAGTTGAGTTCGAAAACGGAAAAGAGATGAACGAAATGTCATTATTTCAATTTCAATTAATTTATTTAATTAGAACGGTCCTACAGAACCACCTAAGGGAACTAATTT
Organism: Eupithecia vulgata; assembly: GCA_946478455.1. NCBI lineage: Eukaryota > Metazoa > Arthropoda > Insecta > Lepidoptera > Geometridae > Eupithecia > Eupithecia vulgata. The sequence goes on from OX297874.1 coordinate 3,308,555, forward strand.
TAAGTAATACTATACAGGCTAAAGTTTTTTTTTAATTATTTCGTTTATGAATGACATCAAAATCCAAAACCCAAAATTCAAAAGTGTTATTTCGAGATTCTGTGATTTGCTCAGAACTACGACGATACCAGATTAAGTCTTAAACTTTTCCATAAATATGTTTTTGGTTTTGTATCAAAATATTAAAAAAATACTTTTTTTCGACTTATTTCAAAAGGCGAGGTCTTCTGACCAATCGACGACTCTAAAACCTAGTAGTGACCACACAATTTAGCCCTACCCTGTATAATATAGTTCACTTCACTCTTAAAGCGATATATCGAGTATTGTGATAAAATTCTTTAAATGTGGCACACGCGTCGCCACACGACCCGCATAGGGGCGCGCGCGCAGCTTTTTATAACAATTCGCAAATAAATGTGGCTGAGAACGTTTTAGACGATGAAAAGGGGTGACGGGGTTCGAGCGCATTCAGATGGAATGCTGTTTAATTATGCTTTCGATTAATTTGGTTACTCTACTATAAATTAAGTGTAGAATGCTTACTCTACCACTGTAACAGGGTAAATGCATGTGTCTTCAAAAAAGCTGTTAATTCATATGTGTATTCTCTATTATTATAAAATATATCTGCTTATTTATTATTTTGTGGTTTTATTTTAATCATTAAAAAGTAGATATTTTAAGACTCAATAGCAAAATTTCTATACGTGACGTCACCGTTCGTTCACCGTATTGTCGCGAAACTTTTAACGGGATATCTTTTTTGAAGGAAGAAAGAAAATTATTTATCAGACACAAGCACAACACACAAACAACAAAAATTATGATTTTATCATTTGTTTGTTTCTAATTTTATTTTGATTGAAAGAACAGAAGCACTTTGAGTTAACAGACTGAACGGTGACGTCACAGAAAAAGGGCAGCGTTTTTATCGCCCGAAACTGAGTGCAGTTTTATTGGTGGATGTTATATTTTTTTAAGAAACTAAACAAAATAAATAATCGAAAAAAAAACTATGCATTATACTCTCGTCCCTGCATATACCCTATTTTAGGTTAGGGATAGGGATTTCTTTATAAATTCACTATGACAATGGCACCTATCGTCAAGTAATGACACGTGTTGGTATTCTACCATAGATACAAGAAACTATAGATGGACAGACACACATGAAAGGTGTCAACTTGAAAAATCATTCTATAGGCGCTATGAGCGCTATCCCACCGCCGCGGCCGTGCACGGAGAGGCTACGCACGTCTTTGCAAGAAAATGTATGTTATTTATAACGTCCACTGCAACGTCTGCAACCCAAGAACACGCTACGCACGAATACGACACATAAATATATACATAGCCTGCTCGAATAAGGCACCCATGCAGCTTAACGCTGTCAACGCTATGGACACGCTACATGAAAAGTCTAAATGTTAATCACATAAAGCGGTAGCGCGATAGCGTTGGTACACACACGTCATCAAAAAAACCAACACACGCTTCTTATATGCGCCGCGTGGCCGTGCACATCGTGCCTGTATTTGTGTTACGTTAAACAAAGAAATTTTCAAGTAACAATTTTATTTTTTTCTATTTTAGGCAGAGATGCGAAGGTGCTCTTGGTGGCCACCAATTTCTAAAATATACAAAATATAATTATATCAGATGTATTAAAAAAAAAGCTTAAGATCATAACACCACAAAATTCCCCATCTTTTTTTTTTAATTAAATAGATGGCGACGCTTGTGTGAGTCTAGGTACCGCTTTAAATATCTCCGTGATCAATAATGAAATAGCATCGCACACACAATCAGAAATTCTGATTCAGAACCTAAAGCTACTCCATCGTTAAGTGTATAAATTCGAATCATCCTACCTGCCTCATTTCTTTTCGAATCAAACTCGATCTACAACAATGTTGCCCGCAACCCGGTTTCATACGTAAATGTTTCCAACTATATTCGTTCGTGGTCAGCGTTATGCGAGTTCTTTATCGCCCGAGTCCATAAAGCGAGTGTTTGGTATTTCGCGTGGCCTGTTTAGCCTTGGAGACCATAAAACTGTGCCTTAAAGAATCAACGTTCTCTGAGGAAACGAATGCGTAAATCAATTTTCCTTCGGTTTACGATGGAATGAAATTGTAGAAACCTGTACTCGTAATGAAACGTATCGGAAAAAAATAAACATAATGCCTATACAGTTGTTTATTCCTGATTATTTTGATTTAACTTACTCATGAAATAATTTGCTACCTTAATTAACATCTACACAACCTCAACAGCCTATAATGGTCCACTGCTGGACGCAGGCGTCCCCCTGATTTTTTATCTTGTGAGGGGTTATGCCCATAATCTCCACGCTGTTCATGAGAGTTGGGGATCGCAGTTCGGTGGTAGATCTATTCTGCAAGAGGCACTGCTGCCCACCCTCGGTGTATGTCCCTTAGTCGCCTCTTACGACACAGGAAGAGTTGGGGTGGTGAAAATTCTAAGCCGGCACCACATGGATAATTAACATATACCAATCATAAAAGAGTTTTGTTGATGATGGAGATTGATCTTATTTTCTCCAGAATTCTATATCAGGGATTTTCATAAGAGAAGGATTTTAAAGGATATCGGACATAACTCAATAATAATATCCAGAGTATGCTATTGCTATTGTTCATAAAAATTAATCCACGAACCCTAAAACACAATTTCTCTTCAGGTCAACGTACAGATAAGAAGTTTGTTTGTTTGTTTTGTAATTAGGTAGTAGCCGATTACATTGTCTTAACTTGCTAACAGATAGGAGCGTGATAACTGTCCAACGTGGTTATCGTACGACGACCCGCCACCAATCATACGTGCTTTATTGATGTGAAGGAATCAGGCGACTGCTCGAATACCAATGAAAAATACATGAATCTATAAATTATAATGATCTACTCTGAAATAAGGAAAGTGGATCGCATATATCGTTCAAAAGTAAGGACACGTTTGTGACGATGGGTTACATGCGTTTTGATATCAATTATTTGGACATTTGAACTCATCTCGATATGAAATAATTTCGGTGGGCGAAAAAATCTTTTGGAGAATAAAAAACTTATTTCATTTCTTTGAGATACGAATTACCCAGAGTGCGGGACTCTGGGTACCTCGTATCTCTAAGAAATGAAATAAGAAATTTTATATATTTAAGCACTGTAACAAAAATCCTTACATCTCGAAATATCTTTGTTTTCGTAACATTCTAGGGATAACTCGTATAAAATAAATTTTGAGTAAATAAATAATGCTGGACAATCCACGCAGCATTATCTAGCCTCAAGCTAAGTAGTGCTTGTGTTATGGATAGTAGATTACTTATATACCTACGTATACATTAATTAATATAATGAATTATTGTTCATATCGATTGTTTTTCCGGATTTATATGCAATATAGTTTTTGTACATGGTTGGGTAGGTACCTACTTACTTTCTTATAAATAGTGACTTAGCGTGTATCGTCGAAGCCCAGGTACAACCCAAAATTTTCCACGGTCCTATTTTTAATTATTTGTGAACAAATTAAAATTAAAGCTAGGCAAAATGTCGAGCTTCATAATTTGAAAATAACGGCGTGCCGCGAATTATTTTCAGGTTTTTGGAGAGGCAGTAGCCCAAATTTCCTATAAGGCTATGATATATAACAAAAGATATAAAACGGCATGTCGAAAATGAACTGTTGTTAACGTCCTAATACATCGCATTCGGATTACGAAGTAGATCAAAACAACTGATCAAAATTCACTTTATATTCATAGCATTGACTCCTTGATTCCTTTATTGTTGTTGAGAACTGATAAATATTACATCTCCTCCAGAAATCATACATTATAAGCGTCATAATACCCACTGTGGAAATTTTCCGAATAACAACGCAAAAGGAGTTGTTTCGAAATCAGGACATTTCAGTATCACATTTGCCTGTGTTAAGGTTTGCTATTCCAATTTTGAATTCGAATTTCGAAATTTTCGACTTTAAAATGGGAACGTGCTAAGTAAATTAGTTCACTTTCTCTCACCGTCCAATTTACGAATCGTACTTACAATCGTTGCCAATTATTCGGTAAGTGCGTAGTTGTACTTTGTTTTTGTGTCGCTGAGTGAATATTGATATTATCACAGATATTGCCGGTTTTTTGGTAAATACTTTAAAGAATGAGTATAACTAGCGGGGTTTCCCAAACATGGGGTAAATATTGACTTGAGTATTTTTATTTAAGTACCGCACTGATTAGGAACCTACATAGCTATGGTTTTCGCTGATCTGAAGGATAGGATTCGCAACGAATACATCCGACAGAGAACCAAGGTTATCGGCATAGCTCAAAGGATTAGCAACCTGAAGTGGAGTGGGCTGGCCATATTTCGAGAAAAACAGACAAGCGCTGGGTTAAACGTGTTCTTGAGTGGAGACCGCGACTCGGCAAACGTAGTTTGGGACGCCCTCCGATCAGGTGGGATGACGATTTGCGAAAGACTGCTAGCAGATGCTGGAAGCGGCAAGCGCTATGGCGCTCATTAGGGGAGGCCTATGTCCAGCAATCTTTTTATAAATAAACAGTGTCCAACCAGACTACCAAAATGTTCCGTATTTCTTTCATTAATAAATGTTAATGTTAAATAAAAATAAATAATAATTGCTGATTTTAGGCCGATAAAGATCATTCTGTATTCGTCATGTAAAGCGAAGTAATGCGGGTGAATCAATACATTTTTACCGTAGTACAGTCCAATAGCAGTCTGAGGGGAAGTATATAGTTTCTGTTTTTTTTGTTCCTTTTGAATCGAATGAGATCCATTCGATGCCGATCAGGGCCCGTACTCGTTAAACCGAAAACGAAGTTTCGGATTCGTTTTCGTGCAAACGCAAATTTTAACAAGCGACAAATATTTTGGGGCTACACAATGCTGTATGAATTGTCCAGCATCATTATGAGTTAGGTTTGCACGAATCTGAAACTTCGATTTTCATTTCGATTTTAATAGGCTCCCAGAACCCACTCCTTATTTCGTGACCTTTAATGATTGTAACATCTACAACAACTAGAAACAACTTTCTCAATTCATATACGGCCTATGCTAGATCACGGCTGAACATAGCCCTCACCTGGGCCTTATCATTTGAGATAATCCCCACGCAGCTTTTGCTTCGCAGTTTGGTTATGGATCTGCAGGCGCTGCTACCCGCCCCCCAGATATCCCTTATTCGCCTGTTACGATGCCCGCGTGAGGAGTTGGGGTGGTGTAAATTTTAAGCCCAAATGGCAAAAACCAAATTTGAAATTAAATCGACAAATTCAATATCTTTAACTAGATAACCACATGGACCCGTACCAATTATATGACTAACAAAACGCCAAGGCTACCCAAAGCTATAGGAACTTTTTGCCCAAGTTCGTGACTAAAGATTGAGAATCAGAAAAAACGCGTGTAATTTTAAATAACTAGGTCTGAGAAACGAAGCTTTGACGTGTTATGTAAATGTCTTAATGAATACTTACTTAATACCAACAAAAACAGGTTGCAATTATATCTTAAGAGCTTAAGTGGATCTTTTTTGGATTAGATCAAGGTCTGTCTGACTCAGCAATGGATGGGCAGAAGCTTCTTATCTGGGAGAGATCGCTCTTGAGCGATAAGAAGCCAATTTTCGCTTATTCTATAAATACCGTATGCCTTTGTATATTATTTCTAAGTTAAGTATGCGATGATAAAAAAGAGTATTTTATATTACACATAACACAAGCTCTGCTTAGCTTGGGGCTAGATAATGCTGTGTGAATTGTCCAGCATTATTTATTTATTTATTTATATCTATCTAAATTGATACTGATATTGTACTTTTAGGCCATAAGTTTTTTGTTGATTTTCGATGAGAAAACTGTATATGGACCTCTATTTTATCTCTTATTCCTTTTTAACTTAAGGATTTATGTTCCTTTGCTAGAAACGAGACAGGTAGAGTCAATCAGTTGATGAATGAATAGCGTCTCACTCTCTCTCGCTGCAAGTGATTTTATAATGAAAAGTAGTAATTCATTCAGAAATATTAGTTACAAATGAGTGTTATACTCTTCATGATGAAGAATCTCAAAATATATTAAAGCTATAGGCAACAAGCAGTCGGGAAATTCTATAGTTTCAGTTCATAAAATAAAATTTAAAAAAAAAGTGTTCAGATTTTTATGTATTTTTAACACCAGGAAAAAGTAGGCGCAATGTTATTACGTCATACGGCTGTGATAGTGAACCTAGTGAACCAAAAATGATCAACTGTCATCCATCAGCAAGATCAGCGTATTTGTTAAGGTCAGCAAAAATACGTCATGACCACAGAGTTATAATAACACCTAATAAAAATTATGCTGGACAATTTACACATTATCTACCCCTAAGCAGATCTTCTGTTATGGGTACTAGATACCTGATAAACGTACATAAAACAATACGTTACATAGACATATATTTTTAATATACATAGAAAACGACCAGAACACCCGGAACAAATACCTGCAAATCGTACAAATATTTGTCCCAAGGCGGAAATCGAACCCGCCTCCTGCGTCGCAGGCGGACCTTCGCCCACCACACAGAGGTCGTCGTCGAGAAGATTTAAAAATTGTGGTTTATCAGCGCTTTACAATTTATTTGAGACACTTTTCAAAAATGGGTGTAAACTTTCAAAGCTGTAGTACCAAATTTGAGACACGCGCTAGAGCGCCGCTGTTTGGAAATACATACATACCTACATTATTTTATTGAAAAATATTCAATTTTATTCTGTTGTTCTACACACCCATTGTCCAGTTAATCACATACTCACATGTTTGGGCGTTTTAACCTAATGATCAAAGGCAAGACCTACATTATGCAAAATCATCAAAATATTCCTAAACACCTATTTAAGCAGCTAAGCACGCGTCCAGCCGATCACGAGACGGAACACTAAGTATAGAATAATATTAGTGAACCGAACCAAGGCCATCATCATGCGGATATTCCGAATATTAATATTGTTAAACAGCTATGAATCTGATTTAACTTTTCTACTAGATTTGAGGATAAAGTTAATACAATTTAAAGGTAAATATTTTAGCGGGAGACCCCGCAATAATTTAAGGGCCTATACAAGCAAAATTTTTTGTAAAAAGGACAGACATAGGATTTTTCGTTCATAAGAGCTAGACAGGATAGCAACGCAAGCCCAAAAGTCAAGTTTTAGCTTATTATCTATTTAATTAGGAATTTATTTAAAAAACAAAACATATGAAATTTTCTTTAAACTTAGTTCTATTACCATGCTTATTTTTAAGATCAAGAAGTTCTGTATTTACTGAGAAGTTAGGGTTTATTAAAAATGTAGAGATGTAACTTTGTAAATTTTTTTCTATCGAGAAATTTTTACGTAATCGTGTTTTCAAAATATATGATAGGTAGAGTAAGTCCTGAACTGTATGTACCATGTATAAATTTCAAAGTTAAATATTTAGTAGTGTGTGAAAAATACATTTAAATATTTATTTATAAATTATTGGTAATTATCATAATGATCATTTATAATTCAATCATTTATATTGAATCATTCAAAATTATCATAATAATAATGTTAGAACATTGAAAATAACAATAAAATAATAGAAGCGACTGTTAACTCTCCAAAGGACAGAAAAAAAAGCGCTTTTAGTTTCCCAATATTTTATGAAATATTAATCGTTGACCCCGCCGCCTTTTAATGCATTTACGTCTTTAAACGAGTTATCTAATGAATTGTTTTGTACCTATTAAGAAAAGCGGCCTGATATTATTTTTGACCAAAACTCTGCGTTGTCTGCTCGAATTTCTTCTGAATGCTCCGAAGCTCTTCCAAGTTGCTCTAAAGCTCCTCCTTATCCGGTCAAGCACCCAAAAAAATTGTACCTACTTACACTTCTGTGAGACATAATACCATGCGGAGTTTTGCTGTTTCAAACATGACCTATTTTTCTCAAAGTCTTCTTCTTCTTATTTTTATGGCTCCCTGTGCTTTGTTGCCACAATTCTGCCGGTGTCTATGTCAAAAGAATCATAAACTTTAGTAGGAGAAACAATTATATTGGGAGAATAATTAACCAATATCGGATTAAAGCCTGTTAAACGAGAGCTGTGTAATCGCTTACAAATTTACAGCGGGTTAAATTGTCTAAGCTTACAAACGAAGGAGCGCCTTTTACTATAGCTATGTAAGTATCTTTTGCCCAAGTAGATGATATATTTTCAAAAAATATTCAATAAACAAGAATAATCAACCAGGAAATCTTTTTGAATAGTACCATTGATTTAATCTGCAAGCACAACATAAAAGGTTAATAAAGCAGGAGCTGTTTTCTCAAATTCAACTAGATGTAATTCAACATTTCCACAGTCAGCCTTTCCACATTTCGTCTCTCTCAGAAACGTCCTGTCATTGTTTTCAGATTAAGAATACTCATCAAGTAGGTAAGCCATCATCAAGTAAGCCTAATTCCAAAAGGCTTTCCAGCCCGGGATCGCAGCTAGTGAGAGTGCTCGCAAGAACCGGCGGCGCGGCGGCGGTGCGAGCGCAGCGCTTACGTCACCGCCGCACACACTCACACTTTCACTGTTACTATTATCTAATACACGCACACAGACACCCTGCCTTACTTACACTACACTTACACACAATAGGAAACCGTTCTATTGCCTTCCTCAGATAATGAAGATGTAGACCCGGAGTAACGATGTTTTATACCAGTTTAATGAGGATAGCGTAAGACCAGTTATATATTTAAAATGCCATTTTTACTTTCCTTCGTGCTGGTATTTTGTATTGTTTGGTATGAATGGTGTATCAAATTGTTAGACAACTTTTGCGATTGTGGTGTGAACGGTGATTTCCCTTTTTGGGTTTTTGCAAAATGGTCGAGGAACCGATGGTGGGGCTATCGAGTTCTGGAGTGGAGACTGCGACTTAGTTAGCGTGGTATAGAACGCCCAAGTGGAACAATTCCAATAACAACAATTTGCTTATATACAACTAGCCGAGGGCTAAACAAAATGAACCACATTTAGGGGACTGTATAAATATTAATTATATTTGTTTGTATAGTGTTAAACACACGCACGCCCATCGGAAAAAAATATTAAAATAACAGGATATCCCAAGTCCTGCCTGGATCGTATGTTTTTGGGAAATATGAATTTATCAGAGATCTATTCATCAAGTGTCAAGAAATTGACTGATGATGATGAATAGAAGACAACATTTACGTACAAGTACAAGTGACCTACATTCAAAATGCCATTCATTCGAGTAAGTAATTTATATTTATTACAAATAACAACTACATACTTACATAATTTCCTTCCCGTTTTAACCAGTTCAGTATCTACCGCCTCAAGCGAATCAGATAAAACTTTAAAACTACCAGCTAAATCTCAAGTGCGGTATATGCTTGCATATTTACATATAAAGTTTGTAAATGAGATGAGCATAGGTGTAGTAGTTTTTGTGCTGCTTTTTGTTTCTACACAATATGATTTAATTAAGAGCTCGATAGGTAGGTATTTCATTTGACTTTTCCGCCTAGTATGTACACTTTGTAATAAGGATCTCCATGAATCATGATCATAGAAAACTACATAGGGTGTTCGCAGGTTCTATTTTAATCTGTATCGACAGGAAAAAAGAAATGAAGGACATTAGGGGCATAACCGTTGACACCCCGGAATACGAAAATCCGTCGAAGAACCAAAGCTACCGTCATATCTCTCAGAATTAGGACTCAGGGAGTCGATGGATGGAGGCGGATCAAGACTGCTCTCTGTCGTCGTATAGGGGAGGCCTGCAGTGTTTCAATTTCCTGTCATCATCATCATCGGCCTATACTGATCCACTGCTGGACATAGGCCTCCCCTAATAAGCGCCATAGCGCCCTGTCTTCAGCTTGTCGCATCCAGTCTCTGCCAGCAGTCTTTCGCAAATCGTCATCCCACCTGGTCGGAGGGCGTCCAACACTACGTTTGCCGAGTCGCGGTCTCCACTCAAGAACACGTTTACCCCAACGGTTGTCGGTTCTTCACGAGATATGGCCAGCCCACTGCCACTTCAGCTTGCTAATCCTTTGAGCTATGTCGACAATCGAATTCGATATGTTGTCAATTTCCTGTATAATTTTGTATATAACACATATTTTCCGAAGCCGTCCGAATATAATATAACCACTCACTCTTTTTGTGTCCACTCAACCCTCCAGTTACGATTTACGACCAACACCAAAAACAATCACCCAATCTTAAGCAGACTACGATGAGTTGACCAACTCCTGCGCATTGGAGTGAAGCGAGGACACGCACTGCCCAATTTGAGTCGCCTCGCTCCACCGACCAGCTATTTCCAGAATACTGCTTTTTGTCGGACCCACTGAAACTAATCATAATTTTGGACCTACGGCCTATGTTTTTATAACAGTGATTACATTATAATATCTTTGGATACAATCAGATTGGTTTGTGTTGTTCGAAGGGCCTTGACGAATTTGTAACATGACAAATACAGCTGCTTTACCAAGACCTACCTTCAAATAGTTCGTGGTGCAAATGAGTTTTCAAAGCTGTTTCCTATGTAGTTGATGCCGACAAGGAGGATATTATTGTCATCGTATTGTTGACCGACAATTAAACATTCTCGTTTTGAAGATGAAGTTGAAAACATATTTTTTAAACTGTGAGTTCATGCTACCAGGCGTATTTGACCCAAGAGAGCCTTTGAGACCCTAGGTGCTTATATCATTTCCTAACAGTTTCTGTCTGTCCTTTGGCTTTATAACAGACGAAACGAAAAACAAAAGACTACTTTGAGACTACTGTGTTCGGCTGGGTGGATATTTTTTTTATTTTCGTAGTTTCTCTGTCAATTATGGACCGATTTGTTTTTTTTTCTCTATTTGAAGGAGAATGATCCTGAGATAGTCCCATACGTTTTTTTATTGAATATTAAATTACCTTTAAGACCTGGTTTCGGTCTTTCCATCTCAAAAATGTTTCTGGCTCTACGAAACTGATTCTGTAGTTAGAACTGTTGTGTGCTAAAGGCTATTAAAGTAGACAAGTCACAGTCAATCATTTCACAAATACTCATTTATTAGCTCAGCAGAATAAGCGCAATAAATCGAAAGGCTCCTAAAGCCTGCTAACTCATAAAGCACACAATTCAAATATGCAAAATCCTTGACTTCAATGCGGCCCACCTTAAGAAATAGTCTATAGAGTAAATTATAGTTGTTCCATTAACTAGGTACCATTGTTGAGGCTTGATTTTCAATGACTAACAAAATCAACGAAGCGTCGATACTGTCGAGTCACTATCCATTTGCTTGCCTAAGGAGCGGACAGAATAGTCGCCATTAGTAGAGTAACATACAGAAAATTACCAAACGTGTGTGAGCACTTATCAGAAAATATAATATCCTTACAACACTACAGAACCGAGAAGCCTATACTTGTTCCATGAAATTATTTGATTTCTGGTAGATCGACTGACAATCAAATTGTCATGTACTAATGTTTAACGGATTCGATTTTATTTTAATTTTATCAGGGGTAGGTATTTTTTATGACAATTGATTTTGTTTTTGAAGAATCGATCTTAATAATTAATCGATTTTACTATTATTGAGCAACGTTTTGTTTTATTTAAAAGACAACTCAATCGTCTTAATTAAATTATTTTTAGAATCAGAACATTCAATTGAAAAAAAGTATTATTTTTATTGTGTTAATTGCTATTTGCTTGTGCCAGCAGTATTACATGCGTTTTTCTGCGATAAAACGTAAGGCAGTTAGAGTGACTGTGATATAATATAATTTTATACTATTTTCAATACTTTTTCATGATAAAAGTAAATAATCAAAGAAAATCACCTAGAATAACCTTCGTTACATAAAATGTCAGCTCGATAAAAATCTAAACTTTCATCCCCGCATTTTTAGAGACGACGAAATCACATCTCTATCTGTCAAAAGTTATTGTCTTTATGAAATTTTTCATTCAGTCTTAAAGTCTTTAGTCTTAAATCATTCACCTATAGGGAACTTCTTAGACGTGCATGTGCCAATGTGTGTATAGGATCCTTGCCTAACAATAAGTTCCGAGGATAAAAAACCTATCTACTTGATGGAGTTGACGGACGTTTATCAGAATGTAAATAGATAAAGAACCGCACTTTGATATCCTGAAGGATGGAACGTTCTTGCTCGACATCAATTTATACGAAACGATCGTGCAGAACACACTGCTCATGCTCAACTAAGTCCATTACCTTGAGTAGGTACCTATCTACCCACCGTGCGTGGGATCGCTACACCTAAGACCTTAAAATCATGTAAAAATATCATTGAATTGAACCCTGGTCTTATAACATCGGTCTCAGTTGATTATTAAACTGTGAAATGTTAATAAAAACGCGACGCGACGGCGGGCCTCTGTCGTAAAGAGGTTGCTCTACGAAACTACCAAGAGCTTACAAGCAAAAAGTTTGTATACCTTCGCTCGTCTAAAGAGGTTTTCCTACTTCAGTTGCCTCTTCATGTATAAAGTATTCGTGCGTATGATATGACCTTGTACCCGCGCACCATCATTGCATGTCTACCGCACATAAACGAGTAGGTACCTATAGTCCTCACGACCAATCAATTATACAATCCAAAACCCATAAAACAATATCAAGACGCAGGAAAACCTTCGAGTGTCGAAACTGGCAATTGGTAATTTTATTTAGAAAGTAGTTAATAACGTTATAAAAATATTTATTTTTATCATACCTTTACTCGCAAAAGATTGCTTTATGAGTAGGTATTTGTTAATAATTATATGCTGTGTGAATTGTCCAGCATTATTAATTTATTTATTTAATTATTCTAGTCCTGTCTTTACTTGATCTGTCAAAAATGGTTCTATTTAAACCTATCTCAAAGATTTGTGTCTCGAAACTACTGGAACGTTCCTTTGTAAGATAATTGCTCCGGTGGCTACGTCAAACATTACTTTGGTCTACAACTATGGTGCCTAGGGTAGGTGCCTTCAATTTTGAATCGTCAGCCTAGTGTCTTTGACAGAAATTATAGACTCTCATGAGCTAATGCGGGTATACTGGGATCACTTTTTGATATTCTGAAAGATCTTCGAGCTAACGTTGACTTTGAAAGAAAATGGACCGAGAAGTACTTCCACCTAAACCCCCACAGGCTAACGTTATTTACAAACGTTTTTATATACATTTATAGTTATGTCAAAGTTAACCGGCGAATGCTGATAAATATTCAAACCTGTCAGAAAAAAAGGGCATCGAAAACACCGTAACCTAAATAAGGCACACACCCCTTTAATTTTGTAGCAAGTATACGTCCAGCAGCTAAAAGCCTCTGGCAAAGGTACCTAAAGCTTACAATAATTTGACAATAGATAGTAAAAGAAAGTTTCAAGGTCACACAAACAGCATGCATGTAAGCGCCACACGCTACCACGTAAAAACGATACGACAGTTACGCAATGTGTTGTTTAGTTGACGCAACGAGTTTTCGTGGTTCGTGGTAAGTGTGCCAGCGATTACGGTCAGCCGATGGCCCACTGAGCAGTGACATAACAGAGCTTCCGCCTGCTAGTGAAAGGAGCTTGCTTCAGCTGTAGCACAATCTACCTTTACTTGTCTATGGTTGTTTCCGCTCCGCAAAAGCGTGGACTTTTGGTTTTGCACGTTTTGCATAATGTGGAGCTTTTACGAGAATAATGGTAAGGAAATGAAAAAAAGGTGTGTCTTTGATCAAATGTTATGATATTTCTGATTTTACTCTATGGATTTAACAAATATTTGGCGGTTATTCCCGTGACGTAACACAACTTCTTGACACACGCCAGGAGTGTCAATGTCTTTGTTTCGTAAATAAACAAGCTTTTTTTGTTTTATTCATAGACTTAGAATATTTTTACTACGCTCGTTTTGTTGAATTCTTCTTATAAGAACGAACTTCCGCATTATAGCGTTTTGTTTATATTATTTTCAGTTTATTGTTAAACCGACTTATTTAATAGTCAGTACTAACTTAGTACTGACTATTTAATAAGTCGGTTTAACAATAAACTGAAAATAATATAAACAAAATGCTATAATGCGGAACTACTAAGTACTGCCACAATCAATAAAAAAACGTAAAAGCCAACATCGATCGATGCAATTAAAAGCTCTGTTCCGTTTTTCGATACAAATGACTTCAACGCGCTGTCTATTTTTACTAATTCGTATTTTATCTTTTCTCTAATACTTTAGCGATCATTTAGTAAATTATTTAGTACCTATTAGTGTTTTGCAACTTACCCAGTTGGTTTACAAACTGGAATAGGCACCTCTATTTGACTGGAATAGGTTAGGTAGGTAGTATATTAACATGAAAAGTGGTTGTGACACTGGCAACACTAATTTGAAAACTGGATCTAATGTTACTTCAGCTCTATTTCCTATTTCGAGTTTGCAACTAAATTAATAAGGCCAGACTATCTAGGCACATAAATAAATATAACATTCACTAACCTATAATGCACTTACAAAATGTGTTAGCAGATATTTATTCTCTAAATTATAAAAGTTGTAAGGAAAAACTTAGATATACCCTACAATGTTGGTCAAAGTTGGCCCTACAATATTGGGATGACATAGAAAATTTATTGACTGTTCTAAAGTAGGCCACTTATTGCAAGCATATTTATTATTAAAACTAGTTTAGAGTCGTAAGCATAAGTAATTTTAAAGTAAGTTTATAGTTTTATAAATAGGGTTTATTGAATTTTATCTTTATGCTAATTGTCAGCACTTTCCTTGCCTGAAAAACAGGTATTAACCTAGTTCAGGCACATGCATTATCTCATCCCTTAAATAAATAAGATAAAGTACACTTTGTAATCTATTTAGTCCTAAGTTATTTATGAATAAAATATTTAATTTATTTTTATTTTATTTACTTACTGCTCAGCCTCTCCGATGCGACACACGGTACCAGACTCCAGCAAAGCTGAGTTGAGCTGAAGAAATGTGTTTTAAACCACCAATAGAATGTCTAATTAACGAATGTGAATTAACCGTTTTTGGAATTGGAACCACTTTTGGGAACTTATTTAATTTCATAGAGATTACCCAGAGTGCGGGGGCTTACGCACTGTAATACAAAAACCTTGTCATTGTAATACTTGCCAAAGTACGTCAATCAGACGCATAAAAGGCTTATCAAAGCAAAAGACAGATTAACTTGAGTAAAATGGGAGAGGCCCGATAAGAAGAGGTCCATATAATTATTAATTTCCATTTAAATCTAAATTTGGTATAAATTAATTTTCATTCCAATCTATTTTTCATCATTTATTTTGTAAAAGGGTTTTAATATAGGTACGAGTACATCAGAGGCCATAATTTGAAAAGATTTGTTACCCTAAACTAAGCATGCAAGCGTAGGTTGCTTGCATGCTTAGTTTTGGGTAACAAATCTTATCAGAAATAAAGTAGGTCTATCTAGTTTTTTCTTCGCCATAAACTGGTTTAGATAATCCAACATAAATTTTACTCAATGTTCTCATGTAGGTATAATTTATCATAATTTATAACCGCAGAGTTTTCCGTAATAGTTTAATTATTGCTCATTTTCCTTGATCGTTTCAAATGCGATACAGACTTGTTATTTACACTCTTGTTTTTACTTCATATTATGAACAACCACTAATTACATTTGTGTAGCTTCATGGTACGAATAAATACTAACTTCATAGGTACTTACTTACAATTAGAAACTTTTGGATGTATGGATGGATTTAGTTAGGCCAAGACTACTGAACGAGTCGAGCTGAAGTTATATGCATTTTTTTATGGGCAACTTTTTATCTCGTTGATTAGATAGATCCTATTTTATAGATAAAACCGAATGAAACTGGCCAAGTGCAAATTGATAAGGATTGTTCCGTACCATCCAATAAAACTATTTCAAATACATTTTTTTCTAAAAAAATAAAACAAAAAAAAACAAAAGTCAACATGCGATCGGTCACCCATCCAAGTACTGACTGTGCCCAACGTTGATTAACTTCGGTGGTTGGTACTCAACGTAACATAGACGTTGGCATGGCACCCTTTTATAAAATTAAAGTTATTTATTGACAATAGTAATACACACCCGGTCAAAATTTTAACTGTCGACCTAGTACGGTTCAAGTTTAAGAGATACATCCGTGACAAATATAGAGTCAAATTTGCGAAAATACAATACGATTTTTGTATGGGAGCCACCTTTCAGCGCATCAGCTTTGCCATACAACGGAGCAATACATAAAGAATCCTGTGAACGCTTCCGACTGGTTTTGGTATGGATCAGTTGAGCTACTTGTTGATTGTTTGCAACAGTCTACTCAACTGTTTTAATTGTTAACTAGTTCCAATTTGTTGTTATTACTTCATTGTTGTTTTAAAAAAATCTGTTTTTTATTTTATGTTATAGCGGCAAGAGAAATACTAGTCCTGAGGATGAGATGATATTATCATGGGGAACTGCCCGCTGACGAGCGAACGGACAGACAGACGGACAGACAGCGGAGGCTCTCTATTACTAGAGTCCCGTTTTCACCTTTTAGGTACTTCCGACTTCCGTACCAATGTTCTATTCAAACTAATCGTTTCTATGGGGAACCCTAATAGTTTTTAAATAGTTCTTTGTTGTCTTAGTTAGAATAACGTATTAAAGGCTTATATTTTAGCCCAAAAACAATGCCTTCAAAGCTGCCTGCAGAAACAAGAATCAATTCTATAGAATCGTAAAATTTGTTATTTGCATTTACGTGCCTAAAATAGTCATTATGATACAAGTGCGGTAAGTTGAAAATTACAGCCCAGGCGATATTGATATATATATAGCCTTTTTCGCTGCCTCTGAGACTTCTGGCGGTGTTGAATTAATAAATTCATCATTTTTTGACGACATTTTTAAGTAAAAACAATACAGCGAAAAGAAAAATATAAAAAAATTAAATAATTTTTACTTGTTCAGCGATGCGCGCGCATCAGCGCTTTTTTTTAAGGGCAAAGGCACAAAAACAGCCTGTATTACTAATATAGTAAATTAATATATTTTTGTTTTGTTACAGATAAATGGTTGTAATTTATGTTCAATCTAAATTAAATTAAATAAAATAATGTTTATTTATTATATTTTATCTCCTAAAGTTAATTTTATTCATAAAATGTTGACCACTTTTCGGACATAAAAACTCTTTACTAAGATTTAAAAAAGTACAGTTCGTTTTAGACGGAGCTTCTTGATAAACCGTGCGTTTTACATTAAATGACCGCACCAGTACTACGTAATGAGACACATTACGCAATACCGTAATGTATCTCAAATTAGTGTATTAAGAGACCCTTTACGAGCAAATGTGTTATAAAACACTAAACAAAACAAAAATGATGATAGTAAGTACACATAAAACAAACAAAAACGCTCTATACGAGTATATGTTACTGCGAACATTGTTTGCTTCGTGACTGAAATGCTTCTATTGATAGAAATTGAGACGGTCGGGCTGTTGAGGCATTGATCTTTCAATGAGAACGAATTGAGCACAATCAACAGAGCCCAAAAGTACCTATCAAATAACCACTCTGAGATCACTACAGTATGGCAGTCAGTTTGGAAATTAACCATGTTTAAAGCAATATGACGAAACAATACTAAAATAACAAAATAAATATAAATAATGCTGGACAATTAACACAGCATTATCTAGCCCCAAGCTAAGCAAAGCTTGTGTTATGGGTACTAGATAACTGATATACATAATTGCACCGAGGCGGGAATCGAAACCAAAATCAACTGCGTCGCAGGCAGACCTTCGCCCACCGTGCAACAGAGGTTGAAAATCTGTAGTCTAGACTTAGACCAAACAAATATCTAGCCAACATTTGTCAGTTACTTCGCACTAATCCCATGTTTTTTTTTCTTTAAGCGACGCTTGACCCTTTCTCTACTTATTGAGTATCTGGCTCAGTGCATCAGCATTGACGCGGCAACAAAGCAATATAGTCGGCGTCTTAAAGATGCTTCCGAATGGTATTGATATGGATCAGTTCAGCTATCTCTAGATTGCTTGCAACAGTCTGTAGTTAGCTAAATTGTAAATACGAGTTAATTTTTCAAGATAATATATTTTTAAAGTATTTTTACTGTTTTTCTTCAAAACTACTAGATATTTATTTATTCAAGCTTAATAATTAACTTACAGACTACTTAGTCCAAAACGTTAACTATCTATAATACAAAGGATTTAAAACTAGTGAAAACTTAGATAAGATCTTAACTGATTATAAATTGAACTTAGGCTGTCATCAAATATGTCAACATGTTGGAACTCCAGAAGAAACTTGTTGAGGAGAGTGAGTGCTGGTAGAGTAGGTTATTAGGGTGCTGAGTCCGCGTCGTGTGACAAACAAACAATCGATGGTGCCTTCGGCCGCTTCTCGTGTAGTTGTTTGGTACATATAGAGTGATAGTGGTACTGAACGGATTGGACTGAAATACTGAAATTCGTGCATTAGATTTACTTCAAGGTCTACTAGATTTTCACGAAAAACGCGTGCGAAGTCACGGCCAGAAACTAGATTCGAATAATCGTCTCTCACTGTAACATTCAAAATGCTGGCTTGCCGTTTTCTGTTGAACTCCATCGAGCTTTTGCCTGATCCAAGTTTTGTTCTTTCAATATGGATGTGTGAAAACATACCTGTGTTATCTTGTGCTGGCCATACTCGTCTCAAATTTTAAGACAGGTCTCTTGAGAACCCGTTTACAATGGCTACCGGTTTTAAAAAGTTTGACGAGCGACGCATCATTGAGCTGGCGAAGGTATTTGATAAAATAAATTTCCAGAACAAAACAGCGCATACTAAAGCTTTTAGATATGACATTACATCGATAACGCAAAAATCAGTGGAAGGCCTCATTTACCATATTTTTATGGGCGTCGCGGTTCTAATAACGTTTTTACTGCTTAGGGCACGTTTTGTTTCAGTTAAGAGTTACATTATCATATAGTTGGTATCTACAACTACGGTAATTTACTATAACAAGGTAGTTTTAGCTACCAATGCTACCAGTTCTACATTTCAGCTATACCACTTAGAATTGACAAAGTACTCATATTTGGAGTGCCAAAATATAATCTGGTGCTCTTGTTTTTCCGACTGAAACGTAATTTCAACCGGACTTTTATACCAAACGCACCGAACACAAGATAGTCCCCCTTTTATCTAACGAAACGCACAAAATTAAATCTTATTTGTTTCCATCAGAGCTGATTTCTGCTTCATGATGCTCTAATCTCTGAATGCTTCAATAAAGCAGTATAATTGCAGTCGATACGAAACGATCACGTTACTCCATGATGGCATATTCCAAGGTCATATATCACGTGAGAGACGAGTGTTCTCTCTTAGATTTCATGGTGATAGGGACGACCAAAAACCGAAGAGTCGTGACTGTACGCCATCATAAACAATAGACGGCTACGAGACTTCAAATCAGGATCTTAAACAGTTTGAAGTAGTCATCATGACACTGCGTAACATAGATATTAAATTGTCCTCTCTAGCCAAAACGTAGCAAAATGAAAAAAATGTAAGGGTTCGGCAACAGCTGCTCGCAACGTCAATTCGTAATGTTGATATAAAGCGTATCACAGACGACGAAGATGGTATAATATTTCATCTTAAGATAAAATATTGCTCGCTATATAATCACTATGAGCCATCACATGCGGTTAATATAATAGAACCTTAAGATACTCAGCAATAGTGCGACTTCATCTTGATGCCTTGCTATGGAAATATATGTTAAGAAATACCTGTGACACCTTCGCCGTTTTTCAAGAGAATGAGATCATAATACATATTTTCCTAATCCTAACAGTGTGGGATAATACCTTAAATGCTATAATATTTATCGTAAAGTATCCTAAGATAAAATGTCATAGCGTCTTCGCCGCGTGTGGTGTGACGACCATAATACCGACTGAAAACTTTTCCATTTTCCACATAGTGTTGTTAATCTGTAACTAGAGAATATAGTTTATGTTCCTGTACATATTAAAATCAATAAAATTATTTTCGCTATTATTTGACAGCCCTGTAACGCGCGGAATACATACAGAGTGCCTTGTGACTTGTGATGTAGGTACATCGGCGTCTCCAATCCGAACTGAGGTCAATTGATGGTGCCCGGCTGCCGTTGTGTCGTTGCCCTGCTTGTATTTATAGTGCACATCCATTCCTCATGTTGTTGTCAAACAGACCTCCTTTTACATGTTGGCTGACCTGCCGACGAGCCAAAGGAATCGAGGTTTAGAACAAGTTGCATGAAGTGAAATAAGGTTTCGGATGACGCACATTTGATCAGCGTTTGTATTCGAGCTGAGTCGGTTTTTTTATAGTCTTATAGACCTTAGTTTGACCACAAACTCAGCTGGAGAAAAGTGAAGATATACCCGACGATGTATCACAAAGGTCTATTCACTCTTGTCTTCAAGAGCCCCAGATTGTAATTGACGGGAAAAACAGCAGCACGGAGCGTGTTCCAAACCCCAGCGGTTGTAAATTAGATCAACAAATCCCAACAAAAAACTATTTAGAATCGAGATAAAAAGCAAAAAAAATATTGATGAAATGATCTTAATTCGAGAAGTACCTACTTACTTTAAATTTACTAGTATTGAAGTGTGTGACTTTTCTTTTAGGTAGCGCAGAATTGTTTAACTTTTTCTCTTGTAAATTGCACAAAACGGAGATTTCAATAATTCCGACTTGGTTTATATTATTTTCGATTCTGTTATTATTATTATGATTCTTTCTTTTCTTGTAAATTTTTTGTATGTAAATTATGTTTTATTTTTTTTAGAATTTGTAACTGTGATTTTTTTTTTTGTAAATTTTAAGACATTGCACGCCCAATAGGGCAGAATACATTGTGACATTCCATTCTAATATAACAACTTTTTTAACATGTATTTCATGCAATAAATAAATTGATTGATTGATTGATTGATTGATCGAATGGAATGTATTAATAAGTGATACTGATGACTGCGTTTCTGATTATCAAAATACATTTGTTTCAATTATCTTCCTCCTGGTTCTTTCACTTAGCAATTGGCTTGGTTGGACAGATGTGCGTGTTTCATTACAATACACAAGACGACTCAGTCTTTTTCCTAAAATTAATATCTATGTCAAAAGAAAAATACTTAAAGATAACTTTATAACCTTTTTCGAGGCAGATAATCGAAGTCGAACTAGCCCAACATTTTATTGATAACGTCATATTTTTTACGAAACCTACCTACAATCATTTATTGAGCATTGTTTGACCCGGATTGGCTTCCGTCTATAGATAAGGGTCGTGATTAAGTTGTGTTTAATAAACTTTTAATAAAACTCAAAACTGTCCTTCATCATCATCATCAGGTTATAGTAGTCCATTGCTGGACATAGGCCTCCACTAATGAGCATCATAACTGATATATTTTGTTTTGTTTGTTCTGCCTTTTGTTCCTCTGATATGGATCGGAGACATTTTTAGGCTAACATTTTGCATACATTTAACATTATACTATTTTATATCATTAAGCTGTTTAGTTTAATACATATAAGCGATCAGTGCAATTTCGCAACTGGTCTTGTCGATATTTAGGTGCCATTTACATGCTTATGTTATTATATTTTATTCTTCCTTTTTTTCTTTCCTTCTTTTTTTTCTTTTCTTGTTGTTTTCTTTTGAGTGTTGCAACAAGCAATTAAAAAATATTTAGTTTAAAATTGACTCTTCTTACTCAGCTCGTAGATATCGTAACAGCCGAGTAGGAAAACCTACCAAGAGGAAGAATTAACTTATTTAACTCAGGGGACTTTACTCTTCTTTTATCCAAGGGGGATATGATAACAGCCGAGCAGAGGAACCTACGAACAAGAGAAGACCAAGAGCTTTTCTCGGTGAATGTAAAACCCCGATACTATAGTTTTCTAGGCCGATAACCAATCCGCCTGCCAGACCTGGTGATTACGGCAACACCCCCATATTTATGGAGACATGATCAGCAGTGTATACAAAAGTCCTGATAGGTAAAAGCTCAGGGGGTTGATGGGTAGATTTCGCAAGTGATGTAACTTGCAAGACAAAACAGGAGTGCAGGGCAGTGTTGGGAGTGGCACAAAACAGGAGTGTAGGGCAGTGTTGGGAGTGGCACAAAACAGGAGTGCAGGGCAGTGTTGGGAGTGGCACAAAACAGGAGTGCAGGGCAGTGTTGGGAGTGGCACAAAACAGGAGTGTAGGGCAGTGTTGGGAGTGGCACAAAACAGGAGTGCAGGGCAGTGTTGGGGGTGGCACAAAACAGGAGTGCAGGGCAGTGTTGGGAGTGGCACAAAACAGGAGTGCAGGGCAGTGTTGGGAGTGGCACAAAACCGTTGGTGTCGTTGGAGTGGTACAAAACCTTGGGAGACCCATCACCCAGTATTAACACGTTGACTGTCCCGTCTATTTCGGGAAATTTCGTGGTACGCCCAATATTTTTTTTACCAATTCATTGCTCTTACGTCCCTAGAAAATAAAAGCTCTAGCTCACACGCCTAGCCTAGGAAACGCTGTTGATTTGCCTTTGGTATTACATGCAATCCACGAACGTCACAGACAGACCAAAAATGCATTACATGTAGGTACCTAATCACGGACGGCCAACGTGAAGTCCAGCTGTAAATGATGGTGAAGATAGAGCTTTAGGGTAAATACTGAAAACTGATCCTCAATCGACCAACAATTAAAGGAAGAATTTATTTTGAGGAGTCAAATTTACAATAACTTCGCGACAGTCCTCGTCGATAATCAAATCACGTAAATTCTATAATAAACAAAGAAAATTACAGTTAAATTTAAAAAAGTAGAACAATTGAAACAATTGAGTTAACTGCAGACTGTTGCAAACAATCTACAAGTAGCAAAACTGCTCTATATCAATACCAGTCGGAAGCGTGCCCAAGACGCCTGCCTGCATTGCCCCGCTATACGGCAATGCTGATGCGCTGCGCCAGATAAAAGATAGAACAATAACATTTATATAGAACAGAACATAACATTAAGGTTGCCTGGGAGAAATCGCTCTCAGTGATAAGGCCGCCTTTTGTACTGTAAATTTATATTTAGATATAAGTAATATTTTTATGTTATTCATGTATTTTCTCTTTTTTGTACAATAAAGTGTTAGAAAAATAAAATAACAGATAAAAGTAAAAAACTACGTGACATCTATATTTCGAAACACAAGAACACCCAAGAATCAAAACATAAAACTTTCCGTGCAAAGGTTAAGAAGCCCATCGAGATCTGTCGGATTTCGTTACCGATATTTATCGTAGCACAATAATTTCATTGATAAATCTATATTCGGTGGGACGCGAGGCCGGCTGATAACCCCTTATCACGGGCGCGACGACCCCACTGTGACCGATATCGAATAACTGTGAAATTAGATACTATGAGCCTAAACAACCATTCTATATTTTCATGAATATTTGCTTGATCGGTTTCGAACCATATTAGTAATTATTTGGATCTTTTCAAGACAAGAGTGATACATCGTCGGTCACATCTTTACTTTCCATCAGATGAGATTGTGGTCAAACTAAAATCCCTAGACGAAGTATAAAAAAATGACATCATTGTCTACGCCCCGGTGGGACAAAGATCGAAGTACCTAGGTAGTAGTACCTACCAAGAGAGCAGAAGTTACATATAGTAATCTATGTAATTCGGATTCCCCTCACTAAAGATTCAAGCAAATGAAAATACATGAAAAATGTGTGGTCGACAGTACTTTTGCCAACCTTCGAAAAGTGGGACGAATCAGGAACGCTTTCAGCATAAAATTTGAGTTTCCGGACTCGTCCCAATGGATTGGGACCAAAGTGGGACGAGTCAGGAATAACTCATAACGATTTGCGAAAGACTTTTGGCAGATGCTGGATGCGACAAGCTTAAACAGGGCGCTATGGCGCTCATTAGGGGAGGCTTATGTCCAGCAGTTGACTAATATAGGCTGTGATGATGATGACCTCATTATATATTTCTTTGTCTGCGACGTCGCACGTGAAAATAAATAATGCTGGACAATCCACACAGCATCATCTCCAAGTTAAGCAGAGCTTGTGTTAATGGTACTAGATAACTGATATATATAATACAATACATTACATAGATAGATATTTTTTATTCTACGTAGAAAACGACCAGAACACCTAGAACCTAATACCTGCAGATTGTAGAAATATTTGTCCCAAGGCGGGAATTTAACCCGCACCAACCTGCTGCGCCATATCGGTCGTCCAATAAATAACGATATACGCCGAGGAAGGGGTGGGAATATGGAACCCTATTTTGTTTTTTTAGTATTTTAACAAAACTATTAGACTTATCATCTCTAAAAGTGACTCTATACACTTAAAAACTTCTTACCTTTTATATTAGGAACGAATTAACGGAATAAAACCACCATTAAAAGAAATAATTTGCTTCATTGAAAAAATTAAAAAAACGTATTTGGAGCAGCTCTGGTGCTGGTATTATGGAACCCGGGTTAAGGGTATAGTGTAAGTAATTTTATGCGATACTTGTAATTTTTTACAATTATAGCATACTTAAATTTACTTACAAAAATCATAAATAGTATTTTGCGTCGCATCCTGAGCACTCCATATGAGCCCACAACCCACATGATTGGCACTGAAACTAATTAAAAATATGAAAAATTCACGAGGGGGATAAAGTATTAGGAAAGTAGTTTTCTCTTAAATTTTTCACTTGTAACGCCATCTATGATTCTAAGGCGGGACGAAGTTTGCCGGGCCAGATAGTTTTTTTATAGCTAACAACATAGTTTCATTTATGAATATTGTGGAAAAAATACCTGAATCGAGAAATGCTTTAACACAGCTGAAATATTCTTTACTAGTGGTCCGCCCCGACCTTGCACGGGTATATTCTATAGCCTAAAGTTCATCACGGATAATGTAGGATTCCAATGGTGAAAGAATTTTTCAAATCGATCCAATAGTTTCGGAGCCTATTCAATTCATAAAAACAGACAAACAAATCTTTCCTCTATATATAAGTTTAGATGATCATTATAACGATACCCCACACCATGGGGTGGACGAGTAAATAATGATATTTGTTTCCACTTTACGTACTTCCATATTTTAATCATCTGGGCGTAATTATTTCCTATGACGACTGATTTGGCGCGGCGGGTGATGATCTACGTTCAAAGCAGAAGGTACGGGTTCGATTCCTGCCTTGGGAATAATATTTGTACGATCTGAAAATATTTAGGTATTCAAAAGTCAAAATGTCTGTGTATCTAAGTAATGTATTGTATTAAGTATGTATATCAGTCATCTTGTTCCCATAATAACACAAGCTCTGCTTAGCTTAGGGGTAGATGATGTTGTGTGAATTTTCCAGCATTTTTAGGGTTTCAAAGATCGGTTTTGAAACCCTTATGGTCTCGCTTTGTCCGTCCCCGCTCTTTCTTAAATATCTCAGTAACTACTGCAGCTATTAACTTGAAATTTGAAATAATGATACATTTCGTGCGCCATTACTGATTATAAGAAAAAAATATAAAAATAAATGAAAAATGAAAATGAATATTTTCAGTACAAATTTTGATGTTGAAATTTCAAAAGAGACCTAGGAAGGCAAATGGGGTATCAAATGAAAGGTATCGTTTTGTACATTTCAAAACACTTTTTGAAATTTCTGTAAATTTCATACTTTTTGAAATATTTCAAAAAAAATCGAAAAATTGACCATACCCCCCCCCCCTATCTCCGAAGATTGCAGACCGATCCACGTACAATGTATTAGGCGTTTGTAGATATCGATCTATATTTTACAGGAAAAATATAGAGAAGTCTGTAATAATAATAGTTTTTGAAAAATGGTAAAAAAGGGGGGGAATTTTTTTTCAAAAGGGGGTTACCTACCTATGTGGGGTATCAAATGAAAGGTATCGTTTTGACCATATCAAACCACTTTTTGAAATTTCTGTAAGTTTCATACTTTTTGAAATATTTCAAAAAAAGACGAAAAATTGACCATTCCTCCCCCCCCCTAGCTCCGAAGATTGATGACCGATCAATGTACAATGTATTAGGCGTTTGTAGATATCGATCTATATTTTACAGGAAAAATATAGAGAAGTCTGTAATAATAATAGTTTTTGAAAAATGGTAAAAAAGGGGGGGAATTTTGTTTCAAAAGGGGGGGTACCTACCTATGTGGGGTATCAAATGAAAGGTATCGTTTTGACCATATCAAAACACTTTTTGAAATTTCTGTAAGTTTCATACTTTTTGAAATATTTCAAAAATAGTCAAAAAATTGACCTTTCCCCCCCCCCTATCTCCGAAGATTGCAGACCGATCCACGTACAATGTATTAGGCGTTTGTAGATATCGATCTATATTTTACAGAAAAAATATAGAGAAGTCTGTAATAATAATAGTTTTTGAAAAATGGTAAAAAAGGGGGGGATTTTTTTTCAAAAGGGGTGGTACCTACCTATATGGGGTATCAAATGAAAGGTATTGTTTTGACCATATCAAAACACTTTTTGAAATTTCTGTAAGTTTCATACTTTTTGAAATATTTCAAAAAAAGACGAAAAATTGACCATTCCCCCCCCCCTAGCTCCGAAGATTGATGACCGATCCATGTACAATGTATTAGGCGTTTGTAGATATCGATCTATATTTTACAGAAAAAATATAGAGAAGTCTGTAATAATAATAGTTTTTGAAAAATGGTAAAAAAGGGGGGGATTTTTTTTCAAAAGGGGTGGTACCTACCTATATGGGGTATCAAATGAAAGGTATTGTTTTGACCATTTCAAAACACTTTTTGAAATTTCTGTAAGTTTCATACTTTTTGAAATATTTCAAAAATAGTCAAAAAATTGACCTTTCCCCCCCCTATCTCCGAAGATTGCAGACCGATCCACGTACAATGTATTAGGCGTTTGTAGATATTGATCTATATTTTACAGGAAAAATATAGAGAAGTCTGTAATAATAATAGTTTTTGAAAAATGGACAAAAAGGGGGGGATTTTTTTTCAAAAGGGGGGTACCTACCTATATGGGATATCAAATGAAAGGTATCGTTTTGACCATTTCAAAACACTTTTTAAAATTTCTGTAAGTTTCATACTTTTTGAAATATTTCAAAAAAAGACGAAAAATTGACCATTTCCCCCCCCCCTAGCTCCGAAGATTGCAGACCGATCCATGTACAATGTACTAGGCGTTTGTAGATGTCAATCTATATTTTACAGGAAAAATATAGAGAAGTCTGTCATAATAATAGTTTTTGAAAAATGGTCAAAAAAGGGGATTTTTTTTCAAAAAGGGGTACCTACCCATGTGGGGTATCAAATGAAAGGTATCGTTTCGGCCTTTTTAAAACAGTTTTTGAAATTTTTGTAAGTTTCATACTTTTTAAAATATATCAGAAAATTGATTGTCCAAATAATTGGCACATGTTTGAAACCCTCGGCGCGCGAGTTACACTCGCACTTGGCGAATCTTGTTTATTTATGCATATACTAAACATGTCAAATTACAGTTTTCTAGTCCCAATAGCTACGGCTTGGATACTAGATTCTAAGCTCGAAGCTAAACTGCGGACAAACAAGACGAACAAGGCGAAACTATTTATTTTATTTATTTATTTTATTTTATTTGGAGAACAAACAGTTGAACTATACTATAAAGGTTCTTGTTCACTAGTCTACGTCATCCTCATCATCATCCTATATTAGTCATCTGCTGGACATAAGCCGCTCCTAATGAGCGCCATAGCGCCCTGTCTGAAGCTAGCCGCATCCAACATATGCCAGCAGTCTTTCGGAAATCGTCATTCAAACTGGCCGGAGGGCGTCCTACACTACGTTTGCCAAGTCGCGGTCTCCACTCAAGAACACGTTTGTCGGTTTTTGTCGGTTCTTCTCGAGATATGCCAGCCCACTGCCACTTCAGCTTGCTAATCCTTTGAGCTATGTTGATAACCTTAGTTCTCTGTCGGATGTATTAGTTGCGAATCCTATCCTAGGATAGCTGATGCTCGGAGTTCACTACGGAACCCTAAAAATTAGCCGCAACAATAAATCCTTATCTACTTGTAGTTATATAAACTTTGGTCATTAGCAAACGGTAACTAATTCAGTAATCTTACTTCCTGTGAACAATACTCGGTTTAATATTAATATAATCATTTTTATTATATTATTATATAGCTTTGTCGCTGATAAACTAGTTTTCGATACTAATGTTTTATGTTTTAATTATGGAAATGTTAATGACGTTAATGGTAATGTTGCGGGTTCGATTCCCGCCTCGGGACAAATGTGTGTACGATCTGCAGACATTTGTTCAGGGTGTTCTGGTCGTTTTCTATATATAATAAAAAATATCTAATAAATATAAATAAATAATGCTGGACAATTCACACAGCATTATCTAGCCCCAAGGTAAGCAGAGCTTGTGTTATGGGTACTAGATAACTGATATACGTAATATTATACATTACATAGATAAATATTTTTTATTATACATAGAAAACACCCAGACCAACGGAACAAATTTCTGCAGATCGTACACAAATTTGTTCCGAGGCGGGGATCGAACCCGCAACCTCTTGCGTCGCAGGCAGACTCTCGCCCGCTGCGCCACTAAGGTCGTCAATCTATCTGTGTATTGTATTGTATTATACGTATATCAGTTATCTAGTACCCATAACACAAGCTCTGCTTAGCTTGGGGCTAGATAATGCTGTGTGAATTGTCCAGCATTATTTATTTATATATTACTATGGACTGTAGAATAAGTTAAATAAGATCTGTAACTTTTCTATGGTCTGAAATAAATGATTATTATTATTTTTATTATTATTATTTGCTTAGCTTGGAACTAGATAATGCTGTGTGGATTATCCAGCATTATTTATTTGATTTTAATTTTTGTCTTGGCAATCAAACATCTAAATTACTATCTTAAACATGTATGTAGCTATTTAAATGTACCTACATTAATACGTAAATACCAGGACTAAATCCAGGACTTACTAATTGATAAAAACCTCTGAAAATACTCACAGAAATAATCGTCGAAGAGTTTCATAAAAATTTGCTGGTGATATAATTATTTAGGTGCAACTTGAACCGAAACGATCAGGGACATCAGGGAACTCGATTCAGTGACCACGTTTGAAAGATTGCTTAAAGCGCACATATTAAAGGATTTTTCTTAAAATAAATCTTACCTTCTCACCAGTGTTATCTACTTACACTATCTCTATCACTGAAACACAGCCCTAACAAAACTTCTATTGTTTCCATCGATCGGTTCGCTTGCGTACCGAGTGACGACGTGACGAGACGATATTAAGTTAGTTAAGGCGCATACCCCACCCAAAGTGGCGCCGCCATCGCGCCATGCGCCACCTACTTTATGTTATTATTCCGTTTAACAAAGTAATTTTCAAAAATCCATCTTCCAGTTTGTGATACCTATCATAAGCTTTTTTTAATGCCTCAAGCATTAAAAAAAGCTTATGATAGGTATCACAAACTGGAAGATAGATTTTTTAAATAATAACATAAAGCAGGTGGCGGCGCTAGTTTGGGTGCTGTATGCGCCTTAAGTTGTTTAGAAATACCCACATATTTGCGACTTCGACCTAACTAGTTTTGTACTAGTTAATTACCGTTTTAATACCCTTAGTTTTAAAATATAGCTATCTAGAAAGCTGAAAGTCTACTCACGATACTTTAGTCATCGTTTCTCAATAAGTGAATTTGAGAAAATAAATATCTCAAACCTCAAGCCGTACCTACAACTATAAAATTTCGCGCAAATCGGATCAACGGTTGGACAGCTATGCTTGAAGTGACTATTTCACCTTTGGTGAAGTGACTATTACAGCCAAATCACCTAAGCTGCCACTACGTTCGCTTCGCTAACTATGATCAATTATAAATGCTGAAGTTTGGATGTTTTAATGGATGTTTATTTTTACTTATTCACGCCACAACTACCTACTAACTACTGACTAACGTATCGGGCTTAATTCTTACATTGAACAAAGATTAAAATCGTCACACGAGTAAATGTAGGTAGCAAAAGAAAAAGTCTTCTAAGCCAGAAATCAAACATAACATAATGTTTGATGTCTGTCTTAGATGCCTGAAATCCAACAACGTAATTTTGATGCCATAGAACAATTCCCATAGAAATAATCTTTAAACGGTTCCATAGAAATAGCGCCCAGCGAGCTATGGAGAGAGCTATGCTCGGAGTTTCTCTGAAGGATAGGATTCGTAACGAATACATCCGACAGAGAACTAAGGTTATCGACATAGCTCAAAGGAATAGCAAGCTGAAGTGGCAGTGGGCTGGCCATATCTCGAGAAGAACCGACAACCGCTGGGGTAAACGTGTTCTTGAGTGGAGACCGCGACTCGGCAAACGTTGTGTAGGACGCCCTCCGACCAGGTGGGATGACGATTTGCGAAAGACTGCTAGCAGATGCTGGATGCGACAAGCTGAAGACAGGGCGCTATGGCGCTTATTAGGGAAGGGGAGGCATAGGCCTCCCCTAATAAGCCATTTTCCACTGCTGGACCTATGTCCAGCAGTGGACAAAAATAAATATAGGCTGATGATGATGATGATGATAGAAATAGCGCGTGTGAAGCCGCGGGCAGAAACAAGTTAGAAATAAACTCTACTTTGTAGTCAACACAGTATTTACAAGCTATGGAGCCGTGCGATACTCTATCGACTGTAATATAATAATACCGGTCAACCGCAACCCACTTACGATTGATAAGCCACATTTTAATTAATGATATCGCGATAATAGTTATATTATTTAGGCTAGAGTTCAGCGATACTGCTAGAAAAAACACAGGCCAGGTCTCAACTGGCGGGCGCTCCTGGAGGACCACCGGGAAAGCTGTCACCGCTTTCGGCAGCGCATTTCATTTTGACGACCTCTGTGGCGCAGTAGGCGAAGTCTGCCTGCGACGCAGGAGGATGCGTTTTCGATTCCCGCCTCGGGACAAATGTGTGTACGATCTGCAGATATTTGTTCAGAAAGTTCTGGTCGTTTTCTATATAATAAATAATATCTAACTATTTATTGTAATATGTATATCAGTTGTCTAGTACCTATAACACAAGCTCTGCTTTGCTTGGGGCTAGATAATGCTGTGTGAATTGTCCAGCATTGTTTATTTATTTATTTTATTTATTTCGCGGCGCGCGCGCGGGGATGTTATGACGCATTCTTTCGCAGATTCCTTAATTATTTTATTAAAATGCCTATACATCTTTATATATTTGGATTCTCCACGAAATTTCCTATAAATTAACATGTAAATATACTACAGTTGTATGTATAATATTTACATGAGGTGCATGTAAAGTCGACGAAAGGAAAAATTGCAGTGAGGGGTTCATATTTTGGTAATTGGCAAAAAGATAATACTCTGCTCCAAGAGATTGAGGTAATCAATATTAATTTTAATTTTAGTGCTGAAATAATATAGTATGGTATAGATTTGTTTCCCATCGGATTATGAGTGAGGGAATAGAGAGTGCGCCTGTGTTTTCATTTCACACACACTTGGGCACTATTTAGTCCTGACTTTGACCCGTATAATGAAAGCTTACTAAGTTATCGATGTATGCCTAAGTAAGGTTTATGTCATAGAAAAGTGTTACTCTACTTACTCAAGCATAGATCACTAAGCAAACTTTTATAATACCTACCTACCTCTCTTAACATAATAAAAACACTTTTTGTTTTAACATAATAATATTTTCTGCCATTTACTACCTAACTGATATTATTATTTGAATATAATAAGAGTAAATAGTTTTGGCACAGTACCTACTGAACTTGTTTACAACTTGTCTATAATATGACCGGTTTCCTGATACGCGTAATAAGATAAAAGTAAAAAATAAGCTTACCAACTTAGTTCAAATATTGTACGTATGTTTATGCATATCTAAGTAAGGATAAGCATAAACAAACATACTTACCTATAATTTTTAAATGTGAAAACCCTGAAGGGTTCTAAGTCCCTTTAGCTAAGCTCTGCTTAACTTAGGGCTAGATACTGCTGTGTGAATTGTTAAGCGTTATTTATTTATACAGGAAACAGCACAAGCGATGTAGCGGATGAAGAAATATATAATGAGGTCATCATCATCATCAGCCTTTACCACCAACCACCATCCATCCATGGGGCAAGGACGGCCTGATAACCAGAACTATTAAGATGGAATGTTTTATTTCATTGATTCATTGATTATGGTAAATTATTTGTCACAACGTAATTGACTATAACTAGTAGATTATACACACAATATGAACCCATTTTGGGTGTTGCAATGGGAGACGGCAAAGAGTTTTTCCATTCAGTTAAAGAATGGAAAAATTTCTTTATACTTAAAAATAAGTCATTCACAGTCCTTTTAAAAAAATAATTGTCCCATCCCATGGCTGTGCAACACCATGGCAAATTATAATAACCGAGCCTGCATATACATAACTCTCTGTACTTATATTTTTTATAGTAAGTACCTCAATTATATGAACGCGGATGTGATAATGCAGCTAATAAAATGCAAATTATAAGTAGTTTCGATCAATAACACAGCAAGAAGCAAGCAATGTGAAATATGATCGAATTAACATATTAAAATGTCATTGTGTCTGCATATTAAAAGTAATCGTACAACTTGTTCATAACATAACCAAATGTGGTGGTATACAAATTATTCGGGTTCCCGCCTTTGGACAAATATTTGTACGATCTGCAGGTATTTGTTCCGGGTGTTCTGGTCGTTTTCTATGGATAGTAAAAAATATCTATGTAATGTATTGTATTATGTATATCGGTTATCTAGTACCCATTACACAAGCTCTGCTTAAAAAAAAAGTCAAAAGTCAATAACTTTAGGTATTTCTTTAGGCTTACAAACTAAGCACTTAGACACGTCAAATATAAAACTATAAACAGGTTTACAAATAGGCATTATTATCAAATAAGAAATAAGATGTTATTGATTTTATTCGCTTCAATTTTTTGTCCACTAGTGGAAGAAGCGAAAAATAAACCACTAGTAAGTTTTATAAAACTTAAAATTAATACATCATCTCAGTCTAAATATAATCTGATTTATATACCTATGTCATTACTATCTATCCACAGAGAGTGCAATTTTGTCTCTTAAGCAAGCTGTCAGGTACTATACGGAGAGGAAGACACCTGTTTACGCCTGTTTCCTGGACTTGTCCAAGGCCTTTGATACAGTTCTGTATCACAGGCTTTGGGAAAAGCTGGAAAGCGAGGGTGTACCGGGTGAAGTTGTTTCCATCATGAGGCATTGGTACAAATATCAAAAAAACCAGGTGAGATGGGCAAGCGCTCTATCTGAGGAGTATGCTTTGGAGTGCGGAGTTCGGCAGGGTGGAAGTACTTCGGGGCTGTTATTTAATTTGTATGTAAATGAACTTATCGTTGAGCTCAGCAATACCCATACAGGCTGTTTTGTTGATAATGTTTGTGTAAACAACATAAGTTACGCTGATGATATGGTGTTGCTGGGTCCATCGGTGGGTTCTATTCAAAAGCTTGTTAACATTTGTGAAAGCTACGCGGCTGAACATGGACTCACATACAACTCCAAAAAGAGTGAAATCCTAGTATTTAAAAGTGGAAATGTAAGGCCAGCCTATGTTCCGCCCGTAGTTCTCAATGGTGCGGCTCTGAAAGTAGTTAGTACGTTTAGATATTTAGGACATATCGTCAACGACTCCTTATGTGATGATGCAGATGTTGAGAGGGAGCGCAGAGCTCTGGCTGTGAGGGGGAACATGATCGCGCGTAGGTTCGCACGCTGCTCGAGAGAAGTCAAAGTGACGCTATTTAAGGCATACTGCCAGTCGTTCTACTCGAGCGGCCTCTGGCTGAACTGTACCCGCCGCGCAGCCAGCGCTCTACGCGTTCAATATAACAACATTTTCAGGATGCTGATGCGGCTGCCTCGCTTTTGCAGCGCATCTAGTATGTTCGCGGAGGCGCGCACGGACGACTTTTACGCGATTATTCGCAAAAAAGTCGCTTCCCTATCTCAACGAGCGCGAGCCAGCAGCAACGGCATCCTGCAAATGATGGTGTCCCGTCTGGACTGTCCCATCCAAAATAAGTGGATGAGGATTATGATGGGGAGTCAGTCCATTTAAATTTAATTTAGGTTAGTTAGGTAATTAATTAATTAAGTAGGTTGTTATATAATAATTGTTTTGTTTATTTAATTTAATAATTATTTCTATTTAGGCTAAGATTTTATGTGATTTTATGTAATTTTATTTTATTGTGATTTTGTATGTATGGATTAATTATCTGAAATAAATGAGTTAATAATAATAATTACTTACTATGGCCTTAGCTTGGTGCAATAGATAATGTTGTATGAATTGTCCATTTTTGATTTATTTATTTAGTACAATAGGTTTGTGCTTGCGCGTTGTCTTCCAATACAAAAAAAAAAAAAAAGTTTCAGATCTTCCGAGGACATCCGTGAGTGCTGGTGCGGCGGCAGATTTGGCCGAAGATCTCAAGAGGCGCAAATGTACAGGTCTCGACGCAGAGCCTACGCATTTGCTCCCCTTGGAGTCGAGACCCTAGGTTCGTGGGGTACCAGGATCAGGGTTTTTAAAAAATTATCTGAGCGTCTGGTCTATGCGACGCGTGACCCGAGAGTTGGTGAGTATCTGGCACAGCGCATCAGCATTGCCACACAGCGGAGCAAAGCTGAAAGCGCCTTGCACGCTTCCGACTGGTAGTAATGTTAAAGATCCGTTGAGCTACCTGTAGATTGTTTGAGACAGTCTGCAGGTTGTAAATTTTTATTAATTGTAAATACTATTTCTTATTTGATTCATTTGTTTTATTGTGAATTTTTGTTAATAAAATTATAGACTAGGTTCCATCAACCATCAAAAATGAGTTAGTTCTGTTCCTTTAAATACCTATTTTTTCAGAAATTGTGTCTTAAAGTTTGTTATTAATCTTGCGTAAGCCGAACGTTGTGCAACATTATCTGGACTTGTCATATCCTGTTTTGTATTTTTGATTCTTGGTGTGGTTTCTTGCGTCATTCATATTATGTAGATCTAACTAAAAATTGAAACGTTTTTCCAGGAATCTGTAACAAGGCTGAATGATATTTGTTCTTGTGTACGTGGCTCGCAATAAGGGTACCTAGATACGTTCCTCATCATCATCATCAGTCTATATACCTAGATACCTTCAGAAGAGAGTAAAATATAATTTTAGACCACATAGGTGCTCTTCAAGAAAACTAATACAAGTGTACGGTCTACCTACTCTTTATAAAGCGAACAAGAAACCTTTACCGTGTTAGGTTGTTAGTTGGGCGGCAATGCAGCCAGTGTCGGGCACGTTTCCGACTGGTATTGATATGGATCAGTTGAGCTACCTGTAGATTGTTTGCAACAGTCGGCAGTTAGATCAATTGTTTCAATTGTAAATAGTAGTTTTAATTTAATTATTATATTCGATATGGCCCTTTGTGGCCACCAAACTCTCATCATCATCATCATCAGCATATACCAGTCCACTGCTGGACATAGGCCTCCCCTAATGAGTGCGATAGCGCCCTGTCTTCAGCTTGCCGCATCCAGCATCTGCCAGCAGTCTTTCGCAAATCGTCATCCCACCTGGTCGGAGGGCGTCCTACACTACGTTTTCACCAAACTCTATTTCTGCCTAAACTATACAAAATAAAACTACTACAGAGGATTTACATAAAGCATGTAATAGGTATCACAAACTGCCCAATAAAATTCTCAAAATTTCCTTTGTTCAACGTAAAAATAAGATTAAATAGGTGGCGGCGCTATTGAGGTCGGGGTAGAGCCTTACAGATTACGCGTATCGTCAGAAAGATCCTTTTTCTGCAGCCCTAGTCACCGGCGATAAACCGTTTTATCGTTAGGTGAGACGACGACCTCTGTGGCGCTGTGGGCGAAGGTCTGCCTGCGACGCAGAAGGTTGCGGGTTCGATTCCCGCCTCGGGACAAATGTGTGTACGACTGCAGACATTTGTTCAGAGTGTTCTGGTCATTTTCTATATATAATAAAAAATATCTATCTATGTATTGTATTATATTATATATTAGTTATCTAGTACCCATAACACAAGCTCTGCTTAGCTTGGGGCTAGATAATGCCATGTGAATGTCCAGCATTATTTATTTATTTTATTTCTTAATTATAAAAGTAGTAGGTAACGTATAAAACAGAATAATGCTATTTACAACTATACCTTTGTGACTATGGCGAATAAACGACCGATCAGACGAATGTGTGCTACAACGTACTTCGTCGTATAAAATGTTAGGAGGAAGTAAAAATTACCTCCCTACTTTTGAACAATTACTTTTCACAAGACTTCCTAGTTTTTTATCTGTATCCGGAACTCAAAGTAAACTTACTTTTCTGCTCACTGAGTTGCATCGCGAGCATTTTGCTCATCCAACCTTTCAAAGAAAACTGTTGAGAATAATAAATATAAATAAATAATGCTGGACAATTCACACAGCATTATCTAGCCCCAAAGTAAGCAGAGCTTGTGTTATGGGTACTAGATAACTGATATACGTAATTATTATACATAACATAGATAGATATTTTTTATTATACATACAAAACACCCAGACCAATGGAACAAATTTCTGCAGATCGTACACAAATTTGTTCCGAGGCGGGGATCGAACCCGCAACCTCTTGCGTCGCAGGCAGACTCTCGCCCGCTGCGCCACTGAAGTCGTCAGAATATATTAAAAATTGAAGACTCTGCAGCTACGTATAAAGATAAATAAAATAAAATAAAATCAGCCTTTATTTCTCTACTAACTTATGCATGTAACTATCTAATATAGATCAAACTGTTTATGCTAACTACTGTTAATTATGTTGATGCTTTTTCCGTTAAATGAATTTTATTGTTAGTAGTCGCCGTTTTTGGCGTAGGCCTCCCCCTTTTCCTTCCAAGTTTCCCTGTCTCTTACCTTTGTCATCCAGTTAGGACCAGCTCTCTTCATTATGATGTCCTGCCATCTCTTCTCCGATCTACCTCTGTGACTTTTTAGGGCCAATGTGTAGAGAGATACCTACGAGTACATTAAATTAGCTACCTACATAAAATTCGACTGACGATTTTCAAAAATGCAATGTTTTAGCTACACATTCCAGATGTTCCAAGTATTCAGTTCAGATATATAGCTTTAAAATACTAGATTTAAGGCCTCATCTGCAGACAGCGGAAGAGGAAGCCGGAACTGATTTTCAACATCAAATTCATGTGCGATGCGACGCAAAATCATCTCGTTGAAAACTGTTAAAAACCCCTCCTACAAAAAACGAACAAAGACAAGAAAGCCCATCGAATGGAGTTAGCCGGTCTCTTCAAAACAGTATCCAAATGCCAAGCGATCTTATGTAACCCGCTAGAACTTACAAAAAACAAAACAGAATGGCCACTCATTGTTCCACTCGCGATTTATGAGGCAGTTTAAATAGCAGGCCTACTTTAGGAACCTCAAAACATAACTCGGTCACAGCTAACATAATACTTGGCGAATACAGGCTTTGTTTCTGCCTCCCAACTCTGCAGGCGTCGATTTTTTACGGGGACCCTTTTGTTTTAAATTGCAACGTGACGCAACGTGTTTTGAAGGCATAGGCCAAGTTTTGATGATGTATTGTTGGGTTTTATTTTAATGAAGTTTTGGGCACGGTTTATGGGGTCCGGAGACCAGTGTCACATGATACATTCTGGTGCAATAACTCTGAAGGAATTGATATGGTTGAGTGTAATTTGGGCTGCCGGAAGATTGGCTGGCAGTTCACCTAAAATACATGGGTCTCTCCGACCCGTAATCTTAAGCCAGAGAGAATGCTAAACTGGACTGTCTAAAATTCTGTAAGACAAAGGCGTTCACGAAAAGTCCCCTCCGACACATCCACACATGTCATCTTTTTACAAACAGTCCACGGTACCTTCCCAAAAGGCTAGGTACCACCAGAATCTCTTTTTTTAAATTGTTTTCATTTTATTAGTATAATAATATTAAATATCGATGGTGTTCTTCATAGAGCTAGCCTATTATTTTACAGTCTCTTGTTTTTCGTCTCGATCGCGTTGATTTACCTGGGTCGGGGTGACCCTATATTCTGCATCCCGCGTCGTGCGTTGCGTTGCGCCCGCGCAGCTCGCGTGATCAAACCGGTCGCTGGTAACATTGTTCATTATTCAAATTAGTGCGTGCTGTAATATCGGAGCCTTTCGGACTGCGATTAGGCTTGCAGGCTGGTTTGTGCAGGCTATCGGGATTCCGATCTATGGTTATGGTATGGAAATTGTTGGGTTTGTATACTCCGAGGAATAATTTGATAGTTTTGAAAAACTAAAGCAGACTTCAAATTCTTTAGTATTTCATCATCATCATCTTCAGCCTATACCAGTCCACTGCTGGACATAGGCCTCCCCTAATGAGCGCCATAGCGCCCTGTCTTTATCTTGCCGCATCCAGCATCTGCCAGCAGTCTTTCGCAAATCGTCATCCCACCTGGTCGGAGGGCGTCCTACACTACGTTTTCCGAGTCGCGGTCTCCACTCAAGAACACGTTTACCCCAGCGTTTGTCGGTTCTTCTCGAAATATGGCCAGCCCACTGGCATTTCAGCTTGCTAATCCTTTGAGCTATGTCGATAACCTTGGTTCTCTGTCGGATGTATTCGTTGCGAATCCTATCCTTCAGAGAAACTCCGAGCATGGGGACAACGGGACACATATTATACTTATCTCTCGGGAATAAAACTTTTATGGGGCCACCTCGGAATCATTCTCAATACAATAGTAGATAGGTTCTCGTCGCCGCTGTGGGCAGGCTGGTCCGCAGAGTGATTCCAGCAAACGTTTCACTATGATGATTGTGATCACTCTTTGAACGAGGCATGCGTTTGTAAATAATATTAGGTAGGTACCTATTTAGTATTTTGGATGTA
This sequence comes from Eupithecia vulgata, assembly GCA_946478455.1. Lineage (NCBI taxonomy): Eukaryota > Metazoa > Arthropoda > Insecta > Lepidoptera > Geometridae > Eupithecia > Eupithecia vulgata. The sequence goes on from OX297874.1 coordinate 3,347,877, forward strand.
CCTAGTAACATTCTTTCTTTATTTCCATTGTTTAAGTTTGTGTGCCAATATGGATCCAAGATATCCGTAATGAAGAGATTTTATTTTATTTAGGTGCCTATTTATTAAAATTTAAGAAAAAAAAAGTTTTGATAAAATTATTCGGCAAAAAATACTTCGACATGCTTAATACCACAGGGTTAAACATATCCAGGGGGTTATAGAGGCGTTAAAATGTTCGGAAGTTTGTATGTCACGTCATGACATGACATTCATATACGTACAGTCGACATTAAAAGCCACTGGATCAACCATCTAAAAGCGCTTTTAGGTGTAAGCGTATCCATCATCATCAGCCTGTTAGTCCAGACCTCCCCTAATGATCGCCATAGCGCCCTATCTTCAGCTTGCCGCATCTAGCATCTGCCTGGAGTCTTTCACAGGTCGTCACTCCGCCTGGTCGGAGGACGTCCTACACTAAATTTGCCGAGTCGCGGTCTCCACTCAAGCTTTTGTCGGTTTTTCGCGACATGCCTAACACACAACTACAGCATCATAAATTTATAAATATATATTCGTAATCTGTTGAAACACCTACTTATCTATAAATAAAGTTATCAAACACACAACCTATAATTTATCCAGTTTACCTAGCCATCTTGGATTGTAGGTATTACTACTTATTTCAGCTAATAACCTCATGCGTCATTACATTACCATAGCTAATTTCTAAATCATGAAACTTTCCGTACCAACAGATTTGCTGCAGTGCACCAAGCATGAACCTCTGACGTATTGGTTACGACACGCAAATCTGATTGAGGTCTTCAATACCTATATTTTACAAAATATAGGTTCTTACAACTAGTTTTTTTAGGATAAGTGAATGATCGGTGGACACGGTATTATGATTATTTGCCCTCAATTTTAGTGTACCCTATGCGTTATAATTAATTGTAAATAATTAATTGTATTTAGGATAGTATATAAAGGCTCAGACAGTCAGCGGAGCCCTGCAGCACCGAAAACTCCATCCAACAACTGATAAAATCATGAATTCTTCCCATGGCCAGTACCCAGAGTCCGATGCCCGTCCGCCATGTTGCATCTTCTCCTTTTTACAGACCCGAAAAGACAACACGATCAGTTGTCAGTGTCAGTTTTCCAAATATTGTCAATGTCATCTTTTGGAGAAACAAAACCACGAACTTTACTTCTCTACGAACTTACCAAAGCTTCCCCTAAGTATGAGAATAAAACCACTCACCGCTACCTAAACTACACGCCTCGTCTACATATAAATATATTTTTAAAAGCTGACTCTTGTCTTTTCATTCACTTATCCACGCCGACGACGCGACGTCACAAAACCAGGCTTCCTATACAGGAAAAACAAAAGGAGAGCCAGCTTTATATACGCATCCTCACGTCGTTGTTTCGGGGCGACTACTCTACAAAATGATACCGTTAGCATCCCTAGTACCTACATCTGTGATGATACCGAATACATCGACAATTGACAGTATCACTGACAAACAAGGAATCGAGATGACAGTCGATAAGAAAACCGCTGAAAAGGTTAATTATTCGAACAACACGATACCATTGTTTTGAATTTGGAACGTTGACAGTTCTTTCGTTTTGCTTCCAATATGTAACCTGGTTTTCCCTATTCGTAACCTGGTTTTGTAGTAGACGCCTCTGAGAAGACTTGGGAGTAAATGACAATAAATAATAATAATGATCCCTATATTTTTTCAGGCGTCTTGAGAATAATACCGATGCATAAATGAAACTAAATCTATGCCAATCCAGAAATGTCTCTGTTCAACATAAAATAAAGAAAAAAAACATAGACATTATGAACATGAAACATAAAAGTACAGGCCTTATCGATTAGAAGCGATTTCTTCCAGGCAAAGTATGGACAGAAAATTTTGAAAGGCAATTTAAAAAAAAATCAAATAAGTTCTTATAAAAGTATAACATACAACACAAGTACAATAAAATCATCAGCCTATAGTAGTCCACTGTTGGACATAGGCCTAGGTACCCTAATGAGCGCAATGTCTGTCAGCTTACCCCATCCAGCATCTGCCAGCAGTATTTCGCAAATCGTCACCCCACCTGGTCGGAGAGCGCCCACTACGTTTGCCGAGTCGCGGTCTCCACTCAAGAAACGTTTGCATAAAATATAACTGCATATAACTTTCTTCTTTTTCAACTGTTTCCTGCCACCTTGTGTAAGTTGTTGATGCTGATGATGAATGTGAAACACCATCGAACCACGCTAGTCACCAATGTTGCCATGTGCGTACCCCAGTGATATCAAACAAACTTCCTAGTTGTACACTGTCAGTACGGAAGCATTATAATAAATAGCATGGGTGTATTGGCAACCTTTAAAATTAAATTGATAGAAATTTGAAAATTAAAGAAAAACAGGGGTGTATACAATACAATTTAATACATTATAATCTATATATATAAAAATCAATTGCTGTTCGTTAGTCTCGCTAAAACTCGACAACGGCTGAACGGATTTATCTTATCTTGGTCTTGAATTATTCGTGGAGGTCTAGGGAAGGTTTAAAAGGTGAGAAAAATTCGAATAGGTACCCGTGCGAAGCCGGGGCGGACCGCTAGTATTTAATAAATAATTTTAAGTAAGTAGTAGAAACATACATTATAATAACATAAAATATTACTTTTATCTTCTTCTTCAACTTTTTCGTGACACCTTGTGTTAGTTCTTGATGCTAATGATGAATGTGGAACACTATCGAACCACGCTAGTCACCAATGTTGCCATGTGCGTACCCCAGTGATATCAAACAATACTTCCTAGTTGTACACTGTCAGTACGGAGGCATTATAATAAATAGCATGTGTGTATCGTTGGCGACACGATGGCGTGGTGTAGTCGAGAACATCACAGCTGGTTTACATACCTACAACCTAGAATGCGCATTATACGCTTTATGATTTTTTCCAGCGGTATGAATGATGAAGAGGAAAACCGCTTAGTGCGAGTGGACGGTATATCCACCAAGTAGGGGTGGTAATGCGCGTCTGCTTGTCCTGGAGTGGAAGGGGGATGGTGGAATTAGATCATGTAGTTCCTGTGAACATTCTCCGAAGTGTATTCTTTAAAAGACCGAGAGACAAGCGACCTCGTGGCGGTGTTCGAGATTTTGAACCTTTTAAAAAAATTAAATAAAATTATGCTGGACAATTCACACAGCATTATCTAGCCCCAAGCTAAGCAGAGCTTGTGTTATGGGTACTAGATAACTCATATACATAATATAATACAATACATAGATAGATATTTTTTATTATATATAGAAAACGACCAGAACACCCTGAACAAATGTCTGCAGATCGTTCATACTTTTGTCCCGAAGCGGGATTCGACCTTCTGAGTCGCAGGCAGACCTTCGCCCACCGCGCCACATCGGTCATCTTTTTTGGACTGAGTTATGAGATAAAACGTAGTAGTGACTACATTAGCTTTATTCCAGGATTCCAGGTATAGAACTACCCCTATGCAAAATCAGGCCATATGCAAAATCAGGAGATAACAACATCCAAATTGTCGCATTTATAACAAGTATTAGTGAGATGTTAATTTTAAGAAAAGTAAAAATAGGTTTTCATAGAGTTTTCATTGTTTAAATTATTATTTTTTGTTTTTAGAGTTTTTATTGGTTTTCATTGCCATAAAGCGGGTCAATGCAGCCAGCGTCTTGGGAACGCTTCCGTATGGAATCAGTTGAGCTACCTGTAGATTGTTTGCAACAGTATGCACGTACATACTTACCTCAATTGTTTCAATTGTAAGTACTACTTTTCTTATTTCTATCATTTGATTGCATAATCCAGCAGTGGACTAATATAGGCTGATGATGATGATGATTTGATTGCATTTTTCTGTGTTAATAAAGATCTTACCTAATTATTAATAATCTTAGAGATTATCCACAGTGCGAGTTACTTACTGTAATAAACATAAAAAATATTAACCCAGCTGTGGCGTCTTTAGCTGTGAGAACAGGCAGAACCGGTCGTTTTACTTCCTCGAGCGCGATCAGCTTATTGGAACTATTAGCGAGGCGCGACTCGTTTCAATCAGTACATTATGTGGCAAGGAGTGGAGACAGTTCCAGACTACCACCACAAACATATCAGGTATTTGGTTAACCCAACTGCCAAACTGACTACACTACTACATCTAACATACATCACGTCCAAGCACAGAATTAAATTTAGTTATCGTTTGTATTTATAATTTAAAATTCCACAAGCATAATTATGCTTAAAAGAGAACCCCAACCCATGTTATTGTAACCCACATGTACAGAATAAACCATTTTTCATTTTCATTTCAAGGAATCAAATAAACAGAAATTTAAAAAAAAAAAAAAAACAAAAAAAAAACAGGCAAGAAGAAAAACGAACCGGGCTTAAGAGCCTGTACGCATCTTTTTAACTAACTATTTTCCCAAGGATCTTATCAATTGGTAATTATTTTTTGTTAATATGTCAGTATTTTTATAATATTTTGAGCTTCGAAACTGACGCTGAAAGGGAAATAAAGAAAACCTCTAACGAGTTATCTTGATAAAACGCGTGCATACTATATTAATCGAAATATTTTTTTAACTAACTATTTTGACAGCAAAATTTCCTAAAATTATTAGGAAATAACATATAGTGTAAGATAAGTAGTTTACGACATTAACGACTTTGAAAAGTACTGTTTTCGAGCCAATCTGCGCATGGAAAGGTGTACCCTCAACACACATGGGAGCACACAGCAAAGGGGGGTTTTTGCCATATAAACACTACGCTGGCTGGCGGGTTGTGTGTAGAGGTGATAAAAATACTCTGAGGGAAACGGCTGAATTTTCTTTGGTTGGTTTGGTTAATCGATTTCCTTAATCGACTCTTCTCTAAATCTCATAGTCGATAGCTAGACCAATATTACAGGGTTCGATATACTACACGAATATTGTAGATTCAGAAAGAAAATTACAAGCAACTTAAAATTTTTGCACACTTTTGTGTCTCACACAAATCATGGCGCGTTGTGGAAGGAACGTATTCGATTAGGCGATTCATGCCATATTCGTCCCTAGTAAGTTCGGCCCACATGAGAAAATCTGTTTTCGTCCCACATTGTATGCCGTATTCGGCCCATAATATTTTTATTTCAGAAAATCTTATTTCGTCCTACTTTTCCGCTCCACATTCGGCCCACGGGTTTTGTATAGGGAAATATAATATTAAGTACTTTAGTACAGTTGCAGCAATAAGTCTTTACTTGACTTTTATATTTCTATGATAGGACAAGGCTCAGGTGTAGGTAAACTCTATTCAAAGATGGGAGGGGGACAAAGCACCGAGCTGGGGTGGAGCAGGCCGGCAATGAAGTCTGTGATGTGGTGTGGCATGTCCCAGAAAGGGGGAGAGTGTACGGGGCATTGTGCGTAGAATTTGTAGAAGCTTGAGCTACCCGAATGGCTTTTTTCTCACATTTTTGATTCATATAACCGCAAGGCTGGCAAGACCATGGGAAGGGATTGTTACGACATCTACGCACGGGTTTAGTCTGTCCGCGGCTTTACACGCATTATATTGGAATAAAAAGTAGCCTATAAGTTACTCCATGTCTATATCTATAAATCTGCAATGTTTCAGCTCGGCTTATTCAGTAATTTGGCTAAGCATCAGTACAACAGAACAAACTTTCGCAATTTAAATTTGATCATGAGGAAACTGACCTCTTTAGTTGCAGAAGATATTTCTCTATAAAAAGGGCAATAATTTAAGGACCAAATGTTTTTGCTGACCCGATTTAAAAAAATAGGCCTGTTTAAATGGAACACATTGTCAACGCATGTGTTGTGTTAGTTGGTTACATGTGTCAAAAATCACATGTTACAAATGAGAAGCGTTCTATAAAAGTTATTAGATAGGTACCTATTAATGAAGTGTGAGTATTAGGAACATAAACATTAGGTATACATTATTTAATGTAGGGTTAATACAGGGTGGATTTTTTGGACGGGGCAGTAAGGAAACCTTAAATGGTGTAGCTACAGGAAAATGGTCTTAGACGAGACTATACATACCTACATATATTTTAGAGAAAATTTCAACCCTTTTTTTATATTTTCCAAAAACACAAAGTTGGCGGTAAAATTTACACTTTGAATACCCACTGAAACCACAAACTAGATTCTAGAACTTTTACAATAGTTACCTACAATAATTATTTGATTAGTAGGAATATCTTTACAAAGTAACATTTATACCTAAAGCTATATCGTGATTTTATGCCGAGAATCAAGAATACTGGTCTAGTTATATTCCATCACATTGTGCTTCTCAAGGAAAACCTCAAATGAGTTTAGTCTCTAATATAATGAATAAATCTAGGACCTAAGGCATAATTTCAATACTAATTGGTTCTAGATATTTATTTACGCGTCTGGTGTTTCCTTGTATATCCTACAAGAATTTGTAAAACACTAAGATTTAACGTGACGTTAGCCCGACATTTTGAAGTCTATTTACAAGAACGAAAGTTTATTATTCTATGTAACGCCCACCAACGAAATCATACGATTTTGATGATGATGATTCTTAGTTAATGGCAATATAAGACTGGTTGGACTCTTTTCTGCCAGTGTCAAGTAATGGAAAATAATAGTAAAATATGAGTTAGCAAGTTATGAAGAATGTTGATATTTTCATCAGAGCCTAGTTCGTTATCTAGCAGGGTACACCACGTGCAGGTTAGGTTGGCTTGGGAGACAAGATCTTGGAGTCTTCCTTGTACCCCATCATACGATTTTATTTGACATCAGACAAACCGATCATATACTGTCTCTGAGACAGACACTGGCAGTAGAGTCTAGGCGAAAAGCAAGCGGTGCCATAAAGAATTTTAAGTTGTAGTATAAGATTTAAATAAATATCTTATTATACTTGTATCCTGGTACCAAAACAAATAAACGAATTTGTATTTGAAATTTCCGTTTTTAATAACCTGACCTGCACACATGCACACCCTACATTCAAGTCATTCATCACGTTTTCCTCCTCTAAGTAAACAAATGATTCATTTCTGAGTTGTTTCACATTTTGCAACCAATATTACATAGTACTTACACCTACCTATCAATAGAATTATTGTTATGCTAGGTATAATGGGAACTGTTAAACTGCTGTCTGAACGTACCCACACGTTCAGACAGCAGTCCGTTTTACAGGACCGTTTTATCGTATAGGTTTTTATTTGGCGATGGCGGATGTCGTTCTATGAGCGAGTTCACATACCTACCTAAATGACAGTATTCCGGACCCATTAAGAAATATCGATCCGACAAAATATACAGGATTATTTTTATCGGATCGAAGCTCCGCGGGGCGTGGCACGGTCACCTCCAGTAGCAACAGAGTTGTTAGAAACGGTCCTGTAGAAGCTTGAAGTGAACATTACATCCATTCGCGACGGATCCGTTAAAACGCTCTTGTAAATACGGACTTTCTGTGTAAGCCTACAAATCCTCATCAGCATTTACGTAAAATGCTGGACATGCCTTCCCTTACCATGAGAGTTCGGTGACAATGCAAAGTCATGGTACCATCGAGCTGGTCTGATGATGGAGACAGAAGGTGGATAAAGGAACTTCTAAACGAAACTACTTACTTAACCTTTAAGTTTGGATTCGTTGGGCTTGTTACCCCAAGCACTTTGATCCTAGCTATAATGATATAAAAGCTACTATAAAAGCATGTTATTAAAAGGTTTTTGAAAGATTATAAAAATATTGTCAAGTTGACGACCTCTGTGGCGCGGTGGCCAAAGGTCCGCCTACGACGCAAGAGGTTGTTCGATTCCCGCCTTGGGACAAATATATGTACGATCTGCAGGTATTTGTTGTGTCTGCGGGTGTTCTGGTCGTTTTCTATGTATAATAAAAAATATCTATCTATGTAGTGTATTGTATTATGTATATCAGTTATCTAGTACCCATAACACAAGCTCTGCTTAGCTTGGGGCTAGGTATTGCTGTGTGAATTGACCAGCATTATTTATTTGCGCGTCGGGGGGCGGCAATGGAGGCGGTTAGCACAGAACCGTGGTGGATGTCACAAACTGAGGAAGGCCTATACCCAGCAGTGGGTAAAATCCGGCTGCGGATGATGATGATGATTTATTTAAGAGAGACAAAGAAGAAGGCCTGCAATATTGCGAAGTAAATTAAATAAGCAATGTTATTGAAGTCTCATCAAAACACAGAACCGGCTCATGCTTTACAGCCTACAGGGAACTATCGAGCCCTTTTAATCGTTTTTTAATGCCAAACACCTCACTTAGTCATCTCCGTTAAAGTAGCTGACTGAACAAGTTTGAGAAACCAGTTGATTGAAGTCTGTACGGATACTGGCTGCTTCCCGCTGACGAAACGACTGGACCTGGAATAAAAAGAAGTTTCATACAGTCTTTTCCTATATTTCCTCTTGATTTTTTAAAGCGACGTGGTAGGTTTCTGAAATAACTCTCAGTGATATCGTACTCTAGAATTCTACCGAATTCTGCACTCAAGTTAAAAGATGTATACTGTTTGAATATTGGTTGGTTAAATAACATATGGTGTTTATAATTATACCTTTAATTTAAATGATGGTTTGAATGTAACAAAATACCTAACTTTACTTTGGTTAGAGCCTTGACTTGATAGCATAGAAAACGAAATTTACTACATATTGTACAATAAACGCGCAAATAAAAAGAGAGCCAAAGAAAGAGATTAGGTATAGATAGAAACTTTACAACTTATGTACCCACATAGTAAAAGATTGGTGCCTTGATTTAAAACATGTATAATGAAAAAACTAAAAATCGACTTCGAATGCCTAAAAAACTTGTTTTAAACTACTTTTGTAGCATCACTTTCTATACAACTACATTATACTTAGTTATATTACCTACTTATATAGTTAAATAATATATATATAATTATTAGTTATATTACCTACTATTTGTTGCAGCTGCTAATAATGTTAGGTATGTACTTACTTAGATTTAGTTTGTTTATGATAATAGTTATATTTAGTATAGAAAACCTTTTGTCAAATGTGTAACAACACGGTGTAACTGGAGACACTAGACAAACCTATGGTTTATAGTGTCTTATAAATAAGAATAGTATAAGTTTTTTGATTAATACAGAATACAATACAATACAATACATAATCTAAATCGCTCCATAAATGATGGAGAAATCGTCGTACATACAAGAACAGAAAAGAAGAACAAAGCAGAATTACCAAGAGACATTATTCTTCACAAGTTATACAGAGTTTTAGTGATAGCCATTGGTTTTCATAATTTACCGCCAGGTGCCAGACGTTCTGAATCGGAAAAACTGGATAAGCTCGTTATATGCCTTATTACAATATACCTTATGGTATTTTGTGGCTGTCCGTCAATTATCTTAACTATAGCTTACACTTACTTGGTGTACAACACCACCTGGTCTGGCTGCTTGGTGGAAAAAGCAAGATTCCAAGGTAGTAGAGATTTTTGGAGCTGAAACGAAAGAACTTGTCGTCGTTACCTAAATTCCATAAGAAGTTTTAATTAATTCTATCAGGGACATAACAGTTCATTTTATATTATATGTTATTCATATAATAATTCATATTCATAATTGATATTTATGACACTAGATAAAGAAAGAAAGAAAATAATTTCGTTTGTATCTTCCCCACCATGATCACTTGCAGCAGTTGATATCGATCATGTCGTAAGACATGTCCGAGATAGGCAACTTTTCTCTGGTTGATGGTTCTTACAAGGTTAGGTCTCTTGACTCCTATTATTTGAGTTTCTTGACTCGTCCCACTGCATTCAAACCAAATTGGGACGAATCAGGAATAAATTTCATTCATTATTCTAGTAGAATCTCTATTAGACCATTATCCAATAGGTACAGGTAACTCGTTCTATGACGAAACGATTACGATATCTAATTGCAATAAAAAATGTAAACGTGTATGTTTTTTGCGCATTTAAATGTGCGTGTGCGCACACCGTTTGTTGCTTGAGGTAATAGTAATAGCAGTCTGTGTTACCAGTAACATAATACCTTACACGATTATTTCATTCGAAGCTTCTGGTAAATCAGAACACTTATGCGTCCCTGTATAAAAATAAGCCCGTTGTTGTTTTCCTGCTGCTTTTGGCACGCCGTATGATATATCTGCCGTATGATATTATCATCTTGACCGATGGACCAAGGTGGTCACAGCGTGGTACCCGGTAGGCGCGAAGCGTCCTCGAGGTAGACCACCTGCCAGATGGTCGGACGACATCGTCGGGGTGGCCGGCTCGAGACTGGTGGATGAGGCTCGCACAGAATCGACTTGACTAGCGTGTAAAAGAGAAGGCCTATACCCAGCAGAGGGTGCCAACGGACTGATGATGATGATGGTATGTTTGTCGAAGACTGCAGCCTCATTTTGCTTCTCCCTGCCATTAACAGCAGACTGTGATCTGAGAGTCTCTGTCTTTTATTTCTGCGGCGGGTCATAATGAACTCCGACCCGACCGATTGACAGTTTCCACCAGCCCGTTATTCAGCTTGTCCACTGTTGCGCATTTCGCGAGGTATTCGAAACGATTTTGCAGCTCCAACTGAAAGCTTTCGGGATTTTTGTATTTGGGGTAAGCTCAGAATCTACTGACTTCAACGGATTTTAAAAATGATTTTACCAATAGAAATCCGCGTTATTTGTGAGTGCCATGTAGGTGCCATAGGCTATATAAACCCAAAAAATGGGATACATGAAAAACGCGGGCGAAGCTCCGGACAGCAGCTAGTATTGAATGAGTTTATGAGTTGCTTTGTGTTATCAACCGACTGAGGACGCAACCGCAACAAAATCGTAACTCACATTAGTTCGACTACGTGACGAAACGTGCTAGAACCTAGGTCAATATTTCCACACGTAAAAACACCTTATTGTTTAGTTTGTGATTATTACCACTAACAATGAAACAATAAGGTTTATTGGCTGTAACAAAGATAGTAGAATAGGCACCTATTTTACCCGCGAAGGGAGTATGACTCGCTCGAGCGTACGCTCGCTATCTATAGTTTGCTGCTCTATAATAGGCTCTGAAGCCACAAACCGGCAAAACTAATTTCCGCAAGAATACAGTTTTGGACCATTTTTAGGGTTATTTTGGGTCTGGGGTACCTATCAAACAAGTAATTTATTGACGACCGATAAAGCGCAGCGGGCGAAAGTGCGCCTGCGACGCTGGAGGTTGCAGGTTCGATTCCCGCCTTGGAACAAATATTTATGCAAGTATTTGTTCCGACTGTTCAGTGTATTTTCTATGTATGATTTAAATCTATCTATCTAATGTTATGTATTTTATTATTTATTTATCAGTAACCATAACATGCTCTGCTTATCCGGGATTAAGATGATGATGTGTGGATTGTCAAGCATTATTTATTTAAGTAATTAGATTGACAACTATTAAAAACCTTTTTCGGAAAATCAGTGGCAAAACCCTAATAAAACCAGTTGAGCTATAAAATTCTTTGCTATACTTATTCCCACAGTAAACTTTTAAAAAGAAGGTAGGGAGTGCATTATAATGAACCTTTGTAAATGTCACCCCATTTGTAAATATCAGAATAAACACAACATTTCCTTATTCTAACCATGTGCGGTACCGGTAGACCCTTATGTAAAAGATAAGACATGTTATCTTCCCCTATCAGCCCTTATCTCTATATCCATATTATCACTTACATACCCGCACCCTTTAAATAACAGTTAATCCGTTCATTTTTGTTGCTCTACCTTTTTTGTGTCCGTGTAAAGCTCTCAAGCTTAAGTTTGATTAGAATAAAATGCAATGTGATGGATAGAGAAAAAGGCATTGTAAACCAAACCAACTGGGAGATATCAAGCACTTCCCTGATGGTGTTTTTCGCGTCAATTACAACCTGGGTCTTTTCAAGACCAGAGTGAACAGGTATCTTCTAGACCTTCGTGATACATCGTCGGCCACATCTTCACTGTCCATCAGGTGAGATTGTTGTCAAAAAAGGGCTATAGACTATAAAAAAAACTTAAATCTAGAATAAAAAAACATTATAGTCAAAGAGTCCGCCGTACTTACCCTAAGTTATGGCCTTTTATTAACTTCAGTACCTCCTGGCATTATGACAAACGGACAGAGAATCAATACACGTTTAAAAATAAAATCATTGGCTATTTATATGAATAAAAATATCTAGGACAAAGAATTTCTTCTTCTTCTTCTTCTATCGTTCAATAGAAACCACAAAGAAGAAGAAAATAGAACAATTAAAAAGGCATGCAGTTCCTACTGGTCGCTCAAACACATATTTAAGTCGAAAATGAAAGTTCACCTACATAAAAAGCGATGTAATCTGAGGTTACACCGACGACCCTTTTATAGAATTTAGAAGATAGACCATATATTAGATAATAGACCTATAGACCACTATACAGGCCATGGCCTATTGACCCAATGACTAGCTGACCAACTTCTCCCAAGAAAGTACTCCTCAATTGAAGGAGCTGTGCTCGCTCATGCCGATAATTGTTTTTGTTATTGATTTGAACCAATGTAAGTAAAGGTACGTTGTGCCTATGTAATTTTATTGACCAGGAAACTCGAATGGTAGCTTCCCGAACAACCAAATACGTATGTAATTGAAAGTAATATTGAACTTGGCTCTCATATAAAATGCTTGATCAATTAAGAATATTTATTATATATTTGACTATATCCTTGTGTTAAGGGCCATGGTAGAACCCGGCAGTGGGCATAAGTCACCGCGTCAACTCGAAGAAATATTTACAAAGAGCTTGATATGATGTAGAGCCCTGTATTAAACGAAAAAGCTAGAGGTTTATCTTTATTTAATCATACAAGAGGTAGTGAAGTTAATAAAAGGTCATAACTTCAAGTAGATAAGGATAAAAGTAGCGCGAAATCTTCCTTAAAAACTGTAATAAATAGATCACTATAGTTTTTTTTGCAAAAATTACACCATCGTTTGACTACAATCTCACCTGATGGAAAGTGAAGATGTGGCCGACGATGTATCACGAAGGTCTAGGAGATACCTATTCACTCTTGTCTTGAAGAGTCCAGGTTGTAATTGACCAGAAAAGCAGCAGCAGGGAGCGTGTTCCGAACCAGAGCGGCATTAAATTTGTTTTCACATATTTTGATGTATCCCAGTTGGTTTGGTTTACCATGCCCTTTTCTCTATCCAAGCATGCTTTCAAGTAGCATCGCTTCTGATTTTGTTTAGGTGCCACCCTAGCCTAGACGAAACATGCCAACCTAGAGGAACTGATGAACTTACAGGCTCATACATGAGGTTTACCATAGGTAAACGCAAAAAAATCAGGACATGTCAATGCAGTGGAGAAACAGCAAAACAATATTATGGTATTGACGACCTCTTTGGCGCGGTGGGCGAAGGTCTGCCTGCGACGCAGGAGGTTGCGGGTTCGATTCCCGCCTCGGGACAAATGTGTGTACGATCTGCAGACATTTGTTCAGGGTGTTCTGGTCGTTTTCTATGTATAATAAAAAATATCTATCTATGTATTGTATTATATTATGTATATCAGATATCTAGTACCCATAACACAAGCTCTGCTTAGCTTGGGGCTAGATAATGCTGTGAGAATTGTCCGGCATTATTTATTTATTTATTTCTCTAGGTAAAGAGTTATTATTGTTTGTGCTATCGCCATGATTCCCGACGTTTCAACAAACATTACACTCTGTCGTGGTCAAGGGATAACTGGAGTACCTACTGGAGCTACCTCTGCAATGCGGGGGGCATTATTTGTAACTAAGGGACAAACCTTATAAAATTGGACTATGATTGGAACTAAGTTCCTTATCGCGCGTTGTGAAAGGGGGCTAGACGGAAAAAATTCTCACGAAAAGTTGTAACGACACTTTTTGCTATAGTAAGCTATTGTAAGCCGTGCGGCGTGCGCATGTTTCTCTGTCTGTCTCTCTCTCTCTCTTATAGAAAGGAACTTCGTTCCATCCGGGTGTCCCTTGACACCTCTCAACTTTTTTTAATATTTTCAGATCGGTTAAGTCTAAAAATGTTTAATTAGTTATATATACCAAAGTCAATGATTTTATTCATCGTTCAAGTATACCATTGAATTAATGATTTAAAATTTTATCTTAACATATGAAAAAGAAACCCATTGAACACATTCACCTAAACGATTTCAAGATAAAAACGTAAGTAAAAAAACAGGTTACAAAACCAACTTCATTATCTTTAATTTCTTGTATTACGGAATTCCTAAAATTGCTTTGTTGGCAACCCTATTGCAATAAATTTGAAGATTATGAAAGGTGATTACTGCGCTTTGTGCAAGTAAATGATAGAGTGATAACTCTCGACTTGCATCATAATTTCGAGACATGATGTGATGAGGCTCTACAAAATGCTAGATTACCTGTTTTGTTTGATAATAGATAGTGTTCCCATCACGTCGATTCCCTTAACGTCGACACCCGTAAAGTCGACCGCACCTCAATTCTCTTCGACTCCGTTTTTTTTCGATGGTACAGTCGGCAGCGACATCGAGAAAGTATATTAAAACTTTGTAAGACTGATAAATTTCATTACCTATGTTGGTTTGATAAAAAATACCTACTCTACCAACCCAGAAGTCATTCTAGGCACCTAAATCGATAGAAAAGTTACCTTTTATGAAAGTATCCGACCAGCTAGCTATTAAAACGCGGTACTATCAAAACTAGTTCGTTGCATAAGTATTCAGAGCTCGTTATCGCATATCAGTGGAGTTGCACACTGCGCTCCGATAGCGGCTATGGCTCCACCCGCATTGGTTTCACTAAATAGTTCAACTATGTACTCTAAACCCACTGTTTATACATGATGGTTGTACCTATACCTACCACGAGTTATAAAGCAGGTCTACTTTGAAAAGCGGACGAAGTTGATGGATGACGTCGTACCGCATGAAACGTTGGACGGCTGATCCGTTCTTTCGATGAGGTGATTGAAAGAACGGACGATGAGACCGCTAATAGGGTATTACACCAGGGGCGTAGAGAGTTTGTGATTTCAAACCCCGACTAAAATAGCGAAACACAGATTTTTCGTACTCGCTCCGCTCGCCGATAACTTGAAGGGCAGATATATATTTTATAGGATGATTTTAGAAGGATGTAGATATATATTTTATATCCCGGTGGGGTCTTCAACCCCCCCTCAAAATGAATTTCTGGCCCTGTATTACATCCATTTTCGAAGTGTCTCAATTAGGTTCTATGCTCATAAACCAATAACAAAAGTACATTCCATCGATATGAGCTCTAAATATTTTTAAATAGCACGCGTAACTTGACAAAAACGCTGGACGCAGCAGTGGGCGCTATATTGCTCTCAGGTCATGACATCAGTTGGGTGTGAGACCTGGAACAAATGCGCTGATGTTGCTGATGACACGAAAAAGTAACATTTTTTTTGTATCTATCGTTAAAGTATTGTTTGCCTACACAGCCGCATGACATAACAAAAAATAAATCATAAGATTATTACAAAGCATAGTGACCTACTCACTATAATAAATAAAAACCTTAGAGAGAAGAAGTAACAATGTGTTTTGACAAACCGAAAACATACATAGGCACGACCCAGAGTTTGCTCTGGAAATACAAACTAAGAAAAAACTGAAAACTTAATTTTATGAGTATGACGTCACCATCTAGACATCTAGGCTTCCTACAATAAAACATATCAATATGAAAGTTCCTTTCAGCTATAATATGGGACGCAGCTGGTGTCTCCACCTGCCGCCTGCTTCGCTCAAGGACACATTTGGCAACATTTTGGACTCGGTTCTAGAATTCAATATACTTTTGGTGAACCAAGACATTTATATATATCGCAGATTGTGACAATCTCAAGACTGATGATGGAATATCAAGCGATTTGTCGTCGTGGTTTTCTTAAAATAAGTCATGTTTTATTGCCAACGCTAATTGCTTGAGTGCTTTCGACTGTAACGTTCGTCGGCCTGTCCTACAGCGAAGACCATAGTGCATGTAATGAAACTATTTGGTTACAACAGATGGACTCGTTGGTCGTACCAGTTCGAGTTGTCATTTTTGAAACGGTAACTAAACTACTTATATAGGCGACGGTTGTTTAGAGAAAAATGTCAGAAAGGGAAAGGTAAAATCATCCGGTTTACAATCGGTTGCCCGACTGGATCCGATAATGCAGCTTACCTATACGTATAGTATTATATTATCTGTGCCTATACCATATAGCATACCTATTTTCAAGAAAAAACACAGAAAGTGGCTCACTAAATTGGTTATATATGATGTCAATGATTTTTTTTTATTTGGCAGTATTATAAATTTTTAACTTTACTTATGAGTAACATTAAAAGAACCAATTTTTAACTTAATCACATTACAGTTGCTCACGCACTCACTGCGGTGAATTTGAGTTTGAAAACGGACGAGAGAGAAATGAAACGAAAGCTGTCAAAACCAAACATTATTTTACACTTTTGCGATTTGCCCCAATGATACCAGGGTTGTTAAATGTTTTTCGGCCAATATTTGTTATACTTACTTATTTTGTAATCCGTTTGTTTATAATAAAAATATAGTATTCTGGAACGGAGTTTAGCTTCATGTCTGTGGTTCACCAAAGTCTGTTTCATTTAGGACCTTGAAAAACGAATATCTATCCTTCTCGTTAATCTTTGTTAAAAAAGTACCTATAGCTCTTTCTTGTTATTTTAAGTAGGTACCTATGGAAATCGTTTTTAGGGTTCCGTACCCAAAGGGTAAAACGGGACTCTACAGGGTGATTGGAAGGTGGGTGAAAAGCTGGTGGGCGAAGGTAGTGTGGACTATTTGGAACCATTTACGCCATAGTTGTCTTAGACGAAGTCTGACTATTTCTTGTTTACCAATTTTTTAATGGGAGGCAAGGAAAATACCCAAAATTTTACAGCAACCTTTTTAAAATGAAATGAAAGCAATTTAATTTATCCTAAATCTACTACACAAAAACACATATTATCTTAGGATGCAACATTATACCTAGGTTTTGCTGCTTATTTTGTGGTTTAGGACAAAATATGGCCTACACTCAGCATTATGCTGGATAGACACTGATGTGTCTACCCAGCGCTGGTTTTCAGTGCATGCCAGAGAAGGCAGGTCACGTCACGACCATCTGTGGTAGTGCGCTATTTTACAAAGTACAATTAAATTAAGTCATAACAATAAACTCTAAAATGTTACTAAAAATAAAAATAAAACCAGTGAAGTGTGAATTACAATAATTATACAGTGATACTATGTAGACACCATATACCTACATAAAATTAGAATAAAATTAAATTATAACATGAACGCAAAAGGCTATAAAATAATTATATTAAAAGTAAGGTACATAAAAATAAAAAATTAGGGCACTAGTAACTATATTATTGACCTATCGTTGTCTTTTAGATTCTCATCCTCTTTCTGGGCGTTTAAGAGGAACTTTTTTAATTTAAATTTAAAAGAATAAGAACCACTTGCACAACGATAATTAACTTGCTTAATTTTGATTAGTGAGTTGTCAAACCATACAAATACGTCAAAGTTAATCAAAATTAGATTTTTAAATATTGTTGTGCAAGTGGGGCTTAATGTTTTTCATCTCCCTTATGGGAGGAGGAATATTGTACCAGCATTTTTTCTTATTCATTAATTAAAAACATGTTTGTTTATTACCCTTTCTTTTGAGGAATGCCTCGATGTTTTGTCCGTTTTATAGATAATGGTACGGAACCCTTCGTGCGCGAGTCCGACTCGCACTTAGCCGGTTTTTTAATTAAACATGCAAACGAAAATACTTTTGCATAAATATACCATTTGTGGCTGTCTAGATGTGAATCGGATGTAGGTACACAGTTTATCTGAATCTAAAAATAACAAATGATTCGGCATAAGCATTCTGAATTGTAATCAATTTATTGAGACCAACTTTATAGAATATTCGATGATGATTAACAGTGTGGCTGCTTAGAATTTGCACCACCAACTCTTCCCGTGCGTGGGTGTCGTAAAAGGCGACTAAGGGACATACATCAGAGGCGGAGAGCGGCGCATCTTGCAGAATAGATCTACCTAGTCTACCATCGAACTGCGACCCTCAACCCGCATGTCCAGCGTGGGGGTTATAGGCATACCCACCATGAGATGAAAGCCTTTAAAGCAGTTATCAGGGGGAGTTCTGTGTCCAGCAGTGGACCATTATAAAAGGCTGTTGAGGAGGTCGCGCCCTAGCAGCTATAATCTACAGTGTAGATTATAGCTGCTAGGGCGCGAGAGAATTGTAGATTCTACACTAATATTATGCGGAAGTGTGTTTGTTTGCTTGTTTGTTTGTCCTTCCTTTAAGTAGTATAGTCAAAGTTAGATCCTGCCTATTTTCTGCCACTAGGTACTAAGTCTTACAATACAAAGTTTGCATAAGTAGTACCCTACCTACCTAATGTAAGATATTATATTTCTAAGTTTAGTAAGCATTACGTGACCGACACTTGACACTGACCTACTATTTTGACTTAGAGGCATTTTTGTGGTTCCGTTTGTTAAAAGCTGAATAGTTAGGTCCATGAGTTACCTACCTACCACATGTACCTACTTATCATAATTTAGTTTTTGTGCCATTAATATGGTACATAATGGTAGCTTTTTTAAAGCATTGCAGTGCAGTAATGTAGATGCCATAAGTCAGACCCAATAAGATTCATTAAGAACTGTCAATATAGGTCGTCATAATTTTATTATGTCCATAGACTTTCTGTTCAAGGTTGCCTGGGAGAAATCGCTTTCTGCGATAAGGCCTTTTGTACCTACTGTTTATTTATAAATGTGATATTTTTATTTTATGCATGTACATTTTTAGTACTTACCTACAATAAAGTGTTCATTCATTCATACTTATTGAGGTAAATCATGTTTTTGACAAGATGACGGAAAAACGTCATTGGTTGAGTAGCGAGCCGAAAAATATGATTGATTTTGAAATATTCTGTTGATTGAAAATGAAATGTTTGAAAATTGCAAGTTTACTGAATCCTTTGGCTTACGCCAAAATAAAATTTGTCAGAACTTATTGAACAAAACAGAGAATAAAAAAATACACACAATTTGTACATGTGTTTTTAGAGTGTTCCGATCCAATGGAAGACGGCCAGCTACTTTAATAATACCCTAGATAAATTAAAGATATAATTTGTCCATGATAATATACATGATAATACTTACTAAAAATTTAATATTATGGTATAAAAGGTTTGTCAAAATAAATGCTAAAAATTCAATTCTTAGTAGGTCACCAAAATTATCACATAAAATTGATTTCGTTCGTAGTAACATTTCAAGGGCATTTTGTAAAAATGCTACTAAGTACTTAAAAAAACTGTAAATAGTAACTACTGAAAAAATGCGTCAACAAACGCATGAATGAAAACTTCGCAAAATATAAATAAAAGTAACAGAAAACCGCAAGGTAATTACTAAATGAATGAATGAATTATTTATCAATGGCAACGTGTCTGGCTGGTTAGACAATTCTGCCTGTGTCAAGTATTTATTTATATTTATTTTTCATTTTGAATTGTATGAGTTAACAAATTATGAAGATTGTATGATATTTTCACCAGAGCCTAGTTCGTTATCCAGCAGGGTACACCACGTGCAGGTTGGCTTGGGAGACGAGATGATGGAGTCTCCCTTGTACCCCAACGAAATTTCTAAACAAAAACACCAACTTCAACAATGCATTGGTTGCACAAGAACTGAAAAAGGTTGACGGACGAAAGAATGAAAGCTTTTAAAAGCAAAAATTGTTTCGAACATCGGAGCGATTTGCTCCAATGTCCAAAACCAGTAGTGTCATGAAATATTTTCTGCCAATGTTTCTTTGATTTTCGTATACCTCTGTTTATAAAAAATATTTAAGTATTTTATATAATTTTTCCTTGAAAAATAGGGTCTTAGAATAGAACCTATTATTCTAGGAAGGAACCTTTATTTTATTTGCTTTGGGTGGCTTGTGTTGTGTGTCACTGCGGCCATGATAGGCCTAATGTAATCGCCACGATAAACGTTCACCCCTGAAGTTGCGGAGTTCATAATTTCGTCACTAACACTGCTGTTTGGAACTGTAAGATTTTCTTGGATGTCTCTTAGCTCGTCTGGGCTGTGCAGATGTTACAAGAAACTACTCGGAAAGAATCTTCCTATGCGTATTGTGGATACATACAGATAAACAAATCATAGCAAGGTAACGTGACGGTAGGAAAAATACATTACTGTTAAAAATTTATCATAGAGTTTGGTAGATAATAGATAAGGATGCCCTCCGAATGAACTTTTCTACTCATTGTCTTATCAGTCAGTCAACTTAACATCATGCCAGATTATGCAGGAAGTAGATACCTACCTACCTACATAATTAGTGCTCCTGATAAGAATCAAAATAACATGCTACGAATTTTCCTGTTAGTTTTATTTATCATGGAAAACACGTGGCTTAGGTCACTTTTATATGTAGGGTTTACAGGTTTTTTTTGCTATACTTAGTGCTTGCCCGGAGGCCGGACTCTGGGTGGGTATCTCTAAGAAATAAATAAGTTCCTAAAAAATTCTACTTCGACGGGACTCGAACCTTACTCAGCGGTGGGGCGCGGGTTCGAATTCCGCCCAAGTCGAAATTTTTTGGGAACTTATTTCTTTTTTTATGTAACAGGTAGATTGAAAATAATAAAAAACACGTCTCGATCCTGCCTTTTTTTGCCATATGAGAGAGCGAAGTCCTATTAAATGTAGCTAAAACCCTGTGCAAAGAAACTATATAGGAAGACCAGTCGAGTATTTTGCTAACTTAATTTGATTTATCAATTTTTTTGCCGTTTTGATGCCTAAAGGTACCTAATAAAGACCGTCAATAATGTCCGCCATATATATATTTATATTATTTATATTCTAATATTATATTCTAATAATATAGTATATTGTCAAAATCATAATTTTTTGGAATTTTCTACTAACGGTTTCGCTAATTGTTTGTTACATTGTGACTCGCGTATTTACGAACGTTTTCGTGGCAGAACGTGCAGTTCGCGCAGTGTCACTGATTTACCAGTAACCCTGTGTAGTAGGTAGGTACTACCTACCTTAGCTCAGATTTCAAAGTACCTGAGTATTTTCCTTTCCCGTGAGATTTAACATGCCCGTAAATGTTTGTTTCAAGAATGTAATAAAATATCCTAGCTTATCAGCGAACCGCCATTGTTGTTTTATTTTAATGGTGAAATAATTAAATTGCAGGAAGTTGTACCACTGGTCCCACTGAACCGTAGATTAAAGTTCCATTTCAACATGATTTCAACTGAAACTCATTGCTATAATTAACTTATAGCTTTATAAGTCGCCGCTAATATCCTGTGCAGTTTTTGTCCTAATTATTTTTTTCTGAAAGGTATAGAAAATACAATACCTACGCATATATAACGCATTGGGTTGTATAATCTGTAATGTTATTATTGTGATTAATAAATAAATAAATAATACAAGACTATGTAGTGTTTTCTAGACCTTCGCGATAAATCGTCGTCAACTTACCATCAGGGAAAAAACTAAGGTAACATCGATAAAAACCGGCCAAGTGCGAGTTACATTATTATATAAAAACGGCACGTTTGTTATATGGGAGCCCCCTATATATATTTACTTAATTCTGTTTTTTAGTATTTTTGATATAAGTAGCGACAGCAAAAATACATCATCTGTGAACATTTTGAACTGCCTAACTATCACGGTTCATGAGATACCTACCAGTCTGGTGACAGTGGAGTCTTGGTAATTAGAGTCCCCTTTTTACCCTTTGGGCACGGAACCCTATAAATATAGAATTAGCTCAATTATGCAGCAATTTAATGTTACAAAATGAGTTTTTTCTTGATATATTTGTTTTATATTGACTACACAGAAGCTGATCTGTGACTACACTTACTACCTACATAAGTACATAGTTTACTGCTTGATATCTGAAATAATATTAATTTTACTAGTAAGTAAAGAAGATAATATTAATTTTAAAAACAATAGGGTACCAAACAACATTAAATATGATGGGATTCTAGGTAGATAAGGGTAAAATTTTTCGAATGTTCCTATTATAACAGTTTTTATTATTTTCAGGTACAATTAAATTACAATAAATTCGACTCCACAACTCTCTTATTCCGTATTGACAGATCTCGTCACGGTTCTACGCAAACTGTCTGCGTCAAAACAATTCATAGACAATTTCGAGTGTCATTTTTAAGGTAGGTTCTAGTTCTACGGAGGAGGCCGAAGAATCCGACTTTACTTGATAGGTGGTGTCATGTCAAAATCTAAAGCCATGGCGCTATCCGCACTGTAAGATGGACATTGTAGTAGGTGGCCAGGTTGCCTGTTTGCTTCGATGGTATGGTACCACAGATTACTGAATAAGTAATGTACATGTAATGAGTACCTACATAAGTAATGTTTATTTTTTACCTACCTCGCTTAGCGGGTTCATTCGATGATATTATGATCTGTTTATAGTATAAAATGTATGATACTTGAAATAAGTTCCCAAAAAGTTTCGATTTTGACGGGACTCGAAACCGCGCCCCAAAATCGAATCAAAAATCAAAGAAAAATCTACTTTTTGGGAACATATTTCATTTCTTAGAGATATCAACCTTGAGTGCGGGTAATCTAAGTGCTTAATTTGTAAGCCTAAAGAAATTAAAGTTATTGAATTGAATTGAATAGCATCGAAGGAACCCGTTTAGTAGTAGGCTAGGCTAAATCAGACATCGTCATTTATTTGCCAAAGAAAGGAGCAATGCAGCCAGGGCGCCTTGAGGACGCTTCCGAGCCACTGGTATAGGTATAATAATACATGGATCAGTTGAGCTACCTGTAGATTGTTTGCAACAGTCTGAAGTTCGATCAATGATTTCATTGTAAATACTAGTTCTAATTCCTGCTTCCACGTCATTTGGTGAAGACGTCCAAGCTGCAGCACGTGATGGGGACGGCTGTGTACCTACAACCGCATTCCAACCTCTATTACCAGCGCGCAATCCACTCAGTCTTTTAAGTATAAGTTGAAACCTGGCTGATGATAACTCCATGTAGGTACCTATTTGATGTTAATGATTTTGTAATGTGTTTGACTATGATGTTATTTAATTCTAAATATATTTAAATAATAATTTATGTAAAAATTACATAATTCATGAAGAGCTGACTTATAATAACATATTTAAGTTATCAATAACATTTCATTGTAATTTACTTTGACGTCGTCTTGCTACATCCAGGATTCCAGACAGGCGCCTAGTTGAGCCTTTTGCCACAGATTGGGTACCTACCTAATGTTTTTTTTTTGCTTGCAATGTGGCCGGTCGCATTCATTTCCATACGTTTTTTACAATAACAATCGTATGAAAATGTTAATAAGTAAAAAGTTTTCTCACTACGATCCAATCCAACCAACGTGCAACCAACCAACCATCCTGCAGTGCGGCGTGAAAAGTGCTAGAACCAACGAATAATTTCTGTGCTTGCTGATAGATAGTAGATAGATAGATTTACATAGATTTAAATTACAAAAACACGAAATCCCGTATCACCAAAGCACCTAGTTCCGAGCCTTGTACCTATATAGCCCTGCGAAGCGGGATAACAACTCTAAAACCTGCAAACCGGTTTCGCAGCGAACGAAGACGATAATAAAAAGTTGTTCGAACGACAAGCAGGGTTCTGATTCTGACGTGATAGGATACGCGAAATAATAAAATTCTACAACTTATTAGTGTCCGTGATGGTAGCGAACACGTTCGAATTCACGTTTGTTGTTATTCCTAATAAATAGAGTATATCTAATTAGTACAAAAACGAATAAATAGTGCCATTTTGGTTTAAGAAATTTGTCCATTCTTGGTGTGTCTGTGTACGCTAGCATAACTCAAACTCAATAACTTTATTTCTTTAGGCTTACAAAATAAGCACTTAGACAAGTCAAATTTAATACTATAAACAGGTTTATAAATATAGTTTAAATAAAATATAGTTTAAAAACTAGAGTAGGTATATCTAATTAGTACAGAAACGAATAAATAGTGCCATTTTGGTTTAAGAAATTTGTCCATTCTTGGTGTGTCTGTGTACGCTAGCATAACTCAAACTCAAACTCAATAACTTTATTTCTTTAGGCTTACAAAATAAGCACTTAGACAAGTCAAATTTAATACTATAAACAGGTTTATAAATATAGTTTAAATAAAATATAGTTTAAAAACTAGAGTAGGTATATCTAATTAGTACAGAAACGAATAAATAGTGCCATTTTGGTTTAAGAAATTTGACCATTCTTGGTGTGTCCGTGTACGCTAGCATAACTAGAGTAGGTAAGTATATCTAATTAGTACAGAAACAAATAAATAGTGCCATTTTGGTTTAAGAAATTTGACCATTCTTGGTGTGTCCGTGTACGCTAGCATAACTAGAGTAGGTAAGTATATCTAATTAGTACAGAAACAAATAAATAGTGCCATTTTGGTTTAAGAAATTTGACCATTCTTGGTGTGTCTGTGTACGCTAGCATAACTAGAGTAGGTATATCTAATTAGTACAGAAACAAACAAATAGTGCCATTTTGGTTTAAGAAATTTGACCATTCTTGGTGAGTCTGTGTACGCTAGCATAACTAGAGTAGGTATATCTAATTAGTACAGAAACAAACAAATAGTGCCATTTTGGTTTAAGAAATTTGACCATTCTTGGTGAGTCTGTGTACGCTAGCATAACTAGAGTAGGTATATCTAATTAGTACAGAAACAAATAAATAGTGCCATTTTGGTTTAAGAAATTTGACCATTCTTGGTGTGTACCACAGATATCAGAAACAAGGGTGTTACTCTATTATAACTATCAAGCTAGCGTACACATGACCGCACTCAAAAACGGCTAATACTATATCAATAAAAATTATACACAAAAATAGAGCACGAAATAGTGCTCAAGCTATGCAAATTTTATAATGATTGCTCTTAAAGGAAGAAAGATGTTGAACTAAAACGAGACTATGAAATAGGTACCATTCGAGCTGGCGTTATGGTAGCACACCCATTATTATGAATCGTAATAGTTCATATATAACACGAGCTTTTCTTAGTATAAATCCTAAATGTAAAAATAGAGCGTGAAATACTGCCTCTGCCAGTAGTCATACTTTATGAAAATTCATAGTCAAGCAATATAAAATTTCGACTTGAAGTTGCATTTTATTATAAGGTGAAAGGGGCAAATCGTAAGTATAATAGCGTAAGAATTGACTTAGGGCAGCAGCTTCCTCTAAGTAGGTATTAATATTAACACCCAATCTACCTGCCAAGCGTGGTGATGGTGACAAACCCCCCTTGTTTGGAGGAGACACGTTCAGCAGTGGACGTATACGAGGAAGAGGAAGGTGAGGTGGGTATAATTGGACAATTGCATAGGTACGCATACCTACCTAAACATAATTATCATACTCAGCAGGTACCTACATAGATCTATCTACCTACATTGTGGCATCTACCTTAAGAGTGCGCCTAATGCAAAAATCAAGCAAATTGTGTATTTTTAAACCCTTACATCTATGGTAACGAACTTAAATATTCTAATTAAAAAAATACGATAGGTAGAGGAAAAACCCATAGAAGTCGAGTAATCGAATACAATTTTTAAATATTATTTTTTACGAATTACATTGCCAGACTACTGTTTTATTTAAGTAATCGTTTAGTTTTTCTATTTAATGCTTAAATTTTGAATCATTAATAGAAAAGAAGCAAAAACTTGATTTTTGCACTGACATTGCTTTACTCTGTCCCGCTCCTATGAACGCGAAATCCTATGCTGTATACCTACCTTTTCACAATTTTTTGCATTAGGCCCGCTCAAATCAACTCCGTCCGATCTCCATATCTCCCAAACTACTAAATACTTATTCATGATAAAGTTCAGGACTAAGTCTACTGATCATATGTTTCGAAAATACGATTCCATATAATTTACTCTATAGAAAAAAATCCCGAAATTACCTTACCTACCTATAAATTTTTACTAAAACCTCAATTTCTCAATAAGTACAGAAGTTAAGATCTTGAGAATAAGGATAGTAATAGAACTAATTACCTACTTACCTATGAAGAACATTTTATGTGTCAGTTTTTTTTTCTAATAAAATGTCCTAATTAATTAAATAAAATTATTGCCATTTTTAGCCTTGCGATCCAACCTATTATTCAACGTCTCCAATCCAAGCTAAATGTTTGGTATTTGGATGACGGAACTCTGGGTGGAGAGGTGAACACAGTTTTTGATGATTTAAAAACCATCACTGATGAATTTCAAAAAATTGGATTGGCACTAAATTTTTCAAAATGCGAGCTGTTTATTTCGGACTCTTGTGTAGATAAAAACAATATCATTGGTAAATTTAATAGTTTGGCCCCCAACATTTCAATTGTAGATAAATGTTCACTTCGACTCCTTGGGTCACCAATTCTTGATGAGTCTTTTCAGCCATTTGTAGATGAAAAAATTCGCAACTTGTCTTCGGTTGGGTGCAAGGTGTTGCGCGCCTCATCAATGCCAGTGCGGTACTGCTGTTGAACAGCTCGGTCATCACGGATTATCGTGTACTAGGGCTGCCGGTCGGATATCTCGTCATGCCAGCCTGAACGACATCATCCGGCGGGCCTTTACCACCGCTAACGTACCAGCTATTCTCGAACCGAATGGTCTGTGGCGTGACGATGGTAAGAGGCCTGACGGCATGACTCTAGTCCCATGGGAGTTGGGGAGGCCTATTGTGTGGGACGCTACATGTGTCGACACACTCGCGCCTTCCCATCTTCCTAGGACTTCCGTGAGGGCTGGTGCGGCGGCAGATTTAGCCGAAGATCTCAAGAGGCGCAAATATGCAGGTCTCGACAGAGCCTACACATTTGCTCCCCTTGGAGTCGAGACCCTAGGTTCGTGGGGTACCGAGGCTCTCCGGGTTTTCAAAAAATTATCTGAGCGTCTGGTCGAAGCGACGCGTGACCCGAGAGCTGGTGAGTATCTGGCACAGCGCATCAGCATTGCTATACAGCGGGGCAATGCAGCCAGTGTCTTAGGCACGCTTCCAACTGGTATTGATATGGATCAGTTGAGCTACCTGTAGATTGTTTGCAACAGTTTGCAGATAGCTTAATTGTTTCTATTGTAAATACTAGTTTTAATTTAAATTTGTTATTTGATTGTTATTTTCTTTCTGAATAAAGACCTTTGTAATGTAAAAAAAAAAAAATTAAATAATATTATGTACCTATAAAAACTACACTTGATTTTTGGGCTTGCGTTGCTATGCCCTGTCCCACTCCTATGAACGCGAAATTTTATATCCATCCTTTTCACAAAAATTTGAGGTTGTATACCTACCTAGGTAAGAGTAGATCTTACTTACATAATACCTACCCAGAGACAACAGAGAGTGTTTACCTACTCAATGCATATTATTTTAGATATATGTAGATAGTTAGAGCCTACCTAGCCTCATGCATACCACAACCTACTTAGTATCTATGTATAAGGTCTAGTCTGGAAAAACCTTATTTAAATTTCATACGAAAAGCAAATCGGTTCCTATGACCGTGTCCTCTGTACAAAAGCGAAGGCGGACCGTCTGCCGCGGTCGTATCGCATCTCGAATGGCGGAACCAGCTCTAAAATCGCTATTTTTGCTCACTGTCCTGTCAGACTTCTTTTAATGTACGGTAGTTATCTACCTAGGTATTTACAGTGCCTAAAGGTATATCTAATACCTACCTACTACCAACCTACTTTTATTAATTAGGAGGGAGCTACGCTCCCAGCTTAGGCAAATAATCGCGCTAACCTACCCGTTTTATAGTAGGTACGGTATTAATAATTATAAATAAATAAATAAATAACGCTGGACCAAAGATTATAGTATATACCTACCTCGTAGGATCCTAGGATCTTTGCGCTGGACAATTCACACAGCATTACCTAGCCCCAAGCTAAGCAGAGCTTGTGTTATTGGTTTGGTAGGTAACTAGATAACTGATATACATAATACCTTCATAATACGATACAATACACAGATATATATATTTTTTAATATAAAGAAAACGACCAGAACACCCTGAACAAATGTCTGCAGATCGTACACACATTTGTTCCGAGGCGGGAATCGAACCCGCAACCTTCTGCGTCGCAGGCAACCTTCGCCCACCGCGCCACAGAGATCGTAAAATAAGTAAGCTGGGTAGGTACCTACCTACCTAATAGGTAGGTACCTATACCTGTATCCTACGTGCTTAGGTACGTAGGGACTTAGGAATCTAAACGCAAGTATTCTTAGTACCTACCTAACCTTCTCTAACAGAAGATGAAGCCCCATCACATGTGATGATGTGATGGTTTGGTTTGTAGCATACCTACGCAACGCAACCCGCCTTGGAGGTTCCTGTTCCTACCTTTATGGTATGCAAGACCAAATCACCAGTTTTGCCTGACTGCCTTCCAGTGCCAGCAAAGCGCGCCTTGCTTGCTGCGTCCGCAGGCAACCAACCAACTCCACTTCTCGCCGCTCCGCGCCCGTCGGCGTCGTCGTCGCCGCGCCCCGCGCCGCGCCGCCGCCCGCGCCGCGCCGTCGACCGCGCCGCGCGGCCGCTCGGCCCGGCCCGGCAAACCAAAGCAAGCAACCAAACAAAACAAACTTCGCTCGCTCGCTCGTTTCGTTCGTTCTTCAGTCGGCTGGCCGCTCGCTCCTCACTTCCTCAGCCTCAGCTCAGTGCGCGAGCAAGCGTGATACGGAATGAACGTGTGGTGCGGTTCGCGCGGACTTTTACTACGATTTTGTTAGGCTTGCGATTTATACAACCAGAATTAAAACTTTTTGGAGTATTTAGTCCACAAAAACAAAAAAGTTTTTATGTAAACGTTACGTAGAGACAGTTCGCGCAGAATTTTGACCAAAATTGTGATTTTCCGTATAGACGCGAAAATAAAAGTGAGGGAGACATTTCGAAACAAAGGACTGTTTTGTACATTTTCGCAGTTTGCGAAACTGTGTTCAAAAAACTGTTTTGGCACAAACGTGGAGGGCACAAAACATTAAAACTCATCGCTCTCGGCCATCTAGTTGGGACATTGGCCATCAATCGAAAAAAAACAAATGAGTAACGATCTATCTATTTAAAAATTACAAGGACTTCTACGAAGGTTTCCCTAAAATTCTCGTTTTTTTGATCCAGACTTGTTATTTCTTCTCAAAATCTATGTGAGTTCGTCGACCCGAAAAATATCGTGCTCCAGTGAATCAGTTTACCAACTCTTATTTCTTGCGAAAAGCATAAAATCTGGATTGAGTGTCGTAAATACATGATGTCTACTGCCATCATGCATCAGTCTGCGCTGTACGACTTTGGTGATCTGTTCTTGAAGGTAAGTTCTTTCTGTTTTTTTGTGATCACACTTCTGTAGTACAAATAACCTGTTGATTCCTCGTCATCCATTCTACGAACTACGAAGTATACCTACCTACCTTTATGTACTAAACTAACCTGCGTGATATTTATTTTGATGTCCTGTTGCTTCCTGTATCAATTTGTAATTTCTGATTTTGACGGTTTCTGTCAGCCCGAATGACAAACATTGAAAAGACGATTATTTCTGCCAGTTCGATTTGTAGCACATCTTGAGTAGGTAGGTTAAATCGAACGTATCTACCAACTATAATATAAGCTTAAAATGTAATAAGTAGTAAATACCTAGGACACACCGTCATCGTCGTCATTATGGTCATTTATTTTACAAACCTAAACTGGCATGACCTACCCTCTTTGGGTCCTTCGCTATCATGCCCAATTTTCCAAGGATCCCTTGCCGTTTGGCTACATCCACGCGATCATCCACGCTGGTTGGTTTGTTACGTTTTTGTATCACACAGATTTTAAGTTTAAATAGCTTTTGTCAAAGATCCTATGATCCTACGTTCTTTGGCTTTTGTGAACATGCCTTCCTGGTCCAAAATAGGAACGTCGTCGGATACCTACACCTGTAGAGATTCCAGGGGAAAGAGGAGGAGAGGGAAACTTTAATCCCCACTAGGATCTAAATAAACATAAACTTAAGTTAATATTATAATAAAGTAAGCATATTTTTCTTAGGTTATTTTTTGATGAAAAGCTAGGATAGGTAGGTAGGTATGTATTTGTGTAAAATCTGACTAATAATAGGACATTACCAATAGCCTCTTTGATGTCAAAGTAAGGTAAAGGTAACCTTACTTACCAACAACGTATTTGTATTTTTTTAGTACCTACCTACCTAACTACGATAAAAACTACACTAACATTTTCCAATTAGGGAGGAGCGCTGTAAATTGTTAACTGAAGATAAATATGTAAAATAAAAAAAAAACCGTGGACGAAACCTTTTCGAATCACTGCAGGGGTTGAGGTAGCTATTCTTGGAAACGCTTTATTGCTTTAAATTTAGAGCTCAAAATCGTGTACCGGGTCTTTAATTCTACTTTATTTATTCTATGGCGTGGCCCTAGGACAGCACGTTGAAAATTAATTCCTGTTGTAGGGTATTAGGGTTGATAATAGTTCACTGGCCTGAATGCTACCTGCGTTCAGTTTTTGTGGTCTATTCTGCGTTCGTAAACACACTTGTTGCTTGGGGTTGCTCGTTTTCTTTAGGTTGCTTTCAAGGGCAGACCAGTCCAAAGGCGGAGTTGGGGGGGGGGGGGGGGGTTACTCTATAAATAGTGGAAAATAATATTCTTATACTTTAACAGGTTTATGAAAAGGTTCGTCTTCTTAGGCACCAAACTAATTGTAACTGGGTTAGAACAAGCATATTTTGAGTAAGTTAGGTATGTTTTTATTAGGTAGGTCAAGGTATTTTCCTAGTAGATACATTAAAATACTTAGGTAGGTAACCTACCTCTTAATATTTACACGCCTACCAATTTGTGTAAGAAATAATGTTATCTATAACCCTTTACCTAGGTAGGTACCTACCTAGGTACCTACCTACCCCGGTACTTACCTATAAAAAGTATTTTTTACGCAAATCGCGATTATTGAGACCAGCGAAACAAAAAAACAAAAAAAACAACAGGTTGCCTATCGGTAAGTTGGTAGGTATTATAATTTAAAACGAACCATTATTCCCTCACTTACCCTATCTATTCAATAATCCGTCCGATGAAATGACACACCTACAACGTAGTTTATCGGGTAAAAAAAAACCTAACGTATAAATTAATAATGCAGTGGGAATTTCGAAAGGTGCATGAGCCAAGTGATTTTTTTTATAATATTTTGTTTTCTCCTCAACTTCGACTTGAATAGGTACCTACACCTACAACCTTCTACCTGCCTACAAACACAACCGTTCGCCATTATATTTTTTACCCCGGTCCAGATAAAGCTGCTTTGTTGTATCTCGTCATTGTCCCAGAACCCCTGAAGGTTCTCGGATTATTATTATCTTTGTAGGTGCCTTCATATTTTTGGGTATTTTCGTGTTGCTTTTACCTACTTGATCGGTAAGGGGTACCTACATAATGTACATATTTTATTGCTTTCCATTCTTCTAAATCTTCTATTAGGAAGGTAGGTATCTTTCTTTGTGTATGACAAGGAAAGCTGATTACTGGCATTGTTCCTTGAAAGTTATAGGTAAAGAACCAATCCAAGTTCCTAATTTATGCTGCTGACACGGCACATAACGTCATTCAAATACATAGGTAGGTAGGTACGTCAATATTTTTAATCCCTAAACATTTATTATGTTTGTTGCTAAAAGTATCGACAAAATTCGTCGACGTTCTTTATAGGTACCTTCACTAGCTTCATAGTGATGTAACGAGCATTCTATAGAATTATGAAACTTATCGATAGTTCACGTATTTGGTCACCTATTTCGCCGATCATTAGTCGGTCAGTGGGCGTATAATCGCGTTCAGCAAACCATGCGTTGCATTGCGCTTGCACGCGAATCACGCAAGACTTACCTATACCTACCTAGCTCAGTTTTTTCTATATCGATACGTTACAAAATAATCATATTTCATTGTGAGTGTTTTTTCCCTTTGTTTTCAAGGCCGTGAATTATTTCACCGTGTTGCTAAGGAACTCGCACAATCTTATTGAAATACAAAGACTTAGGTACGTTTGTTTTCTTATTCTTGGCTTTGCCGTGTAGTAGGTATATAAGTTAAAGATTTTTAAAATCATATTATACCTACCGATACCTCCTGTGTCCATTTCGTTACAAACTTATTTCTACCACTCCACATGGCTCATAGAATCTACGATCAGATTAATAAATTCATTAAGAAGTTACAGATAAGCTTAGACAGATAAGTATCAAATTTATTTAGCGTACACTACTGGCGTTATACCTACCTAGTTAACAGTAAAAAATATTTAGTCGTTTTAACATGTACGGTCTAAGTTGAAGAATCCTTTTAGCGTTCAATACCTAGTCAACATTTTCCATGTCATTTTTGGAAGATTGATTTGAACCCTGTTTTTGTTAGGTGCGAAGTGTACAGTAGCCTACCTACCTACCTAAACAAATTTCTTCCTCCTGTAGCTTTTTCTTAGTCCATGCCGGAATAATAACTTTACTTACTACCAATTACAGCGCCATAATTACCAAGTTTTAGATATAAAAACTAAAAATATAAATCCTCTCACGAAGATACGATTCTTTTAGTAAAATTTGAATCGTAGCTTCTTCAATTATTTGCCCAGAAGCGAACCTACCTACCAGTTGTTCTGTTACTAATCAAAGCACAATCTCTGCACAAATGTTCGCAAGCCAAATCCAAGCTTTCCACACTTTTCGCAATCTAAACTCGATGGTTTCTCAAACAGCCGGTTCTGTAGCACCTCTCAGTTTCCCAACACCAGTCACCAGTCTATGCAGGAACCTTCGAGTGCTCAAACAATGTAATCGTGGGAGCTTGGGCACTGTGTTATTTCCTCTAGTGTCTAGTACTTCATTGGTGAAATGGATAGGTATTATCTCCGGCACAGTCATCATCATCCGCTGCCGGTTTTGCCTAACCGCATCCATCGACGAAGCTCCGAAGCCTATGCTTACGTACTAAGTAACCGAGCTGATGGATTCTAGGTAATCCGCGCTTTTTGTAGTATCGAATTTCATGTCGTTGTTGCATATACGCTGAATTTATGTTTCAAAAGTAGGTAGTAGCTGCTTGTTGGACCACCTCCATTGAAAAGCCCTATGTTTCTTACATAATATTAGGTATGTATGGTTTTATTAACAGTATTGCATTTCGCCGTAGAAGCACTAACTGTGTAGTTACTTATCTATCACCGAGTCTGCTTGCACCATGGCGGTCGTCTGGCTCCGTCTATCTTAGCGGAAATAATGTAGGCGTGTTTTCATTTGTCATTGTAATATGAATTTTATTCTGATAAGCTGACCGGTTTGCTATTCTGAATGTTTTATTTGCTTACAGGCAGCACGTTTGTAAGAGGCCCGTATTTCATCGGATCTTTGAATCTTTAATTTTAAACTTCACCAACCAATATGTTACAGCACTCCGTAGGTCCTTGAAAATTTTAAAGTCATCATAAGTAAAGAAAATAAAAACCTGGCAGGACGTGATGCCGACGGAACCAATAATCATTTATTTAGATTTCTTTAAGTATGAAGCAAAATTAAATTAAAGGAAAAACAATTATAAAATAAAATAAAATTTATAATACAAAAATGACATTATATATAAATAAACACAACGAAGAAGTCTTGAGCAGTCAGGCCATAGATATCCGGTCAGGGACTTCATTAATACTACGTTATTCTATTAGCAATAACGAGCATTCGTTACGTGAATAACTAAAAAACGTCAGGGTCTTCGTAAAATGCAGCCAATCAAGCACATACTTAGTTACAAGCAATAGCAAGGCACAATAGGCCCCTTCATTAGGTCGAGAGTCGAGTCGAGTCAACGTGACTGTATATATCTACATTCAGAGACTAGTCAGGGCAAGGGGCCAGTCGCTGCGTAGGCCAGGTCCAACGGCCGGACTAACCGCCGCTGTACTATTTTTAGCCCGAGTCCTTTCTCCGACAAACTCCGGACATGAGTCAACCCTTTGTTCCCTCGTACGAACGCGCGGATCGTGCGTATGGTCAATACTTGCTCAGGCACTCAAAACATACCTTTAATTTACCATGATCATCAACATCAGCCTATATTAGTCCACTGCTGGTCATATGCCAATAATTTTACCATACAGTCTATTAATTAATGCTGGATAATTCACACAGCATCATTTAACAACACGCAAAGGATTCATTTTTGATTTTTTCCACCAAAGATTGGCCCAACGAAGGTCTTATGTCTATAAAAAGAAACAAATTAATATTTTAAGACAGTTTTTGATATGAAAACAACAAGCTGGAGATTTACTTCGCGAAACGATACTTCTTAGCACCAAATTTAGCTCATAATCTAGGCAAATAAGACTTCGCTAAGGACGCTAAGTTGAACCATTTGCCTACTTGCTAAACGGCTTATTGCTTCAGTAGAAGCATTCCACTAGTTATGTCCAAACGTGTTTCACATTTATAAATTAGTAGTTTTTATCGGGCTCGCCTTGAGAGGCGTTGCTCAATGTAGAGATGCCATTATGACCCTTATGTTCATTATACACTACACCTAATACCTACCAACTCGGTTCTAGGATCCTAGATAAATTTTATAAACAAAGGGGTTAAAAAAAACAACTAAGTAAAATAGTGAAAGGAATCATCTTCGGAGCGAATGCGAGAAAGATTTCAATAGAATAGAATACTTAGAATATATTTTATTGCACAAAATCTGTATATAGGCGAGCATAATGCTAGCTATAGCATTCTCTACCTGCTAACCTTAGGGTAGTGTGGACAACAATTTTATTCAATTTTTTTCAATCGTTATTCAATTGAATTATCGAACTTATTTGAATAGTTTTCGCTGCGTGCGCAAGTGATTATTATGCGATGTTGAAGTTTTTGATTTTGGTCTATAAGACTTTCTTATTTTTCTTTTATTGTTATAGTTTTTGAAAAGTTTGAATTCTCAGAAATCTTTGTTCACATAAATTATATTGGATTGTAGAACCGAGAACAGACAATAATTTAATGCAAAGATGAGGTTCGGCGTCTGTCATAACGTCGAGATTGCGACAATCGCCTTGCGTTTATGCTGCCCACGCTGTCATGAATCCGAAATGAGATACACCTCGATTCTCTTGAAATGCTATTAAATCGCGATTCATGTGTAGTAAATGAGTAATGGAATAACGGGTTAAGTACGACACTTACCTACCCTTTCGTCATTTCTGCCCATATTACGTCCACTGCTGAGCATAGGCTGAGCATTGCCCAACGACGACGCCTAAATAGCGTTTTATGAACCATCTAGAGGGGGATGCCTTGACACTGGTTATGTTATATTTTCAAAATGGAATTTGTTCACTAATCTCTTATAGAAATTTATTATAAACTTATAGAAACAAATATAGAACGAGTATGTACAATGGAACCATTGAGCTAAAAGCAAACTGTTGAAAACAATCTACAGGCAGCTCAACCGATCTCTATCGATCGATATGAATCGGAAGCGTCCCCGAAAAGCGGGGCAATGCAGTTTGATATCAGGAATCTTGGTGCACCCTTTCTTTTGTATTACGTCGTCCCAATGCTGGGAAAAAGTTGGAAAACGAACTCTGATTTGTTAGGATTACCTTATTAATTTCATTCAACGATATAGCTAAGTGACGTTCAGCCATATTGTTGAACGTTGATCGTTCAACAATCGGCATTATCTAATCCTTTTTGAAATCTGCTAGCAATTTTCTACAAACGGGCTGATTCTAGGATCCGGGCGGTAACATATCTATCCTAAGCGTCTTCAACGTAAATGCCATGGCCATTCCTTCACCAGCACAGCACACTAAACCAGCTTTATGTGATCATGTGATTATTATTAGTTATGTGGTTATTGGTTTTAAATGGAGAGACATGTTGACTTAAATGTTCGGTACAAATATTAAACAAATCTACTACATACTACTAAAATGTAGGTATTTTCTATCTTTTTATATCTTTTGCACACTTACCCACTTCTACATACGTGTCTCCCTCTCTCATTAAGGTTTGCTGGAAGAGAACTCTTTTTAGGGTTAAGCTCGCCTTTGCGATACCTCTAGTAATAAGGTTTAAAATAAGGTTTTATCAGTGCATTAAAGAATTAAGAATAAAATCAGTACGAAGTGTACTAAAATAAATTTCACAAAGTTTATAATATTAACGTATGAAGTTCAATAAATTAATAATGCTGGCAATGGCTGGATTTGTGAAAATGCTGGAATGCTAATTTGGCATCACACAGCATCTTCTAGCTTCATGCTAAGCAGAGCAACAAATATCTGGATATCGTACAAACATTTGTCCCGAGGCAGGCAGATCTTCGCCTACCGCGCCGCGGAGGTCGTTTTATTTGTATTGTAAATGTTTTTGTAATAAAAAATTGTTTTTAAGAAAATCTACTCTCATCTCTCGATCTAAAGTCATGGATTGTATTTAAATTTTCAAGAATAAACTCAAAAAGTGGCTCACTAAATTGGTATTATATGATGTCGAAAGAATTTTTTAATTTGCCCGTATTACAAATTTATAATTTTATTTATTATATTTAAGTGACATGTAATAATGGTACTATGAATAAATACTGTATTTTGTAGTATAATCGTCAAAGAATAGAATATTCTAAAAAGCCTGAGTCTTTTATTTTTAAAGCTCAGCTAAAATAACCATCCTCTGGAAGCCTTAATGCTCGGAAACCAGTCTACGCTATCAAAACTTCTAATAACGTATTACTGTCGGTTTCATTTAACATTGAACCGGTTTTAGTTTAATTTGTTTCTTGACATACTTGTTCTATTATCTCGGTAGCTAACCAGCCTATAAATAACAAGTTTCCTAGTCTAGGTAAGGCTCATTAATTAGATTCGGTTGCTTTAGTTTATTTCTGATTTTGTACATTCGCTAAAGCTCAATAAATTCGCTTTTGAAAGTTATATCCAATCAAAACAATTTCTATTTTCGGCACATTTTAGAATCATAGGATTTTTTATAAAGGCTCTAAAAATTATAAATTACTTAAATGAAATTGAAATTGGATCTTATGTCTATGTTATCATCGGAGCAAATAGTAAAAGTTCGATACAATTTAATTTTTGGTTTTGAGAGCTTTAATACGTCGGTCGTACGTTTTCGAACTTAAATTTGGACCTTTTTCGCTGCGCTTGTGCAATTTTGAATCTTGTTGTTGAAGCTTTTGTTTTAGTAATATATCTACATAGTTGTTTTCTGTTATTGTTTTAAGTTTTTCTGAAGTTTTCACTAATACTTAAATGCGTTTGTAGACATTAAATATTTTGAACCTAATACCTATCTTATCGAGTAGGTCTTTGTTTTATGAGAAGGCAAGCTAAGTCTTGTAGGTACAATCATAATATATACTTTAAAGCCATCAAGCTGTGTTTGTGTAAATAGTCTCGTTAGATTCGCGACGCGTTGCTAATTGTTGTGGCAGAGTAAATGCGAGGGTTCATTGCCGGCCAAATGGCATTGCCCACGCCCACGGCCAACGTGATCTACCATACAAGTTGAACTCTTCAAACAACTCCTGTTTATCACCAGGAGCGAAAGTCTAAATTCCATTGACTGGGGAGATAAAAGCGAACGTGGAGGTTGAAAGGCCACCGATAAGTCCTGAACGTATATCATCAGCATACATACATATTACATACATTATTATATACGTCCACAGACTTAACGTTCCTCCCCAACCGAGGGAGGTTTTGGCAGTCACCATGCTTGGCAAGTGGATTTTATTGCAATGTATGTAATGAACTGCTTGCGGCTTCGCACTTTTCTCCATACTGTCAAATTTCATTGAGATTCGTTCAGCTCTTTAGGCTTGAAAATGTCACAGGACAGATAGAAAGACCGACAGAGTTACTTTCGAAATGTATTATGTATATCAGTTATCTATCTAGTACCCAAAGCGCAAGCTCTGCCTAGCTTGGGGCTAAATAATGCTGTGTGAATTGTCCAGCATTATTTATTTATTATTATTACATGTAATTAAGACTAAGAATGAAGCAACTGCCCTTCCACTGGTAGGTTTTAATCGGTTCTTACATCTACGAGCTGAGTACAAGAGATTGTTCTTACGGCTCTTACGACACCTACCGGCTGAAAAGGAAAGTCTTTTATAACAGGATATTTACTATGATATTGAGTTCTCAGCTATCCTATATTTCGGCATAGTTTCATGCGCCATGATCACGGAATATACCTACTCGTGTAACATGGTTATACTCAAATCGATCTCGAAAATATTTACCATGGTAAATATTTTCGAGTTATATCAAGCTATGTACAATTTGAATCAAATATCAAAATGCTTTATTTCCGACCTAACAGGACTCTTGGACACGTCACAAAATCAAATTCACACTTAAATATTTGTTCACTTAAAAAAAAATACCCGACTATTGTTTTTATTACAAAAATGTTAATTACAAAGGTTTTAACCACGGGATGAGTTGGAAAGGTCGATTCTTCTTTCGGCATCTACGGGCTGAGTTGTAGAGGTCGATTCTTAAGTCGCAACCGCCAGGGGAATTCCAAATATACAATCGTAACTCAATTCACCGTCTTATTTAATTTTCACAAGACCGATCCGGCCGTAAAAACAGGATTGCATGAAATGAATACGCAACCTTTGTGAGTAACCGAACGATAGCGAGCTCACGTGTAACAATATCGGCTAGGCAATATTGCACGTTTTTCCACCATGAAAAATCGTTAGTCAAATTAATTTTAACCTACTTCGAAAAAGGAGGATCTACATTCTTGTGTATGTTTTTTTATGTAGGTCTAATTTTTTCGTCGTTTGTAAATCGATTTATTAAATATTTTTCTACAGAGAATTTATTTCGAGATTCATTTCCCGAAAGATTCGTATTTGTCCCTTAAAACTTAAAAAATGTTGTGTCAAAAATGCTTGTTTTTTTAAATATTTATCTCAAAAATATTGAGGTGAACAAAAATTTTATGTGATCGCTTTACTTCCTAGTTTTACGTTATTTCAATTTTGTGACACGTCCAAGATTCCTGTAAGGTCTGAAGGAAATAAAGCAATTTCATAATTTTGTTTTCTGATTCAAATTATAGCTAATATCAACGTTTGTCGTACGAGCTAGATAAAACTCGAAGAAAACAAATAAAATGATACAATATCTGTATTATTAGCGAACACAAATAACTGTAACGATAATGTCTCGCAAAATAGAGCGTTATGTACGATAGAGTCGCTGTGATACTAGATAAAGAAAGGTATCGTGTGTTTGTCATTGTTAAAAATAATATTGAGGTTGATGTTATGTACCAATATTCACTTCATCTTTAACAGCTCATTATTGTCCACTGCTGGACAGAGCCTTCTCTATCCTGGAGGGCTTTCCCTATGATCATTCACCACGCTTAGCAAACGCCCAACATTCATTTAACACTGTTCTTTCCAAAAGTAAAGTTAAAATAAAAAAATCTAGTCAATTCACACAGCATCATCTAGCCCCAAGCTAAGCAGAGCTTCTGATAGAGGCACTCGATAGATGGACAATACATTACGTAAATTTTTATGATACATAGAAAACACACGAAACACGACAAATATCTGCAAATCGTACAAAGATTTATCCTGAGACGGGAATCGAACCCGCGTCGCAGGCGGGCCTTCAACCGCAAAGGCACCACCAAAACTTCCTCGAAAGCCTTTAAATTGTTGACTCTAACTTCATCAGAGATGACAATACACTATTAGGCAATTGTTCGCTCATTTTCGCCTTGACTGATGGTTGACCTTTCCACTGAGAGGTTGCAAACGGTCTCTTTTGAATACGCCCGGTGTCACACATCTCAAAATTTAATTATCATCTTCGGCTGATAACTCAGTACAAAATTCGGAGTTATCTAGCCTCTAGCGTGTTGTCAAATAGCGGAGATGTCCATTATGAGAGCGGGTTGACTTCAAACCACTGTATTTGCTCTGTGCTTGAAACCTTGTTTTTGTTAAAAGAACACCAACGTTTCATCTGGGGACATTCAGGTTGAGTGCGGTTCGCATTGCGTTAAACGAGGTTTGTAGTTAACCCGCTCATATTCATAAATAATTTATCATACTACGACAATTTTTAATGTATATAGTATAACTATTTACAACAAATATTATGTCCCTTACAATACAGTATCGCTAGAGGGCTTCACTTATCGGTATTCCCTTAAACATTATGCCCATCATAATATAAAATATTTTCAAAGGCTATAAATAGCGATAGCTTCTTATCTAGAGGGCTTTATTTCGTCATCGTACCATTTCACTTAGTAGACAAAGAAACGACAAGCATGAGTAAACAGAATACAATTACTACACTAGTGGCTGTACATATTTAGATAAAACTCTATCTAAGGTCTTATGTTAGAGTGCAGTTAACAAAGGGGGACTGTACTCTATCTTATCACCTCTCCTGATAACGAAATGGAAACATTATTAGCGTTGTTGTGAAAAACAACGTGGTAATTTTAACGCATAACCTAGCTATTAATTTCCCTTTCTCGTTGGTTTCTCTTGGGCAATTAACTTCGTTGCATAAGTATTTAGCTGTCGTCGGTCGGCTTGATAACCAGTGCGTAGATAAGCCCTAGATAGGAAAGTACTCGGAGTTTATGACTCATGTAAGTTTTTACAAGTCTGCTATGATGCTCTATACAGCGTCAGAAGTTATCGTAGTTATCCACAATGCGGTAGTGCCTACACGGAATAGGATTTCAAGCGCCAGCTGCTATAATCCTCTTTTTCCGTCTACCGTGCCTTCTACCTACAAGCTAGGTAAATAAACCTCGCATGTTTTATTGCACTATAAACTCATTATCAGCTTACTAGAGAACATATTCCTTATAAGTAGGCCGAGGATTCATCTAACGAAGTTTCGCACATAGTAAAGTTCAGTGAGATTATTTGCCAAGAATCTTGTACTTGTAAGGTCTAAACTCTAAAGGATATAAAGCGCTTCAATTTTTGAGTACTGTTCGGGTTTGCTTGATTCCGTGTTTAATATTTGTAATTTCAGACCTGAAAGGCCTGAAATAAGCAGTTTTGGGTTGAGTTGGCTTGATTCCATGTTTAAAATTTCTGACCTGCCCAAGAGTCCTGTAAGGTCTATTATAAAATGAAGCACAGCGTTATGATATTGATATGACGTTATGAGTTGAGTTTAAGTTGGCTGGGTTCGATCTAGTTAAAATATCAGACATGTCCAAAAGTCCAGTTCTAAAGAAATTAAGGCACTTTAAGAGTTGGGTTGAGTTTGAGTTGTTTTGGTTCCAGTTTGCAATTTGACATTTGTGACGTGTCCAAGTGTCCTGTAAGGTCTAAAAGAACTTATTCCAGTTTCCCCCTGCAGTTTGATTAGGGTTTGAGTAAGAGTATCGAAGGTTCGCCTGCACTTTTGGCACACATTAAGCCAGTTGCGTCACGAGTGGCTGCGGAATCGAGCACACCGCGCAACACTTACCATTACCGATTGCAGGCCGCCGGTCTCTCGCCTACTTGCGCTCGCGCCTCGATCCACCGCTTTACATAATTGCCCGTAAAGAACACACCTTACGCAATACCAAAACAACATTTTGATTCTGGTTGCGCTAAGGGGGTCACTATCGTGACCGGTCTAGTCCACATAAATAAATGCATCAGTAATTTGGTTTTTAAGCGCCGCTGATGATGGTGTTGACATTGAATAAAATTTGATGATTATGTAAGTTAAGAGCGAGTTTTAAACTAAAAGTGCTTTCAAATTACAAGAGTTTACATAACCTACATTCAATATTAATAAACCTACGTTTATACTTAATGGTGGTTTGTAACCCACGTTCACATTCGTGCAGCAAGACTATGACAAAACATTAATTTCATCGTTGGTAAGAAAATAAAAGTGCAAGTCGAAGTAATGCTGCCATTACATCACGCACGAACGCTCTGAATGGACCCGACCAGTGGCATGGAACATGAAACGAGTGCATCGGGCACCACATCGACTTCCTCAGAAACCCGATCCCTGAGCGAATTGCTCCTTTACTTTCTTATTTCGTAATAACACGCCTGAATGGAGAGGAACTGTCTCGGATCACCAGGTACAACATATTAACACCGTTAAGACAACAAGCCGTGGCGTTAGAATCGACCCATCTATCTAGCTCAACCCGTAGATCTCGTAAGAGTCGAGATAATCCAGCAGAGGAAAGGCAGTAGCTTCCTTCTACAGTAAGATTATCTCTACTATATTGTATGCTTTCTTGTAAGTAGTCGTGTGGCGCCGGCTTAGAATTTGCACTACCCCAACCGAACTCTTCCCGTGGGTGTCGCAAGAGGCGATTAAGGGACATAGACCGGGGGGGCAGCAGCGCCTCTTGATTGGTGATTATGGGCATTACCCCCCATGAGATAAAGCCAGTAAGGCGATTACCAGGGGGAGGCCTGCGTCTAGCTGTGTACCATTAAAAGATGTTAAGGTTGATTGTATTGTAATGCGCGTAATAGGTGGTGATTTTGGTAAACCACCCTTGTTTGGTTGGGGGAGGCATATTTAGCTTTGAGCATAGGTGTGCTGATGAAGTGTCACAACAAAGTGACACGCACCCAGTTTCTTTTGAACTGATTTCTAAGCCCAATATCTGCGTGGTCAGTGGTCACGGTGATGTTTCGTCATTTCACGGCTTTATGGAGAAACCTTTTTCTAGCGGAACTCTAGGCGTGACATCACCTGATTGAAAAAGCGATCTGTAATCTTCGCGGTGTAGTAATATGTAGGTACTTATATACGTAGCGCTTGCGCATTTACCCGATTGCAGTTTGCATAATCGGGGCGTTGCACAAACCGGAGTTAGGTACGTATTTCAGCGATTTAATATGTATGCTGCGATATATCTTGAATCATTTATTCTTACACTTGTGATACAGGAAGTAAAACTGCATTACTCCAAAGCATTATCCTCAACTTATTACGACTTTTCATTACCTTTGTTGATTATCCAATTGTCATCATTTTCATAAATTTTTCTCACACGTTAGTTGGCCGTGTAGTGTCCAGGCTTAGAATTTGCACCACCCCAATAAATATCTCCTGGATATAGGCCTCCCCTAAGGAGCGCCACGCGCCCTGCTTCCACCTTGCATCCAGCAGCCTGCACTCCTTCGAAGGTCGTCATTGCCACCTGGCCGGAGGGCTTCCTACACTTCATTTGCTGACTCTAGTTAATTTTGTACTTTTTTTTTAATATTCTTAATTGGGCTTTGTCGCACACGCGATTATGACGCCTAATAATAATATTAAATATAATAATAAATATTAATATAATAGCGAAATAGATTATTTTCATATTTTTTTTCAATATTAATTTTAAAAAAATATTCTTATCGCCCACAAATTTTGAATTTGAAGAAAATTATACTGCAATCAATCTGGTCATTTCGGGTGATAAAAACGCTGCACTTTTCATGTGACGTCACCGTTCGGTTTATCAACTTAGTGTTTATTTGTCAATCAAAATGAAATTAGAAACAAATAAATAATAAAACTATCATTTTTGTGTGTTGTGTCTAACTTTCTTTCTTTCAAAAAATATATACCGCTTCATGACATGACAACACGGTGAACGGTGACGTCACGTTTAGAAATTTTGCGATTTGAGTGTCAAAATATCTACTTTTCAATTATTAAATTACACACTAAAAACATCAAAAATACATATGCAGATATATTTATACATCAATAGA
This sequence comes from Eupithecia vulgata, assembly GCA_946478455.1. Lineage (NCBI taxonomy): Eukaryota > Metazoa > Arthropoda > Insecta > Lepidoptera > Geometridae > Eupithecia > Eupithecia vulgata. The sequence continues at coordinate 3,392,063 of OX297874.1, forward strand.
GAATAAAAATAAATATAATCAGCTTTTTGAAGTCAAATGCATAATATATGCACACTTGCAACTGCAAGACACTTCTCGCCGTCATATCACTATCCATAAATACTAATATTCTTATCATCTAATGTAAACGACTTCTAGTAGAAAATACGTCATACGCGTTAGGTTCAATGAGTTATTGCTTGGTTACATAAGACCCTTGTTTCATTCGGATCACGTACAATGCACATACACAACATTCAAAGTATATATTGTATTAAACGTGTATAATACCTTCACATGTCGTCAACGTCTATAAAGTATTTTATTTGTAGCCGCTGTGCACGGCCACGCGGCGCATTTTAGCTGCCTGGGTTCGTTTTCTTTGATAACGTGAGCCTACGTTTCCAGTTGCAGCACACATACTCGCATGCTGTGAGTGTGAACGGCAACGCGGCGCATTTTAGCTGCGTGGGTTCGTTTGTTTGACAACGTGGGTCTACATTACTGGATTACCTGTACCGCATGCATAGCGTTGACAGCGTTGAGCTGCATGGGTGTCATATTTGAGCAAGTAATGAGAAAGTGAAGCTTAGAGTGGAATAAGGTTCCAGCGTCTGTTTTACCGCCAGAGTACATCTTGGAGTCTTCAAATCCAGGGTGAATAAGTTCCTTCTGGGAAAGCGTGCTTCATCTCAGGCTCAGGCCACATCATCACTTATTCAAGTGAGATTGTGGCCAAATTAAATAACCATCACAAGTAAAAAAAAATAACACGCGTGTAGCAATGACGTCATCGATCTCGTATTCGTGCGTAGAGCTGCAGTGGACGTTATGACTTTCATTCTCTTGCTAAGCGAAACTGGACACACGTGCGTAGCCTCTCCGTGCGTGGCGGTGGGATAGCTTTATTGAATAGAATATTGGGATGACTCTGAGGCGTAGTGTGAAAGGTCCTCCTCGGGTTGCATATGCAGAAAGTTGAAGGTTCTATTCCCGCCGCGGGACAAAGGTTTTTGGTATCTGCAGATATTTGTTACTATTATTAGTTCAAACTGTAAATCTTTTAGAACATGGGTAGGAAATAAATATTCAGTTAGTCGTTGGTTGTTTTGGATTTTTATGCACTAGCTTCTCCACGCGGCTCCACATGCGTTTTTCTATGTTAATAAAAGGTGTCATTCCATACGATACCACCCGTTTAGGCGTGGACAGGTAACAGACAGATCTACTTCCGCATTGTTAACATTAATATGGAATGGAAGTAGAGTATCAGGGTTCTTGTCTGGTAGGTAACCATAGCTCAAGCTCTGCTTAGAAGATAAGGCCCATGCTAGAAATTAAATTACAATCCGTGATGTCTTTATCCGTACCATTTCCAAGAAATAACGTTGGTAAACAACGTCCAGTTTGAAATATATTTGTCAGCACAGATTGTACAAAAGAGCTATTAACGACAAGAACCTCATTCAACTTCTTTAAAAAAATCAATAATGAGAAAGTGTTTTTTAGGTTTAGCGTGAGGGCCATGTTTATAAACATAGAAGTCTTGATGATTCTTAGTTAATGGCAATATTTAATAAGTCTGGTTAGACTCTTTTCTGCCAGTGTCAAGTAATGGAATCATCTACGGACGATTCTTCGACGATCATAAATGTCAATATGTCATAAAAGTCACTGTCATATAATCGGTTAGCAGAATTCAGCCCCTGTTAATTACTATACAATTGTATACTTTATAAATGCTGTGAGAATACACTAGGTAATCATATTTCTATTTATTTGTTGTTTACTTTTTAAAAATACGAGTTGCTGCGCAATTACAGTGGTATCGGTCGACCTCGCATTGTGGATGATGCGTCACCGGCCCAATATGAACTGAATTGTTTTGTAAGGTAACTAATGCAGTCCTTTACATAGTTTCGTTCCTTTATTCGTTTAGTCATTGCCTAGTCTGATTAGAATTGTCTACGCTCCATTAACATCCAATGAGTAAATGTTAATTTATTTAAACAAAACCCACTTTTCTGAAACTCCGTACCATTTGCATATAAAGTTCACCTCGCTTTGAAGACGTTCCTGAATAATTTCTTTTGTGATTTTGTTACAAATGAAAACACCGCGATGAACTTGACCTCGTTCAGTATAAAAATCGCAGCGATCAAAAACGAATTGCATTGTCATGCACGACGCGCATAATTGCGACGAATAGTAAACCATAGCCATACCGTACCACCCACGGATCAAGATCGTTATGTTGCGAAAACACGCACGTCAAAATTGGCGAAACACTACCATCAATGGCTGTTTACTTTACAACACACCACCAAATGTGTGATGTGAACGAGTACTAGGCAATAGTTGACAAGCACAAGTCGCAAAAACTTGGGCGCGCCTTAGCGACAAAACATTCGTTAAATTGACACAAGTATTAAAGCTGCTATTTTAAATCAAGGTTAAATTCAAACTTCCTGTAGAATAGTAATGAACCACCTCAGCTCATTAATATTGCCAACTCAAATAAATTTCAGAACTTTTGTGGTATTTCCCATTGAGTCATCAATTTCAAATTCAAATAGACTTCTTGCATGCTGTCACGTGTTGAGTAGCCAAGATTGTGTGTGTCAATAATGAAAGGAAAGTAGCGCGAGCGCCGCCGGTAGGTCATTGCCGGTCCAACACTTACATAACCGATGTCCATGCCATACCCACCGTGCCCATTTCTGACTTCGCGTTGTTATTGTGTGCCACATATTTCGTTCTTATCGAGTTCACGCGGTCATCTGTGATATAATCATTGTTTTTGTGACATACGACATGGTTTTTCAATGTCTTCGAGGTAATTTACGAGATGCATTGCATCGGGAACAGCACAGACGCTACAAATTCATTGTTTTACAGTTTCACACAGTTGTGTAACAATTGTTTGTGCAAGCTTGCATAATGCCCGTGGCATCTCGAATCTCTATTGCAGCATTTGCAGCACGCAAAGTTCGGAGGTTAATTTTCCCTTGATGGCGGAAGCCTCTCCTGCGAAATGTCATGTGGTGTTCAACGTGTTCGTCACTAGAGGCGATGAACTCAGCAAGGCCTTACTTACTTCCTGCTCAGCTTCGTTAGACCTCGTCTGTAAGGCTGACTCCACACCAACCAATTTGCTTTGAACAGACTCAAAATCGTGACAGTAAACATTTTGAGACCTATTTATACGTCAGATTCAAGCATGTGATTTTTTGTCAGTTTTTAATGAAAATCTGTCAAAAATACGCCACTTTACTTGATATTTTAAGAGAGAAGTACTTTATGTGATTTGCGTTTGAGCTTTACTTTATGACTCCTTTGAGGGACATCGACGCTGGCAAAGTTGTGGCAGCTCAGCCACAGAGACATGAAAAAGAAGTTGAAGTTTAGTGTTCGGCAGTTAGTGTTACATACAAGAAGCTTATTACAGGATATAAGCTTCTTGGTTACGTACAAATACAATGTCGTACTTATGTAAAGAGCAATCCTCTCGTTGGGCAACGAATGCTGTGCGTGAATTGTCGGTAACTGGGTTACCTTCTTTCTATCAGTGAATAGTGTTATGATAACATTTTACAAACTACTATTGGATCATTCATACTGTGTTACTACTTGACTACAATCACATTTTGTTGAATAATATCTTCTAATAATATAAAACTAGTATTATTAATTATTATGGCTTTGTACGGACAATCAATGCCATACCGGATGTCCCTGGCACCGAGATAGAGACTCCCACAGAGGTTTTTCTTTAACTGAACACTTATTAAAGATTTTGTAGATAATAAAAAATCTGTAGAAAACCAACAATTCTGTTCGCCGCCTATTAATTCAATCTTCAAACGCATGACTTAATCTTGGCTGTGCAAAAAATTGATACAAACAAATTGGCAGTTGCTAACTGAATGTCTTTCAAGTACATCATAAGACATATAGAGGCAGATTATACAAGTTAAGTAGGTGAATTAAGGAGTTACTTATTAAATATATTTATACCTGTCTATATTATACGTACCAGCCTATAAAAAAATACGAATCTGCAAACTTTGTCGATTCCTATTTTTTATGTACGATGGTGAAGGTATAGGACAGAGGAGGCTGGCAAATACTATACCCAGCACTGGGGTGACCTACGAGGCCTATGATGATGTTGATAGTGCGACGATAACTTACTTACCTACCAGCACCAGTAAGTGTAAATCAGGTTATAAAGCCTAATACCAAAACATAATTAAAATTCTGACAATAACTAACCTTGGTTATAAAATAAATTAATTCATCTACTGCGAATATGTAAATGAATGTTCTCGGAAGCACCTACACACACATAATTGTACAAAAATATAATAGGAGATGTTTTTGTTAGCAGACTAGAACTATCATGCTTTATTCATTTTCAAATGGGCTTGCGCATTGTGGTCCGAACAGGTTGCAAACAAACATGTGGGACTCTCCCCTACTAATACGATTCTACATCACCGTGCTTTATCAAATGGGCCCGGGCGCTCCGCTCCGTGCATCGGTGACTCCTGCGCCGTCACGCCAGCGTGACGCTGCTAACGTGTTCAAGGGCCCACCAAACATACGGAAAAATAACTCAGCACATAAAATTACTCGCACAAGAAACTAGCCGTTAACTCACCACTATTAACTTAATAAAGATCATGAACACAGCGGAATGACACACCCAACGCTGTTTTTACGACTTCCTTGAAAGTTATTAAAATGAATACTTAAATGGCATCATCATAGAACATTGTTGTTGCACCAGACTCGAGTTCAACGAAAAACAAACGTCTGTCGTGACGATGCAATTTGCTGATTGTAACGAACGTAACCTAAACATTACAGTAAAACGTTTCGTAATAGTCGCAAATTGCCCGCAAGAGCAAAGACCCTCTCGCTCAGGGAAAACTCATCACCGTGACAGGTGGGGTGGTTTATTCCATGACGTGGAAAGCCATGCTTCGATGACCAACGGTGGAAAACGATATTGAAATCAACGTTTCACGTATACGTGATTCCACAACCGGACAAATTTGTCGGTTATAATTGTAGCCGACTGTTATTACAGGCTTGTAATTTTAAGAAGAGCGTGACGCAAGTTGATAGCTTATCCAAAACTAGTACAGGGTTCAGAAGTTATCGCTATCAGGCGACCGGTCGAGGGTCGAGTGATAGCGTTTCCTCGAGCCCGTTTTACGAGCGACAGTTTGTTCAACTTGCAACGAAACGTCACTGTGCTTTATTTACAATTTGTTGTCGACGAGAGTCTTAAAATAATCGACTTAACTCCCACATCCGCCTCACTTGATCTTTCTTTGAATTGCTGCAAGTAGAGCTCTATGTATGTGCAGGGCAGGACACTTGATATCATGTGTGAATTTGCACTAATTGCCTTTGTTATATGCATCTCATAAGATTAGTTCACACTATCATACTTAATGTTATGTTCCACGAAATGACTTGATATCTACGTTTATTTTTTGTAACTGATAATTTTGTTTATTATATTTTAATTATTCACATTCCTGTTTTAATGATTTGTCGTTTATGCGATAGTCTATAATCTACGTTAGATGTAGTTAACTCGAGTATATAAACTTGCATGGTATCTTGTCAATGCACTAGCCTGACCCTACCCACTTCGAGCTCGGAACACTCCCGATGAAATGAAAGTGAAAACGTAATAGCAGCACGGCGGCCTCGTCTGTTCTATATTATTTCTGTTAGATAGCTTCTGACTCCCCAACGTACACTTTACGACTGTGACCACATCCTTTCCACTCTAGGGGAGTTACTTCAATCAGGCCAATATTAATGATCCGCCAAGACCGAGGTTCACGCGATGCTTAGACCTGTAATTTAACTACATCGGTACATGTGTGATCATTATCGTATTATTTTCCTTCGCGAGTATAATTTAACCAACCACAACCTTCAAACTATGAATGACTTTTGTTACTTAGCGGCCGACTCATATTTTATCGGGGACATGATGACCCAAAATAGAATGAAAGAGCTCTGTTCGACTCGCAATTAATAATTGGCAGTTGAAAAAACGTGCTGAGAACGGATGTGGCACATCTGTTGCTTTGGAGACATAATAACAAGTAATTAGCGAGGAACTGGCGTCCAGCGGAGCGGCCATGTCTCCTACGAATTCGCACAATGTGTCCCGCACGTTTCTTCGCTTCCGTTCTCCTCCGCTTCACATTCCCTTGCAACGCACCCCCCGACAATAAACTAAATTATTAAACACTCACAAGGCAATTGAACAATTGAACGACTTAAGAACAGACGACAACGATACGGGGAGCAATAAAAAAATAACGACAGACTACCAACAGCGTCTGTCTTCGAACTTTATTATCTTGAAAGCCAACTCAACGAACTGGTTCGAGGTAACATATTTCAAAAAACAATGTAAGAAACGATGCGACATTATAATTCTTGATGCGTTAGATGTAATAAAATATAATTAATAGGAGCTATTTATGAAACAAGTTGAGTTGATGAGCCCCTTCGCTTGTTCCACCGAAGGTCAGCCGCTCACACACCTACTTACTTCACGAGGCGAGACAGTCATGTTCTTACTCAAACTTGCCTTCATTACGGAAGTCATGAAGTTAATACAAAAACAACCTTAATATTTCAGAGAACCCAAATTACTTCTTCTTGCCTAACAGTGATCTTATTTAAATATTAATAATGTTTTGCTTTGTTTTCAGGTAAGAGTAAATCAATATCCACATTGTCCACCCATGACAAAATGAGACAAAGCAGTGAGTATTTATTAGTAATAGTCTTAGGCTAATGCCAATCTACAAAGAGATTCGCTTAGTGACAGATCCTCCTACAGGCACCTAGCTCGACGCATCGTAGCTTTTTACCTAGCAGAAATTGATGAAGAAAACTACCAGTGTCAAATGTCTTTGTTGCCAACCTCAGAATCACACCACACCGCATTCAGCGTGGGTGTATCAACTATCCAGAATTTGCGACCACTTGCAATGCATCTAATATACTATTTCACGGCATTGTGTAAATCTCGCTTAGTGCACACCAACAGCCTTTGTCAAGGCGCCCACTACCACAATGCTGGCTTGCCACAGTCTCCACCATTGCATTACATTTAAAGTCCTTCGATTTCTCCCATTCTAACACAATGTAGCGTTTATTCGTCAAACGAAGTGTCACAACTACAGCAAATATTTACGTAAATCGCCATTTTCACGATACTGACGCCAGTTTCACACTTTGATGGAACCGGTTGCTTGCACAATGGACCTAGTCTATATTTGGTGGCCGCGTTTGGTTATATTAGTATTCAAATTGCTCTTCTCTGCCTTACGGTTACAATGAGCACATTCAATACATTCTGTTCATCGTCTTGGTTCAACTGACGTTCTGACTTCAATGCTGGCACAGATTGGTTAGCATTTGGTAACCTCACAATTGACGCACACGCAAGGATTTATAATCTACTTGACCGGCTCAGATACGTAGCTCATCGTTATTTGGTTCAATTCAGCAGTAACGTTGAATGCAATATCAGATTCCATTTGGGTTTACAGATTGCATTGAATCTTTGTATTATGAATAAACACTGGCTGATTGCTTAACAGATAGAAACATATCATGTAAATTGTTAAGTAATTAAAGTCTGTTTCTATTTGAAGAAACAAGTAATGATAAAAGAGAATGGCTTGTCGCTGTTCGAGACCAAGGCTCTGTATAATGAAGATTGAAGATATACTACTAATGTATGCTTGTCCTTGGATAGTTCGTGCATGGAAACTAAGCAATTTCGGGTGATTATGTCAGTTGTTCTGCTGAGTGCGTCGGCGTGAGCGAGCTTGTGGAACGGCCATTGTTTCAAGACTACACGTGGGCTCTTGCAAGCAGCAGAGAAAGTGGCACAGCCAGCGGCAAGGCCGTCTCGGCGCTCTTCGACCTTCACAGCTCTGCTTCCGGGATCCACTTACTATTTATAACCCGCCCACCATATAAAGTAAACGCTCATTCCTTTGAAATACCGACGAGCCTCCACAAAGGTCGTGGATTTTCGCTGTGAATCGAACCTTCAGAGTGATTATTAGATCGATTAGCAGTGATTGCGTGACAATCGCAACCACAACAACGTATGATTGCATTGCAACACCGACCGGTTGCACTGCTTGCGTGTGTCACGCGGCGACAACCGTACCGTAGATCCGCACAACTCACTGACAAGACAAATAACCTCGTATCATCTCGAAAAGGGAGGGAAAAGGACTTACATCCACGCTAAACACCCACTTGAACATGAAAAGATTCATCACATCAACATTGCCTACCTACCAGTCAATGCGTGCAAATACAAAGGCCTACTCAAGGAGATTCTCTGAGTTCTGTATGTTTCTCGTTCTTCTTATATCTAGCCCGGGGCTATAATTACGATCCTTTTTCCACTCTTAAAAAATCTGTTGAGTTAAGTTGGGAATCTGTAGTGTTTATAATCTGTTGAATTGGGAATTTCTGAGATGGGAATCCGTACGATAGTGATTTTGTAATGTTGAGAATCTGTAGAATTACACATCTGTAGAGTTGGAAATCTGTTGATTTAAGAATCTGTTGAGTTGGAAATCTGTAGAATCGAGAATCTGTAGAATTATGATTCTCTAGGATTTTCAATCTGTTGATTAGGGAACCTGTAAAATTAAGAGTCTGTAGAATTGGGAATTTGTAAAGACAAGAATAGAAAGATATTAAAACATATTTTTATTGCACACTTAAGCTAAAAACAATTTACAAATTAAACACAAACAATAAGTGTCAATTGGCGGAAATCTGTAAAGGAAATCTGTAGAATTGGGAATAAACCCAATTAATATCAAATTGCGTACTACAAATTCACTGGTTCTGTATAGAGAATGCTTTTACAAGTTTCTAGCGTTTTACGACCAATTCCAAGAAGTAACACCACCTTTACACATATCAATTAAAGAAGCACCTACGAACGAACGTCAGATACGTAAATGTCGTGCCCAGTCAGTTTTAAATACATTAGTCTGATCTTAAATGTTGTGTTGAGTGGAGAATCATCACGCGAGCGGCTTGACTGGACTGGTCCAACGAGTTATGTTATAAATATTTAATTAATATTTGGCCGGCGAACTCTTTGTGGTCCGATCAAGGTCGCTCGGACTATCAATATTCTGTAGAAGATTCTAAATGTGAGAACGATTCCATTTTGTTTTTAATGCATTGTGGTATAAAAATAATAAAGGTGTGGAATTTTCCTTAGAAACTGGTTGACTTCTGTCGTTTCTCCACTTTAAAGTGGCATTCATTAAATTTGTGAAGAATCAATTAGAAGGCTCTTTTAACTTTAGAACAATGACAATAAAATAATGTTGAAGACATGTAAACGATAATCAATCAATATAATTTATTACCTACAAATAATTTTCCCTACTCTATATAGCGGATATTTATTTATTAAACAAAATCCACAGCCCTCAATTAATACAACTACGCTTCAACTTACGGCAAAAACATTCTAGAACTCTTTAACAAGTATGTAAATCATTGATTTATTTAACTATTTATTATTATAATTATACTAGAATTGTATTAATCTGTACAATTATGACGTACGTAATAAATAAATGCAAAAATTTAACATAAATCTGTTAATTTCGGTTGCAAATTAGTATTTAAACCTGTTTTCTGGTTATCTCACATCAATGAAATAGGCGATAAGTGAATAAATATAAAATTTTAATAGCTCTGATATTGTTGAGGTACTTAACTCACAAAATATTCACAGTTAGGAAGAGGCCGGTGTTCCACCCCCGTGCCTCAGAAAGAACGTTAAGAGGCAGGTTTATGACACCATTTTGTGAATAGGATAGGCATAGGGTTTCGCGGGTAGAACAGAGCGGTGTAAGCTCAAAAATATATTTTTTTGCTGATTATCTTTTAATTAAGATAACATTAATTCCAAAAAATAAACCGAAGTTGCCCTCGGTATTCTTTTGTTAGAAATTTTTTAAAAACTAAAAAACCAGATCAGGTGGTACTTTATAGAATTATTTCTGATATTTAAAATAGTTTTTTTTTTAATTTTCGAAATAAATCGAAGGTATCGCATAGATTATTGTTTTTTTTCAAAGCTTTTACAATAAAGATGACGAAGAAAAATTGTTTTAAAATAACCCAAATACCCGTGAATATTTGTAATTTTAATACAGACAATTGAGTAAGCACTCGAAGTTTTCCGCGTGCATTCACAACTGTATTTTCTTTGTATGAATGTAAATGTAAACAGTGGCGCGATACGTCGCTGAATTATTGTCCCCAATTCAATTGAAGTGTTTCATTAGCACAAGTGGTCCCGATTGCTTGCTGGCTGCCGATGGTCGCGAAGCCAAGGCACTGCTCATTTCGTAACTGCTTTACTATGGACATATATGTACTTAACATGTTCATAGTAAACCAGTTACAGACGTACAATAATAAAAATAATCTGCACTTCTTCTTCTTAGTTTGACCACAACTTCTTCACTTTCCATCAGGTGAGAACCTGATGGAAAGTGAAGATATGGCCGACGATACTTTATTTGTTAGTTTGTTCTTCCTTTACGCTCTAACTAAACAATCAATCGACTTGATTTTTGCATAGAGTTAGTTGAAAGGATGAAGAGTAACAGGCTTTTATCCCATAAATCAATTCCCTTGGGATAGAAATAATGCACGCGAAGCCTCGGCTAGCAACTAGTATTATATAAAAATAAACGTATAATATCGTTTCGCAAGAGCAAAACGGAAGATACAGTGTAGCGATAAGTAAAAATGTGTTCGATACAAATATGTAGTTTGCAATGTCCTCCACCCGGTGCGATAGAGTGCGATAATGCCCACATTTTGCGCGACTAGTTAGCTACAACTATAGGCAAAGTGATTCCACACAATCAACTACCAAGTTACACTGCACGTGGAAATAGCTGACAACAATACAGATATTACAGCACCGTGTTTAGACGCGCGGTGTCACGACCCGTGCTCGTAATCGAGGCTCCGTTTGTAGCGCAATCGGGTGATCTCTAATTGAACCCGGTAGCAGGCGAAGGTCTTCGCGGATCACGGACTACAACGCAACCTCATTGACTAAAAGAGGTCTGCCGCTTTGGTAATGAGAGCCAGACATTTACCTATGACTACGAATGGTAAATACGGCTTGATCATTCCTGTGACGCAGGAGGTTGCGGGTTCGATTCCCGCCTCAGGACAAATGTGTGTACGATCTGCAGACATTTGTTCAGGGTGTTCTGGTCGTTTTCTATGTATAGTAAAAATATCTATATATGGATTGTATTATATTACGTATATCAGTTATCTAGTACCCATATCACAAGCTCTGCTTAGCTTGGGGCTAGATAATGCTGTGTGAATCGTCTAGCATTATTTATTTATTTATTCAAAAATTTGAAACGATCAAGCCGAATTTGCAATTCGTTCTCCTCAATTTTTCAGGCAGGTTTAACAACGTGCGAATAATTAACTTTGCAAATAAAAGTTTGAAGTTGGCTGTTTCTACGCCTCAAGGATGTTAGAACTTCTGGTTAATATTAGTATAATATTGTAAAGAGTAATAAATATTAGATTCAACCACAAAATATAAAACTATAATTATACAAACAGATGTACCCGCAGAATCACGTAATGAATGACAGAATGGCATCTCGTCCATGTAAGTGTAAATACTACGTAAATACAAAAAACATTATTAAGGTATTAGTCAAAATGGCTGCGTGGCCATAAAACCGTGGTAGTAAAAAATCTAGTCGTTCAGTTTATTGGACGTAAGTACAATAATTCTTCTGCTAGTAACAACTTAGAATAGAAGGTCTATAGACAATAAAAAAAAAACAAAAAATATTTTAAAAAAATCAAACAAACAGATTTTCCCATTAGTAATATTAGTATAGATTATTCATTTATGAAAAATTTCAAATATTAAAGATAACATTTGAACAAAGTTTAACGTTCGTCAAAGTGATGTAGCCTAGCCAGTCCAACCACTTTGAAGTGTTAATAAATTAATCTAACATTATTCTTGTTTACCTATAGATATAAATATTTTATTGGTTTTCCGTGCGGTCATGCTTGATATTATATTATAGTGATTATAAACGTTTTGTGTTTACGTAAACAATATATAAGAAGCGAAACTATCAAAAAGGTTAATATGAGATTATACCGAGACGATGCGTGTTAGAATTATCAAAAACAACATAATAAATCTCCATAAAATATGTCATGAATTCATTGTCATTGTGAAATAAACAGAGACAATAATAATACCCATACAACAAATCAATACAGAATACAGTCGCATTTAATAAAGTGATTTATCTGATACCAGAATAATTACCTACCATGAAGTGTGGCGTGCAGTAATGACATAAAATACTCGTAATGTACTAATTGCGCCTTGCTATTTCTACATGAGCAACACTATACTACTAACTTATTCTTGCGGATTCACTCGTACAAGTTTTCAGGTTAACATTAAGTATTATTACACTTACTTTATAATTATTATATTAAATGAAAATCTGAAAACTTCCTCACGAAAAACCTCTAAGGTGTTTTTAAACACAGACAAAATTTGTTTTGTCTGTGTTGCAGGATCTTCCGTCCCATGCCATTTTTAGGGTTCCGTAGCCAAAGGGTAAAACGGGACCCTATTACTAAGACTCCGCTGTCCGTCTGGCTGTCACCAGAATGTATCTCATAAACGGCCATAGTTAGTCAGATGAATTTTTTACAGATAATGTATTTTTGTTGTTGATATAACAACAAATTTATACTAAAAAACAAAATAAAATGAATATTTAAGGGGGCTCCCATACAAAAGACGTGTTTTTTGCCGTTCTTATTATAATGGTTCGAAACCCTCCGTGCGCGAGTCCGACTCGCACTTGGCTGGTTATTTTCCTGGTCAATCTTTGATGGAGGTCTTCATACATTTATCGTTAAAAAAACATTTTTCAGTCGAATTCTTTCAGAAAACATCACACTTGGTTGGTGTAGCGCAGTTTCGCATCACAGGTTCTCGCCACAAATTTATTTTTGCCGTATTATACCAAAAAAATGTCAGCGTTTCAACCCACATCAAAAAAATTACATTTTGTCTGGCCAAAATTAGTTTCCTCAGTTTGCCTAGATATTTTACTATCTTTACTCTAAACTATGAGTTAAGATAGGTTTGTTTTGCTTATTAGTATTGTTATTACCGCGATAAACGTAATCAGTTCAGTTACATCGCTCACTCTCTCAGTTTTCCGGTCAGCTATCGGAGTACAGTTTTACTTTCATGTAGGAAGTGTTGTCGCTTTCAACCAAGACCGGTCGAGGCCGGCTAGTTACACCATTTATTGTGCCATAATGTTATAAAACTAATGGTGGAAGGTTCCGAACGTTATCGTAGAGATTGTAAACCGTTAGGAAGAACGAAACGCAAACGTAGGTTCCTTGAAACTACATATTTTAATTTTGGTAGTTCGACCTATAGTTCGACTGACAATCATTATGCCAAACAAAAAATAAATCCGTGGACATAATATTTTGAATATGTGGGGCGAATGTACAACAAATCATATATTTTTATGAATTGACGAAAGGCTAGTAGATCTGTCAAAATTTACGAGATTTTACCCCTTTGTATATTTCATACTATGTATAATATTATAGAGATTTGCAGATTACTTATTTTCTGTTTCTATTTTCACAGGTGAGTCCAGAAAACCTGACCGATGAAGAAGTGGCTCTACTTCTCGTAAGTTTTACTTTGACTTGACTGATAAACGCTATCACACACTCCACTATTCATTACCAACTTTATTGACTGAGTACAGGCAACAAATCAATAATGTGTTTATCAATATCCTTAAATAGACAACACACAAGATAAAACCACTAGAACTTTAATTAGCTTGTTAAATTCTCGCTCTACTTACCTATTTAAAACAACATTACTTAAGTATAATGAACACTCATTTCAAATGATGCACACCGACAGTGTTATTGATCCTTAAAAGTCAACGATTGAGTGGCTACTTAATTTCTAATAGCCTGATAACTTTCTAAGAGCACAAAGGGCAGTTTAACGGACATGCGCGTGTAATCTAACCGTAACACAATGGCGACGGATGGGGCATTACACTAACACATTGAAAACGTTTTCCCACTTTATTATCTTCGCATGAGTCAGTAGGGTCCATTTACGGGGAAAGTGGATAATACCCCCGTCTGTGACGCAACAATAAAATTGCACGGACAAAGGATTTACTCAAAAACTTGTCTGACGTAAGTGCCCTGTGTGCAATAAAATGTTTTAGGCCAATAAACAGCTTGGTGCACGTCATATTAGATGATCGTAACTAACAAGAGAACGTAGGTACGTAATATATTCCGCAAAAGAGAAGAGTCCAATTAGAATCAAAAATGACAACGAATGAAAAGACGTGACTCCATAGATGAAATGGATTGACAATCATTTGACTCACAGTGACGCGGTGGACGAAGGTCCGCCTGGGCATCAGGAGGTTGCAGGTTCTATTCCCGCCTCGGGACAAATGTGTGTACGATCTTATTTGTTCAGTTCTGTTATATTATCTATATCAGTTATCTAGTACCCATAACACAAGTTCTGCTTAGCTTGGGGCTAGATAATGCTGTGTGAATTGTCCAGCATTATTATTATTTATTTTATTTCGAATTGCAATGGTTTCGGTATAGTAAATCCTCAGTAGCTCTTTCAAAATTGCATGATTATGCACCCTGAACAACAATGTTACAAGACTGCAAATCAGCATCAAAGCTGAGAGCATTCTATAAATAAGAAGGTGCTAAAAGCGGCTCCGTCCGGGGGACGTGCCTGCTTCCTTCGCTTTGAGGACGGGGGGGTAAACAGCTTGAACGAGGGCCTTTGTTGACATTCGCTTTACGGCCCCGGCCCACCTCGAGAGCTTTATGGTGTGCGTAATAAACGCGTCTACCGGCAGCGCGGGCGCAGGCCTGAGCTGAATGCTAACAGAGGTGAACAACTGCGCACCACACCGCGTTGTTTTAACCTCTGCTGTATACGCATCGCTTTTTGTTACCAATACCAACCTTTGAAATATTAAAATAGAACCTCGTTTCACCTGACCGCGACCACATGAAAAAACATGGCCGACTATTGTTAAAAATATTTAAATCACTTCTCGGCTCGGCTGTAGTAACCTTTTGAATCTATTTACTTTTCGCATGTCATCGAACTCGAACAAAGCCCAGCGTTTTCTCGGAAAATAATGGAATAGATATTACGAAAAATTCTCGAAACAAGCTCAGCGCTACGTGATTTCCTTTTGGCATGGCAATGATTTACCCACTTGCTTCTGAATATATTTCCATTGTTTTCGTATAATATAACGCGAAGGAAAGACAATTGGTAGGCGTTGGTAATATAAATAAAGCCTTTCGGTGTCCATGTGATGGCATTTATTTATACCATAGCGGGCTTGGTCTCGCATTGCAATCACTTCGCTATGATGGTGGGTATTATAATGCATGCGCGATGGTACGCCACGCGTCCGGTCTTACTCATCTAACAGTCGCTAACTATGAGAACCATTGTCAGCAAGTTGCAGTCAATTGACCATCTTTATAATATTAAGATGATTCAAGAAACTCACTGAATAAACTTTAAAAATCAACATAAATAAATCTTAGAACGAAGAAAATTACAATCAAATCCTCATCCCCATCAGCTTATAATGGTCCAATGCTGGACGCAGGCCTCCTGAATTTTTATCTCATGGGGGTAATACCCATAATCCCCATGCTAGGCATACGGGTTGGGGATCGTACTATTGAATAATAGAATCTAATAGTTACAATTGAGCTTACTGTAGACTATTGCAAACAAATTACAGGTAGCTCAACTGATCTATATCCAAACCAGTCAGAAGCATCCTGAAGACGCTGGCTGCATTGCCCCGCTGTATGCAGGCAATGCTGATGTGCAGATACTCACCAGGTCTCGGGTCACGCGTCACATCGACCAGACACTCAGATTTTAGCCTCGGCAACCCTCGGACCTGGGGTCTGGTCAGGTCTCGACTCCAAGGAGAGCAAATGAACATAAATACAGTTGACTCTTAAATTGGATGTAGAGTTGGTAGCAGGTCTACCAATTCTTCATCCAATTTAAGAGTCAGCCGTATTGGAGCAGCCAAATGGGATAAATTAAAAAAATTGCTTGAAGTTGAACTGGCAGGTTAGAAACTGCGTTCAACTTCAAGCAATTTTTTTAAATTATCTAATCCTAATGTTCGACAAATGGCCAGAATTCCAAAAATAAATATCGAGATAGATTGTTATGATATCATAATTGTATATTTTAAAATAATCTGAACCACATGCGTCAAAGAGAACGGTTATGGCGACGCGGGAGAGCAAATGCATCGAATAAAGCACATTGTTGCTATCCTAGCTCTTAATTAGTATAACGTAGAGCTTAGACTTCCCTATACTGAATGCGTCACACAAACACCCGTGTATGTAATGTAGTACGTATAAGACAAGCGAGTAATTACTCTACATGATTCACATTATGGCCATTGTGTCTCTGCTGCGCTTACAAACAAAGCGCCTTAAATATTTGTATAAAATAAAGGAAAATCTGGGGCGTTTTCATTTCAACAGAAACGGTGACTTTTAGGTACATTTTTAAAATACGCGATCTACTTTTGCGTATTGGAATCTTGGATTGTAGATGTGACGTCATCGTTAGTTTGGATAAATTGCATGAAAAAACAAAAGACAATCGCGTCAGCTTAAATAACATATCTACGGAATAATTACGAATTTTAAAACTACAATGTAGCATAGCAATGTTTCACAAGCTTGCAAGTTGTTATACTGGAATTAACTATGGAAGTGAACTACGTTTTCGATTCGTTATAAAATGAAAAGACAAAAACACCCTATAATGTACTTTCTTTGTTAAATTTTCAATAACGAACGATATGCTGCAGTCAAAAGAGAGTAAACAAGAAACAAAGAGATGCGAATAACTGAAAAGTGGACGACTAGAGGTTGCTCGTCAGAGGGGACCACAGCTCCGCGAATTCGCGCAATCATTCAATAAAACATGATAGGTTCAATCACCAAGACCCTCTGTTACTCCTTGGAGAAAATGGAGCCTATTCATATAATGTTCGTTCTTATGCCACTGGCATAAAAACTTATTTTACCGCCAACATAACAAACTTGTTTCTATATTATAACAAACTTCTTCTGTAATTCTCTTTGTCGTCAGGCAAAAACGAGACAAAACACAACCAGTGTTTTAATAAGCGTTCATTTAAAAATAGAACGCATTTGATTACAACCAATTAGCTAACGGTCAAATAAGCAGTTCTCTTGTTTATGACGCTGTCTCAATAATAATTAATTGTGACTTGTGTGTGTGGGGCGGTCTTTCTTAATGATTCTCATTTGTAGTTTATTTACCATGATAATGTATATGGTTTTATCTATATTGCCTCGACGAGAACGATTCTAAACCTGACATTACATGACAGCCGTGTTAATCTCACGGATGAAAAGGCTTTGTATCCGCCATTATTAAAGAGACAATTGTTTTGGACACAGAAATCTATTCGACTTTAACACGACATGAAAACAACCAAAAGGGAGTTAAAAATATACACAAGCCTCATCCATCATAAATATTGAAGACCGCAGCTTACAGGAAAATAAATAAATACCGTTGTTTCCGACCACTTATTTGCCTGGTAACTTACCTGCTCTGATGGTACGGTCAGCTCTTGAGATACACCTTGTACTTTGTCATACTGAAGAGAGCTTACTGGCATATTTGATCGCGGTTGAGAACCTCAACTTAAAACGGCATGGTTGGTTTGGTACTTAACAGCATCTGAGTGCTGTCGACTGTACAAGATATTTAGCGAGAATCCATCTTTGAAATACATCGACAATATCCAAAGGTGATAATTCCTCTGATTAAAAACGCAAATACCGTCCGTCGATGTTGTTCAAAAAGTTCGACAACCTTGTGCAAGAGGTCATGCTCTTCCAATTTGCTCAGTTTCTCTGAAATAAACCGAAGGAAAACCCATTTCCCAATTATATTTGGCCAGCTCCTCGCTGTTTACTTTGCGTTTTATCAAAGTACTGTATATTTACACGTCAGAAAAGCGGAAAGCAGCAAAGGTGCCACACGGTTCGACGTGAGTCGATGCCCTCACATTTTATAACCTTCGAATTACCTTCTCGTGTTTACTCTTATATTTCAGTGCCAATGTGATGCCTATGTCATTCCTCAGCAGCAAACAAAGTAATTATAACTCAGCTTAGGCATTTAAGTGTCATATTCACACAAGTGAACGACCAACTCACAGCTCATAAAATAACTCTGCATTTAATATGTCCTATCTTTTCCGTGATGACAGTACGGCTCCATGTGGTTCCATTAAATCTTAAAATAGACTGTACATTTCATTATGTAAGCTGGTGCCGTTGTAATGAGGAATACAAACAGTGGCTCGAGTTGGCGGCGTGCTCTTCTCGTTGTCAACGCGCTAACCCACGCTGTAAACAACATATGAGGAGACCTCTGCTCTTTCGAGTTTTTGGAACACCATTCTTTACACAAAATACCTATATCCAAACAGCCACTGTTGAAGTTGTAGCGCTATGGGTAAGTTTGTTGCCCTTTTGGAAGTGTAAACTGTTGACGTACAACTAATAGCCAGCATGTGTTATTATTATGATGGCTGGCGGTGTCTGGCGCAGGCCTCGACGGCCGCGGCCATTTGAAATCGACAGTGATTACAATTTTCCCTGGAACCGTTGCGCGATCAGCGTCCGATGGAAAGCAACGTTTAACCAATGTTCCGCTCTGATAACTCTCTAATTACGCATTGGCTGTTTTCCGTCGACACTTGCCTGCCACTGACTTAACCCCTAGATTTTCACTGCAACATTTCACCCGTGATCGCACCGTTACGCTCATTCGTTTACTTTCGCCTTTGCTGAATGCCATAAGATTTAATACTGCAAAAGCAATCATGAACTGTGACATTCTGTCGACAGTCAAACAGAGCGACGGCTTCATTCAAAGATTATGAAACCACTTAATGCCCACATCATAAACACCAATAAATTCTACTTTTCATGCGGCACTAAAAGCAGCGGCGTTGTACAATTGTTCACTGAGAGGTTCTTCTCGTCAAGAAACGTTGCCTCTTAAATCCACACCTCGACATTTGGACTTTGTGTTAAGTGACTGTTTGACTTTAGTATCAGTAAACCTCGTGAGCACGTACAAGTAAATAATACATCTGAACAAAAATGGTCGACCAGTCGCTAACGTGACACATCAATGCAACATGGTGCTATGCTAATTCAATACTTAGCTGTTATGTTGACTGATAAATCTGATAGAACGTATTAATCGTATATTTGCTCGCTGTATTTATTTCCATACGCAAGTGTTTGCGTGTTTACGATCTCCGGATAGGCATAGGCGAATGACAAACACAATGATGTGGCATTTTGAGGCCGCATGCAAGATAACTTGTGTTGTGGGTAACCATACCTGTTGCTTGTTTGTCAGGACCGTGTTCCGCGTTGAGCTGTCTGGCCTTCACGCTCTTTGCATCACAAAGAAATGTACCTAAACCACGGCTGGAAAACAATCATGAAATATTGCATTCTCTTTGCGAAATAACGATACAAATACAACTAGCCCATAAACAAAGCCCGATTCGACGAGCCCGTATGCAAACTGAACAATGAAATTCTAACGACACAGCTAGGGCCAAACGAAGCGCACGGCTCAGGCTTCCAATGGATCATGAATAGATCATAGGAGTACTGTTACCTAACACGACACACGGCGACCGTTGCCCCTCGCGCGCTCGAGAGGTGTACTGTAGTCAAATGACCCGGCGACAATTATTCCTCAGCTGGACGCCACGCCTGAACAATACTGCACAATCACCGCGATTGTGGCACTGCCGTGTCAACTGCCTCTCGCTCGCGTGAACACCGCCATTGTTATGCTGATGTTGAGCGAACGTGCGCCAGCAAGGTTCGACGTACCAACAAACTAAACAAAACTTTAACATTTACATATGGTACGAGCGACACCCGAATGGGGAATACATGATGAGAACTGGGAATGTTTCAAATATTAATAATTCATGTTCCAGAACCAAAGAAAAACATTAAAATTCGACAAATCCCGAGGCGAACTGTAAAAGCACCATTTTATGCCTCGTTTAATTGGTAATAACCTTCCTAAACGCAGGGACCATTAGTTTAAACGAGATGGCAGAGCAGGTAGACGGTAAACCTTCAGGGATCACTTTTTGTGCTCTATCAGGTACCCGACCCTTTTGGACCCAGATTGTGTGCGTTTTTACTATTCCACAAATATTGTAAAAATACACACTTTACTTGACAGTTCCTTTCGAATTAGGTTGGTTTCCAATTTCTATAGGGGGACCCATGGAATTGTTTATTTTCGAAAGGCAATATTTATGATCTTCAAGATGGGCCCGCATAAAAATGCATTGAATTTGAAATGACAGGAAAACTTGTATCATAAAATGTTGGGTTGTTTATAAATTTACTGCCTTCACCAGACCTAAATGTGATTCTACTTAAAACAACACGAACTCCATTGATTGCCCTTTATATCTCATGCCCATTTCTGTTAATTATCTCCTGCCAGGCACAATCAAACGTGCCCCACTGCCCTGAATATAGATGCGTGTAATTAAGTGCCCCCATGAGTATTTCGACTTTTTTATTTATACTAAACTTGGATCGTTTCCTCTATTCCAGAACCAATCTCGACCAGTGCAGACGATGACCGGAGCCATGGCCACCGGTCTGGGTGGTGCAAACGGCGCCATCGGCGGCGGCGGTGGGCCAGTCAACTGGGAGCAGCATCCAGCCCTGGCGCGCGCCGCGTCGGTCCCAGCTCAGAGAGCCTTAGCTGGTCTTCTAGACCGCCTCAGCCACCGGCGGCTGGAGCGCACGACCAGCGAGCCCGCACCGCCAGCGCCCGCCACATCCCGCTACAAGACAGAACTCTGCCGCCCCTTCGAGGAGGCCGGCGCCTGCAAGTACGGAGACAAGTGCCAGTTCGCGCACGGCATGCGCGAGCTGCGCAATCTGCAGCGCCACCCGAAATACAAGACAGAGCTGTGCCGTACTTTCCACTCGGTCGGCTTCTGCCCGTACGGGCCGCGCTGCCACTTCGTGCACAACGCTGAGGAGGCGCGTCGCCGCTCGCCGCCTTCTCCCGGAGGATCTGTTGCCTCGCTGTCTTCCGCCGGCTCTTTGGGCTACGGATCCGAGGGCTCTCGCTCGCCACGCTCGCCACACTCACCCCCTGATCAGACAGCATTCGCATTCCGCCGTGCAGCCTCGCCGCACTCGCCGCATTCCCCGCCCTCGCCGGACGACGACGAGGAGCGGCTGCCCGTGTTCAACCGACTGGCCGGCGCATTCGGCGACCTCGTGATCGCCTAGTCCTACCCTACCTTAAACCTTACAGCTAGCATTAAGAATCCCCCTCACCTAGTGCCTCCGACTCGACGTCTTCCAGCCGCGCCCGGCGCCGCGGCCCCCGCACTCGCTCAACGAATGATCTCCAGATCGACGATGCTCCTCGCTACTTCGCCCCCGTTATTTATAAAGTTAACGAAGTGTACTGGCGTCTCGAAAGTTTGCGGTGTGAATAATGTGATTATGGTAGTGTCGGCACGCGTTTGTAAATGGCACCTTATATTATTAGATACGTATTTATTATCGTGTAGCTCGCGGAAGTCTTCCCGATGCGATCCTCCGCCGAGCGGTGGTCTTGTAAAGTTAGCTCATAGAACGTTTATTTATTTGTAACTGCCTATCCGCGCTCGGTACCGTACCGCGAGAAGGCGCTCGTGATCTATTTTTAAGAATTTAAGATAATAATTTATTATTTATTTGGAGTCTCTTTAACTGTAATTGTATCGTAGCCAGCAGCTGCGACGCACCGCATTCGGACGAGGCCCGCGTCGCCGGGACGGGGCTCGCAGTCGGCCGCTAGCGGCTGCCCTTGCGCTACCTAGCTCTGCGGCCGTCAGCGGTCGCCTGCCAGCTCGGGACCTCGGTGGGCCACTCTCAGAACACCTTGCTATTCTCATGTTTCGTTACATCGTGCATCACCACTGATCCGCACCACCAGTGCTCAGACGCGCCCCGCACGTACAATAACCAAGGCGGTAGCGCCTGAACGCGGGGCCGTCTGAGCACCGCGCCCCTCTCGTCCACGACTCGTCTGCGAGGGATTTTTACTTTTTGTTCGGTGCGGGAGGACGAGCGAGCCGAAACCAGTTTTGGTTTTGGTGATTGTTTTTTTCGTCCTCGCGGCAAACCGTGTATCTGAGTGTAGTGCCGCTCGGAATGATCCGTGCGCAAAAAATGCCAGA
Organism: Eupithecia vulgata; assembly: GCA_946478455.1. NCBI lineage: Eukaryota > Metazoa > Arthropoda > Insecta > Lepidoptera > Geometridae > Eupithecia > Eupithecia vulgata. The sequence continues at coordinate 3,414,607 of OX297874.1, forward strand.
AACCTGAGAATATGCCCGCCGAGCTCCCGAGCTCTCGTACATTAAAGACATACAGAAGGATATATTACATAAATAATATAAGTAACGTTAAGTACCTATAGTATGTAGGCGAGCGAAAGCCGCGAAAGCCCGTGCGGGCAGGGCGGCACCCTCTGCGCGCTTCCAGCCGTCCTCGCTCGCGCAACAAAAAAACATGTGCCTTCTACTTTATGATATAAATCGATTATATTTGATTTTTAGTTTATCGAGATAGATTGTTTGTTTATTTATTGTCTCCTTTGAATAAAATATTCAAATTGGCACGGTTATTAATTTTTGTACTTGACAAAAAATCTAATTGATTAGTTTCGTAGCATAGTTTTTTCTTGAATTTAAAGTGTGATATTTTATAATATTTATATAAAAGAGGTTGAAAGTTTTAATTAAGGGACCAATGTAAGTGATTAGGAGAAATTCTGATGAACCTTCGTAAGCTTTGATCTTTGTGGCCGAGACTGCCCCGCGCTCCTCTTGGTACACACACAAGTTACTTTGTTACTACTTTACTTTACATACAGATTTCGTACTTTCAATAAAATGACATGTTTACCAATGCCGGCCTTGTGTTTATTTATTGTTAGTTTGTAAGAATGAGATGGTATTCAGTTTTGTTTTCTACGTAAGTAATAGTTTCAGTTTTTCTCGTCAAGTTGCATGATGACCACTAAGTTAATAATTTTGTACCTAACATTAAGGAAAATACTTAGTTTTAAGCGTTTTTTCATTAAGTTCACGAATATTATTTATTATCAGTTCATTATGATACATAAACCATTAAAACTGATTTATTTAATTTCTTTTGTATTTAAACAAACATGATTACTTGTAACTTAGTGTTAGTTTATTTACATGAGTCATTTATTATATAACAGACATTAGTTAAGGTTTCTAGTACCTACGTCATTCGTAATTTAAGTATTTAATTTTTTAATTTAATTGCTATTATAAGTTAATCTTCCAAAACATTGACTACGTTTGTTCTATTACGTATCGACAAAAAAATTAAGGTCAAGCTTGTGACATTTTCTTGTAAGTTTTTCTTATTTCCATCTGCATTTTTTTATTTGAATTATAGTCAAAATATGTTAAAAAATCTTTTGTTTTTTTTATGTTTCCTCTTTCCCTCCCATCGAGCACTAGATAATGTGTTCGATGTTCCTTCCTAACTAAAACAATTGACAATCTTAAGTAAAAAGTTGAAGCTTAGGAAAATGATATCAAATTAAAAGTCTTTGTATGACATGTTCCTTGATAATTAGAAATTTGATAATTTCTTCAAAAGAGCTAGGGGCTGACAGTATTTAAATATTTTAAAAATTTGAATTTAAATCTACTTCTGTCTAGGGCTCAATACTTAAGCTTAGGTATAGCTTCAACATAAACAGCTATTAGGTTTGTAGACAAGAAACTCTGTCTACCCACAAAGCGGAGACGAGGGTGTCTCCGCCGAAGCTGTGCGAAGATGCGTAGGTACTGGCTAGACTGCCGCGAAGATGTCTGCTGGCTAGAGCTGCGTGTGGCAAGCCTCGGATGTTTGTTGAGATGAATGCACTAAACACAGCTACAGCTCACATCTCCGCTCATCTCTTCGTGTCCCCGCTGCGTGATGTCGCCAGCTTGCGAGGCCCAGCTAACATCTCCGCTTCGATCTGTCTTTGTTTCTTCGCATACAAATACGATATCCGCTCGGTGGTCTGCACTGAAGCTGAGCGAAGATGAGATGTATGAATAACAATGTTCTAGCGTCGTCAATCTCAGCATAGCTTTGGTGGAATCTGAGCCTAACCCCCGAATACTCAAACGCATCTCAGGTTTAAGCACGTCTCAAGTGACGATTTTTTGACACATTTTCATTAAATTATGTCAAGAAATTTAAGACGAGCTTAAAATGTAAGTTTCGTTTGAGTATTCGGGGGTTAGTGATTTGAAATAACTTCAGTATTACCTACCTAGTAGAGGTTATAAAATATGTAGGTCAGTAGGTAGCTATCGTTGGCAAATATCCTTTTCACAGGCTTCATTTAAACGTATCAGCTCAAATTTAGTAACTGTAAACCCTTTGTAAATAAAGTACCGCTGAGCTTAGTTTAACTAAAACAGTCAGTTAGCAGTACCTATCCGTAAAATGATCCGGGTAACTTGACTATGGCTTATTATTATTAATGTATAATGTACTGGGGCCCAATTCTGCTAACCACTCGCTACTACATTGGTAGGTACCTACTATGACAATGGTAGATATTGTCGCAGGTAACACAATTCACTAAAAACAGAAGTAGGTACCTAACCTACTTTTTATAATTTGAGTCACTAATTATCATTGTAAGGATGTAGAATTTAACTCTCAGATGTATATACCTACCCTGTCTGAAGTGGTCTTCCCGTAGCGGTAGCGGCGTTAGAATCGACCCCTCCAACTCACTCAACCCGTGTCGTGGATGTCGTTAAAGCCGACTAAGACCAGCCGCGTAAGACCTTTCAGAGGGAGGTCAGCAGCTCACGCAAATCTTAATGAATTCTGTGAATATAGCCTCGAATGCGAAACTGCGCAGTATTGGACTCACTGCGCCCTTTTGGAACCTTAAAATACGCTACTGCGCAGCCACTGCGCGTACCTACTACCGAGAATTCATAAAGATTTGCGCTTACCATACCCCAGCAGCAATGGATTAGAATGAATTGAGTTCAAATAGAAAATTCGTGCATGTTGCCGTTGGAATAAAACGCAAAATACCGTCCAACGACTACCTAATAATTAATAATAATAATCATTTATTTCAGACCATAGCAAAGTTACAGATCTTGTTTAACTTATGCTACAGTCCATTAATAGTCCATATACCTACTTTAAAACGGTTTCCGGTTAAAACGGTAGGTAGGTACCTTATAAAGGTTCTGAACTTCTGAACACAGATAATCAAAGGAAACCAAAATTCAAGCGTATCAGTTTACGAACCGTCTCTATCAACTGAGAAAGTAAATACATAGTGTTATGTTTGTTTAGTGATAGTAATAATTGCTGCTGGGTGTACTGCGATAAGGATATTATCCAATATTTGTTGGTGATAATGATAGGAGTGGTGATAGGAGTTAGGGCTCGGTTTTGGTGGTTCTAATCTGTCTCCGTAGCATGCCGTCTCCACAAAGGCGGGATGCAATATTTTTTTCGAGTGGACTAGGTAGGTACTATGATGTTGACCGCAGATGGCCATGACAGCGAGGCGGTATGCAATAGGGTATTTTACTCTATATGAGTAAAATCTACTCAAGAACACGTTTTCATCAGCGGTTGTCGGTTCTTCTCGAGATGTGGCCAGCCCACTGACACTTCAGCTTGCTAATCCTTTGAGCTATGTCGATAACCTTAGTTCTCTGTCTGTGGGGTAAACGTGTTCTCGAGTGGAGACCGCGACTTGGCAAACGTAGTGTAGGACGCCCTCCGACCAGGTGCAATGGGATGACGATTTGCGAAAGACTGCTGGCAGATGCCTGATGCGGCAAGCTGAAGACAAGGCGCTGTGGCGCTCATTAGGGGAGGCCTATGTCCAGCACTCCAGCAGTGGACAAATATAGGCTGATGATGAGTAAAATCTAAGTATAAATTACTAGCGGCCCACCCCGACTTCGCACGGGTAGATTAATATTTATAGCCTATGAGACTCACAAATAACGTGGCTTTCTATTGGTAAAAGAATTTTCAAAATCGGTTCAGTAGATCCAGTCCAGAGATTACCTCCCCGAATCGAGTACATAAATAAATAAATAATTAGGACGACCGATGTGGCGCGGTGGGTTCGATTCCCGCCTCGGAACAAATGTGTGTACGATCTGCAGACATTTGTTCAGGGTGTTCTGGTCGTTTTCTATGTAAAATAATAATAAAAAATATCTATCTATGTAATGCATTGTATTATGTATATCAGTTATCTAAGTACCCATAACACAAGCTCTGCTTAGCTTGGGGCTAGATAATGCTGTGTGAATTGTCCTGCATCTTAATACTTTACCTACCAAGGTGTACCTAGAGGAGAGAGTTATTGTAATCAATCAATCACACTTCTACTGCCAGGAAAAAATATTTTCTCCAGTTGCAGGTACTGGTGGTTACAGAAGTACTCTTTTGTTTTTGGCGGGTCATCAATGGTACCTTACCAAAAATACCAACCTAAGTAGTATATTGTACGTAGTTATAATCCGCGGAGACTTAGTCAGAACTTGTTTTTAACCAAAGAATCCATAAAAAACCCAGTTCTAACTTAGAAATGTGATTTTAGTCGAAACTTTTTTTCTAGATTCTACCGTGGCATATTTCCGGACGCAAATGGACTATTTACCCTTAACCAGGCTTAAGACGAATAGGAACCACTTCATTTTTTTTGCCATCGTGCAAAAATATTATGGTTTTGCCATTGTTCCCTAGGTTTTCTGTTCGCTGTACAGTCACAAATATAGCAACGCAATAGTTGGTAAGCTGCCTGCTGGACGGATTGCTGGCAGGCGAGACAAAGGGTCGTAAAGATATGCAAAGGTATACCTAGTTATCGTGCGGTTTACGCAAACTGCACACACGCTTGTTTGCTCTAATTAGTAGGTAAGGTACCCACCTAGAAGTAAGGTCTTTGACCAGCTGGCTAAAGTACGGGGATTGTTCTCTACGGAAGAATCACACTAATATTATAAATGCGAAAGTTTAGATGGATGGATGTTTGTTGCTCAATCACACCAGAACGGCTGAACGGATCTGGATGAAATTATGCACAGAGATAGATTATAGTCTGGAATAGCACATAGGTTATATTTTATCCCGGAATTCCCACGGGAACGGGAACTACGCGGGTAAAACCACGAGGCGCTGCTAGGAGACAATAATGAGATCGCATCGTCATACATTGCATACCTACATTAATGAAGTTGAAAAAATTAATCCTAATCCTAACAAATATTATAAATGCAAAAGTGTTTGTTTTGTTTGTTTGTTTGTCCTTTATGAAAAAAATCGGCTTGATTTTTGGCATAGAGTTAGTTGAAAGGATGTACAGTAAAGTAACATACTTTTACATCCCCCATCTCGGAAAGAGTACCTAACCCACCTATGTTTGCTCTTCGGTACTCGAGCGCAAAAGCCGTTTTTATCCGCTAGAGGATAAAGTAAATTGAATTTAGAACATCGCGTGCACTAAGTTTGTGAATTCAAAACATAATTTAACCTATTTACTTCATCCTCCATGGTGCCCAATTTTATCATACAACCTTTTTTGATTTGTTAAAAACTCAGACTCGGAACCTTCTTGGTAGGTACTTTTTATTTAATTTCCTTTACGCGCGCCATTTTCTTTTAACGTCATATTGTTAAAACTTTACAGGTTAAAAACAAGAAACTTGAAAACAATTGAAAAACCTCTATACAGCCTCTCTTACGGACTTAGCAAGCGTAAGAGGCCCAAAGATTTTCGATGGAACCAACTAAGATTTTGGTGGCTTAGTTGGTTAGAGCACACCCGTACGTAACGTACCTACTGAGGGTGGGGTGCGGTTTCGAGTCCCGTCGAAGTTCATAATTTTTGGGAACTTATTTAATTTCTTAGAGATACCTACCCAGAGTAGTAGGTAAGCAATATTAGTAACAATCCTTGGAGTATGAGAACTCCCGCCCGATGGACCGACATTGTAGCGGTCGCAGGTAGTCGATGGATGGAGGCGGCGACCGCTACTCGTGGAATCGTTCGGTGGAGGCCACGTGGAGGCCTATGTTCAGCAGTGGAAGTATTCGAGCTGATTATGTTGATACAAAACTACTTACTTGACCGATAACGGATAAAATATTCGAAAGATTACCCAGCTGTAGTTTAATATTGTACTTTAAATTAAATTTAACAGAAGGTACCTATAGCTTTTATCAGTATAGTTCAGTCGTCTGGCTGGCAGTGTAGGTAGGTATCAAGCCGGCTGTAACCTACATACTGTGTTATCAGATGTTTCATATAGGTACCGTACCGACATAATATTTTAATAAACTTACTGAAATAATTAAATAGCTGACCACGGTCTTCTACTAGATGGACTATTTTTTGTAGCGATTTCTGTAGTTTCAGCGGTGGATGTCTTTCGGCTGTGATGATGATGAATTGATGATTACATATCTATTGCATAACTAACCACATTGTTACCACATAATTGACCGCACTGGAAGGAGAAAGGTGGAAAAATTGACCCCCATTGCACCGACAAGAGCCATGCTCTAATCATTATAATAATTCATTACTGATGTAGGCGGGTTAACTACGAACCTTATTTGTGTTGGAAGAACACCAATGTTTCATCCCTTAACGAGGGACTTGCTAGTTAACCCACTTACATCCGTAATGAATTCGTCAAACTACGATATTTTTTATAGTAAAATTATATAAATAGTTTCTTAGCTGAGGAAGAATTTTATTTTATAATCTGATTGTTCTCAAAAATCTAATTAACTACGACTTCGAATTGCTCGATATTTACACTGTTTTTGAAGTTTTGCGGGTCAAGTACGAAGTACGAACCCCTCAAAGGGGATGTCATCTCGGGATCATTATCTCTTTAAAATGGCTAAGAATCATTAATTAAACTAGGTCCAAAAAGACGTAGAAATCGGTGAACCTGTTCAAAATAAAAATATTTACTGAACATAAAAGATTTCTACCAAACATCCTCCTTTTTTTTGAAGTTGGTAAATATAATCTTAACGGATCACGGGCAAATCCATTTGGCCACTAGCACTTTCATGACTAAAAACACAGAGAGGGGTCTGCAACTCCGTGTCCCGATGGCGCGCCCCTGCGGGTCGCACCACCGACGCTAGCAGTGATCGTGTTAAAATCCTAGTCGACTAGTTATTATTTAGGTTTTCTTCTGTCTGTGGACTGTTGTGATAGGCTGGTGTAGTATATAGGTAGGTAGGTATCTACCTATATACTACACCAGCCAGGTACACAAATCTCTCTTCACCTCAACTGCCTATACCTACTGGGCCACTGCTGGACGCAGGACTCCAGCAGCGCCTTATTGGCTTCTATCTCATGGCGGTAATGCACCTCGCTGGACATGCGGACGCAGTTCACTCTACATACCGAAGCGACAGAAAACAAAAATAGCACTTTATTTCCGTATCACTGTTTTATTATTAGACCTATTCTAATTGTAAAATCGTCCCAAAGTACCAAGAGAAAAAAGCTACATTATAGTAATCTATATAATACGGAATCTTCTTACTAACGATTCAAGCAAATAAGCTTCTTACATGTAAAGTGTGCGGTTGACATTACCTGCCTTTAAAAAAAGGGTCAAATCAGGACCCTTTTCAGAATAAAATTTTAGTTTCTTGACTCGTCCCACTTTGGGCCGAATCCAGTGGGAGGAGTCAGGAATAACTAATTTTTTATAGCTAAGGATATAAATAATTTTGATTTTAGACTTTTGAGAATTGATTGTTCTGCATTCGCTGCTGCGCGCCTCCGGTGGATAACCCTCAATCATCATCGCCTTTTACAAACATCAGGTCTAAATTGTATGATGAATTCTTTTGTGTATTTTTGGAGATGGCATGCATGCACTGACTAAATATTAATTGCACCTGTGTCACCATTGAACTATGTTTGCATAGACACCTTTTGTTAACATGTTTCGAGAAATATTTATTGGAAACTATTTTGAAGTCACGAGTAACAAAAATATTTTTTGTCCGATCTAAACATAAAGTGTAAAATATAACGATGAATAATATTATTATATATTCTATTGTAAATACTAGTTTTAATTATATAAATTAAAACTAGTATTTACAATAGAAACAATTAAGCTATCTGCAAACTGTTGCAAACAATCTACAGGTAGCTCAACTGATCCATATCAATACCAGTTGGAAGCGTGCCTAAGACACTGGCTGCATTGCCCCGCTGTATAGCAATGCTGATGCGCTGTGCCAGATACTCACCAGCTCTCGGGTCACGCGTTGCTTCGACCAGACGCTGCAGGATAGCAAATATGTAGGCTCTGTCGAGACCTGCATATTTGCGCCTCTTGAGATCTTCGGCTAAATCTGCCGCCGCACCAGCCCTCACGGAAGTCCTAGGAAGATGGGAAGGCGCGAGTGTGTCGACACATGTAGCGTCCCACACAATAGGCCGCCCCAACTCCCATGGGACTAGAGTCATGCCGTCAGGCCTCTTACCATCGTCACGCAACAGACCATTCGGTTCGAGAATAGCTGGTACGTTAGCGGTGGTAAAGGCCCGCCGGATGATGTCGTTCAGGCTGGCATGACGAGATATCCGACCGGCAGCCCTAGTACACGATAATCCGTGATGACCGAGCTGTTCGACAGCAGTACCGCACTGGCATTGATGAGGCGCGCAACACCTTGCACCCAACCGAAAACAAGAAAGTAATTTAAATTAATCCTTTTTACCATATTAAACTTAGATCATAATAAACACAGAACTCCATCCATGCTATCAATGTGTTTTTTTTTACATCTGGGTTTAAAAAAACTTTGTTATGGTTTACCTATACCTATATATGTGTGCCATTTGATAAGTAGGTGTAGGTGGAACCAAGAACTGTAATACAGGGTGTCACGGTGTACTAAGCCGAAAGGGGGTGATTCTGAACATTTCTGGACCCCGAGAAGACAGCTATGGAGCTCATTAAGGGAGGGCTAAGTCCAGTTTTGGACTATTTATTATAAATACATCATCATCATCAGCCTATACCAGTCCACTGCTATATAAATAAATAATGCTGGACAATTCTCACAGCATCATCTAGCCCTAAGTTAGCTTAGCTAATTGAAGGTTGATGAAGATGATGATGAATAGCTATGACCTTCTATTTATTCTTATAGGTCATAAGGTAACATACTAAACTTATTAGATAGCACAAAAAATTTGGCTGTCCCTTTCATAACGATCGAAATAAAAACGATGGCATAATTTTTAATACTGTAAAATTTGTTTAGTTTATTTACATATTTTATTTATTTATTGTAATTTATTATTATTTATTCAGCACCAGAACAAAAGACTTGGAGTGAGTTAACCAAGGTAGGAGCAAAATTTAAAATGTAAAACATCTAAAACATCTAGAATAATGTCTGTGTGAGGATAATCCGGATATTTGTTCAAGTGCTATTTGTTTTACTTCTGTATTGACTTTGTGAATGAATGTCTTCGGAAACATTGTAGGTACTGTCGATTGTACGACGAAAAGAAATTAATATGGGTATAAAATAATTTACGACACTGAGTCATTCTCTAGTATGGGTTGTAAATATAGTTTGTTTCCTATTGTTTCCTTCCTATAATATATTTAGCAACTTGCAGAGTTCATCATCATCACCCCTTTCAGCCCGTTTGCACCCATTGCTGGCATTTTCTTTTACAGTTTCCAGTTATCTCGGTCCTGTGCGAACCTTATCCACCTTCCTTCCTGACACCGTTACTCCCGGTTCATTCTAATTCTAAGTGGGGGAACTGGGATCTGCACTGACGTCTTCCATGGGAGTGCATTGTCCCCCTCCCCCTCCCTAACCAGGCCCTAACCAGCCCATCTCCTTGAAGTACCTGAGCAGAACTTTTGGAGATTGATAGTTTCGTTTTAGCTTTTCTGTGGTTGTGGACGGGTTTGATGCCTCTATGAGACTTTTCAATACCATTTTCCGTCTCGCCTCCTCTGTGGCCGTGCATTATACCATACCACAACATGTTCCATCCACAGTCTCTTCTTCCTCGAGGCAGCCACGACACAGGCTGTTATCTGTGGCTCCCGTCTTGAGAGGATGATGGTTCAGCTCACAGTGGCCTGTGATGATGCCCATCATTGTTCTTAGTCTGCATCGTGTTTGTTGTTTTCCTATATTTGAAGGGGAATATTGATTCCGTGTGTTTGCAGTCTGTTCGACGCTCCCATAATTTTTGTTCCTCTTTAAGCTTCAAAATTTATTTTTTGCTGTTTATCTATTAATTAAGACATTTGTTTGCAAAAATAAGCCGAAGGAGCCCTGAATATTCTTCTATTTAATATGGTGATGAAAAAAAAAATCTTGTGATTGATAGTTTAGAAGAAAAATTGAAAAAACTAAGAAAACAGATAGAGTACTATGCACAATAATTTCTGGTATTTAAAATAGTTTTTTGTTTCATTTTCGAAAAGAAAGTGATCTCCTTGTATCCTATAAATTATGAGGTATTTTTTTCAAAGCTTTATCGATAAAGATGACGCAGAAAAATTGTTTCTAAATTGTTTTGTAACCCAAAACTGCCCATTTTACATCCATCGCCGCTCGTTACGTTAACAGACGGGCGGCGTATTTAATCTCATCCATCTCATAGGTACCCTGCTTTGTCCCCTTGGTAAATGTAAGTACTAAGTACTTTACTGAAACTTAATTAGAAGACCTAGGCACCACTCTTGTTATTGTGCTAGCGGCAAGCATAGGTTTATGCCTTGTTCTACGCTTTTGTTAGTAAGCAGGTACCTAGTAATGCAGGTAGGTAGGGTAACATTGTGTTGTATTACCTAAGTAGGTACCTTCGTTACGAAGGTTGGTACAATAAGGGCTTTATTTATCAACGCTGCTGGAACTGGACCTATTTTTTTTGTTGTCTTTTGAATAGGTCGATAATTTCTGTTTAAAAAGGACAAAAGTACGAGTTAAATTATTCTTCAAATAACTGTAAGGTATTGTAATATTGTGGATCATTTGGGAAAATACGAGATTTTGTGCTAAAAATCAATCTTTTTCCCAAATGCTCTCAAAATACAAATGAATCAAAGTTGCTTTTATCATTAGTTCATAGAAAATAGTTTACGATTTGCGGCAAATTACTTTTCCGCTAGTTTTAGTGATTGTGAAACGCAGATAAAATATAAAAGAATAAGAATATTTTATTTGTATAAAACATTGTTAAAAAAACTCCCACAATTTATTCTATAAAAATAACCCGTAGAACCAACAATGTGGAAAGTGAACAGAACAGGTCCCAAAATGGAACTTTGTGGTAGGTATCGAAACGCTTTTTCAAATTTCAGCTATACTCTCGTCCATAGCGGTGAAGGTGATTGATTATAAAGTCAACGTTTATAAGTAAGGGGCATATTGTTTTAATACCTACACTGCGATCGATAAACTTTGTTTATGGCTAAATGAGCGATACGAAGGACGTTGAACTAGGGAAATGTTTTGCGTAGATTACGCTGATATGCGCACGCGCAACTCGCGCGTATCGCAGCCTAGCCTAGCTTGGCTACAATAAATTATAACCAGCCTGTGCTATGACTGTCTTCGAATCAAACAGGTAGAATCAAACTTAGATTAGGCATTTATAAGATATAACTCAGCAGCCGTAGTAACATTGTGCTGTGCCAGAGTTCATGACCGATAGCAAGGTTGGTCATTGACCCCTTATCAATCACCAGTTCATTAGGGTTGGTATATTTACCTTACCTAACACAACTATTATTTTATCCTTATTTTATCCTTTTCGAATTCCACCATGGGCCTGTTCTGGTTCTTAGGTAGGTGCCCATTCCACTCATCCAATCAATATCTTTGTCCAATATACATAGGTACATTTCTTCAAAGAAATTGGATGGCTTTATCCAATATGCTAAAAACCATCCAATAATCCAATATGCCATTTGATCAAACATAATGGACTCTTTCAAATGCGTTGCTTCTATGAAAACGTTAAAAGGTTATTTCTTTTCTATGGAAACTGATAATTTATAGATCGAAATTTAGCCTGTTTCATTCCAGGTCAAGAGTTATAGTAATGCAAAACATATGCAAATTTCTGCCTGATCGGTTGAGATTGAGAAGTTTTGGCGTGAAGAAGTATCAATCATCCATCTATCCATCCTAACTTTCGTGTTTTAATATTATTTTGAAGTGATTTTATTTGATCTCAAGAACGCAAATTACTTAGCAATCCTGGACAAAGATGACCTACATAGTTGAAAAGTGGAATGGGCATCCAACCAAGAAATTTTATCAAATCTTGGTCAAAGATATTGGATGTGTGGAATGGTGTAATTACTTAGGCATCTCATGAACAAATCAATATCCAACAAACATCTCGAGGGAAAGTATGTACCCACCTAGGTAGGTACTTATAAACATAAATCTATCAATCACGAACGATTCCGACTTGAAGTTTTACAGATTTATTACTATTGGGTTGGTATTTATTTAAGTATTTTAACTTATGTTTCCAAAGAGTGGAGGCCGTTGTTTTTTACACATAAATCTGCATGTGCATTTCGATGCGGAACCCTAAAAAGTACCGACGATCTTCTCGCGGACGACTTATCCACCTCACTTTGGGAAAGGGGTACGCACAACTCGTCGTCGGAATCAAAAACCAAGTTATTTATGATTCGAACGAGTTGTATTATTGCAACCCTATAAAAAAGTGAAGTGGGAAACTCGTCCGCGGATAAGTTTTCTTGCGGATGACGAGATGTACCTATGTACCCTAACCCACGCCCTAACCCGACTGACCGACGACGCGACGCACGTCTGGGTAGTTTTAGGAATATTATTCACCTGTATCTAAATCACATTATATTTAGACTTAGATATGCAAATACTGTATTAGTTTGTAAGTCATATACAGGGTGTCCGGTAATTAATGGATAACCCCGCAGGCAGTTGTTGAGGGCAGGGGGGCAACTCAGAAAATAATAAAAAAAAACTATCTGGGATTTTTTCTAAATTTTATACCTGTTCAAATTTTTGAGCACTACCCGCGGTACTAATTCGCGGTTATTTCCAGAGAAAATTATTATTCAATTTGTAGCCGTAGTGCCCAAAAATTTGAACAAAGGTATAAAATTTAGCACTTAAAAAAAAAATCCTAGACCGTTGCAGATAGATTTTTTTTATTTGTATTTCTGAGTTGCCCCCCTACCCCCCCACAAGTGCCTGCGGGGTTATCCATTAATTACCGGACACCCTGTATACACTTACTAGTGGTTTATTTTCCACTTCTTCCACTAGTGGACAAAAAATTGAAGTGTACAAAATCAATAACACCTTGTTTCTTATTTGATAATAATTACTATTTAAAAACGTGTTTATAATTAGTATAAAATTTGACTTGTCTAAGTGCTTATTAGAAATAAACGTTATTGATGTTTGAAGTAGGAACGTGTAACGTAGTAACTTGTAATCCTATTGGTAGGTAGGTTAGGTGCCTAGTGCCTACTAAGTATTGTACTATTGTTTTGTATTTCTTTATCAATCAAAAACTTATACTATTCTTATTAATAAGACACTATAATACCATAGGTTTGTCTAGCGTCTCCAGTTACAGCGTGTTGTTACACATGTGACTTGAAGTTTTCTATTAATATAACTCTTAACATGAACAAACTAAATCTAAGTTAGTACATAACATTGTTAGCAGCTGAAACAAATAGTAGGTACCAATAACTACCACTAAAAGCTAAGACAAGAATACAATAGTTTAGAAGTCGTTTAGAATACTAGGATATTTTATCGCAAAGGTAGGTTTGTATCGATTGATACCTAAGTACACCAAAGTACTCACAAAAGTACCTTAAGGTAGCTACTAGGTACCTACAAGGAGTTAGTAGATGTTTAACCAAGTGTTCACTTATCAAAGATAGGTAGGTACCCTTTGTGCGTTATCTTGCTGTTAGCTAGTTAGGTATTTTGTGCAAGTATCCTATAAGTATAGCGTTGTTCATTAAACGGATTTCAACCCCACTTGCCGAAGTAGGTAGGTACTACCTTACACTACCTACACCTCCGTCCGAGACCTACACAGATGGAAGGAAGGTTCCACGCCAGACGTGCCTTTGACTTTTATTATGTGTCGAAATCATCGACAGTCGAAATAAATTTACAGAATCAAATCAGAATATTTTTGTTTTATGCAGGGACAAGAGAAATCCTATGTTTATAATCACTTAGCTTGCCAATGTGTTCAATTGTAAAATGTTTGAAGGTCTGTAAAATTATTTCGTAGGAAATACGTTACTGTTTAAAACCATAGTTTAAAACGTACTTGGTTACATAGCGCGACATCTATTGAAGAAACTTGGAAAATGAAAAGAATGACATTGACGTACATAATATTAAATCCTCAGAGCAATAACATTAAATCCCAACCACACACTGATAAAGATTTTACGGTTCATTTCTCGCAGAAAGAATGATGATAATTTTATTTTTTATTGATTTTGAAGGTACTCGTCTCAACTCGCTTCTAAACCAATAAAGAAATGCTACGCTGCTGTTGCAAAAATTTGCTTACAATATTGTAGTAAAGTAGAGGTATTTTTATTTTAATGTATACTACCTATGCACGCAGGTTAATGTATTTAGTTTTATTTTAAATTAAGCTTTTAAATTATTCAGGCAATAAATGATTTTTACTATTACCTACTATTACTATAATGATTCAAGCAAGAAGGAGACGTAGCATCAAAATATCACCAACAACAACGTAGCGTAGCGCGGCAAAACCAAACAAACCAAACCAACCCAACGAAACAAACAGTGCTGCCAGAAGGATAAATTTCTAACTTTTTCGTAACTTTTGACCCCCTCGCGGAAAAAATGTAAGCAATTTTATATTTAAGGCAGTTTTCGTAATTTTTCAGAACATCGAGGGGGATTTGATATAGGTACTAGATTTTTATTGCAAACAGTTTACGAGCGTATCCAAAAACTGGCACGTCTAAAAAGTATTTCAGTCCAACATACCTACTCACACTCAGTCTCAACATATTAACTACGCCATGATGACAAAATGCACCGTTTCTTGGATGGATTATTACATGTCATGATCTTATTAATTTGAGCGTGTGTGCGCACGTTTCCTACTCGCGTAAATCGCGAACTCCACGTTCGTGCAGTTCGCGATTTAGAACAAGTAATGTTAGGAGGGTTCTATAGTTAGACGTTTCGGATACCTATTAAAAGTTAGTTTAGTGTAAATCTAACAGATGCAACACCTCGTAGTTTTGGTTCAAGCTAATAGAATAAGCTAGGTGTTAGACTAGATGGATACAACAGTGAAGATGACTGGCGCTGCGAACAAATAAAATTAGAGTCTTTTCTCTGTAGATATCATAGATTCCTTTAATATTTCGCCATTTTGCTGACATCAATTTGCCTCCGAACTCAGACCCCCACAATAAATACACGAAATAAAAAAAACACTAATGTAAGTTTTGCAGAAAATGTTATATTTCATGACACGAAACGTAACTTACGACGACTCTTACCTTACCTGGCAACACTGAAAACAAAATAAACAAAACAAGGTTTGATGTAGAGTGACGATTGTAATGGATTTATTTATCAATTCAAGGTCAGCAGAACATTTTATAATGTAATCAGTTGGCTTTGCCCCCTTCTCAACCCAAGAGCCGGCCGTCACTGCCGCTCCAATTGATAGTATTTTTGTAAGTTTGTAAGATTTTATGAAACATGGCCTCTGCAATGTTGAAACTTTTGAAATCAGAAGTAAGTAAATTTTGATTGTGCTACACTTCTATACTGTTTAGGCTTATTTTCAGAGTACCTATGTATTGTACAGCATTAAGGCATCATTACCTTAGTTCGCTAGTAAAAAAAAAATTAAGACCCTTATAGTTTGAGCTTATCCTACTGCTAGAAGTACCTACTACCTGCTCATAACAACTAGTAAATAGGTTGTGCTAGTAAATAGGTTTATTTTATGTATGTTAGATTAAGGTATATATTCATATGGGCCGTAGTTCTTAAGTATTTTACATCTTGTACTAGACTAATGTTGCCTGAAATAAATGATTTTATTTAATTTTTATTATTTTTTTATAACAAAACAAAGTGAGATTCATGTTTCATTCACCAGTTTTGTAATATTGAACTCCTTACATTATTCATACTTACATGTTGTCCGTCTGTTGCGCAGTAGAATCAGTTTTCTCATGTTTCTATTTGACTATCAAATTGTTGTTTTGCAAGTAACAAGAATATCTACCTACCTGCTTCCTTCTACTACTACATACTCAAAAACGTAACTTTAAGCATTTAGGGGTGATGCATTTCAAATAAAAGTGCTAGGATTAGGTTAGCCAAAAGGAGAACAGACTGCACTCCAAACAAGCATAGCGATATCTGTAGTTTTATATTGTCTTATCTATTAGCTCATCGGCCCGCTACCTCTCCATCACTTAACCCTTTTATAAGATCAAAATCAAATCCTATTTACTTATTTCCTTAGATTTAATTTTCTAAGTGCAATTATATCTATTGTAGATATAATTGCACTTAGAAAATTAAAACAGACTTTAAATCATGGGATGCTTTAGATTTCTGTTGATTCAATGTAGAATGAATCACAAAAGTAAAGAAAAGGGTGATGTGGTCACTGAGCGACAATGTCCCTAGTCTCTTGTTATAAATAAAAAAAAATAGAATCCTTAAGTTATTCGTTATATTTTGATGCCATCTAAGTCTACACAGCTTGGTGGGTTGGTGCGACATTACAGTGTATGAATATTGTATGCAGCCAACAGTGTTTTGTCAGCTTGCCAACTTTGGTGTGTAGACTCCATTACGCTAGCCTCATCCAGGCTTGCCCTGCGGTTTCATAAGCCATTTATATTTTATTTCAGTCTCTAGTATTCACTCGCAGAAACTACAGCAGCTCTGCAGGGACCAAGCTATACATTGATGGCCAATATGTTGACTCGAAAACAAATAAATGGATTGAACTCACAAACCCGGCTACAAATGAAGTGATTGGAAGGTATGTGCTTTTGAAATTACTAGGTACTCAGAATTCATATTAATTAGTCACAATGCACATGTTAAACAAACAATACGACAACTGTGACATAATAAAATAAACTGCATTACAATTTTTACCCAATTTATTTTATTATAGAAGTATTAAAATTCTTCATCCCTGTCCGATCATACCCCACCATACCCTTATCTACCCTATCAATGCATATTTACGTATAATTCAATGAACAGTTAACTTGATATGTACCTTGTGAAAATGTTATTTAATTCCACTAAAGAGGTGCACCAAAGGCTTGATCATGAATAATAAATAACCTATAAACGAAAACAGAATATCATGCTACTTATAAAAGCAAATTGAATACACATGGCAAGTACATGTATGTAGATATCCTACTTTTTATTATTTATTACCTGTGGGTATAAATACGTAGGTTAATTTGTCACTATTGAGTACTTTAATAAGGAATACCTAAGGGCATGATTATTAAAGAAGGATGCATACGACCTATGTGGCGCGGCGGGCGTAGATCCGCCTGCCATGCAGGAGGTTGCAGATGTTTGTGCATTCTGCAAATATTTTTGCCGAACGTTATTGGTATTTTCTATGTATATTAAGAAATGTATATCTATTTAATTGTATCATGTTTCACAGTCACCCATAACACAAGCTATGCTTAGCTGGGGGCTAGATCATGCTAAGTGGATTGTCTTGTCCGGCATTTTTTATTTATTTAATTATATTAGGTAAGTATACAAACTAAAGGTTGATCATTCGAGTTGGCGCGAGATAAAAATATTTTTGTGGTATTTTTCTGCACTCTCCGAGTTTTAATACTAGCTGAAAAGTAATTTGGCGCAAATCGTTTTATATTACCTGTTAAACAAGATTCGCCAAGTGCGAGTGTAACTCGCGCGCCGAGGGTTTCAAACATTTGCCAATTATTTGGACAATCAATTTTCTGAAATATTTTAAAAAGTATGAAACTTACAGAAATTTCAAAAAGTGTTTTAAAAAGGCCAAAACGATACCTTTCATTTGATACCCCACATGGGTAGGTACCCCCTTTTGAAAAAAAATCCCCTTTTTTGACCATTTTTCAAAAACTATTATTATTACAGACTTCTCTATATTTTTCCTGTAAAATATAGATTGATATCTACAAACGCCTAATACATTGTACATGGATCGGTCTGCAATCTTCGGAGCTAGGGGGGGGGGGAATGGTCAATTTTTCGTCTTTTTTTGAAATATTTCAAAAAGTATGAAACTCACAGAAATTTCAAAAAGTGCTTTGAAATGGTCAAAACGATACCTTTCATTTGATACCCCACATAGGTAGGTACCCCCCCTTTTGAAAAAAAATTCTCCCCCTTTTTGACCATTTTTCAAAAACTATTATTATTACAGACTTCTCTATATTTTTCCTGTAAAATATAGATTGATATCTACAAACGCCTAGTACATTGTACATGGATCGGTCTGCAATCTTCGGAGCTAGGGGGGGGGGAATGGTCAATTTTTCGTCTTTTTTTGAAATATTTCAAAAAGTATGAAACTCACAGAAATTTCAAAAAGTGTTTTGAAATGGTCAAAACGATACCTTTCATTTGATACCCCACATAGGTAGGTACCCCCCCTTTTGAAAAAAAATTCCCCCCCTTTTTGACCATTTTTCAAAAACTATTATTATTACAGACTTCTCTATATTTTTCCTGTAAAATATAGATCGATATCTACAAACGCCTAGTACATTGTACGTGGATCGGTCTGCAATCTTCGGAGATAGGGGGGGGGGGGAAAGGTAAATTTTTCGACTATTTTTGAAATATTTCAAAAAGTATGAAACTTACAGAAATTTCAAAAAGTGTTTTGAAATGGTCAAAACGATACCTTTCATTTGATACCCCACATAGGCAGTTACCCCTCCTTTTGAAAAAAAATTCCCCCCCTTTTTGACCATTTTTCAAAAACTATTATTATTACAGACTTCTCTATATTTTTCCTGTAAAATATAGATTGATATCTACAAACGCCTAGTACATTGTACATGGATCGGTCTGCAATCTTCGGAGCTAGGGGGGGGGAATGGTCAATTTTTCGTCTTTTTTTGAAATATTTCAAAAAGTATGAAACTCAAAGAAATTTCAAAATGTGTTTTGAAATGGTCAAAACGATACCTTTCATTTGATACCTCACATAGGTAGGTACCCCCCCTTTTGAAAAAAAAATCCCCCCCTTTTTGACCATTTTTCAAAAACTATTATTATTACAGACTTCTCTATATTTTTCCTGTAAAATATAGATCGATATCTACAAACGCCTCATACATTGTACGTGGATCGGTCTGCAATCTTCGGAGATAGGGGGGGGGGAAAGGTCAATTTTTCGACTATTTTTGAAATATTTCAAAAAGTATGAAACTTACAGAAATTTCAAAAAGTGTTTTGAAATGGTCAAAACGATACCTTTCATTTGATACCCCACATAGGCAGGTACCCCTCCTTTTGAAAAAAATTTCCCCCCCTTTTTGACCATTTTTCAAAAACTATTATTATTACAGAATTCTCTATATTTTTCCTGTAAAATATAGATTTATGTCTACAAACCCCTAATACATTGTACATGGATCGGTCTGCAATCTTCGGAGCTAGGGGGGGGGGAATGGTCAATTTTTCGACTTTTTTTGAAATATTTCAAAAAGTATGAAATTTACAGAAATTTCAAAAAGTGTTTTGAAATGTACAAAACGATACCTTTCATTTGATACCCCATTTGTCTTCCTAGGTCTCTTTTGAAATTTCAACATCAAAATTTGTACTGAAAATATTCATTTTCATTTTTCATTTATTTATATATTTTTTTCTTAAAATCAGTAATGGCGCACGAAATGTATCATTATTTCAAATTTCAAGTTAATAGCTGCAGTAGTTACTGAGATATTCAAGAAAGAGCGGGGACGGACAGAGCGAGACCATAAGGGTTTCAAAACCGATGTTTGAAACCCTAAAAACTAACTTCGATTTATTGGTATTTTAGAAGCATTTGGGAAAATAAAGGATTTTGGGATGATTTCAACACTGGTTCATAAAATATTGTTATAGTAGGTATTTGCGGCAAATAAGATTTCAGTTAGTAAGAAAAAAAAAATTGTGCCAACTCAAAACGATTAACCATATAAGCAGAAGCTGGTATTAAACAAAATGTAAAAATACAGTTATTGTGACATGAGAATTTCATGATGTAATTTGACAAGAGATCACTTCGGGGTCATATGCTGTTTTATCTCCTTCAAAATGATGATAGTGTGAAACCTATCATTATTTTTCCCGTGGCTTTGCTCACTGGTAGGTACCTAATACATGTGCTAATTCAATGTTTATAGTATTTTAGGCAGTTGAATTGAGAGTAAAGGCTGTAACATTATTTCATCTGTGGTAAAGGGAAGCGTAAAGAAATAATTTGCGGTCTTTTGAAAAATATATTATACCGACTTCAAATTCTGAATCATCAAATAAAACCATCTGACAGACAGACAGGATGCTTAGTCTTAGTAAAATGATATATTGGAACCCTTCGCGTTGAAATCCTTAACAAAATTATCAGTCCAAAATCGGTCGTCCTTCGATTTATCCGCTACCCGTAAACGTTGTAACGGCCGTTGCCATAGAAACCATTGGACCAGTGATTGTGAAAATTATCATGTGATGATGTTTTAGATAGGTACGTTTTACGGTGCACATATAAATTCCTCGAGAATCTAACTTGAATCATCAAAATCCAAATTGGCGAAGATATCACCAAAATGGTTGTATACAGTCGTGGTTTTTCAAAAGTATTAAGGTACCTATGTTGTTATTTAGGCTTCACGGGATAAATTCTAATCCCTCGGGAATAGAATTTTCATAAGCCCGATCCGGGATCATTCTGTATCTATATGCAATAGCAAAAGAAAGTTCACTGTCCCTCCATAATTGACGGAGAAATCTATGAACATACACAAAAAATACAAACAGATGAACATAAAACAATTACCTCTTTGAAATCGGTAACAAAGTATAAAGATCATCGCACTGACAAATAACACACACTTTTTTATCTCCTTCCTTAGCAAAGAAGTAAAGATAAGATACCGATAATGTTTAGCAAACTGTGTAATGTCAGCATAGGAACAAAGCCTATTGTGTGGTATTTTTATCTTTTATCATACTTTATTTATTACAAATCTGTGCAGAATTTCATAACACATTTCCGCCATTAAACCTTGTTTACCACTTACATCAAATCAGTGATTGTGGCTTTTATCTTGTTATTGTCACAAATATTCACTCAAAGTAGTTTTTTTAATAATAAAATCATTTATTCATATAATTTTTAAATAAATAAATAATGCTGGACAATTCACACAGCATTATCTAGCCCCAAGCTAAGCAGAGCTTGTGTTATGGGTACTAGATAACTGATATACATAATATAATACAATACACAAATAGATATTTTTTATTATACATAGAAAACGACCATACACCCTGAACAAATGTCTGCAGATCGTACACACATTTGTCCCGAGGCGGGAATCGAACCCACAACCTCCTGCGTCGCAGGCAGACCTCGCCCACCGCGCCACAGAGGTCGTCAAACACATACATTTTTTTTTGTTTAACATCAATTAATGTACAATTGATATCTATTGAAACGATGAAATCAACTTATTTATCTTTTTTTTAATATTTAATATTATTTTTATTCATTCCTATTCGAAGAGCAAATTTGAACGCTAGTTTCTAATGAGTAATTTGCGGGAACAGCAAACCAGGTTCTGAGATCCTTGCACCATTAGGCAGCTGTTCAATACCTACCCTATAGGTACCTCGTCACATCTCCAGCCTAAACAAATCCAGTGCTGGACATATATCTTCCTCTAATAGCGGCTTATTGTATTTTATCCCAACACACTATTTTTAAATAAATAATGCTGGACAATTCACACAGCATCATCTAGCCCCAAGATGAGTAGAGCTTGCAGCTTGTGTTATGGCTACAAATAACTGATTACATTTCAACTTCTTATTTCATGGCTGTTTGTGTCTGTGAACTGATATATTTAATACAAAGCAATATATAGATATTTTATGCATACCCAAATATTTGCAGATCGTACGAACATTTGTCCCAATGCGATACTACGTTTTTCCAACGTTTAATAAAGTGTACGCCCCATAGACGCCCTTCTTTTTCCCAGGCACTCGAACATACAGTTTGACTTGACTAAGCGCTTATACGTATGTAGGCCTGTAAAATACTTTGACTTCTGACTTCGTTTCCTTTGGCCTTATTATGTACACAATTCTTCTGTTTAAGATGTAAAAATATATCATCTCACAGCATCATGTAGCCCCACTAAGCAGAGCTTATGTTATTTTCTAGATACTTAATACAATACATAGAGTTTTCCATTTCTATCATGACTAAATACTTTTTATTCTACTCACGATATTGTAATATCATTTTCAGAGTTCCAGAAACAACAACAGAGGAATTAAACAGTGCATTGGAATCAGCTAAACGAGCATACAAATCATGGAGCCAGAGCACTGTGATGACCAGGCAGCAGCTTATGTTCAAGTAAGCTAACATCCGATCTCAATAGCCCTTCAGCAGTTGAAAATACTCCCAAATACGTATAGAAAATTCCTCTTGGCTTTTATTATACGGCTGGCGGCGATCAAGGAGTTAAAATGGCGGATGGGTTTTATCTTTACATTGCAGTATTGTGTTCATGGGATATAAAATGCCACTGACATACTGTTCTCTAAAAACGTAGTGTAGGACGCCCTCCTACCAGGTGGGATGACGATTTGCGAAAGACTGGCAGACGCTGGATGCGGCAAGCTGAAGACAGGGCGCTATGGCGCTCATTAGGGAAGGCCTATGTCCAGCAGTGGACTGGTATAGGCTGATGATGATGATACTGTTCTCTAGAATAGTGGTAACTAAACAGGCATGACTGATTTTAAAAAAACTTCTCGAAATAATTATGATTCTCGAGTGTTTTGTAATCTATGGCTCAGGTTTAATTTCGTTAATACATAATTTTGGTGATTTTAGTTACTTACATCATCCTTATTATCATAAGCATAAAGGATACTACAATTTAACAAAGTCCACGCAACGTCTTGTCAAGATCTATTTGATAAGCCATTCATAAAACCTAAATGTTAATATCCCGACGTTCAGTTTTTGTTTGGGAATTGCGTAGTTCCATGTCCACATGGTAGAGGCGCTGTTCCGCATCCCATACAAAACTGGAAAGTCGATATTATCGTCTAACCGAACTCGGGGTAAAGAGCAATAAAAATAATTAAGCCCTATAATCCTGTTGTATTTTCGATCACAATATTGACAAGAATGTCTCTAACAGTACTTATGTAATATTTTTTACATTTTAACTGGATAAAATAAGTTGTTACAAGCCTTGATAAAAACCACAAACGTTTCTAAACATTAGAACAATTTACAACGAAAATTTAATAATGTCCCAAAATTTTCGCCGTCCCAGGATTGCGAAAATTTTGTACCGAGATTTTTTGGGACATTATTACATTTTCTTAGAAAACTTCCCCAGTGCGGGTAACGCACTATAAAGCAAAAAGCTAAATTTCAACAATTCCTAACTAAGGTATTTAAAAGAAACTCTTAGAATAAAGCAACGCTATACCTCTCGTCAATCGTACTAAACGTAACTTTAGTCATTGATCAGAATTGGATAAAACTTCAATGCTTCCCCAGTAGATGGAGCTATCAGCGCTTGAGTCCGAAGTAGGTCCCAGAGTTTTCTCGACTCCTACTTAACTTGACCTCTTAGCGCAATTGACAACGCATTCCGTACTGTGGGAGGGTTGCGGGTTTAAGTCCCATCGAAGTCGATTTTTTTTGGGACACTATTAAATTTTCGTAGAAAATTCATATCTGTCTGTTATAGCCTGGTGCCTGCTGTATTAGCCTGTAAGTAGATAAGATATTTATATTTTTATCTGTTTTTGCTTCCAGATTTGCGCGCCTCCTGAGAGAAAACCAATCCAAGCTAGCGGCCAAGATCACAGAGGAGCAAGGCAAAACCATCGCCGATGCAGAGGGCGACGTGCTTAGAGGAATTCGTGAGTTTTGTATTTTTAATATATAAAAACGCTACAGCTTTAATAACGTTTTTGTATTATAGTGCGTAAGCCCTCGCATTCTGGTTAATCTCTAAGCAATTAAATAATTCCCCTCAGTACGGGTGTGCTATAACGCCTATAACGAACTAAGCCACAAAATATTAGGTTTCGTCGAAAATCTGAAGGTAGCGCCAACGGCGCTAGAGCCGTAAGAGGCCGAAATCTAATCGATAGACTTGCTTTAATAACATTATGCTACAATCAATTATAACAGTTTATTTCTTATTTATTAATTAATTCGTACCAATTTGACTATTAGTTATAATAATCACACGTCACTGTTATAAATGCGAAAATTTTGATGTTTAGATGTTTGGATGGATGTTTGTTACCTCTTCGCGCCATAACTACTATATATAGCTCTAAGCCTGGAATCAGACATAGGTTACTTTTATCCCATGAAACAGTTCTCATGGAATATAAATTACCTTTGAACATTTTCATAGAAACAACGCAGCCGAAGCCGCGAGCAGAAACTAGTAAATACAATTTTGACTTGTATATGAACTGATTTTGTAAGCGTAAAGAAATAAACTTATTAAAAAAAATCTATGCGAGCTATGGAGAGAGCTATGATCGTAGTTTCTCTGAAGGATAGGTAGGTTTCGCAGCGAATACATCCGATAGAGAACCAAAGTTATCGACACAGCTCAAAGGGTTAGCAAGCTGAAGTGGGCTGGCTATATCTCGAGAAGACCCGACAACCGCTGGGATAAACGTGTTCTTGAGTGAAGACCGCGACTCGGCAAACGCAGTGTAGGACAATCTCGAATGCGAAAGACTGCAGGCAGATGCTGGATGCGGCAAGCTGCAGACAGGGCGCTATGGCGCTTGTCCAGCTGCAGTGGACTAATATAGGCTGATGATGAGGAAACAAAAATCTACTTGAATAACTTTACCTTCGTATTACGCAGAATCCGTGGAGCACTGCTGCAGCATCACAAGCCTTCAGCTGGGAGACAGCATCCAGAACATCGCTAAAGACATGGACACGCACAGCTACAAGGTGCCTTTGGGAGTTGTAGGAGGTAAGATCATTTGTAGACATTCAAAAAGTAAGCTTAAGGGGGCGCAGAGCTACTATGCAGAACAAAAATGTAGAATCAAAAATGGCCTTTAACTCGTTACACTTAGATGCATATCATATTGCCGGCTTCAGATGATGACAGCTCACACTCGTTTGAAGCTTTTTGTCACTGTAAAGTGTATTTAAAGATAACAAGTTAAAGCCCATATATTTGAATGTCGTTTTGTGCTGCATGGTAGAGCTTAAGACGATACCCCGAGCCAAACTAGCGCCGCCACCTATTTTATCTTATTACTACCTATTTTATCGTTGAACAAAGGTAATTTTAAAATTTTAATGGGCGGTTTATGATATCTATTGAAAGATTTTTTTTAATACCTTTAATAGTTTTATTTTGTATAGTTTAGACAGATACGATGTTGCACTTTGTCGCCACCAAACTCAATTATCGCATCTCTGCCTAAACTCTACAAAATAAAACTATTACAGAGGCAATAAAAAAAGCTTATAATAGGTGTCACAAACTGCCCATTCAAAATTTCGAAATTACCTTTGTTCAACGAAATAATAAGATAAAATAGGTGGCGGCGCTAGTTTGGGTCGGGTAAGCGTCTTAACGCATGTTCCTTTCTGATCTCTATAAGAAAATACGAAAGAAACTTGTTAGTATAGTTTTTAGGAATCGGAATGATTATTATCGAAACCCGAAGCTACATGAAACTTAGTATAACAATATGAACGGCATGTAAGATTTGTTCAATATGAGATCAGTATAATATAAGAATCGGTCCTATCATAGGAAAGGTTATAAACAAATGCGAGTTAGGGTCTGAAGGTGGAACACCCCCAAATCGCAAAGAAAGCACTGCTCCACAGACACGGGGTCTGACCGAAATTTTCTGTCGGAAAGTTATTTACAGACCACCAGTCACCAGCAGTCCAATCATTGTGAATGAAGACAGTTTGCGGGATATAGATTTCCATTACGTTTTGATTTTTTAAATTTGTATTAGCGCCATCTAGCATATTTCTTTTGACGTTCTCAGTGAAGCCATCTTGAATTGTTCTAATGATTTTCTATCGCCGTTGTCTATCTATCTTATATATCTTATTCATTTAGCGTTGGTCGGAGGGCGCACCTAAATTCATTATAATATGAGTTTTGCTGAAGTAAAGAAACTATTTTATTTGTAACATGTAGACCTGTCTAGGTTCTATTTATATACTTTTATTGTACATTAGATTTAATTATGTCCTTGCCGGAGTACTATAGTGCGGGACTCTAGAATTTTATGTCGCGCACGTTTGGCGGGAGCAAAAAGTTTTGGAAATCTATTTGCAACGTGTTATTTTTGTAGCGCTTTTTGTGGTTTCGCGTGAATAAACATTTGCGCAGAACGCCCCCCCCCCTACTTTCGCCGAGCGCTATTAACTCGTAACGAGACCTGTAGCTATGTGTATTTTCATGGTAGGTCAAACGACAAAAATATTTTACTCCGAATCCGCCATAAAACATCGCCTCTTCCGTATTCGGAACATTTAAAAAAAACCATTTGAAAATCGCACGTATTTATTGCCATATTTGGGTTTACAATTTGAATTTACTATATAGTAATTTTGAAGATTCTAAAACAATAATTTACGTAGGTTTGGTATAATGTAATTCGTGTTACCGTATAAATGCAAGTAAAATAAATAAACAAATAAAAATAAATAAAGCACTATTTAAACTCGGGAAAAGGTGCAATTCCTACCTAGCATGTTTTGAGGCCCAAATGACACGCTAGATAGTAATTGGACACTTTCTCGTCTAGGTGTACAATGTCCTATTGTAAGGGTAAATAGAAGGTAAAAAGTATTTAAATATAAATAAATGTCTAAAAGTTTAGTTAATCATTACCTTTTAATTAAATGAAAATGTTTTCTCCATCCAGGTGTAGCAGCATTCAACTTCCCCGTGATGATTCCCCTCTGGATGTTCCCCCCTGCGCTCGTGACTGGCAACACCTGCATCCTAAAGCCTTCAGAACAGGATCCTGGGGCGACCCTCATGATGATGGATCTTTTGGAGCAGGCTGGCGCGCCCCCTGGCGTCGTCAACGTGAGTTACGGAGTGTATTTTAGTCCACTGCTGGACGTTTATGTTCCCCAATGAGCGTCATCATAGCGCTCTGTGGTTCGCCGCATACTCAGTGCTTCGATTGACATAGGCCTGCCCCATTCAGCGTTATGGCGTCCTGTCTTCAGCTTGCCGCATTCAACATGACGACCTCTGTGGCGCGGTGGGCGAAGGTCTGCCGCGACGCAGGAGGTTGTGGGTTCGATTCCCACCTCGGGACAAATGTATATACGATCTGCAGACATTTGTACAGAGTGCTCTGGTCGTTGTGTATCATCATCATCATGACGATGATGATATGCTATGATGCTCTGGTCGTTGTGTATGTATAAAAAAATCTATCTATGTATTGTATTGCTCTGCTTAGCTCGGGGAATATAGATAATGCAGTGTGAATTGACCAGCATTGTCATTATAATTTTTTTAAATAAGCGCGCGAAGAGAAAAATGATTATTTTAATTGAAATTGTTTTTAATAATTTATCCAGGTAGTGCACGGAACTCACGATGTGGTAAACTTCATCTGTGACCAGCCTGACATTAAGGCGGTGTCGTTCGTGGGAGGCGATGCGGCCGGCAAACATATTTATAGCAGGGCGTCCGCTGCAGGTACTAACATTTATTGTTAAGGGTTACTACCTCAAATCAACTCCGACAGCAGATCTCCATGTCTTCAAAACGACTAAATATTTAACTTTGTAGTTTATATATGGTACAGTTCAGGACTTATTCTATCGATTATATTATGTTTCGAAAATATGATTTCATAAAATTTTCTCGAAAGAAAAAATCGCAAAGTTACCAAATTTTTTTTACTAAAACCTTAATTTCTCAATAAATACAGAAGTTAAGATCTTGATAATAAGCATGGTATAGTTAAGCAAAAAGAACATTCATGTAGTAGAATGTTTTTTTCGGTTTTTCAAATAATGTCCTAATTAATACATAATAAGTAAATCTTGATATTTGTGCTTGCATTGCTGTGCCCTGTCCCGCTCCTATAAACGCGAAATCCTATGTCTATCCTTGTCACAAAAATTTGAAGATGTATAAGGCCCTAATTCATATAATATTAAATTCTGCAATAGCCAGCAAATGTAAACGCTACGCTGCGGAGTAAAGGTTCTCGAGTGGCGGCCGCGATGCAACGCGAAACGGAGTGTTGGGAGACCATCAACTCGATGGACCGACGACATCTTAGCGGTCGCAGGGAGTCGATGGATGGAGGCGGCTCATTACCGCTCTTTGTGGTTTTGTATGGGGGAGGCCTATGTCCAGCTGTGGACTTGTATAGGCTGGTATAATGTTAATATTATATTATACGATCCCAGTATAATTTTTTATGAAGGAACCGAAGGTTAATGTTTTGTCTTCCGAAATATTGATACGGCCACGTGTTTACTGTTTGTATGCAATTATGAATCATCCGTGGTCTAGTTTGAGATGATATAGACCCTTAAATACTTGTTACTTCTAGGCAAGCGCGTCCAAAGCAACATGGGTGCTAAGAACCACGGGGTGATAATGGCGGATGCTAACAAGGAGCACACGCTGAACCAACTCGCGGGCGCGGCCTTCGGGGCGGCCGGACAAAGGTGTATGGCACTCAGCACTGCTATATTTGTTGGTAAGTTATGTGTATACAAACGTAGTGTAGGACGCCCTCCGACCAGGTGGGATGATAATTTGCGAAATGCTGGCAGATGCTGGATGCGGCAAGCTGAAGACGGCGCTATGGCGCTTATTAGAGGAGGCCTATGTCCAGCAGTGGACTGATATAGAATGATGATGATGATGACATTACTCACCAACTGTTGTTGATGTTTATTATTGTTTTTTTTTTAATTTTCCATATCTTTTAAAGATCTTTCTTGGGGACAAATCATCTGAAGAAAAAAAAACAATTATTTCAGACTTTAAAATGTAAAGAAAATTGCGGGTTGTTGTATTTTTTTCGATAATGCTCCCAATAAAAACTAACTCGCAGTGTCTTCAGTTATTAAGTGATGATCAAAAATCAAATCATTAGGTAAATATCCCGTTATAAATTACAATAATTCTTACTAAACATATTAATTTTCCATAGGTGAAGCAAAAGATTGGATCCCTGACTTAGTGGCTCGCGCTAAGGACCTGAAGGTTAACGCGGGTCATGTCCCCGGCACAGACGTGGGGCCTGTCATTTCTGTCAAAGCTAAGGAGAGGATACACAGGCTGGTCGATTCTGGTGAGTAATGTACTGTTGATAGTGTTATAATAGCTTATATTGTTAGGTAAGAGTCACGTTATGACCTATGAATGTAATTATTTTATTATTGTGAAATCAAATAATTTTTATGTTCCTAATTCCTAATTTATTTTGACTCGTTATTATTTATTACAAACCATTAAATTTTGTTTTTAATCATGATATTATTTGAAATTATTTAAGGTTTTGTAAATAGCTCTAAAATAATGTAAAGTATTCGTATTTTTACCTAACTAACTATTGTTAAACTAAGAAATTGACTTGCCTGTTATGTAATATAACGTTATGGTAAATAAATGAAATCTGAAAATCTGAAATCTGATAAGATAAAAGGTCAACGCTGGTCATATAAGATCAACGCGGGTCATGTCCCCGGCACATACGTGGGGCCTGTCAACTGTGTCAAATCAAATTAAAATCAATTGCATTATTCCATAGTGATATAGTTTCCAGATTAATGTTTCATGGTGTACGCAATCTAATACTTTTGACAAGTTGCGAAAAACGCCTAAAGCATCTTGAGTAATGTACTGTTGATTGTATAAAAGGTCAAGTTCAACGCTGGTCATATAAGGTCAACGCGGGTCATGTCCCCGGCACATACGTCAACTGTCTCAATGCCCAGGAACGGGTACAGGCAGGATACACCTGAGAATAGGCTGTAAGACTATTTACCGGAAGTCAATGCTATTACTTATTGAATTTCAATATCATGGCGGCAAACGTAGAGCTTAAGTCATTTATAAGTTTTACACAAGGTTCAGTTCAAACTATTATTGATTTTTACTCTTCGCGTAACTTTTTTTATGGACTTGTGGAGGAATTTGTAGAGTATTTAAGGTCCCCCGACTTAATCACTTTTCCACTTCATATAAAAAAGTAAAGTACGTTCGTATGGGAGCTAAGAGGTTCGCCCCATCATAAGACGTTGAATTCATGGTCGCTTGGGACGGAACCCTATTAATAAGCCCACACTAGCAAGTGTGTGTGTTTTTTGCCTGGTTTCCAACTATTTATTTATTTTCAAATTTTCGGAAAACTTACAGCTAGAAAAATTACAAATTAAGAAGACTATTTTTAGTAAGCACATGAGAATACAGTACCTACTTAAGAGGGCTATTTACAGAGTTTCCACTACTAGCAAAATACATTTATATACTTATTATTCAGTAGTAATGGACGACAATAAACAAAAAACATAAATTACCAAACATGATACAAAGATAAACTAAACTAAAAAAAAAATGCATAGACACTTTGCACACACTTAAAATAAAACAAAAAAAAAAGTACCATGACTCAAGCTACATTTCAGTTGAAAGGTCCGAAAAGAATTTATCACATAATAGTCGTTTAAGTTTGATGGTTGACGTTATGAATAGATCAATATCAATATCTGCACTTGCCAGGTTGTTAAAAGAGGCACTTGCTCTAATGAAAAACGCGTTTTGTCTGTAGTTTGTTTTTACAATAGGAGTATGCAGCAGATTAGGTCTTCTCAACGCGGCCCTGTGAGTGCGTAGTCCAATAAGCTCCAACAACCCCTAGGAAGGCTATTGGAGATATTAAAATATTAGATGAATAATAGAAGGATATTAGAAAAGCTTTGATACTATTTTACACCATGCTGTTGATTGCTACATATCTCCGCTCAGAAGTGGCAAACGGCATGTAGTATGTCTCTGGCTCGCGGCCAATCGGAGTTCCCAGGCCCATAGATCACGCAAAGAGGCCGGCCACCGGGGGTTGTTTAGTGGGTCATCGAAGCTTTTCTTTGACATCCCCACGTAACCATGCCTTACTGCATATTAGCCTACATGCAGTATGGTATCTGTTTGCAGATTTTCCCCCTCGAAAACAAAAAAGAAGGTCAGTCAACTACCAGAATTGGAGAGGCTATTCTGATAATTTACTAAAGTTTTTCGTCTCTAATTTGTAGCAAATGCATTAAAAAAAATTAATTGTAAGCATGTTTAAGATCTAAGGATTCTTGTTATAGTGCTTACCCGAACTCTGGGCATCTCTAAGAAATGAAATAAGTTCCCAAAAATCGTCAAACGAACTAAATGTAACTTTAGTCTTTAAACATTGGAAACTTTAATATTTTCTCTGTAGGTGGAGCCACCGGCGCTACAGTCCGTAAGAGGTCCCAAAGATTTTCGACGAAAACCGACTGACACTTCGTGGCTTAGTTGGTTAGAGCACACCCGTACTAAGAGTGGGACGCGGGTTCGAGTCCCGCCGAAGTCGAAAATTTTTGGGAACTTACTTCGTGTTTAAGATCGTTCTAATATCAATTTATTTCCTAGGAGTGAAAGAAGGAGCAAAAATCGCCCTCGACGGCAGATCCGTCAAAGTATCCGGCTTCGAAAACGGCAACTTCGTCGGCCCTACCATCATCACACACGTGACTCCAACAATGGAATGCTACAAGGAAGAAATCTTCGGGCCTGTATTAGTCTGTCTGTTCGTGGATACACTAGACCAAGCCATACAAATGATAAACTCAAATCCCTACGGAAACGGAACTGCTGTTTTCACAACAAATGGCGCGACCGCTAGAAAGTTTGCGAACGAAATCGACGTAGGACAAGTTGGGGTAAATGTGCCCATACCGGTACCACTTTCTATGTTCTCTTTCTCTGGTACCAGAGGGTCGTTTTTGGGTACGAATCATTTCTGCGGTAAACAGGGTTTGGATTTCTTTACCGAGTTGAAAACTGTTGTTTCTTACTGGAGGCAGAGTGATGTTTCTCATGCTAAGGCTGCGGTTTCTATGCCTACTCAACAATAAGTTTTAAATTGTAGACTGTATTCTTGAGAGAACAGGTATCATTTTGCCATGTTATTTTAGGGTAAGGAAAACGTAATCGGTCGAGTTAGGTTAAGGATAATATTTATAGCATTTATTTTATCTTTCAAAATGTGCCAAAAGTCTTCCATTTGTGTGTTAAGGTGTATACAGGATCTTTATTTTTATAGCTATTATGTTCCAAATAAATTTTATTGTCTTTTAAAACGTGTTTTTAATAGTTTACTCCGCAAATACCTCTCTCAATAATAAGTTCACTGCTATGCCATAATTCTCATCTACACACTAATATTATAAAGAAGAAATATTTGTATTTTTGTATGTTACGAATAAACTTAAAACTACTGGACCGATTTCAAAAATTCTTTTGCTTTAGAACATTATCACTGTGTAACATAGCCTATAGAATATACCCGTGCGAAGCTGGGGCAGACCGCTAGTGTATGACAAATCAATGCCAGTAATATGTCAAAAAATGTGACTAAAAATGTCAATAAAGTCAAAAATATTTTTGTTGACGACCTCCGCTCAGTAAAGCCCAAGCATTGAATGAAACTAAATTCAATGTATTACAGTTTTTCTCTTATATTATAATGAAAACACTAGGATAGGTACATAATTACGGACGACCGATGTGGCGCGGTGGGCGAAGGTCTGCCTGCGACGCAGAAGGTTGCGGGTTCGATACATCCGACAGAGAACCAAGGTTATCGACATAGCTCAAAGGATTAGCAAGCTGAAATGGCAGTGGGCTGGCCATATTTCGAGAAGAACCGACTATCGCTGGGGTAAACGTGTTCTTGAGTGGAGACCGCGACTCGGCAAACGTAGTGTAGGATGCCCTCCGATCAGGTGGGATGACGATTTGCGAAAGACTGCTAGCAGATGCAGGATGCGGCAAGCTGAAGATAGGGCGCTATGGCGCTCATTAGGGGAGGCCTATTTCCAGCAGTGGACTGGTATAGGCTGATGATGATGAATGGGCAAAGCGACACTACCAATTCTGAAGTTAAATTGCACATATACATATTTAAAGGTACCTACATAATCTTATCAGAAAATAGCTAACTATTTCTTTTTCTGGGTGTTTTTCACCGAGGAAGTAGTACCTGTTTAATAATCAAAACTGTCGTATTTAAAATGTTAGTGTGATGTGATGTGTCAGTAGGAATAGTACATACATACCTAATATCTTAATTATGAGAACATCTTAGAGACTGAACCGATAACAAACAACATTTCATACAACCTCATTCAATACGTCCTTGCATCAAACATTGGTTTGAACATCTTTGTGTGCAGATTGTTATGCAATTCTTATGTCAACGCAGTAAGATCTAAAACATAAACAAAATCAACGCGGTAACATTGCAACCGGTTCCTTTGTCTAGTTACTGTAGGGCTACCAACTTATTCGATTCGGGCGGACAAAATTGGAACTAGGACTGCTTATTTCTGATTCTAAGCGAGGTTTAGACTAGCAATAAAACTTGGAGAAGTTGACTTCCGCAAGCTGATACCACTGTTTAAACAGGTGTGGCAAGCTAACTTCTGCAAGTTTTACAGCTTGCGACACTTGCTACAAGTTATATGTGTAAACGCAAAAAAACGGCCGCGGCAAGCAACTTCTGCAATTTTTTCAGCTTGCGAGGCTTGCGAGTTTAGATTTGCAATAAATTTTGCAGAAGGCGACTTCCGCTAGCAGTTACTACTGTGTAAACTGTTTTGGCAAGCTAACTTCTGCAAGTATTCCAACTTGCACAGACTTGTCGGAAGTCACACGTGTAAACGCTATTTTGACATCGCAGCAAGAACTTCTGGGTTTATTTGTTTGCAAAATAAAGTTTTGTATCTTGTACAAGATGTCAGTTAAAAAAGTATGGGCGCGAAATGAAATTGTGTAGCTAATAGAAAAGTATGAACACCTCAACAACTTTATAGTCGTCCACTGCTAGACGCAGGCCAAAGCTTCATCATCATTATCAGCCTATATTACACCACTGCTTTAGATAGGCCTCACATAATGAGCGTCATAGCGCCCTGTTTTCAGCTAACCGCATCCAGCATCTGCCAGCAGTTTTTCGAAAATCGTCATCCCACCTGGTCGGAGGGCGTCCTACACTACGTTTGCCGAGTTGCGGTCTCCATTCAAGAACACGTTTACCCCAACGGTTGTCGGTTCTTCTCGAGATATGGCCAGCCCACTGCCACTTCAGATTGCTAATGCTTTAAGCTATGTCGTATAACCTTAGAAAATATTAAAGCATTAAAGCTCTCTTAAATCTCGTCTTAAATCTGTGCTCAAGTAGGTATAACGATTTTGTATGACATAAGCGTTACTCAAGCATAGACCGAAGACTTAGCAAACTCTCACACCAAGGGCCATAAAATTTGATAGGCCTTTATAAAATTAATAAAATAGAGTTGCTCTAATTAAGTGAAAATTAGTTACTAAGTAGTTATATATAATGCTGGAAATCCACACAGCATCTTCAGGTTGTGTTATAAGGACAAGATAACTGATATAAGTAGGTACCTACCTACTTAATTGAATACAATACATTACCTACATAGATAGGTACCTTCCATTATGTTTTATTATAGAAAACACCCGGAACCATTTAACTGTTAACTAGAACGATTTTATCTGCAGTGCAGATGGTTTAAATAAACATTTTCCGAACCGAGGCGGGAAATCGAACCCGCGAACTCTTGCATCGCAAGTATTTTAATTTTAAACGTAGTTATTGTATACTCATAAATGTAAACAGTCTTGCAAGAACTTCTAAGCGAGATCTTGCAGGTGACTTCCGAAAGCGACTTGTGCTACAAAAATTGCAGGCAATCTAAACGGACCAGAGAATATTTGCCCAAGAAATCTCAGCAAGTCATTGCTAATCTAAACAATCGCGCAAGAACTTGCAAGGAAGATCTTGCGGGTCACTTGCGAAAGCGAATTGAGCTACAAATATTGCACGTAATGTAAACGAAGCAGCAAGTACTCGCTCAAGAAATTGCAGGAAGAACTTGCTAGTCTAAACCTCGCTTAAAGAAAACGTGCACACTAGCGCCAGTATTGAACCTAAGCGATAAATTGGTAGGTGAGTAACGATTCAAAAAGGTGTGTCTTCTTTAATATAAAGAACATTCAGTTTATGGCAGTTTGTAGCAGACCTCGTACGGAGTCGATTCTTGTTGTTAATTTCGCGCACTTTTGCTTTAATTTGTGAAGAGCTGGCCGTTAAAATACAGTACAATGTACTGCATGCGTTAACAATGATATAAAATTTGTCAATAGGTAGACTTATCTAATTGACGCATGGTAGGAAACAAATCGATACGTCCTGTTGTATAAATATTGTATTGTTTGATTTGGAAGCGGTTGTTTTGAGTGAATCATAAATAAACCGGCCAAGACTTCCTGCGTCTAGGGTTACTTCGTTGAGGACCGCGGAGGTAGATACACGCGTTATGTTGTTTATATTTTTCTTTCTCGTGACGGGTTGTGTGGGGTTGACGCCGCAATGCAGGAATGAAAGGGGTGAACCTGTTGATTGGTGAGTTTTTTTGATACTATTATTTTTACATAAGAAAGTTTTTAAAGTTAAAGTAACTACGCGATCTTCACACTTCTAATTATTCACAGGTAAGTATTAATCATTTATTAAGTATTTTTTAAATTACCACTAGTGGACAAAAAATTGAAGCGAATAAAATCAATAACATCATATTTCTTATTTGATAATAATGACTATTTATAAACCTGTTTATAGTATTAAATTTGACTTGTCTAAGTGCTTATTTTGTAAGCCTAAAGAAATAAAGTTATTGACTTTGATTATTTGTGTAATCATGTAAGTATTAATTTTTTAATAAGTATCTTTTAATATTTGGGCAATTAGTATCTAAATTAATCTCTCCGTATTTTTCGTCGATAAATATTTTCTCGCAAATAAACGCGATGATTATGCCTATGAATATAGTTATTTTAATGTAAGAGTTTTTTTCGAAAACCCTTTCAAGACGAACTTATGGATATTTATGAATAAGTTTATGATACAGTTTTGCTTTTGTGATCAGCAGTTTACAAAAATACCAGGTGCTAGTTATATACCACCAGACCACATGACCGTTTGTGATCAGCAGTTTACAAAAATACCAGGTGCTATATACCACCAGACCACATGACCGTTTGTGATCAGCAGTTTACAAAAATACCAGGTGCTATATACCACCAGACCACATGACCGTTTGTGATCAGCAGTTTACAAAAATACCAGGTGCTATATACCACCAGACCACATGACCGTTTGTGATCAGCAGTTTACAAAAATACCAGGTGCTATATACCACCAGACCACATGACCGTTTGTGATCAGCAGTTTACAAAAATACCAGGTGCTATATACCACCAGACCACATGACCGTTTGTGATCAGCAGTTTACAAAAATACCAGGTGCTATATACCACCAGACCACATGACCGTTTGTGATCAGCAGTTTACAAAAATACCAGGTGCTATATACCACCAGACCACATGACCGTTTGTGATCAGCAGTTTACAAAAATACCAGGTGCTATATACCACCAGACCACATGACCGTTTGTGATCAGCAGTTTACAAAAATACCAGGTGCTATATACCACCAGACCACATGACCGTTTGTGATCAGCAGTTTACAAAAATACCAGGTGCTATATACCACCAGACCACATGACCGTTTGTGATCAGCAGTTTACAAAAATACCAGGTGCTATATACCACCAGACCACATGACCGTTTGTGATCAGCAGTTTACAAAAATACCAGGTGCTATATACCACCAGACCACATGACCGTTTTCTTTACTATAGTTTGTTTCGTGTTGGTTTAAGAATAAATTTTGTTTTAAGGTGAAGTACGTTCGTAATTTCTAGACAAGGACGAGCGAACACCGCGCAGTGAAAGCGAGAATGGGACGCAAGAGCCGGCCCGCGCGCAATTTTACTGCTTTTTATTTATAAATTTGATATTGCTCTAAAATAATACTCTTTCGTAAAAAACTAAAACCATAATCCTCTAAAGTGTTTAGTTAAGTATTTTTTAGACGATATTTCATGCAAATATGTTAAGTAACTAGCAAATGAAACTGGTTTTCCGTAGTAAAAATTCAAAATTTAGAGGAAACTTTGCGATTTTTTTCTATCGAGTCAAGTTGAGTCAATCGTGTTTCGGCTCCCATAACTTACTAACAAAAATCCTAAGCTTTCGATGCTCATCAAAAAAGATTTAAAAAAATTGTGTTTTCTTGCCTTAAAATTGATTTTCCGTCTAGGCAAAACCTGAGTTTTGGGACCTACTTCACCTTAAGGATGATTTTTTTTCCGGCAGTTTACTAGGAACAAAACTAGTGGAATAGTTATTTATTCAACAAGTGGGTAAACGATTTTTTGCCGAGCTAGCGAAGTAGTCTAGCTAGAGTAGGTAGAGTCATGAGCGAATGGCTCTAAAGTAGACTGCTAAGAAAGAAAAAAAAATGACATAACCATACAATTTATCACAGCGAGAAAATATTTTGTTAAGTATTTAAAAAAGAGTTCAAATGTCAGAAACTCAGTTTGGTCAACAAACAGCGGGTTAAATTGTCTTAGGTCAACAACCATGGAGGGTTAGAATGCTAAACTCTTTCAAACCGCGAACGAACGAATTTATTCTTTTCTATGAAGGTTGAATATGGTCTGACCTCCTTGGATAAGCTTAAATGAGAGGATAGAACTCCCATTTAATGTACCTGTTAGTCGAGAGATCATTTAAAGATGGCGCTGTTCTGTCTTCTAGGCAGAAAAATGGTCTTCACAAGTTAAATTGTCAAGGTTCACGAGATAGTTTTAAAACAGATGCTTTACAAAAATTACAATGCAAAAGCAATATTCTGTCATAAACCTATCATGACTCAAGTCTGCGCTCAACCCTCAGGCTCAACCTAACACGAAAGATAAAAATAATTAAATGTAGATCCACATCATCATCAAGCCTATAATTGTCCACTGCTGGACATAGGCCTCCCCTAATGAGCGCCATAGCGCCCTGTCTTCAGCTTGCCGCATCCAGCATCTGCCAGCAGTCTTTCGCAAATCGTCATCCCACCTGGTCGGAGGGCGTCCTACGTCCCTGCGTTCCGTTTGCCGAGTCGCGGTCTCCACTCAAGAACACGTTTACCCCAGCGGTTGTCGGTTCTTCTCGACATATGGCCAGCCCACTGCCACTTCAGCTTGCTAATCCTTTGAGCTACAGATCCAGATGACATCTTGATATTATTTAGGTCTTACAATGATGCAGTTTTCAAAGGTATAATCGACGGCTTTTTGTTGTAAAGTCTTACAGGTTATTAAAAGTAAAATAAATACATTTTAGAATCGTACTTAATATTCTTCGTTGACCCATTTTTTCGACTAAAGCGTTGACCAGTTTCCTGTTATTTTTCCCTGTTATTAGTAATAACAAATAATTATTAATTAATTTTGTTTTTATAATTGAACCTTATTTATTACAACGTCCATAATTTTCTTTGTATTTATTTCCTTAACATTAATTAAAAATAATTATAATTAGTGATTACACGAAATTATCTCCTGTAGAACAATAAATACCGCAGAACTGCGATCCCCAACCCGCATGCCCAGCGTGGGGATTGTGGGCACTTCCCCCCAGTAGATAAAAGCTAATGAGGTCAGCAGTGGATCAAATATAGGCTGTTGAGGTGGTGAGGTGATTGCAGGCAGGTTATTAGTATTTTATTCGACGACAAATGTGGGCGAAGGTCAGCCTGCGATAGGTCGCGGGTTCGATTCCCGCCTGTGGAAAAATGTTTGTACCATCTGTATATATTTGTACCGGGTGTTCTGGGTATTTTATATGTACAATAAAATGTAGTGATCTATGTGATGTATTCTTTTAACTACAGTCATCTAGTACCCATTACACAAGCTCTGCTTAGCTTGGGGCTAGATGATGCTGTGTGAATTGTCCAGCGTTATTAGTACTATAAAAATGTCAATTACGTTTTTCTTCAAATGAGTAAAGGATATTCCATTCGAAAACAAAACACAGTCACCAGCTTTTGTTCAGTAGGTACATTATGATACTAGTGCGGTAAGTTGAAAATTACAGCCGAGGCGATATTGCTACAAGAAAGCAGAGGCTGTTATTATCAAAGCGCATGTATGTCATACGACGTTTTATAACATATTTACGAGGAAATAAATAAAACTCGGACTTTCGAATAAATTTTCATCTGTTTGTAAGTATCTATTGGTCGATTTTTCGGGCAAGAGGCTTAGAGTAGCCTTTTTCGCTGCCTCTGAGACTTCTGGCGGTGTTGAATTAATAAATTCATCATTACTTGACGACATTTTCAAGTAAAAACAATACAGCGAAAAGAATAAGCGCGAATAAATCGAATAATTTTTACTGTTCACAAATTAGCGATGCACGCGCATCAGCGCTTTTTTTAAAGGCAAAGGCACAAAAACAGCCAGTATTACTAATAAAGTAAATTAATATTTTTGTGTTTTGTTACAGATAAATGGTTGTATTGTAATTTATGGTCAATATAAATTAAATTAAAGAATTAAATGTTTATTTATCATATTTAATTTCCTAAAGTTAATTTTATTCACAAAATGTTGACCACTTTTCTGACATAAAAACTCTTAGTTAAGATTTTAAAAAGTACCGTTCGTTTTAGACATATATTTTTTTACTACAGACCGAGCATCATGATAAACCGTGCGTTTTACATTACATTACAGCACTAGTACGTAATAAGATACATTACGGTATTGAAATTGGTGAAATAAGAGACCCTACGAGCAAATCTGTTATAAATATTATTACGCATCGTTCAATTATATTAGGTAATGTAAGAATTTAAACAAATCATCATAGTAAACATCTGTATGAAAACTGTAGTCAGTTTGTAAATAAAATTATTGCATAACTAAACAATTAATTGCAGATGAAATACATTGTTTACAAACATCGCTCGTTGAATACTAAAACAGAGCCTTGAGTCTGGGTGACGATGTATCGAGACATTCACGATGGCTCGGAATTAAATCGAGGCTCGGAATCGATAACCGATGCGCGCGAAATTCGGACGCTCTGAAGGTTATGTTCTTTTGAGCCTTCTTACTATGTCCGTGTTGTCGAGGAGCTGGATCGCCTCGACGTTCACATGATGATGAAGCCTATGTACATGAGGAATAAATAAATAAATAATGCTGGACAATTCACACAGCATTATCTAGCCCCAAGCTAAGCAGAGCTTGTGTTATGGGTACTAGATAACAGATATACATAATACAACACAATACATAGATAGATATTTTTTATTATACATAGAAAACAATAATAATAATATTGTAGTACAGACATCTTTAGTTACCACAAGCGAATAAAGTAAAAAAATCAGTAGCACGAAAATGACTTAACCTGCCAGTGGCATCTATCGATGGAGCTCTCTTTATGTTTTAAGTATATTTTCTCCATTCTAGTATGGAATTCGTGAATTTGATGACTAAAAGTAAGTTCTTTTTTTTCAGGTTTTACATGTACAAACTACCACGCGAGAAGAACCACCTTAACCCCTTAGTGCGACGCGGCGTAGCCTACATGTACTTAACTCCTTCGAAACTAAGGGGAGGATGGATTATGTCAGATACGGCTATAAGCGATCCACGGTCGATGGTCGGACGGACTTTAGCGCCTTTGTATCAGGTAATAAGGATCATATTTCATCACTTGACCGATAAACTTGTAAAATACACTTCTCATTAAAAAAATCGAAACAGTTTTTGCAAGTAGGTACTATTCAGGCGGAATTTAAATAAAAAATAGGGTCGATATCATAAAAAAACGATTATGTACCACAGTTCCAAATAAAATATTAAATAAAAATCAAGAATGACGGGACAGATTTTCTTTTTTTTTTGCTTTGTTGGATTTCTCTTATTCCGGAAAAGGATGAGAAGTATTAAAAAAACATTGGAAAATTGACGAAAAAATAACTACCCGTGCGAAGCCGGGGCGGACCGCTAGTATGTACCTATATATAAATGAATTATTTCAGGATAAGAACATAATCTCTCTGATATACAACGACCAACCGCCTGCAGCCGAGAATCAACCGGACATCCTGCAATCTGTTGCCGACATGTACTCCAAGAGCAAAAGAGGTACCTACGCCCTTTAATCTGTCAGTATCACTATAATCTACCAGTTATCGTTCCCTGAGATATATAATTATGAAAGATGTTTCTATAATAACCACTATCAAATTGCAAAATGAATCCTATGATAACAGTTATCTGTCAAAGGAAAAATCAGGGATAAGGCAACAACGGCTTCTAGCCTATAGCTACTACCGATAGTGCCTTTCTATTTTATGCCATTCACTTCAATCCTGCGCTATTCTACGCCAGTATATGTAATATGTTTATCATATAAATGATCTTATTATTGCCTAACCCCTGATTTTTCCTTTGACAGATAATTGTTAATTAAGTAATATTTATTGCAATTCGATAGCGTTGTAGTATGTTCTTCATGCACAATATCCCGGTATTCACATTTGTTCAGGTTGTTCTGGTCGTTTTCTATGTATAATAAAAAAATATCTATCAATGTATTGTGTTGTATTACGTATATCAGTTATCTAGTAGGTAGGTACCCATAACACAAGCTCTATTTAGCTTGGGGCTAGGTTGTGCTGTGTGAATTGTCCAACATTTTTTTTTTTTATTATTTTTATTTACCCTATTAAATGTCATTCTCCGATATAAAATCGTTCTCTTGCCAAACTACATTTAAATCCGTTAAGTTGTCGTCAAAATGTTACACAGGCATGCAGTAGGTAAAAGCTACTTTCAAATTAAGATTTTATGTATTTTTTTTAAACTGATGGACAAGTTTTTGCTGAGGGCTTAGAGACTAGGTACGATGTTATCGATGGTTGTGGGATGTCTTGAGCTCCAATCTGACGTTTCTTATAAAAACTATGAACGAATGGATGGATGGAATGCCTGTCCTTTCACAAATATTAATTTCAATTTATTTTGTTATTTTGGTGAACAAACACGTACACTCCTTTATTGATTGAGACTGATTTGTTTGGTATTTACTACAATTTCTCGCTCTTTTCCCCAGGTCAAAGTCAGAATGGAATAAAGAAATACAAGAAGTTCAAACTGGGCGATAAATATTACGACGATTACGATCTTGCAGAGATGTGCAAAATGCACTCTAAGTTCATGAAGACTAGAGTCGACAATGGACACACGAAAGGAGTTATCTTAGGAGACAAGTTCACTTCGCTCTGGCTGGTCCATTCTGTGCCTAGGTTCCCACCGCTTCCAGATCGTAAGTTAAACATCCTCATCCTCATCAGCCTATAATGGTCCACTACTGGACGCAGGCCTCCTTCCAACTGAATCGACATTATTTTACAAATACTGGTTACAAACAGAATCAAAACTGATTTCTAAATTTGAAATTCCAGCAATCAACAGCCTGAA
This sequence comes from Eupithecia vulgata, assembly GCA_946478455.1. Lineage (NCBI taxonomy): Eukaryota > Metazoa > Arthropoda > Insecta > Lepidoptera > Geometridae > Eupithecia > Eupithecia vulgata. The sequence goes on from OX297874.1 coordinate 3,457,426, forward strand.
CACATCATCATACGACTACCCAACAACCGGTATGAAGTACGGCCAATCCTTCCTCTGCGTGTCAGTCCAAACGTCCACCTTGAATCAAATCGCGACGCAGCTGAAGTACAACGAGCCGTTGATCGTGCACTCGCATATACCGCAGGAGTTTGAGAACGAGCTGCCGAATTTGATGGACGTGGTGCGGAATAAGACTATCGATGTTTCTCCCTGGTAAGTGTCTTCAAAAATCATGGTTATTATCTTAACCATCATCATCAGCCTATACCAGTCCACTGCTAGACATAGGCCTCCCCTAATGGCTTCTAATGGCTCTTCAGCTTGCCAAGCTTTAACCAAATCGTGACGCAGCTGAAGTACAAAAGCCGTTGATCGTGCACTCGAATATACCGGAGAAGTTTGAGATTGAGCTGTCGAATTTAATAACGTGCAGTCCGGTATAAGACTTTCGATGTTTCTCCCTGGTAAGTGTCTTGAAATATCATGGTTATTATGTTAACCAAATCGCGAAGCAGCTGAAGTACAAAAGCTGTTGATCGTGCACTCGCATACACCGGAGGAGTTTGTGAACGAGATGTCGAATTTTATGTACGTGGTCCGGAATAAGACTATTGATGTTTCTCCCTGGTAAGTGTCTTAAAAAATAACGGTTACCTAATTATCCTGACCAAATCGCAACGCAGCTGAAGTACAAAAGCTGTTGATCGTGCACTCGCATATACCGGAGGAGTTTGAGATCGAGCTGCCAAATTTCATGGACGTGGTCCGGAATAAGACTATCGATGTTTCTCCTTGGTAAATGTCTTCAAAAATCATGGTTATTATCTTAACCAAGTAATAACCAAATTGTCATGCAGCTGTAGTTAAAAGCCGTCGATCGTGCACTCGCATATACCGGAGGAGTTTGAGAACGAGCTGTCGAATTTGATGGACGTGGTCCGGAATAAGTGGAATAAGGGGTTGCCGAATAGCCCGTACCGGGTACTCATCAGTAAAGTGTATGGGCAAGTTCGATAGCTTTCACAATTTACACACACTTCGCCCCCAGGTACCATGGGTCGTATGAGTAGGCACTAAAACTATAAAGGTACAAATATTTTGCCTTGGTTAGTATTCACACATATTTACGACTTTCTTGACCACTTTTCTTCATAAAAATGTTGTTTTTCTGTGAAAACGGATTGACATGTATGAGTCTGTAACTTCTATCTATGCTAGATTTTATTTATACTAGGCGTAGGTACCTACTACACATGTAACATGAGAATAAATAGGTACATTGCGATCCTACCACGTGTCTTAAATGTAATTTACTTATCATCGGCCTCGTTATATGAGACTTCTCAGCTTTATAAGGCACGGAGCATAACTTTAGCAACTCTATTAAGAGTATCTACACTCGAGAGCAATGAATCCGGGTCACTCAAAGAATCCAAAAAATCTCGGAAAGTAAGAATGCTAGGTTAATGCAATAAATTGTATTTAATAGACAATTTAATACTCCTTAAATGAAAGAAAAAAAAATATGAGTCACCATACATTTTATTTACACAAAATTACATAAAGAAAAAAAACTGCTGATCTCTCCTTAAAACAAAAATAGGAAACATGAAATTTTTGAACTTTATGACGATTTTCTTGAATTTCAATACTTCGTATTACCTCCTCGTGCTTCCATTACTGCGTTTACGCGGTTTGGCATGCTGTACACCAAGTTCCTTATACGATTTTGGGGAATATTCTCCCATTCCTCTGTGAGAGCAATTTTGAGCTCAGGAAGCGTGATTGGGGGAGGGTTTCGTTGTTTTACGCATCTCCCTAGCTCGTCCCAAGCATGCTCGATCGGGTTGATATCCGGGCTGCGCGCTGGCCACTCCATACAAGTAATGTTCATCTCTTGAAGGTAGTCATTCACAATCCTACCTGTATGAGGTCGGGCATTGTCATGCATAAATATAGCATCCTCACCCAAATTGACCATAAATGGACCAACGTGTTCGTTGAGGATTTCTTCCACATATCTTACGCTAGTTAAAGAGCCGTTTTCTATGATCACCAGCTCTGTGCGACTTTCAGAGGAAATTCCGGCCCACACAAGTACAGACCCACCACCGTAGGCTACTTTTTCTTCGATGCATGCTTGCTTGAATCTTTCCCCTGGTCTTCTATACACTCTGTGTCTTCCATCGTGCTTGTAGAGCATAAATTTTGATTCGTCGGAGAACATAACTTTCTTAACCTAGCATTCTTACTTTCCGAGATTTTTTGGATTCTTTGAGTGACCCGGATTCATTGCTCTCGAGTGTAGATCAGGCGAGTCATAAAAGTATCAGGTCATGGACATGTGAGCGATTTGCACATAAAATTTATATGGTACGTTTTACTGTTACAAAAACTTCAGTAAAGTTAAAGTCTATAACTGAAAATAGATTACGGCCTCCGAGACTTCAGATCGCTAAATACAGGTCTTTTGCCGTTAGTCTAGTCGACGTCACAAACGAAAAAAACAAAAAAAAAATATCCTTAAATATACTTTTTATTCATGGTTTGGACTTTGGTTTTGACTTCGGCTCGGCTGTGGAACATTTGTTGTTAAAAAAGCCCCATCATCTTTAGGTAACATTAATACTAACCTAGTTTTTTTTTACTAGTATATTTTTAGAAACAATTATTTCTGATTCCTGTTACAAGGTTTGGGGGAGACTGGCTGTGGAGTATTAACGCCCTCTGTGGCGCGGTGTTCGAAGGTCCGCCTGCGATGCAGGAGGTTGCGTGTTCGATTCCCGCCTTGGAACAAATGTTTGTACGATCTACAGATACCTATTTGTTCCGGATGTTCTGGTTTTCTATGTATAAAAAAAATATCTATGTATTATATTATAGTATTTAAGTATATCAGTTATCTAGTACCCATAACACAAGCTCTGCTTAACTTGAGGCTAATGCTGTGTGAATGGTTCGGTTCATTATTTCATTATTTGTGGTTAAAAAAGTTATAAATACCATTAAGCCCACCATAAGTCCTGAACTCTTTTGTTTCCAGGTACCACATAGAAAGCTTCGAGACTCTAGTCGGCAGAAAGTTCCTGTCCTTCGCTAAGAGTGCAATGTTCAATGACGATTTATACAGCGGGTTAGTCGCCGAGGTGTTACAGTCAGATCTACTGGTAGAATCCTGGACAAATGGACCGGGCACTCTGGACTCTGAGTGCAGTCGAAACTTTCAGTACGTATTGCAAGGAGATAAAGTCTATAATAGTCTCTAGCTAGATGTTAGGGAATGTCTAGAAAGTGCGCTTGAAGCTAAGGTAGGAACATCACTTGTTCAGATCCAAGAGGATTTCGTGTTCAAATGAGTGGGGTAGAGCATGCGTTTTTGGGACGGCAAGAAGCAGAAATCAAGCTTTTGTTTATTTACAAGAGAACTACAGAACTTAATATGAAGAAACTGGTTCAAGGAACCAAATAATTAGTAATATTAGAATAGAATAGAATATGAATTTATTTGTTAAAAGACTTACACATACTAAACTTAGACTAAAATACATACTCGTAGTGTAGGCCCAGTAAGAAAATGGCTCTGCCTCAGCATGTGTTGGATGACTAGCAAGCTAGCAACCAACGCTGGTCTTCCGTCAGAGCCACATGTTGGCTTTACGGACTAACTACTCAAACAGACAAGAAAAACGGAACCTACGAATCAAAACACAACTCATTTTAATAGACCCCAGGGTTTCTGAGATCTCGGCCAAATTATTTGCGAAACTGTGCACTTTCATGAGTATTTTTTTATCGTATTCTTTTTTCTCTACAATGTTTTCACATTCAAGGAAAAAAAGAAAAAAATGATGAATTTTATGTTATTTGAGTTTTTACCACGGGGATCCCGTGAGTCTTAAGATCTAGGCCTGGTTTAACAACCAAATACGTTAGGTTCGCCTCTCATATTACTAGTTCACTAACCCCCTCATTTTATAACAGAGTACGGAACATAGAACGGCTGAAGTTCCCCATAGCCAAGATGTCGTTCACCTCACACAACGACCACTCCAAGTGGGCGGTGGCGGTGGCTCACAAGATGCACAACAGTCAAGACACAAAAGTAGCTGATTATTGGGTCTGCGTTGGAGATATAAATCGGGCGGTAAGTAGTTTTTTATGCTGGACGCGGCAAGCTGAAGACAGGGCGCTATGGCGCTCATTAGGGGAGGCCTATATCCAGCAGTGGACTGGTATAGGCTGATGATGATGATGAAGTAGTTTTTTACACCCTAGTATGCTCGTAAAACAGACTATAAAATTCATGTAGCCCAAATCAAAAGGAAGTTATTATAGTCCTGCTAAAAACTCTAAATTCTCGGTGTGAGCTGACCAATACGGTGCGAAAAACTTTACCAATCTTATTTACTAATAACATTGAGGTAGCTCAATTGATCGATATCAATAAATACCAGTCGGAAGCGTTCCAAAGACGCTGTCTGCATTGCCCCGCTTTATGTATTTGAAGGATAGGATTCGCAACGAATACATCCGACAGAAATCAAAGGTTATCGACATAGCTCAAAGGATTAGCAAGCTGAAGTGGCAGTGGGCCGGTCATATCTCAACAAGAACCGACAACCGCTGGGGTAAACGTGTTCTTGAGTGAAGACCGCGACTCGGCAAACGTAGTGTAGGACGCCCTCCGACCAGGTGGGATGACGATTTACGAAAGACTGCTGGCAGATGTTGGATGCGGCAAGCGCTCATTAGGGGAGGCCTATTTCCAGCAGTGGACTAATAAAGGCTGATGATGATGATGTATTTGAACCTTTTACGAAGCCTTTGTTTTATCCCACAGTTACCACAAGAGTCCCGTGGCGGCGGCACGGTCTGCACATCAGGGCCTATACTCTGGGGCAACTTCGCGCATCTCATCGAGTCCGTGCAGACGTGCAACCAGTGAACTGACTTAACGTGACGTGTGACAGAGTCGGGTCCTTTGTAAATATACGGTAGAGGACTAGCACCGACTGGATTGAACAATGTTGATTTCTAACAATAAGTCGGCTTTCGTAATGTCCAACGGGTCCATACTCCGATGACATTTTTAACCGACAAAATGAAAAATAAAAGAGAAGTTGTTCTCTGTTCGGATTTCGGATGTATGTATTTTTTTTGTATGTTCGTCGATTTCTCCGTTTTTTAGGGACTGATTTGGAAAATTCTTCCGCTTTTATATGAAGGACTATGTCGAGGTAGTCGTATAAAAAAATATTCCCAAGGGATAAGTATTGGGCCCGAAAATTTTAAAAATGTTAATACTGTGTACAGTGTTAATACTGCGATATTTGAAGTAGGTTTTTTTTTCTCGGCCAATGCTTAAAAACCACTGATTAAATAATTTTATTAATTAATTACATACCCAAATAATAAAATTATAATTAAAACCAATTATTAATAATGATTACCCCTAATTATTTGAAGTGGTTCATCGTTCAGAGCTCCATACATTTTGCATTGGAAGCAAGTCAACTTCGTCTCTCGCGGTACCTCGGACGACCAATAGGCCTCCGGCCACTTGGGCGGCCCATAGTACGCTCTGCTAGCTACTCGCTCCTCCCCCATGCGGACTAAATACCCGAGCTATCAGAGTCTCGATGATTTGGTTTTTCCTATGATGTTTGGCTCTTACACTAGATCTTAATTTTTTTTATTTTTCCGAAGTCTCCAGCGGCCATCTTCCAGCCCCTTCGTCTTTGTATTTCGAAACTAGACCCTTTATTGCTATGAAATTTGCATACCTACATAATCGGATAAAAAATACCTACATAATATTTGGACCGTTTCAGCTTTTCAAAATACATAAACGTCAATGAGAGCGAAAATTTATTTCAATTTATTTTCAAGCGATTTTATTTTAGTCGCTCTCGTTTAGTGATGATTTTGTTTTTTGATAAACGAAAACGGTAGTGACATAGATTATTTCTTATACAATTATGTATGCAAATTTCATTAAAATCGGGCACGTAGTTTCCATCGGAAAGTACGTTTGTATGGAGGCTGAAAGGTTTGCACCTTTGTTTGTTACCTTAACCTCTTACCAGGAGGAGCCCGCGTGGACCATCTGACATTCTTGGCAGGAATTTTCTATAAGTATTGTTTTAGCGATCGATTGTCGCCATTGCTGTCAATATGCTAATTTTTCACAAGAAATGTTTTTATAGACGTACAAGAGACAGCAATGCATTCACATACTAAAATTACCCGGGATTTTAGGTTATTTTATAAAAAATAGTACTTAACTTTAGGGTTGCTAAATATTAATTACCTATGTACATTTTAGTTAAGATGTAATGGATAAGTTACAGTTAGTAATAAACGTGTTTGTGATAACTTTTATTTTCATTTAACCTTCGATCCCAAAAGTCCGTCAGAAATAGCCTTTTATACCTACTTTGGTGGAAATAGAGAATAATTACGAGAGTCACGAAACGTGTGCTAAGCTGAAAGTGGGTGATTCTGAAACCCAAGGGGTTAACTATTATTGTTCTACGATTTTTTGATTTTCTCTTTTTAGCGTTTCGGGATTGGTTATTAACTTGGAATTTGAAATAATAAAACATTTCGTGCGCCATTTCTGAAAATATAAATAAATAAATAAATTAAAAAATTCAATACAAATTGCGTTGTTGAAAATTAAAAAGAGGCCGGGGGCAAGTGGGTTCTCAAATGAAAGGTTTCGGCTTAGGATTTGGCATTTCACGTCAATTTTTGAATTTTTTGTAGTTTTTTTAAATATTTTGAAAAAAGTTGAACCCCCTCCCCCCTATCTCCGTCTGCGGAGCGATCGACAAAAAACAATAAAACATACAATGTACTTACCTATGTGGCGTTTGTAGAATAGATCTAAATTTTACAGGAAAAATGTAGAGAAGTCTGTAAAAATAACACTTTTTAAAAAAGGTCAAAGAAAGGGTGACTTTTTTTAAAGGGCTTTGCTAGAATTCATACTTTTTTAAATATTTTGAAAAAGGCCCTATCTCCGAAGTTTGCAGAGCGATCCATGTACGTATATGGATCAGTTGAGCTACCTGTAGATTGTTAGCAACAGTTTGCAGATAGCTCAATTGTTTCTATTGTAAATACTAGTATTAATTTAATTCTATTATTTGATTGTTATTTTCTTTCTTAATAATAATGAGAGAGAAGTAACATGTACCTATAGGGCGTTTGTAACTGAATATTCTCTGCTTATAGTGCTCTCAATCTCATGTGATTTTAAATTCTTAGATCGCCTAGACTTAAATATTCTAAGCCTGCAAAAGTATGAGTATAACGTGACGTAGGTTGCTCTGGTAGGTCTTTACGTACTTCTACTACCCGACCCGGGATTTGAACCTGGGTTCATATTATCAGCGGCTAGAGATCGATCGAGGCAATCAGTTTTTACGAACGTAGTGGAAAAATTCTATGTCTATGGTTTTTCCTTTCAACGTAAAGCCGCTGTCACACCGCACGGAGAGGCTACGCACGTGTGTCTTCGCTATGCAAGAAAATGCATGTGATAACGTCCACTGTATAACACGAACACGCTACGCATGAATACGAGATCAAATAAACGAACCCACGCAGCTATCATGGCGGGGGCGGCGTGGGCATAGGACAGTCTTATTTGAAGTAATTCATGTTATTTATACTTAATTTTACTTGACGAGAAACTGATAACATCTAGCTGTAACTTAACGTAGAATTAACCATTGTTATTGTGTATTTCTTTTTCAATAAATATTTTAATTTCGTTTCATTTCTTTAATTTAAAGGTGAATGTACAATAAGCCTACCTAAGCAATGAAGGGAAATATCCACTTGAATAATTTTATGGCATCAATAAAACGTGCTGAAATATGTAAAATAAAATACAGTGATAAAAGTTATTGCTTCAATCTGCTTTTTGAGAATTATTTAATTCTATAAAATGTTGTATTTCGTTGGTATTTCTTTTTTAATACAAATATGCAGTTCAGCGGAGAGATTGAAAAGTTGGAGCTACATAAATATGCACTGCAGAGATAATGAAAATAGCCCAGTGGATTGGTAGAGTAACCTAATATTTTATTGTAATGTTATTTTTAGTATTACTGAGCTAACTACAAAACTGCAGGCAGATGCTGTATGCGTCTGAGCTCATTAGGGGAGCTAAGACGTGGACATTCACGGTAGGGCTGGTCCACCAGTTTAAAGTCGCCCAGCGAGCTATGGAGAGAGCTATGCTCGGAGTTTCTTTGAAGGATATGATTCGCAACGAATACATCCGATAGAGAACAATGTTATAGACATAGCTCAAAGGATTAGCAAGCTGAAGCGGCAGTGGGCTAGCCTTATTTCGAGAAGAACCGACAACCGCTGGGGTAAACGTGTTCTTGAGTGAAGACCGCGACTCGGCAAACGTAGTGTAGGACGCCTTCAGAGCAGGTGGGATGACGATTTGCGAAAGACTGCAGGCAGATGCTGGATGCGGCTGAAGATAGGGCGCTATGGCGCTTATTAGGGGAGGCCTATGTCCAGCTGTGGACTAATATAGGCTGATGGGGATGATGATGTTGATGACTGTTCACTGAGCGAAGGCTATAAGTACTATTTTATTTGTGCTATTGTGAATAATATTTTTTTTTATTGGAATCTATTTATAATAAATTATTTATTATGTGGACTATTGTATTAGACCTGTAAGAATAGACGTAATATTTTCAATAAATACAAATAAAACCTCCATTTTCAAAGTCAGTTAAAATAAATGGCTGCATTTTAGTGCTGTTAATTAGTTAAGTTTATGTAATATTTGGACAAACATCAAACCTAAGCTCGGTACACTTTAATAAGTTGTATCTGCAAAATTCGTAAGAACAGAAAAGAAAATTTCAACCCGATTGAATACGAATGCCAACGCTGTTGAAATAATAGACTTTATTGCGTTGCGTTAAGCTTATAGGTCAACAAAAACAGAGGTTCATGCTATCTCGCTCACAAACACAGAGGGTCAAGCTATCTCGCTCATAATAATGATATGTGCACGGGAAGACAAAAAAGGACCAACGTATTTTCATATGTATCCCACTGAAAATATGACTCGCGAATGTTGAGATCGCGACTCCGAACGCGGACGTCATGCGCGTAGCCATCACCTAATAGAAACCACACATATTTCGCGCGCATAGGCAGAGCGTTATGATTGCCTACCAACATTAAGACTTCTGCGCAGGTAACTTACTAAACGTGGTCAAACTGTACTCAGTTCAACTTGTACTCGGCGCGTCTCTAATTTTAACATACACTAAGTTGATTACAGGTTTTACATCTATAAACCTCCGATGACGGTCACTGACCTCTCTACGGATGCACTTAACTTCACGTATCTAGTCCCTGGTAGACGGGGCTTCACCGCTTCTAGCAAGTCTATCGATAGGAATTCTATGCTGCAGCATACTTTAGCACCTTTTTACATGGTAAGGAAAATAAAACTTATTTTAGGATGGGAAGGTGTCAATTCTAAAATCAAACTATATATGAACAATTTTTGTTTTGCGACTAGTGAATTAACGGTTCTTTCCATGAAAAGTACTAAGTACTACCTAGTTTAGTTTCTTTCGACGTAGAGTTCTGGGTCACTTTATACCTATTTACATGTGGCAAAGAAAAGTACCTGCTGTAAGCAATTTATCATGAACTTTAAATGAGCTAAGGAGAGTATTTACGATTGAAACTATTGAGCTTCCAAACAATCTAGAGGAAGCTCAACTGATCCATATCAATATCAGTCGGAAGCGTACCAAAGACGCTGGCTGCATTGCCCCGCTGTATGGCAATGCTGATGCGCTGTGCCAGATACTCACCAGCTCTCGGGTCACGTGTCGCTTCGACCAGACGTTCACATAACTTTTTATAAACCTGGAGAGCCTCGGTACCTGACGAACCGAGAGTCTCGACTCCAAGGGGCGCAAATGCGTAGGCACTGTCAAGACCGGCATCTGTCCTTATTGTTGAGTAATAAATCGAAAATTTACACAATAAACACTTTCCAGATTTATATATTCATGGTCACTTAAGGCGAACCTCTAAGCTACCATACAAAAATACTTTTCGATTCATTTGGTAACTACGTCCCGTGAAACGTGAAATTTTGCATAGATAATTGGATAAACAGTAGCCATGTTTGTATTGTTTTAGTTTTTCAAAATACATAATCATCATTAATTAAGAATGAAAGTAATAAAATCGCTTGAAAATGGACCAAAATGTTTATTCGCTCTAACTAAATGATGTTTATGTATTTTGCAAAACTAAAACGATACAAACATAGCTATTTATTTCTTTTCTGATTATGTAGGTAGCCAAATTTCATTAAAATCGGGGACGTAGTTACCAAATGAATCGAAAAGTACGTTTGTATGGGATCTTAGATGTTCGCCTCTACCATAAACTACCTAATTCTAATCATTTCCTGTTTCAGCATAGGTATAAAAACTACATGGCTGTGGTGACCTATTTCAATAAAGATATGAGTAAGAGGTCGAGTAAGGAAGCCGGGTTACAAGCGCATGGGGTAATGATGGCGGATGAAAGTGGAGGCATTTGGATAGGGCATACTGTGCCCAATCTGCTGGACTTGAGAGGTATGGAAAAGTTTTAACTCAAGCATAGTATGTAATCAAATAAGGCGAATTATCAGAGGGAGGCCTGCGTTCAGCAGTTGACCATTATAGGCTATTGAGGAGGAGGAGTATATGATCTGGTGATTAATTTGACAAAACCTTCTTTGAGTCGTCGACTCAAAGAAGGTTTTGTCAACGGTTTGGACGGACGGTCGACTTTGCTCTAAGAAGATTTTTAATATTCTTGAAAATTACAATTAAATAATAGAATCAAATTAATACTAGTATTTACAATAGAAACAATTGAGCTATCTGCAAACTGTTGCAAAATAATCTACAGGTAGCTCAACTGATCCATATCAATACCAGTCGGAAGCGTGCCCAAGACGAGCTGCAACGCCCCGCTGTATGGCAATGCTGATGCGCTGTGTCAGATACTCACCAGCTCTCGGGTCACGCGTTGCTTCAACCAGACGCTCAGATTATTTTTTGAAAACCCGGAGAGCCTTGGTACCCCACGGACCTAGGGTCTCCAAGGGAAGCCCTCACAGAAGTCCTAGGAAGATGGGAAGGCGCGAGTGTGTCGACGCATGTAGCGTCCCACACAATAGGCCTCTCCAACTCCTATGCGACTAGAGTCCTGCCGTCGGGTCTCTTACCATCGTCACGCAATAGACCCTTCGGTTCGAGAAGAGAAGTTCTTAAAATATAAATAATAAATTTGAATAACCGTCGAACAGCTTGGTCATAACGGATCATCGTAGGGCAGCTGATCGGGCTTTTGGCACCGCATTTATTTATTATTTCTTCGTAAAAACGTGTTAAGCCGCGAGCAGAATGTAGTAATCAATTATGTGGCCTGTGTCCGAAATCCAGAAAACAAAAGAGGTATACAATACAAACTTGCTTTCATTTTCTCAGGTCTCCGTAATAAATTTCCCTTCGAAGAAATGAGATCAGGTCACCTCATAACCTGCCTATCGTTGGATCTCGCCACTCTAAACCTTATCGCAGACTTGGTCAAAGAGACCAACCCAACGGTCACGTCCATGAACATTCCTGTCAATGTAAGGAAGAATTTACCCGGGTGGTTGGATCTAAAGAAACTTGTGGTGCCTGAGAAATTCGAGTAAGTTAATTCTTTCTAATGAATGTTTGTAAAATAGTAAGATGTTTGAATAAAAACAAAGACCGCGCCAAACCTTCTGATCGGAAGAGACTGTTTTTGAGAGACTGTTGACTGATTTTTCAGTTCTAGATCTGATAAATAAATCCCGGAAAAATGTTCGCGATGCCGTATTACATACGTAAGTTGTTAAAACCATAGTGAAAAAATTCTGTCTATGGTTAAAATAAACATAACCGTATTTGTTGTAACCAAATCTGGTGGCGCAACCTAAATAGTATATACATACGTTTAAAGAGCTATTTTTCGTCTCACTCACTCTACCACCAGTTGGTGGTAGTGTTTGTTTTGGTGTAAGTATTTATTTATTAACGTAAATATTTGTAGCACGTGCATCGACTAATCGGTGTAGCATATAAAATACTTCCACGCGAACCCACTTTTTTTCTACACATGAAAGTCCTCTTAGATCCTGAACTACTATGGACCTAATGACCTGTCAATATATTTAAGTATTTCGAGTAAGTATTTTATTTTGCAAACCTCATACAATGTGAGAGATAGATAGATAATGCTTTATTTCATAGCCCACTAACAAAGAAAACATAAATTACATTAAAAAACTTACCCTAAAAAAAGACATGGAATTGGCGGCCTTATCGCTTAAAGCTATTTCTTTCAGGCAACCAATGAACACGGAGATTACTTTAGGATGGCGGAGCTTATGCTAAGCTAAAAATTATACAAATCAATTATACTAATACACAAATACCAAATAAAATAATAAACTCATAAGAGATCTTAAAAATGAAACACTTATGTTAGGTTTTAGGAGCCCTGTTAGGGCGCAATGCAGCTTGAGAGGTAGTTAAACTACTCACAATTACATATCACAATTATATTGCCAATTATTTTATATTTTTAAAATGCTTGACCAAAAATTTGACCATAATTTAGGTACCTTAATACTAAAAATAAATATAAATTCGCTGTGCCCACAACCAGGCTTTACCACGATTAATGTATAGGCTTCTACAACAAAGCTTCTAGTGAGTTGCAAAAACTATTAGTAAATAACTCCAAAAAACTTGTCAAAACTTTTTTCAACATAATATCAGATAAGCTAGAGGAAAAAAGCTTGTGATTGGTTTTGCTCTAGAAAAATAACAACTAACAGGCTAGAGGTTTCTTTGTCGCACTTTAGTTTAAAAACCAAAGCGACAGAAATAAGAAATATCATTTTATTGTCATGTCATCATTTGTAAGAATTAGACCTTTTCTAAGTGTATTTACAGTTATTTTATTCATGTAAATTAAGAATATTTCATTTAAATTAATTTTAACTTATTGTTGTATTTTTAACAGTTTCAGACGTTTTGGGAACCCTATTCCGGTTCTGCCATTTGAGTTCTTAACGCGTGATAAAACAGCACGCGTTATGGTGCTGGTCCGACGACCTGGTGACAGTAGATGCCTGTACAGAACCTTCGCGATGTACAAAAACGTTATCTTGGACGTGTACCAGCATGATGTGAGCGTGCAGCCTTTTTGTGAACCTAATTATGGGTAAATATGACGTGGCAATGCAGATCATTGACGACCGATGTGGCGCGGTGGGCGAAGGTCTGCCTGCGACGCAGATGGTTGCTTGTTCGATTGCCGCCTCGGGACAAATGTGTGTACGATCTGCAGACATTTGTTCAGGGTGTTCTGGTCGTTTTCTATATATAATAAAAAATATCTATCTATGTATTGTATTATATTATGTATATCAGTTATCTAGTACCCATAACACAAGCTCTGCTTAGCTTGGGGCTAGATAATGCTGTGTGAATTGTCCAGCATTATTTATTTATTTATTTATCACCATCATTAGTCTATATTAGTGTTGCTAGACGTATGCCTCCCCTAATGAGCGCCATAGCGCCCTGTCTTCAGCGTGGCGCATCCAGCATCTGCCTGCAGTCAATGTGCAATGTGTGTATATTGGTAGTCAATCTGACATTTGGATTAGACCTGGACTTAGAGTAACATATGCTCCGGCCAAGCTCGAGATAGAATGAAACATAACTATAATTTGATTATTTTGAAAAAACTACAAACCGAGTTCAAATTCCTTGGTATTTACACTGATTTTCGGGACAAATATGTATCCTTTGGGTATTAACTGTGTGTGGTCGACCAGTGGTGGGTCGACAAAAAGTAGCCTATACAACGCCCCAGGATGTAATTTAATTTGTTCATTTGTGAAATCTAACAGAAAGAGAGTACCTTTAATTTCGATACCTATACCTATATAGTTTATTAGGAGATTATCTTATCCATCCATATCTTATCTCTTACTGACCCCTTACTACATCACCTCTTATTGAAAACCGATATGTAGCTCGGATTAGCAAGCTGAAGTGGCAGTGGGCTGGGCTAATCTCGAGAAGAACCGACAACCACTGGGGTAAACGTGTTTTTGAGTGGAGACCGCGATTCCGCAAATGTAGACCGCCCTCCGACCAGGTGGGATGACGATTTGCGAAAGACTGACTGATCATGATGCTGTATGCGGCAAGCTGAAGACAGGGCGCTATGGCACTCATTAGGCGAGGCCTATGTCCAGAAGTTTTAATATAAATAAATAAATAATGCTGGACAATTCATACAGAATTATCTAGCCCCAAGCTAAGCAGAGCTTGTGTTATGGGTACTAGATAACTGATATACATAATATAATACAATACATAGATAGATATTTTTTAATATAATATAGAAAACGACCAGAACACCCTGAGCAAATGTCTGCAGATCGTACACAAATTTGTCCCGAGGCGGGAATCGAACCCTCAACCTTCTGCGTCGCAGGCAGACCTTCGCCCACCGCGCCACATCGGTCGTCAATATAGGCTGATGATGACGATGTATCGCGGTTTTAGTAAAAAATATCTCTATGTAATGTATTGTTTTAAGTATATCGGTCATCTAGTAGCCATAACACAAGATCTGCTTAGCTTTACGCTAAATGATGCTGCGTGGACTGGTCAGGACCGCCACGGCAGGGTTCTCTCATATTCCTCTTCATTTATTCCAGCCTCCGCAACATTGAATCGATATCACTAAAATACAACGACGGTGATGTTCACTACGTCAACAACAGCACGGACAATTCCAATTTTGCAGTCAACACCGCGGCAGTCTGGCAAATGCCTGGCAAGGCCAAAAACCAATTCTGGGCGTGTACTAGCAACATTGAGCAGAAAGAAGGGGGCTCTATGGGGGGGATTGCTATGTGTGTTGAGAGCTATTCTGTTTGGTGGGCTTTTACTAATTTTAAGGTTAGAGAGCCTTCTTGTCCAGCCCCCAAAGATCTGTGAATATTTGACCTCTGTGGCGCAGGTTTTAGATGATCTGCAGATTGTGTTTCGGATGGTCTGGATGTTTTCTATGTACATGTACAATGAAAAGAATCTATCTATTTAGTGTATTGTATTAAGTATATCAGTTATTTAGTTCCATAACACAAGCTCAGAAGATCTTCTTTAGATATGCTTGTCAGTTTATTTGTTAGTGTTTATTTTTACTAAAAGTGAAACAAAATAAAAATTCGATAGTTTTAATTGATATTTTATTGTTTAATATACAAACATAAACATTATTTACACGATTACTTTCTTAAATCGTTACATTCAAGCAACGTTATAAAACAAAAATTTAAGCTAAGTCTTGAAACCTCAAGTCGGGTTCACTGGATCTACTCCTAAATAAGAAAATAATAGTTCCAAAGACATAGTTTAATTTTGTATGACATTATCTCAAAAACATTGGCACCGTGAGCTTGAATTATTTACAGTTCCCACTAGAGAAATAAAGCGTTGCTTAGTTTTCGTTAAAATAAAGTGATAGAGAGGCGAAAGTTCCATCACCATTTTGAGACTACTTCTGTTGATTTCAGTACAAATTGGCACATTACATCTGCTGCCCAGTGCTTTCGATATAAAGGAAGCAAGCAGGTCGTAATTTTAAAAAGTCGAGGTTTTCTACGCGTGTAGGTAGATTTGACAGCTAGCGCGATCCCCTTTTGTTATTCATACACTGAAAGTCTGTAATCTGTATTGTATAAAATAAATAATAAAACGTCAAGTGCGAGTTAGACTCGCGCATCAAGGGTTCCGTACAAACAGCAAAGAAATCAACCCAGACGAATAAGGCAGAATAATTTTCTGATTTGATAACGATTATGACGTAACTACGTAGTTACGTCCAACCCTAGGGTAACAATGTACTATTTTCTATGAATAAACCACAAATTTACGGTTTTCAGTTTTTTTTCCTTTACTTGTGCTATAAGACATTGCTTCTTGCCAAATTTCACGGTTCTAGGTCAACGGAAAGTACCCTACAGGTTTTTGGTAAATGAATAGAATAGAATAATCTTTATTGTGAAAGGTGAAACACATTAAAAATTATAATTGTACAAAATTTCGGTGTACAGGTCAAATTATCACATGGCGAGATTCGAAAATTATTTTTTCTGTGAATTAACTACAAATTTAATGTTTTCCGATTTTTTCCTTTACTTGTGCTATAAGACCTTGCTTCTCACCAAATTTCATGGTTCTAGGTCAACGGGAAATACCCTATAGGTTTTGGTCCATGACAAGATTAAAAAAATATTTTTTTCTGTGAATAAACTACAAATTTACGGTTTTCGGATTTTTCCCTTTACTTGTTCTATAAGACCTTGCTTCTTGCCAAATTTCATGGTTCTAAGTCAACGGGAAGTACCCTATAGGTTTTTGGTCCATGGCAAGATTAAAAAAATATTTTTTCTGTGAACAAACTACAAATTTACGGTTTTCGGATTTTTCCCTTTATTTGTGCTATACGACGTTGCTTCTTGCCAAATTTCATGGTTCTAGGTCAACGGGAAGTACCCTATAGGTTTTGTGTGCATGTGATTCCCTTGGAAAATCAACAAAAAATAGACATAAACAGCTGTAACTTTTGATTGCGTTGACTTAGAAGTTTGATTTATATCGAGGCTCCAAGAGGTTACGAGCCTGCGTATATGATGTGAATATCAACTCGATAACACCACGCGTTTCTGAGAAAAGTGGGTTGACAGACGGACAGACGGACAGACGGACAGACGGACAGACGGACAGACGGACAACAAAGTGATCCTATAAGGGTTCCTTTTTTCCTTTTGAGGTACGGAACCCTAAAACATAAGAAAATCGGGCAAAATTTTAGGCTACGGATTTCACGAAAGCCATTTGCCTTCCTCATTAAATTCCTTACCTTCCTCACCTTAAAGATTTGCGGTGCATTTATAAAGTTCACCAAACAAAATCATCATAATAACTTCGGGTTAGGAAGGACGTTTAATAAAACATTTACTTTTATTTTACTTTAGCAACCTTCGTGTTCTTAGCAAACAAGTTATTTTCCTGAAGTGTATTTCTTCTAACAATTTTGAAATTTTTTTGATTTCGTAAATATTAGAATAGTGACATTCTAATATATTACGAAATCAAGAATTATATCATGGATCGTATTGATTCGGTGAGGCTTGCTATTTTCCAGTACTTTACTAAATTACACCCCTGAAAAAAAAAACTATGCTATAGGTACCAGCACAATTATCTCTTTCTATAGCTACATTTGTATGCTGGTTTTGTGGCTGATTTTAAGGCTAATGTATGCTATACCATACATTAATGCGGACTATGCCACAAAACCAGTTGATAAAGGAAAAGCTGCTGTCGCGATTGGTGTCAATCATTTTTCTCCAGCCCCTTACAAAACATGTTTATAAATTTTAGACCATATTTGTACACAAACATTGCTAAGTCACCTTTTGTGAGTGTAAAATATATCTTATCTATTTGTTAATACCATTTTGACAAGAAAACTTCTACTACTTGGACCGCATTCACACAGCGGATCCGTTTTTAGGTAGACCTACAGATTAATGACAGAAATCTTGGCAGCTATATATAATCCTAAGAATCTCGATAATATAAGCAGGTATTCAATAGCACAGTATGAAATCCCCCTCGTATCTTCTCACATCTGCGCAACCCTCAACGAAGGCATCCTCGTGAACCAGGAATCCTGTTTCACCTTCAAGTAGTAGGAGTCTTTAGGGGTGGGGCATATTAGAGCTTCCTCCAGAACCTTCAGAGCACTGGTGGGGAGGACCTTAGCGCTGTACTCCGCGGCCTCGCCCGGCATAGTGACTGCGCAGCTGGCAGTGGTTCCGCTGACGTCGGAGCTTGGGGTTTCCGGACGGCTGGAATAGGACAATACATTTTTAAGGATGTGGGCCGATTTAGATGCATTCATGAGCTATATATTAAACTAGAAATCATATAGAGTAAGGCCAATTGATAAACAGAAACAAGCCTAAGGAATAGAGGAATACGCCTCATGTGTCAATCATGAAAAGGCTTTGAAGAGGCCGAATTCAAGTAAAACCCATTCAAGTAAGATAATCTTGAAAAAAATTAAATTTTTAAAGGAGTAGGTGTAGCTACATAAAATTCTCAACTCCCAGCCCGTTCATAAATTTGCCGACTTAGAATTTGCACCATCCAACTCTCCCCGCGGTGTCGTTAGAGGCGAAAGGCAAGCGGGCAACAGCGCATCCCGCAGAATACTTCTACCACCGAACTGCGGTCCCCATAAACCGCATGCCCAGCATGAGGTTTGGATTATGGCCGTTACCCAGGGGGAGGCTTGAGTTCAGCAGTGGACCTGGAGGCTGTTGAAGTTTAGTTTTGTGAAGTAGATTAAATACATAGAAATTTACCTCGTTGGCTGACTAGGCGGCGGCAGCTGCGCCGGCGGTGCGTAAATCTGAGCCGCAGACAAGTCTGGTGCATGCAGCATCACAACATGAAGTCTCTTCGCCTTGAGCCCTGCTCGGAGCGCCCGGGCGGCGCCCCACGTGCCCCAACGGGCGGCGGCGGCGCCTGCACTTGTTTCCCCGAAGTCTCCTGCCTCGGGGCGGGCTAGACTCTCGCAGGCTGTGTCGGATGAGAGTCCTAGAATGGAGAATAGCGGATTCTCTTTTGTACTACTTTGTTTCTAGGAGAGGCTTTATATTACAGGCCGATGTTCATATTAATTGTTAAAACAGATAAAAATTGGTTAATGACTCCTCAAGCTTAACAATAAGGCTATAGAGTTCTAGTGAGGCACTGTACAAAATTTTACCAGGCTTCACAAGATAAATGTATATTTCAAAGGGTATAAAGTATACGCTTCTACAACAAAACTCCTAGTGAGTTGCAAAATCTATCAATTAATAAATTCAAACAAATTGTCAAAACTTTTCTGTGCAAGAAGGCTTACTTACAAAATATCAGATTATTTAAAAGATAAAAAAGCTTGGGACGGGTTTTGCTCCAACTCGAAAAGTAACAACTAACAGGCTAAAGGTTTCTTCGTCGCTTCTTTACTTTAGTCTACATACCGAAGCGACAGAAATCAAAAATATCACTTTATTTCCGTGTCAGTGTTTTATTTTAAGAATTTGGCTTTTTCTAAGTGTACATTTTAGTATTTATGGAAATAAAGAGTTTTTTGAATTTGAATTTTGAATAAATTATTAATATTTTGTACAGTACCTACATTGCCTGCGTTTGACGCACATGAATCAAAAAGTGCCGTATTGGTAACCTGCTACAGCCCATCCTATCGATTTCGACTCAAGCAGAGTAGTACGCATCATTTTCTGAATCTCTAAGTACCTACCGATATAGAAAAGCCGGCCAGCATGCGGATGATCAGCAGCGGCGGCGGCCAGCATCGGAGAGAAGGTCCTTGCGACCCGCAGCGCGCCCAGAACGTTCCCTTTCAGCGCGCTTTCCCAGCACGACGCGCCGCCTCGGCCGCTGCTTCCCGCTGTATTTATCACAGCCCAGATACCTGAAATAAAAAAATAAAATATTTATTTTCCAAAAACACATACATAACCATAAGTATAGTGCCAGCGGTACTCGAACTAAACAATGCTTGTGTCTTGAGGTCCTTGAATGCTTTGACATATTGGATATACCTAATCTAGTCTAGTATAATATAATCTAGTCTAGTATAAGAGGGTGTGCAGATACAGTATCACTACATAGTATAAAACAAAGTAGCTTTCTCTGTCCCTATATCCCTATGTATGCTTAAATCTTTAAAACTACGCATCGGATTTTGATGCGGTTTTTTTAAATAGATGGAGTCAAGAGGAATGTTTATACATATGTATAATACATGCATAATATAGTAGAGGAACACTGACAATTTTAGAGGTTTCCGTGCGAAGCCGGGGCGGGTCGCTAGTATATATATAAATAATAAGTTATTGTGTGTTAAGTGCGTGTCTGTGTACGGTGTGAGGGTGTGTGTGCGTGTGTAATGCATGGTGGATTGGGCCTCCTAAAGCACCAAGGCTTTCTTGTGGACTGGGTAACAGGGGTGGGTAGTGTGTGTAGTGTGGGTGAGTGTTGGGTCTACGAATAGGTACTTTAGATGAGGTCTTTTGTTTCAGAATAGGTTAATTCTAAGAGCTTGTTCTTGATAAATGATTTACACGAGAAGAGGGATGTATCTTTTAATTAACAAAACACACGACGATGTCCTACTAGCCAAATTTCGGGCAGAGTGTTAGAAATGTGCTGCTCAAATGTTAGCGTAAACCTCTGTTTTTTGTGAGCGGATAGAGATTGCATTTTTATGCATGCGATCTCCTTTTTTTACTCTCATAATCAGATGGAACAGGATGGCTCGGCGAAGTACGAGGGTGTGACACTCAGATGACGTAGCCATACGTAGCATTATTTCGTAGCAAAATAAACAAAATCGTAGCTTTGCGTAGCTCTATCGTAGACGACGACGTAACCCTACTTTCGTAGCAAATTAAACAAAAACAAAGCAGGAGTTTAAGTACCTAACGAATAATAAGGACGTATTTTGATAAGTAGCATAGTTGTATTAATTAAGGGCTGTGGATTTTGTTTTGTTTAATAAATAAATAATGTTGGTAAATTCACACAACATCATCTAGCCCCAAGCTAAGCAGGGCTTTTGTTTTAGGTACTAGATGATGTTTTAGGTACTAGATGGTACTAGATGTTGTTGCAATGTATACATATATTATGATATTTTTCACAACTTGAACAACCGGAACAAATGTTTGCAGATCGTACAAACATTTGTCCTAAGGTGCGAATCGTAACCAAAACTTCCTGCGTCGCAGGCTTTCTTTCGCCCGCTGCGCCACATAGTTCGTAAAACCATGTAAAACTAGTAATTTTATTTTGAATAGCACTATTCTAGCTGGCGTAGCCCGTAGCACTTTCGTAGCAAAAACCACATCATAGCTGTCAAACTTTCCTACCTAGCTAACGCTACAGAAAAAAACTGAATTCACAAAACCAGAAAAATAATCTAAGTACCTAACATTACAACACGTCGTATTTCGAGGTTTTACAAGTGGTTCTAAATTGAAACGTTATTGCGCCATCTATCGAAGCGCAGTAATATTATTTGCAAGGAGGGAGTGATAAAGCTGGCTCGGTACTCTACTCATTATGTTCACCGCTCAACAACCAACTTACTAGTTGTTTGCTTTGCCGACAGATGGCGGTACTTTATATTAGAGAAGTGATTTGTTGAACAAGTTATTGAACAAAGTTTTGTTATTATGATAGAAATAGTATTCGTCCGTTTGCGAAAATACTACCTAGGTAAAAACTGATAAATAAGATAACACTATAACTTGCAATAGTACGCTTAATTCAACCGCTACTTACAAGCACTGCTGGTGTAGTGGTATCATGCAAGATTCCCATTCTTGCGACCCGGGTTCGATTCCCGGGCAGTGCAATTCCTTTTGTTGTTTTTTAATATTTTTTGTTCTTTTCTTGGGTTGCAATTAGATTTTTTACTTATTAACGAAAGAAGTATGAAAACAGTTTTATAGTTTGATGTGAACAGTTTTTTAATTTGTTTTGATAAAAAGTAATTTATCTAGAACCTAGCAATGATCTATGCTCTAGTTTCCCAGCCCACTTCATTCATCATCATCAGCCTATATTAGTCCACAGCTGGACATAAGCCTCCCCTAATGAACGCCATAGCGCCCTGTCTTCAACTTGCCGCATCCAGCATCTGCCAGCAGACTTCCACTTCATAACTTTTTTATTTATGTATTTATTAATAATTATAACTTAGCTAGGTGTTCATTAAAATACCCATTAAACAATTCCTTACCATGTTCACCAGCTGGTAAATGCTGCGCCGTGGCCCTCGCAGCCTCTTCCAACAGATCTTCTCTGGCCACGTCGAGCTCCAGCGTGGCCAGCCTCGGTGGCGGCTGGTCCTCGGGCGTGGCTGCCACGTGGGTCTGCAGCCAGGAGTCAGCAAGCCTGGCTCCGAGGCCACCAGACCTGCAGCCAGCAATCACTCGCCATCCGCGGCTGCTGAGATATGTTGCTATCTATAATAGATGAAGGAAGGATTTAATAACTAGGACTTATGAAATTTTAAAAATCAGATAAGCAGTATCAATAAATACAATAAATAATGCTGGACAATTCACACAGCATTATCTAGCCCCAAGCTAAGCAGAGCTTGTGTTATGGGTACTAGATAACTGATATACATAATACAATACATTACATAGATGTATATTTTTTATTACACATAGAAAACGACCAGAACACACGGAACAAATAGTTTGCAGAACCGCGTCGCAAGCGGACATTCGCCCACCGCGCTATTGAGGTCGTCAATATTATATGGGCATTATTGCCCACATAATATTGACGACCTCAGTATAGATAGGGCCCATTATAATCCATGATTATTCATGGATTATAATGGGCCCTATCTTATTAGGAGACCATGGTGGTACCACTGGTAGCGCCACTGTGTATTGAGCTACCAAGCGAAAAGCACCGAAACAAACACCACTATTAGCTATTGACAGACCAAATAGCTCTACATAATAATGGTTGCGCCAACAGCGGGTTATTTGGTTGCTGGCAATAAATTTGGTTGCGCTACCAAGCTGATACCAGGCGAGGTACCCTTCATATAATCATCGAAATCAGATGTCTTAAATCGGAGATGTTCGATAGCCCCTTTTTTGCCCTCTTTTTGGAGGAACAAAGCTTTTAATAAAAAAACCTGACGACAAAAAAATCTATAAAATCGTGTTACACCAAGTTTGGTCCAGTACGTCTACCATGAGTTGTCATAGTTAGATCGCCTGACGTTACTACAGTAGATGCGTAAATACGCAGATAGTATAATTAGCTTCTTTGTTGGTACCATGAGCTATGTCAAATTTGTAACTCATGCTACCAAATTCTAAGCAAATGAAGCCCAAACTACAGAGACTGTAGTATAGTTTACTACACTGTGACGTAGGATAGTTATCTACGTGACTCATACTGCGAATTTTAGTACCCAACTATCCGCTAGAGGCGCTGTAAAAGTTTTCATACTTTTTTTAACTACAGTCGCTAGCAAGTGTAGATTGATAAAACTCATGGTTGACGTACTGATCGGTACGACCTGTATGTCTACCATGAGTTGTCATCTTAGACAATTTAACCCGCTGTCAAGTTGTCATAGTTAGATCGCCTGACGTTACTACAGTAGATACGTAAATACGTAGATAGTATAGTTAATAACTAACGTAACTACAGTAGTAATAGTACTTTACTATGACACCTATCAAAGAATGATGGCAAGAATTTTGAGCTATCATGGGCATCAATCGCATGGGTATCAATCGATAGCTCTGAAAATTCTGAATAAAACTGTATATTTTGTTTTTTAAGTTTTGTTCCATGAAAAATTAAATTAATTTTTGAAAATGTGAATAAATCGCAATTTGGGCGAAGCTATGGAGATGAAAACTTGTAGAATCCGCCATTTTGTTTTTGACGTTGACAGTGCATGTTCACTTGACATCAATCAAGAAAAATGTCAAACGAAAAACCAAAACAAACAAAAAATACGCTATTATGATTGCTCTCTTTTCTACTAATGCGAAAATAAGGCAATTTGTTGTGTTGTATGATCATTTTGTAGATTTTTGCTGGCCTGGCCTGATTTCGGTGTACCTTTATGTTTATTTGATAAGTAAAGATTCTTTTCGTTGGCATAAATGGACCTGTAGGTTTATGAACCCAAGTGATAGGGTAGTACCTGCGTAAGTAAAACATTATTTAGCATTGTCACACAAAAGGTGATATCTGAATTCACACCATTCTAGTCCTATGCTGGTTATTGTTTCTGTAATATGATGTTATAATATGAGTAGGTATAAAATAACCACCAATGCTGACACGATGTCAGTTAGTTAGGTCAATGCAAATCAGAAAACAAGGTACCTAGGTAACTAAATAACCCACTGTCACCAACAACAATTGGTAAATACCAGGGGGGGGTCTGATTTCTTCCATCCACGACTTATTCCAATGTTGGATTCTGACCTACCTACTCGTATATAGGTATTGTATGTAGTCTACCTCCAAAGCAACATAAACTCTTGAAGTCTTAATAAATATGAGATAAAGAGGCAGCAAACACGATTTTAAACTAGATTACCTACATTGCTGGTTATTAGAATAAAATAACTTCCTACAAATAGGTAGGTAGGGACCTACCTACAATGCTACAAGGTGTTGTATGTAGCTTGAATTGAATTTTTCAGTAGATTCGAGATCGTAGATATTTATATTGGGAACAATATATTTTAGCCCTTATTTCAATAGGGAAGGTAAATTAGAAAGTAACTACATCTCACATCAGAACATAAAATAATTATTATGAAGGTAATTAGGAGATTTTATGATACAACTTCTCACCATAAAATATCATAGCATCCTGCTACAATTTTTAATGGCTTTAACAAAATCCACAGCCCTTAAACGATAACTATTATTTCTATAATCATTATCAGCCTGAAAGCTTCTCCGTTAGAAACATGTGCACCTACTGTAACCGAGTTCTAAGAAGAAAATAGTTTTTTTTGGTTAAATTCTACACCAAAATGAAAGTC
Organism: Eupithecia vulgata; assembly: GCA_946478455.1. Lineage (NCBI taxonomy): Eukaryota > Metazoa > Arthropoda > Insecta > Lepidoptera > Geometridae > Eupithecia > Eupithecia vulgata. The sequence continues at coordinate 3,482,243 of OX297874.1, forward strand.
TGTAGAGAAAAGTAGATTATCACAAGTGTCACGTGATTTAAACAACAACAACAACAAAATAAATGTGATGACAGCATCTCTAATATTGCTAAAATTAATGTTCTGTGTTAAGGTTCATAATCCCGTAGTTCAGGATCTGCTGTTAAACACATAAAACCTAGCACTATTATTATATTGACTCCTATTTTATAAAGCCATTGGCACAGTCCATCCTTGCCTGCATCATCTGCCCCAGGTTGTCCTGGAGGAAGTTGTACATTTTTCTCGTTGGTAATTAAAGTGTTAGTATAATATAATATCTATGGAATGTTTTATGTGCCTGCTACCAACTATTCTCAATAAAACAATAAGTGTAAATTGTATATTATAATTATTATATCTAAGGGTAAAAAAAATAACATAGTTAGGTACTTTGTTATAAACGTAATACACAACTCTTAAATAAATAAAACGGGAACATGTCTTCATCAGCCTATATAAGTCCACTGCTGGACATAGGCCTCCTCTAATGTACGCCATAGCGCCCTGTCTTCGGCTTGCCGCATCCAGCATCTGCCAGCAGTCTTTCGCAAATCGTCATCCCACCTGGTCGGACGTCGTCCTATACTACGTTTGCCGAGTCGCGGTCTCCACTCAAGAACACGTTTAGGTATCGGTTCTCGGTTCTTCTCGAGATATGGCCAGCCCACTTCAGCTCTCTAATCTTTTGAGCTATGATAGATTAATAACCTTAGTCCTGTGTCGGATGTATTTGTTGCGAATCCTATCCTTCAGTGAAACTCCGAGCATAGCTCTCTCCATAGCTCGCTGGGCGACTTTAAACTGGTGGACCAGCCCTACCGTGAGTGTCCACGTCTCAGCTCCGTAGATCATGACGGGTAGGGTAGGACGCACTGATTGAAAACTTTCGTTTTCAAGCATTGCGGTATGGATGACGAGAAGATATGTAAACTGAGACAATGTCCAAGCATTCTCTGTTTTGAGCTAGGATTCTGTGCCAGATCCCCGAATGTACCACAGATTTCGTCGTTTTCCATTCTCTGTAAAAAGATTAGGTACCTATTAGAAAGTTATCTTAGTTCGATATCGATTGTTTCACACATGCTCAAATATAGGCACTTTTACAAGCTGGTACCCATGCCTTCTGCCCAATGGAGAAAGGCGGGAATCGAACCCGCAACCTCCTGCGTCGCAGGTAGTCCTTCGCCAACCGCACCACAGAGGTCGTTCGTCTTTACCTTTAAGATTGAGGTGGACAAAAGAGATTACTTTATTTCCTAGTTTTACATAAGTAATCTGAGTTTTGTGCAGTCCTGTTAGGTATAAAGAAAATAAAGCACTGAGTTTTGAATGGTGGGCATAGACAGGTAAGGTAGGTGTACTAAATAATGGATAAAATATTAGTGGTAGATTTGTAGGCACTTACTATACCTATATTGCTGTTATCCACTCGGAAATGATAATCTTCATCCTCTTCAAAAATAACACTGTTTGACTGTCTCACCAAATTCATGCTGCAGTTTCTACAGCGATTCATGTTTTCAATTATTCAATCAAAAACTTCGATTGAAAATAAAAAGCTCGGTAACTTCACGAAAAAGTGGTTGACTTCACCGCCAAAATGTACTGTACAATTTTTATTTAGCCAATAGATCTACTACACTATTCTACCTTTCTCCTAAAACAAAGGAGGTTGGTTTTATTCCTTTCCCCTACCCTGAAACCAACCTACAGAATTGAAACCTTTTTTGTCACCCCGCCGCCATTTGCAATGAAAAGATAACAAGGAACAGAAATTATTCTGCCAATTTTCAAAAAAATATTTAATTTTTTCCAGAACAAACATGGAAAAAGTAAAAATGTAGGGTTCCTCAGAATTTTGAGATGAATCGAATGGTATACCATTTCATATCGTTTCCCAAATTTTTGGGACAAACCGTTATGGAAACTTGCCATTGTTCTTTGTAACTCATGCTACCAAATTCTAAGCAAATGAAGCCAAAACTACAGAGACTGTAGTATAGTTTACTACACAGTGACGTAGCATAGTTATCTACTACATGACTCATACTGCGAATTTTAGTACCCAATTATCCGCCAGAGGCGCTTTAAAAGGTTTCATACATTTTTTTAACTACAGTCGCTAGCGAGTAGGTATAGATTGATAAAACTCATGGTAGACGTACGGTAGAGGAGTACGTACATTCTGACAGATCTTCCATACTTTTGCTAGTAGTTGATGCAGGGACGCTTTGCTCACTCGGTCAAATAAACATAAATATTATAATTGAGTAGTTTGCGTAACCTTCGCGCATTGAGTAATCCTAAATGAGCATTACTTGCTTTGAGTAAAGTAGAGCGGCGTATTACGTAATCGTTACTCATCTATAGGCAATTTTTACGGTATTTTGAATTACATTTTATCTATGCTTTTACTAAGACTGCACTGTCCGTCCGTCTGGCTTTGTGTCTGTCTGTCTGTCCGTCTGTCACCAGGCTTTAGGTATCTCATGAACTGTGATAGTTAAACAGTTGAAATTTTCACAGATGATGTATTTCTGTTACCGCTATAACAACAAATACTAAACCAGAGAATAAAATAAATATTTAAGGGGGCTCTCATACAACAAACGAGATTTTTTTGCTGATACCGGCAACTGGCAGACGGTTGAAATGTTCACAGAATATTTAGTTATATAGGTATTCACTTTAAAAATAAATTATTTAATTAAAATAAAACAAATATTTAAGGGGACTCCCATACAACAGACATGATTTTTGTCATTTTTATAGATAATGGTACGGAACCCTTCGTGCGCGAGTCAGACTCGCACTTGGCCGGTATTATTGATTTCGAGACCTCCTTGGCAAAGAGACGACTGAGTTGAAAGAAACGGAGTTCGCTTATTTGGCTTTTCCTTGCGTTTGTAGTTATGATAGTTTGAATTAGTAAGATTCATCATCATCATCAGCTCATGCTAGTCCACTGCTAGACTAGTAAGATTGCTTTGTATAAAATATTTATTATAAATTCCACAAAGGATTTACTGTTTTGTAAATTATGTAATATCTACTATTTACCTATACTAATCTAATCATCATCATCAGCATATATTAGTCCACAGCTGAACATTGGCCTCCCCTAATGAGCGCCATAGCGCCCGCCCTGTCTTCAGCTTGCTTCATCCAGCATCTGCCTGCAGTCTTTCGCAGGTCGTCATCTCACCTGGTCGGAGTAGTCTTAGTAAGCTTTTGTAGTCCAGTAGTCTATTTTTTTTTAATTGTGTCTCTTGGGCATCGACTTAGGCTCTTGGTTGTAACTTAACAATCAATTTTATTGGGACCAGAACACCCGGAACAAATACCTGCAGATCTTACAAATATTTATCCCAAGGCGTTAATGGAATCCGCAACCTCCTGCGTCGCAGGCGGACTTTCGCCCACCGCGCCACAGAGGTCATCGGATATCAGTGTGTTATTTACCTGTAACCCCAGCGCAGTGTCCACAGACGTGATGAGCACTGTCTTGGCGCTCTCCACTGGCAGCACCTCCGTAACCCTGACCTTCCGGAGTAGGTACAGCAGCAGCGCCCCCACGATGGAGACCAGCGCCGCCAGCTGCAGCCCTAGGGATAGCCACACTAGCCCGTCCATTATAGAGGCATCTCCAGGTCTGGAACAAGATATGGTTTGGTTCAAGCGTAATTTTGTCGGTAGTTACTATGTTTACGTTACTACGTTTGTCGGTAGTTACTTAGGCCTAATTCGATGTGAAATGCTTAAAAACAAACCGCCTATTCTTAGCAATCCACTATTTTGACGTGTATTAATTTACTCAATTTACTTTTCTGATAGATTTGAGATCAATAAAAATGCTAACGTATTTATTTGGTTATGGTTTGCTTAGAACCTTTTCACATTAAATTTGGCTGTAAAAGAGAATTCGAGAGGACAGAATTTTGTCAAACTCTCTAAATAGTTTACGTCTTATTTCTAGTAGGTAACCGCGTGTTGTCAAACGGGGTTGGAACACTTGGTATCCCACCACGCTTGTGTTAGTTTAAAATGGTTCTAACCTATTCTGATAGCGCATAGATTATTATTGTTTGTTGCACTGCTTATTCTATAAGTGTCTGATATTCTGAGGTTAGGCTTCAGAACTCATCAGGTGAGATTGTGGTCAAACAAAGGTCTACAGACTATTAAAAAAAACTTCGATGAATAGATGCTCTCGATCCGCCAGGGCGCAATATCGGGCCAGTGAGGGGCCCGATACCGGGCAGACGTGGTGGGTTCGTGGAAGAGAAAATCGTTCCCATGTTCCCACCACAAGCGGTAGAGGCGGAAACACCCTGAGGTTTTTAGTAGGTTGGAGTCCCACATGTACAGTCTCCTTGCGGCGGCAGTGCCATATGCGTGCGCATTTACCTCAAGATAATAAAAAAGGGGACAAGGTGCTAAATGTATAAAAAAAGTCAAAAGTAAAAGTCATATTTTTTCTTTTGCAAAACACGTGTGAAAAGGTGACAAATAGTTATTTTTGAGTCAACATGTTTGACCAATATAAGGTGTGCAAAATAATTAAGAGTATGGCATGCAGGTTTTAATTTAATTGTACATAGCAACAGCAGATTTATAAGAGAATTAATTTATCGATTTGAATTTAGTATACCTAGCATAAAATTAGATTACATCATTTAGAAATTCGTCAATATTATAGTAGCATTTTTCACATAATTTTTTTCTTTATTTCCGTGTCAATGTTTTATTTTAAGAATTTGACCTTTTCTAAGTGTACATTTTTGTATTTATGGAAATAAAGACATTCGTGGAAAGAATCGAATAGGAAGGAATCGATTTCGATGGAAGTATTCAAAAGATAATACTTACTAGTCATACTATGGCCTCTGAGCTGAGCAACACCCCTGTTTTTGATTCGCGCCAACTAATTGTTTGTTTACATACCATCGATAGTTTACAAAACACAGCACAATGGCTCTGTCGGAAAATAATTATCATTGTGGCTCCTAAGGATTGTTCAATTCTATTGTTGGTAGTCTCAACGTATGGGACATGAGAAGATTCGGCCTTATCACACGGTGGGTATACCAAGGTATGCTTCGATTTGACTACACGGGGTGGTACAAACGAACACCATGAAATCGAGGGCAGCTACGACGCAAATGGCGTAAGGGTCCATGTGACTGCAATAAAGCTGCTATTACTTTTATTTTATTATCTATTGATTTAGAAATATATATATATATATATATACATATATGTATTTTAGAAGTTTTTATTGTAAAAAATAATTATTTAAAAGAATTTTGAGACTCAATTGCAAAATTTCTAAACGTGACACAATATTTGTGGGTGTTATATTTTTTTCGGTAAAAACAACATAAAAAATACAACCAAACTTTTGCTGCCCTGTCATCAAAATTTAACTACAGACCGCAAAAACCAATTATAGGTTTAATATTGGTGTAGGGGACTACAGCAGTCGACTTCAGCTGCGGATTGGAGTACCTAACTGGACTGAATAACTAGTTATAGAGAGTACCTATATTCATCCAAAAAAAATTATTCTTTCTATTATATCCAAAATCGATTACAACTAATAACGCTTTACCGATTTGATATCCATTCATCTATATAGATTGCTACCAGGGCTGTCAAAAAGAAAATAAATTCGTGGAAATTCGTTCTGTATTCGGTCGAATTGGTGGCTTTTGTGTCACTGCGGCCATGATGGGCCTATTGTGATCGCCACAAGGTAGGTAGGTTACCCTAAAGTTAAAGAAGAACCCCTAATAAGCGTCATTATCGTCAATAGCGCCACCCATAAACAGACAATTATTTGATTCAGTTGTTTCACCTGTGATTTGCAAGTGGCCTATCACCAACGTTTCCACCACTTACCGTATTTCAATGAAGCATTTCATTGACCACCTCGCAGATTTCTCCTATAAACGCTATTACACTAGAAAGTCCTTTTCTACTCTTGATTTAATAGCGCAATTGTTATTAAAAAGTTATGGGGACATTCTATTTTACTATCGTAATAATTTGTTCCGTGATAGAAATGCAGACTACCTGGTCTTTTAGATTTAATACAACCGGACCTAGAGTTTTAGTATAAGTATATATAAAATGAATTTTTCATTATTTTTCTGGTGTACAATAAAGTGTTATTATATTGTACTAAAACATAAAAATCATTTATTAGACACAATTACAGTGTTTAAGTATAATATTGAATCCGTAGGGTCCTAACTAAACTAGACTAGGCTGTATTTCAGGATCCAGAGCTTCTCCTTTTCTCCTTTTTTTTCCAATGTAGCAATAAAAGTAAATAATTATGGAAAAAAGATTTTTTGACTGGCGCTAGTTTGAGAAAAAGTCACCCCATAAATAAATAACCAAAACATGACGTGGTAAACATCAAACAGTCAGCCATGGTTGTACAGATACATAAAAAGAGGTTAAGTACTTAATTAAATAATAACAAAATAATTCATGAGATGTTATCTCTTGGAAGACAGAAGAAACATCAAATAACAAAAACGTGGGAGATCTTTTGGGAACCGCTTTTGTTGAGATAACACGAAGATCACGGCCGTTTGTTTTACGTGATCGGGTGATACTCTTGTTATCATACTTCCGATGAAATTGTGCACAGAGAATATTACGCAATGAAATTTCTCTGTTTAAAATTCGTTCATAGACATTAAATATTGTGTAGCAAAAATATTTTTTGACAATAAATTGATTAATTTGAAAACACTGACACGGACTTCAAATTCACGAATTCACACAGTAATTACAATGTTATTTTTGTATAAAAAACTAATTCCTTGTGAGTAAAATTTGTTTTACGTAGTTTAAAAAATAAAAATGAATGTAGGTTTAACGTGCGTATGTAAAGAGCGAGATTTACAATGACGTCATATCTCATGCTTTCCTGCTCAGTTCGAATCCAATCTGAGCCCCCAGTCAATTTGGATGTGTTTTGCGTAGTTCCCAGTCCGCGCGATTAACGACTGTACCAAAATGTATTTAATAATGAGAAGTCACGATCACGTCAGAATACTATCAAATGGACTCTGGGTTCTGAGCGAGAGAAAGATGAGAAATGACGTCATTCTCAATGTCATCATTCTGGCCTGGAATCGACCACTGCTGGGTGTAAACGGAAGACTCGGCTCACAGTTGGACATCTTCACATTTTCGCCTACCTAAGTATTATAAGTGCTTCTTTAATTTTTATAACAAGTCGTTATACCTGTCGTTATATGTCTGGAAGAAATCACTGTTAGCGATAAGGCCGCCGATTGTGCCACTTTATATAGGTACTTAGTATTAAGTTTATGTGAATTTATATTTTCGTAAATAAAGTCTTTTATACCGGACGGTCATAGTCGTGGGAGGGATGACCCGGGTTATTAAAAACAATGTTATTTTTTTATTATTAAGTGTTCATAACGATAACGTTCTCATTAGGCAATTCAACTGCAGTGCAACGAACTCAAACTAGAACCAAAATAATCATTAACGAGCGAGCTTCTAAAATAAATCTATCCTGCTCCCAGGAACTTGTAATAGTTTTATTGCAAAAAGGAACTATCTGAACCTCATTTGACAGAGCTAGACGGATGTTACAATTATAGAACAGTGGAGATACAGTATCTTAAAATTTTAAATAAACTGGCAGGACGTTGCAGCTTTTTTATGAAGAAGCTTATTGAAGTAATTTTTAACGTACTTCAAAAAAATAAGGAGTTTCTATGTTCGGTTGTATGAATGTATGTTTTTTAATGTATTTTCGACGATTTTCTTGTCAATTATGGACCGATTTTAAAATTATTTCTGTTTTTTTCGTCTTTTTTCCGTCCAGCCCCCTTTCACAACTCGCGATAAGGAACTTAGTTTCAAAAACAGCAGAACCTGTTTTCTTGTATTAGTACCTAAATATGCTGAGTCCAAAAACAGCAATTGTCCAATAGGCCTTTAACCGTTATAATATTAAATTATCTGTCTCATTTCTAAACCGTTTTCAAAGCTTCCACAATTATCCTCATTACGTGACCAGCCGTCGCTGCCTCAGGTAACATCGAGCATTCTAATGAGTGGTAAGTGCAAGACGTGGTAGAGTGTAGCCAATCAAAGCAATCAAGTTGCAGTCCGTTTGTTGCTTAATATTGGTGTTTATTATGGGGAAGCGTGGCCCATCGTAACACGCAGTGAAGTGCCAATGAAATTAGAAGGGACTTGATCTAACATACTTTTAACGCCGCAGAAGAAATGCAATAACGCATACATGAATTGACCGAGTCATTGCGAGCCTTATTGATGACCGTTTAACTATTGATTATTATAGTTTTTAAAATTTATTTTATCCGTTTTAACCATAGAGCAGAAAAAATTCTGTGTTTTTAACGGATCCGTTGCTGTTGCAAGTTACGTTCACACAGAGTTTTCAGGACCGTTTTTAACGGATCCGTCGCTACTGGAGGTGGCCGTGCCAAGCCCCGCGCAGCTACGATTCGTTTAAACGGATCCTGTATATTTTGACGGATCGATATTTTATATTGGATCTGGAATACTGTCATGTGCGCGAACTCGCTCACACAACGACAACCACTATCGCTGAAACGGATAAAAACGGATACGATAAAAGGGTCCTGTAAAACAGACTGCTGATCAACGTACCCTGTTGGATTGTAGGGACAATCAAACTAAACCGAAGTTTACGAGGACTCATTGGTAGATAAGCACAACGTTTTGTATTTTGTTTTTCGGTTAACTATAGGTAGGTCCTGCTTTGGTGAGAATAAACTCATGAGCAAGAGGATGGACAAGAATATGACATGGGTTATACAAAATTATAATATTAAAGGGTAGGCGTGTAAAGTGATTTTGTTTATCTAAGTTAATCTTAAACATAGTCACTTAATCATGAATTGTGTAAAAACGTAAATTAATAAATTATATTTTTAAAGCCAATAAATCAATTTAAACGTGTAGGTACTCGTAAGATGAAAATAACTTACCTACCTATATGAAATACGATCTCAGTTAAACAACGCTCATCAGAAAAACGTTTGGTAAAAAAGTAGATCTATAAATCAACATTTACATTCCGATTTAGAATCCAGGACATTTTATGTCAACAAGGACATAAAAAAAGACAAATGAAAACTTAACAAAAACTGATAATAAGGTAATACATAAACATACATTTATAACATAAAACAACAAAGTAACAGCAGGTTATCACTAAAAAGTAAAACACAAACGTCAACAACGCATAATTTCGCATGTGGAGCGAAAAATGTTTAAATTTAATTCGAAAACGAACGAGTAATCAATTAAACGTTGAATTGAAAGCTTTCAAAAATTGTATCTAGCTTCTGTGCTTTGCTTCGATGATATCAAAGACGTTATATATTTCCCACCAATATTATTTGGGTTTTATAAATCCCTTTGTGTACAAAAAATATCCATGTTTTTGAATCGGAGCATAGGTAGTTATACCGATACCTACATATTTATGATGGTTATTGGATAGGACAGGCTTTGCCATGCCTTGCTGCCAAGCGTGTCGGTCTAATAGATAGGCTGCCAAGACAGTTACTCAACCTTTGTACTATGGTTTGAGGAAATCATTGGCTACATGGTTAGTGGACAGTGTCAGCAAATGGAACCTGCTTGTTACAATGAACTAACATGAAACTATTTATAACTAATGGAACAAGAATAAATGGAGTCTGAAAATGTTTATAAAACTTTTGGGAAATGGTTTCCCAAAAGTTTTATAAACATTTTAAGAAGAAAAAGAAAGAAATTAAAGAAATTTATTTATAGCTACACATAATAATATGTTGTACAAAAAAGGGAATAATAAAACATACATAATAAGATAATGAATAACATAAACTTTTGGGATTATAATTTTAAACCCATAAGTAATAAAAAAATGTAACTTTTAATGAGTAACTTTTAATGCTTGGAAGGTTTGTCGTATGAAAAAATATCAGATTTTTATCGGTATACGTGTATAAGAGCTTACTACACTGCGCTTATGTCGCTTTCCGTGGTATCACTAGAAACCCATGGTGTTATTATCTCCGCAGTAAAGCAACTTATGTCGAAAGCATCTGCAGGCATTTATTATTACCTTTTACATTCCTTTTTCGGAAACATGAGTGGGTATGTAATTAGCACATGCTTTACATAATAACTCTGCCAATTACAATATTGTAATATGACCTTTCTCGTCAATTCGGGACAGAATAAGTGCAAGGTCTGTATGTTTATGAGTTTATGATTACATACTACACCTGCCATACCCTTGACTGATATACATATATCAAAGAATAAAGGTATATTCAAAGAATATACCTGTTTCAAAGCCCACACTGAGTTGCCGACTAGATCAAGAAAGCCTTTTACTCCATAGATGATTAGGTACATCAATGACGCAGATGTCGCCCAGTTCCGCATCGACAATAGTATTTAAGGAAAATAATGTTAAGCTTACTTAGTTTTATATAAATAATTATTGACTTGTAAGTATTTATATAAGCTTATATTGAGACTTAGATATGCAAATATTGTATTAGTTTGTGAGTCATATATACACTTAGGTAATAGTGGTTTATTTTCCACTTCTTCCACTAGACAAAAAATTGAAGTGGTCAAAATTAATAACACCTTGTTTCTCACCATGAGTATAATTACTTTAGTGCTTATTTTGTAACTTAAAGAAATAAACGTTATTGATATTTGATATATTTGAGTAATGTCATGACGATGTCGTAGGAAACTCTGTTTGCGGTCCGAAATGAGACTAACTCATTCGTACATACAGTACACACCTTCTTTTATGAAAGTTTTACAAAGGAAGGTGTTAGCTTATGTTTTATTTACTTCGACTAACCTTTTTATTGCCTGATAATGATAATAGAATGTTTAACTTTCATGGCCCACAACGCTCATGTCCGGGTGGGCAGTGACTGCGTTAAAACTTAAGCAGCCAGCGCCTTGAGGATACTTCTGATTTGTCAGTCGTAAGCGTCCCCAAGACGATATAATATAGGTACCCTTATTGATATAGATCAGTTGAGCCGCAATTACATTAAAATAATAAATAATGATGGACAATTCACACAGCATTATCCAGCCCCAAGCTAAGCAGAGCTTGTGTTATGGTTATGGGTACTAGATAACTGAGAAACATAATACAATACATTATATTACATAGATTGATATTTTTTTGTTATAAAAAAAACGATCAGAACACCCTGAACAAATGTCTGCAGAGAGGCGGGAATAGAACCCGCAACCTCCTGCACCGCAGAGGTTGATTACAATTACTGAACCATGGATATTTGGCTGGATCCGGGCTGACGTGTTTCATCATGACCCAAGATTATTTACTTAGTTTGGAGCTAAATAGTTTTTACCTATCTTCGCTCTGTGAGATATCTATTTATTCGATTTTAGTGAGACTCATTGTCGGTTAAACTTTTAGCCGCATCAACATTGCATAACACTAAACTGCATTTAGTAAGACTAACTTTTGTTTGCATTAGTTTCACTTTTAGCTCAGACGAGCAAATAAACCGACAGACGCGACGTAAGTGCTTTATATTATTAGGTAACATTTTTACAAAAAAATGCTTAATAAAAGTAACGCGTCTGGTTGTTGGAATAGTACGCCAGGTAAGTGCAATGTTGTCCATTTCACGTAAGAACCGTTCCAGAAAAGTTTGCATTTGAATAATTTCTCGTAATATAAATAATAATAAACTGTTTAATATTGAATCTGTGGGCTGGTCATATTTCGAGAAGTGCCGACAACCACTGGGGTAAAGTGTTTTTGAGTGGAGACCGCGACTCGGCTAACGTAGTGTAGGACGGCCTCCGACCAGGTGGACTCACGATTTGCGAAAGACTGCTGGCAGATGCTGGATGCGGTAAGCTGAAGACAGGGCGATATGGCGCTCATTAGGGGATGCCTATATCCAGCAGGGACACTGGAACACTCTCGTATCTGATAGTAGAGAGCCTCGTTCTACTGTTCAGCTGCTTGAGAATTGATACGTTTATTATTTTAGCTGTCCAGGGTATCCACAGCATTCTCCTTCAGCACCACATTTCTTCTAGACTATATAGGTACAGAATGCTGATGACAACGGAATTAAATACAGTGAAACTATTATTTTTATTATAGTATTATTTTTAGTATTATTTTCGTATTATTTTTCTACTTTGGGTGGCTTGGATTTTTGATCGCCACTTACATACGTTTGGCTCTGAAGCTGCATTGATCATAATTCGCCATTAACCCATGCAGTTGCTAGAACTATAGGATTTTCTTCGGGGTGATGTCACTTAGCTATTCTGGGCTGTGCAGGTGCTTGCCTAGGTGGTTGCTACGTTTTTGCATCAATGCAGTAACACTGTCCATAAACAATGAAACATTCTTCAAATTCTGAAGTTAGACAGTAAAGTATCATTTATTATCAATCCCTTTAACATTTGATCGTAAAATTTATAGAGAATAGTCACGTATAAGACACTTGACAGTGTAACAAAACGAGGAGGCCTCTAACAATCGGTTGTCCGTAACAAATCGCGGGTCCTTCGCTTTCACCACTTTCACCGTGTCGCGGGCGCGAATATCGACCTAAGGTAATGTTAGGTGTTGAAGAGTTGACTTGGGTTCATGTTAATGGGCGAAGTAATAGCGGATTAGGTTGTCAAACTAGGCCAATATCTCAGTAGGTACTCACGGGGTCCCCACGGTAAAAAGATCGAATTTAATAAAATTTTACATTATTTCTTTGGTTCCGCTAAAACTTATACAAGATTGAGAAAAAGTCGGTAAGAAATCATGAAAGTTCTCAGTTTCACACGTCATTTAATTGTGATCTCAGGAACCCCTTTACTCATATTTTGGTTCCTCTAAGCCAGCTTCCTTCTAAATTACACTCGAGAGCAATGAATCCGGGTCACTCAAAGAATCCAAAAAATCTCGGAAAGTAAGAATGCTAGGTTAATGCAATAAATTGTATTTAATAGACAATTTAATACTCCTTAAATGAAAGTTAAAAAAATATGAGTCACCATACATTTTATTTACACAAAATTACATAAAGAAAAAAAACTGCTGATCTCTCCTTAAAACAAAAATAGGAAACATGAAATTTTTGAACTTTATGACGATTTTCTTGAATTTCAATACTTCGTATTACCTCCTCGTGCTTCCATTACTGCGTTTACGCGGTTTGGCATGCTGTACACCAAGTTCCTTATACGATTTTGGGGAATATTCTCCCATTCCTCTGTGAGAGCAATTTTGAGCTCAGGAAGCGTGATTGGGGGAGGGTTTCGTTGTTTTACGCATCTCCCTAGCTCGTCCCAAGCATGCTCGATCGGGTTGATATCCGGGCTGCGCGCTGGCCACTCCATACAAGTAATGTTCATCTCTTGAAGGTAGTCATTCACAATCCTACCTGTATGAGGTCGGGCATTGTCATGCATAAATATAGCATCCTCACCCAAATTGACCATAAATGGACCAACGTGTTCGTTGAGGATTTCTTCCACATATCTTACGCTAGTTAAAGAGCCGTTTTCTATGATCACCAGCTCTGTGCGACTTTCAGAGGAAATTCCGGCCCACACAAGTACAGACCCACCACCGTAGGCTACTTTTTCTTCGATGCATGCTTGCTTGAATCTTTCCCCTGGTCTTCTATACACTCTGTGTCTTCCATCGTGCTTGTAGAGCATAAAAATTGTCTATTAAATACAATTTATTGCATTAACCTAGCATTCTTACTTTCCGAGATTTTTTGGATTCTTTGAGTGACCCGGATTCATTGCTCTCGAGTGTAGTTGGGTGTTTCCTAAGTCCATCAATAATAAACAAAAGCTTGATTTACGCCTTACCAAAAGCTCACAGCTCTGTAGCGCTCATCAGATGCGAAATTCTATATCTATCCATTACACAAAATGGTGCGCAATGGAGGCTTTGCATTGTGATAAACATTGTAGCTCACTTCCAGAAGAAAATTTGAGCCTCCTTGAATTTTCCTGGAAATCAATGTAATTCATTCACTAAAATGTTATTTATTTCTACGAGTAAAATAGAGTATTAGTCTTGAAAATAAAGATCAGCTCTTCATAATAAAAACAGCTTAATCTGGCATCAATACTAATATTATAAATGCGAAAGTGTTTGTTTGTTTGTCTTTCCTTCACATTCTAACTATGCAACCAATCGACTTGTTTTTGGCGTAGAGTTAGTTGAAAGGATGGAGAGTAACATAGACTTTTTATCCCATAAAACAGTTCCCATGGGATGGAAATAACCTTAAACAGCAAGTGCGAAGCCGCGGGCAGCAGCTTGTGAATATAAATTTTCTGAACTAGCCTAGAGTTTTTATACAGTAGGCGAAAACCCTGCCACTAAACTTTTAAGTACCTAATTAATTTAACTAATAAAAAGATTAAATGATATTAAGTTATTAGTTAGAAAATAAATTGCAAAAGCTCAGTGACATAACCCATGATGTAACTGCTTTCACCGAAGCTACAGATGGAATCGATGACGCGATACATGGGTCAGGTTTATTAGAAAGCTATCCATTTTCGACTGCAGTTATACCATCTTCGCTCTTTGATAGATACAATACAATACAACACACATACACTTTATTGCACACCAAGAAAATACAAAAAAAAAGAATACAGAAAAAGATTGAAAACAGAATTGCACAATGAGGTATCGCTAAGAGATCATTTCCAGGCATCCTTCAGATGATATGCAACGGCTTTATTCAATTCAAAACACTTATTTCAGACAAAAATCATTTAATACACACAAAGTAAGTTACAGAGTTTCAAAAGAATAAAAGAAAATTTTAGTTTTTTAAATTTTTTAAAATTAACCTATAGTTGAATTGAACTAAAGTCAAAGGTAATAAGAAAGTTGTTCAAATGGGAAGCTGGTATCCCTGAAGTTGAACAATTTTAATTTAGGTACTAATTGCTGATAAAATAGATACAAACGTACTAAAGTTAAAATAAAGTGCTGGGATGCAATACATGAAAGAAGAATGAAGATGTATGATTTTTTTTCATTGTAAAAATATGTGATTATTTAGTATCTACACTTTGTAAATCACTTACTTGCAATAAGCTACTTAAAATTGGAATTGCTGAATATTGGTAATCACACTTACTGTATTATAAATGCTAAGTTTAGATGTTTTAAAGGATAGATGGATTGTAGCTCAATCAAGCCAGAACACCTGAACGGATCTGGATGAAATTTGGCACAGAGATAGATTATAGTCTGGAATAGCACATAGGCATATTTTATCCTGGAATACCCACAAGAACGGGAACTACGCGGGTAAAACGGGAGGCGCTGCTAGTTGGCCTATAAAACGGTTCCTACCTTTAGATATTACAGTGAATCTAAAGTAGAAATGGAATGTAAAATGTGTAAACGACTGCCTCTGATAGTTCTTCACACTTATTATAGAAATTAGAGATAGCCAGGCGGTTTTTGCAGATAGCAAACTGTCAAATAGCCAAGTAACCGTAACCGACCTCTCTAGAGCAATGAACTTCACGGAATAAGCAATATGTAGTAGGTAGCACCTACTTGTGACGGAGAATAAGCAATAGTATTCGAGATAAGTGTCCTCGTAGGCGGATAAGGAAACGTTCTACATCTGTTCCTATATTGTACCAGAAACTGGTTATTATCCAATAATGGAGATGGGTAATTGACCTGTTTTTTATGTAAATCTCGAATCGTGTTTTGGTTTTATTGAATTCATTATTAACCTAAGGTGAATTCGGTTACAACTAACAAGGCGCTGAAGCTTTCTCTATTAATTTATTGCAGAACCATTTTTAGCTTGGCTTAACTGCTAATTAGGTAGTAACATTTCATTTCAAAGCTGATAAAAGTTGCTCACAAAAAATGCAGCTTTAATTGTACAAAAAATCATTTTTCATACATTCTCAACTCAACAGCCTATAATGGTTCATAGCTGGACGCAGGCCTCCCCTGCTAATTGCCTTATTGGTTTTTATCGCATGGGTTATTCCTATAATCCCCACGCTGGGCATGCGGGGGGATCGCAGTTCGGTGGTAGATCTATTCTGTAGGAGACGCTGCTGCCTGCGCCTCGGTGTATGTCCCTTAGACTCCTCTTAGAACACCCAGGGGAGATTGGGGTATTGCAAATTCTAAGCCAGCCAGCTTAAATTCTGTTTACTATGAATTATTTCGAAATGTCAATAAGTTTTATAAAATATCATATTACTTAACATTTTTAGAAGCTTGTTATTTCAATTACATCTCAAATTATCGTCAATCATTCATGTAGTACCTACAACACAAGCTTTGCTTGCTTTGGGTAGAAAATCCTCTGTGAATTGTCCAGCATTGTCAAACCATTGACAATAAAACAAGTCGCAACTCCTCCAACTCAGTCGATGAATGTCGTAAGAGAGACTTCCCGACCAAGAGAAGCTACCAAAGAACATCATTATCCTCTCATGTTTGTCCTTTTGTCGGTTAAAAACTACTTGAGGTGCTAATGAAATGAAATGAAATAATATTTATTCTGATATATACAGGTAATATACAAGAAAATAATCATTGAGCTTACAAATAAAGACGTTTGTGATGAACTTGGGCGTGTCATAGAGCCAACGGAGCATAACAGAAGGTACTTATGTGTGCGTTTTGAATCATTTGCATTGAATAGAACGGGTGGGTTTTGTCCCACGTATCTCATGCATCTCGATGACATCAGACAGACAGATTAAGAAATATTTTAATTAACAAAAGGCTACATTGTAAATATAACTTTCTGTTTGAGTTATTCAGAACTGACATGGGTTCAAATTAATTCTTAAGGGCATATACTACCTTAAAATCAACTCCGCCAGATCTCCTCCATGTCTTTCTCTACAGAAAAAAAATCGCAAAGTTACCTCTAAATTCTTCCTAAAACCTGAATTTCACAATAAATACAGAAGTTAAGATCTTGAGAATAAGCATGGTAATAGAACTAAGCATAAAGAACATTTTCATGTTTCGTTTTTTTTTAAATAAATTCCTAATTAATAGATAAAAAGCTAAAACTTGATTTTTGTGCTTGCGTTGCGTTCTTTTGGTATGCCCTGTCCCACTCCTATGAACTCAAAGTCCTATGTCTATCCTTTTCACAAGAACATGTGGTTGTATATGCTCCTAAAGTGAGTCACTGCATAAATATAAGATAGTAATTTTACATTCTTCACGCAGCACAAAAAAGTTAATTTTCGGTTATTATGTGTAGAGCAAAACAAATAAAATCTAGCGGTTATTTTGCGCACGCATTCCTAAAGCTTTTTTTTTCTGTTGTAGCTACAAAAAATACGGCATCATTTGCTTCTTGCGTCTTTTTGATCGGCTAAAGAAAAGGTGTTCAAGGGTGTATAATTTTTTTGTTGTTAGGTACTAAAGTAGTTTAATTTTCTCTATTACTCTTTGTTAGTTGTATGTTTAATTTTAGTTAAATATCTATTTGTTTACCCTCGTTCTTATAAATATAATTTAGTGAAGAAATCAACAGACAAATACAATTCTAGTTCTTTAGCTGACATAATGTGAAAATTAGTTGTCTTCTCTTTATTTTGTGTGTTAATTGTGACTCTTTCTTGTTTATATCTTATTTTATACATAATAAGTTAAGGATGTACACCTAATTTGAAAAAAATAACTATGTATTTTGTTGTAATAAATACGTTTTTACTTTACTTCACTTAACTTATACTACCAGCAATTTAAACACAAATGATGTGAGTTTCCACATCCGGATTTCCACACGCTTTTATACCATTTTCTTTCTCCATAATACCCAGCTGTGACGTGCCCACTGACCGCACATACTGTGGTTATTTCTGCTGTGGTAATTTTATACCCATGTAATTTACTTTCTGTAATTCATCCATTTTACCCATTCCCGTTATCAACAAGTAGGGATCATCAATCAATTAATTCCACAGCCCATTAACCAGGCAATTTGCTCAATTTATTGCGAATTGACAATTTATCAACCTTTTGAGGATGGTTCGTTTGAACTGGCATTTATTCGATTTCGATATCATTTGTTTTGATTATGAAATGTGATTTGAAACCAGTTTCGATAAAGTATGTTCGATTTCTCCATCATTAATGAACCGATTTAGGTTTTCCCGAGACATAAGTATTAATCCTTTAAAACTTAAAAACCGAAGTTTTTTTCCAAAGAAACAAACGATGTATACCTATTGGTATTATTAGTATCTTGATGTATCTTTACTATGTTTGTTTGAGTATTCTTCTACTTTTCATTATTTCCAACAAAAGTTGCATGAGTTGTTTGAAACGGCTTATTCCACTTGTCCTCCGCAATTATTTCCTAAATTACAGTCGATTACATACCTTTATAAGTTATCTGAATAAAACATAAAACCGACGGTTATACGCAACTAGGATGGGACAGAAATTTTGTTCAGTTTAAAGGTATGACAAATCAATTATGTGGCCATGAATAGCTGTCTCTCTTTAGTTATTTGTGTTGTAGCATTCATGAGTGAATACTTTGCGCTGCCTTAGGCTATTGAAGGGTTGCCACCTCACAGAGATAAGGTCTTTTTAACTTAAGAAGTTAGTTTGAAAATATTCTTAAGATCAGAACTAAGTTTCATAAATTTTTACGATTATATTAACAGTAGAAAAAGCAACAAAGTAAACTGACAAACATTATGAATGAAAATCGGCAAATTATAGAGTAGGTGGTCTGGTCACTTCATCCACTTAATTTCATCCAGTTTGGATGAGGTTGATTCAAAATGTTTAGTGTTCAACTCATCCAATTTTTTTAATAATAGTAATAATATTGTAGGTCTGACAGCACGTTAATGTTTATTAAGAAAAGTACAATTGTAATTTTGTATTTATAATACTAAATGAAAACTAATCTATGAATTAGTTAATTACTAATGAATCTATTATAAGTACGTAATTATAATACTGTATTTAATTATTATAATTTTGTAGGTATATAATATTTATTACAAAATATTTCACCTAGCACACCTCTGGTCAAAAATGAAGATACAATAAACATAAACAAAGGAAATGTCGTTTTGTTTATAACAGTTTTGAATGTCATGGCAGCCCTAGGCCTCTAAGCGCCACTCCCACACATTCCAGCACTGACATACATACAGTACGAGCTAAAGGAGACCGCTCAAATAGTAACTACATTTTTAAAAAACTTGTAAAGACTCTATACAACACATTTTAAGCTGTATAGAATACCGTATACGGTACGCTTATTGACTGTTAAAGTATTTAGGTTGTCGAGTCTGTTTTGTAGATTACAGCTTGTAGATACAGTTAGTGGTTGTGTAAGATTAATAAGATTTTTATAATTGACGACCTCTCTGGCGCGGTGGGCGAAGTTACAACTGTGACGCAGGAAGTTGCGGTATCGATTGTCGCCTCGGGACAAATGTTTGTACGATCTGCAGATTTTTGTTTAGGATGTTCTGATCGTTTTCTATTTATAATAAAAATAAAAACTATGTATTTTATTATATTATATCATCATCCTGGCTCTACAGCCGTGGGGTGGGCCTTGGCCTGGTCGAGTAAATTTCTCCATTCGATCTTATTAGCTTGGGGCTAAGCAGAGCTTGTGATAAGGATACTAAATAACTGATACATATAATATCAGTTATGATAGATAGATAATTAGATGTGTGTGTGAATACTGTGTAAATGTTCCAGCATTGTTTATTTACATTTATATTATTTATAATAATGCTTCAAACATTCATAGTAAGTATTCGTTGTCAACATAATTCTGAGGAAGCACTCTGGCTCTAAGAAATGAAATAAGTACGCCGAAATCGTAAATTTTTGGAAAATTATTTTATCGTAATTCTAAGTTTTAACTATATTTAAATAACCTTTATTATTATTATTTAAAAAAACTCGTTTTAGTTATATAATAAGATGATCCAGTCATTGACGTCTAAACGAAATGTGGAGATTTAGGGTCATCAACTTGCATTACTTTGACCTATATGTACTGTAATTTTCTTTGGAAACTAGCTTGTAGAAAACTAGTTTTTGGAAGTAACATTTACGCCGTGAATTTCTCAGGTTCTATCCTACAATGATATTTGGTTACTCTTTCACGTAAAAACTACTGAACGGATCTCGATGAAATTTGACACATAGATAGATTATAGTCTGGAATAACACAAAGGCTATATTTTATCTCGGAATACCCACGGGAACGGGAATTACGCTTGTGAAACCGCGAGGCGCTCCTAGTACTTTATAAATTGACGGTATATCGAAATATCACAATCATTATTCCATTCATACTTCCGCCGCGCCTTAATTATAGTAGAATAAGTCAGCGAATACCCAGTGTTTCAAACCACTCAAAGATAAATGTATGTTTCCCCGCATTGCCGGTTCGAACATATGCCATTTATATTATATGTACATTTGTGTTGGTATTCGGTGTTGTAAGTCGGCTTGTCTTTCGTGCCACATACCGCACAATGGACGATTGTCGCAAGCTAATTGAAATATTTGGAATGGAAGGTGTTCAGAATAAAAGTTGTTATTTTATTGGACCCATAGATTTCATCATTTATATTAGTATATTGCCATTGCTGGTATCCTCTAAAATATATTTATTAGGCCATTTACCGTAAGATGTTTTGTATGTAATTCCATACAAGGCGTCTTGCGGTAAACGGTCGTTAGACGATTGAACAATATTTTTTTTTATACTGTTTCGTTATATATAACTTATTGATTACTATGTCCTTACCTAGATTTTATTTATTTTAGTATTTGTTTTTATAAATGTATTCTATTATTGTTTGTTCTA
The DNA here is from genome assembly GCA_946478455.1 of Eupithecia vulgata. Classification (NCBI taxonomy): domain Eukaryota; kingdom Metazoa; phylum Arthropoda; class Insecta; order Lepidoptera; family Geometridae; genus Eupithecia; species Eupithecia vulgata. Next base: position 3,503,224 of record OX297874.1, read on the forward strand.
TCTTTTGCACACTTGCCCACTTCTACATACATGTCTCCCTCTCTCATTAGCAAAGATAGGAATAGGTAGTGCAATTTAGGGTTGATGACCTCAAACGTTATAATAGTATGGATCGAACCCCGGGATTCCGGGATTTAAAAAATTATTATACTTAATGCGGTAACTATCCGTTTTCAATAAGTTAAATGCATTTTATAAGCTTGACTTTTAAATTAATAATACTAAAAAAAGAAAAGTATGACGGACTAATTTCAGATTAAAAAACCATAATTTGCATTATACTTTTTAGTTTCTTAAAAATCAACAACAAATAAAAATGTTTATCTGCAACAGATATACCTAAATAACATAAACTTATTTTAACCATAAGTTAAAACTTCTCTAGCTCTTCAAAAAAAGAAATCCAATTCAGCAGCAAATCAGAGGTCTGGTATACAAAAGCGAAATGGTTACACACAGAGATCGAATAATTCCAAAAAACAAGCCAAGGTGTCGTTAAAATAATCAAAGATCGAATAAGTCCAAAAAACAAGCCAAGGTGTCGTTAAAATAATCAAATCAATCAGGTAACTCAAATTTCAAGGACATGAGTAAACTAAACGAAACAAACGCTCTTTGCTTAGCTGACTGCATTTATGATCCCTTCTTACGAGTATCTTATCGCCGCTTTTGTGATGCCGAAACAATGCATTCCGTAATATTTTTGGTCTAACTTGAAGTAAACACCAAAATGGCGGCAAGTTTACCTTCATTCATAATTATGATGAATCAATAATATCGTAAGAATATCTATTTAAAACATTATTTAACATAGTATTAAATAATGTTTTTTCATTCAATTCCCGGGAGGCATATCCACATTATGATACCCTCATGAAGTCCCGTCAAATTGCACTACCTATTCCTATCACTGCTCATTAGGTAAGGTTTGCTGGAAGAGAACTCTTTTTAGGGTTAAGCTCGCCTTTGCGATACCTCTCTTGTAACAAGGTTTAAATATAAGGTTTTATTAGTGCAATAAAGAATTAAGAATTTGTTTTTACTAGTGTACTGTATAATTGTTGTATTCTGTATGTGTGTGTCTGAAGTTTCAAATAAAGTCATTATCTAACTATCTATCTATGTCGACGAAGCTGCTCATTATCCAATTATATATAATACAAATTATATGACAATACCTACATATATTTCACACGCTGAGCAAACCCTAACATATAATTTATACATAAACAACTCCAAAGTTTTCCGACTCTCGAAGATAGATTATGTTACCACATAAGTTTTCATTTATTCTAACTTATATCACTATAAACTCAGTAAAATAAGATTTTGAGCAAGTTTTATTTTGGACATGTAGGTAATTAGTTGCTTTTTTGTTTAAAGCTATGTTTTTGGAGATAAAATTTATTGCTTGGTATTCTGTGTTCTGTATAAGGTACTCGTATTTCAAACAATGTTGTTGAAAGGCGAACATGATGTAATGTAAACCACTGATAGGATAGCTGTTTCTAAACATAAACTATGGAGCAATGTTCGCTAGTAAACTGTTTAGATTTTACGATTGTACCTACTACAGGATGGTCGTAAACTACATTACACCGCACCCCTTGAACGAGGCAGCGCTATGTAAAAATATCACCTTTCCCAAGTATTGAAAAAATAACCAGTTTTCTGATGTTGATAGATATTGCTTACTTTTAGAAAGTTTAATGTAAATAATCTAATTTAAATAAGTCTTATAAAGGTTATTTGCTCGTAAAAAATAGTACCTATGCCATTTAACAACACCACATCATCATGTAAACCCATCACATTCAATTTCCACGGAAGACGTAAATTGCAAGTAGCGACCAGAAATAATTACTTGTTCGTGGTATGAACTTCCACTAATTCATTCACAAAGAGTGATGTAGAAAGCCGCCAGTGAGGCATTTTTGCAAATTACGATATGACTGTCTTGTTGGTACACGCGGTAAAATTTCGGAGGGAAGTCGTTTTTGAGATTTTCCGACATAATTCCGTACTGTTCTAGGGGTGCGATATATGTTAAATTAAAATATGCGAAAATCGGTGTGTAATTTGCCTTTGGCTTATTCAAATTTATAAAAATAATTTAAAAAAAAAAATCATTTGAATAATCATCATCATCATGATGATGATGATGATGATTATTCAAATTTATAAATTTACTTTGAATAAAGGCTCTAGCTTTTAGTACAAAAAGCTACCTATTTAGTTACTTTTTATACCTATTTCAAGACTCCACTAGTAAAGCAACTCTTAGGTAGCAAATTGTTTTATAATTACAGCAGAAAAACAACGTCCAGAACATTAAACAATATCTCATCTCCCAAGGCCTAATGCCGGTACTGTTATAATGCAAAACGCTATCGCTTCATCAGCGATTCAATCAGTGTTCATAACCGCTATGAAATATACCTCGTGGGATGCAATTACCGATATAGTGCCAAGGTCGGAGATGTCACTGACTTCTGCAGAATATAGCTTAGCAGCAACTGATGCAACGCCGACAATCTATCCAACTATTATTGAATTACCAACATTATCAACGATCTTTACAATATTATTCGACGTTCTAGTTTCAGTTCTAGTTTTAAAATTATCCACAATCTTTACATATTATTCGAAGTTCGAGTTTTATTTGTAATTTCAACATTATCAACGATCTTTACAATATTATTCGACGTTCTAGTTTAATTTTTAGTTTCAAAATTTTCAACGATCTTTACAATATTATTCGTCGTTCTAGTTTCTATATAGTCAACGGTCTTTGGTAGTAAAGTTGAATACCCAACGGAAAAACGCTTTAGCTTCAATTTGTCCAAGGTTTCGTTTCCTTTACCGAAACAATGTACGGAACAATACGTTCTGTTTTTCGGTCTCTAATTACGGTCGTGGTATGGCTGCGAGTTCGGTATTTGTACGTTTTTGTAGTTAGACGTTTGCGTAAGTGTTCTAATGTTTGTTGGCAAAGGATGATAAAGTTCTTCGAACTTAGATCGTAAAGATTTTAGTAGTGTTGATGAAACATGCACCAGCAATCGACATGCACAGCCTCTTTGATCTTTCAATATAGCCAGAGATAAAAATACGAATATAGCAATAAATATAAGCAAGAAACTTTAATCTGCTCCATTAGGTCTAATAGTTCATCAGCATTCTAAGTGTTCGACATTACTTCTAATTCAAGTTTCTCTGTAAGTTCCTAACGATTTCCTTTTTCTTTTAATTAGATTAAATTTCCTTTGAATTTTTTTAAGTTATTTGTCATGATCATGTTTTCAATTTATTTATACCAAATGTGGCAGTAGAAAAGATACAACTTTCCGTCACGCACTGCTGTTGGCTGTGAGGAAAACACTAGCGTGATGTTTGCGCGTTTCCTGATGTGGTTTATTATCATTTTCTTTTTCTATATACATTTGCGGAAACTATTTGAAACTATTGCTTTAGTTTATTGGTAATATTTTGCAATGTGACAAATAGTTTGAAACGTATCATCTGCAGGTAGGTAGGTATGTGTAAGTATTTTAAATTAAAGATTTTTGTTTGTATTCCACTCTGATTCATAGTTCGGGTTGATTAGTTTCCACTACTTAAATCTCTCTGATCCACGGTACCTATGCATTTTCGTTAGCTTGTTTCACTTTGATCCACTTTGCAAATCCATTAATGCCACTTTTTTTTCAATCTGATCCATTCAGGTGCTTTGCCCTACCTTGTCTTACCTCTACAGTATTTTCTCATACACGACGCAACCGGTTCAGCAACCAACCGAAATGCCAGAACCTTACCAACCTGCTTGTAAATCATGAGTACATTCTTGGATTACGAAACTGTGCCTTGTAATAATTGGCCACTTGTTTGTAGGTACCAATTTTCTTAAATGTTGGTCATTACATATTAAAATATTTTTAGTCATGTAATTTCAATGTAGAACTTGAAGACTACATATTCTCGTACGAAAGGCATTATTAAAATAAAACATATTAAACTAAGTTCCACCTACAAATTTACAACTGGAAAATTGAACATTACCTTCTACCAATTTACTAAATTCATATAAAAAATTTACTAGGTACCTACAACGCCTTGGTTAAAAAAAAACTATTATTTATAAGAAAAGAATTGTTCCATTTCCTCAACTCACCTCGAAAGCCTGTAATGGTCCACTGCTGGACCATTACAGGCAGGTTCGTGTCGCTATTTTATTATTATTATAAACTTTTAGATTTAGCTGTCATAATGTGATAAACGTATTTGCTTATATTTATCTATTTTCATTGAATAGATATTCGTACAAATGATAATATAAGCTATTTGTTTTAATGAAAATTGATTAAAAAAAATGATTGTTTTATGTGAGTATACAAATACCTATTTGGGTTTCGTTCTTCATCTCTTAAGTTTCAAAGCTAAAACACCGGAGGAGTAATTTTGGATCAGTGATTTCTACGTTGTAAAAATATGTAGTCCAATCTAACCTAACATCTTAGAAAATGGTTTGATAAAATTTCATCATCTACGTCGGAAAGTTACCTTATGCCACAAATTCCTTATCATGTAAATGAAAATTTCTAATAGCTTAAAATAACTTTAAATTAATCTAAAGTAAGAATATGTAGTCTATTTTTCAAAATGCGAGCTGTTTATTTCGGACTCTTGTGTAGATAAAAACAATATCATTGGTAAATTTAATAGTTTGGCCCCCAACATTTCAATTGTAGATAAATGTTCACTTCGACTCCTTGGGTCACCAATTCTTGATGAGTCTTTTCAGCCATTTGTAGATGAAAAAATTCAAAATTTTAACAGAACTTCAGACAGACTTCTCAAAATTAATAGCCATATGGCTTTTACAATTATTCGGTTTTGCCTGTTTGTACCTAAATTTACATATTCTTTGAGATGTTGTCAACTGTGGAAACACAGCGAGCTCTTGGAAGGCTTAGACAACATAATAAAGAATACTTTATCATCGGTTTTGAATATATATTTGGATGACAAGGCATGGTCGCAGGCCTCCCTGCCTGTAAAATTGGGAGGCTTAGGTATACGCAAAATTTCAAGTGTAGCCCTACCAGCGTTCTTGTCTTCTGTCTACAGCACTAGTTCCTTAGTTGAAAAATTTTTAAAGCCCTCTCATTTGGTTATACCTGGAATTTCATTCAAAATTTCATTTTTAGACGAAGCTCGATCTGCTTGGCATAGTGCTTGCCCCGATGCTGCTCCCCCAAAATCTCTTTTGTCCCAACGGCAATGGGACGGGCCTCTGTGTGAGTTGACACGGAATTGTTTGTTACAAACGTGCTCCAGCTCTGCAGATCGTGCCCGTCTTCTAGCCGTTTCTAAATGGGAGTCAGGACATTGGTTGCAAGCACTTCCTTCATATAAAACTGGCACTTTATTGGATCCCGTAACTTTCCGTGTCGCAACTTGTCTTCGGTTGGGTGCAAGGTGTTGCGCGCCTCATCAATGCCAGTGCGGTAATGCTGTCGAACAGCTCGGTCATCACGGATTATCGTGTACTAGGGCTGCCGGTCGGATATCTCGTCATGCCAGCCTGAACGACATCATCCGGCGGGCCTTTACCACCGCTAACGTACCAGCTATTCTCGAACCGAATGGTCTGTTGCGTGACGATGGTAAGAGGCCTGAAGGCATGACTCTAGTCCCATGGGAGTTGGGGAGGCCTATTGTGTGGGACGCTATATGTGTCGACACACTCGCGCCTTCCCATCTTCCTAGGACTTCCGTGAGGGCTGGTGCGGCGGCAGATTTAGCCGAAGATCTCAAGAGGCGCAAATATGCAGGTCTCGACAGAGCCTACACATTTGCTCCCCTTGGAGTCGAGACCCTAGGTTCGTGGGGTACCGAGGCTCTCCGGGTTTTCAAAAAATTATCTGAGCGTCTGGTCGAAGCGACGCGTGACCCGAGAGCTGGTGAGTATCTGGCACAGCGCATCAGCATTGCTATACAGCGGGGCAATGCAGCCAGTGTCTTAGGCACGCTTCCAACTGGTATTGATATGGATCAGTTGAGCTACCTGTAGATTGTTTGCAACAGTTTGCAGATAGCTTAATTGTTTCTATTGTAAATACTAGTTTTAATTTAAATTTGTTATTTGATTGTTATTTTCTTTCTGAATAAAGAGAATGTTTAAAAAAAAAAAAAAAAAATCTAAAGTAATTTTTTGATTATTATATCTCCTAAGAACAAATCTTGACGTTTCGTCTATAAGAAAACAATTGAAAATGACATCCTTATTTCTCATATTTATCTCATTAACTCATTCACTGCCCAACGAACAGCTAAAATCTGCGGTGCGGCCGTCCACGCTGGTTGCTCAATATGGACATGTGCATCATGCATGAGCAATGAAAGTGTTAAATAACTTTGGCATCCAATCATCCGACACTCAATGACACAACCCTCTTTCCTGCGTATGACAGTGGAAACGCATCGTATTGTTATTCATAACATTGCCTGCTAGCCAATTGAGAAGGTCTTTACTGATGGTAACTCTGGATAATATTCATAAGCGTAAGAAAACCAATGCCGAAGCATACCTACATAAGAAATATCATCGAAACTACATTAAAACCAAATAACTATCAGCTTTCGTTGGTTTTTCCATTCTCTCCTCTTTAATCTCCTTCCTCCTTTTTCCTTCTTTCGCCTCTTTTGATGACCGGTATGGAGCGGCGGGCAGGTCCGCCAGCGAGGGTTGAGGGTTCGATTCCCGCCTTGGGATAAATGTTTGTATAGTTTTGATCTGCAAATGTTTCTTCCTGGTGTTCTGGGTATTTACTATGTATAGTAAAAATCTATTGTTATTGTATCTATCTATTGTAATGCATCCTACTAAGTACATCAGTCATTTAGTACCCATAACACAAGCTCTGATCAGCTTGGGGCTAGATGATGCCGTGTAATAAACACAGCATCATCTAGCCAGCATTATTTATTTTGTTTGATTTTTTTATAAGCCCAAACTTACCTATCTACAAAAATGAGCTACAATTTCATGTTTTTTGTTAGCCTTCTGTCGTTATTCCTGAGTGACATTTTTCACCTGTCTTTTTTCCATTTGCCCCTAGACGCAACATATATTTTTCTTCGGCTCTGTCAGCCGTGATGTCAGCTAATTTTTTTTTATATATCTTGCTTTGTTGATAATCTTCATACGAGTATGTGTTGTTCTCTTGTTGGAAATTCTCAGTCAAAACTTGCTTAACTAGCTCAATGAGCTCGTTACTCATACTCTGTGATTTATAATCCGTATCCATATTTCGTGCAAGTAATTTCATAATAATTGCATATAAATTATGACGCTTACGCGTAATACAAAAGGTATTTGTTGTTCATTAAGTAAACAAGTTAGAGCTTAAGCATCACTTTAATATTCTATCAGTGATGCCTATTTTACCCGTATTATTTTTTAGGCGCGGACGGACTTGAGAGTTAGACTTTTTTCTGTTTCTTTTGATTACATACTTTTCATTTGCCTTTTTACTTTTTAGTAGATTGTTGAGTTAAGATATTAGGTCTACCATTTTTTGTTTATTATAGTTTTTATATTATTTTAACTTACTCTATCTGAACACATAATTATTTTCCAGTCTTCCCGTGACCACGACGATGTGTAATCCTGTCGAAATGTCGGGAAAAATAAGTAAATAAACGCGAAAAATGCCCGTTAAATTGTGTTAATAATTATTGAAGTTTTCGTTACAAAACCAACCGGCACACTGTGAAACATCATTATGTAGATGGTAAATTTGGAAGCAATTACATTTGAATTGTATCCGTTAGTTTTAATTAGCACTTCGAACAATTCAAAATGATTTGTGGATGTTAATAGGTGGGTAATAAGTCGATATATCATATTCGATTCGACTGATGAAATCTACACCAAATATGAATTTGCAAGGTAAAATATAAATGCTTTTTTCTGTTTGTTGATAAGTTACTGTTGTTGGATATCAATAATAAAATAAATAATTACATGTCATCATCATCCAATCGAGCTTGTGTTACGAAATGTTTGGTAATTTGCGGCAAATTACTTTTCTGTTAGTTTTAATTCTAGTATAACGCAGAAGAAAACGATAACCATAAAAATGTTTGAATATTATTATATCATTACAATAATTAGCATGCTATCTAGAACCTCCTTGCCCGGACAGCAGCCTGGAAAAAGTACGCACATATACACAGAATTTGTTTAAATTTGAAGTCCACAATAGTCGGAGCTATAATATATATTAATATAGTATTAAAGTCATTTAAAACGGCATATTTATCATGATTCGATTTTTGAATTTTCCAATATTTCGGCACAGTTTCATGCGCCATGATCACGGAAGAACTAAAGTCACTGCGAGTTAGTTTTTATTGGCAGATATATCGATTTTAGTTCTTCCGTGGTAGATAAATATGCCGTTTTAAATGACTTTAATGTTAATAACCATGATAGTTTTAAAAGATTAATATAGTAAGCTATATATTACGGTATAGCAAGCTGCCACTATAATAAATATTGTGTGTTTGGTGGCTATGCTAATATAGTATATACATATTTTGCACTCATTAGCTTTGCGGCCGTCATGTTTTTGTTTACCAAAATATATCATGATATAGCATGACATACATATTTGTCGATATATTTTGGTGACATAAAAATATAGGTTATACTATAATACACCTTACGAAAATATACTATGATATACCTTGCTACGTTTATTATAGAAGAGCGAGATCCTCTAACACAAATTTTTGTACTTTAATGAGGGTCTAATCTAAACAATGGAATAAATTATTATTCTAAGCTTGTTACAGTAATATATTATTTTATATTAATATACATATATATATTATAGCTCATAATTATATAGTAGCTGTGGGCTATAATCAAAAGATCCAATGACACTTGATACTGATACCGACCAACAAGTTCTACCACACCTTCAAAACGAAGTATTTGATACCCTAACCGGTTGAGAACAACAGCGTTGACCTTCCAACCGTGAACAGTCAAGGTTTTTGCATGATGAAGGATTACTAGGAGGTAATAGGCAACTAGCAAGTAAATAGATATGACGTCACTTTACAACCACATGGACAAAGGCTACTGTTCTAAATAACAAGATGATGAACGGAGAAATATCAAAAGTCTGGAAAGAATAATGTTTATTAAAAAATAGGATATTTCTCTGTAATAATTTGGTTTGCGCTTTTAAAACGAATCCAACAATGCATATCCTTAAATACCTTTAATACTAGATTACATCAATGATGCTTGGGCAGATGTCACCCAGTTACGAACCGACAATAGTGTTTATGGAAATAATTTTAAGCTTATTTAGTCTTACGTAAATATTGACCTATATCTAAATCGCATTATATTTAGACTTAGATATGCAAATAAAAAAAGATTTATTAATTTATAAGTTTTATACACACTTACTAGTGGTTTATGTTCACTTCTTCCACCAGTAGACAAAAAAATTAAGGGGTCGAAATCAATAACATCTTGTTTTATTATTTAATAATAATTACTATTTATAAACGTGCTTATTGTCCAAGTGCTGATTTTGTAAGCTTAAAGAAATAAACGTTATTAATATTTATTAGATATTTGATTACCTAATTAAAACGATAGGTACCTAAAGTTGTAAAGATTACGAGGTCAGTGAGAAATAAAACGAGTTTTAAAACATACTCTGAAGTTTTCAATGGTAAGCCCATTGTGAATATTTAGCCCCTTGTTTGTATAATGTTTTCGAAACGTTGGCATTGAACCTGAATAAATATTGACTGAAAAGTTGACTAAGCACTAGTGATGGAATTCACTTATCGAAATCCGTCGCAGAGACTTCTGATAAAATGTCGAGACTACAAGAAGAATAGAAATATCAAATATTGTAGAAGAATATTACTATATTCTTCTACAATATTTGATATTTCTATTGTGTCTATATAATAATGTGTTAACAAAATATTTATTAAAAGAAGTATTAAAGTTGATTCAGCTTTTTTATCTAAATATTAATTAAATCTTGTTTATCGGTAAATCTCATTAATACATAATAAATATATGGTAATACATTGATCTTCTATATTGGCAAATACAAATATACGTGTCTAATCTATCTATACTAATATTTATAAGGTGGAAAAATTTCTTTGAATTGAATGGATTCCGAAACTACATAACCAAATTACAAAAATCTTTTACCATTAGAATCCTACATTATCCCTGATGAACATAGAAGATGGAATGTACCCGTGAAAGCCGGGGCAGACCGCTAGTATCACATATTTGACAAAGAAATTTTAAGTGAATAAAGTGTACCTATTAGTAATACATTGATTACTTAGAAGCTAGAAAATAATCTAATGACCGACACTTTGCATGTTCCTCGACGTCGTCTACGGAAGCTTGACACAGTTGACACTGTATATCTTTTAACACTACTTCTTTCCACCTTGTGTTCTTAGCATAATATTGACTTTAATGTATCCTGTTTCTGTATTTTCTCTGTAGCAATATAAATAACTTAATAATATGCATGCGATGGCTATACACAGATCCAGAAAGGGTCACAGGAAGCATGAGTCAAATCTATGAATAGATAAATTAATTCAACTTCTTTTTATCACATCGAGTAAGGGACAGGCAACCTTTTTATCGTATCAAGGATATATTAACTATAGCTCTAGAACGGTATATTTTTCCTGAGTTTTGTGTGAAGATTTTGTATCTGGAGAGTGGTTTATAACGAGAGCGTTTAGTCAGTGGAGCTATTTTGTGGTACAATGTCATAAAACAATAATAAAACGTCAAGTTTGAGTTGGAATGGTGCATCAAGGGTTCCGTACAAAGTTGTACTCTTATAAGCAAATAAATCGACCCAGACGCACAGTTCACTAAATGTTTCTGATTTGGTCACAATTACATGAAGGATATAATGGTTAAATTTTTTGAAGATTATTTTCTTTACTTGTGCTAGACCTTGATTCTTGCCTAATTTCATGATTCGGTCAACGAGAAGTACCCTTTAGCTATTGTGTGCATATAATTCCCTAGGTGTTTTTTTTTTATCCTAAACGGCTGTAACTTTGATTGCGTTGACTTAGAAGTTTGATTCTCGCAGATATTGCAGTTTCAAGAAGTTATAAACCTATATAATGATGTGAATTTTAACAGGCGCGTCCACGCGTTTCTGAGAAAAGAGAGTTGACAGATGGACACCCGGAGACAGCCGGACAACAAAGTAATCCTATTATGGTTTCTTTTTTCTTTTTAAAGTACGGAACCCTAAAAATGGGCAGGTTACGACTAAGAGGACAGAATTGGTCGACGGTTGGATGTTCAGAGCCTTGAATCAAACTCGAAAAAAAAAACGATTAGTTTTTTGAATATTTTTAAAAGTTGATTTCATTCGAAAATATAACTTTCACTCAACGATCCCATTCCATCCTTGTTCACTATCAAAAAGATTCTATATAAAGATTATTTTGACACGGAATCTGACTCAACAAACTTGTTTTACATTCCTTACTTTGCTTTACATTTCCGGGTTTTAGAAGTAAGCAAGCGACGTAGTTATTCTGTCTACTCTAGATGTTTTGATTATGCAGTTGTAACCTTGGCCTTAAATCGCTATTACCATGTTTTTGCTCGACTAAAATAATTTCACGGTTGAATGGGCACGTATGACACAGCTTAGTAAGTGATTTCACGGTCAAACCATTTGATTTATTGTGATTGAGCGTGTGAATCGTGGTGGATTACTGGAAATTATATTAACTTTCGATTTAAGATTGTGGGTTCAGGTTTTGTTTTAATTTTCCGCTTGAATTGATCTTATCATTTATCCAATTTCAAACATACTTTAAAAACCGGCCAAGTGCGAGTAGGACTCGCGCATTAAGGGTTCCGTACAATTATCTATAAAAACGCAAAAAAATCATGTTTATTGTATGGGAGCCCTCGTTAAATATATTTGTTTTATTGCAATTTTTTATTTTATTTTAAATTGTATATATAAATAAATATTCTGTGAATATTACAAGCATCTACCTGTTGCCGTTATCAATATCGAACAAAAACGAGCAAAACAAGCAGTTTGTTGTTTGGGAGCCCCTTAAAATATTAATTTATTTAAGTTTTTTAGTATTAATTGTTGTTATAGCGGCAACAGACATACATCATCTGTAAAAATTTCAACTGTCACGGTTCATGAGATGAGATACTGCCTGGTGACAGACAGACAGCGGAGTCTTAGTAGGATACCGTTTTACCTTTGGGTACGGAACCCTAAAAACAAGAAGTTCTCAAGTAGGCTATCCTTAAACGACTTCTAAAGACTTCTGAAGATCTCAACTATGTGGAATGTTTTGTGGTTGCCACAAAACTCACCACTGATTCGCTTTTCTATTCCTATCGTCATAATTTAATGTTTAACGCATAACTCTTGAAAATCTTGGTACTACATAATTCAACAAGATTTTTATAAAAAAGCACTGCTCACTCGTTTGTGGTAAAAGATAAGAATCACTACCGGCTTTCGTTTAATGTATCGGGCAATCGCATTTGTGAGCAAATAAAAGTGTGTATTACACAATGTGTTAACGCATCTATTGAATTTAATTTAAATTTACATTTGGTGGTGAAAGGATTCTTGGTTGCTGTTTATGATAAATACTAGTGTGTGCCTGCGGCTTTGCACGCATTTTTATGTTTATTTCTATCACATGGGAAATGATTTATGGGATAAAAAGAGCTGTATGCAAATATTTGGCCTGATCCGTTCCGAAGTTTTGGTGTGCTCATGCGTTTCAAATAAGTACGGATAGACGGATAGTAACACAAAAAAAAATTGGATTCAGGCATAACTTTGCGGAAATCCATTCCAAAATATGAAGATGAACATATAATAATAATATTTTCATCGTCATATTTTGGATTGTAACACATCTTTCAATTTCATTTCCTTGTTTACTATAAAAAGTTTGTTTCTTTAGGCCGTTCAAAGTTACCAAAGTCAACAAAAACTAAAAGAAAGTAGAGCAATAGAAACTTTTCTTATCTCTTTGTGGAGTTACTAGTAGGGTGTCACGTACAAAACTGACACGAGTATTTCCGCATTTTTTTTTATTCTTTATTTTTATTGGGACTTTGAGTCATTGGTATGAATATGTCAGTCCCGTATATTAACAAATTATTAACTAACTTACATCTAAAACAAGCCTAAATAATTTTACTGCCGCATCAATCAGTGGTGCGGCTAAAATAATTTGGATAACACCAGTATTCATCAGAGATCCTAGGATCCTACGTTCAGTATTCAAAGTTGAGTATACAAATCATAAAGCTCAGCTCTCATGGACTCGCTCCGCTCACACTCCGCTAGAAGATGCACATCTTGTGGTACACATGTGTCAAAATTAGGCGTGTTTGTGATTTTCATTACATATTTTTCGATTTTCTTACTCAACTGTTTTTTTTTTGCAAGCTAAGTTTTGGTCGCTCATTTGCATTGCGCTCTAACAGGGCTGCTAATTCCTAGCATAAATGTTTTTTTAAGATTTCTCACATTGTATATTAGGTTTGCATATAAATTCTTGAATACTTAATTTTTTGATCGGGACGTAATACGCTGCGTACTACGTAGCGTCAAGCAAGACGCAACTTCAACTCTCTGCGGGCGTAAACGATAGATAGTTAGATAATACTTTCTTGTACCGCAAAAACTAAGAAAACAGTAAAGAAATAAATGCTACGAGTAGACGAAGTATAACGGCGATCTTATGGCTCTGAGTAATCTCTTCCAGGCCACCTTGGGATGGACTGGACTTGTAGGGACAACAATGACGGTGACACTTGAAAAAGAAAAAGAAAACAATAATACTTACACTACATACTATACATAATATAACCAACAAAATCGAAAAAGTTTTATTTGATTTCAGACCACAGCGTGATAACGAGGTGAGACGTAGCGCTGTGCGTAGTACCCGCTCCCCACTTCACCGTGCTTGCCCCTCACCGCTGACGCAGACTTCGACGTACTGTGCACGTACTGCTACTATCAGTTCAAAGCTATTTAAGTCTACGAAATTGTGGATTTACCAATGTCTTACACCAATACGAGATAAACTAGAAAACTACGTGCTTTTTTTAAAGTTATTTTAAAATTGATCTAGTTTAAATAATCGTTGTGATATTTTTTGACATAGTTCGAGAAGTTGCCTTAAGTTGCGTTACCTATGACGCCATTTTGTAAAAAATATAGGTGTAGAATTTCGTTGTTCATAGGAGTAGGATAGAGCAGAGCGGTGTAAGCGTAAAATCTAGTTTTTGCTTATGATCTATTAATTAAGCCATTTCTTGGCAAAAAAAGGTAAAGGTTCCCTTGGGATTCTATTATTTAGTACAGTGATGACAAAAAAATATCTTGTAAGTAATTAGATACTTACTTAGTTAGTTTAAGTTTAAGTAGTTAGATAGTTTGGAGAAAAACGGAAGTACCTAACTAAAAAAAAGTTATTACTTTGCACAATTATTCCTGATATATAAAATAGTTTTTTTTCATTTTTGAAACAAAGGAAACCTACCTGGTATATCTTAGCTTAGATTATTACGTATTTACTTCGATGCTTTTTTGATCAAAATTTCGGAGAAAAAAGGTTTTTAACTTAACCCGATTGACGTCAATTCATCATACATCCACGCCTCAGTCTCTTTGAATTATAATCCCAAGATTCGCACGGCATTGTCAGTGACTTTAGTTCGTTCACATTTAGTCTTGATTTTGAACTTTTGACCTTAAGCTTCTGTGTTGTAATGTGGATCGCTCATTGTTCCACCGTGTCACGGTGCCTCGCTCCCATCGTAAGATTTTATGGTGCCTCGTGAATTTAGGTCTTCTTTTTTGGACATTGATGATGAATGATCTTTGTAAATTCAGTCTACTTAGCTACATTTATTAAACTTTGGCAAATCTTGATAAACTCATCTAAACTAATATAATTATAAAGAGGTAAGATTTGTTTAAATTGAATAGGCTCCGTAACTACTGGGCCCATTTCAAAAGTTCTTTCACCATTCGAATCCTACATTATCTTTTCTGTTTCATGGTTTAGTATAAAATCGTCATTTCAATGATAAAAACAAATTGCAAAACATGCATGATTATGAAATGGATATGATGAATTATGTAATGTATTTTCAACAACACAACTCTGACAAATACAGCATACAGAACTCTTCAGACATAATAGAACTCTTTGTTTAAAACAGTGAAATTTATTATCAAGACTTATCTTTGTACCAGAAAAGATTTTTAGAATAGAAGATGCATGGTAAATATAAATATTAATTTACTGACATCCAATTCATCAACCAGAACTATGCGGAATACAAAAGCAAATTTCAGACCAGTAAACTAAGCTATATAATTATATATATTCAGTTTAGCTTTGATCGTATAGCTAACAACTTCTCTACAATTTGTATCACCCCAACTCTTCCCACGAGTGTCGTGTCGACTAAGGGATATCCACCGCGGGGCTCCTCCGAACTATTTTACCAGCGAACCCCAACCCGTATGTCGAGCGTGGGGATTATAGACATTACCCCCTTGGGATAAGAGTCAATAAGGCTTTTATTAGGGGAAGGCCTGACCAATATAGGTTTTTATGGTGCAAAGTTTTCAGTCTGCCCACAAGTATGAAAAACAAGTCAAGCTAAGATGGATTTTTGAATCTGCAACACCATCCTATTTGTGCACAATTTGTCATGGAATAGTCACTTTAGACTTTCGTGAGACGTTGGAAATACTTTTCGTGAAACGTTCGCCATAGGTGCACTTTTCGTGAGACGTTGGAAAGACATTTCGTGAGACGCTGTGACTGAGCTCATCTCACGTGAGATGTTGCGAATAACCCTATGTAAGTATCAATAACATAGATCATTTAGATTCTATACGAAGCGCGAAACCTATTAAATACACTTGAAGACCAGATTAAAATCGCCATTTAATACAGCCTTGGAGTCATTAAGCACGATTGAGCCACTATCCGAAGTACTTCGCTTAAGAGTACTTATTGTCAAGCCAGGCACGCCGGCCGACCGGACGGACGTATTACTGTAACTGGTACCTACTTTCACGACAATAGAAGTTCGTATCGCAAGCCAACATCCACAGGTACCTATTACTTATTTCCAAAGAATAACTTAGCTCTGCCCACGGTTTCATCCGCGTTAAATTCGAATTTCGCAATTCTTTCCCGTTAATCTCCCATTTACAATTATTGTTTTAGAAGGACAGAAAGTAGTTGAAATCAAATAAATAAATAATGCCGGACAATTCACACAACATTATCTAGCCCCAAGCTAAGCAGAGCTTGTGTTATGGGTACTAGATAACTGATATACATAATATAATACAACACATAGATAGATATTTTTTATTATATATAGAAAACGACCAGAAAACCCTAAACAAATGTCTGCAGATCGTACACACATTTGCCCCGAGGCGGGAATCGAACCCGCAACCTTCTGCGTCGCAGGCAGACCTTCACCCACCGCGCCACATCGGTCGTCAAATGAAGTCCTTTATTTTGATATGTTATAATTTTTACAAGCTGCTGGCCACGGTTTTGTACGCGATTATTAAACTGGTGACCAAGCTTTGTTGGAGGTGCTCTATCTTTTATATCATCAATGCCGCAAACGCGATTGCCGCTGTCATATCAAAGTGCAACAAATCACTCAAAATCATTCGAAAACTATCATCAAGTTTGTAAGAAACGATTGGATCAATGTCATACTCTGATAAGTAGTTCTTCTCGATCCGGTAGGGGCGCCACAAGGCGCTTAATAAATAAATAATGCTGAACAATTCACACAGCATTATCTAGCCCCAAGCTAAGCAGAGCTTGTGTTATGGGTACTAGATAACTGATATACATAATATAATACAATACATAGATATATATTTCTATTATATTAGAAAACGACCAGAGCACCCTGAATAGATGTCTGCAGATCGTACACACATTTGTCATTTTGCAAATGTATAGGAAGTTGAAATCGATGGCATATTCGAGAGATAATCCGTACAAGTCTTACTAAGGCCTCAGATACGATCATTAGTTGGCTTGAAGAGGTAATAAACATCAAACAATTATATTATAAGTGTGATTTAAAATCAATTTTTCACACAGACTGTCAAAAGTGGCAGTAACTTACCGCCAATTGTTACATATTTGTTTTTTACTTAATTTATTTTTGTTTGTTATGTGTATTTATGTTTGCAATAAAGCATTTTCTATCTATCTATCTATCTACTTACAGGTAATTGATCGTGACCGTATCGTGCCAAACAGCTTAGCTGCACGACTTTACTGCACCTTAAGGTACTCAACGTATTAGGGTCACAGGCATTGCTTACATCAACGTGCACGTTTCTATCATGTTATAGTTTCTTTACCCCTGGTACCTCAGTCTCTTGTAGAGCTTAGTCGTGTTTTGCTTGTAAGGTTGGAAGTTTTACTGGATTTTCTTTTATATATTTTCATATTTGTTCAGGGTGTTCGTTTTCAATGTATAATAAAAAAGTATGTATCTATGTATTGTATTATGTATATCAGTTATCTAGTACCCATAACACAAGCTTCGCTTAGCTTGTGGCTAGATAATGCTGTGTGATTTGTTCAGCATTATTTATTTTTTCATTTAACTTGAACTGACTGATAGTATTTCCTTGTAAGATACAATAACTTACTTTAAAATATTAACTAGTATACCAATAATCCAGGGTTTCCCTGGTTTTAAATAATTTGATTGTTTGTAAAAAACTAAGACAGAAAACGAATCTCTTAATTTTTCACTGTGTTTAAGTTTAATACTTATTCTTTGCGAATATTTTTTATAGGATCCTTGGGATTATTTCACTTCGTGAAGATGTTAAAAAGAAGTTTATAACATTCATATTTTATTAGATATAGCTTGAAAAGAAAAGTAAGCAGAGTTATGTATGCTAAACAACACAGCAGTAACGCAAACTCTCTCTTGTAAGCTTTTTGTTGATTCATCTTAACAAGCATAAAGTTTTATTGGTCATCGTGATTTTACGCTTCGTGGTTGAAGTGGGTAAAAGTGTTAAAACATTCACTTACTAAATGAGTGTGTTAAGTAAGTTAAACAAACACAAACTTAACAATGATAATTTGAAGATTAATTTAAATTCGTTGCTCTAGTTAGTGTTATTTTAATTATTATACAGTAGTATATATAGAATATCTACTACTGTAAATAGTTTTGCAGCAATCTGCAGTTACTCAATTGTTTCAAATGTTTTTAATTTGTTTATTTTATTGAAATTTTCTTTGTTAAAATAGATTATTCAAAATCAAAAAATCAAAATCAAAAAGTCTTTATTTCCATAAATACAAAAATGTACACTTAGAAAAGGTCAAATTCTTAAAATAAAACATTGACACGGAAATAAAGTGATATTTTTGATTTCGGTCACTTCGGTATGTAGACTAAAGTAAAGAAGCGATGAAGAAACCTTGTTAGTTGTTATTTTTCGAGTTGGAGCAAAACCCGTCCCAAGCTTTTTTATCTTCTAGATAATCTGATATTTTGTAGTAAGCCCTTTTGCACAGAAAGGTTTTTACAATTTGTTTCAATTTATTTATTGATAGATTTTGCAACTCACTAGGAATTTTGTTGTAGAAGCGTACACATTGCCCTTTAAAAGATACATTAATTTTGTGAAGCCTAGTTGTGGGCACAGCAAGTTTATGTTTATTTCTAGTATTTATATTATGTATATCGCTATTTTTAGGAAAGGTTTTGATATTTTTATGAGTGTACAACAAGTTTTCATAAATATATTGACAGGGAACTGTCATTATGTTAATTTCTTTAAATTTATCACGCAGGGATTCTCTGGGACCCATATTATAGATTGCACGAACAGCCCTCTTCTGCAGCACAAATACGGTGTTAATATCTGCAGCGTTCCCTCACAGCAGTATACCATAAGACATAATACTGTGGAAGTAGCTGAAATAAACAAGTCTGGATGTATCCACGTCTGTAAGATGACGGATTTTTTTGACTGCATACGCTGCAGAACTAAGTCTCTTCGATAGCTTATCTATGTGTGGGCCCCATTGAAGTTTATTATCTAAGGTGATTCCTAAGAATACGGTACTTTGTACAATTTCTAACGTTTCTTCTTTTACGTTTACGTCAGCCTTAACTTGTTTAACATTAGGTAGAATGAATCTAATACATTTTGTTTTGGTTTCGTTTACCAAAAGATTATTGACACTAAACCAATGGACTACTTTTGAGATTGCATTATTCACATCGTCGAAGTTTGTGTTTTGTCGCTTCATTTTAAAAATTAAGGAAGTATCATCAGCAAACAGTACAATCTCGTGATTATTCTTTACAAGATGAAGCAAGTCGTTGATATAAACTAAAAATAGGAAAGGACCGAGGATAGAACCCTATTTAAGTTGAAAAAAATATAATAGAAAATAATCTACGATTTTTAAAAATCTAATTTTACTTTTTTCATTCAAATAGCTTTACTTTTAACAAATGTTGTTATAAAATCTTCTACGTTATTTCAAATTTCATTATTGTAGAAATGGAAACAGGTTTGGAATTTAGTACGGGCACCACCAGTAATCTGTTTATGTAGGTTTAGTAATAGTAAATAAATGAATTTTCGTATCTTTTCCTCTTTTATTCTTTCATTTATATAAGTACTTTAGGTTAAGTACATGGTTTAATTTGCAATGTTTTGCTAGTACTGTGATTTATGTATATTTACAATTTCAATTTCGTCAACAATTTTAAAATAACGCGATTTGATCACATATTTGCAGGTACTTAACGTCCAGATACTCTAGTCATGCCGTCACCACGACGGTGTGTATGTTGAAATGTCGGGAAGAATAGGTGATAAACGTGATAAATATATGCGATAATATTCTTTTAAATACCTTTTTGTAAAAAAATTATTTATATTTAAAAAGCTACTGCTCGCGATTTAGCAAGCTCGCGGTTTCACACGCGATTTTCAAGTAGCCTATGTTCATCCCATCGATATTGTTTAACTTCCTGGCAAATTTCATTATGATCCGGACAGCCATTTAGGTGTGAAAAGGAACAGACAGACAGACAGACAGTTACTTTATAGAGAGTTACTTTAGAATTTATAATAATTAATATGGATATGGAAATATGGATGTAGGTATGTCTTTGGTCAAGCAGAGTGCTTGACCAAAGATATATTTAGAATTTCTTTGGCTGGACATCCCTCAAGTTTGACAAAACACCTGCGGCTGAATTAGGTGCGTTGTACACCAATAAGCACGTTTACATTTTAAAGAACACACAAAGGCATGACATCACCCGATCCTCGACCATCGCCTTAGAGTTAATGAACGCTAAATGTAACGATCTTGATAGTAAATTGTGCTTTCACGATAAATTTAGTCGGTAGTCTGTATGACACGACACACCTCTTCATATTCACCCACAGATGTCCACCGCTGGTCATAAACGTCTCTTATACGGCGCCACAAATGTTTTTTCCATGTTTCTGTCAAGATGTCGCTATTTAACTTAGTTCATTAAATGCACTATTTCACGAGCTGAACAGTAAAAAAAAGAAAATTGACTTTTGATTAGATACCACCTTTTGGTTTCTGAGGGCAGAATAGTCGTCATAAATTGTTATTCGCGTAAGTAAAGGTTCAAGTAAATATTTGGGATACAAATTAATTTCGTAAAATTTGATATTAATAAAAATAGATCCGTAAAAATATTCTTTCTTAATAAAAGAGGCGTATGGCTTAGATTTTGCACCACCCCAACGCTTTCCTTGGGTGTCGTACGAGGAAAATAAAGTATATTAACCGTAGAACGGCGTGGGAGAAGCAGCGGCGCCCCTTTGTAGAACAGATCCACCACCAAACTCCAAACTGCGTGCCCAGCAAGGAGAGGATTCAAACATAAACCCCTAATGAAAAAAAGTAAGTAGCTTATCATTATCAAAGGAGGCCTACGCCCAGCTGTGGACTGGTAATGGCTGTTGATGTGATGACAATACAACTTAATATAAAACAAAATTACGAATTGAGTAACAACTCAGAAGGATAACAATCCTACTTCCTACAATCCTATAGGTACTAATATTATATAGGCGGAATTTTATGAGTACCGTTGTAAAGATATTTGGCCAAAGTAAACGCCAAAACTACTGAATGGATCGACATGAAATTTAGCACACACAAAGATCTGAACCTGGAATAACAACATATAGGCTACTTTAATCCTAAAAAATGTGCGAAGCATCGCGCAGAAATAAACCATATTAGCCATTAATAAGTTACTACAAAGCCGCTATAAAGATGTTACAAACCTCGTTTTGCTATTGGGGCCAATGAAGGTTGTTCTCTAGGGAATTTTATCAACATTAGCACGTTGAGTCAAGAATCCTAAACATTATTGGCACTGAACGTCAGGTGTGTATTTCATCCTCATTACATAACGAAGCTCCAATTATGGCAAGTGGGTCTAGGCTCTGCTACGATACTGACTTAATTACGGTCAGATTGCAATCGTTCGATACTTATTTACAACCTATCATAGCTAAGAGAGTAGCTATAGGTGATAAACACGAACGTTAGACAGGTAATTAATTAGATATATCGTAAAACGTTGCTGTTAAATTTAGCGATCCTAAAAAAACTCTACTAACATTATTGTCAGACATATAGATGATTCCAGAGTCGAACGCGCCAAAAGGAATTGATAAGTTAAAAACTTCAACAATATTCTATAGTTTGGTAAATAAATTATGTACCTCCTCCTCCGCCTCAACAGCCTGTAATGGTCCACTGCTGGACGCAGGCCTTCCCCTTATAATCGCCATGATATAAAAGCCAATAGGTTTTTATATCATGGGGGAGTAATATGAAAGCCAGTAAGGCGATTATAAGGGGGATTAACAGATATAATAATACTATACTATTTTTATACGACGGTCAAATTTAAAACGACCATCATCATATGTAATACCTATTAGGAAATAAAGTGCCTTAAAATCTTAATGAGAGGGAAAAGTTAGGAATGGAAATAAAATTTATTTCAACTCACGACATGCAAAATAGCAATGGACCCCGCAATAAGACAAGCATGTTTGGGTCGTTTATAGAAATTTTATATTTTTGGAAAAGGGTGAGTATTTAGCGAGGCGAATCAGCATTGATATACAGCGCCGCAAAGCAACCAGCGCGCGTTTGGGGAATCTTCCTAACGAATGTTATCAATATTGTTATAGATCAGTTCAGCTACAAGTAGATTGCTTGCAACAGTCTGCAGTTAGCTTAATTTTTTCATTTGTAAGTTTTAATTCTAATTAATTTATATTCTTTGATTGTAATTCACCTCTAACCAAATCTAGGATTAGGTCGATAAATATTATGCGACGTTTAGTTTGTATAGATCTACGTTCAGCTTAATGAAGCCATCTGCATTTTCATCTACGTAACTAGGTTTCCACTTCCAAGTCCGATATCTCAGTTTGTTGATCAATCGCATTTGCTCACGCTGATGTTCCGCATAACTTAATTGGAAATCTACCTACTGGCATACAACTGGCATACTTGCATCGCTTTCATCGGGAAATTCGAAATACTAACGAAATGGTGGAATCACTCCTTCCTAAATTTTATCGTGCCACGCTAGGCAATGAAATGTAATTCATGTTGGTATTTTAGCTTTCTTTCGTCAAAAAGTGAAATTTGTTTGTAAAACAACTTATTTGCAAAATAATTGTATACGAGATATCTTGGGGCATTTTGCCTTCGCCATTTTTTTCGTGTCGACGAGATGTTCAACAGATTCCCCATTCGTAAATGTTTAAAAATACAAATTTGACTTATATATAATTATTTGTTGGTAGGTTAGGTACCTACACCTACATACCTATGATTAAAGTGATACTTTCATTATTTCTGATTAAAACTCTTACATTTGACTCTGCTTCATTATTTTGATCACCTTTTTGAGCATTTGTTCTCTTAGTATAGAAAATAATATGAGTACGTTCCGCATATATTCAGTATATATATATTTGGAAAACGGTTATTATCTACATACACATATAACTACATATTTGCATGTTTCCGAGAATTAAATGAAGAAACAATTATTAAAAGTATATCTTAAGAAATCGTATGCAATTGTAGGAGACCATAGTAATGAGATTTTGATGAGATGTTTTATGTTAACGCAGCTTTTTCATTAGTCGTGTTATTTTTTTTGTTAGAGCTATTTATAACAAACGTTTTTCATAATAACGCAAAAAGTTCTGGCGTGATATTAATATCTTTTTTGTTCTTCATCATT
Source organism: Eupithecia vulgata (assembly GCA_946478455.1). NCBI lineage: Eukaryota > Metazoa > Arthropoda > Insecta > Lepidoptera > Geometridae > Eupithecia > Eupithecia vulgata. The sequence goes on from OX297874.1 coordinate 3,526,703, forward strand.
AATCTTCTGCTGCAATTAATTTGCAATTAGAAGTACTACAGCTACAAAAGGTCACTTTCAAAAAATTAAGTTAAATATCTCAAGGATTTAGGTAACACCATTACTGAGAGCTAATTATTTAATATATTAAAATTTAAAATTAAAACTATGAAAGTAAAAATGTACAAGAACATTGAAACTAACCTTCCTCGGACTGTAAAAGTATTTAGGAAAGACCTCGGTTAGCATACTTTAATTAACTTGAGTTGGTAATTTAGAAAATATTTTAATTGCTTTGTATAGTCAGGTTTATATTGACCGGTTAGGTAAAATGGATAAATGGAGCAGTGTTATATATAATAAGTGGTTTAGCTACAACAACAATTAAAAGTACTAAAGTATACATATTAACAAAAATAGGAAGCGATGCGAACTGCAGAAGTAAAATACTTCATCGCAGATCGCAACGCCCATCATCATCATCATCATCATCAGCCTTTTTCAGTCCACTGCTGGACATAGGCCTCCCCTAATGAGCGCCATAGCGCCCTGTCTTCAGCTTGCCGCATCCAGCATCTGCCAGCAGTCTTTCGCAAATCGTCATCCCACCTGGTCGGAGGGCGTCCTACACTACGTTTGCCGAGGCGTCCTACACTACGAACGCCCACCTCTGGGAAAATAATATGACAGTTTCAACAGTAGTGTAAATGTAGTCGTTAATTTATATAATACAAAAGGTTTCCATAATATTAATGGAGTAACTATTAAAAATAAAAGAAATTAGGGAATTAATAAAGAAAAATGGAAAAAACCTACCTGAGACTGTTTTTCAGTGTGCGCGTCTGTTGTTTGTGAATTGTGTGTGTGTTTGTGCGCTCATATTCAGACTATTGGGTACGGAATCTTATTAGATTTAGATTTCTTAGGAAACGAAGACAACTTTTAAAACCTTTACCACTGGGATGAAGTCATAGGCACAGGCTGTAAGGTGATAATCAAGCTATAAGGTTTTTTGTCAAGTCCCAAGCAGGATAAAAAATCACGCTCAGTTAAAATCAAATTTTAAATTTCAAAAATCCGAGTCTTTGAAATATGTACAATTGTACATGTAAGATAATTCACCTTAAATGTCCACTAAAGGTACATTACTAACTTACTTTTGTAGATAATGCTTCAAACCTACTGCCCACAAACTGGAGCCTCACCATTTCTAACCACAAAAGGTTATGAAAACATTAATTTGTAGGTCGGTAGATGGAAGTAGGGAAAGCTACCTAGATAATGAAATATGTGACATATTACAAGATTACTATACATTGTTATTTTAAACCCACCCATTTTGAAGAGCGACCTTATTACCTAAAAGTAATTTAATAAATGTATTATTATAATTTATATAAGTATTCGTTTATTAAAGCATTATTAAGAGAAGCATTTTTTCTCGTTTTGAAATTTAAGCATTTTATCATAGATAATCAAACAAAATACAATACAAATCATTTATTTGCACACATGGGTCAATGTTCTTAATTTGAGAATAGGTAAGTACCGTACATGTATTGCCTTAGTCTAGGCACACAAATTAGTTTTCCTAGGTCAACTTTTAACTTAATCTCTAATACAGTAAAAATTACATTAAAAAGTTCACTAATCCTCATAAAAAAATTAAACGTTAATAAAAAATTAAATTATAATAATACATAATACAAAGATATAAAAGTAGTCATTGTGATAAAAAATATATATTATTGATTAGTTAATTTTGTCCTTATCTAATAAAAATAACAAATTTTTATTAGGTAAGGACTACATGATAATAGCATTTTGTCGTTAAAAATTTATAAAAATAATTATTTTTGAACACGGCCAATGGAAGGAAGCTATTTTACATTATTAGGAAGTTTATTGAAGATTTTTGGCGCCAAGCCACAAAAACTTTTTTTTAGCAATGCTGTATTAGCTGACGCTGAACACGGCCACAGCCAAACTTCTGAGAAATCTTATGCAAAAAGCAAGCGTGTCGATTGGGGGTCCGCCTCGAACCCAATGTAATTAAGCAGATAGAATATATTACAGGCATTGAAAAATTATCCTGTAGCGAGAAGTATTCAGAAGAAAAATAACACAAAGAACATTGTTACTTGTAACAACCGTAACATTAAATTACTTGAACCATTTCAGCTATAATAGGTCAATAACCACTTTGCAAAAAAAAAAAACCGCGACTTTCAAGCAGCCTCAATAAATGTTGTCACTTTCATAACAATTCGTGTATAAAATAATCATCGTAGCGTGAAATCATTAGATGTTGCTTGAAGAGTTTGGATTGACGTAATCGTTCAGAATAATAATAATAAACATAGGTCTGTAGTATGAACAATTATTTAAAAAGCAATTATGTATAACCAAGCTTTTGTTTTCTGCAGAAACTTTTTAAACTAATTAAATAGACTGACTGGGCTGACGTAGTCAATGTTTGAAAAAAAAAAAAGAAATTTCAAAAAGAATATTCATACTGTAAAAAAGAGCAGTAAGAGCTATTTATAGACTCGGACCTAGGGAAAGCCTGCAGAACGTTTTTAATAAAGTTAACATTATGACTATGCCATCGCTATTCATTTATCTTAACCTATACAAAAATTGTGATATTCATAATTATGAGACGCGAGAAAAGCTTAAGTTGGTATTACCTCAGACGAGACTAGCGAAAGTTAGCAAATCTTTTTTAGTAAACTGTGTTAGATTTTATAATGTATTGCCAGCCAAAATTACCAATCTTGGCGAACAGGCATTTAGGACCATCATCAAAAAGCACCTCACTGAGAGAGCCTACTACGACATAAAGGGTTATCTCTCATATCACAATTTTTGGAACAACATCACTTTTTTGTTTGATGAATGTATTATGTACCTACCTGTTATTTTAATTTACGCGTAAGACTTTGTAACGTGCCTATCAGAAATAAATAAATGAATTATATGAATATGAAATTAAACCCTTTATGATTATGACGACCTCTGTGGCGCGGTGGGCGAAGATCTGCCTGCGACGCAGGAGGTTGCGGGTTGGATTCCCGCCTCGTTACAAATGTTTGTACGATCTGCAGACATTTGTTCAGGGTGTTCTGGTCGTTTTATATGCATAGTAAAAATATATTTCTATGTATTGTAATATATTATGTATATCAGTTATCTAGTACCCATAACACAAGCTCTGCTTAGGGCTAGATAATGCTGTGTGAATTGTCCAGCATTATTATTATTATACGATTTTATTAAGTCATAAATGAATTACTGTGACATTAACCAGTTATCTTTAGAAAAAATAAACTTAAAATTGATAGAAATCTCATAACAAATGCTTTTGTTTCTGTAATATGGATTTGTTTTAAGAATTCACATATCATTATCATTATTCATATTCAATTCAGATCAACATGCACTTGTTTGATTTACATTGATTTAATAATAATAACCTTATATTCCTCTCACCCACGAGTCTTCTGGTATTTCTAAGGTCAAAAGTTTAAAACCGAAAACAAGGTTAAAAATTATATATCAACACTGAAATAAACAAAAGTTCCTAAACGAACACTTATCTAGTAAGATAAAATAGACAAAACATATAAATGGAGTTTAAGATAAATGCGCAGTGTTTGAAATTCCTATACCTTTGTATAACATACACCTATGTAGTTTTAAAGAATGTTCGGGAAACTAAAAGCCCGATCACACAGCGTCTCCGTTCTAACAAGATCCATTTTTACGTATTCTTCGCTACTGTAAACATTCCGGAATACTATCGGTTGTGTAAATTTGCTTGTACAACTTCATACACCATCACGAAAAAAAAGGACCATTTAAGAGTACCTACGCCTAATGCAAAAATCAAGCAAATTGTGTATTTTTAAACCCTTACATCGATGGTAACGAACTTAAATACTCTAATTATAAAAATACGATAGGTAGGGGAAAAACCCATAGAAGTCGAGTAATCGAATAGAATTTTGAAAAATAAACTGGTTTCTTTACAAAAAATTATACAAAAAACTGTTTTAATTGAAATGCTCTAAAGTATCAGCGACAACACCATATTATTTTTTACGAATTAGGTACATAGCCAGACTACTGTTTTATTTAAGTAATAGTTTAGTTTTTCTATTTAGTGCTTAGATTTTGAATCATTAATAGAAAAAGAAGCAAAAACTTGATTTTTGCTGACATTGCTTTACTCTATCCCGCTCCTATGAACGCGAATGCCTATCCTTTTCACAATTTTTTGCATTAAGCCCGCTCTTAAAAGGATCACGTAAAACGGATGCTGTGTGAATACGCCCGAATCCGAACTAGATCTATCCGCTCCAGCCACAGATTTATGTAAACAGTGTGGTATTTTCACTCGCGTGCGGTACGATTTGCATCGCAATTCGTTATGTTGGCTAGGCGATTTCACATAGCGGCCTACATGTTGTAAATATTTGATTGACTCTTCGGCATGTGGTTTTCATCATCTTATAAGATAAGGTCGCGCGATAATTGCCTTCTTCAGAAGTTATGTTGAAAAGGGCTTTTAAAAAATAAATTTATACGAACCCTACACTTTTAGACTATATATACTTTACTATTATAAAATAAGAAAATTACAATCTAATAATAGAATTAAATTAATACTAGTATTTACAATAGAAACAATTGAGCTAACTGCAGACTGTTGCAAACAATCTACAGGTAGCTCAACTGATCCATATCAATACCAGTCGGAAGCGTGCCCAAGACACTGGCTGCATTGCCCCGCTGTATGGCAATGCTGATGCGCTGCGCCAGATACTCACCAGCTCTCGGGTCACGCGTCGCTTCGACCAGACGCTCAGATTTTTTTTTTAAAACCCGGAGAGCCTCCATACACTTTTAGATGATATTGATAGATGATGATAATTGATAGTGATTTAAACTGATAACTTGATTTATTCATAATGATGTGAATACATGGGACAGCGGTCTTAGGTAAGTAAAAATGCACCGCTTTCAAAAGTCCAAATGTGCGCTTTATATATAAATCATACAGTATCCATCCATCTCTATGGCATCATCTTGAACAGTGTTGTTATACCAAGTGTATATACATATATACTCATACTATATATGAAATAAATGAATACAATACAATTGTCATTATCATCGTTCTCATCGATATCATCGTCATCATTATATTCATAAACTATCAGCGATAAGGCCACCAGTTACAAGTTATAGGTTTTTACTTTTTGTTTTGTAATTTTATTTAAGATAATGCTGGACCAGGATCTTTGTCGTATAAGCTCGATTCAAAATCGATGGCGTGAAATTCTTCATAAGTATTGGTATATGTGCTTTGTGATTGTCAACGACAAAATTCGTAAGAACAGCCCATAAACTAAATGAGATATATTGCTTTGAAGACAATGGGTGGTCTTTAACAGGCGAAACAATGGACATCGTATAGTCTTTATATAGCCTCATGTCTAATTATTGAAATTTTATATCTGGATGGCAGCTGTAAATTTTAACGATTCCTGGATGTAGTCAAGGCAAGTCATGACATAATGTTTGTAAGAAGTAAATATATTTAATGTATTTATTCATCAAAACATGTATCTCTATTTTTACAGGCGTACCTACCCAATGCAATAGAGTAGGTAACTGTCTAAACATTTTTTAAAATAACTTAATCATCATCATCAGCCTATATTAGTCCACAGCTGGTTAAAACATTGTCAAAGTGTGAGACAAAGTCATTAACATCTATTTAATCATTATGTTGAAATATTTTTCAATTACCAACATTAAAACATAAAATTCAAAATTATTGTGTCTCAATGTTCATTCTTGATTCTTTGTATTGAATTATATATATATATATATATATATCAATCACCTAGTCCCATAACACAAGCTCTGCTTAACTTGGGGCTAGATGATTCTGTGTGGATTGTCCAACATTATTATTGTTATTATTCGTACCCAAAACTAAATCTTTTTTAGGTTTTCTAATACTATTTAAACTCATCATCAGAAACTTACATAAAATACTAAACTACAAAAAAATTAAATGAGGTAGACTAATTTCATTTCCACTTTCATATTTATAATGAATATTAATTTTGAATGTTTGATTAATGTCACCGGTAACAAACACAATAGGTACATATGAATAAAACGCAAATATATGCAATATCATTGCAAATATATGCAATGAGATGTAGAGCTCAATGATTTTAAATACTTTGTGCATGTAGTCAAAAATAGTATATCGTGTTCAGCAGGTTCTTTTATCTGCAGTGGTGATGGCTGATTTCAATAATATTTTAGATGTATGCTATGAACCAGGTAATAACCAGATAAAAAAAACATGCATAATACTCTCTCATTATTATATTTTCTACTCCTACCAGGCATAAACGAGTAAGTAGATTATCATAATCTAAGTACAATATTCCTAGAACTAGATAAGCTGAAGAAAATTTACATTTTGTAATGGTCAATCCTATCTCCTAGAAGTAAATAATGATGTTTTATTGTTATTTTATTATTATAATTATTACTCTGACGCATAATGTATAATAACATTGTGTTGTTGAGTTGTTATTTTATCATTATTATTTTATTGAAATTATTATCATTACTTTTTAATGAAATTGATTGATTAGAATTGTATAAATATATATTTTAAAATTATATTCATAATTTAGAAATTGCAGTATAATAATTAATTATTTTAATTGCTAATAATAAATCTATATAACTAGGTATTTTTAAGTTATACTATGTACAACTTAAATGTATGTATTTGACGTGTAATACCATATTTTTACCAATAAATGAACCATGAACCATAAATATTTGCATGCATATGTCTCATATATCCTAGATATAATATCCTATAAAAAGGATAACTAGGCATAATCGAATAAGTAGGTAATCGTTATATAAAATCTTAAAGCGATATAAAATTTAAATTTCATAACAGGTTGTAGCAACATCATTATAAAACTAGTAGATTGTTAAAAGTTAAATGAGTGTTCTATGTGATTCAAAATCATAATTTTTTTTTTTCTTCGTGAGCATGCCTTTGAAATTACAAAAATAGTCAAACATCGAAAACCTCTCTACACTACAAGTTGGTAAGAAATACAATTACATAAAAATAATAACAAAACTCTGCGGCATTAAACAACTGGTTAAAGTTAAAAGGTTTCACTTACCAAACAAAATAATAAAAAAAAACAGAATCCAAAAAGTTCAATCAATCCAACAGAGCACAACACTGGCCACTACAATTTTGAAATAAGTTCAAATAAAGAATACCGGATTCGGAACCGAAGTGCGCTGGAAAACGCAGCGTCTGGTCGAGTGAGCGTATACTTTCGAACTGAGCTGAAGTAAAGTGAAGAAGTGATTCGCTGTCTTGCTAGGAATGCAGCGGTGCCGGTTCCAGGTTGTTATTTTTCTTTGCATGACACGCGAATCTTGGTGATAGTCCTAAACATTCAGTGTTATGTTTATTTTAGTTTAAATCAGATAAAGATTGTTTTACACTTCTGTTTGTTCGTCTTGAATAGGTTATTTGAAAGATTTAAACTGAGACTCAGGTTTGATACGTATTTAGCATCCTACAAATTTTAATAATAAATTGTAAATAAATTTAGTAGTAACATCTTGGAGGTCTAAATATTATCTAGATATAGTAGCTACCTAACAGACATTATATTAATATTTCATTAAAGAAATTCTTGATTTAACATTTTCCTGAAGGTTTCCTAATTTTTTCTGTTTCTGGCTCTTCTATGTACATATATTATATATATATTTTGCTAATTGAGCTAGTATTTTGCAGTAACCTTATATTATAGATATTATTAATCTTCTAAAAACAAACATATCGAATGTTTATATTTGATTCTAAAATACAACATAATATATGTCAACAAAGAATAAAAATATGTTAAATGAATAACTGATAAAAATAACAGAACATAACAAGGCAAATTTATCATTATAACAATGTTCAAAAAACAACATATAATTGTAAGAAAATGTCTCAAAAAAGGGTGCAAAACGAACTAAGTAAAGGCAAATTAAATGATGATATTTTCAAACCAAAAATTGCTTTGAGCTTCTGCAATTTGCGTCTTTGATTTGGTGTTTCTCTGAAGGATAGGATTCGCAACGAATACATCCGACAGAGAACCAAGATTATCGACATAGCTCAAAGGATTAGCAAGCTGAAGTGGCAGTGGGCTGGCCATATCTCGAGAAGAACCGACAACCGCTGGGGTAAACGTGTTCTTGAGTGGAGACCGCGACTCGGCAAACGTAGTGTAGGACGCCCTCCGACCAGGTGGGATGACGATTTGCGAAAGACTGCTGGCAGATGCTGGATGCGGCAAGCTGAAGACAGGGCGCTATGGCGCTCATTAGGGGAGGCCTATGTCCAGCTGTGGACTGATGTAGGCTGATGATGATGAATTTGCGCCTATAATATTTTACTGTAACATTTCTTTAGTTTTGTCATCCTTCTTTACAAAAAATCAACAAAATACCTAGATATTTAGAACAGTGTATCTATTCCCATTCTAGTTCTAAAACGCGGATGCAAAAAGGAGTTTGTAAGAAAAACACGGCACATTTCCAAATAGGGAAAGCAACGGTTTTTCCAACGGTATAGGAGCGAATGAAATGCGGCTCAGCCGGTGTCAAGTGCTGACTACGACGAGTTATTTACGTAAATAGTTAAATCCTGCTTTTAGAAAGTTTATTTTATATCTCGATGGCAATTGGTGGAAGTAAAAGGTTATATTAACCCAGTAATGCCCAAATTATTTTTTTATCGATTTTTTTCCTTTTAGTCATTAAATCTTGTTAAGAGATGAGTTCCTATGTAAATGAAATAAAAAAATCAATTTCAGCTTTATTAGAAGTATGACAAAAAACCCGTGTCCATATGCGCACGCTAGGCACTTACAGTAGCTAAATCAGTCAGGTTCTGATATCTAAGAATTACACTTGTTTATGTATTATATTATACTTATATGATATAATTTAGGTACGTTTAGTTTTAGGGTCCTTGATGGTACTGAGAAATGACGTGAAAAGATTCTCACAAAAAGAAAAAGCAACAATTCATGTGCCCAGACCATTCCTTCTTGGTGAATACAATCGATTTATGGGAGGAGTAGACCGCATGGACGAAAATGTGAACATGTATAGGATACATATCAGAGGGAAGAAGTGGTACTGGTCTCTTTTGACTTGGATGCTGGATGCATGCGTTCACAATGCTTGTCAACTAGTGAAAAAAAGGGACAAGATTCCTCAACTCGACTTTCGCAGAGAGATTGTCCTAGGCTACCTAAAGAAATATGGAACACTGCCCAAAACAGCAGGAAGACCAAGAACCAGCTCTTCTCTCGCAAGTGTATCTCGGTATGATAGGACGGATCACTTCGTGCAGAAGTGTAACAGGAGAAGATGCGCAGGCCCCTACTGCACAATGAAGAAATCGGCTGGGAGAACTGAATGCGCAAAATGTAATGTAGGTTTGTGCGTCTCGTGTTTTTCTCAGTACCATCAAGGACCCTAAAACTAAACGTACCTAAATTATATCATATAAGTATAATATAATACATAAACAAGTGTAATTCTTAGATATCAGAACCTGACTGATTTAGCTACTGTAAGTGCCTAGCGTGCGCATATGGACACAGCAAGTTTAGAGCTAAATAAACAGGCTAAATGAAAGTTGATCAGTGTTTTACTATAACCAAATCTTAGCTGAATGGTTTTTGAGTAATATGAAATGAAAACAAGATTGCTATGTACATTTGTTTCGATAAAATGTAACTTACTCTCTCCTGGGATCCATTTTTTCACGATTATGAAATTTGTTGATGTAAAACCGCGAATAATTCAATAACAACCTAAAATATTGACGTAACACTGACATTTTCTGAATGTTTGAAGTTTTGACATTGCAGTTTGATCAGCTTTTCAGAAAGAGAACGAGTAAATGTTGCCATAACAGGCATTTGAATTTACCCATATTCTCGTGTCCATATGCGCACGCTGGGCATTACTGGGTTAAGCAATGTAACCCCGGTCAGTACCATGCTTTTGAAAAGCACATGCAAACCCGCAGGCAGAAGCTACTGAAGTGTAATCGTATGATAACAAGTGTAAAAGTGTTTAATACACATAATCGAGTGAACGCGTCAACTTCTTGTTTCAACGCCCTGCGTAATGCCGGCGTAATATTGATTGATGGATCGCTAGCTGAAATGCAGTTTGATGTGGATTGTGGAGAGATCGCTTGAGTTTGAAAGTTATATTTTCTGTGGGTTACGCTTCTTAATTTACTCAGTTTTTTAGATATTAACCGGACACACTATCTGTAGTTTTTTCATCTATGGACGATTTTTCGATGATACCATTGTGCTAATAGAGCTATTGGTTAGCAAAATTTGTGGAAGCATTTCTGTCGATTCATTTGTTTAATTAAGTTGGCAGAAAAAATAAAACTACAATTGATGAAGCCGATATGCCTTTCTTCTCGCTGCTTGACGACCTCTGTGGCGCGGTGGGCGAAAGCGCGCCTGCGACGCAGGAGGTTGCGGGTTAATGTGTGTACGATCTGCAGACATTTGTTCAGGGTGTTCTGGTCGTTTTCTATGTATAATAAAAAATATCTATCTATGTATTGTATTCTATCATGTATATCAGTTATCTAGTATCCATAACACAAGCTCTGCTTAACTTGGGGCTAGATAATGCTGTGTGAGTTGTCCAGCGTTATTTATTTATTTATTTCTACTATAGGTACAATGTATTTATTTACTTAAATAATACGGTAACACCAATGTATGTCCAATAAAAAATATCTTTCTATGTACCTAATGTATTGTATTATAATAAGTAGGTATGTCACTTATGTCAGTCATCTAGTACCCGTAACACAAGCTCTGCTTGGCTTGGGGCTAGATAATGCTGTATGGATTGTCCAGCATTATTTATTTATTTATTTGTATTTATTTGGTTCTAAACACTAAATAGTAACACCTAGTTCCCGTTCTCTTAAACGCTCTCAGATATTTATGATCACAGTCATAAACAGTCGTAAAACTATAATTCAATGTCAGCCATACATCCAGTCCACACGCAATGCTGTCATTAGCTTCAATACATGCAAACAAAAGGTTATTTCTGCTTCTAAGAGGTTTAATTCAAGTAGGCTGATCGTACGAAGTTCGAACAGTAAACATTTTATGTTTTACTGTTACGATTGCTAGCCGTGTGATGGCTTAGAACCTGCACCACTCGAACTCTTCCCGTGGGTCGTAAGAGGCAACTAAGGGATATCCACCGGAGGGCGGGCAGCAACGCCTTATGCATGCATTTTTTTAGTACCTCCAAGAGATAAAAAAAACAGGGGAGGCCTGCGTCATTATATGCTGTTGAGTTTCAGGTTGATTGCTACTCAAGACTGCCAATAAGTCCTTTTGTTTTGTGCCTCTGAAATCAACAGCATATTATATTCATAATCTTTAAGTTTTTCTTGCCTTGAATGATTTTTATTTTCTCAGGCACGCTTGGTACAATTATATCCATCATCCATCAGATACTGCTTATAAAAATGGTTCAGATTTCATCATAACTATTTTATTCATTATTTCTACGATGATTAAGTTCAGCATAAATAGGATGTTACATTTGTTAATAAGGTAATTCTAGGTGTGGAATATAACATAGACTACTTTTTCCCTTAAACAAGTTCTCATGGGATAGAAATAACATTGAACAACGTGTGCGAAGCCGCGGGCAAAATCAAGTATTAATTATGTCACTAATTAGTATTTATATTTAACAATTAAAGGTAGAGATTAAGTACATCTACTTTGAGTTTAACAAGAAATTAATCAAAACAAATACAAAGTCATGATTGTTTTTTTATCTGCCTGAGATTCAGAGATTATTGATTCTCATACTCATTGTTTCTTTTCAATAATTGTTTTATCTCGTGTCTATTAAAAATAAACAGGATGACAACAATAGTAGGCAAACAAATAACATGGCATGAGCTCAACGTGTGCGAATGTCTACATTAAGAGCAGGTCTAATGCAAAAAATTGTGAAAACGATAGGCATAGGATTTCGCGTTCATAGGAGCGGGACAGAGTAAAGCAATGTCAGTGCAAAAATCAAGTTTTTGCTTCTTTTCTATTAATGATACAAAATTTAAGCATTAAATAGAAAAACTACACGATTACTTAAATAAAACAGTAGTCTGGCTATGTAATTCGTAAAAAATAATATGGTGTTGTCGCTGATACTTTAGAGCATTTCAATTAAAACAGTTTTTTTAAAGCGATTTTTGTATAATTTTTTGTAAAGAAACCAGATTATTTTTCAAAATTCTATTCGATTACTCGACTTCTATGGGTTTTTCCCCTACCTATCGTATTTTTTTAATTGGAATATTTAAGTTCGTTACCATAGATGTAAGGGCTTAATAATACACAATTTGCTTGTTTTTTGCATTAGGCGCACTCTTAACAGCTACCGTTATTTCGCTGCATTGCATCAGACATTCAAATTAAACCGATGCGCGATGGTATGACGGATGATGCATGACGTACTTTGGTATAAAGCGCGTAAAGTGGCACGTAAGACGATACCCCGAGCCAAACCAGCGTCGCCACCTATTTCATCTTATTATTTCGTTGTACAAAGGTAATTTAAAAAATTTCAATGGGCAGTTTGTGATACCTATTTCTTAGCTTTTTTAATGCCTCTGTCATAGTTTTATTTCGTACAGTTTCGGAGGAGATACGATGTTACATTTTGTGGCCACCAAACTCAATTAATTGCATCTCCTCCTTAACTATACAAAATAAAACTATGATATAGGCATTAAAAAAAGCTTATACTAAGTATCACAAATTGCCCATTGAAAATTTTGAAATTAACTTTGTTCAACGAAATAATAAGATAAAATAGGTGGCGGCGCTAGTTTGGCTCGGGGCACTGTCTTAAAGCTATTTCTTCCAGGCAACCTAGATCACCATAGATTATGAGCTATCAAATCGCCGAGTGCTTGTATTGAATGTCTCATAGCTTAATGCGATTTCTTCCAGGCAACCTAGATCACCATAGATTATGAGCTATCAAATCGCCGAGTATTGAATGTTTGAAATTGCGCGTATTACGATGGGCCAGTAGGCGTAACTCCGACTTTCCAATCCACATGCACTTAGCGCTGTTTTACATGTTAGCGAATCGTTGTTATTTTATGCAAAAATTGTTACTTAAGTAGTTACTTATTACTTACCGCAAGAGTCGTAAGAAGCGACTTAGCTATGTTCACCAACATGGCGGGCAACAGCGTCCACTTTTGGGCAACCACTGTTGTCTAGGGTAGAATGGAAAAAAATACGACACTGTCGCCACATGCGTAAATTACTGGAAATTAATTCCTTCAACTTTAATTATATACGCAATGTATGATGATGATATGACTATTTTGTCTATTCTACCCTAGAACGATTCCCATGCTAAGCCTACTGCAGAAGAGATCCATCACCAAACTGCTATTTATATACTATGGATAAGAGCCAATGAGGTGTTTATCAGGTTAGGAATGTAACCAGCCGTGGACTGGAAAAGATTGTTGATGATGAGTTTTGCCTTTTAAATTTTTACTTTTCGACGGGAGAATTTGTAAGAAATGTTATGTATGTTATTGGCAGAACAATATACTTAAATATCCTTGTTTTAAATCGTTTGTAACAAAGTAAAGGGGTGGTTAAACTCTTGTTGGATTCAGTGTAGCTCAGCGGAAAGTTGTGAGACAGCGCGTGCCTTTTAAAAGAACAACTGTCGACAAATAAGAACACCAGACACATAGCAGTACTTACCCTTATTCCGAGTTAATACAAAAAACATTTGATAAGATTAATCGAGAAACACTGATGTCTTTTACGAAAAAGGTTTAGAATGAGAGTAGACACAAACGAGGTGTAGCCAAAAATGCGATAAGTACGTCTCATTTTCCAATTCGTGTTCGTGCGTTCTTGTATGCGCGAAAGTACCTACTGAAGTTATAATTATGCTTGTCAACTGACACATATATTCACACACACATAAATTCGTTTTTTGGCTTCAAAATCAAGAGAATTGTTGAGTGAGTGTGTTTAACCTCTTTAATTGACGAATTTGGGTTAGACTTGGTACACTCATAGGACGCAAAGGACTTAGATTCGGTGCAAGTACCGAGTGAAATATTTTCTCGTGTGTTCTTTTTTTTTTGAAGCACCAATTGAAGCCATTTCTGTTACCAAGCTATGTTGGTAGTGCTTTATCTATTTTTTTTTATAACATCAATGCCACAAATGTGACTGCCACTTTTATGTCCCAGGAATGGATGATGCGGGAACGATTTCAGCTTAGAATTAGAACTTTAATTTTTGTGCAAGCGCTAATCTTATGCGATTGAAAAGAGTTTCTTTCCTTTTTCGAGTAGGTCCCCTGTTCGATACCGCTTGTTATAAAAGCATCGTTTCACGTGACGCCGGTGTTTATCGATATTGGAAAGAAATTTACTCAAGAACAGGATTTCACGTTACTTAAATTTCATAACATCGACGGGAAATGTGAATCCAGCACCCGTATCGAACGCGGCGATGTAGTCTGGAAGGTATACGTTATTTTCCTACATCGTGTGCTGTTTAGATGAAAAATAAACGAATAAAGTCATATTTCTTATTGTTATTTTTTCTATAAATAGGTACTCATCATCAGCCTATACCAGTCCACTGCTGGACATAGGCCTCCCCTAATGAGCGCCATAGCGCCCTGTCTTCAGCTTGCCGCATCCAGCATCTGCCAGCAGTCTTTCGCAAATCGTTATCCCACCTGGTCGGAGGGCGTCCTAAACTTCGTTTGCCGAGTAGCGGTCTCCACTCAAGAACACGCTTACCCCTACCGGTTATCGGAAATAGGTACTCATTATAGAAAAATAAAACAAATACATTTATTTGGATTCAGGCACACACAATAAAATAAACAAGCGGAAAACAAAAACAATTTAACATGGAGGTAAGAAATTTCTTTTATTAATTCATTGATTTGTTCTTTTTTGATGACAACCACTCGTTGTAACCAAGGCCCCTTTATAGTTCATTTAGAGAACTATCTACAAAGTACTTGCTGTATTACATATGTATATTGCTGTATTACATTATAATACCTATATGTATAAAATTATTACAATTGTAAGAATAGTTAATTTAATAAATAATGTTGGACAATCCGCAAAACATCATCTAACCCCAAGCTCGACAGAGCTTGTTGACTTATATTATTAACTTTTCTATTAATAATTGGTTTAATTTCAGAGCTTTCATAGTTCCTTTGTTGGCAGATTTAATTTTTACAAGCTTTTATTCAACTTGCCTACTTGGACAAATCTTGCAGTTGCTGAATTTTAGACCAGATATTCTCAACCGATTGAGCGTAAATAATTATGGCTATTTTTAAGTAAGTTGGTGTTATTCTGTCATGGTCTGATGATCGAGACAGAAGGTGGCTATAGGAAATCCTTAACTAAACGACGAAATAAAAAATTTTTTAGGTATCAGGCAATAAAAGTACGTCCAGTCCAGTTCAGTCCAGTCCAGTCTACGGTAAAATCCAGTCCTGTTCACTGTCCACTCCATGCTTATCCACTATCCAGTCTAATCCAATGTCCACTCCAGTCCTGTCCAGTTGTTGCTGCAAGGTACCTGTTTAATAAGCTTTTATTTTATTTTTATTTTGTGTTTTTACAGTAAACTTCTCAAATAAAATAAAATACATTCTCCCAGCTCCTGAAATAAAAGACTGCATAATATAAAGACTTGTGCTTAGAGTTAACCGCTCCGCTTTACGGCAAAGCAATGAATTTTATGAACTGTAACATGTGTGTATTCGTTTGAACCGCGATTTGTTGAAATTAACTCGTGTATTTTACCTTGGAAATAAATTTGAGTTTTGCTGTGAGGAATATTTTAAAACTTTTGCTGAGGAGAGGAGATCAAATGTTATTTAATGGAATCAAATGTTATCATAACCACGGATACTTTTATTTACTTTATAATTATTCTTCTAATTTTGTATAAGTAAATTACTTTGAAAATTACTTTCATTTACTGTTCTGTAGCAAATGTTTTGTTCGATGTTTTAGATATAAGAGGCGTAAGTAGATGGGAGTATAATAACTTGGTGACTTATAAGGTGAAGTTCGATCAAAATTAAGAGAGAATGTCGTTATCGAAATAATTACCCAAAAAATATGAATTATTGCAACCTGCCCGCGATAAAGAATCCGTTCAACCCTCAGTATTGCCGGCTGGCTGTTTTTTTAAAAACTTTATACTTAAATGAGTTTTTGAATGTTTTTGTTTATAGACGTTAATTGGCCGTGCGGTGCCGGCTTAAAATTTGCACCACCCCAACACGAATCGAACAAATATTTGTAGATCGTACAAATATTTGTGTCAAGGCGGGAATCAAGTTACCTTACCGTTACCTCTTGCGTAGCAGGCTGACACAGCGTTCGTCACAAAACCTAATTGGTAACTTAATTACCAAGTTCTTTTTATTCACCTCAATAAATGTCAGCAGATCGTACAAGCAGTTGTCCCGAGGGGGGAATCGAACCCGCAACCTCCTGCATCGCACACCTTCGCCCACCGCAGAGTTCATAAACATCTCAAAGAGCCCGAGACCTCCCGTGTCGTTGTTTTGTGTATTCAATTTGGTAAAGCTATTCACAATCGGTTTTATGTCGAATTCAGAGCTCTGACGAATTTTGTCATTATAATAATGAAGTAACAGTGAATTTAGATATATTTTTAATATCTGAGCGTCTGGTCGAAGCGACGCGTGACCCGAGAGCTGGTGAGTATCTGGCACAGTGCATCAGCATTGCCATACAGCAGGGCAATGCAGCCAGTGTCTTGGGCACGCTTCCGACTGGTATTGATATTTATCAGTTGAGATACCTGTCGATTATTTGCAACAGTCTGCAGTTGTTTCAATTTTAAATACTAGTTACAATTTAATTCTATTATTTTATTTGTGAATAAGGGATTATTGTGTCTCGAATGTGCTCTACATTTTCACCATAGAGGTATAGTTGGTATAAATAGAGTTAGTCTTTTTAGATTTAGTATGTCATAGGCCCTCTGTCCAGCGGTGGAGTTAAAACTCGACGAGCAAGCGGGTTTAAGTTATTTGTGTCGAGGTTTGCTTACCAACATTCTACATCGAGTTTGGCAGTGCATAGTTGACTCTAGAATAGAACTAGCATATTACGTGATATAAACAAAATTTATTTTAAATTAATGTTATGTAGAAGTAGTCCTTTCTAGATCTAACATCGGCTTAGCGTTAAACAACTGAAGGTGTTATTTATTAATTAATTAAATTTCTTCTTGCATGAATTGGTCTCTGTTTTTGATTATCTTCTAAACATATATCTTCCATATATCTTCCATTTTCTCGATAGATAATTACCGATTTTACAACAGCGGATTAGAAACCACATCCACGTGCAGGTTCCAGTATTAATGCAGTTTGCTGACTGTAGTTAACTGGCGTATGTAGACTGTGACAAATAGAGGATTCCGACGTTACGTTAGATTACTGGTAGAGAAGATCGCTGCTGCGTGACAAATATTATGTTTCTGTGTGAATTGTCCAGCATTATTTATTTATTTTATTATTCTAATTGATACTTAAGGTGATTTTTGCCCTATTGCCAAAGTAAGTTACATTTTGCGGAATGACATTGTAATAATTTAACTAATTTATCGTGTTTTTAAAAAACAAATAAATAGTCTTCGAATTCCTAAATATTAAAAAACTAGCGGTCCGCCTCAGCTTCGCACGGATATTCTATAGCCTATGTTCAAAGATCCTAGGATCCTACGTTCCACCTATGTTACTTAGTGATAATGTAACTTTCTAACGGAAAAATAATATTTGAAATCAGTCCAGTAGTTTTTAAGTTACTTACAAAAATACAAATCTTTCTTCTATAAAATATTATTGTAGATGAGCGAGGAAGGAACACTTCATAATATCATTTTTTAAGTGGCGACATCTAGTTTAATTTCGAATTCTAATTTAGTGTGATGAGGTGAAACATGAGACACAAAATTGTTGTAACTAATCCTGATTTTTTCAAAACAATTATGATGTTTTAAAGCAAGCATGTCGGGATAAATAGTAATCCTAAAGGAATACATTTTTTATAAGACCAATTCGGAAAATAACGAAAAAAAAAATTCAATCTGTCCATAATGGATGCTTCATTTCAGCCCATATGTCCACCGTTGAACATAATCTCGACTTCCTTAACGCATTCACAGCCCAGCCTCGGCAGAGCGATCAGCAGAGGCGCACCGCTACCGCCATGCCAACTAGGCGCTCCAGATAGACAGCATAAACATGTCCGTCTTGGGCTGTGGTCTTGGGCCATGAAAGTGTTATATTTAAGAGTGTATACTATCTCAAATTACTTATTTCCAACTTCG
Source organism: Eupithecia vulgata (assembly GCA_946478455.1). Taxonomy (NCBI): domain Eukaryota; kingdom Metazoa; phylum Arthropoda; class Insecta; order Lepidoptera; family Geometridae; genus Eupithecia; species Eupithecia vulgata. The sequence continues at coordinate 3,545,290 of OX297874.1, forward strand.
TCGGATTCCATGTCTTCCAATCCAAACTACTGAATATTTAAATTTGAAATTTATCTATGGTAAAGTTCAGGACAAACTCTATTCGATACTTGATTTGAAAACACGATTTCATAAAATTTTCTCGATGTAAAATATCACAATACCCCTAAAACGTGAATTCGGTTATGTGTACGCTACCATCACGGACACTAAATTTTTACTAAAGTATTAAATTTTTTAATGATTACGGTCTTGAGAATAATGGAAGAAAGAATAATGGTTATTAAATACATAATATGTACTTTTTGTTATTAAGAACATTTCTATGCTGCGGTTTTTTTTCGGTTTTTAATTAGTTTATTAATAAGCAAAAACTTGATTTTTTAGCTTATGCCTCTCTGCTCTGTCTCACTCCAATTTTATTCCTATCCTTTCATAAAATGGCGTCATAGTCTCCCCTTTAACAGATAGCACTAAAGAATAACAGAAACCGATCGTTTTGCGGAGGAATCAAAAATGGTTTTATCGCACCAAGAACATAAAACTCGTAACGTAGCGCTGTGCACATCCAGGTCGCGATGTTATATCACTGACAAATATATACGATACTCTTTGTTCTGCTCGTAATGCTATAGGTATGCTTAATACCTCCAATAACAATTTTTGACCCAAGCTGGGACTTGAAACCGGGATTATAAGCACGTTAAATAAATAAAAATAATATATAAATAATGCAGGACAATTCACACAGCATTATCTAGCCCCAAGCTAAGCAGAGCTTGTGTTATGGGTACTAGATAACTGATATACATAATACATTACAGAGTTTTTTTTTTTTTTTCAATGGAATTTTCTGAGCGTCTGGTCAAAGCGACGCGTGACCCGAGAGCTGGTGAGTATCTCGCACAGCGCATCAGCATTGCTATACAGCGGGGCAATGCAGCCAGTGTCTTAGGCACGCTTCCAACTGGTATTGATATGGATCAGTTGAGCTACCTGTAGATTGTTTGCAACAGTTTGCAGATAGCTTAATTGTTTCTATTGTAAATACTAGTTTTAATTTAAATTTGTTATTTGATTGTTATTTGCTTTCTGAATAACCCGGAGAGCCTCGGTACCCCACGGACCTAGGGTCTCGACTCCAAGGGGAGCAAATGTGTAGGCTCTGTCGAGACCTGCATATTTGCGCCTCTTGAGATCTTCGGCTAAATCTGCCGCCGCACCAGCCCTCACGGAAGTCCTAGGAAGATGGGAAGGCGCGAGTGTGTCGACACATGTAGCGTCCCACACAATAGGCCTCCCCAACTCCCATGGGACTAGAGTCATGCCGTCAGGCCTCTTACCATCGTCACGCAACAGACCATTCGGTTCGAGAATAGCTGGTACATAGATAGATAGATATTTTTTATTATACATAGAAAACGACCAGAACACCCGGAACAAATACCTGCAGATCGTACAAATATTTGTCCCAAGGCGGGAATCGAACCCGCAACCTCTTTCGACGCAGGCGGACCTTCGCCAACCGCGCCACAGAGGTCGTCATAAAAGGTGAACTTAACGGGGTTGGTTGTCAAACTCGATTTAGATCTTACTATTCACGGGATTTCTTCGAATGATCCCTGTAAAAAAATCGATTTACATAAAATAATTATTTTGTTTTTGGTTAAAAAAAATGAAAGTGCACTGTTTTGCTCATAATTTGGTTGATATCTGAGGAACCCTGCTCTCGAAATGACTTATGTTTTGATTTTTAGGATATTAAATTAATTATGTATTTGGTTCATTGAACCAGTTTTATGTAAGTAAATGTATTAAAATAAATAATGCTGGACAATTCACACAGCATCATCTAGCCTCAAGCTAAGCATTGCTGGTTTTATGGGTACTAGATAACTGATATATATAATAAAACACACAGATAGATATATTTTTATACAGAGAAAACGACCAGAACACTCGGAACAAATACATATCTACAAATCGTACAAATACATATTTGTCGCGAATCGAACCCGCAACCACCTGCGTCGCATACGAACCCTCGCAGATGACGTCAAAAGAAAAAATAATAAGTTATGTTATGAGAATATAATGTAGTGTCCGTTTGGCCGAATTTCGGCTAGAAGGACATCACTATACCTACAGGTAGGTTCCTGACATTCTATTTGACCCATGAAATTACATAGTCATGTTATATAAAAAAAAAAAAATACCGAAGTGGAATTATATAGAACGAGTTGAATTTGTTTGAATTCTATGGAACAAATTATTTGTGAACATTCAACGTTGATTATGTCATTGAGATTCACGTTTGATTGGGTCGAGTGTCGGGAGCAACCGTTTAGGAACCGTTTAGTCACCATAATTTCAAAATGTGTGAAAGTTATGCTATTAAAAGTCCAATGTCCTTTCGGTAGCGTAAAAAACCACCGATATACCTATGGAATAGCTATTTGAATAGCTATTCCATAGGTATGTATGTATTACCTGTACATACGAACACGACCTACCTACTTATTTTATACCTAGTTACTATAGAATAACTCTTTTCTCATGTAAGTGACATTGTTTCTTTTTGAGAATAAATTTCAATAAACCGAATAGCTTAGGTAATAATGATGTTTATGAATTGAATTCCAATGGGATGCTCGCGTGAAATGAATTACATTATATTTCATAAATCAACAAATTGATTTGATTTAGCTTTTTGCTTTATAGTACGTTACTCGCACTGGGCAAATTTTACACGAAAATTTTATAATGTAACAAAAATTTTCGATTTCGGCAAGATAAAAATCGAAATCGAAAAGTTTTGGGACCCTTTGTAACCCAAAGAGCGATACTTCAAAATTCATTCAGACTCTACCTGTATATTGACGACCGATGTGGCGCGGTGGGCGAAGGTCTGCCTGCGACGCAGAAGGTTGCGGGTTCGATTCCCGCCTCGGGACAAATGTGTGTACGATCTGCAGGCATTTGTTCAGGGTGTTCTGGTCGTTTTCTATTTATAATAAAAAATATCTATCTATGTATTGTATTATATTATGTATATCAGTTATCTAGTACCTACCCATAACACAAGCTCTGCTTAGCTTGGGGCTAGATAATGCTGTGTGAATTGTCCAGCATTATTTATTTATTTATTTATATTCCAACCACCTATGTATTATTTGAAGTAAAGTTAGTTAGGTACTTAAATGTTAACAGGTCGACTAGTAAAATTAATTAGATAAAGATAACTTTGTAAAAATAATAACGAGGCAAGCAAATGTAGAGCTTTTGCTGATAAAGCGTTAATATGTAGAGCATTCTCTACAATTTGTTCTCTACATGAACCAATCAGTTCCATGTTTTCATAAAACCAACCAACGGGCTAGCACGAGGCATGCTTCAATCATGCTAAACGATTGCATAGCCTTTAAAAACGCCATCTGTGGAAATTGTAAAACATCACGTAGTTGAGCTCCTAACCACGTTGCTTTGCTCTACATTTCTTAACCTCATAAAAGAGGATAGTGACGTAGGTTTTTGATTAAAAACGCTACAATAGCATCGTTTTGACCAATTACAACTCATTAACGGCAAGATTTAGGTAAACGCTGGATAAAGAGAACATAGGTAGAGCTAAAGCGTTAGCCGTTAGCAAGGTAGAGACTAAGCTCCTATCTTCGTTCTGACATCCACCGATAGATGTCTCTCGGCGTACCCGTCAAGTGAGATCCAATATGGCGTCGGCACTCGCCATTCGCCTCTGGAACAGGGCGGGGAGTGCAGTGACTGAGTCGACACTACAACTAACGCGTATTTTTGTCGAAAACCTCGTCTTCGTGAATTGAACGCGAGTGATATTGTGAAATAATCTAGTGCTTCTGTGTTTAGTTATCTAGCTTGTGTTATAATTTGCGTGAAATTGTGATTGTGTAGTGAAAAACGTGAAAGAACTTTAGGGTAACAATGTCGAGCAGTTGACATGTTTATCTGTGTCGTGTGTGAAGATTTTCCCTTCGCGTGAGGAGGTGCGGTGGATTGTGTGAGTGTTTTGTGCTTGTGTGAGTGCGCCTATGGATACACGAGGACCCAATGATGGATTGCATTTCCATGGATGTTTATAGGTAAAAATTGTCCGTAAACTTTTTGTTGGCATTTTAGCGCGTGTGCCCACTCTGTGTGGTCCACGTTTCTTGTGTTGCTTTATGGTATCTTAAGCATGTCTTCTGTTTCATGTAACTTAATATGTTTGTCCTTGATCGATAAGGATAACCATTAGGTAGTTCAATTACCTTTAGCTTTATGAGATAGAAATCAAAGATTGAATTTGATAAAGACCTTGACATTACAATTATTAGGTTTATATCCTTGACAATAGGATTTTTATAGGATAAGTCAATAAATTGATATATCAAGACAAATTTGCTACATAAAACAATTCTCTGTAAGGTTTAGGAATGTGATTTATTTAAATTTGAATGACCTAATAAGCATAGAAATCTAATAGGAACCTATTAGATTTCTATGCTTATTAGGTCCTTAGTCCTTATTCCTAATAGAGTCCATTTTTTATTAAATGGCTTACGGGGTAACATGTAAAGTTTTTATGAAATAATCGAGTGATTGAAGCACAAACTTCTGTGCGTACACCATTGAATTTTAATTCATTACGTTCATGCAGACTCGCGCGAGAATATGGTTCCCCTCGCTCTGTTCGCTGGCTCTGGTTATCAGCTTACAAAATGTAAGTTCCCGTCCCTCTCAAACCCGCAGTTAATATGCATAGCTCTTTCTCCCTCCAGCGCATATTGCGCGTTTTTCTTCTTTTGCCGCGTCATATGCCAGTGCCGAGGCATGAACGCAGTTTGGAGTGTTTGATGAGTCTCGCTTTCGGCCGATCAGTTTTCAGACCCGAAAATATCAGTTGACTGGTTTTGTTGACCTGGGAGTCCTTTGTTTGGGGTATCGGAAGGATAATTAATAGGAGGGTAGGTACCTGAAGGTAGCGCGCGCATCCTTCGCGCGCAGTCAGTCGAGTGGAGCCGGGCCGGACTACACGCGGGTCCTGCGGCGGCCTCAGCGAACCTTTGTCTCCCCCAAGTGTGCTTCCAGACAAACGAGATTGGATTATGTGTGGACTTTACTGCGGTCGGTTATCGCGTATGATATGAGCTTGGAAGAACCCCATTTGCATATCTAAATAGGTAATTTAATCATCTCAGAGTTGGAGCGATTGTGAATATTATTTGCGCTTTTGATGTCTTAGAAGTAGATTGAGAGCTTTTTTCTTGAGGTGTTCGATAAGGGGCTGATAAGGGTAAAATGTATTTGAGTAAATCATCGTGTGTGGTGTAGCGTGAGGTGCATGACGTGTGAATGTATTTTGTTATTCATGGACTCGTTATGCAAAGCAAAACGTCGAATTATGGAAATGATAAAAATACTTACTGTTTTATATTTATTAACTTCTTTTACATGAGGAGAGAAAGAGCTAGAAAGATTCAGGAGCAAAAGGGCAGTATCTAAAAAATCTTCAATTATCCGCAGGCTTTAACAAAAGGAACAAAATTATGTTTAGTGTTGCTTATGCAAATAACTTTTGTTTGTGGAAATGTTTAAGCATTTCACGGCTCTGTTTGTTTGGTCTTGTTGTTTTTATTATGACTTTCATTTATTCGGTTTATGTTCTTTGCTTGATTGCTTTATAACGTGTTTATAGAATATTTATCCGCGGTTGGTCTGCCTATTTGTTAAATTGTCCCTATAGAATAGAGCATGCCTGTAGCATGATATAATAATAGAATTATGTTTTTTTGTTTAAATACTGTTGTTGTAATTTTGTTGTTATTCTATATCCATAAACAACGTGAGTGTCAACATTCCCCAATCTACACTATGAATAGATAGATAGAAAATTCTTTACAAATTTTAACATTTCAATTACATTTATTTACTAGCTGCTGTTCTCGGCTTCGCCCGCGCTTCAAGTATCCTATGTCCATCCCCGGGATACTATTTACCTTACTACCAAATTTCATTATGAAACGTTCAGCCGTTTAGACGTAAAATTTATCATACAGAGAGATACTTTAGAGTTTATAATAATAGTATAGATATTACAAGTGGATTTATTGTTAACCAAAACGTCTTCGGGTCAGGTAGTTAGACGTACTTTAAAATTATATATACCTAAGTAATATAATAAATGACAACTCAAAACATAATTAAGTATAATTATTGTCATTGGTTTTTAAAAATCGTGCTAAGTAGTTATTTTCTACACTAACATTATAAAGAGAAAAGATTTGTATTTTTGTATGTTATACATAATAACAACTGGACCGATTTCAAAAATTATAAATTATTATTGCCGTTAGAAAGCTACATTATCTACATTATAGTAACATAGGCTATAGAATATACCCGTGCGAAGTTAGGGCGAATCGCTAGTACTTAGTAAACAACAATACACAATTGGCGGTCTTATCGCTCTGCAAAATAATCATCCAATAAATCGTTAGGTACTCACTCAGAAAATTATCTAAAAATGTCGGCCATATTGACCTAGCTTTTAAGATCTTTTTGTACTCAATTTTTTTTATTTCACGCTTCAAATTCTGATACCGTTCTTATTTTAAAAAACAAACGAACTTTTTTGACAACAACCCCTGTAAGGTTCTATCTCCGGACATCCGCAAAGTTCATTTTTGGAACTCTTCCGTTTAAATTCCGTAGGATTTCATCGATAAAAACGATCATAAAAACTTTATACAATTTCTCTATAACCTTTTTATTCATGAGTCGTTAAAATAAGCTTCTTATCATTTTATTGAGAAGAGATTTTTCTTTGAAGTTCTTATGCTCTTTTAATAATGAAATGATATTACTCAGCTTATTGGAATACTTAAGTGTGTAGCCATATCACGAGCAGTTATTTTCAACCTATTTTATAATGTGTAAAGTTTATATGTGTTTATACGTAGTGGCAGTGGCCATATCTCGAGAAGAACCGACAACCGCTAGGGTAAACGTGTTCTTGAGTGGAGACCGCGACTCGGCAAACGTAGTGTAGTACGCCCTCTGACCAAGTGGGATGACGATTTGCTAAAGTCTTCTGGCAGATACTGTACTTACTGCATTATAGTAACCAAATAATTCAAGAAAATTATTTATAACAAAATCTTTAGGTATGAGCTGATCTCATACAAAAATCTCATACAACAATCTCTAACAACCAGTTTTTCAAATCATCACTCTCTTGGCTCGTAAAACGTAATTTAAACGCCATGTATCTTTAACTGAAATCAAGTGAATTTAGACTTGTTAGCTGAAAAAGGTGAAGGTTTTATCAAATTCAAACATATTAAGGTCTCTTAGTTCGAGTCAAATCAACTTCTCTAAACAAATATTTTGAGGTACCAGATTCAAACTCATTTTTGGGAATAATGAACAGTAAGTACTCCCAATGGAATAATGAGATTGAATTTTAATATCAAACCATTCGCCTAAGGCGTGATTAAATGCCTCTCACGCTAAAGATTCTAGCAACGTCCTCGCTTCGCTCGTGAGTTATTTTAGAATTCTGAGTTGCGCTCGGGGGATTCAATGAAGTCCGTGACGTACAAAACTGCTTTTTTCCCTCGGTGCACAATCTACAATATCGTATCATCAATGATCAAATTTCAAAGTTTTTTGATTATTAATTTTTTTAATCAGTTGTAGTGTAGTGTTGAAATGTTTTTATGCTACGAACACTGTTCACAGGTTAAATATCACTAATAAATTTGACGGTGTCTTTCAAGATTGTGTAAACGATACCAACTGTTCCACAAAATGTCGACTTAATCAGTTATGGCCAAGACTCTTGCCAAGTAGTTAAATTAACATGTAAGTTACGGTTAAGTTGCTTAGCGACGAGGCTACATAAGTTATGTATCTTTATGTCTTGTGATGTGCGATGTTCTTGGCTAGATATCCAAGTAATTATTATGATCGGAGCTGAAATTTATAGCAGCACTTTTATCGGTTTCTGATGGAATTCATTAATTTCTTTTATCGATAAGGTTTAGAAGGACTTTATGAGATTGAGTTGAAGAGTTGTTTTACAGCCTACAACTTTAAATTAGCACATTTTAAAATAATTTATCATAAAAAAATATCCTAACCTAACATCTTAAGTGAAGCACTTAACTACTAAAGGTACAGATTAAGTATGGTTTAAATACTAAAGTAGGTACTTACTTAGATCCATCGAACTGTTACAATTATTTAATTTTATTGATTTGTGGACATTTTCTTTACAAAAATAACAATAGCAGAATAAAAAAAAACTAGTATTTACATTTACACTTCTGATAAGATGGCTTTGATTTTTAAGAAATCTGGCCATCACCAGACAATTCTTGCAATGTTAATTCGTTGATCGAAATCTTACCCAAAAATATTAATACAATAATATTTTGTTAGTAGACCACACAATACTAATTAAATTATAAATACGGTAGGAATTAGTAGGTACTCAGACTTTTTGATTATTTTCATTGTCTGATAAAAATAATCAAAAAGTCGGAGTAGGTACGGATAATAGAATTCCAAATCATTATTATCATCATCATCGGCCTATATTAGTCCACAGCCGGACATAGGCCTCCCCTAAAAACCACTAACTACTTAGTTTTTTGCTTTATAGTGCTACTCGCAGTGAGCAATTTTTGGTGACATTATTCAATTTTTCACAAAAATTTAATAATGTCACCAGGTTTCGTGGCTTAGTTGGTTCGAGCACACCCGTACTGAGGGTGGTTCGCGGGTTCGAATCCTGCCGAAATCGAATTTTTTAGGATATTATTAAACTACTAATAAATAAATGAATTCCGAATGTTGGTTGTGAATTCTGAATGTTTGTTTCTCAGGTCCAGAATACCTAAAAGTCAAACTAAAACTCTGTTTCTCTTCTCTCATTATTGGATGAGTGAAAGTAACTTGTTATATAACTGTTATAGCACATTCTCCATGTAGAGACAATAACTAATTCACAGTGGCTATTGAAACCAATACGGGGTATTCATTCCGTCGAGACCGCACTGCTATGTTAGTGTCAATAAAATTACAATAATCATTCAATTATTCCCATTGTTGGACTTTGTGTACGATTGGGGAATGGCGGAACATCCGTAGATTTTTTTCTGAAATATCTGTGTTTACTGTCTGAGATTATAGATCCGTAGATATAGGCGATAGAGGTGAAAGGCATATAATAAAAGGTAAATTAACATTAAGGGAGTGCACTGCTGAAGGCTTTAGGGTAACGTTAAATATTTAACTTTCAAATCGCATATATATAATTAGAAGTTCAAGTTAAGTACGTGCTTTTGGGCTAAGTTTAGGTGAAATTGGGTTGCAGAAGATGTAACCTTTTTTCCAGAACTTCATTCCTAGGCCGTAAGATCATCAGTAAGATGCCTTTTAACTACATTTAATAATAATAAATATATAAATATAGCCGAACAATTCACATATAACATCATCTAGCCCCAAGCTAAGCAGAGCTTGTATTATGGGTACTAGATAACTGATAAACATAATAAATATATTACATATTTTTTATCATACATAGAAAACACGACCAGAACACCCGAAACAAATTCTTGCAGGTCGTACAAATATCCTTAGAATTGCCTCCCAGACTTCTTAGTATTGATTGACCGTTATTTAGAGTTACGTACCCAAAAGGTAAAACGGGTAGGTCTCTCATGAACCGTGGTAGTTAGACAGTAGAAATTTTCACAGATAATGTATTTCTGTTGCCGCTATAACATCAAATACAAAACAAAATAAAACAAATATTATACAATTATTATACAAATATATATAATATGCTTTACGACAAATACTTATAAACTGTTTTTTAACGTTTCGGAAATTGTTTTTCAACGACAAAATAGATATTTCAAGATCCATTTTGTCGGTTAAAAAAACGCAGATTGAACACTGAAACTGAAACCAGCTACACTGAAACTGAACTGCACCTGACTAAAACCCACTGCTCGGTCGAAGAGGACGCATAAACAAACAACGTGTAGGCGCCCAGAGTGGCCAGAGTCGAACATGTTAATTGACGTCACAATACTGCAGAACAACTATACCAGAATAGATTACACAACCAATTGGACTATAAATACGAACCACAGAGTCCAGTGGGCAACACTGAGTCAGGGACCCAATTCTCTATTATCGAATAATTTTTTGTATTATATTTTTCGATATATATCGAGTATGTATGTAAGTAGTAAAAGAGTTTAAGTTACATCTTATTACAATTAAATCATCATCAGCCTATACCAGTCCACTGCTGGACATAGGCCTCCCCTAATGAACGCCATAGCGCCCTGTCTTCAGCTTGCCGCATCCAGCATCTGCCAGCAGTCTTTTGCAAATCGTCATCCCACCTGGTAGGAGGGCGTCCTACACTACGTTTTCCGAGTCGCGGTCTCCACTCAAGAACACGTTTACCCCAGCGGGTAAACGGCAAGTCGCTCAGCGAGCTATGGAGAGAGCTATGCTCGGAGTTTCTCTGAAGGATAGGATCTGCAACGAATACATCCGACCGAGAACCAAGGTTACCGACATAGCTCAAAGGATTAGCAAGCTGAAATGGCAGTGGGCTGGCCATATTTCGAGAAGAACCGATAATTAAATAATAGAATTAAATTAATACTAGTATTTACAATAGAAACAATAGAGCTATCTGCAGACTGTTGCAAAAAATCTACAGGTAGCTCAACTGATCCATATCAATATCAGTCGGAAGCGTGCCCAAGACACTGGCTGCATTGCCCCGCTGTATGGCAATGCTGATGCGATGTGCCAGATACTCACCAGCTCTCGGGTCACGCGTCACTTCGACCAGACGCTCAGATATATGTAGTTACCTCTAAATTATACAACACTGAAAGCTTTGACACATATTAAACTGACAAAAACGACCAGAAACCACTTTATAGGGAACAACTTTAAGGACAAGCCTTCGATATTTCTCGACTTTGTTATTTCCAGTATAAGTATATTAGTTTTTAGTTTAGTGATTATAATCACTAACAATATAATGCTGGTGCTTGACAACTGTACAGTGAATTTGACTATAGATACGAACCACAGAGTGGGCAACATTGAGCCAGGGGCAATTCTCTATTGTCAAAGAATATGTCCGTGTACCTATTGTTCGCACTAAATCCGACATTCAATAGCTTCAATATTTATCGAACTGACGTTCGATTGCCCGAGACCACTCGTTAGCGATCAAGTTGACAAATCTTCGATATTACTCAAATCCGATATATTAGCGAGTACGCTGCCAAGCTTCAGCGATGCGATTCGTCGCTGTGAAAGAATCGTAATTGATGAAGGCTAATTACGTCCGTGGTAGTAAAAAATTACGGTTTTGGAAGTCACTAGACATGAAAGTTTTGGTCACATCGAATAGATAAATCTCCAGAATCGCCTCCTAAAAGCGATTGACTGACAAATGTTTACCGCAGTTGGAATCTCACCATTTTGTTCATTAAATACTTTTAGCGGCGACCAATTAGTCCCCGATTTATTGGAATGAGGGGAAAGCTGGTTTTATATATTTAACTAGCGTCTCCCCGCAGCATCGCACGCGTTAATTCTATGAAATCGTCTAGCTAGAGACTGGACTCTAGTTTTTAAAGTTTCTGTGTATTATGTGTGTGTGAGGTAATAAACGTATAATTTTTCTTTCTTTCTTTATTATTTCTAGTTTAGGTAATTTCTAACCCATGGGAAATTTCAAACTGGTTCATGGGATAAAAGTACTACGCCTATGTTTATTCCAGGTTATGAGGACCTATGAAAAATCAACTCAATCAGTTCCGAGGTTTTGGGGTGAATACTGTGAATAGGTAACTTATTCCCATCTGTCCAAACTTTTGCTTTTATATTAGTACTCGTGGTCCGCCCGGTATATTCTATAGCCTGTGTGACCACGGATAATGTGGAATTCTATTGGTGAAAGAATTTTTCAAATCGGTCCAGTAGCTGTAGCCTATCCAATTCAAACAAACAAAGAAACAAACAAATCTTTCATCTTAATAATACATACAAGTACAGACTAGCTGCTGCCCATGACTTATAGAATAAAAAGAGAAAATATTTTTATTTACCTTATAACTACTATACACAAAAACCTTAAAGCTATATTACTACTACTTAGACTTAGCACCGCCTATATCCATCTCCGGAATAACATTTACCTCTCTGCTTTCATTTATCCGTTTTGGTGTGAAAAGTTAACAGACAGAGTTACTTTCGAATTTATAATATTAAGTTTGGATGGATTGTTTGATTTGGAAATAATGACAACCTGTTGTTTTATCATTAGCACGACTAAAGCATTTAGTAACTAGAATCATTAGCACCAACCTTGGTATAAAAAACGAATGCAAACAAAAACAAAACTCCAAGTGAGTTGCAAAAATTATCAATAAATAAATTCAAATAAATTGTCAAAAATATCAATCGGAAAGTAAAGTAACTGGCTTAGGGGATTGATTGCGAAAGAGAATATTGTAGACTTGCAGATATGCAGAAAAATAAACACGCTCGATGTGGAAGATTTTTCTGCGTAACATTGCAGTTTTTTCTCCCAGCTCTTGTAACAGGCGGTGACTAGCTTGAGCCGTACTGCATTTACTTTTATCCTAATAAAACCCTTTGCGGCGTATGTTTCCTCCATTCCAAGAACTCTTTCGTGCTCTGCAAGTGCTGAATAGTTGGAAGCCTTTTGATACGTGAGTGGGAAGCTGCCTTTTGTCAAATAACGAGGGACTTGAAAGCTGTCGCGGTAGACTGCATGCTAGCGATTCAGCCTTATTGTCTTTTTATTCATCAGCATCTTAAGGTACTATTTAGTAGGTGATTAGGTAATCTATTATTTTTTAGTGCTTACAACAAATTTTGGGTATCTCTAAGAAAAGATACACACACATACATAAAATAAGTTTCCAAAAATTTTAGATTTCACTACACTTTTAATTTCAACAAAGTTTGGGATTCTCTGACTATCTAAGCCACGAAATCGATTTTTTTTGGGATTTTACTATCTATATTAGGTATATTATCTGGGTATATTATACTATCTACATATACCTATGTAAAAATGAAGTAAACAACATCGATGTATATTTTGCCTTGTCTCATCTATAGCAATAAGATAGGCAACTGTGAACACTCCTACAATATTTACAATTCTACGAAACTATTTCATTCCCGAGTCCCGAAAATAAAAATACAAATAAAAAATACATTACGTGCTGGTTGTTCTTTTTGTTGCACGAGAATTTCCAGTCAAAATCACGAAAAATGTAGCACAAAAATAATATGATTCAATACACACGAGATGTCTTCGAGACTTTTGACAACAACAAACAACAATTAACAATCTAGTTTTGATTCATTTGATTGTTTTGTTATTTGGATAAGTGAAAACGCTGCTAGCAGTTTTATTACAAAGTGAACCAGCTCTTCTATAATCTGTCCCACAACTTGTCGAGTCAGTTTGTCGGGATGTCGCACAAATTTCTCCTTTTATTTATTTGTGCAATCCGAAAACAAATCGGAAGCTGATATTGATTACATAATATGTGGCATTATGTTTGCATACTGTTTTAAATAGTGTTATAATTATACGTTAGCTTTTTATTGTTATGCGTGATGTTTTGCACTATAATTTGTCTTACGTACGTAGCAAGAGCAGTTTCGTTTAGCTCTTTAGTCAAATTGATAATTTTATTTTCTAGTTTTACTTATTTGTAACCTGAGTTTTGTGACGAGTTCAAGATTCCTGTAAGGTCTAAAGGAAATAAAGCACTTTGATTTTTGCTTTGTAGTGCGTAACTAGCACCGGGGAAATTTTCAACGAAAATTTAATAATGTCCCAAAAAAAATTGTAGATAGCAACTTTGTGTTTGAGTTTTAGATTGAACGCCACGCCGTGGATGTAATTCGGCTAGGATGACATGTTATCATTGTTATACGAGATTTCTGGGACTTGATGAGATTTAAAAAGTCCTTTAATTTTTACCTATATTGTACAAAATGTATTGACAGCAATCGTAGCAAGAAATACGACAGCGATCTTTTCTGAATCTGCCTGGTCTGCCTTTCTTTACTTCTGATCTCAACACCACATAAACGAAACCGCTAACAGAAACATGTTTCAGTAGATATAAAGTGAACCAGCTGTTCTCTAATCTGTCCCACAATTTGTCGAGTCAGTTTGTCTGAATGTCGCACAACCTTAGTCCTTTTATTTGTTTGTTGTGCAATCCGAAACCCTTTACGAATTGGAAGCTGATGGTGATGTATGCGATGCAATGAGATCCTGTTAGCGTTGGGTTCACAAACTGTTTCGTAGGGTGTTCTGTTTGTGTTTTATTGTTAAACGAGTAAATTATTGTTTTGACACCTGTCCCTTATTTGCAATAGATTGTTTTATATATGCGGGGATTTTCGGCGTTCTCATATTGTTTGTCTTTTTGTAATATCTTCTGTCCGTGACTTCGCTTGTTTTTCTGTGATTAAAGTTTTTAAACTCAAACTCAATAACTTTATTTCTTTAGGCTTACAAATTAAGCACTTAGACAAGTCAAATTTAATAATATAAACACAGGTTTATAAGTAGTCATTATTATCAAATAAGAAATATGATGTTATTGATTTTATTCGCTTCAATTTTTTGTCCACTAGTGGAAGAAGCGAAAAAAAAACCACTAGTAAGTTTTATAAAACTTAAAATTAATACATTATCTCAGTCTAAATATAATCGAATTTATATAAAATCAATATTTATATAAAACTAACTAAGCTTAACATAATTTTCCTTAAATACCATTGTTGGTGCGGAACTGGGCGACATCTGGCCAAGCATTAACATCATTGATGTAATCATCTATGGAGTAATTTTTTTATTTTTTAATTATTTAATTTAGGTCCTTACATAGGCATGGAAAGGAAAGCCCTGGTATATCATCTATCTCTTTGACAAAGTTTAATAATATACAAGCGGCTGAACCGCTTAAATATGTCAGGCATATTGTAAATGTTCGTATTCTATGTATAATAAAATTATCTATATATTATATCTTATTTATATCAGTTATTTAGTACCCATAACACAAGCTCTGCTTAGCTTGGGGCTAGATAATGCGGTGTGAATTGTCCAGCATTATTATTGTTATGCACTTCATTTATTTTAAATCTCGTAAAAAACACATTATTCATTGTTATTTTTATTATACCAAATTAGTATAAGATTTTCATGAATTGTACCTACATACAATATAGAGTTATTGATATAATGAATAAATTTGAACAATAAAAAAGTAAATCATAAACAACACACAAAACATACTTAAATAGAAAAAATTTGCTAGGAATTTAAGATTCTAATTAACCAACAACTAAAAAATATGCCTCTATATAAGGACTGTCACT
Source organism: Eupithecia vulgata (assembly GCA_946478455.1). Lineage (NCBI taxonomy): Eukaryota > Metazoa > Arthropoda > Insecta > Lepidoptera > Geometridae > Eupithecia > Eupithecia vulgata. The sequence continues at coordinate 3,560,773 of OX297874.1, forward strand.
TATGTTACATATCCAAAGATCGCGGTTTAGGCATAGAGGTAAACTGAACTGTGACCTGTCTTCTGGGGGGAGGGAGGCAGTTTCGGGCCTTCGCCCCTTACTGCGGAGCGCATCCGCCCTCGCCTAATGACGAGGGGTCATTGGGTTGATCCATTCTGGACCTTCAAGCCGTTCTCCTGTGGAGCCTAGCTGCCAGTGGCTTTGTGAATCTTGGTCTTCTGTGGTTGCCCTCTTGGTTGGCTTCCGCTGCCCTCGGTTAGCCGGGGCTTGACTGGTTGAGGTCTCTGGGCGGACGGACTTGGCTTTAGCTACAAGCGCGCTTGTGTGAAGCCTTGCAGAGCTGGAGTTGCACCGACATCGTTATCCAATACAGCTTAGTATGATCAGGGTCGTGTTCGTACCCGCTTTAAAAAATACCCAGCATTAATACTTCCGCAAGCTGTTTGGTAAACCACCAAGTGTCGAGCCAAAAAAGTGTCAACTCAGCAGGTTGCAGAGTTGATAAGTTGGATTGCCTACCTACTCAGCGTTTTTATTTTAACAATGTCAATGTTTGCTTAGTTAAAAAATAAAATTACAATCAATTAAGAAAATAAATTAAAACTAGTATTTACAATTGCAACAATTGAGCTAACTGCAGACCGTTGCAAACAATCTACATGTAGCTCAACTGATCCATATCAATACCAGTCTTAAGCGTGCCCAAGACGCTAGCTGCATTGCCCCACTGTATGGCAATGCTGATGCGCTATGCCAGATACTCACCAGCTCTCGGGTCACGCGTCGCTTCGACTCAGCGTTAGTTACATACTTTATTCTAGTCCATTTGATCTCTACTCCGTACTATGTTTTCCACGTCAGTCTGTGTGACCGCTTTTTTGTCAAGTCTTATGCTGTAACGTGAAAATATTTCCGGTTACATTTTATTCCAACAAAAATCGTCCCTGATGATAAATTACGTGCTTAACCTATCTCAAGTGTAATAAATATACAATTACACTGTCATGTAACCTCTGCTTAGCTTGGGGCTAGATAATGCTGTGTGAATTGTCCAGAATTATTTATTTATTTTAATTTTTTATTATGTCTTTCAAACCATACTTTTGATTATACATCAGAGCTACCTAGTTCAAACGTATCTATAGTATTTTTATATCTGTGGTTCAAACGATATATATAGTTCAAAAGATAAATATAAATATATTCAAAGTGTGATATTTATTTCTGCCCCGTCAACAATTTGCATTCAAACTCTTCAAAGCTTTGCACGCTATTTTCAAATAGACAAATCTGAGTCAACAAAACAAAGACTGTTCTACAACACTGGAATTTTTGCTTTATCACGTGCAATACATTCACAATACTGAATAAATATTTGGAATATTTGAACTTTGAATTTCTGATATGATTTATGATGTAAGCACAGCCTGAAGATTGGAATTTCGGATATTCGTTTTTACAATTTCGCAGCGCTGCGATCCAATTCCAGCTAGATTCCAGCTAACAGAGCCGTTCTAGCGGATATTGCGTGTTATACTCATCCCATTTTCAATTTATTTGAAGTCTGTTTACCTTTGAATCGTTTTTGTATAGTTTTATCATAGTTTTGTTTAAGCATGCAGCTGATAATGACTTTTATAATGTTCTCACTGTTTTCAACTTATGAAATCCCATGTTTTTATTTTTTATGTTTGGATGTAGTTCCAGTCAAAAAAAAAACAAACGTTTACGAAGTAACATTATTTCATATGTGCTACAGTGTAGTTCCAAACTTTAAAATAATCATGTTACTTAAAACCCATAGAGGTATTTTTATAATTAATACTAAAGAAACGTAAATCTTCTTATTCATAAACCTCTCCTATCTCTCTACGCGATAGCTAAAAGTCGTTTATTATATATATTACATAAGTCAGTTGAGGAAAACATTGATAAGCAATTACCTACTTGAAGTTAACACTGTCATTATATTATTAACAAGCTACTACACGCGGGTTCACCCACGCTTTTCATGTATCCAAGTTTTCGGGTTAATATATCGCTATATATTAACCCGACGCTTAAAAATAACGTAGCTTTCTAGTGGTACAATAATTTTCAATGTCGGTTCTGTAGATCCACAGATTATCGCCTACAACCTCACAAACTCACAAACTTTACCTCTTCATAATATTAGTATATATAAGGATTGAAACACAATCGATATACACAATTATATAAATAGTTTCACATCAAACAATATTTCCTCAGCAAAATAATAAAGTGACCTATTATCTCTCAACATAAACAAGAACGGTTCTCTTTCGGATTTTAACTCATTCACCGCTGAAGCATGGAACTCGATTTTAGCTGCAAAATGCACTCGACTTCCAAACTCCAGTAATAAACCAGAGTAACTCTCTCGTTTGTCACTTCAAGTCGGGCGAGACGAGTCCACTTGCCTCCTTATTCTACTAAATTTACCAGTCAGTCGATGAACACGTTTTATTGTTTAGAATACTTACGGCAACGATTAAGGCGCTACCTTAAGATAAACTAGCGCCACCAGCTATTTATCGATATGGCAAACGATAAACTAAGTGATTATCAAGGAAATAGGGAAAAAATCCTAAAACTAGATTTGATATGATTTGTTTTTTTACGTAATATTACTTTTAGAACTAAGTTCCATAACGCGCGTTGTGAAAGGGGGCTGGACGGAAAAAATTCTCACGAAAAGTTGTAACGACACTTTTTGCTATAGTAAGCTATTGTAAGCCGTGCGGTGTGCGCATGTTTCTCTGTCTGTCTCTCTCTCTCTCTTGTAAAAAAGAACTTCGTTCCATCCGGGTGTCCCTTGTCACCTCTCAACATTTTTGTTTGTTTATTTGGGTTTACTTTAAAAAATGTGTAAAAAAGCTTCTATTGAAAGATTTTCCTCGAATTAAAAACACCAATACAAAAACTCTAAACGTTTTATAATGGGATGTATTGTGAGACTAAAATATCTAATAATAGCCATATCTACGAAGACTAGGTATTAATAAATCCTTAATCGTAAATTTTTGTGTCACTTCATTCAACTGACACCATTGGTGTCAATCGATGGTACATAAACTAAACGAATTTAATAGAAATAAGAATATTTCGATCCATTGAAAGATACGGTATCATTTTAAGCGTCAAATCATAGGGGTAAGTCTATTTGATGATATATAGTAACGAGACGTATTCGTGATATCTCATATTCCCATAGAGTATGATACACCGCTTCTATCGTGCGGACAGCGAACTACGCGAATCCCATACAGATAAGAAACGTCACGATCACCTTTCGTTACTATCGTCAAACAACTACAATCGCTCTCAGCGATAAGGCCGCCTTTTGTACTGTAAATTTATATTTAGATATAAGATTTTTATGTAATTCATGTATTTGCTCTTTTTTTGTACAATAAAGTGTTAATAAATAAATAAACAACTCGCCCGTGACCACGATCGCTGTAACGCGGTTGAAACGTTGGGGGAAAGAAAGCAAATGGTACGCGATTAATACCCGATAAATAATCTTAAATATGTTATCAAATCGCGAAAGTTTAAAAAGTTTCATCCCCTTATTTTTTTATTCAGATGGCACTGTGCCACTTTTCCTCATTTACTCTTTCATATCTTTTTATACGTTCACAATAATTTTAATAAACAAGCGGTGGCACTACTTTCGCTCCGGGTATAGCCATAATCATTTACTCTCACGCTTTGGGACGTCACAGTGGTAACTGTCTCAATAACTCTCTGCCGTTGTTGACAGATCGCTTCGACGATCAAAAGGCATAAGTAGATTACCTCGTTTAAAGCCGTGCATTCACTAGCAAGCAAAATGTCACTCTGAAAACGTTTTGCTTTGAGCGATTTCGAATATTCAAATTCGATTGTGATGCTGATGCTCGCTCAAAATGTAACACATCTGTGGCTGATAGTATTAGAGGCGGATTTAGATTTATTTTGATTTTAACAACGTACATGAACAAATTATAACAATAAGTAAATATTCTGCTTTCCTAGTTTTAAGGGTTTCCTACCTAAAGGGTAAAACGGGACCCCATTACTAAGACTCCGCTGTCCGTCCGTCTGTCTGTCTGTCCGTCTGTCACCAGGCTGTATCTTATGAACCGTGATAGTTAGACCGTTGAAATTTTCATATATCATTTCCTTTGCCGCTATAACAACAAATACTAAAATACTAGGGCTCTCATACACAAAACGTGACTGTTTGCCGTTTTTATAGATAATGGTACGGAACCCTTTCTGCGCGAGTCCAACTCGCACTTGGCTGGCATTATGTTTGTTTGGTATTAATACAAGTTTAGATGCTCGCCTGAAGTTATTGTGATAGTACAATAAATGTGAACTGAATTTACGACCGTGGTGGCGCGGCGGGCGAAGTTCCGCGTGTGACGCAGGAAGTTGCAGGTTCGATTCCTACCTTGAAAAGATTGTTTGTTCGATCTGCGAATATTTGTTCAGGTTGTTCTGCATTTTCTATGAAACGAATTGTATTGTATAAATCAGTCATCTAGTAACCATAACACAAGTTCTGTTTGGCTTGGGGTTAGATGATGCTGTGTATATTGTCCATCATTATTTATTTAATGTGAACATAATGTATTGCTACAAGCAAAAATATTATTTTATTTAGTGAAAAAACCTATGCTCTTCAACAACGTCAAAGTAAAATAGACTAAATATTGGATTAAATTTATTTTATTGGACAAAAATATGAGGTCGAAATATCTGGTTCCTACAATTTAAAATTTGACCTTTTCTAGCTTTAATTAATTTTTAGATATCGTGATTTAAAATAAATGCTCTTAATCATAAAAAGTTATAGTTTCGAAGCAGTGTTTTTTCATTCGCTCTGACTTATGTTAATAGAAGAAAACAAACGACTTTTAGCTATTCCGAAAAGTTCATGAATGAACCCTCATTCATGAAATAGAAGGATATTTAGAAAATTACTCAATATTAGAGTGATGATGTTAAAGCCCATCGTGAGAACGGTTCCAGGTGACGATGTTTTCGCAATGAGAGCGTATTTCAAACGATTAGGCGCGAATTGGGTATACGAAGACGGAAAATTGCCCTCAATTCCGGGAGCTTCTAAATTATGCCAAAGCTTTAAATATGACAAAACGGCTTGTGATATTAATGTCGCTAAGTGAAAATAACTGAGGGAATCCGAGTATTGCGACAGTCACGTATAATCGTTATTAACTAGGTCCGTATGGGGCAGTTCAGGGAGAGTTACTGTTACCCTTGTGTTTCGCATGGCCAAACACATTCCCAAGGTTGTCATTCGGACATTTAGATCGACTGTTCTGTTGTGTTTAGAGATGTTTAAATGAAACGATTTAGAATAAAAAAAAACTATAAAACTAGTAAAAAAAAAACAGTCAAAAAAGATAATCTCAAAAGAGAATAGAGATTTAGGTAAATTCAATAACAAAAACTATGACATTTTAAATTTATAATGTTACATAATCTATGGAATGTTTTTATTCATTATATGTGAGTGATTAGTTGATTACCTATTAAAAAAAACTTTGTTTTAATTCATTTAATGACATTATGTATGTTATTGACAATTTTATGTATTTTTTTTATAACCGTGTTTAAAACAAACAATCTACTTACACCATAAATAGTTTTGACAGAGCCAATTAAATAATTAACAATAGCTTACAAAGCTACTGTTTAAGTCAATTAACATGCTCAATCTATGGCTGGAATCAAAGCACGTAGTACAATAACCTGGCTGTAAGCTTTTCAGACTTTATCAGCACGCATACGTCTACTGGTGAAAATGTCCCCTCCCAACAAGGGGGTTTGCCTTAACCACCGCACCGCTAGGCAGTCGGGTCGCTGTGAACCTGTTGAAATGAAGGAACCACAGAAGTAAGCTGGCGCCCTTCCTCTGCCATCATCTGCTTATCCATGGGCTGAGTTAGGGCGGCCACACACGTCCGCTTTTTTTTCTGATAGACTTATCAAACAGATTGTCAACCATGTCCTTTGTAAAAAGGCTTAGGTACTACAAAATATCAGATTATCTAGAGTATTCTAGAGGATTAAAAAAACTTAGGAAGAGTTTTCTTATACCTTTTTCATACCTACGTTTTCTTCCTTCCTTTGTTTTTAGTGTAGTTCTTTTTATATCTAGTACTGTTTAAGTCTGTATGTAAATTACTTGGGTATAAATAAACATTTTTCTTTCTATCTTCTTCTTTCTTAGAGTGATTGTCTTTACGCCGGGTTCGCCACAGCTACGGCTTAACAAACACAAGCTTTGGTTTTAAAACGTTTTATGTAACTCAATTTGTCATTCTTAACTGAACTTATAAACGAAACATCGTTCATTCAGCAGAATTTCAAATGTCAGCCTTAAACCGGTGTGTGTTAAAAGTATTTTTGAATGAGATTCAAGAGTTAACTAATTTGTACTTGATACTCAAGCCAAGGGCGACGTCTTTAGTGGTATTTATAGACAAGTCCACGCGTTGTTCTGATGCAAGGGATACTTGGAACAAATTTTTGTTTATTTTAGATAAAAAATAAAACGACACGTCAGAATACAGAATACAGAATTTATTCATAATACCATTATTACATGTCACTTAATTTTTTTTTTCACAGAGCGGATTATCTTTTATATAACAAAAAAACCCATTACATTTTGTACCTATTAAAACTTTCTACGCGTTGATATTGAGACGCGAGATAGTGTTTAATTCGAACTGCGACCTATTGATTTTAAGTTTTTGCTAAATACGTTTAGGTATGAATTTGAATGATTTTATACATCACGTCAATTTAATTATACAATAATTCATTGCTGCATGCTCTCTGTCTACTCAAAAACATGATTAATCTTCGTCTTTACTTGTAATCTTTGTACGCACGACAGAGTAGATTGTGCTGACCTAAAATTAAATTTAAGACCAATTGTATACATATTACCACAATCACAAGGAAATAAATAGTTTCAATGATTTTGAGAATTAATATTATTACTGGAAAAAAATATGCCGGATATTTCAAACACCATCAACTCGTCCCAAACTAGGCAGAGCTAACAAATACATAATGAATTCCAAATGTAAACTCATGTAGAGTCTCATTTTAAAAGATGACAATAAAAAAACGAAGTTGGTTAAAAACTTACTCGATAAAATTTGACAGCATTGTTCATACTGTATATAAACAAACAACAACAGTAAAAACACGGTTACCATGATTTCCATTAATCTGACGCATGCGCCGTGAATGCTCGGCGACGAGCGACGTCTGTAATCGGCCGGAGTCTGTGGAAGTGAGGAGTGACGTGCAGCGCGCGGTTCAGGACAGGTGTCCAGTCTGTACGTATTTGTATTTTTATCATCTTTGGTTCTGACCGTGTGTCAGATAAGAGCTTAAGGTTGTCGTACATTCAAAACTGATCATTGTCTCGCTTCAGTTAGTTTTGACTTGACTTTCTTCTGGCAATACGTATTTTGTATGGTTTGCCATTTTTTTGCCATTGAAAGTTCATAGTTATAGAATGTAGACGAGTTAAATATAATTTGAATGAGCGGTAAATTTGAATTCGAATAAATAGACTTAATCGACGACCTCTGTGGCGCGGTGGGCGAAGGTTCACCTGCGACGCAACAGCTACCTCTTGCGGTTCGATTCCCGTCTTGAGACAAACATTTGTACGATCTGCAGGTATTTATTCCGGGTGTTCTGGTCGTTTTCTATGTACAATCAAGATATATCTACATAATTATTATGTATATCAGTTAACTAGTACCCATAACATAAGCTCTACTTAGCTCTCAAGCCCCAAAGCTAGATAATGATGTGTTAATTATCCAGCATTATTTATAAAACCTCATTGAGCTATTACCTTTTGTTAAAAACACTACTTTTTACAAACTTAAAAACTTACTTTTTAATTTTAAGAGTAAAATTTGTTAAATATGGACTACCTACTACTATAGCTAAGTAAATAATTAATTACTCACGCGTGAGAAGATCTTACAACAACTTTTGTAACGGTATCGTTTCGATGCTGATAAGAGCTGATAAGTAATATAGTGAAAGAAATAGAGGCAAGGCGATACAGCTTTGGTCTATATCTTATTCATTCTATCATGTCTTAACTTCACGGCAGACAAGGCGAGGCGATATCGAAAGTTTAAGAGCACATTCAAAACTCATGCTCAACAACTTTATTTTCTTAGACCTACAAAATAAGCACTTAGACATGTCAAATTTAATGAATAAAAAGCTGTTTAAATAGTCAATGTTATCAAATAAGGAATACAAAATTATAATAAATAAATAAATAAAGCATTATTCATCTCTCACAATAGATTTAATGAGATGTTATTGATTTTATTCGCTTAAATTTTTTGTCAACTAGTGGAAGAAGCGAAAAATAAAACATTAGTAAGTTTATATAAAACTAAAAATTAATAAAAAAAAATTATTTACATATATTTTTTTTACAATTTTTTTGATTTATTGTATTAATTTTAGTCCAAATATAATTTGATTTGATAAAAGTCAATATTCATAAAAAACTAACTAAGCTTAATATTATTTTCCTTAAATACTATTGTTGGTGCGGAACTGGCAGACATCTGGCCAAGCATTAACATCATTGATGTAATCATCTATCGAGTAAAAAATTTTCTTGATAAGATTTCGTTTTATGTAGGTACTGTTTAAATTTACATTCACACATGGGTTTCTTTTTTTACTGTTTTTACGAATCCTTTGCTTCTGGAAACAATTGTAAACTGGATCCGGACTGTCTAGTGTACTGTCAGTATGTGAACTCGCTTCGACAACTACATACGCCATAACGGAAAAAAACGAAACCTGTAAAACGGATGTTGTGTGAATGTGCCCTTATGGTAGATGTGTGCGACGACCTTTAGCCGCTCACATTAGACATCATTCCCATCTCATCCATACCAAGTTTATTTATGCTAATTGGTTCTCTAAAGCGTGTATTGAATTTTTATTATGATTATTTATTTATCTGATAATGACTTTATTCAAGTTACATCGATTATTTTGTAAAAGAATGTTTGTTATGAAACCGATAGGCACGGGAGTATCTTAACTACTTGTTGAATGTTTTTTTTACGTTTAAATATCGAATTGCTTTTCTTCTGTCAATATTGCGTAGGCGTAAGAAATATCTAAAGATAGTATTTTTTTTTAAACCGGCGTCATTCTTTTGTTTTACATAAAATTATCTACGCTGACGGCGTCACAAAGTCTGCAAAAAATAGCCTCCAGTTTACTAAAAATGACACTAATAATATAAATGCGAAAGTTTAGATGGATAGATGGATGATTGTTGCTCAAGCACGGCTGAACGAGCAGGATCTTTCTCTAATATGTATAGGTAGCAAAGAAATTTTTAAATCGCTCCACAATTAACATACATACAAGGCATACTGATGCTAAGTTATTTGCTGTCGCACAATCATCGACGAGCTATGCCCAGTATTCCATAGTTGATAGGTTACAGAAAAATTACAACAAATAGTTCAACAAAGCAGATATCTTTCACAGCGATAAGAGAGTATTTAGAAATGAAATAATTAGAGTGATGGAGGAGGATGCTAGTATACTAAACAAATAGTTATTTTTTTTATATTAATTTAGTATTGAATTAATTTATGTAATTTTGTTCTTTAAGTATAAAAAATAAGTTACGGTACATTTTGTGAGATTTTATCAAAAGAAGGTTAATTATTAATATTTATTTAGATATATATTTAATTAAAACATATTGTTTATCATCTGACTGTCTGTCTTCATAAAAATATTGTATAAAAAGTAAATCCGTTTTTTGGCCGTAAGTTTTGTTATGTATCATAGTTGTATTAATTAAGGACTGTGGATTTTGTTTAATAAATAAAAAAAACATAAAAGTCGACAAACATACTTAAAAATAGACGTACAGCACTTATTTTCTAAAGTCTGTTAAAATTGCGATTGAGCTAGTTTTTGAAACTAATAAAACCTTAATTTCTTTTGAAGCATTGTCCGACCTACGATTTTTGGAGGGGTGCAACTTGTGATAACGCCCTTCTCCAGCATTTCAGAAAAATATTAGAGAATAAAAAAAAATTGTGGTCATGTAGGGCAAAAACTTTGCCCTACATGATATAATTCTTAGATTTTTGTTATTATGTTGCGTAAGCCCTTGCACTCGGGGTAAGAAATTAAATAACTTTCCCAAAATTTTCGGGATACTTTTACACGATAAAAGTTTTTTTGAAAGTTACGTGTGCAGTGTTAATTTTTGTGGTGTGAAAATAATCATAAGGTGTGTAAATGACATCAACGCGGTGTTAGAAGAAAATGTTTTTAGAAAATTACAACCAAATAATAAAAACAAACTAGAACTAGGTAGTATTTACAATTGAAACAATTGAGTTAACTGCAGACTATTGCAAGCAATCTACAGGTAGCTCTCATAGCGGTTGGCTACACTTTTCACCCGCTCTACAATTTTTTCGTGCATGGCAACTAAATTGAAACAAAAAATATAACAAGAAAAATTGCGAGTTAAGCGAGCCGTGATTTTAACAAGCTTTTATTTACCTTAATCGATACCGAAGCTAAGGATCTGGTCTAATGATGTTGAAAGAAGGTGAACATAGAAACTCTTACAAGGAACAACTTGACCCTGTTGAGTTTGACTTTATTGAATTTTTCTTCGTTGGCATTTTGGTTCTAGGTTATATATACAAAGGCAAGTTAAAAAAAAGTTTATTTCAAGTATAAATTTGTTTACAAGTAGGTACAGGACTTGTTTTCAAAAAACACTAATGGCCGATGTTTTAAACCTCAGAAAAACAACCAGATGGCCTTTATTCGACGAATAGCCACATTCATGGTTTCTCAATGGTCAAATAGGAGTTAACTGACGAATAAGGCCCTTAACAGGGGAATAAGTCAAAAGAATTATCATTCTAAACGCAAAAATAACCTTAAACAAATTGAAACATTCTGCAATAGATCCAGAAGCACAACATAAATTCAGATAAGGAAAAAATATTCGAATAATCTTTGTGATATTTATTCAGACATGTTTGCGAGTTTCCCGTCATATCCGTTTCCTAAGAGGGTTCTCAAGTCAACAATTACTTGCGTCTACCACCTCCGACAGTCTTCGTAAGTTTGATGCCACTTCTGATATAATTGTACTCGTGAACTTGGAGAAAGACGGGTTTGATTGTTCAAAGGGTAAAGTCATTATCATTATTTGGAGTCCTACCTATTTTGAACATTAATATAATCAACCGTCTTTATTAAGAAAGAAAAGTACAATCAAATAATAGAATAAAATTAAAACTAGTATTTAAAATTGAGCTAACTGCAGACTGTTGCAAACAATCTACATATTTTGAACTGACTTCGAAAACAGAGGAGTTTCACCCTCAACAGCCTATAATAGTCCACTGCTTGACGCAGGCTTCCTCCTGATTTTTTTATCTCATGGGGGGGGGGGGGGGGTAATGCCCATAATCCCCACGCTGGGCATGCGATAGATCTATTCCGCAAGAGGCGCTGCTGCCCGCCCCCCGGTGTGTGTCCCTTAGTCGCCTCTTACGACACCCACGGGTAAAGTTGGGGTGGTGCAAATTCTAAGCCGGCCACACGGCTCTGAGGATGTTCTAGGGGGTATGTTTTTTTACATCTTTTTCAAATACTAGTAATTCGCCCAGGCTCCGCACGGGTTAATTCTATATAGCCCATTACACCTACTAATAACGTGGCTTTCTATTGGTAAAAGAATTTTCTGTTCAGTAGATCCAGAGATTACAAACTCACAAATACCCAAGCTAAGCAGAGCTAAGTCACAATAAATAAAATAATGGAAACAAATTAGAGAGCCGATGAGTATCTGGCACAGCGCATCAGCATTGCCATAAAGCGGGGCTATACAGCCAGTGTCTTGGGCACGCTTCCGACTGGTATTGATATGGATCAGTTTAGCTACCTGTAGATTGTTTGCAAACTCAATTATTTCATCTGTAAATACTAGTTCTAAGTTAATTCTATTATCTGATTGTTACTTTCTTTGTTAATAAAGTTTTATTTTATAAAATAATGCTGGACAATTCACACATTCGCGAGATTTGATATCGACTCGAAAGCCACTCCACTCGTTCCGTTGTTCGCATATATCGCAGTATCCATGTCTGGGTGATGCTCTCTCTAACAATGATGTAATATTAGACGCGTAAATACAAGAGAAAGTTTTGTTAGCTTTTGTTTTTATTAGGTAACTAGTTGCTGCCTGTGACTTTGCTCGCGTTTCCGGGATGAAAAGAAGCTTAAAGATAACTACGTTATTTTAAGTCAACAAGATCTAATTATATTCTTTAAAGATGTTTTAAGAGTCTTTCTTTTATTTTACTGAAACTGATTTCTGGGATAGGACGGGTCCATGACGTGTTATTTAATAATTACTATTTTAAACGTGTTTATAGTATAAAATTTGACTTGTTTAAGCTTATTTTGTAAGCTTAAAGAAATAAACGTTATTAATATTTGATATTATTTCAGTCTAGACAGTACGTCTTTGCATAATTTCAGCCCGATCTGTTCAGTAGTTTTGGAGTGTGAGGGAGATATGTCTTTACGCATTTATAGTGGAGAGTGAAATTCTTAAGGGACCAAAATTTGTAGGTACTTTGTACCAAATTCTTAGTTATTAATAATACATTTATGGACTTTAAACTTTTACAAACTGTGACCCGCTTGGCGAGTTAATAAGTTTAAATCTTAGGCCTTCATTACAATTAAAAATTCAAAAGTTTTCATGCAACTTTTTCCTTAACTGACTTCACCCCTCTACTTTGAAAAACCAAGTAAATACCGATTCTTTGTAATTATTTCGTTGGCTTCTAATTGAGAAACTTACTTTCCGCGAAAAAATGTGTTTTTCCTGCTTTAATTGAAATTGTTGGCCAATTCGTGAAATTAAAATATATAAGCTTGGTTACTAATTTATTTGAATGACTGCTATTTTATTAAATACTAGTGGTCCGCCCCGGTTTTGCACGGGTATATTCTTTAGCCTATGTTCATGACGGATAATGCAGGATTATAATGGGGAAAATTTCTCAAATCGGTCGTGTGGTTTTGGAGCCTATTCGATTCAAACAAACAAACAAATCTTACTAATATTAATACAGAAGAGAGCGATTAGACTTTAGAGTACTGTTACTTTTAGCGTTTTAGTTAAACAACTGTTGTACTCTGCTATAATTTACTAGGAACTTGGTAGTTTATAATAATAATAATGCTGGACAATTCACACAGCATTATCTAGCCCCAAGATAAGCAGAGCTTGTGTTATGGGTACTAGATAACTGATATACGTAATATTATACATTACATAGATAGATATTTTTTATTATACATAGAAAACACCCAGACCAACGGAGCAAAGTTCTGCAGATCGTACACAAATTTGTTCCGAGGCGGGGATCGAACCCGCAACCTCTTGCGTCGCAGGCAGACTCTCGCCCGCTGCGCCACTGAGGTCGTCATTCAAGTTTTCCCATGAACATACCGAATCTCAAAGAACGAATAATTTCATCGTTATTGACTGATTGACTAGCCCTAAATCAAGCAGCGTTATGGATACTAGATAACTGATATACATAAATACATTTTCCCGAGGCAGGAATCGCACCCGCAACCTCCTGCATCGCAGGACCTTCGCCCAACGCGCCACAGAGGTCGTCAAATTGACAAAACTGTAATTCCAACCCAAATCTTACACCATTTAATAAAATTTATCAAACACCCGAAAACCGATAACCTTAACACGTAACTAAATAAGCTCACACAAACACTCTCACCGTTCTTAATACGTTTCTACATCAAAGGTCGCAGGGACCTTCACAGCTGTTGCAATTTGAGAAGGCCACTTACATCATCAGAAAGGCCGTGTGCAATGCATCATTGAACAGCACACGTCATACAACTGTTACAGGGTGTTTTCTACATAATAGACTTATTGTTTTGGAATAAAACTGACGCGTACATCATTGATTTATGATTTAGATCAACATCATCAGCCTATATTAGTCCACAGCTGGACATATGCGTCCCCTAATGATCGCCACGTTCTGTCTTCAGCTTGCCGCATCCAGCATCTACCTGCAGTATTTCGCAGATTATTTTGATACCTGGGATGAACTCTTTAAATAATGGAAACCACACGAATAAAAGATTAATTGTAAAGTTTTATATGATGGTAATAATTATCTAAAGTAAGTCTTAAACTTTCGCGATTTGTCAACATATTAACGACTAGCTGCTTCGTTTTCGATTAGCTGGCCGCGGCTTCGCCCGCGCGTTTCCCGTTCCCGTGTGAATTCCAGGATAAATCATATAGCTTATGTCACTCACTGAAAAGTAAGCTTTCTAATGGTGAAAGAATTTTTGGAATCGGTTCAGTAGATCCAGAGATTACTGACTATACAACGTCACAAACAATTCACAAACTTTACCTGTTTATAATATTAGTATAAATAGCGATAAATACCCGACAAATAATCTAAACTAATATAAAACTCTTTGTCCTGACTTAGAAACAAGATACAGCCTAAACCAGTAAGCCTAGAGATTTAAAACTTTCAGGGTGTGTAGGTCTTAGTATGAAAGTGAGCACTATAAAGGAATTTTGAAAGTTCGTACTATAAGGGGTTCAAAATTGGGGTTGAAAATTTAAACAATAATGCTCTGTATTTGATAAAATGACAGAACTAAAAAAAATTACATTCATCGTGTTTTGAAATTGTGACGGTGATTCCCTATAAATAAATAAAAAAAAAATGCTTAAGTTTATAGGAAAATGCTCCGTCTCTCAGCAACCGTCAGGAATAGAATTACAAAATGTTACACGTAGATTTGTCTTTCAAAACAATAACCTTCGAAAATCTGTGACATTCACACCCCTCTTTGGGACAAGGTGCAGTACAAAGCCTATACGGATAAGATGAGAAATCAAATTCCATGTGGACAAAGTCGCAGGTAACAGCTAGCATTTAATAGATCTATAGGTACCTTTTGACTAAATAAAAAACTAACTTTTATTTATTCTATGAAGAGTTAAAAATCTATAACTAAGTGCATACCCAAGTATCTTTAAATATATTCTTTTCTTAAAACCCAAAGCTTTATATTCCGTAATGTATTTCTCCTAAGAAAATTCCTACGTAATTGTCGAGCTGTTTAACAAATAGGTAAGTGAACTATCCTGCGGAAGAAACTTGTATTCAAATGGCTTTGATCATTCAGATAACTTTAATGTACAAAGAGAAACTTTTTCTTACTATTTAAGTAACTATCCAGTGTAGGACGCCCTCCGACCAGGTGGGATGACGATTTGCGAAAGACTGCTGGCAGATGCTGGATGCGGCAAGCTGAAGACAGGGCGCTATGGCGCTCATTAGGGGAGGCCTATGTCCAGCAGTGGACTGGTATAGGCTGATGATGATGATGAAGTAACTATCCTACTCAAATTAGTAATGGCAATTGCTTATTTTCAAGTTAAAAAACACAGACTTCGTACAAGTCTTTTTATCGGAAATATACCATCTAAACAGTTAAATATTTTATTGGATCAATTTAAAATAATTAAGCGGAGTCTAAGTAATAGGGTCCCGTTTTACTCTTTGAGTTTGAACACGGAACCCTATTACTAAGACTCCGCTGTCCGTCTGTCGCCAGGCTGTATCTCATGAACCGTGATAGTTAGACAGTTGAAATGTTCACAGATGATGTACTTCTGTTGCCGCTATAACAACAAATACTAAAAAAAACAGTATAAAATAAATATTTAAGGGAGCTCCCATACAAACGTAGCATACGTTCCATACCATACATATAACGTTCCATACCATTATCTATACAAACGTATAGATAATGGTATGGAACCCTTCGTGCATGAGTCCAACACGATAATTTCAACTGTCTAACTATCACTTTTCATGAGATACAGTCTGGTGACAGACGGACATACAGATTTACAGACGGACAGCGTAATCTTAGCAATAGTCCCGTTTTACCCTTTGGGTACGGTAACCTTAAAAAATACAAACGCCCTCCATAGTTTTATTCTACTGGACCTATTTTATAACTTAATACCTCCATACTCAAGTTATGTCTTAATCCACATGAGTCATAAACGGCCTTCCAATTTCCTATAAGTGTTATAAAACCACATTGAAATCAAACAAATATTTCAACATTGTATGAAATATGCCATGAAAGCATAAAGTTCCAGTTTAAACCCCTCATAAATATTACACCGTTCTAGGGTTGCCACCTGCCATGGGCTGAGGAATTTTAAATTGATCCAATAAAATATTCAACTGTTTAGATGGTGTATTTCCTGATAAGTGGAACTTGTTGATTGAATTTCAATAGTTGATTGGGTATCATTTCATGGCAGTAATTTTATTAGAGGGAAAGCAAAATATTACTTACAAAGTATGGAATCAATTTAAATGAATTATGTAGTTACACATTTCATTGGGCTTTATTTCTTCTTTACCCTTTTTTATTGTGTTTGTTACTCGAATATGCTGTAATTTGACAATTAGTGTAAATAAGTACCTACCTGTAACTATAAGACGTTTTTTGTTAACCACGCTGTCCGTCACCTAGGCAAACTCACTTAAACATTTTCCCCAAAGATTCATCTACACCAATAATTATAAAGAGGAAAGATCTGTATTTTTGTAGGTATGTAACGAATAAACATAAAAACTACTGGACCGATTTTAAAAATTCTTTCACCATTAGACAGCTTAATTTTAGGGAGTGACATAGGCTATGTTTTTTCCCACGGGAACGGTAACCACGTGGATGAAACCGCGAGGCACTGCTTGTCAAAAATATTTGTATTTTGCCTCTAATATCTCATAGTGCCAGCCAACCCTAGCTTCAAAGCTCATGGCTGGTGCACAAAGTCGAAAATATGTGGCCTTCTTCAATCTGCAACTATGTTCAAACTTCACGCTCCCCTTACATAACGGAAACATTTACGATACGAGTGTTTACTTTCCGTTTTTCAGAGTAGGCGGCTCTTGAGACACCTCTTAAGAGACCAAGTTCTGCAATGTAGTATTTCTTGTTCAGGATGACTTAACACTTTCATAGCCCACGGCTCACATGTCATCTGCAGAACATGAAGGTGTGCTGGAATGGCTTATGACTACACGGTAGAGGAACGTATCATATCCCTTTATGAGTCAACACTTAGATTTTTTTCAAGGGCCTATATACTACCTGAAAACAACTTCGTCAGATCTCCATATTATCTTCTAAACTATTAAAATACTACCTCAAAATTAAGAAATTTATATACTTATAATAAAGTTCAGGACTTACTCTATCGATCATACCTTTCGAAAACATGATTCCATAAAATTTTCTCTAAAGAAAAGTTCCAAATTTCCCACTAAATTTAAAAAATAAAATATACTTATGTATGTATAATAGTGTTCTTATAGTAAACAAACCTGGTCGGAATTGGCAACTTGAACAAAGGAATTTTCAAAAATCCATCTTCCAGTTTGTGATACCTATCATAAGCTTTTTTTTAATGCCTCTGTAATAGTTTTATTCTATTTAGTTTAGGCAGAGATACGAAGTTGCCCTTGGTGGCCACCAAAATCTATTTTTGTAATAGGATTTTTGAAAATTCCTTTGTTAAACGGAATAATAAGATAAATAAGGTGGCGGCGCCACTTTGGGTGGGGTATGGCCTTAAGTTAGATAGACAACAACTCTATATATATTGTAATTCACACAGACAAAAACAATACAGAGAGAAATACCGATAAACAAATAAATAAGAATTTATATTAGCATTCCTAATCAAACTATAATGAAAAAATAACACATTCCTAAAAACCAGACCCTATTTGTCAATTCCCTTTGTCTAGTAATCAATGAGCTCCGGACAACATCCTTTGTTTCCGGATAACCTTATAATTTTTGTTTCTTTAAGAATTCGCCGACTCCACCGCATTTCCCCACAGCTTGGGTCAATAAGAGGGCGGTCCCCGCAAACTCTATCATTACCTCCCTAAGGGATATTTTTTCTCTCGCAACCTAACCTTTAGGGTTCTTTTAAGCAATTTCACAACACAACGAGCTTGTCTTTTTTTATTTTAACCGCGCGTTAAGGGTTTAGCAATTTTTTTTGTTAAATGCTCTGAGTAGGTGGTCTAAGTTATCCTGATTAATGTTTTCCGGATCAGTGACACCTGTGTGTGTTTCCTTTTATAGCATGTGTTGACTTTAGCACTACAATAACTTCCTATTTACATGCCTCCGGACCGTATCCTAGACGAGCTAGACGTTCAATTGCAGGTCAAAATTATTTGATGCTAATAATTCCAAACAAAACTTTCTTACTTTCTTATTTGACGACCTCAGTGGCGCAGCGGGCGAGAGTCTGCCTGCGACGCAAGAGGTTGCGGGTTCGATCCCCGCCTCGGAACAAATTTGTGTACGATCTGCAGAAATTTGTTCCGTTGGTCTGGGTGTTTTCTATGTATAATAAAAAATATCTATCTATGTAATGTATAATATTACGTATATCAGTTATCTAGTACCCATAACACAAGCTCTGCCTACCTTGGGGCTAGATAATGCTGTGTGAATTGTCCAGCATTATTTATTATTATTATATTTATTACAAGTTGTAGTATAAAGAATTCAACACAAACAAACACCTGCAGATCGTACAAATATTTGTCCCAAGGCGGGAATCGAACCCGAAACCTCCTGCGTCGCAGGCGAAACTTCGCTCACCGCGCCGCAGAGGTCGTCAATAATAAAGCGGAGTCTTAGCAAACAATAAAATAAATATTTAAGGGGGCTCCCATACAACAAACGTGATTTTTTGCCGTTTTTATGGTATGGAAACCTTCGTGCGCTAATCACAAAAGTCACCTTCAGTATCCTTTTTTTTCTTCTAATCTACACTAATATTGCAAAGGGGAAAGATTTATATTTCTGAATGAAACGAATAAACATCAAAACTACTGGATCGATTTAAGAAATTCTTTCACCATTTGAAAGCTTACTTTTCAGGAAATGAGAAAGGCTATATTTTATCCCGCAATTCCCACGGGATCGGGAACTACGCGGGTGAAACCGCGAGGTGCTGCTAGTTGAGATATAAAAAAATTTAACATAACGTAACAAACATTAACAAAACGACGATTTGCTAATTGGTTCTACGTAACTTCAGATACTTAAGTATCATATTACATCATTTACAACCATGAATATTCTCATTAAATGATATAATAATAATCTGATGAATAAAACAAACTCGCGTTTTTATTTTATGTCCATATATTATGTGATCCTTTCCCGTATCTCTTTCTATAAATAAAATAAAATATCGGATAAGAGGCCACTAAGGAGCACAAATTCGAACTGACCCAGATAATGATTTCATAAATTCCACAAATTCCACGATCTTTCGCCTGGTTTGTTCAGTTATGAAGTTTTACAATGAATCCCTAGCTATATATATCCCTAGCTTGGACATTTTCGGACTTACATCTCGCCAGCAATTCTGTAATTTTTTTACTGAATAAAAAACGAGTTTGAACTGTAACTGTCCGGTTAGTGTTAATAAATCCAATGTATACGTCTTGACAGCTAGCTTCTAGCTTAGATATTTCGGACTGACATCTAGCCAGCAATTTTGTCATTTTTTACTATTTAAAAATTTGAACTATAACTGTCCGGTTAGTGTTAATAAATCCAATCATTTATGTATGCGTTTTGTTTGACAGCTAGCTTATAATTAAAAGTTTCGATATGACATCTCGCCAGCGATTCTGTCATTTTTGGACTGAATAAAAAACGAGTTTGAACTATAACTGTCCGGATAGTGTAAATAAACTCAATTATTTATGTATGCGACTAGCTCAGACAAGGCTCGAATAGTAGCTACCGATGTGCTTCGCGTATTGAATAACTGACATTTATTATCAGTGTTTCTATTGCAATTTCCGGAGCTGATGTTTCTACTTATAATCAGTAAATTAATAATATTAGATTATTATGTGGGAAGTTTTAGAATGGATATGTGGTAGTCATAACATTAGTTACTTTAGGGCTGTGAAATGTTCAACATTATATTTTGTATAGTTTTAATAAAAATTTAATACAAAAAATACCTTATTATTTCAATCAAATAAAATATTAACATTGTCTAATTAATATATTTTGTGTAATGATGTAGCTAATGATTGAAGAAACTTAGAGTACCTACCTATTCTTACTCTTTTTGTAGTTTATGGTGTGGTCTTTTGTTGATTGTGCAAAAATAAACGTACCTAAATTACTATTAAGTATAAAATATAAACTGCTTTCAATACTACAATTTTATTCGACTTAAAAAATTAAATAATACCCCAAAAAATTAGACCTTCCCTCAGTAGCTACGGGAAAACTCGATACCTTCAGCACGGGAATGCTCCTAACTGAGCTAAGAAATCAAGTACCCATCTCCCAGTAAGGCACGGCACACAAAAGTTTAAATAAATAAATAAATAAAATAAATAACACTGGACAATACACACAGCATTATCTAGCCCCAAGTTAAGCAGAGCTTGTGTTATGGGTACTAGATAACTGATATACATAATACAATACATTACATAGATAGATATTTTTTATTATACACAGAAAACGACCAGAACACCCTGAACAAATGTCTGCAGATCGTACACACATTTGTCCCGAGGTGGGAATCGAACCCGCAACCTCCTGCGTCGCAGGCGGACTTTCGCCCACCTCGCCACAGAGGTCGTCTTCACAACATTTCACGAAACATCAGCAACCACTTTTCAGCTGACTGATTAAATTGGCTGCATAAAATTCAAAAGCTTTTTATTTTATAAATTTACTGACTCCTTTCTTCTTTATCGGCAACACCACGGCTGACCACCGACGACCCTTAGATGTTTGTAAAAAAAAAAATTCAACAGCTTTTTGTATCGGCGCCTTTTCTGTAGAAAAATGCTTGAACGCACATAATAATATTGTGGGGATAGTACCCGCCAATGATGTTGCTCGTGTAATAGTAATTAAAACACGTATGGCGTAACTCTTCGCCTTCCTTATTAATGACGTGCTGTCAGTTGATGCGATTGATTCATTAAGCTTATTAAGATGATATAGATAACAGACCAGATTTGAGCGCATAGACAAAAGCTTGAAAATTTTTTAAGGGCTCTTTTTTTTCGGATGGCCTAAAAATGATGTTGACCGCAGGTGGCCATACAGCGTTACCGGACTTTTGGCGGGCACAGAAGACGCGTCGCCGGTAAAGTTAGGTTGGGGCAATACGCACAAGGGCCACCACTTAGCGACGTACCTCAAAAGATAATATAGAAACCCTTATAAGATCACATTGTTGTCTGTCTGTCAACCCTCTTTTCTCAGAATGTCGTGGAGGTATTGTGTTGAAATTAACATCAAATATTGAAGTCTGCGGACTTCAACCTCTTGGAGCCGTGATATAAATCAAATTTCTAAATTAACGCAATCACAATAATCACAATAAATTACTTTATTTATTTTATTTCCCCGTGATCTAGAATCATAAAATTTGGCAAGAAGCAAAGATAAAGGCAAGCACAAAAGTGAAAAATCCGAAAACAGTAACTAAGGCAATAAAAAAAAAAAGATTCTCACAAGGGACCACACTGTATGGAGCCGATACCGTTGACCTCGTTGAATCATGATATTTGGCAATAAACAAGGTCTTATAATAATACGGAACCCTCGGTGCAAGAGTCTCGATGCACCTAGCCCCAAGCTAAGCAGAGCTTGTGTTATGGGTACTAGAACTGATTTACTTGTAGATAGGTAATTCATTTATTACCGGGTGGTCGATATCGACACAAAAAACAAAGTTAACCATGTTTTTGAACAGTGTGTTGCAGTCAACTGCAATTAAATCTAACAACCAATTTATGACCCAAGTTCACAGCCCCTTTCGGCTAAGTACACCCATTTGTGTAACCTTGTATTATTATAGTAATAAAATAACTTAGCTATTTAAATAAGACCCTTAACTTTAGGGCCTTAAAGATGTCTAATGATGTCCTTACCGGAAGATCCTATCAAAACGTCGTCCCTTGAGCCCTAACCCTATATCTACGACATCGTAAACCCATCGTTAACCTAAGTCCTATAGCCTAAGGCTGTGACCGCACTGCAAGCTAGCTTAGCGCGTAGCTTAACGCCTACCTAAATGGGTAGTTTAACACTGCGACTGCCCGGTGGCAGTGTTTACGTTCGCGTCGGTGACGTTCACGATGTGTGAGTGTGTTGCACAGCGCTGACACACTCCTCCAGGTCGTATCGCTGAGCCACAAACTCTTCCAAAGCGGAGACAAGAAAAGATATTTTTCAAGTGTCTCCACCGAAGCTGTGCGGAGATGCGTACTGGAGCTAAACTGGAGCGGATATGTGTGCTGACTAAAGCGGAGATCTTGTGCCGGCTAGAGTGGCTGAGCTGCGTCGCCGAGCATCGGATGTTGCTCTAGGGAGGCCCAGCTCACATCTCCGCTTATGTCTTCGTGTCTCCGTTACGTGACATCGCCAGCTTGCGAGGCACAGCTCACATCGCCGCTTCGATGTGTCGTAGTTTCTTCGCATACACCTTCTGTGATATTTTAATAAAAATCTTAATTTTGACAATGCCCTTTTACAGCAGCCTCAGTAATATTTTTTTTAATAATTCAATTTCATTTATTTTTGACGATGCCCATACAGCAGACTTAGGTATATTTGATTGTTTAAGTTAATAATTTTTAATTATTCTTTTGTCTTAATTATACACCTAAGTACCTACTAGATATTTTTATTAATAAATAATAAATAAAATAAATAAATAATGCTGAACAATTCACACAGCATTATCTAGCCCCAAGCTAAGCAGAGCTTGTGTTATGGGTACTAGATAACTGATATACGTAATATAATACAATACGTAGATAGATATTTTTTTATTATATATAGAAAACGACCAGAACACCCTGAAGAAATGTCTGCAGATCGTACACACATTTGTCCCGAGGCGGGAATCGAACCCGCAACCTTCTGCGTCGCAGGCAGACCTTCGCCCACCGCGCCGCATCGGTCGTCAAAGAGACGAAATAGACGTAACCAAGTGTGCCTTGTGCTCCTACGGCGAATAAATATATGAATATGATTAAATTTGAATTTTAGGCAGCCCACTGTAGGTAGCACTTGAAAGTTGTCAAACACTACATGTTTGACAACTTTTCAGGGCGTTCCACCATCTCCTGGTGTGTCCATAACCTTGGTACCCAGCAGTGCGGCCACAGCCTTAGAGTCTATAAGGAAATGCAGAATACAGTACACAGTTATTGTACTTCGAAGTCCCTTAATAGCCCCAACATAAAGACATATGGCATGTTTTGAAAGCTTGCTTCAAGTTTAATGATGTGTTTAATAGCAGTATCGGAAAGGGACAATCTTCTTTGACGTGCTGTGGTGGTCCCTGCGTGGGAATTTACCAAGACTAAACTATACCTAGCCGTGTGGTGCCGGCTTAGAATTTCGAGTTTCACCCCTAATCTTTGCGTGGGTGTCGTAAGAGGCGACTAAGGGACATGGGTCGGGGGGGGGGGGGGGGGGCAGCAGCGCCTCTTCCAGAATAGATCTATCACCGAACTGTGATCTCCGACCCGCACGCCCAGCGTAGTGATTATGGGCATAACCTACGCATGGGGTTATGCGTGTTATGACATCATGACATCAAAAAAATAGGGTTGGCCTGCGTCCAGCAGTGGACCGTTATAGGCGGTTGGCGTAACTGTATACTATTCGGAAAAGGACTTCCGGTAATGGCCGGTTTTACGCGGCATATTATACCATTCGCAGCGAGCATGGTACGTAACGCCGCCGTCGTGTGCATAAATTCGTCTCGTTGCTAGTTGCTACTTACGAGCACCTTTTTACTCCATACTGACTGCATAAAGGCTCACAGTGTAACAACACGTAACATTATTTCACTCAGTGATCTGTTAGGGCGCGAATTGCCGCGCCCTAAGGTGACTGCTGGCTGATGCACCCGAAGTGCGAAATAGCAGGAACAGACTGTTGACAGCTTTTAGTGGACGTCTTAATATTTATTCGTAGTGGACGTCACGCTGCGCCCAATATTTCCTTTAAAAACTGAAAGTAAAATCGGACAAGTGCGAGTCCGACTCGCGAACGAAGGGTGCCAAACCATTATCTATATGGGAGCACCCTCAAATGTTTATTTTATTTTATTTTAGTATTTTGTTGTTATAGCGGCAACAGAAATACTACATCATCTGTAAATATTTCAAGATACAGCCTGTTTTACCCTTTGGGTACCGAACCATAAAAATCAGCTCCTGCGTTCACACTCACTGTCGATACGCCCTCTTAGAAACCCTTAGAAACTTCGGTTATTTTATTATGTTTATCACAATGCTCAGTTACTGGGTTCTTTCAATTTAGCAGCGCAAAATGTGTAATATTTCGATAAGCGTATCAACAACGCTGGCTCCTGTTGAAACATTGATTTGATTTTTATCTGTTTTGGTACTTACATCATGCATACATTCATTCATTTGTGTGTAATTTTGGTAAATTTAATATCTCCATGCTTCAGTTTAGATACCCCTAGATTGTTTTCTACAGTATCAATAGGTCCCCGTAGGAAGTCGGAAATGCATTATAAAATTATCAAAAAATGGCGTCATATTATTGCCCTCTTAAGGGCCGCCTTGCCTACGTCACGTAGTCACGTAGGGCTGCGACTGCGACTGACGTGTGTCCCCGTGGCCGGTTATCGTCCGTGACGTCATTTCCGCCGGACCTTTCCGTGCTAGTGACAGCTTGCAGTGCTAGATAAGCTTGTGTATATAGATGGACGCAGGTGGGTTGTATGGTTTTTCGAAATTTATATAGGGAGGTTTTAAGGGTAATTTATAAAGTTGGAGAGAGGTAGTTGTGTTCTTTTTTATTTTCATATTATG
This sequence comes from Eupithecia vulgata, assembly GCA_946478455.1. Taxonomy (NCBI): domain Eukaryota; kingdom Metazoa; phylum Arthropoda; class Insecta; order Lepidoptera; family Geometridae; genus Eupithecia; species Eupithecia vulgata. Next base: position 3,585,918 of record OX297874.1, read on the forward strand.
AAGTTTTATATCGGTGGAACTGCGTAGCCCACTAAATTCAAATCCGTGTCAGAGCGAAACCTAAATGATAACTGATTCTAATTATAGCAAATATTTTCCGTAAACACCTACTAATGTGTGTGTGAATTGTCCAGAATTATTATTATAATGATCTCTTATCCAAATTACTAATATGCCCACCAGTTTTCGTTATCAAATTCTTCACTTGTTTCTAGGAAAATGAATAGCTCTTAGTGGTCAACTAAGTAATATTAAGTAAAATAATAAACCCTTGATCTATCTTACACTTAAGCAAATTCAAATAAGTCACAAAAGTACTAAGTAAAATTATTACACCGCAACATCTTACAAACAAAACTTTTTCACTAACAAGGAAAAGCCACAAGACAGGAAGTTTATTCCTTAAGTTATCTTATTTTCTTTCGGTTTCCTGAATTGGTTTAACTGATAAAACAAAGATAAAGTAATGAGAGGTACATCAGCGTCACAGTACCTATGTCACTAAAGTTATAATTGTTTCTTAGTTTTAAATGTGCTATATTAGTAGATTGTGTCACAAGGGATTAAAATAATTTATGATTAGAAGTTAACCCATAACGCGATAGATAGTAGGCGCTTTTTTATAACCAGCCAGGATTTTATCGATGTAAATTGCTATCAGACTTTTTATTTGATTATTCTTCCAAATTCAAAAGTCATTTCGTCACTCTTATGTAGTGCGCCAGAATGACCCATTTTGCTCGCATTTATCAAGTAACCTATTGCCTCTTTTCGAAGAGATGATAAATTGAATAAGTTATTCTAGACTCTAGTGGCGTGTTTTAAATACTCTATACCGAATTCAAAATCTTGAATAATGAAAATATGTTTTATGTAGTCTAAAACTCTTAATAATTAAACCTAAATAACTTATTATTTGAGTGGCGACATCTAGTAAAACTTCGAGTGTAATTTAGTTTGTTTACGTTCGTTGCCATGGAAACCATTTGTGAAGAGAGTGATTGTGAAAATGATCATGTAATGATGTTTTAGATACGTTTTATTACGCACATAGAAATTCCTCGAAGATCAAACTATTATTCTCATAATAGTTTGATCTTCGAGGAATTTCTATGTGGTGTAAAAAGGTTGTTTTTGAAGTGGTCTCCCACTTCAAAAACAACCTTTTTACACCAAATAAAAAAATCAACAACAGCTAAAAAACGATAGCTAAATTGTTTCTTTTGTAAATACTAGTTTTAGTTTAAATTTATTATTTGATTGTTATTTTCTTTCTGAATAAAGTCACTTTATTTCCGTAAAAAAAAATCAACAACATCTACTAAGAATTAGATAGAAATCGACAAACATACCTACATTAAAAAACATTTCTGAACTTATAAAGCCGGTTAAAAATAACAAAAATGAATGCGTTGCCGCTTGCCGCAGCCACGGGGCAAGTGCGCTGCGTTGTGAGCACTGAAAGTGTTAAAAGATTAATATCTCACACATCCCTCGCAACAATTAAAAAAATATTCACTTGTAAAATTATCAAGAGTAGGTAGTGAATTTTATTTTGATTGTTATTTAGTAAGTTTTATTATTAGTAGGTTCTATGGCTTAATTTAATATTTTTCAAAAATCAATGATTAAAATATTGTAAAACCAAATTTAACTTTAATAATTATAAAACCAAACGCCTACAATTTAATGTCAACAGAAATGTAAGTGTTCAAGAAAGTAAAGTTATGACATTCCTACGCCTAAGCCTCCATTTGCCACATGCCGTCAAAAAGGACTTGAACTTCCCTTCTAACAAAATGGGCTCATCACTCATCACCATGTAAAATTCATTGCGAGTCTCTTGTGTTGGCAGATTGTCAAAACGTCGAAACAATTATGTACGCACTCGGTTTACACTGGGGCTTGCTGTGAAGTGCCACCGAATTATCTGTCCTTGATAAACATCATTTACCAAGGCCAATTCGAAGTAGGAGCCACGTACTTACATGTTACTACAATGTACAGAGTAGGTACTACCTAAAAAGTGACATATTTTTATTAACATAGCATGAAAAATTCACGATTGGTAATACGTAAAAACAAATAAAAATAATACACGGACCTGTTGCATGAAAAAAGAATGAAGTTTAAGAAAAATTTATGCACGTTAATTGTATCCTTCTTTTTATGTTTTAGGCATATACTTTGTCCGTCTAAAAACATTATTTGTTGATACTTAACTCTAACTGTTATTACAACACATCGTTTTTTCCGAAACATTAAATTATTATATTTTATTATTACTTATTGCTTTCTTTCCGAAACGTGTCAACATGTATGTTCTTTTTCTCTTGTGTAGTTCTGATTAAAACCCCCTGTTACATTTAACATAGACTTGTTAACTAAGTTATATAGGTAACGAATTTTTAATGAATAAATGATATTTCTTTGTTCTCTTATAATTTAATTTTAACGCCTTTATAGACTGGACAGAAAAGTTAGCTGCATTGTACCCTGTCAGTTCACACATCGGCTCGCCGTATAGAGTAGGGCTTTTTGTCTTTTTACCGCGTGAGTAGGTTTGCTTGAGCGGCCCAATTTGGGTCAGCGACGATACGTGACAGGCGCGTGGTGCTTGGGTTGTGAAGGTGGGTTGTTGAAGAGCTTCGATGTAGCTAACATTTATTCTATGCTAATGTTTAGGAGATAGCTTCGTGAATCGTGACCTAAAGACCGCTTTATTGTTTTAAGAATCGTACGGGGTTCGTTTGACTTGCTTGCGAGTTTCTGGTTGAATTTTCTTAGTTTACAAACAGGTAGGTCAAACGCCTTTTTATCCCCTTTCGCGGTCTTCGTCCAGTAACAATATACTTCAGATCTTGTATTGACACAAGATTTAAAGTCCGGTACTTCTGATTTTTGAAGACTTGTTTATGATGTTGGTCCAATCCAATGCGAAAATTTCGGATTATTAAAGAACTAATTTTTGATAGTACCTCCTCAGAGCGTCACAAAAGGTCAGTTATACCTATTATCACTTTTTACTTGCATAGTTTTTGTATTAAAATAGAGTTAGGTACTTAAGAAGGCATAGTTTTTCATTGTAGAACCCCCCACATATCGAATATGTAGATAAAACTTAATTAGAATTTATGACGCTATTATAATGAAACAATAAGAAAATATAACTATGTTTCTATTTATCATAAATAAAAAAGCACCAGGAAAACCAGATGATAGCCACCTATTATTATAAACAGATAAATTTTAGGTTACCTGCCTATCGAAATTAAATGCACACAACACACAACAAAACAATTCCATTGCCAATAAACGCATAAAGCAACCAGTAAAAGGAGAAACCTTTGATCTGTATTAAACTCTAGCTCCCGTCCGATCCTTTGAACCATACAGAATCAAGTATCCTTTCCCCGCTGTGACAGCCCTTCGCAGTTTTATACATTGTTTTATGGAATGAAAGTGACTCGGCAACACTGGCAAAGGATAAAATCCCTGTAAAACGAACAGGGTTCGAAACGGGGAAAACAACTCTGTGTGTATAAAAACGTGTGAAACAATGATGACGATACGGATAAAAGTGACTTCACAATTTGTGACACAATTCTGGTGTTGAGAGTGCGCCTAATGCAAAAATCAAGCAAATTGTGTATTTTTAAACCCTTACATCAATGGTAACGAACTTATATATTTTAATTAAAAAAATACGATAGGTAGGGGAAAAACCCATAGAAGTCGAGTACTTAATAGAATAGAATTTTGAAAAATAAACTGGTTTCTTTACTAAAAATTACACAAAAATCGCTTTAAAAAAACTGTTTTAATTGAAATGCTCTAAAGTATCAGCGACAACACCATATTATTTTTTACGAATTACATAGCCAGACTACTGTTTTATTTAAGTAATCGTGTAGTTTTTCTATTTAATGCTTAAATTTTGAATCATTAATACAAAAGAAGCAAAACTTGATTTTTGCACTGACATTGCTTTACTCTGTCCCGCTCCTATGAACGCGAAATCCTATGCCTATCCTTTTCACAATTTTTTGCATTAGGCCCGCTCTTAAGCCCGGAGGTCGTGAATCTTATTAAACGGTGTTGTTATTCAATAAAGATACATATTATTGTTCAAAGAACACAAATACATCAAATGTTTTACTCATTATTTATCTACTTCCGTAAACAAGATAATCAAATAATTATAAGCTTCATCGACAACTTTGAGAAATATATTATATTGTATGAAATCTCCTGTCAGAAACATAATCTCGAAATGTATCCCTTTCCAAAGAACATATCAGAAAACAGCATAAAACTTCAACAAAGGGGATTACGGTAGGCGAAAAGATACGATACGGTCCGTCCGTGTTGTTAAGAACTCGGAACAGGGAAATATCTTATAGAATCGAAAAAAATCTTAACAACAATTGACACAAGAGCTGGTTTCCAACTCGGAATTCGGTATCAAAATAGCGTCACATTCACTCGTAAGATTCTCGTCCGCAAACCTCGACGCTGCGAGTATGTCAATAATTCGCTTTTGACATTTATACAGGCATATAAAGGTCGTAAATCCCGTCAATGTTAACACTAACCGATTCGTACAATAGTTTAAATGAAGCCGCATTTGATGGGTTTATTAACATGAAATCATAACTAATTGGTGAACCCGGACCAAAGCCAGCGTCAAGAGTTAGTTGGATAATTGGCGGGCGGTCTGTTCTTATTGAATGGATTGTGCTTCTGCTTGCCTGCGATTGGATTAGAGTTTTCCTTACTACAAATTAAGAAATTGACACCACATTTATTTAACTAATCCTCTTTGTTGACGTTTTAACGCATTCACTGCCCAGCCTTAGGACCCGTAGGGGCGCGCCTGGGTTATGTATGACGACCGATGTAGTGCGGGAGGCTGTTTTAATCATAATTGTATTTTTACGGTGATTTACGACATTAACAGTGTCTCAGATTCAATAATTGAATAAATAGTATTCTCGTGAACCTAAAAAGTAAATAATAATAAATAAAAAAAACTGGACAATTCACACAATATTATCTAGCCCCAAGCTAAGCAGAGCTTGTGTTATGGGTATTAGATAACTGATATACATAATACAATACATTTCATAGATTGATATTTTTATTATACATAGATAACGACTAGAACACCCCAAACAAATGTCTGCAGATCGTACACATATTTGTTCCGAGGCTCGAATCGAACCCGCAACCTCCTGCGTCGCAGGCCGACCTTCGCCTACCGCGCCACAGAGGTCGTCAAAGACTACTTTTGAAAGACTTTTTCTTTAATTAATGAGCCCTCACTATTCCTGGAAACAAAATCAATTGTTTCTCTGTACAATCAGTGAGTAGAAAAACTAAGTGTTTTGTTCAGTTTCCCACTGGCTCTTCCATTATTAAATTTTTATCTGTTGTAATAATATTAGCCGGATAAATACACAACTCGCTGCTCAAACACCAAACACAAACATATTTGTTGTCTGTCAGGATTGTACATACATTATTACTAAGCCATTTTAGTACTGAGTGAATTGTATTAGTTTATTGAGGAACTAAGGATAATGGTAAAAACGGTAAATTAAATACACAACTAGTTTTGAATATAAATAAAAAAATTAAGACTTTCAAGTATGAGATTTTAAATCGTAACCGTTCGAGACTTTTGTGTATGAAATTTGTAATCATAACCTCTGATTTATTTATTGAATAGTAGTATTCTCGTATCTCTAGTATTCTCGAAAACCTAAAAACCTTAAAAAAAGTCTTAAAACCTTCTAATCAACGAACCACATGCACAATTTCGAGAATAAAAATTAATTGCTTATCTGCACCTGTATCTGTCATTTTAGTACTGAGTAAATTGTATTAGTTTATTGAGGAACTAAGGTTGACGGTAAAAACGGTAAACTATCAACTAAAAAAATACCTTTCGAGCATAAGATTTTTGATCCTCCATTTATTAATTGAATAACTAGTATTATCGAAACCCTAAAAATATTCTTTCTAATTAACGAACCACATGCACAATTACGGGAAAAAAAATAATTCCTGCTCTACACAACCAGCGGGTAAGTGCGTGTTTTATTCGGTTTCCCACTGCGGCTCATCCTATATTACATTATTATCTGTACAGTAACAATATGAGACGGATAAATACACAACTCGCTGCTCAAACACCGAACACCAACTTATTTGTTGTCTGAGAATTGTACATAAACTATTATTAAACCATTTTAGTACTGAGTGAATTGTATTATGTAGTTTATTGAGAAACTAAGGTTGACTGGTAAAATTTACGGTTAGCTAACAATAAATAAAGTACACAAGTATTTTTGAATAAAAATTAAAATTAGGGTTTTAGTAAGGGTTTTCTCTTTACGGCGCATACCCCACCCAAACTAGCGTCGCCACCTACTTTATTTTATTATTCCGTTTAACAAAGGAAATTTCTTATTCTTGTTTAGGCAGTGCATCGAAGTTGCCCTTGGTGCCCACCAAAATCTATTTTTGATTCACTGCCTAAATTAAATAGAATAAAACTTTTACAGAGTCATTAAAATAAACCTTATAATAGGTTTCACAAACTGTGCAATGGATCCATTGCACAGAAAATTAGAAATTTCCTTTGTTAAACGGAATAATAAGATAAAGTAGGTGGTAATGAATTAAGTTCCCAAAAATTTTCGACTTAACTAACTCTTGGAACTTATTTCATTTCTTAGTGATGCCCAGAGTGCGGGTAAGCACTGTAACAAAAATCCTTAAAGTAGGTGGCGGCGCTAGTTTGGGTGGGGTATGCGCCTTAAGATATTTACCTGTCTGTTATACATTGCATTCATTTCAACAGCATTGTTAGCTAGAGCGGTTACTAATTTTCACAATTAATTTTCAAACGTTACAGTAAACTAAACGAGCAATGTAATAAAGTGTTAATATTTACAATGAAAACACAGTGTGCCAGTAATAATATAATACGATCACAATACACTGGCTACAGGTCTCGACCGCAGAGAGAATTAGCTTTCCATTAGGGAAGCGATTGTGGTTGGTAGCGAACTAGCAGGGTTTTATTGAAATAACTGAGAGAACCACGTATTTTAACCAAACACGATTTACATATAAAATCGTAAAGTTCTTTCAAGGAGTTTGCTTATTTATTTATTGATCACCAACATAGTGATGACGTTCGAGTTCGACGACCGATGTGGCGTGGTGGGCGAAGATCCGCCTGCGACGCAGGAGGTTGCGGGTTCGATTCCCGCCTCGGGACAAATGTGTGTACGATCTGCAGATATTTGTTCAGGGTGTTCTGGTCGTTTTCAATATCTATCTATGTAATGTATTGTATTATGTATATCAGTCATCTAGTACCCATAACACAAGCTCAGCTTAGCTTGGGGCTAGATGATGCTGTGTGGATTGTCCAGCATTATTTATTATTATTATTTATTATTTATAGTGTACACTAAAACTAGCATAGAGTTACCTTAATAAAAATCATGTTGAGTGTCACTATAATTATTTATAGGTGAAGACAGCATGCAAAAAATAATCCTGAGCGAGTAACATGTAGATAAAACGTAAATAATATATGAAGATATTTTTTTTTTTTATATAAATAATGCTGGACAATTCACACAGCATTATCTAGCCCCAAGGTAAGCAGAGCTTGTGTTATGGGTACTAGATAACTGATATACGTAATATTATACATTACATAGATAGATATTTTTTATTATAAATAGAAAACACCCAGACCAACGGAACAAATTTCTGCAGATCGTACACAAATTTGTTCCGAGGCGGGGATCGAACCCGCAACCTCTTGCGTCGCAGGCAGACTCTCGCCCGCTGCGCCACTGAGGTCGTCATACTGTCTACCTCCATGCAAAATTTCATTAATATGGGTTCAGCCGCTTAGACGTGAAAAAGTAACAGACCGAGAGTTACTTTCGAATATACAGTACTAGTAGCGACCCGCGTTTCATCATCATCATCATTACCAGTCCACTGCTGGACATAGGCCTCCCTAATGAGCGCCATAGCGCCCTGTCTTCAGCTTGCCGCATCCAGCATCTGCCAGCAATCTTTCGCAAATCGTCATCCCACCTGGTCGGAGGGCGTCCCACACTACGTTTGCCGAGTCGCGGTCTCCACTCAAGAACACGTTTACCCCAGCGGTACTTCTTGAAATAAGGCCAGCCCACTGCTACTTCAGCTTGCTAATCCTTTGAGCTATGTCGATAACTTTGGTTCTCTGTCGGATGTATTCGTGACCCGCGTTTAACACTATTTAATTTGCCACAGAACTAATAAAACTAATAAATCAGCTACTAATAAAACGTGAAATCTCAGAATCATGATGTGGCATACGTGAATTCGTAAATGAAAACTTCCACTTAACTAATTGTTTATTAAGTTAATCGTATAATGTTGGGTAACAGGCGTTTCAGCGGATAATTGCCTTGCGTGGGGTTGTGACACAGTGGATATGGAAAAGGCTTGTTTAACAAAATACATTATTCGGAGACTTCATTTCATTTTATTTATTTATTGCATCATATCATGGTAAATTTTTCACAACAAAATTGACTATAATGAGTAGATTATATACACAATATTGTATAACCCATTTAGGGTTTTGCAATGGGAGACGGCCTGATAATTTCTACCATTTTTAATATGTACGAACGGTATGGTATGAAAGGTAAAGATATTATTTACTTGCACGAAGAGACCACAAAAGTTAAGAGGGGTTACACATACATGTACGCTGCAAAAAGGTGACTTTGCTGCTAAAAACAGTGAGCAAACCCCGGTTTTGCGCACATAAGGACTAAAGGATATTGTTCAACTTGTTGAAAAAAGTAATTTGAATTCAGAACGTTGCTAAATTTCGATGGTCTAATAAGTTATTGATACTCTATGGACGACGAAAAAAATAAAAAACTACGCAATCTGTACTAGGGCAGCTCCACTTTCTCAAGTAAGGCAGCGCCATTTTTTGTCTACGTTGACAAACTAGCTTATGAAGATCTATCTATCTATATATATCTATATATCCATCCATCGTATGGATATACATGAGGGTGCGTAGCATTTCGCATTCATAAGAGCAGAGTGAAGTGCGCAACAAATCAAGTGCAAAATTTACTTTTTGTTGATTATCTAAAAAATATTAGTAAATTTCAAAATCTAAAACACACACCGTCTGATTTATATTATGTTTGTTTAATGTAGATACAAACTATCAAGTCTTTTTTTATATTATTTATTTAATAGCGACGATTTGTTGTACAGTTTAGAGCGAACTTTGTTTTTTTCTTTAGAGAAAATATTATGAAATTGTGTTTTCAGAACTTCATTCACTAGCGTTCTGGTATCAATCCTGAGCATATGTATTAAATTCAAATTAAGGCCCATACCCCACCGAAAGTGGCGCCGCCACCTAATTTGTCTTATTATTCCGTTTAACAAAGGAATTTTCAAAAATCCTTCTTCCAGTTTGTGATACCTATCATAAGCTTTTTTTTAATGCCTCTGTAATAGTTTTATTCTATTTAGTTTAGGAAGAGATACGAAAATAGATTTTGGTGGCCACCAAGTGCAACTTCGTATCTCTTCCTAAACTAAATAGAATAAAACTATTACAGAGGCATTAAAAAAAAGCTTATGATAGGTATCACAAACTGGAAGAAGAATTTTTGAAAATTCCTTTGTTAAACAGAATAATAACATAAAGTAGGTGGTGGCGCTAGTTTAGGTGCTGTATGCGCCTTAAATACTTCAGTATTGTGGAAGATAATGATCGCTGACGCTAAGAGATTCAGATGTCATCGACTCTTAAAAATAGTTAAGCAATGAGTTAATGTCTAAGGCGTTGTAATACATTCCGTAAACCCCGTGGGAATTTTTTTTTTAATGCCATATAATAAGTCAACTATTGATTGTTCTCTTCACACAATGAGCTTCGATTTAAAACAAAGTAGTGTAGTATGCCTAACTATAGTTTAAAACTAAAGGACTGGCGTCTGTGTTAGGTTTTTTATTATGTTAATATTTTAAAGTTTTTTTTATTTGTTTGAATTGAAAAGGCTCTGAAATTACGGGACCGATTTGATAAATTCTTTCACCATAAGAATCCTATATTATCCGTGATGAACATAGGCTATAGAATATACCGTGTGTTACTTAGTATTGAAAAAATTGTGTGTTGTGTTAGGTAGGTACATAAATTTACTCGTTATCAGGGGATAAAATTTGTATGATATTTTTAGTAGAATTTAAATCAATGATGATTAAAGTCTGAATCGTGTTGAAGTTCTTACTACGAAGACTAATAATTAAACTTAAGTAGAGCTTGTTCATTTTAACGTAGAATATTACTTATATATGTTTAAGCATGTCTAGAAAGTAAACTAAATTAAACTTAGGTATTTTCTACGCACATTGTACGAAAATATGTAATTAAACAACTGACATACAACATTACAATAAAGAGCTCAGTGCGTTAAATACTCTTTGGTATTTAAAGCATTCATTGCCATATCTCTACGGTGCAACTTTTTTTGATTGATTGACCACGACCGTGTTGGCAATGAAAGAGTTAAAGAACTGGACCAGCCGTTTCACCAACCCTATGCTCAAGGGGGTTATCCGGTTCTACGTAATTTCGCATCCCTTACTGGGAGCGGTTTATTGGGGCGAGATAATATTCCGAGTACATATATAAATCAGTTTGTGTAACCCGCTTTTGATTTTAGCTTAGGGCATTATCGCGGTGTCGAATTTCAAAGCCATTTCTAATATTTCGCTAGCCATGATATTTTAATTGAGGTTTTAGGTATCGTCTTTTGACGAATAGCTTTGAATAATAGTCTGTATATTTCTAGACTAGATTCTGCACAAGGCTGCACGCGAGCTACCGGTAAAGGACATAATGTAGGTATGTAGGCTATTTTTACTAAGAAAATAAAAAATAGCCTATGCCCTTTTCCGGTATACAAAACATGGTTTTGTCATTCAATGTAATTTTTCACCATATTCAAATCGGAAAGATCGGATAGATTTATCTTGCGTATATTTTGTTTGTAGGTAGCCTATACCCACTTGGCTTTCGCTACCACTTTGGGTAGCGAATACTGCGAAGGTCTGTATGTTTAGGTATTTTAATGGGTTATTGATAATTCACTGACTCTGCTTGACCTGCAGGTTCTGTCCACCATCACGAAAACGATTATGAAGTGTAAATACTTAAAATTTGGTATTGGTAGTAGGTATAATACGGGCAAATATTTATGAATTCTCGAAAGTGGCTGCGGAGTAGCATAATATTTTAAACTTACAGAGGGACGGTAAAGGACGTGGTGACCCGAATACTGCGCAGTTTTTCATTCAAAGTTATACCTATTCACAGAATTCATTTTGCGCAGATTTGCGCGACACCCAATTCAATAATCGATCTTTATGAAGCTTTTTGAAACTAAACTGATAAATTGCTCAGTCTTGAATTGATACTTATTTGTGTGGAATTAAAAGATAGGTCTCTAATAATTCATTGGGTTCCGAACAAAACTGTTTTTCATTTCGTAGCAACGGTAATTTACACAAAAAAAATAAGAATTAACATAGAAAATTACAATCAAATAAGAGAATTTAATTAAAACTAATATTTACATTTGAAACAATTAAGCTAACTGCAGACTGTTGCAAACAATATACAGGTAGCTCAATACTGATTCATTTTCACCATTGCCATACAGCGTCCCCACTGTATGGCAATGGTGATGCGCTGCGCCAGATACTCACCAGCTCTCGGGTCACACGTCACTTCGACCAGACGCTCAGATAATTTTATGAAAACTCGGAGAGCCACGGACCTAGGGTCGTGACTCCAAGGAGAGCAAATGCGTAGGCTCTGTCGAGACCTGCTTATTTGCGCCGCTTGAGGTCTTCGGTCAAATCTGCCGACGCACCAGCCCTCACGGAAGTCCTAGGAAGATGGGAAGGCGCAAGAATTAATAATAATAATAATCATTTCCTTCAGACTATAGAAAAGTTACAGATCTTATTTAACTAATGCTACGATCCATAGTGATATATACCTTAAAACTAACATACATTCAAAATTAAAACCTAAATTAATGACACGTTATCTACGGCGAGACGTGTAGTTTACGCAATTGGGTGTCAGCTGACAACGATGCACCCTTATTAAGACCTAAAGTCTTCACGAACGTGTTCGTGATGATCTGCAGAATCTTTACGTAGTGTCAGTGTCACCAATAACCCTGTATATGGAATTCCATCGGCGAATCGAAATTTAAACTCTCTAAACATGATGTTTCCCTCACAAACCGTCCCTTTTACACACCCTTCACAACATGAATGTTAGTCGAGAGTCGAATACAAGTCCGTCGGGAGGGTCACATTCGGACGGACTTATATTCGACGCCCCTCGCTACGACAAAAGGGAAAAAATTATCATGAGGCGAGCTGGTACAGTCGAGTGGAGAGGTGTTAAGGAAATTATATTGTGAGTCTAGTGGTATGCCAACTTTAAACAGCTGCTAAACAGCGTTATTTTCACTCTGATTTAATGTCAATAGAAGAAGATAGTGAGAATTAGCAATGTTATGAATAAGGGGAAAAACTCTACGAGATCGTTTTCAGAAAAATCAAAAGTAACTACTAAAATTATATCAAGAAATCGAAAGTGATTTGTTAGGTAAAAAGATAAAGGGAACCAGTTACCGTCGATTGGAAAGGTGTAAAGATTTATCGAAATACTTAAAGATCCTAGGTAATACTTATTAGAAAACTTAAAAGTACCTAACCTCCTAAAATTAAGTAGAAATCAAAACTGTTGTATTTTTTTAAGTTGACTGGTGGTTAAGTTTGTGAAAAAATTTAGAATTAAGTTCTTAGCACCAAAATTTTAATCAGCATAAGAAAACTATGCTCAAAACATAAAAAAAGATAATGTAAAAGGAGGTTTTGTTATGAAAAAAATAGTGAGACAATGTAAGTATGTACCTGCCTACTGCATAGAACAACTCTAATCAGGTTGGTCAAGTCCATGAATAATTAAAAAAAATGAGATGTATAATTACAAAACGGAATCAGAATAATTTAACGTGTTTTAAAAAACTATAAACCGAGTTCAAATTCCTAAATACTGATAAAATACGGCCCGCTTACAGACGGACGGACAGACAGATAGGAAGCTTAGTAGTAGGATTTAACTTTGCAACACCTCTTGTTTACGCTAGTTGGCATGGAAACCAATAGACTTGTGGTAAGTGTTAAAGTTAAAAAAATAATAAAAGTTTAAAGTGGTTGTCAAAATTATCGTGTGATGATGTTTTAGATACGATAAACGGCGGATATTAATTTTTTTTGAGTGTATGATTTTATTGAAGCTCCTTCAAAATCAATCTTTACAACAACAAAAAATCAAATCACGAAAAAATCAATCAAAATCGATGTTGACGAACATACATTTAAAAGGCCGAACATAGAACCTTCTTCTTCAATTCGGTAAAATAAAAGCATTCACCTAAACAGCGAGCATAGCATTCGTAAAAAGCCCATCTCCTCACGACTGTACAAAACAGAAAATGAATGGCGCGCCGTAATGGAGTCTTGATAAAAGACTCATGCGAGTCCACGTCATAATTTGACACTTGATTTCTTTATTCGCGACTCGTAAATCATCTTCGAGTCTCGGTTTGTACTTCATAAATAAAGGACTCCTTATTTGACGGATGGGTCTTTTAATTTGGTAGTGTGTTTTTAGAGAAGTGACTTGTTAACTTATTAGTAATAAGTGATACGCCGGTTAATGTATAACCGGCGTATCACTTATTACTAATAAGTTGCGTAATAAGGATTCGAATGATGAAATAATTTTTCAAATCGGTTTAGTAGTTTTGAAGCCTATTAAATTCAAAGAAATAAATCTTTCCTCTTTATCATATAATTACTGTACATTATACAAATTGGGTTGAGAATTTCTCGTATAGCTTACACCTACACCAGAACATAATAAGCAAAATTACAAATAAAATAATGCTGGAAATTTTACATATCCTACTAGTCCGGAATCCATTAAGGAGTCGAAAAGAAAATAGAAATAGAAATACATTTATTTAGACACAGGTACACAAAAGTATAAAATAAAATAAACAGACAGAAAACAATAACAATTTAACATGGAGGTACGTGATACAAAAAAATAAAAAATAAAAAAAGGGAGTCGACGGGTTAGTACGACATTTTAGTGTCAGAATATTGTAGATAGCCTACACTGATATGCCACATATTTTTTCTTGTATAAACTACCATAAAGCTTCTCCTTAAAAAAAATGATCTCTTTTAGTCTCTAAATTAAGACTACACAATGACTGGCTTAATCATTGCATTTTTACCCAAGTTTTTAAGTCATTTACTTGGTAGCATGTGTACAAATGACTTAAAAATCTCATCGAATTACAAACGACAATTTTAAAAGATTAATAAAACGTCAAGCTCGGTTAAAGATGATTACTTACAAAACATGACACTTAAGTTCATAATTAGTGTAATTTGTTACAGTACAGTAGTACTTACAGTTAAAAATAACACCACTATTAAGGAATAATTAAATAATTAGAGAGGTACAAGATGTCCAACCTTGATAATAATAGCTGTTTATCAACAAAATAACTCACATTTTTGTAGACTTCTAATGACTCTGTTTACCAATATTGAAAGGGAGTGGGTGATAATTATCAAGATTATAATTCATTATAAATTTAAGCGGGTTAACGACGAACCTTGTTTGTTTTGAAAGAACACTTTTCACGAACAATTTTTTTTTACTCACCCCTTAACGAGGGACTTTTAAGGTTGAGTGCGATTCAGTCGCTTATATACATATATATATATAGGTATTAGAACTATGTACATATATTAAAAACTATATTAAAAAATGTCTATCTATGTAATGTTTTGTAGTATGTGTAACAGTTATCTAGTACCCGTTACACAAGCTCTGCTTAGTTTGGGGCTAGATGCTGATGTGTAATCCACCTTATTAATTTATTTATAAAGAATTTGTCATTCAATCGTATTTATTGTAAAAATATATGACAGTTGTTACCATACCAATGTTGTCCTTTATATATGTTGTGTTTAAATTAGATTTATTAAAGTAAAAATAAGGTAATAATAGTTTTGTTGACAAATTAAAGTTTCAAGACACAAAAATGAGTTCTTATGCTAATGAAATAGTATTAAAATTGTGCTTCAGGAAATAATAAATATTAATATTAAGGCTACGTTTAAATCCTTTTCTTACTAATTCTAGTTACTGCTTCGCTTCGCTCGTCGTGAGTTAACTCTAGAATTATAATCTGAGTTACGTGCGGGATTCAATATGACGCCCGTGACGTATGACAGTGATTTATTCCCTTGGTTAAAAATCTACTGTCAATAGATAAAATTTATTGTATAACAGCGAACCAAAGTGTTTTGCATAACAGTTCATACAATTGTGCTAATACCACTTTTAGCAAGCAGCCGTTTTTTACCGACTGTGAAAAAAGGAGGAGGTTCTGTGTTCAACTGTTATGTATGTCTTTCGATTTCTCCGTCAATTATGAAACGATTTTAAAATTTTCGCTGTAGTACTTATTGAAAATGATCCCCGATGTGACCCAATGAAATTTATATTCCCGATGGATTAGTTTATCCCGTAAAACAGTGAAAAAATATAGGATTCGAAGCAGTTCATTACGTTTTTCAAACAATCAAATTGTGAAAATAGTTAAACACCACTTTTGTTATTTGCCACTATACTTTTTAGTAAAACGCTTTGGTTTATTATAGCTACAATTCAATAAAATTATGTAAAACAAGCACGATAAGCGCTTCGACCGGTTGAATAATTCTTAAAGGCTTGTAACTAGTTAAAATTTACGTATTACGTATTTTATTATTGTGTAACACGCAACAGTTTGCGCTTTTCGACTTAAACATGCTGATGTAGATGCTTTCCCGATGACCTTATTAAAACCAGAACGAGGAGGTAAAGTAACCGCCGTGGGAAGTAGCTTAACTTTTGCAATTTGAATTCCAGTCGTGCATAATTTAGCGTAGCTATAAAGGCCCAATGAAAAAAAAAATAAGATTGGTTACTTGCCTTTCGAAAAACATACATTTATTTTGCTATTCTCACACTTTTTCTCATGATCATAGTTAAAAATAACACACATAAAGTCTGTGAAATAACACCACTAATAAGGAATAATTAAAAAATTATAAATAATAATAAATAAATAATAATGCTGGACAATATTATCTAGCCCCAAGCTAAGCAGAGTTATGGGTAGGTACTAGATAACTGATATACATAATATAATACAATACATAGATAGATTTTATTATATATAGAAAACGACCAGAACACCCTGAACAAATGTCTGCAGATCGTACACACATTTGTCCCGAGGCGGGAATCTAACCCGCAACCTTCTGCGTCGCAGGCAGACCTGCGCCCACCGCGCCACATCGGTCGTCAAATTATAGTTTTACAAGATGTCCAACCTTGATAATAAAAGCTGCTTATCAAAAAAATAACTCACATTTTTCTAGACTCCGGGTGATAATTATCAAAATTTTAATTCATTGTGAGTTTAAGGGGATTAACGACGTAGGTACAATGTTTGTTTTGAAAAAAATAAACACTTGAGGGATCGCCGTGGGATTAGTACTTTTGCTTTTAGTGTAGCTATAAAGATCAAATGAAAGTAAATTATAATATTTGTCGTTACTGAAAAACACGATTCGCGAGTTTAAATTTATACGTACTATTTCATCCAACACGCTATTCGTCAAACTTGCATTTTGAAAAACACATTTATTTTCCTATTGTCACACTTTTTCCCATTATTAAACTTTCTCAGATCAAGAGATTGTTACGAAATAAGGCTCGAAAGAGTGTCACTCACAGTATGACTGATAGTCACTATTTTTTTCATGAATGACAGAGTCAAAAATTAGAGTCGATCTGAAAAATGTTTATAAAAAAATGTTTGTAAAAAAATTACAGTGAATGTATAGTAAAACGTTAAGTGCGAGCCGGACTCGCGCAACGAGGGTTCCGGTTAATTATCTAAATAATAGTTACAAGACCTTGTGTCTTGCCAAATAACTTTTTTTTGTGATTATACTACAAATTTACAGTTTTAGGAATTTTTCCTTGTACTGCTATAAAACCTTGCTTCTTGCCTAATTTAATGATTCTTTTTCCCTTTTGAATTTTTAAAAAATTTGGACATAAGCGGCTGTAACTTTTGACTGCACGGACTTAGAAGTTTGATTTATATCACGGCTCCAAGAGGTCACGGACCTGAGTACCTATTTGATGTTAATTTTTAACTTGAAACGCGTTTTATATAATAATAATAAAAAAATCATTTATTTCAGGCAACATTAGCCTAGTACAATGTAAAATACTTAAAATTTTGTAAGTTAAGTTTTGATAGTCGGAAAACAAATACGTGATCCTATAAGGGTTCCTCATTTCGTTTCGAGGTATGGAACCCTAACAATTACAGAATAAGCTAAATTTTAAATCAACAATACTTCACTATTTATACATGCTATGGTATTTATAGCGTTTATTTAGCCACTTATATTTCCCGACGTTTCAACAGGCTTACACACGGTGTGGCCACGGAATAACTGGAGTACTGCACAACGTTTACACGGCTATGATTTATTTTCAGGCAATATTTTCAAAACAAAAATCTCTAACAAAAAAGCTTAGCGGAAGTTGAAAGGTCAGATTTCGGGAGGTGGGTGCTCTCCCGAAATGTGACCTTTCTACTTCCGCTAGCTAGAAGAAACTTTTTCGACAATAATATTGTCATTTTATCAGAATCAAGCAATCAAGTTATTTTTGTAAAGAGTTTCCAATTTCGTCGTTATGAACATTCCCGATACCTATCAACCAAAGGTTACGATAAAAATAAATAAAATATTTACTACGAATATTTTCGGAAAAGCTCTGTCGAGCTTTTAATTAAATCGCGAATTATTTTGCTATAATTTCAGTGAGTCAGGTTAACAGAAATAACTTTTTCATAAAAAAAATTAAGTTATTCAGGATGTGATTGCGGTGGGCTTAGATGAGAAGAAAGACAGTAGCCAGTGCGGGATTTATACTACATTTGAACGCACGCGATATTTATTGATTATCAAAAATGCGGTAAAGTAAAGTATCGTTTATTGCATGAAATACAGTCATGTAGGTACAATTGTTGTTTTAAATATATTATGTGAGTAAAAATTTTCCTAACTTTACGGTGTGCAATATACAAATAACAAGAAATGAAACATAAATAAAGCTTGCAATAAAAAATCTAAAATTGAAATGAATGTCTGATGAAAGTAACTTAAAAATAACGAATCTTAGGTAGCAGAAAAATCTTTGTCATTTAAAAATTCATTTATAGCATAATAAATAACATTTACTCGAAATAATTGTTTTTAACTTTCTCAGAAACTCCATATTCGGCAGAAGTCCTAGAGATTTTGGTAATTTATTATATATGGAGGTGGTATTCTTAGTCTTCAGTCAGTTAAAGCGAGACGAGAGGTGTAAAGGAGACTCCAAACTCCAACATCTCGTCTCCCAAGCCAACCTAACCTGTACGTGGTGTGCCCTGCTGGATAACGAACTAGGCTCAGGTGAAAATATCATACAATCTTCATAATTTGATAACTCAGATATTTACAATTATTTTCCACTAACTGCTGCACACACTGCTGTTCACACGCGTTGTTTTAGGTTATTTATATCCCATGGGAAGTGATTATAAAAAGTAACCTATTTTAGGTACCACATTGCCCATTTACAGCAGACATAAGGTATAATTTTCATTGTTTATGTTAATAATTTTTAATTATTCTTTTTATACACCTATAAGATATCTTTATTATAATAATACTTAAATATAAATAGACGTAACCTTGTGTTTCTATGGCCAATCATCATCATCATCAGCCTATACCAGTCCACAGCTGGACATAGGCCTCCCCTAATGAGCGCCATAGCGCCCTGTTTGCAGCATCTGCCAGCAGTCTTTCGCAAATCGTCATCCCACCTGGTAGGAGGACTCCCTAAACTACGTTTTCCGAGTCGCGGTCTCCACTCAAGAACACGTTTACCCCAGCGGTTGTCGGTTCTTCTCGAAATATGGCCAGCCCACTGCCATTTCAGCTTGCTAATCCTTTGAGCTATGTCGATAACCTTGGTTCTCTGTCGGATGTATTCGTTGCGAATCCTATCCTTCAGAGAAACTCTGTGGCCAATAAAGATATATATATATGAATAAATGAATATTAGGTACTCTCCGCCCTTTCAACTAACTCTATGTCAAAAAGTCGATTGGTTGCCTAGTTAGGGCGTAAAGGAAGGACAAACAAATAAACACACTTTCGCATTTATAATATTAAGTATAGAAGTATAGGTTAATTACGAAATGCCTCTCCATCTGCTAGGAGAGTGTGGAGCACTGATGCAAAAACGTAGTACTTATCTGGGCAAGCACCTGCTCGGCCCAGATGAGCTACGAGACTTCTCCCCGAAGGAAATCCTTCAGTTCCTAGCAGCTGTAAGGGTTAGGTGGCGAACTCTGAACGCCGCAGCTTTAGGGGAGAACACATAAAGTGGCGATCACAATAGGCCCCATCATGGCCGCAATGACACGAAAGCCACCAAGAGCAAATGAAAAAAAATAGGTTAATTAATATTTTATTATTAATAGTATAGATATACTTGTATAGGTTACTTGACACTGGCAGAATTGTGTCTAACCTATATATTGCCATTAACAAAGAATCATTACCAAAGTTTTTAAAATATCTCGAAAACTTCCATTGATAATTACACGATTTCCGATTCCACTCATACTGTCTTTGGAAACTCACCCTCAGCTCTTCGACATCGCCATCGATCTATTGCTAAGAGGACCATATCCAATTTTATGTAGGCTCGTTACA
Organism: Eupithecia vulgata; assembly: GCA_946478455.1. Lineage (NCBI taxonomy): Eukaryota > Metazoa > Arthropoda > Insecta > Lepidoptera > Geometridae > Eupithecia > Eupithecia vulgata. The sequence goes on from OX297874.1 coordinate 3,605,988, forward strand.
CAAACGTTTATCCTCTTACCAGCGGAAATCGAACCCATTCCCTTCATTTCTCAGCTACTTGCCTCAGTAAGCCAGTACGTGTTTTATTCGACGATTTTCCTTATCCTTCCGAAACAGATGGCAGGCACTCATTGAACCACACTCATGAGATTTATCGAGGCGTTCGTGTTTATTTTAAGTTATTATACATCTGAAATTATGAATAACTTCCTTAACTTTTGAGTAATGGCTTTAATTTAATAGCCTGCTTTATTAATTTAATTACTTGAATGAAATCTTTGTCAGAGTGTGAGCCGCTTGTAAAGTTGTGCCGCATGTAAGATTTTTAAAAGTTTTTAGCTGCTTGAACAAAACGTATGTAAATTCTATTTTGGGTCATTAAAACCTTTTCCTCCGTAATCTTTATCAAAAAAGCTTTAAAAAATCCATTATAAAATAACCTTTGATACAAGGCTCATCTTTTTTTTTTTTTTTTTTGAAAACAAAAGAAATTGTACAAAGTATTATCTGTTTTGTTAGTTTTTACCATTTTACTACTATCGATCACAAGATTTTATATTGTCATCACCATATTACTTAAATAAAAAATACCAAAGGGACCTTGCGCTTATTTTTGCAAATAAATGTCCTTATCAATAGATAATAAACAAAAACTTTTTTTTTTGCTTACGCCGCCGCTCTGTTGTGTCCCGCTCCTATGAACGCGAAATCCTATGCATATCCGTTTTGTGTTGCCCCCTTAATTAAATCTGAACAAAAGAGGCTAGTTGTTATTTTGTCTATTTTGTTATTGTTCTTGTACTTATGGAAAATGACGTAAAACCCCCCTCGTAAGTAATTTTTACAACTGTTCTACTACGACGAATTACTCTTGATTTTGAATTTCATTACAAAAACTTAATAGGCATTTTGAGAGCCTATTACGCAAATCACCCAAAAGAAATGTTAGGGTAATTTCAGCTTACATTAGAGCTTAGTTTCTTCCCTTAAGGGATTTGTGAAATAAACCTTTTCCACCACCAAATGTGTTGCAAGGCTTAATTGTCTTACTCGCCCATCTCCGGTGTAATCACCCTTAGCCGTCGTAATTAAGATGAAATCCAACACTTTTCACACAAATGATTGTGTAACACTCACAAGAAGGTTATAAAAGCTTCACGCTCTCAACTTTTTGTATTTAATGTTGTGTTCTAACTGTACTGAAACACTTAAAATACAATTATTCTACAAAGCTTTGTCTTTTGTCTTGTTAATTGAATTATGGGGAGAGAACACGAGCAGATAAAAGATTCTTTTGACTTTTGAGTGCGGTAGTTTGTTCACAGCTTTGTTTTACTTGATTTAAGTTATTATTGTGGTTTCACTCGTGGATAAGCAAGTGCATAGGTCGCTTCTTATCAATGTGCTCTGGCTGTACCCTAAGCGTTGCGTTTCATATAGCCTGGTAGTGATCGGTTTAACAAAATAAAATAAAATCCATCTCGTTGCTCGTTGCGTGCGCTTTACCCCATACTGACTGCTCGAACGCTCGCTGTGTAACACGTTACATAACACCCCTTAACCCCAGTCAGTACCCACCTTAAAAAGCGATCCTGAGCGAAAACAGTCCACTATCTATTTAAAAAAAGACTAACGATAAACAAAAAAAAATATCAGAAGGTATTTTTTTTAGCTAACATACCTACATACAGTGTTATCCCACTTCTGATCAAAGGTCTCCTCCAAACTCTTCTAGAAAGCAAAAAAAAGGAAAAAATGTATGCTATTTATATCTGTAGTAGTGTTAATGAGCTATGTATTAAATTTATTTACTGTTTAACCTTTCCCTACGGTTAGGTGTAGCATAGAGTTATCTGTAAAGGCAGAAGAGGGAAGTCCACGGGTCAAAGGAGCTCTTATTTGTGAAATGATGGGGACGATCGGCCGCGAAAGATCAATACGGACTCGGAACTACTAATATTCGAACTTACAACTGATCTAAAAGAAGAAAGAAAACTTTGTAAGGAATATAAAGTCTCTGTAGATTTATTTCTATTATGATATTTTGAGAAAGCGATTTCCTTTACACAAACATTGTTTTTGATAATAAAATGGCGTGCCGTCGCCACCGTCTCTACTTTGACGTGTTTGTCGTGGGCACCGAAAGTGTTAAAAAGCCGATGATGATGCACTCATAGCCACGGCGACCAATCTCAACGAAGACTAGCCAGGTGCACCAAACATATTACAGTGTACAAGTGTGCGTGTAAGTAAACACAGGTGCACTGACATTCTCTCACTCTCATAACCCAATAGGACGGCAGACAAAAGCATGTACCTACCAAATAAGCAAGTCTAGTCAAAACCAAGAACCAACACAAGTATTTTACCACATCAACTCATAGTTAAAGGTTTATCATTGTAAGGAATACCAATCTTTATTCAGAAAGAAAATAACAATCAAATAACAAATTTAAATTAAAACTAGTATTTACAATAGAAACAATTAAGCTATCTGCAAACTGTTGCAAACAATCTACAGGTAGCTCAACTGATCCATATCAATACCAGTTGGAAGCGTGCCTAAGACACTGGCTGCATTGCCCCGCTGTATAGCAATGCTGATGCGCTGTACCAGATACTCACCAGCTCTCGGGTCACGCGTCGCTTCGACCAGACGCTCAGATAATTTTTTGAAAACCCGGAGAGCCTCGGTACCCCACGAACCTAGGGTCTCGACTCCAAGGGGAGCAAATGTGTAGGCTCTGTCGAGACCTGCATATTTGCGCCTCTTGAGATCTTCGGCTAAATCTGCCGCCGCACCAGCTCTCATGGAAGTTCTAGGAAGATGGGAAGGCGCGAGTGTGTCGACACATGTAGCGTCCCACACAATAGGCCTCCCCAACTCCCATGGGACTAGAGTCATGCCGTCAGGCCTCTTACCATCGTCACGCAACAGACCATACCTAAACATTCTGATAAATGTTAATTCCTTAAAATGGCGATATTAAGAGCTAAGACAATAAAATAAGTTCCCAAATATATAATATAAAGCATAAAATACGAATAACTGTGATTATTTTTACCGCTTTCTGACAAGTACCAAAAATATTACAATTTTGGCGGGACTTGATCCCGCGCCCCATCCTCAGCACGAGTGTGCTCTAACCATCTAAGCCACGAAATCACATCTCACCGAACTCGAAAATCTCTGGGAATTCTTACGAATTGTAGTGGCGAATTCGTAATTTTTTGTCAAAATATTTAATTTTCTTAGTGATACCCAGAGTGTGGGTAAGCACTATAACAAAAAAAAACCTTTTAATGGCGTTTAGTGTAACTGTAGACGAACTCATATTTGTGTTGTATGTTTCGTTCGAGACATTTATCTTTTTATTAAGTATCTTTCTATTACCTTTAAACTCTTTTTTTTTCTCTCTCTCTCTCATTTTAAATTTAGATATAAGGTTTATTTTTGTTATTTTTAAAGTGCAATAAAGTATTCATTCATTCTCTCTCTAAGTCCAGTTCCTCAAACCATCCTTAGTAGATAATAAAGATTATAGAAGGGATAATATTCTCAAACCCTATGTCACCATACAATAAAGTCGAAAACTCTATATAACACTCTAATCAGGCACCAAATCTTTCAGAAAGCAAGACATCAAGCGATATTGAATCTAAATTCACCGCGTCAAAGCTCATCTCGTCAAGTGGACTCAAGTGACTGGGATTCATCTTCAGGTTCACTTTTACGCCACTTGGACGTCAATTACTACCCCGATGGGGCCTGACTCCGAGGCAAGGACTGGTTACACAGATGAATTTCGACTCTACCGTTATGAGATTCGTCTGTTTCGTGTTGTATAAGAAAGCCTCGTAGTTGGGGCCTGAGTCGGAGCGGTTACACAGATGATATACTTAATACTCAATCACTTATTCCATTCTATAGGTGTATAGAGGTACTTAAAATCTAGGTATTTAGTGTCACTATAGACGCGTTACTCACTGACTGACGCACTATAGGGCGTTACGACGCTCTATATTATGCTTATGCTTATGTCCAGCAGTGGACTAATATAGGCTGATGATGATGATGACAGTACTATGTCTGGAATAATATTTAGGCTACATTTTTTATCCTGGTAAAACGGTGCGAAGCCGTTAGCAGAATTTAATTTTTGAATTATTTCAGCTCAATCCGTTTTACAGAAAGAAACAGCTTTATACAATTTCGCATTTAAATATAAGTGTTTGTTATAATATCTTTATTAAATGCTTATTTTTCATAGCTTTTCTCTTTAACTATTATTTTTCCATCAAGAAAACAAGATAGGCTGATAAAGTTTCAGGTATTCTAAAGTTTATATTAAGTTACGTTATAGAATTGTTTGTTCTATCAAAAGTGCAATCGGCAGTCCACTTAGCACAAAAAACACGCAACTTATAAATTGCTTAGTGCAAAAACAAAAGTCTTTTTCGTATCAGATTGAACTCTTGAACAATTTTGACAGCTGTCATTGGAAATTAACTTAATGGAATAGAGAAACTGTTTTTACCAAGTAGGTACGATCGCCGGAGGATCTGCCTTTCCAGTTCCAAACTATTTTGGCTTGCGTTGGTTTTGGGTTACGGGTCACGCCTTCTTTTCTTTGTTTTTTAGTTTGACCAATACAGAGTCCGGGTAGTCAAAATCTGCTCAACATAATTTTTTGTAAAGGTTTGTACCTAGTTCTAAAACGAGGTATTGCAACGTTATAGCTAGTTACTATCGAAACTACATCACTAGAAACTTCTTGGCAGATGCTCCAATTGGTATAAAATAGGTGCTCCTAGATCGGTGCTGAGAAAAATCGGTGCTCCAATGGGAATACTTCGATTTTATCACTGAAACGTCTTGTTATATAGGTATGGTTAAAAAAAAAATACTCGTTTTGTTGACCTGCCATTTACGTTGCAAAACTTAGAATACGAATAATTTGTAAAAAAAATTGGCAAGAGCACCCGTACTGAGGGTTGGGCACGGATCTTCTGTAATCTAAATTTTTGGTAACTTATGATGGAATTATGTTTTAGGAAAAAAAACCGTATCCTAACTAACATTTTATATACGAAAGTAGTTCTATCTAAACGGCTAAACGGATCTTAATGAAATTTGGCAAGAATATAGATTATATCCTGAGGAAGGAGATTATGACCAGCCAGTCTTTCGCAACTCGTCATCCCACTAATATTATGTATATCTATTATTTTTTGGGAGTTGTCTTCGCCCAACCATCTCGCAACGGCACAAACTTCGACATTAAACTAGCCTGGAATTACCTAAAGCTACATTATTTATTTATTTATGTACCTACTCCCTACAGAAAATAACAATACATTAAATTTCAACATAACAAAGTGGTCTTAGGTCTAAGGGCGCTTTCACACAACGTATCCGTTTTTACAGGACCGTTTTTTATCCTTCGCTTCTGGAAACAATAGTTTACTGAATCCGGAATACTGTCGAATGTGTGAACTCGCTTTTACAACTATCGCCATCACAGAAAATAAAACCGGTCAAGTGCGAGTCGGACTCGCGCACGTAGGGTTTCGTACCATTATCTATTAAACGGCAATCAAAAATCACGTTTGTTGTATGAGAGCCCCCTTAAATATTTATTCTATTCTGTTTTTTAGTATTTGTTACAACTGAAATCATCCATCTGTGAAAATTTCAACTGTCTAACTATCACGGTTCATGAGATACAGCCTGGTGACAGACGGACAAAATAGACGTCCCAAAAGCAATAAAACTAGCGAAATAGTAATTTGCCGCAATTCGTAAACCATTTTCTTTGAACATTATGAAAAAATCAACTTTGATTCATTTGTATTTTGGTAGCATTTGGAAGAATATGGTTTGAATAAAATTTCCGATCTTCTCAAATGCTCCAAAATACCAATTGATCGAAGTTTTTTATCTTGAGTTCATAGAAAATGGTCTACAATTTGCGGCAAATTACTTTATCACTAGTTTTATTGCTTGTGGAACGCAAAAAAAAAACAAATCCACTAAAAAAAATATTTCGCGCGAACCCACAACGAACAACCTTAACGTAGTGCATAAAACGGAAGCACTTTATAAGTTTTGATTATCCACAAATAAAAACTTGTAGATGTACCTAGTTTCGTAGTTTATTTCCGCACGTTATAAAAACGCTGAATGAAACACTGTTTGATACTCACTTAAATGCTTGAAAAGCCATTTAAAAAGTTTTATTGGAATAGTTTGGCTATTCCATTACCCAGTTTCGCATCTGCACAATGCGCTGGTTTTAATCAAATGAAACTAGACGCGTTCGTAAATATTTTTCTAACCACTACTTTTTTACTATTTTTGAAAATGTACATTACATTCTAAGTAATGAACATTTACTAAGAAAGAAAATTACAATCAAATAATAGAAATAAATTAAAACCTGTATATCAATTGTTTCAACAGTAAGTTGAAACAATTGAGCTAACTGCAGACTATTGCAAACAATGTAGAGGTAGCTCAACTGATCCATATCAATACCAGTCGGAAGCGTGCCCAAGACGCTGGCTGCATTGCCCCGCTGTATGGCAATGCTGATGCGCTGTACCAGATACTCACCAGCTCTCGGGTCACGCGTCGCTTCGACCAGACGCTCAGATATTTTTTTGAAAACCCAGATAGCCTCTGTACCTCACGGACCTAGAGTCTCGACTCCAAAGGGAGCAAATGCGTGGGCTCTGTCAAGATTTGCACATTTGCGTTTCTTGAGATCTTCGGGCAATTCTGCCGCCGCACCAGCTCTCACGGAAGTCCTAGGTAGTTGGAAAAGGCGCGAGTGTATCGACGCATGTAGCGTCCTAGTCTTACACAATAGGCCTCCCTAACTCCCATGGGACTAGAGTCTTGGCCCTTGGCATCTTTTTTTACTATTTCTTCGGAGAGATTTTTCTGATAAATGCATGAATTGGCGTTTTATTTCTCCGGTTTTATTGATCTATAGTAGGTAATGTTTTTCAGGAGTTTCTCTGAAGGATAGGATTCGCCACGAATACATCCCACAAAGAACGATATTGACCTAGCCCAAGGGTACGTGTCCATAGGATAGAATGAAAATACCAACATTAATTACATAGTTCATAAACGAATACATAAAACATTATAAAATACTATAAATCCGAATAAAATATCTGATAAATATAATAACGATTCTATATTTCTAATAAATACATAAAATACTTACCTACAGCGAAGTCATGAAGATTCGTCATTTAAGACTTGGTGTACCTAATGCGTAGAGGAACTAAGTCGCGTTTAGTGATCTTCATATAATATTCATGTATTATTCAAATCTAAACTTCATACATTTTTAGTTTAGGATAAGATTAATAATGTACTTAATGTTTTTGTTTATGGGTTATGAAATAAAGCATTATCTATCTATATTTTCTCTAGTAAAACAGTGTATCGACATGGATCATTTTAAACATATTATCATATTGGTATTGATATGGATCAGTTGAGCTACCTGTAGATTGTTTGCAACAGTTTGCAGATAGCTTAATTGTTTCTATTGTAAATACTAGTTTTAATTTAAATTTGTTATTTGATTGTTATTTTCTTTCTGAATAAAGAGTGTAGGCCATAAATTATTAGTTTATTCTTCACGGAAACAAACAAAAGATTTATCGATCAGTGTATATTAATTTAAGTTTGTCAAGTTCAAGAAACATGAAATAAATTTCGGAGTTCGTAAAGATAAGGATGTAGAACATTCGGATATTTTTTTGTGTTCACACATGGCGCTTATCTTATCTCTTTGTATCTTTATAATAAGGCACGTGGCCAGGTAGCCGTTCGTTTGCCCTTTTATACATTTTTTGGTCGTTTTTTGGAATTTATTGGTGAAGTTTAAGAGTGTTGAATTTTGATGGTTCTGTATTAGCCATGAAAATTTAAATAGGTTTATTATAAAATCTTTTTTTAAGAACTACTATTTTCTACTCTCAGTTTTGCACGCATCGTTTCTATGGAAACGTTCAAAGGTCATTTCTAAGTTCTAACCCATGAGAACTGTTTTATGGGATAAAAGCCTATGTTTGTTACAAGCTTAGAGCTACATCTACGCAAAATTTTAGCTGCATCGGTTTTGTCGTTATTGCGTAAAGATGTAACATAACAAACATCCATCCAAGCATCTAATCATTTAAACTTTCGCTTTTATGAAAATATTGTGAAAAAAATTCGATGTCAGTCTTAGAGTTCAGCTGCCTTTAATTTTGAACACCAGTGCTGTATTGAAGTGGCCTTATTGTTTATTTTATGGCTTTTTTTCATTTAAGTGGGTACCTTACCTAACCTACTAATAGAAAAGATCTTCCTACCTCTATGGCTCCATGGTTGAAAGTTTGAGACACATGCTTCGAGGGTGCAATACTGTTGCACAAAGATATTCACAAATGCAGAATTTATTTAATGGATTTCTTAAAGCTTAGGCAAATTACTTAATTTACTTGTAACTTTCTGTAATTCCTCATAAAATTTAGAAGAGAAAATACCAGATGATATAAAGACCAGTGAGAAAAAAACTCTAGTTTTATCGAGATCGCTGTTACTTAGCTACGAAGCCTTTTTATTGGATTCAAAGGAAGCCAATCGTAAAAAAAACTAACCATCTGTCTTGGGGCAAGCTGCGCCGGCAAATTATATAACAAAAGAGTTTTTAGAACTTCGTTTAAGCTGCATTATCAACGGGTTTGCAGCCGTTCCTTTACCTTTTAACTTTCATTTTAAAACACTCAATGTATTTTCGTTTGTTTCAGGATGTGAGCATCGTCGTCAACCCACCAATGACGGTAATATTCAGCGATCAAATTCGACAATGAGGTCACAGACTTCAAAAGGTTCACCTAACAAAGGAGCAGTTAGTAAAACTCCATTGAAAACGAATCGGGCCAAGAAAAAAACAGTTGCTAAGAAAATCAAAAAGGTCATTCGTAAGCCATTGTTGAAAGATACAAAGAAGAATGCATCGAAAAATGACAAGAAAGTCACAGAAGATGACAAAAACGATACTTATTTGGAAACAAGAGCTTCAACATCAAAGTCTAACTCACCGCAATCATCTCCTGCCAAGAAAAACAAGAAAGATCACAAAGAAAAAAAAGATTCGGTTAAAAACTTGCCCGACAACACCAAAAAAGCTATTGTCAAAAAACCAATAAAAAAGAAACCCGTGAAAAAAACACAATCGAGTGAATTACTGAGCGATTCAAGTGATGATTCAAAGTACAAAACTAATCAAGATGAGCCTAAAAAGAAAATTGCCAAGTTTTCTCAAGCTAAGACTATTGTCAAAAAAAGTAAACCTTGTCCTATTGATAAGAAAGAAAACTCAGTGCAGTCTAAGCCCATGTTGTCAAAGAAAATCGAGGAAGATAAAATAACTACTGAAAATCTTAGTAAAGATCAAACTAAAATTGTATCTCTTGCTCCAAGTGAACTATCTGATAAGAAAGATGAGACAAAAGATATAACTAAAGTAGAAAAAGATAATGATAATAAAGCACTTCTACCGAAATTTTCGATAGATACTGTACCTGCTCTGGTTTCAGCAACAAATCAATCTGTGACACCAAAACAAGAATATGAAAGACCGCCAAAGTTTTTTACGTCTTCCCGGTCGCCTAGAACAGTAGATATTGATGTCAAATGCTTTAAAAATGCAAAAGGAAATCTAAGTGTCTCGGAAAGATTGTCGCTAAAATGTGAAATTAAAACAAATGAAGAAAAAAAAGTTCTAAATACTCTTGTCTGCCAAGGTCCCGATATCGACGTTTATACATTTACTGAAAAGGTCGATTCTCCAAAGAGCACATTATCAGATACTCGGAATACCGTCAATCAAAACATAGGACGTGTGAGACCTGTAGCGAGAGTCAAAGGAACAGTAATGGACAAGAAAATTGAAACAGAGAGAAAAAAGTTTTCACCCCATCGGCCAATTGAAGAAGTAGTTAAAATACTTAAAGCAAAGAAAGGTGAAGAAGTTAGTACAACAAGTACCTTCGATTTTAATGTAAATGATTCAAAAGATGAAGCGCCCAAAGCCATAGTTAGTAAGTCATATAAAATGGTTGCTCGAAAATCAAGTGTAACGGGCATACCATTCAGTCCCATAAAATTTGCGGAGCAAGAACCAACATTTGGTCTTAGTGAACTACCAGCGACTAAATCGAATTCATCTCCCAAAAAATCCCAAACAAAAACAAAAAAGAAAAACAAATGCAGTTCTTCAGATGAAGAATTTGAATGTTCCAAATTTTCTCTAAACACAAAGTCTTTCCAGTATTCATCGTCTGACGAAATGGATAATAACGAGTCCAACGATGAAACTAAAGAGTCTTCCGAATCTGATGCTTCCGTAGTCAAAAAGCTTAAAAATAAGAGGTATAAAAAGATAACAGATAGCGCAAAGAAACCAAAGTCTAGAGAACTAAAAGAACTGTCAAAAGACTCACTAGTTGATTTAAAAGATGATATACTTGGAAATAAAAAGAAAGAAAAACGATCACATCACCGGCCACTTCATAAATATTGGAAGGGTCCAAAAAAGCAAAGAATGGCACTTTTAAATGCAAAGCTTGTTATGCAAAACTTACTTGCTAATGAGTTTCAAACAAATACTGATTTAGGTCTGATGAAGACCGTTCCGCACCCTATGCCAAGTACATCAAAACGAGCGTCACCCACTAAAAAGAATGAAATTAAGACTAAAGAATCAGAAAAACATGAGACAACATCTGAATCTGAATATGAAAATACGACGGAAAAGAAACAAGAAACTTCAGAAAGTTCTGATGATGATCCTCCGCAGCGAACGCTGCGTGGAGTACCGGGGATTCGAAGCGCGGGTAAATATTGGGATCCTAAATCTTGTTCTTCATCCAGTGAAGACAGTGAACACGAAACAAAAAAGAAACCCAAGACTATAACGGAAAAGAAAAAGTCTCCAAAATCATCATCAGGAATATCTGATTCTGATAAACCTCCAGCCAAAGTAAAAAAAACTGTTGTCAAGAAAAAACGTAATAGGAACGAAGTAAACATGGACTTTAAAGACATGGTTGTTCAAAAACGCATGGCAAGTCTAAACGCCTCTGCAATGATAGAGCTCAATTACGAAAAACGCTCTCCTAAATCAAATAAAGAAGAAACAACTACTGATTCCGGCAGCGACGAGTCTTTTTCTCAGAAGCCAAAAAACGGGGTAGGTTCCGGCGTCAAGTCGGAATCAAAAAACGAAGAGCCAAAGCAGGAACCTGAGAGTGACGAAGCTACTGGGACTGATTCTAAGCAAAAAGTTGAAGTGATAGTGAACCAAGACACTGATGTGACTATAACAGGAGTGTATGCAACCCACCACCACCACAATGAGGGTTACTGCACTGTGTCCGGGATGCACCAGTACCGCATCTCTTCCACAAGTCACACGCAGACGACGGCTACCGCAAACTGCGAAAAGGTAACTTAACTATTCAACTAACTAATTCAATAAAGCAGGTGATTTGTAAATCCGAGCACATATCAATTACGCGGAGAAATAGGACTGTTATCGGGTTTAAACTCGGCGAATTGAAACGCGTATTTCCCGTGCCTTATATAATTAAGACGGCAAAGTACCCTCTGGCGCTTCGACTCTCATTAATACCAAGTAATGAAGTAAGTTCCATGTAAACACGCCGCGAGACTTTATCCTCGATCGCTTCACCTCACGATAGTTGTCAAAGAAAAGTAAACCTTTTTAATTGAAGCAGATGGTGAGTTTTGACGTGAAGCTTATCTTGTTACGGGTGTGAACGATTTACGCGTGAAAGGAGCAACCGTGTTACCCTTGACGGAGATTAGAACATCAGACAGTTTAAACCTTATTAATGCTGAACTGGGAGGGGATTCTAATAGATTAACTTTATATAGCTTGGATTTGGTTACTTACCCGTAATCTTCAGAAACAGTAGTTCTCTGATCCTTTGGGCCGAAGAGAGTGGGGCGAACACTGAACACCTTCTTGAAACGTTTACGTTTTGGCACAACACCGCGTTTATAACGTATTGTTACCAAAACAAATGAAAGATAAAATCTTGCGAGTTCAGGTGTAACAAAACTGTAGTTAGCGAGAAGTTTTATGAGATCAAACTGTAAAATATTATTCAAAGAATACAGATTTTCCTCCTGGAACGGAAGTAAAGATACCAACTTGCAAATTGACTCTCATATTTTATTCTGCTTGTAAGAACTTTGTCTGAACACCTTAGAGTTTTAGCTTTTCGCTTTATAGTGTGTGAGAGTGCGCACTGGGCAAATTTTCCACGAAAATTTTAGAAAAAATATCCTACTGATATCGAAATTTTTTGGGACATTATTAAATACCTCATAGTTTATTTGCAAACAGATCGTCTTTAATAAAAGCGGGAACCATAATGTATGACTAAAACACTTCGTATAGCTAGCCTAGCTTCTGCCCCCGCATGCGTTTGCGTTTTCCTGGAAAAATAGCCTAAGTAAATTTTACTCAGGTCATACATCAATCCAAACCTTCGCAATACTATTTTTGTTATTTATTATTGTATTTACTTGTTATTGACGACCTCGATGGATATTGGGTAAAGGTCCGCCGCAGACGTAGGTGGTTGCGGGTTCGATTCCCACCTCGGGATAAATGTTCAATAATTTTGATCCGAATGTTTTGGGTATGACCCACGTAATGTCCCATATAATAAAAATAGCCATTTATCTATATCATGTATTGTATTCAGTATATCAGTCATCCAGTATCTATAACCTGAACTCGCAAGATTTTATCTTTCATTTATTTATATATAACACAAGCTTAGCTTAGCTTGGGGCTAAGATGATGCTGTGTGATGCTTGTCCAACATTATTTATTTATATGACGGGAACCTTCGCCGGGCAAGCATTATGACATGTGATTCTGGCATTTGGATTAGCTTGTTCAAGTGAACGTCTTCTTATGACAAAAATGTAATTGTCTTGCATAATACGGTATATGCATATTTTTTTTTAATTATTTATGTGACTAAAGAATAAAAAACTGCACTCAGTTTCTTTTTAAAATTGTAAACTTATTATTTAATCTAAGGAATTCGAAGTCGGTTCTTATTTTGGTTTTTGCAAAACATCAAATTCAAATATAGCTTAGAACGCTCGTAGGCGCTTTTAAAAACGTGTAATTTGTTCTCGCTGTTAAGTCTACAATATTGTCTCATAACCACAAAGCAGTTAGTTTACAAAGCCAGAACGCAACACACTTTCACCGGTTTGTTAGAAAGAGAAAATGCCAGCCAATTTTATTGTTCATTAATCAATGTTGGTTTACTCTTTAAGGTGGAAAATATCTTGCTGTTCAAGATTTTATGACGTTCTCATGGATTCCCAACTATTTATGACTAGAGTTTAGTATTTCCACGTAAAAGTTATTTAACGGGGAAGATGATAAAGAACATAGGATAGACATAGAATTTCAAGTCTATAGGAGCGGGATAGAGCATACGGTTTTAGAACAAAAATCTAGTTTTTGCTTATTTACAAGAAAACTACACAACTTATGAAGGTGATGGTTCAAGGAACCAAATACTTAGTAATAACTTGCGATTAAAAATATAAATAATTTCAAAAGACTGCATGACTCCTGATATTTCGACTAAAAAATGTGCAAAACGGTGCACTTTCAAGATTTTTTATCGTATTTTTTTTCTTATACGTTTTTTCACCTTGAAGGAACCAAAGATTTATTGTTAATTATTTACCATTGCAATTTATTTACTACTGAAATCCCGTGAGTACTAAGTTCTAGGCCTAGTTTGACAAGCAAACCCGACAGTTTCGCCTCTTAACCCTTGAATTAATAATCGAATTACTGAGGAAGTCTGGTGTTGGCTTTGACGTGTTAATTGTTTCTACTCAATATACAGCTAGTTATATCAACACCCAATCACTAGAAACTATTTCTTTGTGGGTGTTCTAAACGAGAACAAAATAAGTGCTCTAAATGGAGTGCTTTTAGAATTGGTGCTCTAATTGGGAATACTTCAAATGACTCTACCGTTTCTGTACCATTTGAAATTAAATTCACACAGAAATTTAAGTAATAGTTAGTCACTATAGAAATATTATAAGATAGATGAGGTAGACCGGGTTCGTCCCACTCGCCTTGGCACAAAGTAATCCGAACTTGGAAATTCAAATTATATGCTCAAATCTTTCCGTGTTCGTCCCATTAACGTACACCATAAATAATATTCGACACTGAGTGTGCCAAGTAATGGCGGCAGAGACCCGCCAGTTGTGTATTTCCGGCTGAATTTATTTATTTAGTTCCACTGACGAAAGTGGCACGGCGGGCGAAGGTCCGCCTGCAAGGCAGGAGGTTGCGGGTTCGATTCCCACCTCAGGACAAATGCTTGTACGGTCTGCAGATATTTGTTTCAGGTCTTTTGGATGTTTTCATGCTTAATAAAAATATCTATCTATGTAATGTATTAAGGTACCTATAGCACATACTCGAACCCATAACACAAGCTCTGCTTAGCTTGCGGCTAGCTAATAAAGTGTGAATTGTCCAGCATTAATTATTTTAATTTCCGTTTTGAATAATTGTTATAATTCGTGTCTCTTATCTATGGTTGTCATAACAGGAGGGTTGCGCCCGCGACGAAGCTCGCTACACGCCCCTCTCCGCGCTGTCGTCCATGCAGCCGCCCGCCGAGCATGCGCATACACACCCTCCACATCCTTCAGGTAAGAATCTAATAATATACTTTTACCAAGGAGCTAAACCACCGCATTATATTTAAGGTTGTAATAGGATGACAAGACTGAGTTCTAAAAAAGTAAAAAATTACCGAAATAATGATGTATTTCTTTAGACGATCTCTGTGGCGCGGTGGGCGAAGATCCGCCTGCGACGCAGGAGGTTGCGGGTTCGATTCCCGCCACAAAGGACAAACATTTGTACGATCTGCAGGTTCTGGATTGTTCCGGGTGTTCTGATCGTTTTCTATGTATAATAAAAATATCTATCTATGAAATGTATTGTTACGTATATCAGTTATCAGTACCCATAACACAAGCTCTGCTTAGCTTGGGGCTAAATAATGCTGTGTGAATTGTCCTGCATTATTTATTTATTTTGTTTAATAAATAAATTTATTCTTTATTATTTATCATTATTTATTTATTTTGTTTAATAAATAAATAAGTAAATAATGGGTTATTTTGGCTCGAGGGAAAACCTCTACTTTTCACTGTGATGGCGAGAAAATAAAGCAATCAAAACTTACCTTTACATTGCACACTGTTTTAACATCTTTAATTTACGAATTTATTGCAAGTCTTTTAATATATTTCACAGGATTTTGACCGCAACAGATTAATTATTTCTTGACCTTCCGTTTCATTTACATAACACACGTTCACTTTGTAGTAAACAAAACTTTCTGTAATTTCGCGCTACTACAAACTTTTTTTGTGTCTTTATTACGCGCAAAACATAGTTCCTACATAGTTAGTTACTTTGTAGGTACGCACGCGCAACACACAGTTTCTACATAGGTAGTTACTTTGTAGGTACGCATTCTACTACGGAGGAACAATCACCCTTATAAACATCCAACAATCAGTCCCATTAACAAAGATCAACCAACAATCAGTCCAAATGCAAATTTAATGATTGTCTTTGTAAATGGAATAAAAAAAAAAACAAGTCTTGTTTCTTGTAACGGCTGATGATTTCAGGCAAAAACTAAACCGCTAAAATACTTTTAATTCCAAGGGCGTATACTCAAGTGTTACGGCCGCTAAGCCATGCATTAAGGCTGGTCTTTCCAAAAAGAACAACATTTTCATAATTTTTGAGATCCTACTGTTTAAATACCAAATTTAGACTCCTACACTTAATATTCCTTGTTTTTTGCATACACGTTCTTCTCTGTACCGCTCCTATGAACGCGAAATCCTATGCCTATCCTTTTCACACGGCCTGGGAAGAGGCCCCTTAATGGCACACTTTCAACAGACCTCAGGGTTCTTGTGATCTCGACCAGATCATGTGTAAAATAGTGCACTGACATGATTTATTTTATCGTATTTTTTTTTCATTCTTGTTTTCATATTCAAGAAATCAAAGAAAATATGTTGATTTTCATTTGATTTCAGTTTTTTACTAAGGGAATCCCGTGAGTACTGCGGTCTAGGACTTGTTTGACAACCAAATCCGTTATTCGTTATCGATTCTCGATATTGGAACGAAAAAGAACAGGGTTTTTATTGCGTTCTAGTGAGAAAAAAAGTGATTATAAAGTTAAGTATGTATAAGATAATCAGGCAAGTATCAAACGTAGTGTAGGACGCTCTCTGACCAGGTGGGATGACGATTTGCGAAAAACTGCATGCAGATGCTGAATGCGGCAAGCTGAAGATAGACCGCTATGGCGTTCATTAACGGAGGCATAAGTCCAGCCGTGGACTAATATAGGCTGATGATGATGATGATGATATGATAATCGAACCTACAAAATAACATATAGGGTTGATAAATTAAATGTGGTTAAATAATATACAAATCGGGTATTGCTATTAAACAACTCCTAGAAATCTCGAATTAATTACCCTTATTTTGAGTTTATGTTAATTTCACGTATTCTAAAAACATTCACACGAAATAAGTGGTCTCATAATAAGCCAACTTAATTACTGTAAGTGATTGTTCCTTTATTGCGTCTGTCATGACCACAACTTCTGATAATTAGTTACAAGGTCTTGAGGCCAGAATCTACAAAAGTTCCTATACCGTTACAGCTTTTTTCAGTCTTTTGTTTATTTATTAGGGTTACTTTACAGGGGTAAAAAGTACTCGTAGCATACTAGTATGTCCATCCACAGGGTACTACTACTTACTATACTTACTACTTACTATCTACCTGCCTGGCAAATTTCATTGAGAGCCCTTCAGCAGTTTCTTTTAACTAGAAAAAAGGTAACAGACAAACAGAAGAATAATTGTTTAGTCTATTGTCAGTCAAGAAAAGAATGGGTGTTAACGGGGTCTTTTAAGATACTAATATTAAAAATTTAAATGTAATCATTACATTTTTGTACCTCAACCTCAACAGCATATAAAGGTCCACTGCTGGACGCAGGCCTCCCTCTGATTTACTTATCTCATGGAGGGTAATGTCCGTAATCCCCACTCTGAGCATGCGTTTTGGGGATCGCAGTTCGGTAGTAGTATCTATTCTGCCAGAGGCGCTGCTGTCCGCCTCCGGTGTACGTCCCTTAGTCGCCTCTTAGTACACCCACGGAAAGAGTTGGGTTGGTCCAAATTCTAAGCCTTCACCACATTATATAAGTTTACTAGATGACCTCGTTAACGCCCATTTTTTTCTTTTTAACCACCCCTGTATTTATTTATTTATTTATTTATAGGAAAACCAGAAGCTTAATATAACAGAATAATAAGAATAAATATATCCTAGAAAGCTTAAATTAAGGTTTTCACGACTAAAAAACAGTGTAGTAACAATCAATAGAGCTATGAACATAATCAAAATAAAAAAACAATAAAGGGTAATTAACATAAATCTAACCGAAGGTAACAAGTTAACATTGTGTATGTATATATGTCACACTACATTTGATGCAACTATGTATTTCCTCACCAAAAAATTCACCGCTCAGCCGCCGCCTGGCCGAAGAAACACTGGTGCAAAATAAGTCAAGGTCGAATAGCCTACATAGGGTATTAAAGTATTACAACAAGCAAAACCCATAATAAAAAAACAAATCGATCAAGCTGATTTTAAGTTTTAGCGTGACTTACGAACAGCAATGGTTTATTTTTATATACAGACTAAGGAGATTATTTAGTTCGGATATTAAAAAAAAGTAAATCTGTCTTAGCAATAATAAAAATGTGTGATTGAGTAGTAAATGAAATACAATGTCACTCGAAATGTTAAGAAAAAATATTAAACTTAACAGTTATATGTGTCGACCTCAGTGGCGCAGCGGGCGAGAGTCTGCTTGCGACGCAAGTGGTTGCGGGTTCGATCCCCGCCTCGGAACAAATTTGTGTACGATCTGCAGAAATTTGTTCCGTTGGTCTGGGTGTTTTGTATGTATAATAAAAAATATCTATCTATGTAATGTATAATATTACGTATATCAGTTATCTAGTACCCATAACACAAGCTCTGCTTACCTTGGGGCTAGATAATGCTGTGTGAATTGTCCAGCATTATTTATAAAAAAAAAAAATATACAATTAAAGGTAAAGCTAACATAGACTACTCGATTTCGACTAAAACCCGCGCCCCCCCCTTCCGAAATCTTTAATTTTGGGGAACTTATTTCATGTCTTAGAGATACCCAGAGTGCGGGGTAAGCTTTATAATAAAAAGTTACTATTTTTAGGTAGAGGTAAGAAATTTCTTTCAACCAAATTACCTGCCCGATGTAGTCGAAAGCTTCCTTAGTTTCCCATTTCCGTAACATAGTAAATATGTTACAAGATCCGAAAATCTTTTCCCTAACGAAAAGATAAATTACAGCGGTAAATGAGGAAAATATCTACGTGTATTACGTAATCTTCAACGAAAGAGGATCCAATCATAACCATCAAAGAGAGGTTTTCAATGAATTTATTTCGTAACACTTGTATCAAAGTCGTTTTTGGTAAGATAATTTAAAAACGTCTTTGAACGTGTTAAAGAATAATTCGGATTGAGCAGAATTCAGCCCTTCGGCCGCGTACGAAACTGGAGCTTCGTAACCAGTTGCGATTAAAAACTTTTTTTTACTTGTACGATACCAGTTGCGATTAAATACTTTTTTGTACTCAGCATTTATTTTATCTTAATTTTTGTATCGATTCTTACCTACTGAAAAACCTGACGATTGTCTACCAAAGGGTGGCTTTTATTTTGGGTAACGAATTAGCATTGCTATTCAAAGTATTCAACGTGGCAATGTTGCCAGCATTCTAGGCACTCTCCCGTCTTCAATCAATCAATCAAATCAATTATTCGCTTAGAATATGGGTAGGATTTAATTATACATTTGGTCGTCAAATCGACGACCGATGTGGCGCGGTGGGCGAAGGTCTGCCTGCGACGCAGAAGGTTGCGGGTTCGATTCCCGCCCGAGGCGCAATCGAACCCGCAACCTTGCACCAAATATGTGTAAGATCTGCAGACATTTGTTCAGGGTGTTCTGGTCGTTTTCTATATATAATAAAAAAATAAAAAATATCTATCTATGCATTGTATTATATTATGTATACCAGTTATCTAGTACCCATAACACAAGCTCTGCTTAGCTTGGGGCTAGATAATGCTGTGTGAATTGTCCAGCATTATTTATTTATTTTATTTAAATACAATGTTTCACCATATTCTACTTTTTAGGCGTACGATTGTAAATAGAATTAAACATAGAACTTCTGGTACTGTGTTAGGTTTTTAGGCAATAGATATGTGTAATAAAATAAGTAATCGCTCAGGATAGTGAATAAAATTTGTATGGGATTATCTATAAAATAGAGAAATAACTATCAAAATCGATTTTATTTTTAACGACTACAGATAAAAAAGTAAAAAGGTATATAAAAAGTGCCTCTGAATTATTTACGAAATTATTTCAGGCGTGCAAATAAATCAAACTAATAATGACAGCGGTATCTTATCCGGAAAGCGTTTACCCAACTCGGGAGGCTGAGCGCATTACGTCTTTCGTAAATCTATTAGCTCGTTCGTGAAAATGTATTGGATGTTTCTGAAAGGTAAAGAGTTAAATGTAGCGTTGATAAGAATGTATTGAAGACTAACTTTTTCGTACGTATTTTTTTATAATATTATCTAAGTTAGGCTATAGTTTAAGTTAGGCTATATTTCACTGCCTAAACTAAATAGAATAAAACTATAACAGAGGCATTAAAAAAAGCATATAATAGGTATGACAAACTGTGCGATGGATTTTTAAAATTTCCTTTGTTAAATTGAATACTAAGATAAAGTGGTGGCGGCGCTAGTTTGGGTGGGGTATGCGCCTTAAGTCCCGATTTGTTAGTCGTGTTGCCTGCAACAGCCAGTAGGTAGTGTTTGCTTACAAAACATCAATAGAAAAGTTCTACCTATCTTCACTGTTCTCTTATCTCTTCTCTTACCTTTAATTTTAACCTATATTAATCTTTTATTCAAAAATAAGAATCCAATACCACTAACAAAATATGATCTATGAATCAAACTAATCACATTTCCCACAAATTTTAGAAATACGAAAGTTTGGATTTTTGTTCCTTCTCCTTCCTTTAAGCCAAAACTACTGAACAAATCGGGCTAAAATTTCGGATACATATAGTTTTAGACCCAGAATAAAATATCACACTAATATTTTAAACGCGAAAGTTTGGATGAATGTTTGTTACCTCTTCTAGCCAATACTACTGAACGGATTGGGCTGAAATTTAGCATACAGGTAGTTCCAGGACCGGAATAAAACATAGACTTGAATTATTATCCCATAAAGCTGTTCCTTAGGGGAGGCCTATGTCCAGCAGTGGACTAATATAATTATAATAATAAATAATGCTGGACAATTCACACAGCATTATCTAGCCCCAAGCTAAGCAGAGCTTATGTTATGTTATTATATATAATATGGGCCGATGATGTTGATGAAAGCAGTTCCCATGGGACAGAAATTATCTAAAAACTTTTCCAAAGAACCAACGTTGTTTAATGTCACACAAATAAAAAACAAGATTCGCCAAGTGCGAGTGTAACTCGCACGCCGAGGGTTTCAAACATTTGCCAATTATTTGGACAATCAATTTTCTGAAATATTTTAAAAAGTATGAAACTTAAAGAAATTTCAAAAAGTGTTTTAAAAAGGCCGAAACGATACCTTTCATTTGATACCCCACATGGGTAGGTACCCCTTTTTGAAAAAAAATCCCCTTTTTTGACCATTTTTCAAAAACTATTATTATTACAGACTTCTCTATATTTTTCCTGTAAAATATAGATTGATATCTACAAACGCCTAATACATTGTACATGGATCGGTCATCAATCTTCGGAGCTAGGGGGGGGGGGGGGGGGGGGGGGGAATGGTCAATTTTTCGTCTTTTTTTGAAATATTTCAAAAAGTATGAAACTTACAGAAATTTCAAAAAGTGTTTTGAAATGGTCAAAACGATACCTTTCATTTGATACCCCATTTGCCTTTCTAGGTCTCTTTTGCAATTTCAACACCAAAATTTGTACTGAAAATATTCATTTTCATTTTTCATTTATTTATATATTTTTTTCTTGAAATCAGTAATGGCGCACGAAATGTATCATTATTTTAAATTTCAAGTTAATAGCTGCAGTAGTTACTGAGATATTCAAGAAAGAGCGGGGACGGACAGAGCGAGACCATAAGGGTTTCAAAACCGATGTTTGAAACCCTAAAAAGCAAATACGAACAGAGGTCGAATGTCTGAATTGTATAATTTCTAACTGTTTTGATATCACTCGGTCAATGTTCGCTGGCCTCGCGGTCTGCCCCCGTTACGACTAAGTAGGTAGATATAATACGATAATAGGAGTGACTCTTATTTTTATCAAAAAACAAGCTTCTGAGTTGTGTTATCGAGATGTAAACTACTTTTAAACCGCTATAGGTACTAATATATTTATAGTATAGTTTTTTTATCACTGAAAATCTTTATTAGGAAATAAAATTAGAATCAAATAATAGAATTCAATTAAAACTAGTATTTACAATTCAAATGATTGAGCTAACTGCAGACTGTGAAAACAATCTACAGAGAGCTCAACTGATCCATATCAATACCAGTCGGAGGCGTGCCCAAGACACTGGCTGCATTGCCCCGCGCTGTATGGCAATGTTGATGCGCTGTGCCATAGAACTGGCGTCTTGGGCACGCTTCCGACTGGTATTAACATGGACCAGTTGATCTCTCTGTAGATTGTTTTCACAGTGTGCAGTTGGCTCAACTGCTGTAATTGTAAAATACAGTTTTAATTTAATTCTACTATTTGATTGTAATTTATTTTTGTTAATCGATACTTATGTTGACTTTTGTAATGAGAAGTTAAACAAAAACGCTGTAAAGTCGTCGCTTTTATATATTTTTGAACATATATGTCGACGTAATTTAAATCGTTTTCATTATTACAGGTTATTTTATTGTTATTGAGAAAATTTGTACGCAAAACAAATAATTAATGCTCGCTGTAGCATTCATGCGGTTACAATGGCTTTTAAAATACCTACCTAATAAAATAACAAAGAGTTCAAGCTTTATTCTTTTTCATTTTCAATAGTTTAATTTAGCTTGTACCTGTTGTTGTCTATACTAATATTATAAAGAAGAAAGGTTTGTTTGTTTGTTTGAATAGGCTTCGTAACTACTGGACCGATTTGAAAAATTCTTTCATCAATCCTACATTATCCCTATGAACATAGGCTATAGAATATTATATACCCGTGCGAAGCCGGGGCGGACCGCTAGATGTTTATAAAATGACTAAACCGATTTTAAATACCTATGCTTTTATTGTATCGCTGTTGTGCAAAAGTAATTTCTTAAAAGGAAAAGTCTGCAGTTAGCTCAACTGTTTCAATTGTAAATACTACCTAGTTCTTATTTATTTCTATTATTTAATTGTGATTTTCTTTTTAATAAAATTTCTTTATCCTTTACTTAACTCGACGTAAAGGCTGTGTACAATGGGACCCTTGGCGTGACTGCGTGAGGTTAACTGATATGAGAGTTATTTTTACTCGGAGTTCCTCTGAAGGATATGATTCGTAACGGATACATTCTATAGAGAACCCTAGTTATCGACACCACTCCACACCTACCTAAATTATAAATTGTATTTTCTTGTAAATCAGCGAATATTATTGTTGACTTTATCGCTTTATAGCTCGACTACACGCTCCGTCTTGCTTGCACAGTTGAGTTTGTGCAGTTATGACTGTGAAAACTATGAACAGGGTACCTACAGTAGCCACACGTTCAGTAAGCTCGAGCAAGATGGACTGCACAAGGACTGAACTATCTGTACTGAGAGGTTATAATAATGTTTTTATGTCTCTATTTTCGCTGTCACGATGATTTCTGATCGTTTTATTGTTTGCTGATTAAATAAGAATCATACAAAAAAGCGTCGCGTCGTAAACACTTTGCCGGACTGAAGCGCGGCTTGGATATCTGCCCACAGGTTTAAGTGAACACGTGCAAACTAAATTTGCGCCAAATTGTATAATTTTCAGCATGTTACCGATTACACAAGCCGCGCTTCCTGGATACCGTATTTTTTTTATAAACTATGGACAATATATTATTTCTATTTCGCAAAAAATTAATGAGATCAGATCAAGAAAAATCTAAAATAAAAATCACAAATATTGACATCTTTAGTCACAGCATAGATGTTTAGCGCCGGGCAGATAATTTCTGATTTTCAGTACAAAGCCTAACTCAGAAACTATTAGCGATAAACCCATGAATTTGTATGTTTTTCTGGGTCGTAATGAACCCAGTCTTCCGTTTTTGCCTTGACGTTGAGTTTTGGGACACACTGTATACGGTCTGCCGCTGATCCGCTGCAATCATCAGAGATTCTAGAAATATCGGAGAGCGGAATTTTCGGCTAAATTCACCCGGAGCAGTTGACGGTGGCTGCAAGTCGTTGAAATCAAGCAGTTTCATATAAAAATCGAACAGTAAAAATCGAAAGACTTCTCTTTGATAAAATATTCGAAGTAGAAGCTAAGTTTGTTGGTAAGAATAAAGTCTAAGTCAAACTTTACAAGTTTGTTCTACAACCCGGTAAGAAGCGAACAGTATTTTGCACTATTAACGGTGTATTCGAACTTTCCTTGTAGTTGGATCGTCTTTAAAGAAATTAAGATGAACGAGGGAACTTTTTGAACCTTATTACTTAGGCAAAATGAGTTTTCCTTGGTGCACAAATCTTGTTATTCAAAGTTTATTAAAACTAATCGAAACTTCTTTTATTATCATGCTCTAAACTGACACGATTCCACTTCATAAGACGGATGATAGTCAAGTTCAGCAATAAAATATTAATATATAATAAATTATCCTGGAAAAATTACACAGCATTATATAAATTAACAAAAAAAAAACGATACTTTCATAGTTTCGAAAAACAAAAACGACTTCTAATACCTTAGTTGAAACTGTTTCTTGTTTGAAACTGTTCCTTATGTTTTTGTGGATAAATACTAATCCCTAGGGAATATTTTTTTAATACGACCATCCATATTGGCATCACTTCTATACAATTGCATAAGAACCATCCAAATCTTTTACTTTCTCCTTTTTCCAAAGTCAGCAAATAAAAAAGCAATATGGGCGAGACCAGACTAGTAGGCTAACTTTTTATTCTAATATAAAAATCTTGAGCTTCGCTTGAGCTTTTTTGGGCATAGAGTGATAGAATAACCTCTTACAGTAAATTCCGGATTTGGTTTATTAAGAAGTTCTGAAATACTGATTCTTAAGAAACCAAGGCATTTACTAAAATGCCTTATCACTTTTAAGAGGAAAAGCACATGAGAGATCGTCAACGAAAATTTAATAATGTCCTAAAAAAATCGATTTTGGCAGGATTAAAAAAGTTTCCAAAAAAAAAAAAAAGCCAAATGAGAGACATTTCATCACATCATCACGCTTACAACTGGCGTACAATCAAACTCCTAAACCAAAGTTGATACAATGCACCACTATGACTATGACGCTGACTGTACTACCTATAACAATATTTTTTACTGTGTTATCGTCTAGTGTCGTTATGACGCTGACTGTACTACCTATAACACCAATAGTTACTGTATTATGGTCTAGTGTCGTTATGACGCTGACTGTACTACCTATAACACCAATAGTTAGGTACTGTATTATGGTCTAGTGTCGTTATGACGCTGACTGTACTACCTATAACATCAATAGTTACTGTATTATGGTCTAGTGTCGTTATGACGCTGACTGTACTACCTATAACATCAATAGTTACTGTATTATGGTCTAGTGTCGTTATGACGCTGACTGTACTACCTATAACACCAATAGTTACTGTATTATGGCCTAGTGTCGTTATGACGCTGACTGTACTACCTATAACACCAATAGTTACTGTATTATGGCCTAGTGTCGTTATGACGCTGACTGTACTACCTATAAGACCAATATCTACTGTATTATGAAACAGTGTCGTTACGACACTGACTGTACTACCTATAAGATTTGTTTGCAGATCTTCAGGGTCTGATCTTGGCACGAGTCCAAGATTCCCCTTTCTATACCAACCGAGGATATTAAATAGTGACCACTTATCTTATGCCAAGTCTTCACAACATCGGAAGCAATCGCTTGTTTTACTAACACCACTTACAGTTTCCGAGGTAAAACCGTTTAAATTTATGATATGACATTAAGTGCCATTTTGATATATGCTGTCATTTCTGATTGTAGCTGTATTTTTTCCGTAAAGTTACTAGCGTTTGTGATGATTACTGTCACATATGTCTCGCGCGAGACGTTGGGAATAACTTCGAACCATCGACGAATACACTGTTTAATAGAAAAGTAAAAATTAAAGTCATAAAATCAGAAAGCTTCAAATTATTTGCTTCAACAAATAGCAGCCTACCTACGTCTTGATTTGGTCATGATTTGGATAAGTTGGCTACCTCTAGAAGTTGACTGATAGTGTAGTAGATATACGTTGCTTTGTTTATAAAATATTATGTAAACTAAAGTTACATAGGAGGTTATGTTTCAAGTTATCGACGACCTCAGTGGCGCAGCGGGCGAGAGTCTGCCTGCGACGCAAGAGGTTGCGGGTTCGATCCCCGCCTCGGAACAAATTTGTGTACGATCTGCAGAAATTTGTTCCGTTGGTCTGGGTGTTTTCTATGTATAATAAAAAATATCTATCTATGTAATGTATAATATTACGTATATCAGTTATCTAGTACCCATAACACAAGCTCTGCTTACCTTGGGGCTAGATAATGCTGTGTGAATTGTCCTGCATTATATAAGTTATGGATGTTATGACAATTTTACTACCTAAAATATTTAAACGTTATGTACGCAACCTAATATACCTATGTATAGACTTTCTTCGAGGTAACAGATATTACTTTTTATTTTCTAATTCGTTAATGTGCACGAGGCCTAAGCAGGCCCGGTATCCAGACGCAAGATCAGCGATATCTAAGCTATTTGATATTCAATTTAATTTTCTACGTTAATAAAATCTGATAAATGTAATCGTTTGCGGGATTTTCAAGCTGTAAGCTGCAGACAGATGTATAGATTTCTTATACATAAGTTCACAAATTAACTACAGTTGATGGTTATTAGGTGACGTCACAAACCGTATTTTACCGCCGATATTCAAACGTATCGCAACTCAGATTTTAGCATTTCTAAAGTGACCAAATTTCATCAAAATTTTCATTGAAAACTGTCAAAAAAATTCTGCCTACTTGGGACGGCCTAATTGTAAGTTGCGTTTGAATATTCGGAAGTCAATTTACCGAACGAGAATCTTTGTTTTGCGTGACGCGTCATCATCCCGATCATCCCGAGTCATCCCGTGACCACGGCAGTGTGTGGCTATGTGCGGTCACGACCAGTGCAGTGAGTAAACCTTTCGAAACGTCGGGAAAAAATAGGTAAATAAACGCGATAAATACCCGTTAAATAGTATTTAAAATCATCCCGATGTCATTTTTACGATAGCTGGCCTATCATCTTATCAATAAAGCTTTTCAAACTATCATTTTGTGCATCAGTTATGCTGCAAAAAGATTTGCGGAATTGTAGAAAAATCTTGACTCAAAATGAAACCTTTTCAAGTTTTTTCGCCATTTTTGTAACAGTGTTGTCTAAGTCCTTAAAAGTTCGTAGTTAAAATCATTATATTTAGGGTTACGTACCTTAAAAGGAAAAGGAACACTTTAAGGATGACTTTGTTGTCCGTCTGTGCTTCTGTCCGTTTGTCAACCCCCTTTTTTCAGATTGTGGTTAAAATTCACATCCTATAGGTAATTAGCTCCAAGAGGTTACACCTCTTGGAGCTGCGATATAAATCAAACTTCTAAGTCAATGCAATCAAAAGTTATAGCCGGTTATGCCCGATATTTTTGATATTTCCAAGGGAATCACATGTACACAAACCTATTATGGGTACTTCCCGTTGACTCAGAATCATGAAAATTGGCAAAAAGTAAGGTTTTATATCACAAGTAAAGGAAAAACTGTTTTTTATTCCTTACGTAATTGTCACCAAATCAGAACTTTTTTGTGAATTGTGCGTCTGGGTCGGTTTCTTTGGTTGGTTAGTACAAGTTTGTACGGTTGTACGGAACCCTTGATGCGCAAGTCCAACTTGCACTTGACGTTTTATTTTTTAAATCATGATACCTACTCATTTACAGCGCGATATCAAAACTCAAATCATTGTAAACATTCCCTTGACCCTACGACCCGCTTTACAAACTCGAAACAGGGGTTTTCCACTTGGGTATAACAGACGCACTGCTATTTTAATTCAGTCAAAACAATCTAATTTAACCGACATAATAATCTAGTCTTCGTAAATTTTATCCACGGAAATTTTATTTTTCAGCTAAATTTTTCTAAGCCACAATTCAATCCGTAAACTTGAGTCGGAAAAGTTTCTTCAAATTGAGGTTTAAATTACGTCCACCTTGAATTTATTTTAATTTTCATCTCGGAATAATTCCAATTTGCGCGCAGAGCATTTAATTTTCATAGCTTAACGGAATCCTGTTACGTTGGAACACGATTAGTGCTTAAGCGACCGTAGCCTATTTGTATCTTAAGAAAAAGCTGACGGATACAGAGATTGAACGGTAGGGTTGACACGAATCTCGATAATATTAATCCAAAAAGCGATACTCCTAGACTCGGTGCGTATCGTCAGGAAGCTCCTCTCTCTGCAACCCTAGTCACCGGCCGCTGGAGCCTAGAGAGCGTTTTAATATATTTTATACGTTATATATACTTAATTGTTTTTCCTATAGTAAAAATGAATTTATAACAAGATTTTAAACAAATGAAGTGCATTACAAAAATAGTGATGATGGACTATCCATACCTACAGCATAATAAATAAGCATCATCTAGCCCAAACAATCAACACAACTAAATTCATCCCCGAGTTCATTTGATGATAGAAACGAGACGTGATAGAGGCGCTGTACCAAAAATTAAGGGGAAAAGAGACGTGATGATCATGTCTACTCGTCAAATGGACTTGGGAGACTCAGCTTCCTCACCTCACCTCAACAGCTTTTAATGGTCCACTGCTGGATGCACGGATCCCCCTGATTTTTTATGTCAGAGGTAATGCCCATAATCCCCACGCTGGGCATGCGGGTTGGGGATCGCAGTTCGGTGGTAGATCTGCAAAAGGCGCCCGCCCTCCGATGTTTGTCCCTTAGTCGCCTCTTACGACACCCACGGGAAGAGTTGGGGTGGTGCAAATA
The DNA here is from genome assembly GCA_946478455.1 of Eupithecia vulgata. Taxonomy (NCBI): domain Eukaryota; kingdom Metazoa; phylum Arthropoda; class Insecta; order Lepidoptera; family Geometridae; genus Eupithecia; species Eupithecia vulgata. Next base: position 3,634,624 of record OX297874.1, read on the forward strand.
CTAAGCCGGAACCACAAGGCTAATTGACTCAGTTTAGCTCTTGAACTGTATTAACTTTTTGTGGGTAAAATATGCTTACCTAGTATAAAGCGCTAAACTGACCAAACTGTTTATCTTCTTAATTATTGAGCGTGTTTAATTGCAACGCTGGAATTAGAGTGAAACACCATAAGTGTTGACCGGTTTTCACGCTCTCCAAAAACAGCATGTTTCTTTTCTTTGTTTCAAGTTTTTTTGGTATGCAAGAGAACCATCGGTAAAGTAATTTGTCACAAATCTTAAACCATTGTCTATAAACACTTGATAAAATCAATTTTTATTCATTTTTATTTTGAGAGCATTAGGGAAAATGTTGATTTTTCACACAAAATCTCTTATTTTCTCAAAATTAAATGCTGAAAAAGTATTCTTGAATTGAAGTTGGATTCATCATAAGTCTAAAGAAAATGGTTTACAATTTTAGGCAAATTACCTACCTATCTGCTAGTTTTATTTCTTGTTGGACGCATAAAAACCTCCAACAAAAATTAATCTCTTGCTAATCTGCGTCGTACCACCTTGCCACCACCAAGCGACCGGTGTCGAATTCATAACGTTGTTTTGACGATAGGGTTGTCACGTATTTGGCTATCGCAATTCTAGTACACGGTCGGAAATTACGAATTATGGATTTGTGGAAATCAAACTTTTGAGGACTATGGAACTTGTGGTTTCATTTTACAATAATATAATATTTGCTTTTGAAACTCACGGCTTCACGTACAAACTGGTTATAATAGAAACCACAATGTTTCTGTAAGCATTTATTGTTTCACTCATATTTATTGTTTCACTAGCGGTTCCTCCCGGTTTTGCACGGGTATATTCAATAGCCTGTGTTCATCAGGGATAAGGAAGGATTCTAATACCTAGTGATAGAATTTTTCAAATCGGTCCAGTAGTTTCTGGGGCCAATTCAAATAAACAAAAACCTTCCATTTTATAATATTAGTATAGATGTAGATTAACACTGCTACCTATGTAGATAAATAATATTTCTACATAGGCTTACTTACAAGCTCTGCTTAGCTTGGGCCTAGATGATGTTGTGTGGTTTGTCCAGAATTATTTATTTATGACCCCACAGCTGGACGTTGAATCTAGTTTCTTTTTCGTAATGTTAAACACATACACATTATTAATATAGGGAATTTGTCAGTGTGTTCCGAATCGGCCGAAATGTCTGGATTTCAGTGCCCCCTGAATAGTACCTGAAAATTACTTCATTTTTCACTGGGCCCTAAAGCCCAGACCACGCACGCATGGACCTCGCAGATAATTTTAATAAATAAAAAAATTATATTTCATAAAGACACTGTTTTCAACTTCTGCAGATGACGTCACTTTTAATTCTGTAACCTTTGTTTAAGTTTATAAGTAAACATTATATTTGTATAGTTTAATTATCGATGTCTGGGATGGAACCATGTTAACTGTTATTGTTTCAGTTCGAAATGGTTACAACTTCCAAATCATTCTCTAGAATCTGGTATACTGATCGCGCGAGGTTTATAGCTATGTCAAGAAAATAACGTAAAAATTTCGTAAAATAAAAATAAATCACAAGATCGCTTGGCAATATCTAATGCACATGCATTATTTTTTAAAAACTATTTAAGTACCTACCTAATTTTACTAAAACAAAAATATATTTCTCCGGTGATCTGTGACCGAAGTTGAACCCCCCTGAAAGTTTAAGTAAGTTTTTCCTTCATTTTTGTTACACCCTGTATAGGTACACAACCCTATAGATGACTACAGATCTCTGCAATAAACCAGAATAATCGTAAACAAATCGATTCGACAGCGTCGAAACTCGTGCTAACCATAAAAACAGAAAAGAAAACGAAAGCCCGCGAGTTAATCACGAAAATCGAACGCTAATAGCTTCGTATCTCTTCGTACTCGAGTACTTCTATCTTACTTTTTGTCGTATTCGTCTAAATGAATGTGTAGGAATGTAGATCAGGGTTCAGATTTAACTTCATTCAACATTCTAAAACGGAGGTTAGATTTTTTTTTTGTTACGTTACCTAAACTAAATAGAATAAAACTATTACAGAGACATTAAAAAAAAGCTTATGATAGGTATTACAAACTGGAAGATGGATTTTTGAGAATTACTTTGTTAAACGGAATAAAAACATAAAGTAGGTAGCGGCGCTAGTTTGGGTGGGGTATGCGCCTTAAGGCGTTATCGTATTGACGACAGATCGAGTTTTGATCTGTCCGGAGTGAATACATATGCAGCATACCTACCTTATCCGTTCTAAAACGTAATATTAGCACTACCTCAACCTCAACAGCCTATAACGGTCCACTGCTGGACGCAGGCCTCTCCCTGATTTTTTTATATCATGAGGGGTAATCCCAATAATCCCCACGTTGAGCATGCGGGTTGGGGATCGCAGTTCTGTGGTAGATCTATTCTGCAAGAGGCGTTGCTGCCCACCCCCCGATGTGTGTCCCTAAGTCGCCTCTTACGACACCCACGGGAAGAGTTGGGGTGGTGCAAATTCTAAGCCGGCACTACACGGCTACACTTCTACACCAGCCTGTATAACAAACGGTTTATTTTCTTCCTGAAAAGATAATTCGCTTGCACTCATGAGCTTTCTGTTTTTTAAACTTGTCACAAGTATTCAACTTACAACATTAAATAAATAATGCTGGACAATTCACACAGCATTATCTAGCCCCAAGCTAAGCAGAGCTTGTGGTATGGGTACTAGATAACTGATATACATAATATAATACAATACATAGATACATATTTTTTATAATACATAAAATATAGTATATATAAAACGACCAGAACACCCTGAACAAATGTCTGCAGATCGTACACACATTTGTCCCGAGGCGGGAATCGAACCTGCAACCTTCTGCGTCGCAGGCAGACATTCGCCCACCGCGCCACATCGGTCGTCGATATTTGTGGCGAACTTTCTAGAAAGTTTGAAAGGTATTTTGACTATTAGGTACCTATTTGTGACGATATTTCGTTTCGGGTCGGCGATTCTTTTGAAATTGACTAACTTGTCTCGAGTTACGTAAAGAGTTTATATAACTTTATACCTTCTTGTAAAAGGTTTTGGGTCGGAATCTGTAGTAATGTTTTTATGATATAACGGCGGGAAAGAGTTATCGGATACTGTTTTGATTTTTCGGTAAAGCCAAGTAAGCCACCATCATGATATGTAGGTTCTCGTATTAAAAATCATTTTCTTTATTCCATACCACCTTAAAATAAAGATTTCTGTAGTTAGTACTAAATTATAATTATACCAGCCGTGCCTCGCGGTTTTACCCGCGTTAAGAGTGCGCCTAATGCAAAAATCAAGCAAATTGTGTATTTTTAAACCCTTACATCTATGGTAACGAACTTAAATATTCTAATTAAAAAAATACGATAGGTAGGGGAAAAACCCATAGAAGTCGAGTAATCGAATAGAGTTTTGAAAATTAAACTGGTTTCTATACAAAAAATTATACAAAAATCGCTTTAAAAAAACTGTTTTAATTGAAATGCTCTAAAGTATCAGCGACAACACCATATTATTTTTTACGAATTACATAGCCAGACTTCTGTTTTATTTAAGTAATCGTGTAGTTTTTCTATTTAATGCTCAAATTTTGAATCATTAATAGAAAAGAAGCAAAAACTTGATTTTTGCACTGACATTGCTTTACTCTGTCCCGCTCCTATGAACGCGAAATCCTATGTCTATCCTTTTCTCAATTTTTTCTCCTAAACTATCAATAACAAGATTTTTTTATTTTTATTACCATATTTAATAGAAGAATATCCAGGGCACCTGGTCTTTTTTTTTGCAAAAAATTGTCATAATTAAAAGATAATCAGAAAAAACGTGATTTTTAAACGTGTAATCCTTTGCCTTTCATCTTTTTTTAGGGGGATATTCCCGTAAATCGCCCACGAGAATTTGATGATTTACTAGGACCAAAAGTAACCTATGTTACTCTTCATCCTTTCAACAAACTCTATGGCAAAATCAAGTCGATTAGTTGCTTAGTTAGTACGTGAAGAAAGGACAAACAAACAAACACACTTTGCATTTATAATTTTAGTTTTCTAAGATGTATGTATGGAAGATAAGTATGGAATTCATAAAAGTTGAAAAATAATCATAAAACCTACTCATGGAAAACACATGCGTTAAACACTCATTTTATTGTTAAATTTATAACTATAGGGGGGGATATAGACTAACTTTTTATGGTATTTATTTTAATTTAATTTGAATTTCGTGATGTTTCCAAGAGTTAGGGCTAAAGGAAGTAATAACTGCAATTTTTGATCTACTAGGCTTACCTACTCGTACCACAGATTTGGTCCTTGAAGTAACAATGCAACCCAACCAAATTAAAAAGTACCTGATTAGTATTAACTAAAGAGCTACGTTTATTTGTAGCGCTGGAGCTGGGAGGACTGAGCGCGCAATCCCGGAAAGCTGGATGTTCCAGCGCCTTTTCCGCGCCCTCGCCCTCGGCCCAACAAGAGCCAGGTGAGTCACTTACTCCTGGTATTAATTACATTCTTTAGCTAGAACATTGTATTACTTTGCCTGGTATTCTCAATTTCGTCCTTCATAGCTTACTTCCTGGTACCTTTTGCTTTCCTAGTATTCATTAGGTCCCTAACCCATCTGTTCTTTGTTTTTGGCTTGACGTTGAGTTTCGGGACACCCTGTATAGATACAGCTTTCTGTTCTACCGAGCATCCTACCTACTCAAGCGGAATATTAAATTTACTAATAATGTATCGAGTCACTATCTCCTGGTATTAGAATTAATATCCTGGTATAACTCACGGTTTGAAAGTTTTCAACTGATAAAACTTTTCCGAAGAAATACCTACATGGGAGTATGGTGAAGAGAGATAAAAAAATTACTTACCTTTCTTAGTAAATTGCGCCAAAACTCGGCGTAAGTTGCCAAAATTGTTTGGTTTTAGTACAGTTAATGATAAAAAGCTGCAAAATAACTGCATTTTTGTAAGCTGTTATGGTTCGTAGTTAATAACCCATTTTGCTCTACCCATTCTGGTATAACATCCATTTGTATGTAGTTCGGTATTGGACAAGGGCCAGCTTTGGCTCTCTTAAAATATTATTAACGCGATTCCATGAATATTTTGCTAATAGTTTTTAGTGCTGCAAACACTATTATTGGACTGTGGCTATTGTTTTAAAGTGGAAACATAGTAGGGGTATTAAAGTGGTAACTATATTACCTATTTATTTATAAGTACAGTCAGCAATAAAAATCGCTGAAGACAAATTGATGTTAATAGTCACTAACCGGTAACCGGCATTACAAGCCATAAATAACTGACATCTGTATTTCGATGACCTCTGTGGCGCAGCGGCCGAAGCAACGCAGGAGCTTGTGCGTTCGATTCCCGCCTTGAGACAAATGTTAATAGTATATTCAGATATTTGTTCCGGATATTCGTTTCTATTCATAATAAAAATACAAAATACAAATAAATAAAAATACAAAATCAAATACAGTTAGTATTTGAAATGTATTATATATATTAGGGGAGGCCTATGTCCAGCAGTGGACTGGTATAGGCTGATGATGATGATGATGATGATATAATTATCAGTTATATAGTAGCCATAACATAAGTTCTGCTTAGTTTGCTACTAGATGATGCTGTGTGGTCCAGCGTTACTTATTTATTTATTTAACTATCTGATCAATGTTTTATTTTATTTTAAACGGAATACTACATTCTCATTTTTTTTTATTTCGGTGGGTTTTATTTCATTTCTGACAATAATATCTCACTAAGTAAAGATGTGGCTTAAGATAGAAAGAATATTAAAATTTGTTGTTTTAATAGTCTGCAGTTAGCTCAATTGTTTTAATTGTAAATTTAGTTTTTCTTTAGTTTTAATTTAATTTTATTATTTGATTATAATTTTCTGTTTTAATTAATACTAGTGGTCCGCCCAGGCTTCACATGGGTATATTCTATAGCCTGTATTAATCACCGATACTGTAAGATTCTAATGGTGAAATAATTTTACAAACCAGTCCAGTAGTTTCCCAGCCTATTCAATTCAAACAAACAAAGAGAGAAAAAGAGATTTGTTTGTATCTTTCCTCTTTATTATATTAGAATAGATTACATATAGAATACATCTCCGTAATTCACATCTTCACAAACTCTAGCCAATAATACCAGTAGGAGTTCTCTTGAACCTTGTAATTTTAGCTGCAAATTCTGCGGTGAGCTTTCCTCGGTCACTTGCCAGCTTTAGCTGTCGCAATGTCGAGCTATTTGAACTTAGTTAGCTTAAATTAACAGCTTACAGTTGATATTCCTGACCTGGCGTGAGGCATACAGTAGTAATACACTTACGATAAGTACCTGAGTCTAAAGTTATTTAGGTACATAAAGAATGTTTGTAATATAATATAATATGATAATACTAAAAGTAGAGTCACCCGAGCGCACCCGTGCTGAGGGTGAGGCGAGGGTTCGAATCTTGCCGAAGTCGAAAATTTTTGGGACTTTATTTAACTTTCATAGAAAATTGCCATAATCACTACATAGCCAAAACAAAGTCGCTTTCTCTGTCCCTATATCCCTATGTATGCTTAAATCTTTAAAACTACGCAACGGATTTTGATGCTGTTTTTTTAAATAGATAGAGTGATTTTATTAAAGAGGAAGGTTTATATGTATAATACATGCATAATTTAGTACCTGTGCGAAGCCGGGGCGGGTCGCAAGTGAGATATATGATAATAATGCTCGACAATCCACACAGCACCATCTAGCCCCAAGCTAAGCAGAGCTCATGTTATGGGTACTAGATGACTGAAATACTAATATATAATACATTTCTTAATTAGATATTTTCTATTATACATAGAAATTACCTAGAGCACCCGGAATATAATATTTGCAGATCGTACAAATATTTGCTTATAGGCGAGAATCGAACTCGCAACCTGCTGTGTTGCACCATCACCCGCAGCGACACATTTGAAATAGTAAATAATTCATAATACAATTAATTTACGTATTCGTATCATTATTAAGAAATAAATAAAAGAAAACTTTCTGTGAAAAATCTCTAAACACATAAAAGAAGAGAGTTATTCCTGACTCGTCCTTCTGGATTCGGCCCAAAGTGGGACAAGTCAAGAAACTAAAATTGTATGCTAAAAACCTTCCTGATGAATCACACACGTTTCTTCAACGATATTTCCTGAAATCATTCACGACTAAAGCAATTCATTTAAGTAGATAAAGTTGAAGTTCTGAAGTTCAGAAAGTTCAAAGTCTTTCACATCTTGTTTGAGTTCCGTTCAGTAATCTATCATGTTGTAGACATATGAAACAAGAAAAGTGAATCTTTATGAACTTGTAGGTGAAACTCCGGTGTGTTTTTTTGTGCCAAAAGTCTTTATGTTCAGCGGACATCGAACATACTGTGTGCGCGAATTTTCTATATAATCCATTCTTAGAAGGTTTGCTCTATTGAAAAACATGAACACTGACATGACGTTCGATCATGTCACTGACTGACTGACGACCTCTGTGGCGCGGTGGGCGAAGGTCTGCCTGCGACGCAGAAGGTTGCGGGTTCGATTCCCGCCTCGGGACAAATGTGTGTACGATCTGCAGACATTTGTTCAGGGTGTTCTGGTCGTTTTCTATATATTATAATAAAAAATATCTATCTATGTATTATATTATAATATGTATATCAGTTATCTAGTACCCATAACACAAGCTCTGCTAAGCTTGGGGCTAGATATTGCTGTGTGAATTGTCCAGCATTATTTATTTATTTATGTCTATAAGTGTTTCATATAAATTAAATTAAAAAAAGCATTATCTAGTCCCAAGCTAAGCAGAGCTTGTGGTATGGGTAGTAGGTACTAGATATCTGAAATACGTAATGCAATACATTACATATATATATATTTTTGAACACACTTGCTCATAAAGTGAGCCTTATTACATCGTTCTTAAGGCCATAAACCGAACTACACACGCGTGCATAATAATATTATCTGCAAGTGCGAAATAAAAAAATATTCTGAATAAAAAGTAGGAATTAAGGCTGATGATAATAGAATTATCATCAGCCAGTACAAGACATTCGTATTCTTGCATAAAGACTCGACTTTTTGGTGTTCCATTTACACATTTCATTTCACATTTCATTTGAATTTCATTTTCGAAAATGGAACTGAAAGCGCCTTCTTGGTCATTGTTGGATGTTTTGTTTGATTCTTCCTCCATGTTAGAATGGAAAGGGTAGTAAATTTGCTTTGCGATTTATGCAATACATGTTTGCTTTTTCCTCGCAAGTGCGTTGAAAAAGTGCGTATGAAACTTGTGACCAACTTGCTCACTAGACACTCGGCTGATTACGCCCTCGCCTACGGCTTGTGCAGCAAACCCACAGTCTCGTATATAACGAGCAACTTAGCTCACTTGTATCATAATATATTATTATATTTTGCATAGAAAACGACGAACACATCATATCGTCAGGCTCGTAATTAGCACTACTGAGTAATGTCGTCAGCTCTTGTCACACCTCCTTCTCCCTGTCATCACACCGAGATCCCGGTCTCGGTCGATCTACGGTTTTCAAAGATTAACTAGTAGAATATTTTCTTACATGTCCAGTTCATCCCAAGGTTGCCTGGAAGAGATCGCTCATAGCGATAAGGCCGCCTTTGCACTTATACTATTCGTAGCATTTATTTTAAACTGTTTGCTGTGTTTTTGTGGTACAATAAAGAATTATCTAAGTATCTATATTTTGTACCAATTTTTTCCCAATTACAAACTAAAATCCTTTGATTTTTTCCACCGCACAACTTTGGCCTCAAGTTGAGCTTCTATTTGCAATAAACAAACTGTGATCCCACAACGGAAAAGTTTTAGGGTAATGTTTTCACTAGGAAATGTTAAAACAGAGACTTTGTAAACGTTGATTCGGAAGTTTTCTGACTTTAGTTCGTAAATGGCTGGAAATTCCTTGCTCTCCTGTGGACGCTGAATTAGAATTGTAACCGTGCAAGTTTTAATGGAATATTATTTTGCTGTACAAAAACTCTAAACTAATTCAATATTTGTTCTGACTACTTTTAGTAAACAAATACTAAGGTTTTTCTTTATGTTTATGGACTACAAAGACGGTTCCTATTCTCTTATTTGTATCTAGCATTTCTAACTACTAATTACTGGGACGCCTACCTAAGTTACTACAACGATCTTCGATACAAAGAAAGATTAATAAATCAAATCTTCAACACAATCACTAAACACAAAAAAGCAAAGCGTAATTGAAAAACAAAGCAAATTAGAAACTGAACCGTAGATAATCCTCAGTAAACGATTGAAGCGGTTCAAACTCAAAATTCTTAGCAATCTTTTGTCTAAAAATAAAATGAAGTGAGAACGAGTCCCGAATAAAAATGTCGGTCGAGGAGAGGCTTATTATGAAGGCAATATTGCAGTACGCGAGCAGAATTTATATTCCTTCGCTAAACGTTACACACCCTTCAGCTTATACCACGTAATTTAACCATAAATCAACATTCATTTATTGCTTAATTATGTTGATTATCGTCGTTCTTTTCAATTATAATAAATTAATAAATAAACACAGGCGTTTACTAACACAAATATTTATCTAGAGACAATAATTTATCCAGGCCAATGTTCGAAACGAATTGGTTAGTGTAATCTGCTAAACCTTTTCCTCCAAAGGAGCAAAATACCGACTTCATTTCTTCATAAATTAGGGTCGAGGCCGGTATTGAGTTACTCGATCGGTTTATATACTTTAGCTTCCCAAGTTTCCTTGAAACTATGGAATGAATCTGTTGGTATGATAATATTCGATAAATATTCGTCCATTTATTCACAGTGAACAAAGGATTTCGGGCTTTTTGCTAGAATGCACTGTTGGAACATGTCAAACAACGATACCGTTTTATTACCAAGTACTTCCCAGACTACACAATATTGTTATCATTAATAGTGTCCTAGATTAATATCCTTTCATTTATTTACAACGAACAAAGGATTTCAGGTTTTTTGCTACGGTGCACTATAGGAAAAAAAAATAACAACCGTTGGAATAACTGTATATCTCCACCCCACGCACATAAAAATAACACTAAATTCAAATACAACCTTCTTCCAAATTATACATTAAAAGTCTATAATTATTTAGTAATGTAACATGATAACTAACCGTTCATTAATTTACAATAAACAATGTTTTTCAGTCTTATTTTCAAGATACAATAATAGTAAATCTACACGTGTCAAAACAACTAACGTTTTATTTACCCTGACCGTCCCAGTATTACAGAATCTATAGAATCATTGTGTTCCTACCTTAAATATCCATTCATTTATTCACAATGTTTTTCAGGCCACACACCGTTACACCAGAATGCACGATAGGAACGTGTTAAATACATTTTAAAAGAGGAGCAACGCCGTAGAATTTTGATGTCAATTTTTAAATCCATTTAAAACAATGGCGGTTTTTCCGAGCGTAGTTTTTCTGCTAAAATGTTTATTTGTTGTGGAATAACACGCTTTAACTGTAGTGTTTCCATTGGCTCTACCCGGGGCACTCAGCGCATGAATATTTCATACAAGTAGGTGCAAGCTACAATCAACTTTATCATCCACTGCTGTTGCTTTATACGTGTCTATAATTGCTTGTTTACAAACTTCGTGTGTGCCCTTTAGGTATTAGGGACTATAAAAGAAATTGGCCGTGGTGAGTGACGAAATGAGAGTGATAACACGTAGAAAGATAATGAGGCCACAATGTGCCGTTATCGTTATTCCTTAAGTGTAGGTGGGGCCCCATCAGGTCGCCGACCCTTGACCTACTCCGGAAGGGAAGCATCCCCTTAAGCTGTCTCAATAGGTTTTACGGTTTTGGCTTCACTAAAATCTTGACAAAGAATTTGCCAAATCACGGCCTCAGAAATGGCTGTTTGGAATGAATGTTATCGATAAGTAATTATTATGGGCTGATTTGTTAATTAATTTTGAATTAAACGGTGTTGTGTTTAAAGCTTTTGACCAACCTGATTGGATATAAATCGGTATAATTTGAAATTCAATACTGACTCATATTTTATAGGGTAATGCACAGCCTCTCCGGCACAACAATTTGGTACAACAATTTGGTAGTTCCATCTAGAGTACAAATTAAATTATGTCTGAATCGCTAACTAGGTCGATGAATCAAATACCTAATAGAGAAAGTCTTAACTCATTTGTTTATTCTACTGCGTGTCAAACCAAAGCAAATTCATGTGTGACCCATAATATCTCAAATACGTGTAATGATGGTCAAATTTATGGAAATTAAGACTTTTTGATTTGATTTGATAAGATTTTATTCTGTGATGGGCTGAATGCAGGTATTCGCAGAATCCGGCAAGGTGACCTTCAACTGTACTTTATTCGAGCGCAATGCAATTGTGAGTTACGGGTTGCGTTGTTGTCTAATTTCAAACACTTTTGCGTGTGTCTATACAAATCATAAAATCTATCAGTGGGATCAGTTTCCCAATTCAAAATATGCTTAGGTCGAATGATCCCGTTGGGATGAGTCCGAGCGGCCTCAGTTTACTAAAGAGCCCAAGAGACGATCTTTTGACACCAAGCTGTTGGTCAATTTTAATAATAATAATAAAATCGTTAATTTCAGGCAACTTTAGTCTAGTACAGGATGTAAAATACTAAAAACTACGGCCCATATAAAATATATACCTTAATCTAACAAACATAAAATAAACCTATTTACTAGCACGTAGTGTCGGTGACGTGTGACACTCACTATGTGCTGTGACCAGTAGTCGTCTGCGGAAGGTCGAAATATTATCAGTTGGAATACGCACTACAAACGATTTAAAGTATTTCCTTTTCGTTTTATAAAGAGTTAGAATTAACGACATCAAGTGTATAATAATAATACCTACGGTGGATATAAAATGATATATATGAAACAGATAGCAGACAGTCATATGTAAGTATGTATTCAGTTTTTTCAACACAGAATGGTACTGACCCTGACCCAGTTATACAAACGATGCTAATTCAAAGCAGTTCACACTCGTGATTCAAATTATCACAAATTAACAACATAGGTAGTTTACGAAGTGTACTGTAGGTAGGTAAGTACCTAATAAGAAATGAAATAAGATTCCAAAAAATTTCGATTTCGGCCAGATTAGGGTGGAGCGCCAAGGTTATCAACATAGCTCATAGGATCAGCAAGCTGAAGTGGCAGTGGGCTGGCCATATTTCAAGAAGAACCGACAACCGCTGGGGTAAACGTGTTCTTGAGTGGAGACCGCGACTCGGAAAACGTAGTGTAGGACGACCTCAGACCAGGTGGGATGACGATTTCCGAAAGACTGCTGGCAGATGCTGGATGCGGCAAGCTGAGGACAGGGCGCTATGGCGCTCATTAGGGGAGGCCTATGTCCAGCAGTGGACTGGTATAGGCTGATGATGATGATGATGAGGGTAGGGCGCGGGTACAAATTCAGCAGAAATAAAAAAAAATTGGTAACTTTTTTCCGTTCTTAGAGATACCCCGAAAAGGTAGGTACTTTAACTAAGTACCTACCTTGCTTTATATATCCACGAATTATTTTTATTAAGAAAAGAACAATTATTATAATATTTTTTTGTTACTCTGGTCAGAAACTAAGTTAAGTAGTTTAAACAATAACAGCAAAACCAGTAGCTTAGAAAGTAATAGCATTTATTTTGTTTTCATTTAGTATTCATTCTGTTCACGTCAAAGCCACTTTACACGTTAACACTTTAAATGCTAAGTGGCCAATATATTTCTCTAAGTATTCATACAAGATGTTTACTAAGTTTCTATACGTGATGTCAAGCGAAAACGGTGTTAAGTCTTCTGATAATAAGATCCTTTATAATAATAATAATAATAACACTTTATATTTGCACTTAAATAAATAACAAAAATAAACCTTATATCTAAATTTAAAAAACTAACAGTACAATAGGCGGCCTTATCGCTGAGAGCGATTTCTTCCAGGCAACCCAGGGATGGAGAAAAGGATATTGTTATTAGAGTTGATAGTGCACAAACAGTTGAAAAATTGAATAAACAAAACAAAAAATAAAAATTAACATACTACATACATCAGTATTTAAAACAATACCAAAAACTAGCCTAGACCTTAACTACAAAGAGCTATATACAATAGGTAGGTACAACAGACATACATTTTGCACATATAAATAAAAAATAGCAATAATAAAGAAGTATAAAAATGTGACCATTGACGCGGTCTTATCGATCAAGAGCGATCTTTACCAGACAACCCAGTTTTATCTATTTTCTAATTCTATACTTAATATTAGGTATATAAAAATGTGTTTGTTTGATTGTCCTTCCTTCTCGCCCTAACTAAGCAACCAATCGACTTGATTATGGAATAGAGTTAGTTGAAAGAATGGAAAATATCATAGACTTCATATCCCATAAATCAATTCCCATGGGAAACAAAATAACAATACTAATAAAACATAAATGAAAATTTGTATTTCCTATTGAGCTAACTGCAGACTGTTGCAAGCAATCAACAGGTAGCTTAACTAAGATAGAAATAAAGTTCTGATTTTATTTTGGTCACTTCATTAATAAAGAAGTGACTTAGAAACTTTTACACTGTTGTTAATTTCCGAGTGCCCTAGCATGTGCATGTGGTATTTACTCAGTTTCATACAGCACTAGCAGCGCCTCGCAGTTTCAACTGTGTAACTCCAGTGTCCGTGGAAAATTCGGGATAAAACATAGCCTGGGTCACTCCCTGAAAAGTAAGCTTTCTAATGGTGAAAGAATTTTTGAAATCGGTCCAGTTTTTATTAAGTTTATTCGTTACATACAAAAATATAAATCTTTCCTCTTTATAATAATAGTGTTGATAGAAAAGTCACTCTTATAGTCGTATAGTACGAGTGACTTTTCTATCAACACTAATATTGTTAAGAAGTCTCGGCCCAGACGAGCTACGAGACTTCTCCCCGAAGGAAATCCTTCAGTTCCTAGCAGCTGTAAGGGTAGGTGGCGAACTCTGAACGCCGCAGCTTTAGGGGAGAACACATAAAGTGGCGATCACAACAGGCCCATCATGGCCGCAGTGAGCAAATAAAAAAAAACACATATATTTATATATTATTTTATATTTTATATATTATTTTGAATCTAAAGTCAGAAATCAGAAAAAAATTAAAAACCTATACTATAGGTCCAAAACATCTCTGCGGTACCTATCTAATTTATCATCTACTTACAGAACAAAATCACTCCCTCTGAAAGTAAAATTGTCCTTTCAACCCAAGTTTTGACAGTGTCAAACCCCATGAATGCCCGGAACTCGGCAATGTTATTTTGCTCATCGTAAAGGATTACGGGTAAGAATAGCCCGGGTCTCGTTTTACCCGGTCGTGATTACCCTTTCAGTAATAGAAAAGGTTATTATGTCTTTTAACACGATTATTAGAAACAAGCTTTTAAACATAGAGATTTGGAATTTATTCGATTATAAAATATGACAACTAGCGGTTTACCTTTTGCATTGTTTACTGTTTAGTATACAGAGCTATGGAGAGAGCTATGCTCGGAGTTTCTCTGAAGGACAGGATTCGCAACGAATACATCCGACAGAGAACCAAGGTTATCGACATAGCTCAAAGGATTAGCAAGCTGAAATGGCAGTGGGCTGGCCATATTTCGAGAAGAACCGACAACCGCTGGGGTAAACGAGTTCTTGAGTGGAGACTGCGACTCGGAAAACGTAGTGTAGGCCGCCCTCCTACCAGGTGGGATGACGATTTGCGAAAGACTGCTGGCAGATGCTGGATGCGGCAAGCTGAAGACAGGGCGCTATGGCGCTCATTAGGGGATGCCTATGTCCAGCTGTGGACTGGTGTAGGCTGATGATGATGTTGATAATTATGTCTTTTAACACGATTATTAGAAACAAGCTTTTAAACATAGAGATTTGGGATTTATTCGATTATCAAATATGACAACTAGCGGTTTACCTTTTGCATTGTTTACTGTTTAGTATACACATAAAGATATAAATACATTTATTTGAATCAATAAGAACAGCACAGACAAACACATAATGTATAAATAAAACACAATATGGAGATGTTACTTATGTAGATAGATGACAGATGTATTAGCGAGGAGTTAATTAGTATGTAGGTATAGCAAAAAAATAAAGAACAAAAAACTTAGGTTAGTCTAGATAAATAACAAAAAAAAAATATTAAAGAAACCAAAAACGATAAAAATAAATAAAATAATACCTCAAGCTGGACAGTTCATACAATAAATTATATCTACTTACTTAGGTACCTTCTTATTTAACATCCCATGCACCTATCCTATTCGTGTACACATTATAAATTAATCTCGCTGGTATGTGGATCAGTTGAGCTACCTGTAGATTGTTTGCAACAGTCTGCAGTTAGCTCAATTGTAAATAGTTTTAATTAATTTCTGTAATTTGATTTTAATTCCCTTTCTTAATAAAGTCATCTCGCTTAATACTTATTATATTAGAGTATAATTTTATTAACATCTAGCCATACTTTTACATTAATAGATGTGTCTTTTTTGTACTACTGCCCCAGAAATGTTTTTTATAGGTCCAGATTGACATGAGGATTAAATAAACAAATTAAATACAAACGATCTAATCTTTGATTATATATGGCACTGTGGTACGTGCTACAAAGTGATAAATTGGAAATTAAAAAGATCCAGATATCAAGCTAGTTATGTAGTAGTTAGTAGGTGTATTCCTCGATCGTTTTCCCATTTAGTTAACTGACCTATACCTGATTATAAGCCTCTTTTGTAGCTGTTAAACGTGTATTGTCTTTGTCTGAATAATGTCAACAAATGACAACAAACGACTCCAATTGCGGTTTTTATTTCAAAACATTGCTACATAGTTCATCAGATGTTTAGTAATTTAATTACTCAGTCTGCCAGCTTTTCATATTCCAAACCCTGCTGAAAACGTGAAAACACGGTCAGTTATATAACAATCCGAACCTAATACACTCGAAACGCAGATCTGACAAGGTCTGCTTTAACTGGGCCGCACAGTAGCTAATTGTTAGTATTATTTTATAAGCTCCGTGCTCTAAATATTTTTTTTTCGAATGGATTATTATGCTGTTGGCCGCAGATGGCCATGACAGCGTTACCGGACTTTTTGGCGGGCGCGGAAGGCGCCTCGCCGGTAAAGTTAGGTTGGGGCAACACGCACAAGGGCTACCACTTAGGTGCGAACCTCAGCTTGGGCTGTTGCCAGATGCTACAAGAGGGTAATGGATGTTTCGCCGAGGTGCAGGAGTGCACCTATGGGCGGAAGCGGGGAATTCTTCGACCCCGCATCCGGCGGGGTCGGTTTTTGGTGTGTAGTGTGCGAAAGCGAATCGGTATTTGTTGACGTCACCTCCGGGTTAGCGTCGGTGATTGGGTCAACCGGGTCACCGAGAACGTGTCTCCGTCTACGTAGGATCTACAATAAAATTAACAAGCTAATTAATATATACCCCCTCCCCCGCTATAAATTTAAATTGACATGCCGTCAGTGGCTGTTAACTCCCGTAATTCAAACATACATGTTCGGCCTATAAGGTAGTATAGGTATATAATATAGGTAGTACCGACAGATGATGCTGAAAAAGAACGACAAATTTTTAAACTATGGGTATGGTAGCCCCAAATTAACAGATCATCTAATTTTCCAGCAAAACAACAGGTTCATCTCCCCTGTCCCCTTTACTCAATAACATGACCCATCACTCACCTTATCATCCAACAGTATTCCTTATTTTTATTCCTACAAGACTTCCAGATTATCTTGCCATCTTTGAATTACATATTATCTATAATAATTACCTATCACAATAATAATCACATAATAATATATACCTACAGCTACTTGCCCAAAAACTTCATGTAAACTTAGTTTTAAGCTTAGCCATGAGTGCACCTTCTTTTTAGCACCCTTTGCTATCGTTGAGTAAAAAATATTTAGTCTCAAGGTTCTGAATTCTCCATTAATTCAGGAATTTTGTAGCAATATATACGGAGGATAGCAATATGCTCGTGACACAGTTTTTATAACTACTGCGTACATTATCGTTTTCACACCAGTTGTTTGTTTCTTTTGTACTTTGTTCCAAATAATTTTTATGTTATTTATTTATTTAATTCTGTGACAATGCCTCTATAACAATTCCAGCAAATATAAAAATAGAAAAAACTTATTCCTGAAAGCGTACAGATTTCTGTAAGCTAACCTTTTGCGAATCTCTCAGCTAACTTCCTTTTCCGGGAAATACTCTTTGCTCACTTAATTGGGCTCAATTATTTATTTGTCCTTGTTTCAGTCGTATTTTCGCCGGAAAATGGGAACATGAAACAATTCTCGGAGACTTCTATTTCATTGTTAGCATAAGCTGTCACTTTTTTGGTAATCTGTTATTATAAGGAACCTATTGGGCATATTTTACAAGTTTTTATTTACATTGCCCTGTTAGTACGGTGTGTCTTGCAACTGAATTTTAGGCCAGCTTATCCTCAACCGATTGAGCTGAAACTTGGCATACTTGTGTAAATTTAGTGACAATGCAATGTCATGGTAATGGTACTGACAAAACCAATCCTTTAGATATAAATAACAAGAATGACTTTCAAATAAATACAATAGAACATAAAACATCAAGTATTACACCAAGAAATACGATTCAATATTTTATTCCTCATACGTTTCCAAACTCAATACCTAGGCATCGAGCAGAATATTGAGGGTGATTTTGAGAAATTTTATCGTAAACCTGGAGTCTTGTTACTATAAATTTCAAGCAGTCTCGAAAGCAAATTGACTTTGTTGCAGGAATTTAAGCTTTAGTTTCACTGCGATTCCCGCATTTCGAACTCTATTTTAACATTCCTATTACCTAATAAAACATAAATTTGGGTTATTTTACTACCATTATTTTCCTTACCTTTTAAGGAAAATTATGCTATGCTTAGTTAGTCTTAGATAAATATTGACCTGTAGATATCAAAATCACTTTATATTTAGACTTTTCTTTATTCAGAAAGAAAATAACAATCAAATAACAAATTTAAATTAAAACTAGTATTTACAATAGAAACAATTAAGCTATCTGCAAACTGTTGCAAACAATCTACAGGTAGCTCAACTGATCCATATCAATACCAGTTGGAAGCGTGCCTAAGACACTGGCTGCATTGCCCCGCTGTATAGCAATGCTGATGCGCTGTGCCAGATACTCACCAGCTCTCGGGTCACGCGTCGCTTCGACCAGACGCTCAGATAATTTTTTGAAAACCCGGAGAGCCTCGGTACCCCACATTTAGACTTAGATATGCAAATATTGTTGTAACGAAAATAATGCTGAACAATTCACAAAGGATTATTTATCCCCAAGATAAGCAGAGTTTGTGTTATGAGTACTAGATAACTGATATACATAAATCAATACGTTACATAGATAGATATTTTTTATTATACATAGAAAACGACCAGAACACAATGAACATTACCTGCAGAGCGTACAAATATTTTTCCCAAGGCGGGAATCGAAACCGCAACCTCCTGCGTCGCAGGCGGACCTGCGTCCACCTTACCAAATGACATTATAAGTTTTCTTTTAAATTTAAACTGAGGACGTTTTGCTTCCATGATGGACCAGACCACTGCATTGAAAACCACCCACTAAGTATTCCATACCACAGTTACTGCTGAGTATCGAATCTTACATTAAATAAGTTACTCTTGTTGTCTGTAGTAGATAACTCAATGGAGGTATGAATGTGTATGAATGCTCGGCAAAGATTCCTGCCAAGAAAACAGGACTGATTTACTTACTCCCTAAACATCTAAATTCAACTTTGTTACCTAGCAAGTTAAGTCCTATTTCCAGTTCGCTTTGTTTGAGTTCCTGCAATTTCCTTGAATCGCTAATCGTTTTTACTGCCGAGCTAAATGAATGGTGTAGCTTTTGCTCGGGTATGCAACTTCAGATATGCAACTCCAAGATAATTTTATAATAAATAACTTTTTTAGACAAGCATAGATACGTAAATATTACAGATTAATGCTTTTTAGTGATTGGAGAAAAATAAGGTCACACATTGCGGTACATGACGAATCTTCTCGTCATCCATACCGCAATGATTGAAAACGAAAGTTTAAAATCAGTGCGTCCTACCCGTCATGACATACGGAGCTGAGACGTGAACACTCACGGTAGGGCTGGTCCACCAGAATAAAGTCGCCCAGCGAGCTATGGAGAGAGCTATGCTCGGAGTTACTCTGAAGGATATGATTCGCAACGAATACATCCGACAGAGAACCAAGGTTATCGACATAGCTCAAAGGGTTAGCAAGCTGAAGTGGCAGTGGGCTGGCCATATCTCGAAAAGAACCGACAACCGCTGGGGTAAACGTGTTCTTGAGTGGAGACCGCGACTCGGCAAACGTAGTGTAGGACGCCCTCCGACCAGGTGTGATGACGATTTGCGAAAGACAAACTGGCAGATGCTGGATGCGGCAAGCTGAAGACAGGGCGCTATGGCGCTCATTAGGGAAGGCCTATATGTCCAGCAGTGGACTTATATAGGCTGATGACGATGAAGGTCACTCATTTCCACAAGTTTCAGTGTTTTCTCTGAACAAAATGTTACTTTGTTCACGGATAAAATTATTCCTGGAAAAGATAATTTAGTATGTTCCTATAACTTGTTACAAATTTCTGTATTCTTGAAAATTACAATATTAGATAGAGTTCACGAACACCAATTTTTTTATAAAATATATACCTAGCGACTAATAATAACCGAGGTTTGTAAGCTTTTATTAACTTGAAACTTATTTTCATAAGACTATGATAATTTTATTATTGAAAATACTGAGAAAGAAAACCTTGTTCAGCTAATGATCTGAGAAAATACATACCTACTCAAGGTATTCTTGAAGAAAAAACTTGCTTTTAATCATCTAATGAGTTTTCATTCAGCTCTAAAGATATGCTTTTGAAATAAAGTTGAATTGATCTAGAGAAAACCTACGGTCATGAAATACCTAGATACCAGCGAAATTAATTTGTGTAGGATGAAACTGATCGGTTTTTATCTATCTGCAGTACCTGGAAAATAACTAGATATTCTGTGAATATTTCAAGATTTTTTTATTTATTATTTATTTTTAAAATAACTAGATATTCTGTGAATATTTCAAGATTTTTTATTTTTTACCTGTTTCCGTTTTCAAAATCGAGCAAAAACGAGCGGAAAAATCCCGTTAGTTGTATGGGAGCCCCCTTAAATATTTATTTTATTCTGTTTTTAATAGTCGTTGTACTAAGGAACAGAAATCCATCATCTGTGAAAATTTCAACTGTCTTGGTATCACGGTTCATGAGAGACAGCCCGGTGACAGACGGACAGACAGCATAGTCTTAGTAATAGGGTCCCGTTTTACCCTTTGGGTACTGAACCCTAAAAATGAAATCAGTTCACGTGCATTACTCCGCATTTTCAAGCAACCAAACAAAATAAAGGAAACCAACATTCGGTTGCCGGATAATTTACTTTTATTAATAAATCGCAGCGGTGGCGGACGATTCGTGTCAAAGCCGACATTTCAACTGTATTATTCCGCCATTTTATATTTCCACGGCGCTTATTAATGATTTTGTAATTGTCTACGTTGAGTTTATTGCAAAAATGTGGGTTGAATCTGTGCCCAACTGGCCCGAGCTGTGCCAAATTGCCCGTTTTTGTCTACGTTAGTTTTGGAGTATCGCAGTCCTGTGGTTGGGGACTGTTTCGAATACTGGTACAAGTTTAGGGACCCCTATTTTGAAAAGAACCTACCTTACTCAATAAAAACAAGTCATTGGGAAATGAACAGGGATGAAGGTAAAGAGAGAAAAACAGAGACCTTTTGACACAATAGATATACTGCAGGGCAATAAATGAAACTTAACTACGCCTGCCTATATCAATTTCATTTTCATTAAAATCCACGTTAAAATATTTTTTTATTGTCCAATATATAAATTTGATGGATGATACACAAGAGGTAATTACAATCTAGCCATAGAATTGGCTAATGGGTAATTTCGTTTTAACTTATTTTATAACAACATATAACTAAGAACGTGCCCAGTGGCACTTTTCTTTATAGTCTCTATTTTTTTCTACATATTAAAATCTTTGCTTGTCATTTTCTTTTTCTCTGCTGTCCATGTTACATCATCATGATCAGCTTATGTTAGTCCACTAGACATAGGCCTCTCCCAATGAGTGCATTGCTGTATGACAATGCTGATGCGATGTGCCAGATATCCACCAGCTCTCGGGTCACGCGTCGCTTCGACCAGACGCTCAGATAATTTTTTGAAAACCCATAGAGCCTGGGTACCCTGCGGACCTAGGGTCTCGACTCCAAGGGGAGCAAAACGTAGGCTCTGTCGAGACCTGCATATTTGCGCCTCTTGAGATCTTCGGCCAAATCTGCCGCCGCATCAGCCCTCACGGAAGTCCTAGGAAGATGGGAAGGCGCGAGTGCGCCCACGCATTAGCGTCTCACAAAATATATTCTAGCTATATATATAAGTCTCGATATTTCCCGTCCAGTTTTATCTCCGCGATGTAGGGCAGGGTACGATGTAAAATCTCATTGTCGAGTAATTGAGGTCGACTTAGTTAATAATGTAATGGGAGCCATTTCCACTGGGTGCTTACATGGTACCTTCCGGTAATAACTGACTATACGCGGTTTGCTGGTCCCTTTGAAACGGGGGTAGTTAGCAATTAGGTTATGGGGTATGTGATAGGGTGTTGTAAAGATGACGATGAGTAGAGTAAAGTCTGGATTGATGACACGGGAGGGATTCGTGCGCCGAAGCAAAAAAAAACATCTTTCAAAAATCGCAATCAAATTTTTATAAGGTAACTAATGTAACTGTCCATCCAAAGGTTGCTTGGTAGAGATAGTTTTAGCGATAAGACTGCCTATTGAACAACGTTATCTGCGATAGTGTCGTCCGTTCCCGCGAGTTCCCTTTTGCGCAACTTAGTTGAACAAATTGCCCAACGGGACCCTTCCCTCTCAAATTTATTTAGTTCCCCATTGCTCAACTCAGAAAATCAACAAGGTATAATCAGAGCTAAATGTAGATTGTTCGCAACAGTCTTCAGTCAGTTCAACTGTTTCTATTATGTATACTATTTCTAAATTGATGGTATTACTTGAGTATAATTTACTTTTATTAAATACCTTTATAATTTTTTTGGTTTCTGATAAAAATTTTGGTAATGTATGGAATCCGAGAATATAAGCTAAAGAAATATTCAATACTATATTGCGATATTATTTTATATATATTATAGGATTTTTGGCAGTCACGTATCACTGCTGAGACTATCCCCAGTTTCCATAATTCGAGCACAGAGTTTAGATTTTGGAGCAAAAGCTTGTAAGTGTTTTTTCCATGGAGAATCAAATTGTTCAACAGCCCATATTAATGCTAGTGCTTCTTTTTCGGTCTCACAATATCGGCGAACACCAGTGCTCAGAGTTTTATTACCAAAAGCAATGATCCTTGGTCCATCGAAGTTTGTACGAGCACTGCGCCCAAGCTTACTGGGCTTCCATCAGCAATCACTATAGTCTTGTCATGAGGATTATAATATCTAAGGTACATTCATAAGTGCTGTTTTCAAGTAATCAAAGGCTTTGTGTTTGGGATTCACCCCAAATATGCACAAACAGCTTTTGCTTCCTTAAATTTATTCAATGCGGATAAGCGGGTTAACTACGAACATTATTTGTTTTGGTAGAACACCAAAGTTTTATTCTTTAGCGAGCGACTTCAGGGTGCGTGCGGTTCTCTAGATGTGTTCTAAATCAAGAATCACCTAAGGTTTTTTAGTAGCAAGCATTCTTAATAACGTGACTCGAATATAATCTCTATTTTAGGAAACATTTCCTACTAAGAAATGAAATAAGTTCCCAAAAAAAATTGACTTCGGCGGGACTCGAACCCATTTCCTACTAGGTGCTTACATGGAAGTCTTCCGGTATTTGACTGTGAGGGGTTGGCTTGTCCTTTTCAAGTGGGAGGTAGTTAGCAATTCTGTTATAGGAAATGATATTTTCAAGGGGGAATATTCTGGCTCGCATATTTGAAGTTCCATTTTTTCATCGCCCTCGGATTTATAAGGAGGAAATCTGAAATAATTCCGTGATAGGGTGTTGTGAATATACGGAAAGGAATAAGTCAGTCATTGCTATTGTTTTTGTGTGATATTATTGTAAATCTAGCTTTACCAACTACCTATCCAATGGGGATATTTAGCTTGAAAAAACGCGTGTAAAGCCACGGGCAGCAGGTTGTATAAATTCTTGTTCCTTGTGTTGTTTCTGTAGGGATAGAAACAGTAATTCACTCAAGTGTATAAAAACAAGATGACTTGCGATTTCCCATTAAATCAACACGAATAAATCCATTGTCATAAAAGGATAACCCGAAAACGGCGGATTCTAATAAAATAGCGGTTGAAACCGTTTGATTTTCCTGTTATTAACCATTCAGATGTAAAATTGTAACCAGTGGTGTCGATGGCAGCGATCAAAACGTGTCTGCATTTACAATGAGGGCGTGAAACAGCTTAACGTCGTAAAATAAAGTCACGTCATAAATGCAGAAACATAATCTTGCGCTGAGTTGTTTCAACTGTGAGCAAGGTTTTAAGATAAGTTATACTAAAATTTACTAATCATCATCATCTGTATGTAGAGTCCATCAGTTGACTTACATAGTCCGAGTACCTAAGTTAGATCCCTCCTAATGAGCGCCATAGCGCTATACTAAAAAACTAAAAATACTAAACTTATACCAGAATTTACTAAACGCCCTTAATTATTTTATTTTTATGAAAGGTTTACTACCTTAGTTCATACTCCGCCATTCTCGATATTTCTGCTAAGTCAGTTATCAGTTATCTATACACCGTACAAACTAGAGTGATATGATTTGGAAAGTAAATTTCAAACAGCTTCCAATGGCGGAAGAGAGCCTGACAATGAAAACTTACGTTATTTTTTTT
Organism: Eupithecia vulgata; assembly: GCA_946478455.1. Classification (NCBI taxonomy): domain Eukaryota; kingdom Metazoa; phylum Arthropoda; class Insecta; order Lepidoptera; family Geometridae; genus Eupithecia; species Eupithecia vulgata. The sequence continues at coordinate 3,658,929 of OX297874.1, forward strand.
AACTGACCATAGTCATCCTTTTTGCGCTGAAAACTCACCCGCGTAAATGTGAGATGTGAGCTCAGGCTTAGCTTGTTACGAATTTCATAGCTAAGTGATATATTGGTTGTAAATAGTGTTTCGTTTCCAGGAATTCCCGATTCAAAAACCGTCGTTCGCGACACCGGATTTTTTTTCTGATTGCTCAAGAATGTTTAAATGTAACATTATAGCTGTAAAACTTTGTTTTTTTTGCTTTACAAACTTAATAACATAAAGTTGTGGAATAAAACCTTAAAAATGTTCCACGACCTACCAGCCATCACTTTGCACATGAAAAAAGAAAAAGAAAAAAAAAAGAGTATCTCGTGGTGATTTCTCGATAAAAATTGGTTGTGTATTGTGTCTTTACCGAACTGTTATGAAAGCCTAGATAACGTCCACCTACATCTTTTTTTTTTATTTAACCCTATTGAATAGGTACGCTTTTTTTTTGGCATTATGCAGATGAAGAAACTCTTTAGACTGGAGTAAAGAAAGACTTTGATCTTTACATATCTTTTGGTAAACAGACACCTAACTCGGAACAACTATAGAACGCTTAGCGCTCGTTCATATCTACCTCCACCAAAAGCGAACATACATTTGCAGTATAGATAAATTTCGAAACTTAAATTAGAAAACAAACGGTTGGTAAACAGTTACACTTAGCTCTTTGGTATTTCTCAATTCCTTTAAGAAAATAATTTAAGATTAAAGCTACAAATGTTATTATACTAACTATGTCTGTTTTTTTTTACTGTAATTTTCATAATGCATGAAACAAATCAGTAAGTTTCTACTCTGGTCATGATTGATCGGTAATGTACAATTATTTCTGAGTCAAATAAATGGCCTTTTTAATTAATAATGTATTTTATTTACATTTTGTTAAAACAAATAAGATCTTGACAAAATATCGCGGGATTAACGGAAAAATTTAAAAGGGAAAGCCGAAACCCTAGTTGTAGATGAGATAGATGACACATTGTAGTCATCTACAACTAGAAACTTAAGCTACAAAGCGACTGCTTCGTAGCTTAGTTCTAGTGGAGTTAAGGGAAATCACCAAGGTACACCTGCCCCTTCATTTCCCCCCTGAACGTTTACCCGTCCATTCCCCGCTTTCTGTGTAAAATAATTCCCTTTGTTTATTTTATTACACAACCATTTATTTAATGGAGATTCCTGCTCACAGTTCGTTAGGTTTGATGTGGTTATGTAAAAGACAATTTATTTATTTTTTATTTTCATTTTCAGGTAAGTTTCGAGATTGGTAAGTGATAGTTACGTAACATATTATTGATGTAACGTAACTTAAACATAACATAAATCTAGAAATATCTGGAAAAAAGCAAATGAGTAACATTTGTATGAATTCTTTATGAAGGAGTTTTTAAAAATGTTGGTGTTCATAAATTTCTTACGTATCAGGTTTTTTGCAATAAAGTATACGTAAGAACTCTGGGCGCTGGAGCCGTAAGAGGTCCCAAAGATTTTCGAGGAAACCGACTTAGATTTCGTGGCTTAGTTGGTTAGAGCACACCCGTACCTACTTAGGTTGGGGCACAGGTTCGAGTCGTACTGAAGTCAAAAAAATTTTGGGAGCTTATTTAATATCTTACGTATATTTGAAACTTATTCCCGAAACGAAGAAACTTATCAATCAATTTATGATTGGATAATTCCCATTTTTCAAATACAGATCGTAGGTTGGTAATCCACTTAAAAACTAAACACAAGTGGCATTCCGTAAACTTTTAACTATCCTTAAGGGCCTTACCTTACCGCCGTTACCTCAAATCAACTCCATCAGATCTAAATATCTTCCAAACTACTAAGATTTAACTTTAAAATGTATATACCTATGGGAAAGTTAAGGACATATTCTATCGACCACATGTTACATAACGTGATACCATAAAATTTTCTCTTTAGAAAAAATCGCAAAGTTACCTCTACATTTTTACTAAAACTTCTCAATAAATATACAGAACTTAAGATCTTGAAAATCAGCATTGTAATAGAACTAAGTATAAAACGTAGGGTTGCTATGATGGTATATGATGGTGGATTGGGTTTTAAGCTATGTCTCGGCTTATGAGCGCGATAAACTGTGTCACAAAAAATTGCGGTTGTAGGCCCTTAATGCTTTTAGCTGATAATCCAGGTATTAAAACAAAATTAAGTGCTATGTTTGTAGCTCTACAATAAATTTTATAATCAGTTTTAGTAAAATAACTTTATCAAGCTGAATTATATCTTCAGTAGCTCACATTGTTGCACGAGGGTGAATAATGAATAAAAATTCCATTTAGTGCCCCTTTTAGCTGCTAATTGAATCACTTATGAATATACAATAGGATTTTTTATTTATTTACACTTGGAACTCGTTTATCCGAAAGTAACAGTTTCCTGTAACCGTGTTTCCAGGTAAAGTATATTTATATCAAACTAAATAAATTAGTAATATTGACGTCAGATGGGGCGGCGAGCGAAGATCCGCCTTCGACGCAGGAGGTTGCGTGTTAGATTTCCGCCTTGGGACAAATGTTTGTACGATCTGCAGACATTTGTCCAGGGTGTTCTGGTCGTTTTCTATGTATTATAAAAAATATCTATCTATGTATTGTGTTGTATTATGTATATCAGTTATCTAGTACCCATAACACAAGCTCTGCTTAGCTTGGGGCTAGATCGGTCGTCATTGTTAAAGCCTACATCTCATTATATCAATATTTGGCTTATAGTTCACAGAAAACACCAAAAACCCCTACCGACAGTAAAATATCTTCCCGCAATCATCCCGGTCCATCCTTAGCCCTACTTGAATAAACAGTGATAACCATCGGCCGAGTACCACCGTAATCACCACTTAAGCATCGCTTAAGCACACACAATGGGCCAGCCGTCCAAGATGTTATCCACATATCGCGCAAATTATCTCCACTCTCTACCACGGAAAACGTCCCACTAGCATTTATATTAGGGTAACTACCATACCTGTGATTTCAGGGGGTTATGTTAATTAGCAGTGATAGGAATAGGTAGTGCAATTCAACGGGACTTCATGAGGGTATCATAATGTGGATATGCCTCCCGGGAATTTAATGAGGAATGGACACGACGTACAAGTCCCGGGAATTGAATGAAAAAACATTATTTAATATTATGATAAATAATATTTTATATAGATATTCTTACGATATTATTAATTCATCATAATTAAGAATGAAGGTAGACTTGCCGCCATTTTGGTGTTTACTTCAAGTTAGACCAAAAATATTACGGAATGCATTATTTCGGCATCACAAAAGCGGCGATAAGATAAAAAGGGATGCAGTCAGCTAAGCAAAGTTCGTTCGTTTCGTTTAGTTTAGTCCTTGAAATTTGAGTTACCTAATTGATTTGATTATTTTAACGACATCTTGGCTTGTTTTTTGAACTAATTCGATCTCTGTGTGTGGCCATTTGGCTTTTGTATACCGGACCTCTGTTTTGCTGCTGAATTGGATTTCTTATTTGAAGAGCTGAACCGTTTTTTTTTTTGAAAAAACCCGGTAAGTAAACCCGGTAAGACATTTAAAGACACTTTAGCCCATGTAAGAAACGATAATTAAAATTTAATTTCATAATTTATATTAAAAAAGTTATTTTCATGTACTATTTTGCCATTTTTATTTAGTACTTTTAAACTTAAAGTTTATGTTAGTAAGTTTTAACTTATGGTTAAAATAAGTTTATGTTATTTAGGTATATCTGTTGCACATAAACATTTTTATTTGTTGTTGATTTTTAAGAAATTAAAAGGTATAATAAAAATTATGGTTTTTTAATCTGAACTTAGACCGTCATATTTTTCTTTTTTAAGTATTATTAATTTAAAAGTCAAGCTTATAAAATGCATTTAACTTATTGAAAACAGATAGTTACCGAATTAAGATTATATTCTTTTTAAATCCCGGAATCCCGGGGCGATCCATACTATTATAACGTTTGAGGTCATCAACCCTAAATTGCACTACCTATTCCTATCTCTGTTAATTAGTAACAATCGAAAGCCATCTGAGACCTAAGTCCGTTTCACGGTATCGAGACGTAATTGTGACGTCTAAGTTTTTCATAGGGTTTGGTACAGCGCCTCTATCGTGCGTATAGGAAACTTTTCAGAAGGTCTTGTTAGGTAATTAGGTACAATCGAAAGCCACCTGAGACCCGAGTCCATTTGACGGTATCGACACGTGATTGTGACTTCTAAGTTTTCCATAGGTTTTGGTACATCTCTATCGTGCAGATATACTTTTCAAGGTGCTCTTAGATAGATAGATAACACTTTATTGTATTACACAAACACAAAATACAATACAGAAGGAAATACATAGAACAAAGGAAGTACAAAGGGCGGCCTTATCGCTTTGAGCGATCTTTTCCAGGCAACCTTGGGATGGTCCTTTTAGGTAATAAGTAACAATTGAAAACCACCAGAGCCCTGAGGTCATTAAATAAATAAAAAAACTAATAACATGATCCATAATGTCATATTTTGTAAGTAAAACTATTAGAAAGGTCAAACTTTCAAATACCACTATCAAGTTTCAAAAATCCCAACACAAAACGCGTCAAATTTATCAAGATATCTACATTCGAATGCTTCATAAAACCACCACTTTCTATTAGGGTCGTATTCACAGCTCCAGTCGTATCTATGATCTCTGCCTCGGTCATGCAAAACGACCTTCACAGATTCACCGTAATGACCTAACTGAATACACAGAGACGAAAAATTCCATAACACTGTTCCTTTTATGAGTCATTATTTTGTTATTGTTCAGCGTTGTGCTGGATAAGTTGGAGGTTACAGCGGTTTTTATCTTACGAGCAGACGAGAGGATACTAAATGCTTGGGTAAAACGACCACGCAGCATATTTTGGCTGCGCTTGCAGCTGATGCGTATTTGCTCGCGATGACCCAAAGTAGTTCATGCCGCGATGTATCGCCAACGTCGCGGGTTCAAATCAATGTCACAGATGAATATTTTTATTCAACCATTTTAGACCATTTTTACCATAAGTTGACGGTATTAGTTTAGGTAGGTACTTAATTATCATCATCATCATCAGCCAATACCAGTCCACTGCTGGACATAGGCATCCCCTAATGAGCGCCATAGCGCCCTGTCTTCAGCTTGCCGCATCCAGCATCTGCCAGCAGTCTTTCGCAAACCGTCATCCCACCTGGTCGGAGGGCGTCCTACACTACGTTTTCCGAGTCGCGGTCTCCACTCAAGAACACGTTTACCCCAGCGGTTGTCGGTTCTTCTTGAAATATGGCCAGCCCACTGCCACTTCAGCTTGCTAATCCTTTGAGCTATGTCGGTAACCTTAGTTCTCTGTCGGATGCATTCGTTGCGAATGCATCCGACAGAGAAACTCCGAGCATAGCTCTCTCCATAGCTCGCTGGGCGACTTAATTATCAGTTTAGTGTATTTTGTGAATATAATCCGTATCATATTTTTACCACACCAGTAACTTTCCTTAACCACCAATCAATCACCATCCCAAATACCAATCTCAAAGGGCAGTTTGGGTAACAACCATTAACATCTAACACAACCCCAACCACGACCCTTTTCACTTAGATCTATCACAAGCAAATCACGTCTTGCTGCTTTAACACTTTGATTCATCAAGTTAAAGATCTCTGACGGCAATGTAGAATGAAATGCTGACTGTCTAAAGTCTACAGCAATAAATTTTTGTAAACTCGGGGCTCAACAATGTACTTGAATCTGAAAAACCGAATTAAATTGCGTTAATTTAAGATAGCTTTTTAAAAAATCTTTAATAATTGCAATCAAATAATAGAATTAAATTAAAACTAGTATTTACAATAGAAACAATTGCCATACACGACGATTGACGACCTCAGTGGCGCAGCGGGCGAGAGTCTGCCTGCGACGCAAGAGGTTGCGGGTTCGATCCCCGCCTCGGAACAAATTTGTGTACGATCTGCAGAAATTTGTTCCGTTGGTCTGGGTGTTTTCTATGTATAATAAAAAAAATATCTATCTATGTATGTATAATATTACGTATATCAGTTATCTAGTACCCATAACACAAGCTCTGCTTACCTTGGGGCTAGATAATGCTGTGTGAATTGTCCAGCATTATTTATTTTATTTTTTATTTATTTATACAGCAGGGCAATGCAGCCAGCGTCTTAGACACGCTTCCGATTAGTATTGATATGGATCTGTTGAGCTACCTGTAGATTGTTTGCAACAGTCTGCAGATTATTGCATTAAATTAGTTAAAAAAACATTCCAATAGAGATCGGCTATCGGTTCCATGAATAAAATAGACCCCAAACCCAAGGGGTCACATATTATCCTGAGAAAATCGGTATCATAACCCCAAGTTTATCCAAACAGTGTCCGTAAACAGCGAGTTAGCAACTAGTTAACGGCTTCGCTTGGAACATCCTTGACCCCCTGGCCCACATCCAGGAATCTCAGCTCGCCTGGTTTTATAAATTATTCTTAAGATCCCGTAATTGCTTTCGAGAAAATTGGATTAATTGATACCAAAGTTCAGACGTCCGAGTCAATTAGAAAAAGAGGTAGGGACTTGCAAAAAGGTACCTTCCTTACTTTTGTAAACAAAAAGTAAGGTAGGTAACCTTACTTTTGCAAACAACTAATATCATATTACCGATTCATTTTCTTAGATTTATTTTAAATCCGTGATGTTCAAGTTATGTTCGGATTCTGGATGCGGCAAGCTGAAGACAATGCTATGGCGCTCAAACTCGATAACTTTATTTCCTTAGGCTTATAAAATAAGCACTTAGACAAGTCAAATTTAATACATTAAAAGCCGTATAAATAGTAATTATTATCAAATGAGAAAAAAGATGTTATTGATTTTATTCGCTTCAATTATTTGTCCACTAGTGGAAGAAGCGAAAAATAAGCCACTAGTAAGTTCGACAGCTCAGTCAAGTTCGAGTGCTCATTGGGGTAGGCCTATGTCCTGCTGTATATAGGTTGATGATGATGATTCTGTTCAAATGTCTCCGTATTATTTAAATTATCAATAAGAAGTCTAAAAGAGTCGATATGCTCTACCATATCGGTTGTAATTAGAAAAAAATGCGGATAGCAATTACGTTTTCTTAATTTTAATAATTACAATTTTAAACAAATAAACAATTTTCAATTAATTAACTGGTTGTATTTTACGCAGTTTTATAAGTCTTCAATTTCAAAAGTACCCACAGTTGTTTGGGCATCGTAACTTAATTAACTGATCAATTGTTCTCCTTCATCATTTTTACGTCTTTGTCCTGAAGCCGAGAAATCAAAATGTGACTTCAGTTGTTTCTATGAAGTTCTAAAACATTGTAAACATCACCTTCATTATTATAATCAACTGCGAAAAAGAAGAAGTTTCAATTTTGATAATGATGATGATTTTCGGTTGTACATGTATTAGAAGAGATCGCTTCTAAGCGATAAGGCCGTCCATTGTACTTGTCTCATGTAATATGTCTTTTTTGTAATGTTCTTTTTCTGGTGTACAATAAAGTGTTTTGTATTGTACTATATTATATTTTATTTTATGTTCGTAGATTTCTTTGTAAATTGTGTTAAAATTTTGATGTTCCTTTTGCTTTTGTATAGAGAATATTGTCATGATGGTCTATTTTTTTTTATTCCCTAGGTAAGTACTCTTATTTGTCCCACAGAACAAAAAAAAACAACCTAAATATTCAGGGATTCGAAGTCATTTTATTTTCAAAACATTCAAATTTTAACGTAACCATATCCTACTCCCAGTTCTGACCAAGAATCCTGAGTCCATGTCAGCTCCTAACCTCTTGATTTCGGCCACGTTCCACGGTTCCACGAAGACCATGCTTACGGAAGTCCCTTCTAGAAAACACTTCCCGCGTTAGTCTCAGCGCATGCGTTGTACCGTCCCATCCTTCCGAGGTGAATTGCGCGCTATTCCCAAACACCGCCAGTCGAGACTTGAATGCGCAACGCTGCGTGTGAATCGCGGGACACTGCGGTTATTTACCACACTTTACCAATGGTAAAGTGATAGTTCACCACGGTCGCGGTAACTCCACGACCACGATGATTGCCGACTTGCCGCCGGTTCCGAACTCCCCTCAACTCCCAAGTATAGAATGCGGCAACAACCCTCCGAAAGATGGTAGGTACCTACGGTTTGTTTTTATTCGAAATTCGAAACCTTGAGTCTATCAGCGTCAGCTAACGCTGTTCTCTTTGACGCACTTACAATGTTGTGCAATACTTTTTTAAAACGATTAGGCTTAGATAAAAATAGTTAATCTAAATCAAATTTTGATATCTTTAGGTTTCATTTGATACGATTTGAAAGGAAATAAATAGAATTACGTACGAATAGAACCAACTGATGCGTGGGTGAAGGATAGATTGCTAAAGGTCGTAAAGACGAAAGGTCGCGTCGGATATAGGTACGTAAATATGTCTTGTCTATGGACCGCGTCGATACGACTTGTTGCTCAAGCTTCTGTTTACCATGAGGTATCTTTATTTACCCGGCTATGGCATGTTTTCCCACATGTAGCTTAATCGGTTTGGAGCATACATTTTTAACGAGGTTTCGAGGAATGGAGAAAGGTTTTGCCTTTACTATTTCTAGACATCTGGCCGTTTGAAACAGGTGGACACATTTTTTTATTTCCTTGTTTTTCCGTGACTTTTCAAAGCATAGGTTAAGTACGATCAAACTGAACTGAATATTTTCAAGGAATGATTAATAGATCATATTAATATAAGTAATTAGATTAAAAAATACTTCCTTATATTTGTGCTGTTTTTTTTTGTTGTGCGGGACAAACACCATTAGACCATTTGAGAATTATCTTCTTTAAAATAGCCAAAATAATAAATCAACAAAATCGATTCACAATTGACGGAATAAACGGTGAACGTACAACAAATAAAATAACCCGTACATAAAGCCGAGAACAATGCTCCTCATTTTTTCAGTCTTCTAAAAGGATCGGTTCACAAGTACTAAACTAATATGGCCCACTATAGATTAACAGCCCAGCGAGCTATGGAGAGAGCTATGCTCAGAGTTTTTCTGAAGGATAGGATTTGCAACGAATACATCCGACAGAGAACCAAGGTTATCGACAAAGGATTAGCAAGCTGAAGTGGCAGTGGGCTGGCCATATCTCGAGAAGAATCGACAACCGCTGGGGTTTACATAAGTGTTCTTATAATAACTTTGTTATTGAGTGGAGACCGTGACTCGGCAAACGTAGTGTAGGACGCCCTCCGACCAGGTGGGATGACGATTTGCGAAAGACTGCTGGCAGATGCTGGTCGCGGCAAGCTGCAGACAAGGTGCTATGGCGCTCATTAGGGGAGGCCTATGTCCTGCAGTGGACTTGGCTGATGATGATGAATTATCCATTACTTTATTAGTTCAACGAATATGCAATGCCTTTGTTGGTAACACTCTAAAGTTTAACGTCTCCTGTTATTTGGTGGGTGATTCCAGTCGTGGTTAATGTTGAGTCACGAAGCTTATTCCAAGCGGTTTCTGTTCGAATTAGGTGCCACTACGTGTTTTACACGAGCTTTTTAACGACTGGCTTTTTCGCGTAACTTAGAGCAATAGCGTTCTAAGTTTTCATATAATAGAATTTGATACTTCTAAATTTAATCTTTTAAAAAAAACAATATAATATATAAAAAAAACTGTGCATTTGAATGTAGATAAATTTGCATCTCAGTAAAAGCTAGAGTTTTCTAAATAATAATACTTTGTCAGGCAACAAAGAAAGTGTACAAAAAGTAACTATGACTATAAATGATTCAAGAATGTAATTTCTAAAATTTTACGATCAATAACAGAAACAAATTACTTTCTATTTACAAAAATAACTAAATGCTATGTATTTAGTTTTACTTAATTTAAAAAAAATGGGAATAATTATAGTAAAACTTTCTCTCTTCAGTATTTCGGGTACCTAGGTATCTACTTGCCCTCCAAAGGTTCGTTTATTCCATTTAGGCGTTCCGTGACTACATGGTCACTTTCCATCAGGAGAGATTGAGGTAAAACGAAAGTAAATCTATATAAAATAAATATAAATATAACGCGACTATCCACATAGCATCATCTAGCCCCAAGCAAAGCAGAGTTTATGTTATTGGTACTAGATGATTGGTACAAAGATATTTTTTACTATGCATAGAAAATACCCAGAACAACCGGGAAAAATATTTTCAGCTTGTACAAACATTTGTCTCAAGGCAGGAATCGAACCCGCAACCTTCTGCGTCGAATGTGGATCTTCGCCCGCGCCACAGGTCGTCGAGGTTGTGGTGTGCTATAGAGATAGAAGAAGGTCTATAGAGATAGAAGAAGGTCTATAGAGATAGAAGAAGGTCTATAAAGATAGAAGAAGGTCTATAGAGATAGAAGAAGGTCTATAGAGATAGAAGAAGGTCTATAAAGATAGAAGAAGGTCTATAGAGATAGAAGAAGGTCTATACAGATTGAAGAAGGACTATAGAGATAGAAGAAGGTCTATAGAGATAGAAGAAGGTCTATAGAGATAGAAGAAGGTCTCTAGAGATAGAAGAAGGTCTATAGAGATAGAAGAAGAACGTCTATAGACTGTAAAAAAATGCTAGGTGCAGTTAGATAGATAGATAGAAATTTATTTTTTTCACAAACACAGACAGCACGTTACAGTAAATAAATCAAATATAGACAGTACAATAAGTAAGTAGGGATACAATAGCATTTTAAACTAAGGTACTTACACAAAAAAACGGTAAAAATTAAAAGGAACTTAGCTTATAACAAAAAAAACAAGAATTTACTTTTATTTCGAGTTACTTTTATTTAATACATAATGCTGGACAATTCACACAGCATTATATAGCCCCAAGCTAAGCAGAGCTTGTGTTATGGGTACTAGATAACTGATATACATAATATAATACAATACATGGATAGATATTTTTTATTATATATAGAAAACGACCAGAACACCCTGAACAAAAGTCTGCAGATCATACATACATTTGTCTCGAGGCGGGAATCGAACCCGCAACCTTCTGCGTCGCAGGCAGACCTTCGCCCACCGCGCCACATCGGTCGTCGCGCATTTCGAGTACTATTTTACAAAATATCCAAAATTGCTGAGCACCCAGTCCATTTGGCGATCTAGAACTGATCGTAACTTCTCATATTTGTATTGTATTTGCATAGTTCCCTTTCCAAACGACAGATATGCTGTACCAACACCTATGGAAAAATGAAACCATAGTTTTGGCAAATAGACTCAACCCTCTGTTCATTCTGTAGTTTCGAAGATCAGTAACAAACATCTCAAAGTTCTGCCAACTTACGTCATATGTACTCGGGTTTCTGTATAATGTGAATGAAGCTCTGTGCAGTTCCTGGTTATAATCAATACAGCGCCGAGCCGACCTTGGTGCATGACTGAGCATGCAAGGTCACGCGGACGCACTTGACATTTCCACACTGCATCATCATTATCATCATCGCACTGTTTTCAGCTTTTTTCGCACGTCTCAGCCTATGTTATACCACTGCTGGACATAGGCCTCCCCTAATGAGCGCCACGGCGCGGCGCCCTGTCTTCAGCTTGCTGCATCCAGCACCTTCATTCAGTTTTTTGCACGTGTCAGCCTATGTTATACCACTGCTGGACATAGGCCTCCCCTAATAAGCGCCACGGCGCGGCGCCCTGTCTTCAGCTTGCTGCATCCAGCACCATCATTCAGTTTTTTGCACTTGTCAGCCTATGTTATACCACTGCTGGACATAGGCCTCCTCTAATGAGCGCCATAGCGCCCTGTCTTCAGCATTCTCCATCCAGCATCTTCATGATCTCTTTCGCAGATCGTCATCTCTTTGCTTTAATTTTGCTGTGTCTATTCTGTCTTGTACTGACTTACCTACCCGGTTAAGAAGAAAAGTGAAAAGAAAAAAAAAGTGAACTTTAAAGTACATAACAAAATACATAATAATAGATCTGAAAAATGAAATAACTCTTATGTCGCATCTTCAAAAGGTATCCATTGTCACAATAGTTTCGTCATCAACCGGCGTCATTCCAAAACAGTTATCACAATCCATAGAACATTTACATTAGCCAAAGTCTACTAATATCCTGTTACACAAGGCTATAATTTTAAACACGTGGAGAATAGTACGAAAATTTCTTCAAAATTAACTTCCTTGTAGTGGGGTTCGCCTTCCTGAAGCCCACTTGACCTAGGTCCGTCTGCTTTAGTTTTACCGGTTTTTCTGGAAAATCGAGAAGCAAAAAATCTTAAGTCAAAATAACAATAATAATGCTGGACAAATTCACATACATAGATGATGCACGTTGACTAGTTTTGATTAATGAGTTGTCAAACCATACAAATACGTCAAAGTTAATCAAAATTAGACTTTTAAATATTGCTGTGCAAGTGGGGCTAACTCTGTTATCTATCCGTAAAAAACTTCAATAAGCTTTCTGATATCTGTCAATTTGTAAGTCATGAAGTTTATCTAATTTACAAGACTCTGGTTTTCCTTGAAATAAATATAAAGAAACGTATACCTTTTTTGAGAATAAAAGAGATAAGAAACTAAAAAAAATATAGTAGGAAAATATTTTACGACACTGGTATACTTAACGCATTCACAGCCTCGGCAGCGCGGATCGCACAGGGTCACGCCGGCCGTGCCGCCCCGCCTGACGACGCTGCATTTCGACATGTGAATCGTGGGCCATGAAAGTGTTAATCGTAGCAAATCCCGCAGAGCTGCAACAAGTTTTTGATGCTTTCATTCATCATTTCATTGGTTTTACCATAGACGTACAAAAAATCACTACGTTGGTCTTACGCTTTAACTTGAATTGACACCTTTTTCTCACGTTTCATGACTTTTAGTATCTGGTACTTAGACAATTTAACCCATCTGGTTGAATAATAATCACTTGTCATCTTTTTTGAAGTGTAGTTACTTCAGTTGGTTTGGTAACACTGGTAGCACCATTATTGCGACTTGCTATTGGACGAGAAACGCAAGCCAATAGGAAGGGAAATTTCCCGCCACCCCGAGCTATGATGTAAAATGGTTATCTGAAAGTATTCACTTTGTTCCCGAGCGCCGAGCTGACAAGTTGTATAAAGATTTAGTACTGCTAAAAATAAAAGTAATATCTGGTCTAGTGTTCACGATACACGACACGCGTGTGTGTATCGTGTGCATATGTGACTATGCATTGATGAAGTTTTTCTTAAAACATTGTTGTTACAATGCAGTTAGCTTGTTGTTTTCTGTTATTGATATCAATAAATAAGTCTTAAAAATTCAGTGGTTCGATTGAATCGAAATTATTTTTGTATTTCGGTAAAATTCAATTAAACATTTGAATCCCACTGTTTGGTTTATTTAACCGCACACAAATCACGCATCGGTAATAAAAATTAAAAGAAACGCAATGCACACCCGACCTCGACTAAGTTTCTTTTGATATCTTCATTCTATTATTTCCATGCTCTTGTATCATAAATCGTTCACATGACTCGGCTCGAATATTAGTAAATATTTACACACCCCTGCATCATATTTATTACATCGGCCAGCCACGCACCTATCGGCTGTATTTCGTTGTTTCGGAAACCGCAGCTTGGCACTCCCTTCCTGTAGTGGCTTCCATGAATATGTTATTGTTGTCAGTTTGGGAATTCCTCTCAAATGTTATGTTACACCTTTTTGATAGTCCACAATTTCAGATATATGTACTCCTTTTTTGATAAAATTGTTCGGATAACACATCATGTTTATCGTTGGATGTAAATCCTTTGTAAACATGTTTTTATTCGTAACATTGCGCGGCTATATATTTTCTGAGACATGGCCTGATAAGTTCAAGATATGATTCCTTAACAGTACAAACTATTATATAAATATATAATACATAGATTCAGGCGGTCTATTATTTATCAGCTGACTAGGCAAAATTATTATATAAATAAAAGTCTGCAATATTTCAAAGATAGGCAATTTTAAATTTAAATTTAATGTCGGTAGTCTAGTTATTTACCTATTCTTTTTCGATTATTTATTAGTGTTATAATTATTTTCATTGTGATTCAATTTTGTTTCTATTTTATCCCTATTTTTTTATTGTAGGTATGTTATTTAATTTTATAGTACCTTTAGTTCTGATAATTTCATTCATATTATATTATTCTAGATGTAATATGTATTAATGTTAATAAAACCTCTTTATTAACAAAGAAAATTACAATTAAATAATAGAAATAAATTAAAACTAGTATTTACAATTGAAACTATTGAGCTAACTGCAGACTGTTACAAACAATCTACATCTAATACTGTTAATGTTATTAATTATAGACTGAGTTGACTGAAAAATAATGAATCATTCATTCATGGCAACTCGTCGACTCGTTGATGTTTATTTGTTTAGGATGTCAAATATAAACAACAAATATGCCAATTTGTGGTCGGTCGGACGGACCCCATTAGCACCACATCCACTTCTGCAACTCATATTATGCCAGCTATCAGTCAGAAATGTAAAAGAAACGTGATTACGTGATGTAAATAATCAACATGAAGATCAATCAAACAGTTTAGGTATTTAGTTAGACAACACGCAAACCACTACCCACTCTCACAAGTAAACTATTATGTGTATAATTTTCGCCTGAGAGATGGAAATGGATCTAACCAGAGAGTGGCAGCCATCGCCGGATAGATGTAAATTTATATAACCAGAGTTATGCAGCCATCGCTGGATAGATAGAATGATCAAAGCGATAAAATCTAGTTAGCGAACGAACCTATCCAGTAAATTTCATATAGGAATATTGCCGAATAGAGAAAGAATCAAAGTGTTGATATATCATATAGATTGCCGGATAGAGAAAGAATCAAAGAGTTTATATTTCCTAAAGATTGCTTAATAGAAGAAAAATCAAAGCTTTGGCATTTGTTTTTATTTTGTAATACCTATGGACTGTGTTGTCTGAAATAAAAATTTATTCATTCATTCATTTCATATAGATTGCCGCATAGAGGATGAATATAAGCGTTGATATTTCATGTAGATTGCCGAAAGGAAGAATCGAAGCTTTGATATTTTATATAGATTGCTGGATAGAAAATGAATCAAACAAAGCGTTGACAATTGATATAAAATACCAGATAGAGGATAAATTATGGAGTTGACATTTCATATGTAGATTGCCGAAAGGAAGAATCGAAGCTTTGATATTTCATGTAGATTACCGGATAGAGGATAAATTAAAGCGTTGACAATTGATATAGAATGCCAGATTGAGGATAAATTAAAGAGGCAACCTACATTTGAAATGTCAACATTTGAAATGTAGATTGCCGGATAAAGAAGAATCAAAGCGTTGATATTTCATAAGTTTGCTGGATAGAGGATGAATCAAAGCGTTGATATTTCATAAGTTTGCTGGATAGAGGATGAATCAAAGCGTTGATATGTCACCAGTGAAGGCATCAAACTAGATAATTCCATACATTCCTGTACACTTCCACCCAACTTGGTAATTAAAACGGGCATCCACAAGACCGTTTACAACTGTCACGGCGTTAAACTTAAACTAAGTTATATGCTGCTAGCGATTTAAGTTACTTTTAGGATAGTTAATTCGTGTGGTATTGGCTTAGTGATAGTGTTTTGCTTGGTTGTGAGTTTGAAACATAATAATATGTGTGTGAGTTTGGAATTTTGTAATTTTTTTGGCATTTTAACGGGCAAAATAGTGAACATACTTTTTGAAATGATATTGAATGATATTATCAAATCACAAATCAAAACATCCCATTTAAATTTGCTTTTTTTGTATTATTGTATAGATACTTACAGCTTGGTAACTGTAGCATAATTGTATTTCTATAATTAAAACGAATGTTATTTTTTCACTCCTTTGAAATCTTTGGAATTTGGAAGTCCAACTTTAAAAACCTTGGAGCCATGTTTCTAAGGTCTCGCTAATACAATAACTTAATTAGCCCTGACGTAGGCCCTGACAAACAGAAACCCGTAAAAAATTCATAATATTTTCTCTTGCGTAATTCATAATATTTTCTCTTGCGTACTAAGTAAGTTGTTGTAAATTTGCTTTGTTTTAATTTTATATAATTTCTTTTTTGTTCTCATCGTTAATGAGCGGTTTCCGATTGGCATTTGTTAGTTATCAATAAACAAGGATTTTTAAGACATAATCTGATTGAACTTTGTGAAATTCATGATACGCAAAAGAAAATGTTAAAGTTTCACAGTGAAAGAAAACAGTCGGCCACAAAGGTCGGGCGGGGCAAAGCGACCTCTATGCGTCCGTAACGGTCCGTAGCGAACGGCTACCTACGTCGTGTGATATAACATTTCAGGCTAACTAGCATAGAATAAAATAACAATTTCGACTAGAATAACTGATCGACTTGATTTTTGGCGTAGAGCTGAAAGAATGGAGAGTAACATAGGTTACTTTTTATCCCATAAATCAGTTCCCATGGGACTTTAAATTTCATAGTATTCATTTCACTGTTGTTTAACTTTATCGGGACAAAGTTAAATCCCTCGGGATTAAAATTTTATGTGACCTTGGGATAGTTTTCATAAAAGAAAGAATTTTCCTAATCGGCCCGTGATTGACGGAGAAACCAACAAACATACAAAGGAAAATTCTTCTAAAAGGAAGGGGAAAAAGAAGCCGTGTGAGCCATCAGGTAGTGCTGCGTCTGCGTCTGCGTCTGCGCCGGCTCCTGGGAAGGGGCCCTGTGACGGGGATGGATTTACCGTGGTGGTTCGCAAGAACCGTAAGCCCGCCAATCGGAATCAGTGCGGTACTGGGCCGAAAGACCTGGAATCTGGATTCCGAGCGGAAGTACCAACTACCCAGCTCTACGTCTCACGCGTTCACTACTGTGTGGAGACTAAAGCTGTGGAGGAGTACATCAAACGGAAAACGGGACTCTCGATGCGCGTCGAGAAGCTGGACTCTCGCCATAATGTGAGCTTCAATTCATTTATGGTCAGAGTTCCAACTCAACATCTCTCGACCTACTTAAGCGCAGAGTTTTGGCCGATGGGTGTCAAGTTCCGACGGTTCACTGGCCGCCTGAAAGGAGACACCGCCGTGCACCGTCGCCAGCTGACACTCTGATTGCGTCATTTACACGTCGTCGCCGTTATCACAGAAAATCGTGTCATTGTGTTTTGTGTATGTTAGTTTTAAGGTATATATTACTATGGACTGTAGAATAAGTTAAATAAGATCTGTAACTTTTCTATGGTCTGAAATAAATGATTATTATAACTTTCATGTTTTTTAAGTACATTTTAGGTATTGTCATCATATAGGTTTATATATTAATGTCATGTGTCGTGTTTGTTATTTTATCTGTCGTGTAAGTTTTCTTTTTATATATTTACCTGTTTATATCAAATATATTTTCCTTTCTTGTTTTTTGTCGGTTAAATACGTATGATATTACTGAAGCTTAAAAGTTAAAAGTGAAAGCTTAAAGATGCATGAAAGCTAAAAGCTTAAAGCTTTAACATTCGCTTCCATCAACATCACAGAAGCTAACACAACACCTACTGAACCTAAACAGACCGGACCTGTGCATCCTGTTGGAACACTAACAGGACACTGCCCACTGAACATTTCGCACCCCTAGAACGCGCGCTAAGTCAAAATATCACTTTTATTTAACAGCAAAAAATAATTACAAGTTATATTTACACTTATAGCTATGGCTCTAATTCCTTGGAAGATGGGTCGGCCTTTAGTTTGGGGTGCTACGTGTGTAGATCTAGATACCCTAGGACCTTCTCATCTTGCAGGGACATCAGTAAGGGCGGGCTCCGCAGCAACATCAACGGCGTTCCTCAAACGGCGAAATAGCGTATATCTTGACAGAGGTTACCTATTTGAGCCATTTGGGGTGGAAACCCTAGGTCCTTGGGGTCCTGGGGCACACGTTATCTATGAAGATCTTACAAAACTACTAATAGAGTCCACAGGTGATCGGAATGCTGGTTTTTATTTCGGTCAACGAATTAGCATTGCCATTCAACGTGGCAATGCTGCCAGCATTCTGGGCACTGAGCCTTCTGGTGACGCCTTAGATTTTTTGTCAAAATATAACTTTTTTCAGTAGGTATCGACGAAAAACCGTTTCCTGCTTTTGTATAATAGTTATTGCTAAGATTTTGAACGTTTCATGTAAATAATCGAATTTCGTAGTAATTTCGCCGATTCAAATTGCAAAAAAGTCGATTTGGAGATTTTTCGACATAATTCCATGTTGATCTAAGGGTGCAACTTGTTCACCATCGTAGCAACGGACAGCCTTCTCTGCAGAGGTGGCCTCGGTGACGACGAATCAGCTGCCCACGTAATCCTAGAATGCGATTGAGTAACAGCAACATAAATAGAAATCCTCAACTTGCCGAGGTCACTCCGCAAAGCCTGTGAAGACTCTGGGAAGATTTTGCGCTTCTGGGTGGAGTTAGACTGGTTCATCATCATCATCAGCATATATTAGTACACTGCTGGACATAGGCCTCCCCTAATGATCGCCATAGCGCCCTGTCTTCAGTTTGCCGCATGCATCTGCCAGCAGTCTTTCGTAAATCGTCATCCCACCTGGTCGGAGGGCGTTCTACACTACGTTTGCCGAGTCGCGGTCTACACTTAAGAACACAGACTGGCTATGCTAGCAATAAAATAAAACCGGCCAATTGCGATTTGAACTCGCGCACGAAGAGACCCGTACCGTTTTTGTATAAAAAGGGCAAAAAATCACGCTATTAAATATTTATTTTACTTTATGCTCCTACTATTTATTTATAAGTGAATATAAACTAAAATATTCTGTGAATATTTCAAGCTTCTACCTGTTGCCATTATCAATATCGAGCAAAAATGAGCAAAAAAATAACGTTTGTAGTATTGGGAGTCCTTTAAATATTTATTTTATTCTGTTTAGTATTTGTTGGTATAGCGGCAACAAAAATAGATCATCTGTGAAAATTTCAACTGTCAACTATCACTATTCATGATATAAATCCTGTTGACAGACGAACGGACAGCGGAGACTTGGTAATAGGGTTCCGTTTTACCCTTTGGGTACGGAACCCTAAAAACAACTCATGAATAAGCTTAATGATAAATGAGAGCTCTGAAATCCAAGAATTGATTTTAACATGCTGATTTAAATAATTCGCCATTTTTTTGTATAATTCCTTTGTTTATGAAAATAAAATCCAGAATTTGCTTTATAATAGGTAAATATTTTTCTGAATCCGAAGACGTTTTTTTTATTGAAAAGTGTTCTTATAATAACTTGTAATATAATTTGTCAATTAAAATCATTCGAAAACGTAAAATTGCAACATGATTGCAACGATCAAGTATCAAACCCGTTTCAAAACAAACTTTACTGCTATAAAAATAGGACAGCAAATACGAAATTAATCATCGAAGGACAACCCGGTGACCCAATTCTGCGTCGTAAACTGTTCCGTTGAACAGAATTTTCCGAGCTTGTGAAGTACTTTATAGCTATCGAGCTTGTGAAGTACTTTATGGCTATCGGGAGATAAAACACAACCTGTCTGAACATGAACGTTGTAAATTAAAAAAAAATAGTTTCTTTTTTGGGTTTGATTCCCACTGACGCGTTTTTTTTTTATTTGGGAACCCAAATGTATTTATTTATTTTACAATTTTAAGAAACTAAACGCTAGGTTACTAATAACAAAAATATTAAATAAAATAAATAAATAATCATGGACAATTTACACAGCATTATCTAGCCCCAAGCTAAGCAGAGCTTGTGTTCGGGTACTAGATAACTGATATACATAATACAATACATTACATAGATAAATATGTTTTATTATACATAGAAAACGATCAGAACACCCCGAACATGCAGATCGTACACATATTTGTCCCGAGGCGGGAATCGAACCCGCAACCTCTTACGTCGCAGGCGGACCTGCACCCATCGCTCCACAGAGGTCGTCGTATTGTGCAACTAACGCCAATTATAAGTTTAAAAAAACAGAATACAGGGTTATTATTTTTTTTTTTTTAATTTATTTTTTATTATAAATTCACACTGTCACTGCGAAAAATGCAGACAAACCAAAACAAAAATAGTATAGATCAAAATGGATCAGTTGAGCTACCTATAGATTCTTTTCAACAGCCTGCAGTTAGCTCAAATGTTTAACTGTAAATGTTGGTTCTTATTTGTTTCTATTCTTTATTTGTAACTTAATTTGTGTAAACTATTCAAAATAACAAAATTAAAATGATTTGGTACTGAGCATGACACATTTACAATTCCCAAACAAATATTCCATATGATTTTGGATCCCACTGTTGGGCATAAGCCTCTGTTACCTCGTTACATATTCGTATACACCGGTCCAAATCAAACATCAAAACTCTAGTCATCCAGTCCATCCATCGCCTTAAAATTGTATATTTTTAACAAGTTGCTAAACCACTTTATTATAGACGAGGTTGTTTATACGGTTTTTAAGATGTCAAGACCGATTTATAATATGTGGTTTTGGTACGAGTTAAAAACGATACTTTTCACTTCCAGAGAAAATAGAAAAATCAAAATTTTCCTTCAGTAAATATTGCACACCGAATTCACTTCTTTTAATGGTTCATTAAACTATTAAAAAAAATAAGTTTTTATTCTAACGACGAGGAAGCTTATTTGACGCCAACAAAATTGACTGAAACTGTTAAAAATTCGCAAATGTAATTTTTTTGCATTTAGTCATTTCCTCGCTAAAGTGGGATGAAAAGTTACGTGTTGCACTCGAGTGTAAAAAGTTACGTGTTGCACTCGAGTGTAAAGATTTTTTACCTCGTACTCTTTTGACGAATTTGTCGTTAATCTTTAAATACCATATTTGGAATATTGATTTCGACCGCAATAGATTAATATAATAATAATAACTTGATTGATAAACAGGTGCTAAAAGATAAAACATTAATTTTACTAATATATAGGTATACTGCTAACTTAACCTATTATGATCTAAATTAAACTCAAGACAATGGAGAAAAGGTTATCTTGCATAATCAAGTCCTTTAAATAGGTTTCTAAGATTGATTATTTCTTTGCTATTCTGTCCCATTTGCATATTATAAAATAAATTTTTGCTTGATGGAATTTTCAATTAAATATACCAAGTTCATTTTCATTTAAATTACAGATACGAACTTTTTATTTGTCTTCGTTACGCACAACACAAAGTTACTATCCACCAACGTATTCTACCATAGAGAAAAAATCATTTTACAAAACATCCAACAATGACTAAAGAAGCGATTTTATTTCCATTTTTGAAAATAACTTCAAATAAAATGTTCTTTGTAAATGTTACACCAAAAATTCGAGTCTTTATGCAAGAGGATCTAATATAGTGGATGATGATTTCAGAGAAAAATTAAAAGAAAAACATCACTAACTCCCAAGAACGTATTCTCGAGTTTTACGCTAGCGGGCGTAAAACTCGCCACTCCATAACGACACACTTTTTGAGCAAGAGAAGTGAAAAATATATTTGAAAACTAAAACCCGACCTAAAAGTCTGTTTAAAAACCGTTCACTCTATCATTTTCTTTTGATACCTATGTATGTAGTTGGGGTGGGTGTTGAGACGAATCACTCGATACCACTTTGGTTGACATCGGACTTATAGTTTCAGCGATACATCTATATTTATAAAAGAGAAGAGAAAACTGGGTGACAAATCAAGTAATTTTGAAACTACATGAGCTACGAAGCTGAAATTTTGCATGAAAGTTTCCTTTTTGGACGTAGGCATCACCGCTACGAGCGGGTTTTAGGAAATTCACATTGAGGGATTTAGTATAGTATATTTAGTATCGTTCCAATTTTAGAGAACTTTTTTTTTTGGTATTTATAGGTTTTCTCATGACAGTTTTAAAATCGTTAAGGATTGTCTGTTAAACTTTGGCGTTGATAGTTTACATGGAAACTAATTACCTAGGGTATTACTAAAGTCCATACGAATGTAATTGCGGGCGGGTTAGCTAGTGGGAATATAAAATCAGCCACATCCATACAAACATTCCTACATGTCGTCAGCATTGAGTGCCAATCTCATATTCTCCGTTGGTAGCCTTGTTAAAAACAGATTCCGTTTCATACACGAAAACAATTTTGTCTTCATATTTTTTAATTTCTATTTTCTCTCAGGAATAATAAGCTCTCGCCCCTAAATAATTAAGCTCTTAACTTAACAAAAGGCTAATAAATGGTTAAGTTAAAAGAGATTGTCATCTAGCTGTTGGTGTTAAGACATAATTAAGACAGAGCAGCAATATCTTTAGACTGTTTATAAAAGCTTTATGAATTGAAAGAAAAGTCAGGTGAGATAAATGCTTTCCTTGTTTATTATATTACTAGTTTCTACCCGCGACTTCGCACGCATTGTTGCCATGGAACGGCTATTCATATCCCAAGGGAGCTGATTTAAAGAAAATAAGTTGAAGGCTGCATTTTAATTTCAGGCCTAGTACCTGTATGCAAAATTTCACTCCGATCCATTCAGTAGTAATGGCGTGAATAGATATCATACACAGCTTTTGAGTTTATCGCGTTCATTTAGACGCGGCGACCGACTTTGTTTTATTTGTAGTGATTATTTAGTTTTCCTTACTTTCATCGTATAGAAAGCGTACTTATCTTACCAATTAAATTTGTCAATGTCAACAGCAAAAAAGTATGTACCCGAAGTGTTTAATCAAACTTGCCACATCTACTCAAATTACATGTGCATAGAAAATTCAACCCGTTATAAGATTCATCATCATCATCAGCCTATATTAGTCCACTACTGGACATAGGCCTCCCCTAATGAGCGCCATAGCGTCCTGTCTTCAGCTTGCCGCATCCAGCATCTGTCAGCAGTCTTTCGCAAATCGTCATCCCACCTGGTCGAAGGGTCTACACTACGTTTGCCAAGTCGCGATCTCCACTCAAGAACACGTTTACCCCAGCGGTTGTCGGTTCTTCTCGAGATATGGCCAGCCCACTGCCACTTCAGCTTGCTAATCCTTTGAGCTATGTCGATAACCTTAGTTCTCTGTCGGATGTATTCATTGCGAATCCTACCCTAATAAGTAAGTCTATTATTATAAGATTGGGCTACATTATTTTAAAAAATAAGTGTGAAGTTTAGCGCTATAACTTTCTAACCGTCAACCGAACCCATAATATTCAAATGTGAAAGTGATCCGACAGACGGTTCGTAATTTCCATATTAAAAGCTTGTAAGAGTCCACAATGGGTTGTTATTGTGCTTTAAGTGGCGTTGACTCATTGTCCTATTTGTCTTTACTAGTCTCCGAGGTATGCTTGCGTTTTAGTTCCGTGAATAGGTGACTTCTCTTGTATTTACTATCGGGGAATTCCTAGAGTTTCGGAATGGAAAAATGCAGGAAGCTCAAATAAAACATGTTTTAAAGTAAATGAAGGACTGGCACTGGGTATATCCTGGTTTATAATATAGATATAGATAGATAGAAAATGCTTTATTTGAAAACCCATAAATAAAAAACATTAAGTACATTATGTAATTTAAACAAAATAATTTAGCCCCAAGCTAATTAGAGTTTGTGTTATGGTACTTGATAACAGATTAACATAATGCAATACATAATATAGATTTTTTTTTCTATTCTACTATACATACAAAATACCCAAAACACCCGAAACAAATTTTTGCAGATCTTACAAACATTTGTCCCAAGGCGGGAATTGAACCCGCAACCTATAGCGTCGCGTCCTTCGTCTAGCTAGATGATCTAAAATGATGATATTGAAATTTTATTTTATGACCTATCTTACTTAGGTTTTGGATTGGAACAAACTGTAGTTTTTATCTTAAAACTTCAACATTACTTTATTGGATAATATTCTCCATAGTCAATTTGCAATACCTATTTTAGGTATTTTCTCATTCATTGAATATAATCTGGATGAACTCATAAAAATATTCCAATAATAACGAAGCTAGCTAGTAAATGTCAAGTTTTTAATATCATAACTATTAGTTGGAAAAGCTCAGAGTCTAGCTGCATTGCCGGTGGGCGGCAGACGTCAGTCGCCCACGGCCCGCCCGCCCACAACCCAGCTTTATCAGAGAAGCCCCTGTTTTATACACTGAACACTGAAATGAGATGTTGTACTGCCGTTTTATTGTAATGAAATGATCCCGCTGAAGTTGGATTTTGAATTATGTTTCAGTATTTGGTTTATTGAAGCATGTTGGTAAATATAGAGCTTTTTGACAGGCTTGGCTGGACTTGCTGCCAGGGTGTGTGCTCGATGTCATACTACTGTATCTATGTACTACAACCAAAATTTGCGTTCATTAATTTCAATTTTTTTTTTTTATAGTTGATAGACCTTTTGTAGCTACAATCTCCAGATGGAAAGTCACGATGTGACCGACGAAGGATCACGAAGCTTTGTAGACTTCGACTTGAGATTCACTCTTGTCTTGAAGAGACCAAGGATGTTGAGGCATTTTAAGAGCGGCTTACCACCATCAACTTGAAGTGTACACACCTTGTACACTTAAAGTGATAAATAGAGATGATAATGCGTCATAGCATAAATCACGGCCCCAAATTTGACCTTACAACATATTATAATAACCCTATATGCAGAAGAAACCGTCTACTACTTGATATAAACCTTAAAACCAAATTAACCGGATAAAATACTATATTTAATTTTAAATTTCCCCGTCCGCGGCTGACATCCGGTTTGCAGCCGATCAGCCGTTTACAGATCGTTCAGATACAATTTTAATATCCGGGTAAATATTATCGGCATTACGTTTAATTTTCAGTAATTGTCCCCCTCGAATACTTTTAGCCATCTTCGAAAATTATTGATGTAAGTACAAAAATACCTCAAAACTCTGCCTCTGGTAATGAAAAAGCTCTTAGTATAAGGTACTAAGAGCTTTTATATAAGAAGCTTGCGCTGCCTACAGCGCAAGCTTCTTTTAGAAAATCTGAGCAAAGCGTAACGAATACGTTCACGTTATAACACATTTCCGAGTAAGTAGCTTCTAGTAGAATCTTTTACATAAAGATAAAGATAAAGATACATTACACGTAGTGTAGGACGCCCTCCGACCAGGTGGGTTGACGATTTGCGAAAGATTGCTGGCAGATGCTGGATGCGGCAAGCTGAAGACAGGGCGCTATGGCGCTCATTAGGGGAGGCCTATGTGACATAATACACACACAAGGTAGAGTACAAAATTAAGGATATTTTACATACTTTGTAGATAGATGATTTTACTAATAATAATTATTATGCTACCTGCGTAGATTTTATACATTTGGTAAAAGTATTTCATAAACTAGTAGATAATCAACTCTAACCTTGTTCAAAATACATTTTCCAAAATGGGTACGTACATAACATTTACATTTACATTTTTTTTTAATGCTGGACAATTCACACAGCATTATCTAGCCCCAAGCTAAGCAGAGCTTGTGTTATGGGTACTAGATAACTGATATACATAATACAATACATAACATAGATAGATATTTTTTTTTTATTATACATAGAAAACGACCAGAACACCCGAAACAAATACCTGCAGATCGTACAAATATTTGTTCCAAGGCGGGAATCGAACCCGCAACCTCTTGCGTCGCAGGCGGACCTTCGCCCACCGCGCCACAGAGGTCGTCAAACATTGAATCGTAGGTACCTATATCTATCTATCTATATCTATTTACATGAACATGAAAGAATAACAGTGGCGATCGTGGAGTCAAAATCGACCCCTCCAACTCGGGCTGAGTAGGAGGGGTCGATTTTGACACAAATGAAATAATGTTAGGTACTTCGTAACCGTAGATGTTGCAAGAGTCGACTTTTAACAGGACTGTTTAATGGTATCCGTTTTTATTTGGCGAGTGCGGATGTAGTACAGACCGGTCACCGAAAGATGTCACCTGCCTGGGAACATTTCCCATCACCGCAGGGGACATCTTATGGTGAACGTATGTTTGTATGAGCGAATTCAAATACATGACAGGATTACTGTCATGTTTTTGAATTCGAATTGATCGTAGCACGGTCACCACCAAGTAGCGATAGATCCGTTATAAACTGTCCTGTAAACTCGGTGTTAACATTACCTCCAGTAAAGTAACGCTCTTGTAAATACAGACTATCTTTGTAAACGAGCACTTAGGGAACCTACCAGAGACATAGACCATTTATGATTCTTTGTATCTTTAAAAGCTATAGGTACTGCTATCACTAAACCGCCTGTCAATTGCTTGTTTGGTGCTCTATCTACTTACTTTTATAGCATCAATACCGCAAACGCGACTGCCGCTATCATGTCAAAGTGCAACAAAACACTAATTCGAGAACTATCATCGAGTTTGTAAGAAACAATTGCATCGAGGGGTACAAGGGAGACTCCAAGATCTTGTCTCCCAAGCCAACCTAACCTGCACGTGGTGTACCCTGCTAGATAACGAACTAGGCTCTGGTGAAAATATCAACATTCTTCATAACTGAAAACTCATATTTTACTATTATTTTCCATTACTTGACACTGGCAGAAAAGAGTCCAACCAGACTCATATTGCCATTAACAAAGAATCATCATCATCATCAGTTGCATCGTTGTCATACTACGATAGGCAAGTAGTTCCTCACGATCCGGTAGGGGCGCTACAACGCGCTAAAGCCTAACTCCCCTCAGCTTTCCAAACTTTTTAATTATTTAGATTGATGCAGCCTGTAGGTGTTCTACGTAGAACACAAATTGGTTTTCTATCTTTCGATAGTAATGAAAATGAAATGTTTTATATGATCCCTTTTTTAATTATTCATTACATTTGGTTTTATGTATGGCTTTAATTTACTTTTGTGCATTGTTTTTTAACGCTTAGAGTTTCATACCACTTTAAACTTACCCCCTTATTATACTCGTTTGTATTTGCTAGTGTTTTTTCTCACTCTGACTTATGCCATTAGAAGAAAACAAACTACTTAAAGAGACTATGATTAGGTATTTTGATTTGCGTGAAGGAGGTTTGTGAATATTTAATGAAACTTTAAGGTTCTTTAAAAGCCCGCGTATTTTAAACAAAAGCCATTTTAAAAATCGCCACTGCCTGGCTAATGATTGGCCTATATTTTACGATCAGTCTGATGCATTATTCATTACTTTTACTCGTTTACTGGGCCCAGTGAGCTGATGACTTGACAATGACGTATCGTATACAGTCAATATACAGTGGACAACGTTGTGTACGAAAACTCAATCAGTGTTATTTTTACCGGACATTTTAATACAGGACTGAAAAAAGTAATGTAAAGTAAAAAGTTACCGACGAATATTAAATCGGTAAAACTTTGAGAACCTGTTTGTGGCTGATATTCGAAACTACAGAATAAACAGAGGGGTGACTCTATTTGACGATAATATCGACACGTGATCATCACAGCTCGTGTTCCCATAGATTTTGGTACAGTGACTATTCTGCGGACCAGGAACTACGCCAATCAAACAAATACGAGACGTTGGTCGATGGACGAGGTTGACGACCTCTGTAGGTGAAGGTCCGCCAGCGACGCAGTAGGTTTTGCGGGTTCGATTCCCGCCTTGAAACAATTATTTTTACGATCTGCAGGTATTTGTTCCGGGTTTTCTTAAATTCTTTATTGTACACAAAATACATAAATAAAAATTAACAACGAAAATCTATGTACTAAGGCGAGCTTAACCCTAACAAAGTTTTCTTACAGCAAACCTAGGGGGGTATTAAGAGAGTGGTGTTCTGGTCGTATTCTATGTATAATAAAAAAACTATCTATGTAATGTATTGTATTATGTATATCAGTTATCTAGTACCCATAACACAAGCTCTACTTAGCTTGGGGCTAGATAATTATGTGAGAATTGTCCAGCAATATTTATTTATTCAATATTTATTTATTTATTTACGTTATGATCACGTGTAGTTTCTATCGTCAAATAGACTCACCCCCAGTATGATTTGATTATGTTAACTTATTATAAGTAAATTATTATACATTGTAAGCACCTATTTACAATGAAAAGCATAGGAAAATACCGACTTTCCTATGCTTTTACAAGCTGTTACCTACGTTTTAACACTTTCACTGCTTAGTCATTTCGCGTACAAGAAGAACAAGTGCGTCATGGGCAATGAAAGTTAACTGAAGTAAAAGTTTAAGTAAGTAAAAAGAAGTCATTGGGGTACCGGAGGCTCTCCGGGTTTTTATGCATAAAAATATTTGAGCGTCGTCTGGTCGAAGCGACGCGTAACCCGAAAGCTGGTGAGTATCTGGCACAGCGCATCAGCATTGCCATACAGCGGGGCAATGCAGCCAGTGTCTTGGGCACGCTTCCGACTGGTATTGATATAAATCAGTTAAGCTACCTGTAGATTGTTTGGCACAGTCTGCAGTTAGCTCAATTGTTCATCATCCATCCATCCATATATGTAATACATCTAAACTTTCTCATTTATATTATTAGTGTGATAGTGTAACCAAAGTATATCTGAAAATGAGCCCTAGCTAAAACACTAAAGCATTCTTAGTGTTTTTAACTAGGGAGTATTAAGGTAAAACGTAGGTGAGGTTAAATCTCCGCTGTTGTTCAAGGTGTTTAAACTACCTTTTATGAAATAATTCAAGTTTTAGCCTTATTTTTGTTAGAACTTACGTTGAGAGTTCTGATGATTTACTAGCACTTTTGAACTCGTGCCAAACATGGTGGTGTATCTTTCCTAAAACTACACCGTATATTTCGGTTCATCTATTTTAAAGATACTTAATAACTTACGAGCGGTGTTGCGACGGTTTAAAATATATATTGTGTTTACTGTTCTGTGTCACTTACCTAACCCCAACGATAATTCTTATTTTTATTTACCTATATTATGTGAAACTGTATACAGTTTTATGAACTAAATAAAAAAAACTTGACTAACAATTAAACCAGCTATTCTCTAAGCACGTGACCTTATGCGAGATGCTAGTAAAAGGCCTGACGGTATGACTCTGATTCCTTGGAAGATGGATCTGCTTTTAGTTTGGGATGCCATGGGTGTACCCTAGCGCCTTCTTATCTTGCAGGGACATCAGTAAGTGCCGACTCCGCAACAACATCAGCGGAGTCCCTCAAAAGGAGAAATACGCTAATCGTCGCCGTTCGGGGTGGAAACCCTAGGTCCTTGGGGTCCTGGGGCACAAACAATATACAAAGACCTTATAAAACTTGTCATACAGTAAATAAGAGATAGGAATGCTGGTTGCAATTCAACGTGGCAATGCTGCCAGCATTCTGAGCACTCTGGTGACGGCTTAGATTCTTAGGAAATAGATCCCCCTTGTTTTGGAAAGGCATGACCAGCTGTGAACGAGTGTATGCCGATAAAGAATGAAGGAATAGTAAATGAAGATTATTTCAGTTATTTCTATCCTATAGAAAATGATTTAGGGGATAAAATGAAACCAAAAAACTAGATAGTTTTCCTCAATAATTTCTGAACGAATCTGGCTGCATAAAGGTATATGCAAATACCTAATATACTTATATGCAGACCGATAAGTAGTAGTAATTTTGGAGGTAACAAACATCCATCCACACATTCAAACTTTTGCATTATTCAACCTAATCCAACTTTAAACTGAGTTTTGAGATTTTTATTTTTCTCTTAAGAAATTATAAATTCACTTATAGAAACTAAAGTATCGTGAGTTGCAGTTTTCTAGATAGCTATACTGTAAAACTAAGGATATTACAAGGGTAATTAACTAGTACAAAACTAGTTAGGTCAAAGTAGTAGTTGAAACTATAAAGTTAACTATAAAAGGTTAAACTAACCCAAATAAATCACCTTTCTTGTTACCAAACCCTTACAACTTACAATTCACTTCTCTGAACCGTAAAATGATTTCCTTCGATTCCTATCGGATCCATTGAGCTTTGTTCCATAACGCAACAGCTTTCTGGGTCAATCTGTACGGTAATTTATTTGGAGAGAACCTGAACTACATGAGCCAGATACTGACTCATAAACAATGTGTATTTTCGAACCTTGATCAAACGAAATGTGCGGATACACGACACATTTTTATCGATAAATATGTGTTGTGTAACCTTGATCAAACGAAATGTGCGGATACACGTCACATATTTATCGATAAATATGTGTCGTGTAACCTTGATCAAACGAAATGTGCGAATACACGACACGTATTTATCGATAAATATGTGTCGTGTATCCTTAATCAAACGAAATGTGCGGATACACACAATTTCGTTTGATCAAGGTTCGAAAATACACATTGTAGAGCTTAAGTTTTTTGTGAACTAGCGTCCCGCCCCGGCTTCGCACTGTGACGTCACAGAAAAAGGACACCGATTTTTCACTTGAAACTGTGTGCAGATTTATTTCAACCGACGAAAAAGGTTTCAAGGAGATGCGTTTTTTTTTATGTTTGACCACGCATAACTTTTTGCAGGGTAGTCCGATTTTGATGATTCTTTCACTATTGTATAGAGAATAATCCCGAGGTGGCCCCATATGAATTAAATTCCAGAGGGATTCGTATTTACGTGAATTATCCAGCATTATTATCTTATTATTATTATCTTTTGACGACCGATGTAGCGCGGTGGGCGAAGGTCTGCCTGCGACACAAAAGGTTGCGGGTTCGATTTCCGCCTCGGGACAAATGTGTGTACGATCTGCAGACATTTGTTCAGGGTGTTCTGGTCGTTTTCTATATATAATAAAAAATATATATCTATGTATTGTATTATATTATGTATATCAGTTATCTAGTACCCATAACACAAGCTCTGCTTAGCTTGGGGCTAGATAATGCCGTGTGAATTGTCCAGCATTATTTATTTATTTATTAATATTATGTAGGTATATCAGTTATCTAGTACCCATAACACAAGGTCTGCTTAGCTTGGAGGTAGATAATGCTGTGTGAATTGTACAGCATTTTTTTTTTAATTTATTTATTAATATTTCTAACTATTCGTTCATGATTCTAACGTTTCGTTACACCACTTCGTTAGCATTTTCTTTCCGTTTCTGATTCCGTTTGAGAATGAAGTGACTGTGCGCAATTGCTCGAGCCTTTCGGGTCATAGAGCCGGATCACTGAATCTGACAACACCCTTTTTTCCCGAGCGATCAGAATGCGACGGAACCTTGTCGGAGTAAATGAAAAAGTTTTTCACATCACGCTAATATTGTAAATGCAAGAATTTGGATTTATGTTTGTTACTTCTTCAAGCCAAAAACCTACCTGAATGGGCAGAAATTTTGCATACCTACAGGGCCAGTACTCGTAAAAACGAAATTGAAGTTTCTGATTAGTTTTCGTGCAAACGCTAATCTTATACAAGCGACATAAGAGTAGATTTTGCACGAACGCGAATCAGAAACTGCGATTGTCGTTTTCCGAGTTGGCCCCCAGGTTCTAGGTGGAAATAAAACATATGCTACTTTTTATCTTAAAATCAGTTCCCATGGGATAGAAATAACCTTTAAACGTTTCCATATAATCAACGGGTGTGAAGCCGCGGGCAGAATCTAGTCTCTCATAAAATACGCACATTATTAAGTAGTTAGTTACTAGGTACCTAAGTTTTTATTCCCGTTTAAAATGATTCCATCCCGAAATGATAGCGTGTGGATTTTAATAGTTTTATCTGGTTTAAAGTAGGTACCTGCATATATTCATATGAAGTCTACTGTCAATAGACTTGTGCAAAAAAATACTTCCAGTTTCTAGCATTGACCTCACCTAGCTGATCATCAAAACTAGTGGTAGGTACACCTACCTTTCTCTACTTCCTTCCTAGGTAGAATTTCTGAATTCGAAAAAAATACGAAAAATCCGTTTTTTTAGGATAGGAATTATCACATTTGATTCGAAAGGTTAGAAGGAACGTTGAGTGCGTTCTATTTTTGAATGTGATTTGGTACAGCGCCTCCGTCGTCGTGCATATTTGGAGCATATTTCCAACTAAAATTGTTCAAAATAGAACGTTCACTCAACGTTCCGATACAATAAGGGCGCTGATTAAAATTAATGTGACATATAAAATAAAGTGGTGATACTCTATATGATGATACATATGATATTAAAAATCCAGGTTGTCTGGCAGAGATCGCTCTTGAGCGATCAGACCGCCAATTGTCACTTATCGTTTATGTGTTTCATTTGTAAATTGTTTTTATCTTAAGTGTGCAATAAAAGTATGTTCTAACTAGCTTCCATTCTTTAATAAATTATTTTATGCGTTTCTTACTTCATTGCCTTTCAACAGTAACGTGTTGCGATTTTTAACTGCGTATTTTAAGTCAATATAAATACTTAGTTTATTTTTTAACAAGGGATTAAACCAACCCATTATATACGAGGTTGTTATACTGACAGGATTACAAGACCGATTTATAGTGGGTGATTTCAGCCCTAGTGAAAAACTATACGTTTCACTTCGATTGCAAGAAAATAAAACAATGTTAACTTCATCATCCTCATCAGCCTATAGTCCACTGATGGACATAGGCCTCCCCTAATGAGCTCCATGGCGCCCTGTCTTCAGCTTGATCTTAACTTAACTACAGTGAAATTTGGCACTTTTTTTCACTTCCCTACTTCACGAATTTGTCGTTTTATATTTAACACACGAACATTTTGTATAGGTACAAATATTGGTGTGTACATTTCAAAACAGTTTTGAAATTTCTGTAGGTTTCAAACTTTTCGAAAACTTTTGAAAAAGTCGAAATATTGACCCGCTGAATTAAAAAGCAAAGTTTGTAAACGGTATCTATAGTTTATTGTATTTGTATAATTGGCAAATGTTCATAAACTTCGGCGCGCGAGTTACACTCGCACTTGACGGACTTTTTGACTGCACGATATTTTCATATATAATCCGTCGTTTTAAATTTAAAACGTTATTATCTCTAAAATGAAAAAGAAAAGTTGCTACAAAAAGAACTTATTAAGGTTCATTGTTACTCATATCATATGGCACCTGAACTCCAGAAAGACGATAAGAAATCATTTTTTATTTCACTTGTCTTTTTAAGTCCTGTCTAACGCCAAACAAACAGAGGTTTATTATACATAAATAAAGTAAACACAATTTTTAGCACGTTAAACGAGGCGCTTGCAGACAGGCTACGACTCCGACGAACATTATAACAGTCCTCTTTGTGTCAATTAAGTCAAGTCTTGATCTAGGGCTGTGCGGAGCTTGGAGGCATATAATCATTAAAGATATTTATTAACAAAAAAATCTTTATTAACAAAGAAATCTATATTAACAAAGAAGTCTTTGTTAACAAAGAATTTATGGAAAGAATTTATTTGTTTCTGGGTCATGTTTTAAGTTTAGATATACCTACCTAAGGTTTATTTTTGTTGTTTTAAGTGTATAAGACGTATTCATTCTTTCGATTTGATGGTTTGATTCCCGCCTTGGGATAAATATTTGTACGTTCTGCAGGTATTGGTTCCGGGTGTTCTGGTAGTTTTCTATGTATAATAAAAAATATATATCTTTGTAATGTATCTAAGCATAGTATTATATATATCAGTTATCTAGTAACACAAGCTCTGCTTAGCTTAGGGCTAGATAATGCTGTGTAAATTTTCCAGCATTTTTATTTATTTATTCATTCATTCAATTTATTAGAAGCAAAAAAGAAGAAAGCTTTGTTAATAAAAAATCTTTATTAATATGAAATCTGTATTAATGCATTCGCTGCCCAGCCTAGAAGCTGCGAAGTGATGCGCCGTCACGAGGGGCTGTTAAAAAATTAACTAGAATGTATTTACAGTTGAAACAACTGAGTTAACTGTTGTAAACAATCTACAGGCAGCTCAACTGATCTATATCAATACAAGTCGGAAGCGTCTCGAAGACGATGGCTGCATTGGTCCGCTGTTTGGCAATGCTGATGTGCTGCGCCAGATGCCCATCAGCTCTGGGGTTACGCGTCGCTACGACCAGACGCACAGATAATTTTTAATATTAGCATCATTTTCTTTAAAAGCCAATGCCTGCTAAGCCAGTGCTCAAGAGTAAGGAAACTCTGAAAACTCTGATATATCATCTCATATACATCTATAATTTTTCGTAACTTCTTTCAGTCCAGTGTTATTGCGAGGACACATCAATGGTTAGAAGTTATAGTGTAAGTTTATATAAATAGTGATTACAACTGTTTGTTCTCCAAATAAAAAATAAATAAAACTGTTTTTAATCTAAGTAGATAAGACTCCTTGCCATTTTTGTACGACGTTACAAATTTTTGTAAGAATACCGGCACCTACCAGTTCTGCTACTTACTATAAATAAACTTCAATAAATATTCTACCCATACAAAACGAAAACAATCATGGTTAATTTTCCAGCTCTATGATGTGAATCTAAATGTGAATCATCCAACATTATTTATTTATTTTATAGAGGTAATATTTATATTAGCAAAGTTATTATTTTTATCCACATTTTTATTCAAAAGAATGACGCTTAGCCACACAGAATAGAATAAAATATAATAGAATTTATTTGTAACTTTATCAACAAATACAAACAAAACTTAAAATTAAAAGACAAAGCTTCTGTCGATAAGAGTCACAAAACGGTCTCGGTCTCAGCATGAGCTAGTTGTAAATATGTTACAACCAACGCTGGTCTTCCGACAGAGCCGTTTAGTGACGTCACAGTATTCCGTCTGTCCCGTCAAATCTCAACCTTTGCCTGTCGCAGCATTCAAAACATTTATTGGTTCTCTATCTGTCGACAGCAGAGCTTCGTAAACCACAAATAGAGCGTGAGAACAAACTAACTGTTGTTCTGACCGATACGTACGTACAACCCTACGTGTGTTTGTCGCACATGCTAAACTAAAACTTATTTGCTGAAGTGTAGAGTTGTTTATTGAATGGTATGTGCTTTCGGGCGGCGGCGGGGGCGTCCCGTCACGATTCAATTAATAGCGAATGAATACGGCCTTTTATTGCGATGTTTCCTGTGGTCTCTTGCTTTGAGCTGGATTTTTTATCCCGCAAATTACCTGGATAACTACAGAAAGGTAATTACCAATATAAGGTTCACTTGGGGGCGACCTATGACGCCATTTTCTGAAAAGGATAGGCATAGGATTTCGTGTTCATAATGAGCGGTGCAGAGAAGAACTTTACATTACACATTACATCACGACATTATGGGAAAATTAACGCAGCATTTGAAATGTTTGTATTCATAGTTCAATTACCATACCATACCTATTCTCAAGATCGTGACTACTGTATCTATAATAAAAATAAAGCCATCTATAATAAAGCCCTTTTATTTCCTTAATAAAATAAATTTTACAAAAATTGATTATGAATAGGTAATATGTAACACTAAATTTATATAATACTTAATTGATAAGATTTACACTGAAAAATAATAATGGGTATTATTAGGGACCTCTCATCGAGTGAAGGGCTCCTCCATTTTACTCCATACTTTTCTGTCTTGAGCTTTGCTTAACCAGTCTATGCCAGCCGCTTTATTTATCTCGTCTATCCACCTGTCTTTTGGTCTGCCTCTGGTTCTTTTGGTCTGCCTCTGGTTCTTTTGGTCTGCCTCTGGTTCTTTTGGTCTGCCTCTGGTTCTTTTGGTCTGCCTCTGGTTCTTTTGGTCTGCCGCTGGTTCTTTTGGTCTGCCTCTGGTTCTTTTGTTTCGTGGTCATGGCCATGTTGTAATTATTTTGATCTATTTGTTGTTTTCCATTCGGGCGATATGAAACACTGCACTACTGTATCTATTGAGAAGTTAATATTTTAATAAAAATTTAGAGGTAACTTTGCGATTTGTTTAAATACAGATACATATTTTATGATGGATAGAGCAAATCCTGAACTTTACCATAGACTACATATAAATTTAAAACTTAAATATTCAGTGGTTTGGAAGATTTATGGACATCTGGCGAGTTAAAAATAAGCAATTTGAGGTACTTACGGTGACTACGTAAGGCAAACCTCCTTGCTTGGAGAGAGCCAGTTCAATTTGAGGTACTTACGGTGTTTACGTAAGGCAAACCTCCTTGCTTGGAGAGAGCCAGTTCAATTTGAGGTACTTACGGTGAGTACGTACGACAAACCTCCTTGCTTGGAGAGAGCCAGTTCAATTTGAGGTACGGTGTTTACGTAAGGCAAACCTCCTTGCTTGGAGAGAGCCAGTTCATTGAAGGACGAAAGAGTGCTCATGAGCAAAGCCATAAAAAATTGCGATTGACCTATGGGTTCCATTCAGCTTATCCAATATCATTGTCTAAGTTCTTTCTAACATTTGCTCAAATTACTTGGACGGATGCCAAATCCGTTCGTCAATATTCCTAACTAAATTGCGTATTAAATAAGATATCACTAATACTAAGTATAAATGCGAAAGTTTAGATGGATATATGGATGATTGTAACTTCTTTGCGCCAAAACTTCTGGACAGATCGGGCTGAAATATTTATTTTCATATGTGTAGCTGACCTGGAATTAAATATAAGCTACGTTTTAATCTGCCGTGTGGTGCCGGCTTGGAATTTGCACAACCCCAACTCTTCCCGTGTGTGTAAGAGGCGACTAAAAGACATACACCGGGGGGCGGGCAACAGCGCCTCTTGCAAAATAGATCTACCACCGAATTGCAATCCCCAACCCGCATGCTCAGAGTTGGGACTATGGGCATTGCCCCATAAGATAAAGAAATCTGGGGGAGGCCTGTGTCCAGCAGTGGACCATTATAGTAGGTTGTTGAGGGTGGAGGTTGAGGTACTTTTTAATGTATAAAATTTAAGTTTCCATAAATAAGAAATCACGGAACAGAAGATAAGTAATTCCGTGTAAGAAATAACCTTTTAAAATTTCCATAGAAACAACTAGTGTCCAAATCGTTGAAGAGTTTTGGTGGTGCAAATTCGAAGCCATACTGCTAGTAACACTATTACTATATATCAACTAATGTTAGTCTAATTTATAATCTTCATACTGCATACTCCAGAGAACGTTCAAAGAGTGACGCCCAAGTCCTCCAAAACAGTTTGATAAGTTTAGAGCTCAAGTTGGCCTAAGTTGGCCCGACTCGGCGAATCGCATCGAACTTTCTTGGACTTTTGCCGAAATTCTGATGGGAACATAACTTAATTCGTTTTCTCGGCGCGTAATAAGTTTACATACTGAAGTCATTTGAATTTATTGACTTAGGTTAATTAAATTGAGAAATGTTTGTATTGAGGCGGTTTTTCGATGTTTATGTTTTGATAGAATATTTTAATAATTTATGATGGATAGTGAATTTCAAATTGTGAAAATTGTGAATTATTTGTATTGAGGCGGTTTTTCGATGTTTATGTTTTGATAGAATATTTTAATACAATAATTATAATAGGACCGGGTCATAATGAAGCCAGAGATCATGGAAATGAGAAATACAATATAATAGTAAATAATTTAGTCAAAACTATTCTGCCCGCGGCTTCGCCCGCGTTGTTTCTTTGGAAATGTAAATTTGTAATTTAATGTAATTAATAATTTAATTTTAATGTTATTTTCATTCCATGGAAACTGATTTATAGTATAAAAGCCTGTCTTTTCTGAACCAGTACTTGTATGAAAAATTTCAGCTAGATCCGTTCAGTAGTTTTGGCGTGAAGAACTAAACAAACATCCATCCATCTAAACATACAAATTTTCGCATTTTTAATATTAGTGTGATGTGATATATCAAAACATATTTATTTATTAACATTTATGTAATATTAAATTCAGATAAATTATAAAACTTATATTTATGAACATTTTATTAAGTTTTAAAGAATCCCGTCACTATACCAGAACAGAAGTAATGCCGGTAACTTAGGCAAAACTGCTTACAATGAATGGATATTGAGTAAATATCACGTAAATAAATATTATACTGATAAAGTATAATAAGTAGCGAAGATTATTTGGTAAGTACCGAAGTGAAACAGCTAATTACGATAATAGGATTGTCTCGCACTCAACAAACAACGCTCATTTTATAGTTGAAAGTAAAATTGAAATGTACACAGTCCAATATTGGATTTGACGGCATATTCGTAAACCCGTTAGCACAAACAATACTGAAAAAAGTCAATGGGTTAATCCCAGATTACCGAGTTGAAACTCGTTGAAAAGCTGAGCTAAGGCTTTTAGGAAAAAATTGTTTTCGTGATTCAAGATTATTTGATAGCACACTTTACACTAATATTATAAAAACGAAAGTTTGGATGGATGTTCGTTTGTTTAATTATATATAACATACAAAATCCGTTCACTAATTGAGCTGTGAATCAACCTTAACCTCCTTAACAGCCTATAATGGTCCGTTGCTGGACGCAGGCGTCCCCATAATTGTTTTATCTCATGACGCCCATAACGCCTATAATACCCACGATGGGCATGCGTGGTGGGGATTCAGTTAGTAGATCTATTCTGCAAGAGGCGCTGCTGCCCGCACCCCGGTGTCGGTGTTGTCGGATGTCCCTTAGTCGCCTACGACACCCACGGGAAGAGTTGGAGTGGTGCAAATTCTAAGCCGGCACCAAACGGCCACTACCAGTACTACATATATCCATAGACTCCACAGTGACGTTACTATATCCACTGAACCGATCAGTCTAAAAGTTTGCATAGATGTAGAACTTAGCCTGGAATCAAACAAAAGCTTTTTTATCCCGTAAATCAGTTCCCATGGGATAGAATTAACCGTTAGACGCCTACATAGAAACAACGCGTGCTATGCTGCATTCAGAAATATATTTTTTAATATAGTGATACCTATTGTTTCATTTCATTTATTTCCACCGTAAGTATTACATATACACATGATGTCGTTAATTCACTAAGCCTACTTAAAGTAGGTGTAATACATATAATAGGTACAC
This sequence comes from Eupithecia vulgata, assembly GCA_946478455.1. Lineage (NCBI taxonomy): Eukaryota > Metazoa > Arthropoda > Insecta > Lepidoptera > Geometridae > Eupithecia > Eupithecia vulgata. The sequence goes on from OX297874.1 coordinate 3,698,148, forward strand.
AAGTTATTCATTTACAAAAGGATTTTATGTATCAGGGATTTTATAAATCAAGAAAAACAGAACGACAGTGATTTCTGTTATGTAAGGTACACTAAAATAATAAATAATAATAGTTGGCTACATTAGGGCCTAATGATTATTCAAATTACAAAAATAAATTACGTTTAATTATAAATACTATTTAACTGGTATTTATCGCGTTTATTTACCTATTTTTCCCGACGTTTCGACAGGTTTACACACTGCCGTGGTCACGGGATGACTCAGTCATCCCGTGACCACGGCAGAAACAAACGTTGAAAACGGAACGTTGACCTGTCGAAACGTCGGGAAAAATAGGTAAATAAACGCGATAAATACCCGTTAAATAGTATTTATAATTATGTGTTCAGATCGCGTAAGTTTAAAAATTACGTTTAGTAAGATTATTCGTCATTTTATGCGATCTTGGTATACCTTAATCGGATAATTTGACGTGTCAATGACGTGGAAGATGATGATGATTTTAATTTATACAACTATAATTAAAGAATTAAAAAATATTTGTACGGTTTTAAATATTACACATTGCTTTGAATTGTATTAAAAGCTGTATTATAAATCCGTCGAATCATGTCCAAAGAAACGCAAATGACGTTCCGTTGGCAATCATAAACAAAAAACTATAAAACCAGAATTTAAAACATATGAATACTGGGTCAAGATGTTAAAACATCTGTCGATATTTTAGCGGCTTGCGATAGGAAGCGAATGGGAAATAATTTATTGCCCAATTAGAACCCTTGGCGAGAGGAAAAATACCAAAATCGGAACACGACCACCGATAATTGCTTATTCAAGGTTCTGTCACATGGTTGGCTCTTCTTTTTATATGAAAATGCTTAAAAATGATTGATTGATTAATAATTTATTTGATAACACGAAAGGAGATGTAACGTCTTCTTTTTATCATTAAAATTTATATAAATTATGTAAATCATAACGAAATCAAGTATATCAATTGGTAAATAAATATACAAATATAATGTATATAATGTAATATAATGTTTGACTATACTAATCTACGCGACGTTTTAGCGAAGTTCGATTTTAAAAGTAATTATACGTAAAGATATTAATTTATTGGTGTATCTTTATCATATCTATTTTAAATAATTTCTGACGCCTCCTAACTAAGCTGGATTGGAGAGCACCCATTCTGCCATAATTGTGTGTTAGAATTATATTAAATGACAGTAATTTTTAAGTTTGTTTTCTTTTATTTTGCTTCGTTGTACGTAGTTTATTCAAATAAATCTCCATATATTTTATTACCTTACATAAATATTTTTGTATTATTTCTTAAGAATACTCACCAAGAGTATGTTTGTTAGACAAACAAAATTTCAGGTGAGTAAACCGCATAAATAAGCTATGAATTGAACAACCGGTTTTCTCAATTTCAAGACAAGTCAAAGCTTTGCAGCGGTTTCTATTTGCGATTTAGGTATTTAGTCTGACCGACCGTACGCACCGTGGATTATGGTTTGTACGGAACCCGAGATGTATGTAGTTTAGGTACGTGTCGTCCTGTTGGTGTTTGTTGTAGACCAAGAGGGACAGAGAGAACCTATTTTTAACTTATGTAGAGCCTACCCATGTATTAATTTTAAGTTTTATAAAACTTACTAGTGGTTTATTTTTCGCTTCTTCCACTAGTGGACAAAAAATTTAAGCGAATAAAATCAATAACATCATATTTCTTATTTGATAATAATGACTATTTATAAACCTGTTTATAGTATTAAATTTGACTTGTCTAAGTGCTTATTTTGTAAGCCTAAAGAAATAAAGTTATTGACTTTGACTTTGAATCGAAGCTTTACCGTTTTTCTAACTCACTTTAGAACCGCTTGCACATAATTTTGATCAGTGAGTTGTCAAACCATACAAATACGTCAAAGTTAATTAAAATTTGGGGTCACTATAATGCACGACAATTTATTGTACGGCCGAATAATGTACACCTTGATAATCCGTGTCAAAACATATCAAAACCTATTAAAAATGGAAGCCATGACACGTATTATCAAGGTGTACATTATTCGGCCGTACTATAATTTGTCGTGCATTATAGTGACCCAAAATTTGATTTTAAATATTGTTGTGCAAGTGGGGCTTACAATTCAACAAACTGCTTTATCCTAAAAAGGCACTATGTTTTAGATTGCGCTTCTTATTCATGTTTTAATTTCGTCTCAATATATAGCTTTGAAGAATTGAAGACAGAGTGCAATTTTAAAATGGTAGTACCCCTTTGTATTGACTGATATCTAGAATTCTACCTAAATTACATATTATTTCAGAGCTTTCTTATACTCTCTACTGATAAAAATACCTACCGCTTTTTTCCTGAGATAAAAATATAAAAATACTAAGAACAAGACTGATTCATGGAAACCATTATCTAACAGACCTCCTACTGAGTTTTAGGCTTTGTTACAACGTCATTATTTCCAAAATAAGCAAGAAAATAAAGAACTTTATAATTTATTTTCTAATATTTAAGATACTTACCCCGTATAAAAAAAGTTTGGTGATAATACGCGGGTAGATTAGATATTTTAAATCAAACAGAATAACCTCAAAAGCTTATTACACAGTTAGATAAAATAAGATAAACCGTTAACAAAAGATAAGATAAGATAAGATACATCCGTCGGCGGCTGTCCCTTCCTTTTATTGTGGTCATCAATCAGCCATTATCGAAACGGGTACAAAAACTGAGTTATTTGTTAATGGAGCATGTTTGCTTTGGAATTGCTTGATCGTTAAATGGATGTTAGCGAATGTTTTACTTATTATATTATTATAGGTACGTTCGAGCTAAAAAACTGTACCTATGAAAAATAATTTGAAGATAAGATTAAAATGTAGCTTGATTTTCGGGATTAAATTTATAAATTAATTATTTATGGTACTTACCTACCGATTGCTCTACAAAGAGAAAACATTGTAAGGTTTCATTTGTAAGGTTTGTATTATGGTGAGTAAGCCCTCGGGTTCTGGGAGTTCTTAAAAAAAAATATTCCAAATTTTTGGGAATAAGTATATTTAAATTCTTACAGAAAACATTGGAACGGATTACGTTGGAAAATAAATTCGAACAATTAATCAAAAAGATTCTTTGTAGGTTTACAACAAAATATCAGATGATCTAGATTTTTACAGTTGTTGGAATAAAATATATTACGCGCAGCGAACAAAAGTTCAAATAAAAATCCGCTGCTGATGCCTCAAATAACGCCCAGAATTTAAAAATAATTTATGGCGATAACAGAATTTAAACGCACAATAAATACACTCTATTCTATCCATTCTATCCAGACGGCAAAACAGTGAGACCACATCAAATCCGTTGTATTTACCCATGGTTCGTGCTCAATTTGTTGCGGCTCGATACAAAAACAGAGTAAAAAGTTACACGAACTGGCAGATTGAGCACACGATCTGTTAGGTCGATCGGGGGCGAAAATACAAATTGGCGAAACAAAATTTAAATACTTTGTGATTTTTTTCGTTTTTGAACTTTCCTACTGAATATTGGTGAATTTTTTCATAGGCAGTTCATAGAAATTTCGGTACGATTCGTGGCTAATAACTTTTTCGCTAGCGAGTTGTCCATTGGACTAGGCATTTCAATAAGAAGATGGCTCAGCGCAAGACAGTTTTTGAGCGAGCGAGATGGCCCCTTCCCCTCAAAATAATGGTCCACTGCTGGACGCCGGCCGCAGCATGCAGAAAATATAAAAAAAAACTACGTGAATCGAACCATCCTAAACCGAGAAGTCAAATTAAATCGTGTATCTTGTAGCAACCCTGGATAAAGCAAGCAACCACAGCTTTCCTTTGCACAAATCGGTCCAGCCGGATGCCTTTTAATTTACCTTTCTCTGTGTAATTAAAAACCTGTGGCAACATTCTGGCATTTTCGGTCAAACAATAGACTTTTCACAAGAAAATTGTGCGGAGTCTACCTAATTAGAGTAGGCTCTAGGGTTCCCTGTTCCTCAAGGGTGGCTCGCTGAGTACCTTGTTACAAAATTAAACCTATTGTTTGTTACGAAATCAAGCTGTTTTTAGCGTTGTCTATTAAAACGCGCCGCATTTTCGTTATTAGCGTAACGGATTTTTATTAGATTTCAAATGGTTTTCAATGATTGGTGGAACGAACTTCCTGCGTCTAAAGTTTTTTAGTATAGTGTGTAAGCTCTCGCAATCTGGGTAATATCTAAGAAATTAAATAAGAACCTAAAAAAATCGATTTCGGCAGGACTCGAACCTACGGTGGGGCGCAAGTTCAAGTCCTGCCGAAATCTAATCTGTTTTTCCGGTAGAGTACTATCGTGGAGTCTAGAAATTTAGAGTGAATAGGTTCCTTTTGGGGAAGCGTGCTACATCTTAGACCACATCTTCGCTTTCTTAAGTGTAACGGTTTGATCACCATTTCATGACCTCTTTACCGTCAACCCAACCATTAACAAACATTTTACCATCAAACCAACGAGATGATTAAAACCAAACTCGTAATAAATCTCAAAGGCTCAAAGATTTATTGCTTGCATGTGTACAATAGGTCAATCTCATACCACAAAGCGCAGCGAGCCTGTAGGTCTACTTTGAAAGACGAACAAAGTTGACGGATGACATCGACCGCACGGATCAAACAATTTTACCATCAAGTGGCTTCGGGCGCGTCAGTAACTGGCACCTTTTGTTTCGGATCTCATTAAATAAATATCATAATAATTTATGAAGTAAAATCAATAAACGAACAGATCAGGTCGTCCTTCGTTTTGTGCGAGCCAATGTCATCCGTCATTTTGTTCGTACTTACTTTAAATTAGACCTGTACGGACGTACAGTACGTATGCATGCAGTTGTGGCTCCCCAACTTAACACGTGCCGAATGACGTATTCGCTTTCACTACTCTAGTATTAACGAATCTGTGGATAGGGCGTGTTCAACCGGACCATTGTTCGAGACAATAGGAGCGACATCTTGTTTGTCGGCGCTTTCATCGCGAAGGATAATTAGGTAACAGCTTTATGACGCGATTTTACGACAAGGTTCTAGTGCTTTCTCGACGATTTTATGACAAGGTTCTAGCACTTCCTCGATTTTTGTTAATACCTACCTTTCTGAGGTTTGTGGAAATATCCAACCTTCTTTGTAACAATAAAACCTTTTTGCGTCACGTCACTTTCATCACTTTTTTAACGTCACGGTAAACGTACCGGACATGAAGTCGCAACCCTCCTTCAGTACGGGATACGCTGATACTTGCGCCACGAGGTCAAGTGACGATTTTTTTGGCAACTTAATCAAATTTTGTAACTCAAGCCGGAAAAATAAAACTTACCCGATTTTGCAACGTAAAGTGTAAAAATTTAATTTACCGTTCAATTTAATCGGGTAAAATGAAAGCTCTGCATACTCATACAACGCGAAGAGTACATTTTGCTTAGTAAATATTTATTTTCAAACAAAGTCTACCCAACTGATAGTCATCACATAAAAGTGTTAAACGCGTTAATTGGCCATAAAACTTGGACATTGAGGCCGCCTTCTTATTAATTGGTTTGATAGCTTTTCAGTCAAGTTTTTCAATTTACAACCAACTACTAAATTATAATTCTTATAATTGTTGGCGAATACTTCCTTTGATATCTAATTAATAATACTCACTATATTACTAAAAATAGATAGAGAGATAGAAATTAGTTTATTCCAATTGTAATACTTATACACTAGCTATAATCGATTTAGAATGTTATGTGGTGTGTAAATAAACCACGACACAAATAAGAAAAACTCATTTGTATACTTGGCCTCGAGTTTTTTTATTTATATGCAATATTTATTGAAGGAAGGATCTCAATTGACTATTCATTTAAATTACATATAAAAAGGTAGGTAAGTAAGAGGTAAGTTTAGGTTAAGTATCGGCGGCTTGTTTTCAAACATTCTACATCGAGTTCAGCTAGTGTATAAAAAGGAAATTTCTGTTTTTTTTTTTGAGTCCTGTGAGGTCTAAAGGAAATAAAGAACTTTGAGTATTGAATTTCAATGTCTCGTTTAGACTCTATGCTATTTAATCAAACAACCAAACGCAAAATAACAACTAGAATTTAAACTAAAATATCAATTTCCTAAAAGTCCAAGCCATCACCAGAAAGCTGAGTGCCCAAAATGCTGGCAGCATTGCCATGTTAGCAATGCTAATTCGTTAACCGCAATAGAAGCCAGCATTCTCATCACCAGTGGACTCTATGAGGTTTGGTAAGATATTTATGCATTGCAGTACGTGTTTGTCATTAAAGAAATTCTCTTTTAAATTTTTATGACCTTTATTTGAACGTCATGTCTCCATGTTAAGCTGATAATCAAACATCTTCAATCATTAAAGAACCTTTAGACCTTACAGTACTTTTGAACACATCAGAAAAAATCAAACTAATTAAGTTGAACTAAAAAATAAAGTGATCTCTTTGATTTTTTGTTCACTTCAAATGTTTAAGGTAAAGTAAAGAAGCGAACGAGAAACTTTACCTTGTTAGAATGTTAGTTTTCGAGTTGGAGCAAAACTCGTCGCAAGCTTTTTAACATCTAGATAATCTGATATTTTGTAGCCTTTTTGGAAATGTTATGTTTGAAAATTAAACTAAAATTAAACCTTTCAGTAATTTTTTCGTGAATCGAAATTGCCCTTGGTGGCGACCAAAATCTATTTTTGATTAACTGCCTAAACTAAACCGAATAAAACTATTACAGAGGCATTAAAATAAAGCTTATAATAGGTATCACAAACTGTACGATGGATTTTTGAAATTTCCTTTTTTAAACGGAATAATAAGATAAAGTAGGTGGCGGCGCTAGTTTGGGTGGGGTATGCGCCTTAACAGAATGATGCTATGCTGCTAACGATTCAAGCAAAAAGCTTCTTACATGAAAAGTGTGTGGAGGACAGTACTTTTGCCTGCCTTTATAAAGTGAGATGAATCAGGAAAGTTTTCAGCAAAAAAAAATAGTTTCTTGACTCGTCCAACTTGGGGACTTCCTCTGGATTCAGCCAGTGGAACGAGTCAGGAATAATTTGATTTTTCAAACGCGACGCCAAAATGGTAATTTTTTAATTTTGTGTTCGGAGTTGTTTACAGAAATTTTACCATGACAATGGCTTGAGTATAGATGTAGTGTGAAGTGAACAAAGTCGGTTAATTTCCACCTAAATTCGAACCTCACGTTGAGCCGATAATGCGCTTCCGGTGACGTCATCTGACACCCTCCAACAGCCCCCTCGTAACGTCAACTCGATAGGATTCCGTTAGTAATACGTACGTAGTAATAATGACGTTATTCTGTGGTCATACATATCTAAATATACCTACCCCTGTGGGCTAACACATTCCTTCACTATAACTCACAAAAACTATGATGTTAATGTGCGTAATTATATTTTATTAAATGTTATATGAATAAATTAATGTCATTTATCATCATCATCATCCATCAGCCTATATTAGTCCACTGCTGGACATAGGTCTCCCCTAATGAGCGCCATAGCGCCCTGTCCAACTTGCCGCATCCAGCATCTGCCTGCAGTCTTTCACAAATCGTCATCCCACCTGGTCGGAGGGCGTCCTATACTACGTTTGCCGAGTCGCGGTCTCCACTCAAGAACACGTTCAACTTCAATTATTATATAACATTAATACTAATATCTGCCTACTATTGTATAGCTTTATCTCTAACTAGTTCATGCACGCGGCTTCGCACGCGTATTTCAAGTAGCCAATAACCATCCCCGGGTTAACAATTAGCCTCCTGCCAAATTTCATTAAGATCCGTTCAGCCGTTTGTTCGTGAAAAGGTATCAGACAGACAGACAGAGTTTCTTTCAATTTTAAAATATTGTTAAGGATTGTATTCTTGCCTTGAAAAAACCATGAATTAACTTTTTTTTCAAATACAAAAATACTTTAACTTAATGTACAATAATATAAGTGTTTGAGATTCCCTTTTAAGTAAAATAAATACTTGTGTTAGGAAATCTCGCTCTTCTAAAACAAACAATATATGAAATGTAGATCAAGTGACATAATTAAGTTATAAATAAAGAAGGTACTTATTATTATTTAAAGGTTATTTAAGCCGAGCGTAAAGATTAACAATAAAAATTAAAGTTTATAGTTTGTTTACTAACCATAAACATACCCTGTCAAGGAGCGTAACTTGGGTATAGGGTGGTATAAGTAGTTATTATGTTATCGCCAAATTACTTAAGAATATCCGCGGCCTTTACTTTATTGGCGGAGTCGTCTGGTCATCAAAAACCCCATTTGATGGCCAAACGACTCCTTCGCCGAGAGATCACGGAGCTCAGAGTGGCAACATCTCTGGTGGAACTCTGTCGGTGGTTCTTGGCGCTCTCAGTGTCAGGGTCGAGTATTGTGGTGTCCTGATGATGTCTTGTGGAGAGACAAAACAAGTTGATGACTAGCTTTAGACTTTTTCATTTTGTAGTTGCTGTGTTTTTTCTTCTATAACGCGTAGGTACTACATTTTCTTAAATGTTATCGGAGAAGGTTTTGCGCGGAATTTTTGCTAAATATTTTCATTTTCATATTTTTTTTATCTTTTTTTTCTATTTACTAACTTACAGTAGGTAGATTTATGGTCTTATATAAATAAATAAATAATGCTGGACAATTCACACAGCATTATCTAGCCCCAAGGTAAGCAGAGCTTGTGTTATGGGTACTAGATAACTGATATACGTAATATTATACATTACATAGATAGATATTTTTTATTATACATAGAAAACACCCAGACCAACGGAACAAATTTCTGCAGATCGTACACAAATTTGTTCCGAGGCGGGGATCGAACCCGCAACCTCTTGCGTCGCAGCCAGACTCTCGCCCGCTGCGCCACTGAGGTCATTTGATAGAAAGATAAGTGCGAGTATCTTCCTTCTAGCCTGATTTTGATCATTCTCACAGGCGTAATAATACAAATAAATTGCGACTAATACAGTCACTAAACAACAAACAGTCGTTTTAATGAGAATAACTAGTCGTTAAACAATAAATTTACGGTCACGACACGATGGGAACACACCATAAGTTTGAGCCATAAGTAAAAATAAATAAAATAAAATAAATAATGCTGGACAATTCACACAGCATTATCTAGCCCCAAGCTAAGCAGAGCTTGTGTTATGGGTACTAGATAACTGATATACATAATATAATACAATACCTACATAGATATATCTATCTTTTTATTATATATAGAAAACGACCAGAACACCCTGAACATGTCTGCAGATCGCACACACATTTGTCCCGAGGTGGGAATCGAACCCGCAACCTTCGTCAAAGTAATTAAAGCCTTAAGATTAGAGTAAAAACACAGGTCATTATGTCTCTAAGACTGAGACGAACAGGTAGAGGTCAGGTGCAGGAACAACAATATAACGTACCTTAGGTAAGTAAAGCAAGTAGGTATTGTAACGTGGAGGGTGTTCTTCAACTAAGAGGCATTGTTATCTCGCACTACCCTAGCTTTTAATCTATTTTGGTAAATCTTCTAAGAAATTATCTAGTGTATCTGTACTGTATCTGTGTGAGCGAGGATTAACTAAATGAAGAAAATATAAAATAAAATAACTCCATAGTGGGTAGACTATGGCATTTCAATGCCTCGCATTATGAACACCTACATAATTTCCTTCAAACAAATGCAATACCAAACAAACAACCCCTATTTTAGAAAAGCAACTTTAGCCAGATTAATAACCTTTTTATTCACGCAGTTCGATAACTAAGTTTTTAGACAAGGTTTTATAAACTATACATATAAATAAATAAATAATGCTGGACAATTCACACAGCATTATCTAGCCCCAAGCTAAGCAGAGCTTGTGTTTTGGGTACTAGTTAACTGATATACATAATACAATACCTTACATAGATAGATATTTTTTATTATACATAGAAAACAACCAGAACACTTTGAACAAATACCTGCATTTGCATATTGCGTTTTTTCCACTCTCCTCTATCAACCACTATTTTTATTTTCTATCTCTCTTTGTGTAAACCAGTCTTATAATAATAGTTTGTTTTATTAAAACTGATTGCTCCCATAACTTAACGGATTGCTCACGATACAACTTCCGTTTTCAATATTAAGAAGTGCTGTAACACGACTGAAGTTAACACTTGAACACCTGTGCTTTAAATATATTATCAGATATTTTTAATATTGATAAAGGCGCCCATTCCACTCATCCAGTTTCTTTGTCTAATGTATATTTGATCTAAGATATTGGATGAGTGGAATGGGCACCTAACTTATTTTTAATCCATTATCATTCGTAATTCAAAAGGATCCCGATCTTCAAAACTTGTAAAAAAGGTTTTAAGCAGAAAAGGGGATTGAATTGTAAGTGCTGTTTTTGATATGCATTAAAAACAATTTTTTTTTCAAATATAGGTGTCATCGACATATTTGGAACTATTATTTTTCTCTTCGATATGCAAATCGAAAACCGCTCATTAGATAGCGATGCTAGTTGCAAAAAGTTTCACACAAAAGTTTAGTATCGTCGATTATTATTATGAATAAACATTTTCACCACCTCAACAGCCTATAATGGTCCACTGTTGGACGCAGGCCTCCCCCTAATTTTTTTCTCATTAGGGGTAGTGCCCATAATCCCCACCCTCGGCATGCGGGTTGGGGATCGCAGTTCAGTGGTAGATCTTTTCTGCAAGAGGCGCTGCTGATTTATTTTTACTTGTAAACAAGACAGTCTAAAAATTACCTAAAGGTAAATAATAAAAGCCGGGGGCGGTTTAGCTCCCGAGGTCGCCTTCTAGAAAGGAGTTTCGATCCGGAACGCGACCCCTAGGATTCAAACTTCGTTATTCATATTAGCACTCGGCAAGGATTAAAAACAAACAAAATGAGAGCTAAACTGAAAAGTAAATGCAACCGTAAAATGTAACGAGTCCCGACTTTGCAACTTTTTGCGAGGTTTTGTTCTAAACCCTTGATTGGATCAGTGTTTTCAGTGCAGTCTCGCTTAATTTTAGTGTCACAAGTCCGTTTCAAAAGAGTCCGTCTTATTTTACCGACAAATAATTTTGTATTTGAACTTCGAACAAGTTCCTAATTTTGACCACAAACCTTCAGGCATTATACTGAGATTTGAATTCAAGGGACGAGATTGGTACACAATTCAAAGTATGTAATTCAGAACCACAAAGGAAAGCAAATAAGTTGATTTGATAAAGTAGCGTTTATGCCACGTGTATTATAATTGAAACAAATATTTTAAACGCAAAATGTCATCCCACGTCCAGTTTTACACACTGTGTATAGCTGTCGAAACATCGGGAGAAAATAGGTACATAAACGTAAATAGTATTAAATAGTATTTATAAATATGTGTTCAGATCGCGTAAGTTTAGAAACATTTAACGCAAAATGCTTCCTTAAAATTGGCCTTAAAATATTACCTAGATAAGAGTAATTTTTCAACCACTTCTAAACATTATTCACAGTCTTTTCTAACACCATAAGAGATCACTTCTACGCCACCAGCTATAGTCGTGCCACGTATTTATACAGGGTTATTGGTAAATTAGTAACACTACGTAAACTGCAGGTTCTGCCTATCATCGCAAACACGTTTGTGAAGACGCCAGGTCTTAATTTATTACTTGGTATTGGTAATAGGTACCTCCCTCGATTCAATAATCGTTCGTTAGAAAGGTTTTATTTGAAACTTAGCTGAAAAACAGCTCGGCCCTGAATTAACAGTGGGTATTGGAGCCGAATATTGGTCTTTAGTAACTCGTAGGGTTCCAGACAAAGGTATTTTTTTATTTTGTATCACAGGTGATTTATATTTTTTTTAAGAATTAAGACCTGGGTTCTTTACGAACGTTTTCGTGATGATTGGCTGAACCTGAAGTTTCCGTAGTGTTACTAATTGACCAATAACCCTGTATTTTAACGAGCAAATATCGTATCTCTTGTATAGTCACTTTCCATCAGGTGAGATTGTAGTCAAACGAAGGTCTATACATACTTAGAATAGAATAGAATAAACTTTATTTAGCATACTTTATACTATATAATAACACACTAATAATATAAATGCGAAAGTTCAGATGTATAGATGAATGTTTGTTGCTCAATCACGCCAGAACGGCTGAACGGATTTGGGTGAAATTTAGCACTGAGATAGATTATAGTCTGGCATAGCACATAGGTTATATTTTATCCCGAAATTCCCACGGGAATGGAAACTACGCAGGTGAAACCGCGAGACGCTGCTATTATATTATAAATTTGAAAGTAACTCTGTCTGTCTGTTACCCTTTCAAGCCTAAACGGCTGAACAGATTTTAATGAATTTTGGAAGGGAGGTAAATAGTAACCCGGGGATGGACATAGGCTACTTGAAAAGCGCGTGCAAAGCCGTGGGCAACAGCTAGTTGACTATTAAAGAAACTCGCCACTGCGATTAAATAGAATAAAATAGAATAGCATATATTTCGACCGATATAGGTTTATAAGACACCCATTAATTACATTAAAATTATAAATGCGAAAGTTTGAATGGATGCTTGTGACTTCTCCGCCAAAACGACTGAACGGATAAGGCTGAAATTTTAGATAGATATAGCTCTAAGCCTGGAATCAAACATGTGTTACTTTTTATCTCATACGGTCCGGTAGCGGTTCGCCGTATATTCTATAGCCTATGTTCATCACGGTTAATGTAGGATTCTAATGGTGAAAAAATTTCTCAAATCTGTCCAGTAGCTTCGAAGCCTATTCAATTCTATCAAACAATCAAAACACTTTCCTCTATTATAATAGTATAGAAAACCAAAACGTTGTTCCCATAGAAACATGGGATAGAAATAACCTTTAAACGTTTCCATAGAAACAACTCGTGCACTTACTATAGCTGAGTACGGTCCCATAAAGATGGAATCAGAATAATTTTAAATCTGAGGACCGTTGTCTGCGTAGCAACTCAATTTTCAAACATGGAACTTCATTTTTCAATCGGACTCCTTTGTTGGAGCTCGGAGCCTTTTTGAAACGTTCGAAACGGTTAGGTTAGTATTCATAAAAGCATCTTACTGAATAAGATATTGCATTGCAGTGATTTTTACTGCAATAGTTCTGATTCAAGGACTTCGATCGAAGCTCAAAGGAAGCGTTCGATGTATAAGGGCCAGTTCACACCAGAATGACAGAGGCCGGCAGAGGCGCAGCGAGCACTTAAGTGTGAAACAATTTTAAACTTTTTCGACGTAAATTAAACAACCAGTATCGATTGAATCGCTCGAAAAAGGCGAACTGCCGCGTCTGCCTTGTCAGCGCTACTACAGAGAGTGGCCGCACGTCGCCGCTGGGCCTTCTTGTTTTTTCTTTGTTTGTTTGTTTCTTTTTCCGTCAGAAATAAGGACTTATTCTTCAACTCGATACGACAATAATAATCGCGAGTGCGCGCGAGTTGGCACCTCCCAATTTTGAGTAAGTGGTCAACTCATCCACGCAAATCTCATCCGCTTCGGATGAGTTGACCACTTACCTAAATAAATAATATTATTTTCGTGCGTCAACTCATCCGATTCCTATTCTGCTTCAAATTAGGTACCAATTCGGTACAGTTGCTTATAAAAGTACTTTATGCTTTTGAAGTAATAAAAGACAATGTTGATGATATGTAAACTATTTATTAAAATCGACACATAAAAAGTAGGTAGTCAATAACTTTATTTCTTTATGCTTACAAAATAAGCACTTAGACACGTCAAATTTAATACTATAAACAGGTTTATGTTTCAAGTCAGTCATTATTATCAAATAAGAGATGTGATGTTATTGATTTAATTCGCTTAAATTTTTTTCACTAGTGGAAAAAGCGAAAAATAAACCACTAGTAAGTTTTATAAAACTTAAAATTAATACATTATCTCAGTCTAAATATAATCTAATTTATATAAACTCAATATTTATATAAAACTAACTAAGCTTAACATTATTTTCCTTAAATATCATTGTCAGTGCGGAACTGGGCGACATCTGGCCAAGCATTAACATCATTGATGCAAACATCTATGGAGTAAAAGGCTTTCTTGATATTGACTTGAGATTTCGTTTTATGTACTGTTTAAATTTACTTTTTTTCGTCAACTCGCTGTGCGTATAATAACCAATACCATCATTTTCACTCCAAACACAGAGGAGGCGAGCTTTAGGCTGCCTCTGACGGCCTAGCCGCATCGCTGCCGGCCTCTGCCACTCCGGTGTGAACCAACCCTAAAAGTGCACCTAAATCAGTCACGGCATTACAGTTCGCACCATTGCTAGCAATGATTACGCATTGTTCATACTAAAAACAGTTTTGTGTATTGGAAACAGAGTCATGTGAAAAACTTTTTAATTTCATTTAAATCATAAAATCCGATAGACATTGCTTGGATTTTATGAGCTTGATTGTTTACAACAGTCTGCAATTAGCTCAACTGTTTTAATTAGGTATAGGTAATACTTGTTGTAAGTAATAATAACTATTCGAGGGTACCTAGTACCTACCCTCGAACCTATAATATGATTTTTGATTCATCCTTATACCTAATAACTGTTTGCCCTCGAAAATAGTTATTAGGTAGTTGCGGACGAATTACGAACCGCATTCGTAGTAACTAATAGATAAGTTAATCTGTAATGTTATTACTGTGTTTAATAAATTGAATTGAAATAAAAGTGAATTGAATTTTGCGAATTTTGTGGAAAATGGAGTCGGATTTTTCATAGTTTTCAATTCATTACGTGTTCACTCTTATATCTTTATCTACAAATATTTTTCATTTCTTTTTTATGAGCTTGATTGTTTACAACAGTCTGCAATTAGCTCAACTGTTTTAATTAGGTATAGGTAATACTTGTTGTAAGTAATAATAACTATTCGAGGGTACCTAGTACCTACCCTCGAACCTATAATATGATTTTTGATTCATCCTTATACCTAATAACTGTTTGCCCTCGAAAATAGTTATTAGGTAGTTGCGGACGAATTACGAACCGCATTCGTAGTAACTAATAGATAAGTTAATCTGTAATGTTATTACTGTGTTTAATAAATTGAATTGAAATAAAAGTGAATTGAATTTTGCGAATTTTGTGGAAAATGGAGTCGGATTTTTCATAGTTTTCAATTCATTACGTGTTCACTCTTATATCTTTATCTACAAATATTTTTCATTTCTTAATACAATGATACATTTAACCCTTATCTGCCCCTACCAAATGAAACTCAGACACTACGGTCTGAGTAGGTAGAGATAGCTAATAAATAGAGAACAGTGGGCAGTAGCCAGTGTCTGCAGAGATAAGGCACGTCCGATGCACCCTTCGCTTGCCGTTCTGAATTCAAACGTTTTAGAAACCTGAAAGGAGGTGGGTGCTTAATGTTGTTTCTTTTTTATTATCTGTAATGTTGTTTTTATTTGCTGTTGGCTTTTAAGGGTTAATGGCGTAATTTTTTGGTAATAATCGACCCAAGGTTTTATTTTAATTTTTGACCGTAAATAAATTAAATTATTAAATGAAACAAAGCTGGACAATTTACACAGCCCAAACTAAGCAGAGCTTTTGCATATTTTGTATATTTTCTATCTACTTTAAAATTTTACTTTTGCGATTTATACTACTATTAGATTTATACTATTCTTTAGATTTATTTATTTATTTCACAAATCACCCGTTTTTTTCAGATTTTGTTTTAATATGAAACGGTTCTATCCCATTCTGATCGCGGAACACTGACTATGTTATGAATTGAACATTAAACATGTAACATCCTTAGAACGGGAAATTTATCCTTATTGAATAGGTAGTAAAACATAAATTACCGCCGTAACTCAAAAAGGCAGCCTTGGGCCGTACTGGGCTACTAATTGGTACGGAACATTCAACTCACACGGAACCGGTTTTAATAATTCGTGTCCACAAACGCTGTTGGCCTATTCGGTTTATATAGAAAGAGTCTTGACAGCTGGCTATAGCCCGCTCTATCTATCGCTAAAGAGGTTATAATACAAGTTCATACCTAGTTTATGGCATAAACTATTATGGTATTTATGGTATTCCAGGACTTATCGCTGAGGCTGGGCAGTGAATGCAAAAAGTTTCTGCATTCACTGCCCAGCCTCAGCGGTAAGTCCTGGAGGAGGTGAATACGGACATGAAATTCATATGGGCAATTAAATTGTTAGCTTAGTATGGACAAGGTATGTACTTGCGTTTCAATAAATAAAAAGCAGTACCTAGTTTCATAAGATAAGAAGATGAAATAATAAAGACAGTCCTTTTACTAAATCTCATAAAATATACTAAGGTTAAAAATGCTAAGCAACAATTAAAAAAATAGTGACACCAAAACATAGCCGTTTTAGAGTCAGACTCAGAGTCTTCCGTGGTACCTCAGCGTTCTTTGTAGTAATTTCTTGAATGCACACACAATTAATCGTAACGAATAGATGCAACAGATAACCAAAGTTATTGACGTAGCTCTAAGAATTAGCAAGCTGAAGTGGCAGTGGATCGGCCATATCTCGCAATTAACAGACATCAGCTGGGGTAAACGTGTTCTTGATTAGAGACCACGACTCGGTAAACGTTGTGTAGGACGCGCTACGGCCAGGTGATGACCTGCGAAAGACTGCAGGCAGATGTTGGATGCGTCAAGCTGGAACAGGGCGCTTATTACGGGAGGCCTATGTCCAGCAGTGGACTAATATAGGCTGATGATGATAATAATAAAGTTTGTAGTTAACCCGCTTACATCCGAAATGAATTCGTCAATTCAATAGTTTTTTATAGTAGGGTAGATGAAAGTTTGGAAGTTGAATAATCTGATAAAACCATCACCCCATCAGTGAGACTCGCAAGTATAGCCAAGGTGCTTAATGTTAGGTATTCCACATTCGTCCACTCGCTTCGCCCCAAAGTGGCCCGAACACGGAAAAATAAATGTATGTACCAATAAAGAAATAAAATAAAATATATCTAACGCTGATATCGTTCCTTTTTCTTCCCACTTTTAGGCAAATTACAATCAAACAATAAACAAAAAAAAAGCAAAGTGTGGATTCAAAGCGGAATTTCGAACGAACTATAAATGAGCTAAAGCCTATCACCTCACGACAGTGTGCTCAATAATCATAGCGCCTTCATAGTTTGCTAGTCTTACTCCACGAATTTTATCCTCAATGGTTTTTTATGTGGTTCATTCAACTTCGGCAACTTCAAGCATGAAGTGGGAAGTGCAAAAGTTGAGCTTACTTAGCAAATAGACGCTTTATCTTTCGCGTAGGCTGAACAAGTTATACTATTTCCGTATTTAGTTTTCTTCCGGGTCTTTTATAGGGATCTCTAAATACCACGTGTTACGCTTCGCTTAGAATAGCTTAGAATCCTTTGAGACGTAAGTATCTAATACTGTTTTTGCTCTTTATCATGCGCCCCCACATACTGTCAGGTTTATTTTCCGCTTCCGTAAAATAAATAGATTTTAAAAAATATGTCATCATCATCAGTCTTTAATTGTCGACTGCTGGACATAGACCTCCCACAATGAGCGCCATAGCGCCCTGTCTTCAGTTTGCCGCATCCAGCATCTGCCAAAAGTAAACAAAATATGCAAAAAATATGTAAAATGATATTATTGTATGTTTTTTTTTCAGTGTTTTGACATTTTGTAATCGTTTTCTTGACAGCCCCCCTTTTAAATTTTCGAACGGTTGATACATACACGCCAGGGGTGTAAGAGTGACTCCAACACCTCGTCTCCCAAGCCAACCTAACCTGCACGTAGTGTCTGCTGGATATTATCGAACTAGGCTCTGGTGAAAATATCAAACAATCTTCATAGTTAGATAGCTCATTTTAATAACAATAATTTTCCAATAGAAGCTAGTTATTGCTCAGGCTGTCAAGCTGCTTTTGAATCTCATCCAAATGTAGAAGGAGTCACAATAACAAAATTCAAAATTCAAAGTGCTTTATTTCCTTTAGACCTTACAGCTACAGGACTCTTGGACACGTCACAAAAACTCAGATTACATAAGTAAAACTAGGAAATGAAGTGATCACTTTGATTTTTTGTCCACTTCAATCTTTTTAAGGTAAAGTAAAGAAGCGAACAAGAAACCTTTACCTTGTTAGAATGTTAGTTTTCGAGTTGGAGCAAAACTCGTCCCAAGCTTTTTTATCGTCTAGATAATCTGATATTTTATAGTAAGCCAACAAATGATATGTTTGACAATTTAAAATTACTTGACACTGGCAGAATTGTGTCTAACCCTTTTAGCTTGTGTTGCGAATTTTTTATGCGAAACAGCGTTCAAGACCACAAAATCAAATTAAATAAACAAATAAATAATGCTGAACAATTCACAAAGCATTATTAAATATTGCCAGTAACAAAGTATTATCATCATCATTAAACACACCACTCTGAGAGTGTAGAGTATCTTCACACTAAACTCCGAAAGTTTGAATGTTTGTTACGTACGTACCTCTTCACACAAAAACTACTGAAGTGATCGGATCCTCTCGATGCCGAAACAACTTGGTAGTTTTAAGCTTGTACTTAAAGCCTGGGATAAAACATAGGCTACTTTTGATCCCATAAATCAGTTGCCATGGGATATAAATAACCTTTAACTGTTTCCATCAAAATAAAGCGTGCAAAGCCGCAGGTAGAAACTAGTGCTACATAAGTCCTTTCCGAAGTGATAGGTAGGACTTATTTCACTAGAAAAGCCCCCAACAAAGAGCTCTACTATGGTAAAGCCATCTATTCCAAGATTTTTAAATTTTCTGAAGCCTTTGTTAAAATTCCAGGAAATAAAAACATTGTCACGGAAGCATTCTTGTCGGATAGAAATAACCTTTAACCGTTTCCATAAAACAAAGCGTGTCAAGCCGCAGGCAGAAACTAGTTCTTCATAAGTCCTTTCCCAAGTGATAGATAGGACTTATTTCACTAGATAAGCCCCCCAACAAAGAGCTCTACCATGGGAAAGCGATATATTCCAAGATTTTTAAAATTTCAGAAGCCTTTGTTAAAATTCCAGGAAATAAAAACTTTGTCACGAAACCATTCTAGTCGGATAGAAATAAAAAGCATGTAAAGCCGCGGACAGAAACTAGTTCTTCATAAGTCTTTTCCCAAGTTGTAGGTACGGCTTATTTCTCTAGATAAGCCCCCAACAAAGAGCTCTACCATGGAAGAGCCGTGTCTACCACGATTTTTAAATTTTCAGCAAAACATTCCAGAAGATAAAAACGATAAAAACATTGTCACGGAAGCATTTTCGTCTATTTGTTATGTAGTTTGGTGTCACTGCCTAATTTATTCAATTACATGCAAAACAAGCTCAACCAGACACGGAAATAAAACAAAATTTAAAGATATGAATATTGAATAATATTTTTATGTGCCTGATACCGTTTTAACTCACCTCTGTAAAAACACTGCCTTTGTAATTTCCGGAACTAATTCATTATCACCTTCCAACTTTACCAAGAAGGTATTATGCTAGCCGACGACCTATTTGGCGCAGCGGCCGAAGGTCTGCCGGTGTGTGACGCAGGAGGTTGCGGGGTTGATTTTCGATTCGGAACAAATGTTTGTACGGTCTGCAGATATTTGTAACTGGTGTTCTTGGTGTTTTCTATATAAACAAAAAATTACATTCGTAATTTTATGGATTAAGTTTAACAGTTATCTTTTACTACTTATCTCTCTCTTCTCTGCACAGTTTTAGGCTAGTGGCTGTGTGAAATGTGCAGTTTTTTATATTTATTTTTTTGGTTTTCTAGGTGTTATGAATAAAAATCCAATATATGTGTAAAATAAATAATGTAGGACAAATCACACAGCGAGATACGAAGTTGCCCTTGGTGGCTACCAAAATCTATTTTCGTATCTCTGCCTAAACCAAATAGAATAAAACTATTACAGAGGTATTAAAAAAAGCTTATGACACAAACTGGAAGATAGATTTTTGAAAATTCCTTTGTTAAACGGAATAATAACATAAAGTAGGTGGCGGCGCTAGTTTGGGTAGGGTGTGAAATAAATTAACTCGTAGCTCTTAGGCAGCCTCTCGAAGTTAAAGAAAGCTTACGTTTCAATTTATCAAGGGTGAGGAATAAACTCGAACTGAATAATATAGAATTGAGCTAAGTGCCAATGCTGGGGGAATTGTAACGCTGCTGTAGCTCGATGTAGTTTAGAAAACATTTTCCGAATGTAAAAAATAAAAGGTACTGAGTTTGGAACGAAAAATTTCATTTAATCCGAGGTCATTCCATAAATACCATAGTACAAGTACCTATACTAGGTTTAGTACAAGTCACTCTGAATGTTGGCATTTTTATAAATACCTAGTACTACTTCAACATCATCGTCATCAGCTTATGTTAGTCCACTGCTGGACATAGACCGTCCCTAATAGGCGCCATAGCACCCTGTATCCAGCTTCGATCGGCAGTATTTCGCAAATCGTCATCCTACCTGGCTGGGAGGCGTCCTACACTACGTTTAGCGATACGTGGTGTCCACTCAAGAACACCTTTACCCTAGCGGTTAGGGGTCCTTCGCGAGATATGACCAGTGGTTCGACTACCTCAGCTTTTCTTAAAGCTGTATGGCTTTAAGCTGTAAGCTGTTATGGCGATGGCTTAGTACTTACATGTACCTAATTAGGTACATACCTGAAGTACCTACCTGTAATATAAGACCCATGAGTATTGTGGATTATGAATACGTAAGTTTAGTTCTTTGCCTTACGAAAAGCACTTTGAGTTGAAATCTCCTCAAAAGAAAAGAAAAGATAAAATGCTGGAATACGAATTAACTATCTAACATTCACCCCAACGATTTTGCATTTTACAATAATCTACGGACGGCTGTACCAAATTTAGAAACTAACATATTAAAACTTTGTAAACTTTCGCGATTTGATAACATATTTAGGTTTATTTATCGGGTATTTATCGCGTACCTTTTGCTTTCTTTTGCGAAAAATACGCGATAAATAATCTTAAATAAACGAACATATTTAAGAACCTTTCCTAGTCTCCAATGAAGTAAGTAATCTTATAAATAAATAAAAAAGTAAAAAGAAATTAGCTGCGATGCCACAAACCGACAAATAAACCTCGAATCTAAAATGTCCCATTTTGAGGGCTAAAAATATCAGAATTACAAAACAGGAAGTAGGAAAACCCATAGATAATCGTTTATCATATCTCTCGGATCGGTATTTACAGGTAGCGTTCCGGGGATTCCCCGGGCGCTGTTCAAACACCAAATATTTTTGTTCCATACGAAAGCAAGGCAACACTGGCGCCGCCTTTGTTATAGTTTTTGTCCCTTTTGCCAACAATCGTTTGAATGAATGGATCTGATTGTTTAGTGGGAGCGACACCGTTTCTGCTCTGCAATCGCTTTGTTCACGGGTTGTAAGCTTTATTCTAAGTTCTCGGTATTTTCGGCTCTCGAATGTTCCTAAGATACGTTTCAATTTTCGAAAGAGCTTTACTTACCGACGTTTTGCGCTTGTCGGTTACTGATGGTATTACGTTTGTGAGAGCTTTGTGTATGAATGAGTATTGATTTTGTAGTGTTTCATGTGCTCTGAGATAGTAAAGCCAACGTACACTGCATGCTCACAGATAATATTAAAGCATTACGTGATTGGTCGGCATTCATGTGAAACTCATCAAAGGCTTAATGCCTTTGATGATTTGATAACGGCCGTGGTCAATAAGCCAGGCTTTGAATTTCGACTTGAATATTATGTAGTTGGCTTTCATGCTTGGATAATCTCTGTTGATGAACGGACTAGGTTCATAGTCTGATTCTATCACTCTACCTAACCAATCAGTTCAAAGCAAAGATCCTAGGAAAGGATATTCCTTTGAGAATGGTACGCTCGTATTCTAAAGACAAGTCTTTAGGATGAGGGGTTTTCAAATTGCATTTTTAAAAAGAAAAAAAAACATCTCCATAGGTGGCAGGGGGCGTCAATTGGCAATTAGGGTAAGTATGTCAATACCAAATGAAAGGAAAACAACCTTACGTCAAAATGGACCGATTTGGACAATTCAAAGTTTTCCATTTGACGCCCTGCCATCTATAGAGATACTTTCTTTACCGAAATCGCTCATTAATCGGGAAATCCAGAGACAAAGTAAATTCACCTAACTGAATCATATAGATATGTGTCAAGTGTCATCATGTGCTTGTCAATACAGGATTTCGGATTAGTCAGACCTTAGTACTTTAGTACTATACTTATAAATCTGTGGACCTTAGGTGTCGCTACCATTATGCCCTAATATGACCACCAATTGGATAAGTATTATTTTATTCGCGCAATGTTAACAGGGGAAAATTAAAACCTAACTTAGCGAACTTTGGTTTGCTACTGCCGGTGACTTCTACGGAAATGATCAATAATTTAGGCAGGTTAACACAATTTGGGTTGAATTAGAAGACCGTGGTTTGTGCACAATCAAGCTGATAAAATTTATTTGCGTTTTTATGTTTCCATTATATCGGCACAGTTTCAAGGTCATGGAATAACTGAAGTCACTGCGAGGGCGTTTTTATTGGAAGTACAAGTACCGATCTATCCTCATTTTAGTTGTAATAAGTAGTACATTACGTCCGAGGTCTGAAAGGGGTGGGTTGCTGGTCGCTGTTGCAGATGGCTAAAAGCGAAGCCCTATCACAGCGCGGTCAGCAAGGGCTGCAATGCTGACCGAGCTTGAAGGCCGAGACCATAGCAAGCTTATAGATTCACATACAAAGGTTCCAAAACACAAATTTATAAACAAAACAAGCAGTATCTATCTCAGAAAAACCCGGACACAACTAAAACCGACGAAACTTTCCAATGCACTATAAACAAAACACAAATAGATTAATTTTACTCATTCAATATACGCTGAACAAAATATATGAGTTACACAACATTCGTGCATAAAACTAAGCTATACGTATTGCCTATTTGTGCCACAAAGAGAAGTAATGTGGGTGGTTTATTATGTCTTTGTACGGCATAATAATGAGAATAGTTATAAACATAAGAGATAGTTAGAATAAGTCGGTATTTATGCATAATTTAGTGGTAGGGATTGTTTACATAGTAGTAAATATACATAATTATGTATAATGTAATATATGTGACGACCTCTGTGGCGCGGTGGGCGAAGGTCTGCCTGCGACGCAGGAGGTTGCGGGTTCGATTCCCGCCTCGGGACAAATGTGTGTACGATCTGCAGACATTTGTTCAGGGTGTTCTGGTCGTTTTCTATGTATAATAAAAAATATCTATCTATGTATTGTATTGTATTATGTATATCAGTTATCTAGTACCCATAACACAAGCTATGCTTACCTTGGGGCTAGATAATGCTGTGTGAATTGTCCAGCGTTATTTATTTATTAAATATAAAGATGAAAATATTTAGTAACAATTCCGCGCATAACCTTCTCCGATAAGCTCTAACTGTTCACTTGTTTTTACCATGCTACACTTATAAAGTTATGTTATGTTATGATATTTCTAGAGATTCATTGTACTAATTCTACGTTGTTTCTTTTTCAGGTAAGCTTCAAAACCAATATACTAGTAAAATGGACTTGTGTAAGCGTAAGTACCTACGAGCATTAATATATACACATTAGTACAGGTTGATCCTGAATCGGTATCAGGTCTTGTAGACCGTGTTCCATCGTCCTCATTATTTTATATAACAATCAGGTAAGAACTGTGTCAATTGAAGGTATATTTTTAAAAACGATATACTTTCCTCTACTATTATATTTTAACTCTATACCTAACTAAAATAACATACATTAATGTGCACTTTGTAAAATGAAATTCCATAAATACTTAGATACTCTACAAATCGATAAACTTATCAGGGCATACCGATAAAAGTGAAATCAATCTAATAGCTACAATGCCTTCATGCCTTTATATCAACAACAAAGTCTTTACCTTTATCAAAGTAAATAAATAAATCATTATGTAGAGAAGATAAGATTACGTAGATAAATGTTGATAAGTACTAAATTTTTACTTACAATGTTAGTAAAGTACCTACTTTATTAATATCTTTAATTTTTATTTACTTATTTAAATGAATAATTGATGTAGATATTTGGAAAAAATATTAATATCCCGTTAAATCAAAATTTCTTCTGAGGACTTTTTTTGTTTGACAAATGAATTTATCTTCATTTGAGCGGCGTATTATAAAAAGCATTTTTACCTTAGGTACCTACTTAAGTAAGGTGCCAGTGCAGTAAGTGAAAAGATGCCTAAGTAAGGTGCATCTTTTCACTCTGGTCGAAGCATTTTCTTACCTCTTCTGAAAACGACTATAATAAATCAATGCTATCAGCAAAAAAAAAAGAACAAGAATTAACCAAATAGGTTTAATGCTAAATATAGCAAAATACATATTATATGTATGCCTTTACATCTTTGTGATTTACCTATTAGGTTTATTATTTGTGAAAATTTTCCTTTTTAGATATTTGAATACCAACTGTATGTGTGTTTTATATAATTATGATATATTAATGATTTACTTACATAATTACTTATGTAGTAGAGCAAAATAAAAAATTGCTTTAATACGCGGACGTATGAAACAGACAGCAAGAAATCATAAACGTCCGTTTTCACCTTGGCACTAGAACCCTAAAACCCAAAGCACATATGGGCAAAGAAAGCAACAAAAAATTCACAATGCCATTCAGATCAGCGCGGTAAATGATTTCGCAGTTAACGGTCTCTGGGACCGTTAAACAGGTTCCGCTCTACAAGGTGTCCCAAAATTTGTGTGTCACCAAGAGTTTTGTGATCGAACTTTCCTGCAAAAATACGGGCTGTAGATTATTTTGCCGGAAAATTACCTTTAGGAGCCACCGAATTTATGTGTTAGAAAGATTACGGGGAGGTGACTTCAAATATATAAAAAATCGGAGAATCATGTTCGAATCAATTTTTGTAAAGTGGTTTATAACACTAATACTTCTACGTGTAAAACTAAGTGTAGGTTAATAAAAGGAAAAATTAAGTATCAGCCATTTTAAAATGTGCATTGTACATCATTTAGCCTCCGAAATTCAGTCATCATAACCATTATCATCAATAGTCCAGAACACTTCTTCATAACAAAACCTTATAGGTTTTGTTATTATAGTGCGTAAGTCTCGCACTCTGGGTAATCTCTGAGAAATTGAATAAGTACCGAAAAAAAAATCGATTTAGGCGGAACTCGTAATTTTTGGGAACTTATTAAATTATTTCCAGTATTTATAGCATAATACTAGTTGAGCTTGTATGACAAGGGAAGGTACTAGATGATTTTTTAATCAAAAATTTTATGTAGCTACTTGTTTAATTTATAAGATCAAGAAAATACATTAAATCAGATTATTAAATTAAAATAAAATACGTTATAATTAAAACTAGTTTTTACAATAGAAACAATTGAGCTAACTGCAGACTGTTGCAAACAATCTACAGGTATCTCAACTGAGATAAGAAAAGTCTTAATTTGTAAGTGATTTTAATGCAGAAAACATTTTTTTTATTAATATGTAACACATAAATAAGAAAACCCCCAAACCAAAGACACAAATATTTGAAAATCATACCTATAGTCCTGCGGAATCGAAACTACCACCTTCGTCTTAGCAACATTTTTC
Organism: Eupithecia vulgata; assembly: GCA_946478455.1. Classification (NCBI taxonomy): domain Eukaryota; kingdom Metazoa; phylum Arthropoda; class Insecta; order Lepidoptera; family Geometridae; genus Eupithecia; species Eupithecia vulgata. Next base: position 3,724,037 of record OX297874.1, read on the forward strand.
CACTGCGTAACAAAGGTCTACAAATAAATCGCATACCAAAATATTACTGAAACAGCTCTTCAATCCTTCGCGGAAGTCAGTGATACAATTCAATAGATAAACTGGATAGCGGAAGCTTTGCTCCTAGCTATAATTTAATAGCTTGCGGTCACTGCGGGCCTTGAGGATCGCTCTTCCGTCTCGTTATTCCGTCTGTCTCTTTTACACTTTGCACTTGGCCCGTGGTTGAAGATTGAAAAACAAGAAATAAAGATGAACTTCATTAATAAAATTAGAAAAGGAAGATTAATTACATTAATCTTTGGTTTATTTGTTAAAAAACGGTAGGTTGTATCGAAAATTAATTTGATAGTTTTGTTAAAGTAATAAACGATTTCTAATTCATTATTAACTATTAACACTGTTTTTTTGCTTTTCCGGTATAAAAAGTGGCATATGTCCGTCCCCAGGATACCATCTACCTCCCTGCCAAATTATATTCAGATCCGTTTAGCCTTTAAGGTGTGAAAAGTTAACAGACAAACAGACAGAATTATTTTAAGACGGCGTTAGATATGAAATGAGCAAATTTTGGTTAAATTAAAACCATTTTTCTCTACATCTTTATCGCTTTGAAAAAAATACGTAATAATTTATGGGATACAAGGCAGATCCCCTTCTTTTCGAAAATGAAAAAGAAAACTATTTTAAATACCAGAAATAATTGTGCAAAGTCAAAAAAAACCTACCGATCTGTTTTCTTAGTTTTTTAAATTTTTCTCCTAAACTATCAATCACAAGATTTATTATTTTCATCACCATATTAAATAGAAGAATACCCACGGCACCTTTGGCTTATTTTTGCAATCAAATGTCTTAATTTATAGATAATCAGCATAACTTAAGCTCAAAGCTTACGCCGCTTTGATCTGTCCCACTCCTATAAACGCAAAATCCTGTGCCTACATCCTATTCACAAAATGGCGTCATATAACGCTAATTTAAAATTTATAATAATGTAAGGATTAAGGTTGTGTTGCGTATCAGTCATCTACATAGTTCATAGCGACTGGTAGATTTTAAATGCAAACCAGATGCACTGAGAATTGTTATGTTTCGTCGAGAAACGAGAAACCTGCTTGTAATAACAATGTCTAGTAAATCTACGAGAGTGTAAACTGTTCATTCACCATCGCACCGTAGATAACGCGACCTTAACCTACACGCTCTTATCATATCTCTACATAAATGTTACTACATCGCACAGTAACAAGAATGTTCAACGGTTGGTTAGATAGGGCTGGCACTACTTATATGCTAAATATTATCCATATTTATACATATAATAATAATAAATAAATAAAATTTTATTTATTCCAATTTTACATGGGTTTACCCATGTATACACAGAATATGTTTAAGGTAGGTACATACAACTAAATTAACTTAGAAGTAGACTGAAAAGTCCTATTTTAAAACTTTATAAATGTTTCCGGCTTGCTAGTATGTAGATGTACCTAACCAGAGCTCTGTCCCTTGCACTAGGTCTCTGTAGAGCCTGTGTGGCGAGGTTACAGTGGTTGGCTTGGACAATCTTAGCCTAAGTGGTTAACATTATAGTATTAATTAGTTTGTTCGACAAAAACAAGAATAAATGAGATTTAAAAAAAGTATACTAAGATGGAGAACAAGGAACTGACCTACTTATTGTAGGTAGTTAGAACTATTTAATACTAATATAAAAATATAAGAAGCTACTTGCACTTAGTAGTGCGATTCAGTAATAATGGGAGATGGGCGGTGGAGAGTGAACTCTACACCGGGTTGTTCTCTGTCTATTAAAAAAACGCATCAATATCAGTTGCGTAGTTTTAAAGATCTAAGCATACATAGGGACAGACAGACAGTGGGAAGCGACTGTTTATACTATGTAAAGTAAAGTGAAAAGGTTTTATTTTTGTCAAACTACACAAATTAAAAATTAAAGATAAACATAGAAAAAGACAAATAAGTGACTAAAAAGGGGCATCGCTCAGCATGTGTCCAGAAGCGATACATATTTCGCTTATTCGCGCTGGTTTTATGCGACTCCCAGGTAAAGTTATTGATTCATATATTTATCCATACAGTAACTCTGTCTGTCTGTCTGTCTGAACCTATTCACCACTAAATAGCTGATCGGCATTATGAAACTTAGCAGAGAGTTTATTGGTATTTTGGGGATAGACATAGGCTACTTAAAATGCGCGCGCGAAGACGTATTTTTGTATGTAAGGAATAAACATAAAAACTACTGGATTGATTTCAAAAAATCTTTCACTTTTAGAAAGCTCAAGCTTTTCAGGGAGTGACTACACAATATATAAATACGTCAGTTTAAATGGAAGGATGGATAGATGGATGTTTGTTGCTCAATCACGGTAGAACGGCTGAACGGATCTGGATGAAATTTTGTACAGAGATAGATTATAGTTTGGAATAGCACATAGACTATATTTTATCCCGGAATTCCACCGTGAACGGGAACTACGCGGGTGAAACCGCGAGCCGATGTTAGTCTATTATAATGTTAACTAATCTCGAATGTTTAACATGTTTCAAGAAATAAGGAATTCTATGTTTAATAGCCTTGCATTTTAATTTCGTAACTAAACGAAGGTCTATTTTTAGAAACGTCGTCTCGGCATTATTACAATTTGTCCTAATTTATCAATCACGCCAAGGTTAACAAGTTCATGAAGTTCAATGAAAATATCTTTATCTCTATTGGAATTGGACCGGATGAGTTTTTGATTATTAGAATATTCATAGTCATACACATATGCAACATCATCATCATCACCATCAACCTATATATTCCCACTGCGGGCGAACGCCGCGCGGTGAAGACGAGAAAGAAAGGCTGACCCGGCCCGCGCAATTTCACTGTCTTTTATTTATGTTTTTTTTTATCTACAACAACTCTCTTTCGCAATAACTAATTCTAAAGTCTATTTTAGACGACATTTCATTAAAATATGTTAAATAACTAGCAAATGAAACTGGTTTTTCGTAGTAAAAATGAAAATTTAGAGGAAAGTTTGCGATTTCTTTTCTATCGAATCTAATTGAGTCAATCGTGCTTCGACTCCCTTAACTAACTAACTAATCCTATACTTTTCATTCTAATCAAAAGATATAAAAAAAGTGTTTTATTGCCTTAAAAATGATTTTCCGTATAGTCAAAACGTGACCGCCATAACGCCCTGTCTTTAGCTTGCCGCATTCAGTATCAGCTTGCAGTCTTTCACACACAACTCCATTGTCCGTCATCACCTCCCTTCCTGCGTCACACCGAGCAGGTTTAGCAGTAATGAAGTGTTAAAGTTGCCTAAGTAACCTTAGCAGTGATTTGGTTAAAGGAATTGTACAAGGGAATAAATTGTCCTTGACGTATAAACATCATATTTAAGTTGGGCAGAAAACTTGTTTGATATGGTTTATTTATTATTATTTATATTTATAGGCCTACCAATATGCCTCTACGACCTTAATCGATGTGGATCTACCATATGGCCTGGTTACAAATACATTTACGGAACACGTTGCTTCCTGACTCCTACAGCCAACTGTTGAATGAAACCTAGATTAAAAACTATTTCCTTTAAAAAAGGTATTACCCTAGTTTTTATCTATTCTTATGTTATATATAACACCCTTTTTTGTAGTCTCTAATAATAGATTCCATAGTGCTAAAATCATCATCATCAACAGCCTATACCAGTCCACTGCTGGACATAGGCCTCCCCCTAATCATCATAATAATACAATATTTGGAAGTTTTAAATTTTACGGAGATGATAACTCAAACAAATTGAATTTAAATCGAAGCCTCAAATTAGCAGTTGCAAATGGCAAACCTGCGGGGAGCCACCGCGCAGTCGCTTGAAGCTATTGTGTCAAAGGATGATCACCAACGACCAAACCTTTGTTATGACCTGCGCAAGCGCCTACGAAGAAACGTAGATAAACGTCTATTGCAGAAGGTTTTTTTATAGTCTCTAGACCTTAGTTTGACCACAATCTCACCTGATGCAAGGTAAAGATGTGGCCGACGATGTATCACAAAAGTCTAGAAGATACCTATTCATTCTTCTTCTGTCTTGAAGATCATCATCATCATACTGTTGGACATAGGCCTCCCCTACTGAGCGCCATAGCACCCTGTCTCCAGCTTGCCGCATCCAGCATCTGCCAGCAGTCTTTCGCAAATCGTCATCTCATCTGGTCGGAGGACGTCCTACACTACGTTTGCCGAGTCGCGGTCTCAACTCAAGAACACGTTTACCCCAGCGGTTGTCGGTTCTTCACGAGTCTTGAAGATTCCAGGTTGTATTGAAGGGAAAAACAGCAGCAGGGAGCGTGTTCCAAACCCCAGCGGTACGAATGATGAAGGTGGAAAAAGACCAAGGTTCTAAGGTTCAGTAGACTAGAAAAGCATCACATAAGTAAATTGATAACTATGACGAAATGCTCATTAATCGGACTGGGTCACGTCAGATCTTTCAAAGAGAAATGTGGTTTTCTAGGATACAACTACCAAACTTAGAGAGCGTTGTTGTAAGTACATAAGGCGAAAAAAAACCACACGCTTGAAGTTCTAACAAATTCTGGAACTTGTCACAATATTTTACAAGCGATTCGTTCCGGACATTTGTCTAACTAGATACTTAACCCCAAAAAAATCAACAAGCAACCGCTACCACGGCTTAATCAAAACACGGCGGAAGACGCCGTTACTATAGACCACTTTACATACAGTTATCTCCTTCTCACACACTACAATTCGACCTGGGAGAGTAGGACAGACCTCTGATCAATGGATGCAAAAGGTGTTGTGACGTCGACAGGATGCTCCTGCGCAGCTGGCTGGAACTTTTTTTTCATTTCTTTAATAACAAAAAGTCCGTTTCGCGCGACTTGCCGTCGGCTTTGACCTGAGTTTCTGTAATGGGAAAGGAAAATGTTAATGAAGCTGACGTGAGTTGAATGATTTTTAATATGATTATCCTTGCAGACGGTAAATTGTACCAGGAATCGCTACGCAGACTGTTTCAATTATTGAAATTGGAAATCTTACTTGCTGCCTTTGATTATTTATAATTCTAGATAGAGCGTCGCAACCTCGTAATTGGACAAATAGGTCAAATTCCTTGTGCTGGTGGTTCCTTGAGGGCGCGTGGTAGATAAGTAATAAACTCGCGCAAAAAAACACAAATTTGACTATGACAGAAATAGGGCGATGTGGTCGCTGAGCAAACAAAACAAAGTCACTTAGCGTTTTATTTAAAAAATAATAATAAAACTTCAAGTGCTCAAGCTGAATGTTGAAATATATTTTTAAATTGGTCCGGTAGTTCTGAAGCCTATTCAATTCAAACAAACAAAAAAAATTTAAACGAAAATTTTATAATGTCCCAAAAATTTTCGATTTCGGCAGGAAAACATTTTCTTGGGACATTATTAAATTATATACCTATATAAAATTTGCCCAGTGCGAGTAACGCACCATAAAGCAAAAAGCTAAACAAACGAATCCTCTCTCTATATAATATTAGGTCCTTACATATGAAATTGGCGTTTTGTATGGGAGGAACAAAAAGTCGAATATTTTTTAATATAATATATTTAATTAATCAAAGTATGAACCATTATTTTCTATGCACTTTTGCCATCTTATAGGTAGTTCATTGATCCCTTTACTAAAAAAACCAGTCGGACGGGAATCAATAAAATCTTTGAAGGCGATTTGGACTGCCCCATCGGAGTTGAATTTTTTCCCTTGCAAGAAGTTATCCAAATTTCGAAAAAAATGGTAATCTGTTGGAGCAAGGTCCGGGGAGTACGGAGGATGTCTTAGACTTTCCAATTGAAGCTCTTCTAATTTAGTAGCCGTCTGTTGCGCAGTGTGTGGTCTAGCGTTGTCGTGAAGCAGCAGTGGCGTGGAGCGATTGACCAGCCTAGGTTGTTTAGCCGCTAGCTTTTCCATCATGGTTTGCAATTGCTGACAATAGACATCAGCCGTAATAGTCTGGCCAGATTTGAGAAAACTGTAATGAACAATACCGGCACTAGTCCACCAAACGCTTACAAGTAACTTTTTTGGGGTTAATTTTCGCTTGGGGCAGGATTTGGCTGGCTGGCCACGTTGGAACCAAAAACGAACTGTGTTTTCTTTTGCAACACGACCGCCATACACATCATTCACCCTTCGAGTTGTTTCCGCAGCACTAGTGCCACGGCGGAACTCGTACTCGTAAATAATGCGATATTTTAAGTTTTCCATTTTGTAAAATGAGTGACGCAAACAGAAAAAAAAACAGAAGAAAAAAAACAAATGAATGACGATCATCGAAGCACAAATACATGAGTCTATAGCTGTACAAATTTGAATTTGGAATTCCTTACCAAAGAGGAGAAATTTGTGATTAAAGTGGCCAGTACGAAAAACGCCAATTTCATATGTAAGGACCTAATATTAGTATAGATCTAAATTCTTATTTTTTTCATTTTAAACCCGCATTTCAGCATTCATTTGAGAACAACATCCATCGAATCCGTTGATCTAGTTACCGGCACCCTCGTACTAAACCATTCGACAAGCTTATTTATAAACCGATTAAAGCAATCAAGCGAGTTTGCTCGTGTCAACAGATGGTTTATTATTAAAATATCATGGAGCTGTGTACGGCTACTAGCGATACCTTGTTGTATGATATTGAAAACAGAAATTGAAATAGATGGTTTGTGACCACAAATATATATTTATATTTATAGGCAAGTAAAAACTTTAAACCTTCATGTTGCCAACTGGAGCCGAGTATACCCGACTCAGCGTAACCGACCCGAGCGTGACGGTTCGCTTTTAGAAAGAAGACATTTTTGCATAAAGAAGATTTTGCTTCAAAAACACTTATTTCGCACTTATTCGTTTTGAATTGAAACGTTCGCTTTTTATCGTTGAATATTAAAACCAAATTCAGGACATAATTTCAAAACAGAATCCTGTTAGGACTGTACGTACACTGCATATTTGTTTAACATCAATTTATTTACTTACAGCTAATAAAAACAAAATGGGTGCCTTCTTTGGAGACTGACATCTTGAAACACGAGCAATTAATGTAATGAGTTCTCTTAGGCCCTTTAAACAGTATGGATTGGGCCCTATAAGGGATAGGTAGATTTGTTTGGTGCTTTTTATTCGATTGCTAAATACTTACAAGGACTGTAAATGGAAGATCGGTATGTTAAAGAATCAACTAATTTCCCTAATTCATTACTTTATTCTAGAGATATTCATAGAGATTCTTCTAGAAGTAACTAAGAGCTAACTGAGACGCGACGCTTTTATTCAAAATATAACTTTATTCACTATGCAAGAAGATACAAATGGGTGCTTGCGCGGCGCGGCGCGGCGCTGCCGTCGCGGGGTGTTTTCGTATTATGTCAATAAAAATTGTATTTTTTTGCGTAGTAAATAAGGTTATATTTTGAATCAATTGTCTCGGTCTTAGTGTGAGCTGACCCTCTATACTACTCTATAACAAAAATATACTATTACAAAAATACGCTCTTGTTCGGATAGAATAGAATCCTATAAATCCTATATAGATAGATAATTTTTTATTGTACCACACAAACACAGAAAACAGGTTAGAAATAAATGCTACGAGTAGAATAAATACAAAGGCGGCCTTATCGCTATGAGCGATCCAGGCAAGAGCTTCCAGGCAACCTTGGGATGGACTGGACATGTCAGAACAAAAAAAACGGTGGCACTCGAAAAAAATAATATAAAAATATTTTATGAAAGAAAAGTACTTACACTACATACAATAATACCTACATTTACCTACAGATATTATACTAGGTACCTATTATTATTTTCTCTAAAGGCTTCTTCTCGAACTGTTTTAAAAAGTCTACTAGCACTGAAACATAACAGAGAATCAACGAGATGTCCAGTCCTCTGCGCATATTGACCCAGATTGTCTGAGCTCTGCAAAGCTGAAATATGTATTAGCTTGCATACTACAGCTCTCGTAGTACTTGTAAAATCAGACTAAAGTTTGAGCAGAAGCTTGAATGTATACGAACTAAGCAGATTTTCATATTTTACACCTTTCCAAGCTTATGTAGGTACATAATATGTAAATTTTCTAAATATACAGTTAAGGTAGTGCTTAAGCACGTACCCTTTCATCAGATGCAGGCATGGATGTGTGTGAATTGAAGTGAATTTGGTTACGTTAAAACCTTTGTTCTCCGTTATCTATATCGAAAAAGCTTCGTAAGAAATACATAATAATCTATGGGATACAAAGCAGATCCCTTTTCTTCCAAAAATGAAAAAAAAACCATGTAAAATATCAGCTGCAATGTAGGTACCATCTGTTTTCTTACTTAATACCGTTTTTCTCCTAAACTATCAATCACAAGATTGTTTAATTGTCATCTCCGTATTAATTATTAGAATACCTTTGGCTTATTTTGGCAAATAAATGTCATTATTAGTACTTAATCAGCAAAAACTTGATTATTGCGCTAACGCCGCGCCGCTCTGCTCTGTTCCGTTCATCATATTCACAAAATACATACATAGTTTCATATATCGCCCCCTTAAATGGTGAGATGAGTTAAAACGAAAAAGGAAAGAGAAAATGTTAGTCTGTTTTACTTCTTATGTTGATTTTACTTCGATTAACAAATTAGCGTTGCAATTTTTTTGCGATGCAATCCAACTTGTAAGAGAGACCACACACCAGACATACAGTTGGTTTACAGCAATTATCTGCGCGCAATCACGCATACCTACCAAGGACACTTTCTAACTCTTTTATACTCCGATTTGGAATCAAATATATTTTATGTTAAAAAAGAAGTTTATGAAAGAAAACTTAATAAAAACTGATAACAATAATGACAGACAACAACAATAACAACAATTCATTACGGATGTAAGCGGGTTAACTACGAACCTTATTTTTATAGTAAAATAGACAAAAACAAGGAGTCAGCAAGGTTATCACTAAAAACTAAAACACAAACTTCGATGTTTAGAGATTAATTAAGTGATAAATGAAAGTTTTAAAAGCCAAAAATTGGCTCAATCTTCTGTGCTTTGCATTGATGATACCAATGTTGCGAAATATTTTTAACTTACCAATATTTATTGGATTTTGTATACAAATAAAAATATCAAGATTTTTTCATCGGAGTCCAGCAAAAATGTGTCCTTGGTGTACGTAATTGCGCGCAGATATGCGGGGGCGATAGATGTGTCGCATATCGAATGTGGCGCTACAATGGTCGTAGGTAATGCAATTGTACCTATGTCTAGTATGCGGCCTCACTAAATAGCATTTTGGGGACTTTGTTTTTTATTGACATTTGTTTTTTATTTTTTGCTGTTAACTCCAATGTTTAAATCCTGAAAAAAAATACAGTGTGTATCAAAAATGAAGGATCAAACTTTCAGGGGAGATTTCAGCTTCGATCACAGAACACTGGGCAAATATTAATTCTGTGGAACTACATTACATAAAGACATAAAATGTTTTGCGTGTAGATCCGAAAAAATATCCTGTTTTAAAGTAATCTTCTAGCAAACCACAGTGACCATTATAAGTAAAAAATAATAATAAATTAAATATTATAAAATAATGCTTCTGGATAATGCTAACTGATCTCACTTATCATTATACTCACTAGCACCAAGCTAAGATGAGCTTTTATTATGTGTACCTGCTAGATAATTTATATAAATAATAAGACAATACGTAGTTTTTTTTAAAATTCGACTTAGCAAAAGTACAGAACACCCGAAACAAATATCTGTAGACTGTACAAACATTTGTCCCGGGGCGGAAATCAAACCCGCAACCTCCTGCGTCGCAGGTTCACCTTCGCCCACCGCGCCACAGAGGTGGTCATCAAATTGCCGTTTATTATTTTATGAAGCTCTTAACAATAGATGTACATCAGTTTATCGGTGTAGGTACTTATATTATAATGTAACTGCGCGGAATAGTAGGTATAGTAGGTCCTTCATTGTCGCGTTTTGACATCATCAGCAGATTTACTTTAGTGAATCAATTTTACTGAGAAGTTCGACATAAAATTATAATGAATCATATTAATTACACTACACAATATATGTACAGGGTGGATTTTTGAGACGGGACAGTAAGGGCAGGTTCATACTTCTTATACATAAATTTAAGAAACAGGTTAACAAAAAGTTTTTATGTAAAATTATAATTTTCTTGCTAACTGTACATTGTTTTGAAAATATGTGTATGGTGACGAAAATTTCTACGAACAAATATGAATAGTCACCTAAGACTATTTATAGGTAAACCGGTTAAGGTACTTAACTGTCCCGTCTCAAAAATCCACCCTGTTTAGAGTGTTTCCAAATTATTGGTTAATAATAGAAATTCCTTCAGTATTGTGAATGAATTTTGAAAAACCTTGTATAAAAGGTTTAGAAGGAATTAAAAAGGATTAGCAAGCTGAAGTGGCAGTGGGCTGGCCATATCTCGTGAAGAACTGACAACCGCTGGGGTAAACGTGTTCGTGAGTGGAGACCGCGACTCGGCAAACGTAGTGTAGGACGCCTTCCGACCAGGTGGGATGACGATTTGCGAAAGACCGCTGACAGATGCTGGATGCGGCAAGCTGAAGACTGGACGCTATGGCACTCATTAGGGGAGGCCTATGTCCAGCCATGGACAATAAAGGCTGATGATGATGATGACATTATATAAAAACAATATGAGAATATCCCTATTAATTTCGCAAGAAATCTTGTTTTTCTATTTATCTGATTACTTTCTAAGAATAAATAAAAGCTACACGATTAATTAATTATATCAGTTATCCAGTACCTACCCAGAACCATTTGCATAATAAAATTTAATTTTTTTTTTCGAAAAAAATAAATTTTTCTCTTTGACTGTACAGAATAGGGCAAATCTCTACATTATTCAAAAATACTCCAAAAAGAGGACATAGTTTGATAAAATACTACAGAGGTAAGAAAAGTGGGCGATGAACTAATAAAAGTACAAGATTTCAAAAAGGGGGCAAAAATCCACAATTTCTATGGATGGCTAGAAATAATAGACGAAATTATAAAGGGGGCAAGCGGCGAACAGACCATTTTTGACAACCAAACACGCAAGAATTTTACAGGCCTATTGTCTGTAAAATTCTGGTGGGCACTAAAATCTATACACAATAAGGCACCTTGTTCGGCCTGTTCATACCTAGGTGAGAGTTAACACGTGAAGAGTCCACGTGTCGTACCACACGTGTCGCTGTAGCTCTGTAGGTAACGGACGTCTAGAATGTAGGTACTAGGTAGGTACCTATTGTTAGCGGTAACTGAATAATTGATCACGTGGCCGGAAAATGTTGGAATAATCCTCGTGAAAGTGCCAGTTCGATATCTGTTAGCACTTTGAGAAAAGTGATATGAATTAATCAAAGAATTTGAATAACTCCTGTGCACACCCCTACTGTGAATTTTCAAACGTTTTGACTTTTGACTACTATTAAAAAAACCATTTTACAGGTATCACGTGTTTCAAATTTAGCGCCTTCTCTACTTACAACATACTTTGAGAAGTTCTTGAATAATTAACCTACACGATCCTCGGCAAAAGTTGAAGCCGTGTGGACTTGTGGAGTAAGAGAGAAAGCAATATAACGTTAAAGAAAAGACAACGCACAAGATAAGTGGCTAACGGTCTACAATTGAATGACACTGGTTTATCACCGCGTCTACAATAGATGAGGTAGGTAAGTAGTTCCTACCTACTCTAGTTTCGTGAAACCAGAGACAGCTCTGGTAGTAGCTGAACTTCCTCTGAAAGAAAATGGAGAATATCAGGGGAGGCATATATCTGGTACTGGAGTAATGGATGCTGACAATGATAAGAATGATGATTATGACTCTAATTTACAACATACCATTACCTACTACGAGATTTTTTGCAATGATTACTTCTTGTCCATCCTAAGGTTGCCTGGAAGAGATCGCTCTTAGCGATAAGGCCGCCCATTGTACATTATCTGTGATTGTTTTTGTTTTCTGTATATATGTTTTTTGTAATTATTTGGTGTGCAATAAAGAATATTTGTATTGTATTGTATTGTATTGTACTCTGTATCTGTATGATCTTCAGTAAGATTTGAAGTCGTTAATGAACAAAAGCATAAGAAAGTTCTAGAAAATCAACCCACGCACTTCTGATAGTCAGTTAACGGATAACATTGCTTTAGGTTTGACTTTAGGTACTTATTCGAACCAACGATAACCAGGGTCATTAATTTGTAGACCAAATAAATAGGTACCTACCTAATATAATAATGCTGGAAAATTCACTCAGCATTATCTAGCCCAAAGCTAAGCAGAGCTTGTGTTCTGGGTACTAGATACATTATAATACAATACATAGATATTTTTATTATACATAGAAAACGACCAGAACACCCTGAACAAATGTCTGCAGATCGTACACACATTTGTCCCCAGGCGGGAATCGAACCCGCAACCTCTAGCGTCGCAGGCAGACCTTCGCCCACCGCGCCACAGAGGTCGTCAATTGAAAATGACCCTGGTTATCGTCGCGCGTCCCTTCTAGAATGCATTAGAACAAAGCGACGACGACGACGGGGCGGCACGACGACGACGGCGGCGGCGCGGTGACGTTCTTCTAGAGTTGCACTGGTATTAGTTTGTATGGTACATAGGCTTAAGTGAAAAATTCTATGTTTATGGTATGGTGTAATAAATACGCAAACCATCATGTTTCCGTGTTTGATGATTCCTGTAAAAATGTGTCATGTTTTCATCTATTTTTTTTTTGTCTACCTTTATGTCTTGGGTTATTGCTACGTGTGCATTTCCCGAAACTAATGAAAAATATTTAAACGCTCTCTTTTATCAGAAATGACTGTAAATTCAGTACTACCTATCGATTTTTTACATCGTTCTTGCATTAAAATTAGTGAAGATCATAATATTTTAAAATGAAGACATTGTTTCGCCCGACAAAATAAGGAAAATAATGTTGAGCTTAATTAGTCTTACATAAATATTGACCTTTATCTAAATCACATAATATATAGACTTACATAATATGCAAATCTCATTATCGCATCCACTGCCCAGTCTTGGCAATGCGAGCCGCAGGGGCGCGCCAACGCGACACGGACCCGCAGGTCGACTCCTACGTCTTCGGCCGTGAAAGTATTAATTTGTTATTGTAAAACTTAAAACCATTTAGGGTATGAAATGAATAAAAGCGATAGAAAGTATTAGAAAAGAAAACCACGCACCTTTTGATCCCTAGTCAACTCGATAACAGATTTTGGTCAAACAAATGTCAAACAACAATAAAAAAAATGGTTGACCTTGGTTATCGTCGCTTCTAGAATGCACCACAAATACCACAATAACAAGGCGTTCCAGAGTTGTACTCATATTATGCATGTATGATGCAATAAATGAGTAATCCTTCATGTTTTTGTATATAAGAGTCCTGTAAATATTAGGTAAGTACCTACCTACCCAATTTTTTGGTGAATTTGGCCACTTAGCAAGGCTTAGGGGTTACTTGCTACGTGAATTTCCCTAAACCAATTAGGTTTAAGATATGTTTATTTCCCATAAGAAAAAAAATCACATAAATTACTTAATACTAAAAAACATTTTAGTGGTCGTACACTAGAGATTAGAGAAGAGTTAAAAAGATTTAAACGCGTCTTTTTGTCCAAATATGTAGGTACGTACTTAGTTGTGTAAAATAATTAGGTATTTTACATCAGGTACTAACTAACCGGCGTAGTCAAATGTCTGTTTCTAAACTCCTTGATGTAAATAGGTTGGTTTAGGATGGTAGGCACCTTCACCTTCTCCAATTATGTAAAGTTAAGTAATTAAAAAAAATATAATGTGTTGGAAATTGACGAATCAAATTGATTAGCTTTAACTTGGAACGGAACAGAGTACCTACATAAATGAGTGTTTGTTTACTAAGTAATAGTTTCAGACCTATAAAGGTCATTGAGTTGAGGGTAGGTAGAATTGAAACATGAAACTTGAAATAAACAAGCTTAACGTAGGAGGGAAGGCGTGTAGGTGTTATACAATTCTGAAAGGTCACATTGCGACGTAAGTTTCATTTTGAATTGAAGGATTTGCCCACGTAAGCAAATAGTGAAACCTTATTCTGAAAGTTTGGTCCTTCGAAACGGATTCATATCGAAAAAGTTTCTTCTAAGTGTGTTATAATTTCGGTATCCTTCTTTTCGGTAGCGCTGAAAGGTCACATTGCGACGTAGTAAGTTTTATTTAGAATTGAAGTATTCGCCCACCTAAGCAAATAGTGAAACCTTATTCTGAAAGTTTGGTCCTTCGAACCGGATTCATATTAAAAAAAGTTTCTTCTAAGTGTGTTATAATTTCGGAATCCTTCCTTTCAGTAGCCTTTGTCGTAAACTCATAAAAATTTAGGTAGTAGGTATTGGTTCATGGAAATCCTGTGGAAATTGAGCACAAGTCATAAAATCATTGCTAAACAACAAAACTCAGCAGAACAATAAAATACTCTACAAGTGTTCCGTCCGTGTGTACGCTGTTGGCTGTTATCTCTCTACTTATGCGAAAGCCCTATTCAATAAAATCTATCGAGCATCCTGCATAATTCAACAACCAAAGCCCCATTATGTTTATAAGTTGGAATTTCAATAACTGCGCTGGTCTGCGCTTACGCATCCTACAAGCTCACCTGCGCGCGAGACGAAAGCACAGATTACGAGCATGTGTGTAAATTGCCTTCATTAACGTCAAGTTATTGCATCGCATTTGATGTGCAGCAGAAGTGAGCTTACGGTCACACTCGCTCGCTTAGGCGCGCCTAATGAGAAAGTTTATCGAGCGTTTATTGCGTAGTAGCGGGAAGCTTCGCAGTCGCTCGCTGGCGTCGAGAGGCGCTCCTCAGCTCGCAGGTGTGCCGCCCCACGCCCCGCGAACGCCCCGCAGATCCCCTCCCCACCACCACACAGCTTTCTTTCCACGACCGCCGTCCGCCGCGCCGCGCCGCCAGTCGACTGCCAACCGCGAACGAGAGCGAACATCTCGCACGCACCGCTACCATAAAAGCGCCGCAACTGTAAACACAACGCACTATTCGCGCTGTGCTTCCGTTCGCGATTTAACCTGGATTTGAGGACATCTTATGCATCTAGTGTCGTGTTGTGCCAAACTTATGGATGGGATTGAATAGTGTGGATTGTGAAACGCAACTGAACTTCCAATTCATGTAAATGTCACAAGTGTCGCATGTATGTGCCGGTGTGGTGTCCGCAGTTTATCGGCGCAAAGAAATTGTAGTCATCGTAGTAGGTATTGTGCAAAAACGAGTTCCGTTGGTTGACGAGGTCGGAGAGGCTACCGAATCTGCATACAGGCCGAGTGGACCCTGTCGCCGACCGGCTTCGTCGCGCTATCACAGATCCCCAAATTAGCGATTGCCGACGTAAATCGAGGCAGCTTGCGGTGTCTCTTTACCTTTTAAACAAAATGTCAACAACCTATTAAATATTTATGTGTTCAACTGACGAATACGGTTCAAACTCCATTATTTACCAGCAACGTCTACATAATTAAATTTAAACTATCGACGAAACATTCAACAGGAGGCAATAAAATCTAACAAAATGCGTCCCAAATTATTTCTGTTATCGAATACAACAGTTCTGATAACGAAAAATACCTACCCATTGCTCTCGATAACTCTCGTTCTAGAATTTGCCAAAATAATTACGCGACCTAAACATGCTGGTAAACAAACGAGGCCGCTGGTTCACCTGAAATTGGGGCGAACTGCCGGGACCTGGATGTAATCTCTGCTACGCCCGGCATGTCAATGCTATCAATTAATGCCATCGTGGTTATGCCCTAGTTAGACAAAAGGCAACAAACAAGCTATTTCGATGGCATACTGGGGCTATTTAGAGCACAATATTGGCTCTCCAATAACAATGTCAGGTTTAATCTATGCAAGCAAATAAGCAATGTGATGAATCTTACTTACCTTACCTTAGCAGGCAGCTTAGAAATATCAGATCAATTGACGCACATATTACATTGATTGATATAATTATATCATCAGACATTTCATTACCTATTGATTGCTGAAATATCTGCCTAGCTCGGTAGAATACTTAATCGCTAATGTTACAATGTAAGTACCTATAGGTACCTAAATGAACCAAGAAAATACGATAACAAAATATGAATAAAGAACAATACTCATGACTAGGCAAACTATGGAAACGAACAAAAATACTCTGGTATTAGGTATATATTGTTTCAAATAAGTAAAAAGGCAAAATATTCTATGCTCGTCTATGCGGTAGACATTCTTAACGCATTCACTGCGCCCTTGGAGTATATCCAGATAGACATGCGTTGTAACACCACAGTGTTAGGAAATTTTAGTTTAATCACATGCAAAAATACCTCCTTACCTTTTGCATCTTCGTCATGAAGGCCCCGAAGTGCATTTTCAGATTGATACCTTCAACTACGAGTACCTACGCAATGCTTTCAGAAAGAAAGCGATACTCATCAAATTACTTAAAAGGATTTCTTGGTATACAGTTCTGTCTAATCAAAAAATGTATCACTGAGAGAAATTTTAGAACCACGAAAGTACTAAATTTTTACGTCTATCTAAAATTTAAGAATGTATCTCATTATAAGTGAACCACGTGTTTGTATGCGACTAGTCCTTAAACCTAGTGTCTCCTAAGTCCTTTAAACCTAAGAATCTTTGGAGATGTTAATTATTAGCCATTTTTAACGTTTATTCCTTCACATCAATAAAAGCTATTCATTTCAAGGTGGGAATCAAACCCAGTTTGAATTCTACTCCTACCGGCTTTTGATCCACTGCATCATTGAGGTCGCATATAGTTAGAATATTATACAGCTCACGAACCTCATCATTAACAGCACCTAATTCATTAACAGACCCTTTGTACCGAAGTTTGCGGTCTACTGCAGCCTGCATTCAAACTTTTACCTTTGCGGGCCTTAACTACCTCACATAGCCATTCTCAACTCTCAAGTTAATCTTATACTTAGCTAGTTTTAATAGCAAAACCCCCAGCTTGTTCACTTGTACTTGATTTAATAGAACCACTTTTAGAGCTCCTTCTTTATAAGTTTTAAGTTGGGTTGAATTACTCTCAATTGTATGCTTGGATCCATAGACAGGATGACGGTTCTGTATTCAAATGTTACATTTATTTTGAGGTTTGCTAAAAAGCCATAGGTCGGAGAACATTTTAATGCTACAACATTATCATTACATTACAATGCAACAAGACAATTGACAATATTATTCTACAAAAACAGCTTTTTGTAATATTCACCGATAGATGACAACAAAGTAACTGTTCACACAAAATTGCTCTGTTTACGTTCAAAATTTAATGGTCTCTGCTCCGCCGAACTCTTTGATCTAAAAAGAACGAGATCAAACAATAGAAATGATTGCGTATTATTGTATAAATGAATGCCACGCAAACCGTGGTAGGCAGGTCGAGTGAAAGGCCTGCTTTCTCTAGCCCTCCGGCGTCCCTCTATTCTATACGATATAGCTCTTTTGCAAATCTTTGCACTCTCCTAACATAGATACCTTTACCTATCAATTACACAGATAAATGGCTTTGGAAACTGTATCTATTCACACTTTCCTTTAATGGGGTAGTTGAATCTTAAGTGGGTAGGATCTGGCGATAAATTTGATGCCATTTACAGTAAATTGCGCTTTAATCTACAGCGACACCCAAATGTTTTCATTTCTTTTAAAGTTACGTAGCATTTTCTAATTTTTGATCAAATTAGCCCAATTGTCACGGTGCGTTATTCACCCAATGAGATAGTTTTTCGTAGTTCCTTTCTAGTTCGTGTATGTGGGTCGTCACGAATTGCTTTGTTAGTCCCCCATTTATTGTTCCGTTGTGAACTTATGTTGGCTTAATATATTCCGGCATTCCTTTATGTGCTCTATCATTTAAAACCGAAGATTCATTATTATCTACACGTTGAGTTTTGTTTAACTAATAAATATTGGTAGACCTAATTGTTTGTCTATCGAGTCCATGAGTGTTTTAATCGAATTGAAATTTCGCACGGTCCTATACGTGAACTTACAGCTAACTTATTATAGAGCTCTGCTCCTAAGTGGCTTACGCAAGCTTCTTTAGGTATGCCTTATGTAAGCAGTTTGTGATTCTTGTGAAACTTTGTGCTTTCGGCTTTGACTGCTCGCGTTACAACTGCCATCGACAAATTTGTAATGACGATTAATGAAACATTTATTTTGTTTTGTAATGCTGTCCGCAATTGGGTTCACGTAGAATTAAATAGTCAAATAGAAACGGTACTTAACAAGTTATACTGTGGTGATAAATCAAAGATTATTTACAAATATTTGCACAAACACAAGCAATTATCGTGGAACCGATAAGAATTTTCGCAGAAATTTTACTTTATCATAAAGTAGCTATCGTAGAGTCGATCTGTGGTTGAGCAGAACCATGCCGAGAACAAATTGGGCTAAAGCCAGCAATTCGGCGTCCGTTGCCAATTGATTCTCAACCGAAGGGCCTACCCTTCCTAAACTATCAACCGAACTACAAAACAAACACTTTATAAACTGCCATTCATTTGCTGTAGACTGGTTTGATTTGATGTTCCTTTAGTTTCACGCATGAATAAACTTTTAAACTATCGTCCTTTGCTTGATACTTTAACAGATCAATAACTCAGAAATTCAGGAATTCATCAACTTCATTGCTTAGTTAGATATTGGACCGACCATGTTCATGATCGCCAAGAAACCATGCCAAAAGAAATATAACACTCAAAACATAACAAATCAACACGGCGAAATTTACAATTGCATAAACCAATCTGCATGGTCCAGCTATAACTATTGTCTAAGCTTTCTTCGCATAATGTTTATTTAAACCATATCGAACGGTTGCTGTATTGGGTGATCGCCAGCTTCCCCAGAAAGCATTGCCAAATATTTACGGCGTTGTCGCCGCTTGCTAATGCTAGAACTTCGGAATGAAGCTTCAGTTCACATAGAACCCGATACCAGGAATTTCAATCTGAGCCATTCTGAATAGCGTTGAGTTCCAGGAATCACAAATTTACGCATGTTCTGTAATATTCGTTTATTGCTGGCACAGATTGGAAGACCTCTGTTTTGATTTGAATTTCGCTTTAACATTATGTACTTGGATTTGATTTCGTGTTGACAGATATCAATCCCTTTGTAATAATGATCCCACTAAATAACTTGCTCGTTTTTGAAATGCTTTTCATTTCTCAACCAGGCTTCTGTAGCTCTTTAATCTGTTACCAATCACGCAATAACATAAAAAAATGTTATATCCAAAACAATACAACTGAATACACGTTCGTTAAAAACTTCAAAACACATAATCTAGTTAGTTCTCGAATGTGTTCGACAGTGGTTGTTCAGTTAGTCAGGTGAGACAAGGCAGGTAGTCGCGTCGGGGGAGTTCCGTCGAGAACATCTGTCACGGCGGCAGCTGCCTTGCCTGCCGCACGTGCGAACCAACCTATTATTAAAGACCTTTTTTAATTCACATAGGAAACTTCCCGAAAAGGATTAGGATTCCTTGTGGAAGCAAAGTAACGTCTGTATGCCGTTGTCAAATGCACATTTTTGTTTTATTCGAATGGAAGTATTTCTGGTTTGCTTCGCTTGTTGATCAGAACAGATTATTTTTTAAATATGCAAACTATTCGGTGCAAGTAATTTCTTTTGCCAAATCGTTATCACTTTTTACATAACTTTTAATAAGCTATTTGTCCTGACACCGATAAGCAATCTATATCTTAGTCACGTGAGTATATGAATCAACTAAACGTTCGCAAGCGCAGGTTTTTAAAGACTATAGACACGTGACATTTGTTTACCGGCGATTTCAAGGCCAGTCTGCAATGCTGCGACGCTATTCCGCGCACGTAAGCCGTCAAATGAGTTAAGGTTTTGTGAAATATTTAGGTATTCACATTATCTTTGATCAAATCATTGCCTGCTGATAATAGCATCATGATAATTTCGGCAACGTTTAAATAAAGAAGGCTTAAAGTAGCTCAAATTTATTTTGCATAGGTAGTATTTACATATTTCGTCTTATCCATGTTAGTATCTAGTGTTTTCTTATTTCGATAAATGTGAATCTATTTCCGATTAGTAGTCATCTCGTCTGTTCAATTTGATCGATGACACTGTATTTACAATCTTGTTGCCTAGATAATGCGTCACAGTATCGATCAGGCAATAAACAGGAGCGCGACAAATGGGCTAAGCTTTACGAGAAAATCTATTTTGAATTTTAATATCTAGAACAGTCGGGTCAAGATGACGTCAAGGCTGTCTGGGGGAACAATGACGAGCATAGAGTAAACATCATCTACGACGCAGTTTAGATTAGAAGAGATATATTACATAGCAGCTATAGTATTATACACATCAATAGATCTGTTCACAATGTTACATCGCAAGAAAAACATTCTGGATACATCCGAGACGGTGAGTGGCAGAATATACTCGAAAACCATTTGCTATCAAAATAAATCCCGAGCACAATACCTCCTAAAATGACATACCTAGCGGAAATCAGAAGTTTCGGCCTCGTATAAATCTAGATTAACAGTGAAACATCCAAGTTTACGATTGTGATGAATATATCGGCTATAGCGGCGGTATGCTGAAATGCTGAATTCGGCCACGGCATTGCACCCTGACCCAGCGCCGCATTGCAGCTCCACACCACACCGACACAACCGCGCTGTTTACTAACGCATACATAATCGCCATCTCAATAAACAAACTTCAACACTGAACGTAATAACTTGATTATGAGCTTTGCTAATACAAAACTGTAAATGCTCGTGTCAAAACTAAGCCGATGTTGCAGTGATGGTCCGGAACTTTTGAGCTTATGTTCCTACTTCACTACTTTGTGAGTTAGTATTGTAGCTAATTGCATTTAATTTGTGGGCTGAGGTACTTAATCTACTGCGCAACCTATTTCGATATTTGTTACGATACCATTTCGTTTAATGTGCGATAAGGTCACATTCCAAAACATGATGAAGATTGATCGCTGTTCTGTTACATCTTATTTGTAGAAGTAACAGCCGCTAAAATAAAATAAATGTCAGAACGGTAAACTAAACAGTTGGCGAACGAGACGGGCGATTTGTATGTGTTAGTAGACATCATGTTACGAGCTAATTTCGCTCCTTTGGAAGCAAATGATTTACGGACTCGCTCGTCCCAAGGGAGCAATCGGACAGCAGATTGGCCCACGGAACTCGCGCTCCTCTTGATATACCCACTCGCAAATTTCAGATGCCGCTGAACGCCGCTGTGATAACTGTGATACCTGTGATGTGCGAACCACCCCACGGATATTTTTATATGTGATTTACCAGTGCCCAGTACACTCCGAGTACAATAAAAACGGAAAGAGATATTTATTTAGTGTAAGATGAAGGTCGAGGAGTGTAAGTTGTGCAGTGCAAACGGGTGGGGAGGGCACGGACAAACTACGACGGACTTTTCTATATCTTCGCTGATGAGGCCGAGGCACCAGCATGTGGATCCTCGGCAGGATACGCTGCTACTGTCTGCATACCTGTTCAAACTAGGTGACTATCCCTTGTATCCGCTTCACGATCCGTACGCCGGCGTCGGCGCAGGCTTAGGTGAGTATCGCGCACGCCACAGATCTCGCACCTCGATTAGCAGAACACTAACAAGCTGATAAAGATGTCCTAGCGCTACTAACCATTAGCGCTTCAGATTATCTAACAGCATGTGAAGGTAATGTAAACTAATTAAGGAAAGTTGTTTACAAGTTGCAGTCGGAAAATGCCTCTTTCAACTGCAAAGCAAGTTCAGCAGCAAACACGTAAATCGTTTTCGAAAATTAAATAACAATCTTCGAGTGAATTAAATTTATTTAAAAGTTGAGCAAAATCTTCTAAATTCTGCTTTTAAATACAAAACACAACTAGTTTTCCAAGAATCTTTATTTATACTTAATCATAAATAGAAAATTTAAATAAACTTGCCCCATTCAAATAAAAATTAACATAACTGCAACACAACCACGATTAAAACTATATATTTCAGGATTGTTCTTCGGGATTTTGTAATGAAACATTTCGAACACAGAGCAGTCTTTTCATGAATGCATGATGTAGGTAACCACAAATGAAACCTCTTTGATGCAGAACTGCATATTACTGGCAGGAAAGCTCAGTTTTGCAAACTCTCGACTACTCCTGACTTATAAATTTGAATGTGTGCGCTATTTGCATATTTTTACATGTTTATTGTTTCATAATTTTCTAGTATTTTTATTTTTGTTATTTATTCCATTCACGTTGAATACTTACCTACAGTGCCTTCATATTTATGCTACCCTAGCTAGTAGTAAGTAAATTTTGGTTATGTTAAATGGTACCTACCTAACCTACTAGGACAGTACTATTTTGATGGTTAGTGTTTCGTCCCAGCCTACCACCAGGGATAGACTTAGTGTTAGGCCGGGTCCTTCTGTAGCACTATTTGCTATGTTTGGTATAGGTACAGAAATAAATGAAAGCTCTCGTAGGTAGGTACTTATTCTAGTATAAATACGAGATAAGCTCCAATCAAACTAAACATTATATACGTATAGCTTCACAGTTTTGCCAAACCTCACTGTTTGGCTAAATTTGTAAATAAATTGCACGTCATTTTTACCAACGCCATCTAGCCGTAGTACTACAAACGTTGCTGATTATAGTGTTATAAAACTTAGGTATTTACTAACTTTTACGTATATTCAGCTATCTGGTTCCTACACTTCCCAAGGCTTGTTTATTTTGCGGTTTGATATCGCTGTGTGAAACATCCTGCTTTATTTATAATAAGTTTTTGCCTGTGGTTACACTAACATCGTTCTGAATAAACGTTACCAATACCACTCAGGGAAAATGAAGAAACCTATTGATTAGTACTTATTTTTCTTTCGTAACAGACCTGTTATTCAAGACATTGGATTTCATTATCATATAAACTTTTGATGAGTATTGATGTTATTTATATTATACCTCAAGGACATAATATTGACGAAGCATTTTCCTTGAAAAAAGACTGACTCGAATATGTTTATTTTATAAATAAATAATGCTGTACAATTCACACAGCATTATCTAGCCCTAAGCTAAGCAGAGCTTGTGTTATGGGAACTAGATATACATAATACAACACATTACATAGATATACATTTTTTACTATACATAGAAAACGACCAGAACACCCGGAACAAATATCTGCAGATTGTACAAATATTTGTCCCAAGGCGGAACCGCGATCGAACCCGCAACCTCTTGCGTTGCAGGCGGACCTTCGCCCACCGCGCCACAGAGGTCGTCAAATGTGGCATTATAATTATATCTAAACTAATATTATAAAGACGAAGGATTTATTTGCTTGTTTGTTTGAATTGAATAGGCTCCGAAACTACTGGACCGATTTGAAAAATTCTTTCACCATTAGATTGCTAAATTCCTCGTGAACATACGCTATAGAATACTACCCGTGCGAAGGAGCGAACCGCTAGTAATAAATAATGATGTTTAAAACTGCCCTTATTATATATTATATACTACACATTATACCCTTATTATATACTACACATTTTTGGTTCATCACATACATTATTATATTATGTTTACCACCACCAAGAACCCTTCTGCCAGTCCTCCTCCAGCTTTAAACATTAATTTTCTATCTTCTGCTTTCTTTGTCCATGTTTGCGAGTAGAAGTACGAGGTACTTCTACTTTCTATTTCTTCCTTGCACCTTTTTTTTGGAATTCTTTCCCCCGTTTTCTGGATCCCTATACTTCGATAAAAATCTGAATATTTTTGTACGCGGGGTGGGGTTACAAAAACCAATACTGGTGGAAAATATTTAATGAAATTGGTATCATCAAAGCAAAGCATGGAAGATTTTTGGTTCTAAAAACTTTTATTCAATTAAGTAAAATGATCTCTGTTCGTTTTAGAATTTAAATTTAAACATTTATTGCTGTAAGTACATGTTAGATTATGCGTTGTTGAAGTTTGGGTTACAAAGCCCAAGGAATATTGGTGACCTTTGCCGGCATTTAAAAAGTGGGACACATCAGGAACGTTTTCAGCATAAAATTTTAGTTTCTTGACTCGTCCCACTTTGGGCCGAATTCAGTGGGACGAGTCAGGAATAACTCGTTAAAATTTAATGAAATAGGTATCGAAAAAAAGCATGGAAGATAGAAACAATTTTTTGTTCTGAAAACTTAAACGAAACGAAAATAATCTCTTGTCCCTTTTCAAATTCAAATTTAAACATTTATCACTGTACATGCGTTACTATGCGTTGTTGAAGCTTGTATTTTAGTTTTGAGTTATAACCTTGCTGTTACCTTGTTGCTTTCTAAAACTGTTATCAGTTTTTGTTAAGTTTTCATTCATATAGATAGTATTGATACTAATTTTGCGGGTCTATCTCTCATCTTTCGTACAAAATTCCATAATGATTTGAGCGGGTAACTTAAACGCACATCTCTTTATAGCATTATTAAGTACTTGTAATACTGGTAAGATTATTTACCTACCTAATATCAGAGTCTGCAACTCCTAACGGTTCCTACTCGCTCGGGCCGACAGGCTAAAAGCAATGGCGTGTTGTATTATCAAGCTTTAAATATACAAACAAGCTGTTCCCACGAGCTTGTTTGCATATTTGTTTGTATATATTTTGCTGTCGCGCCTATAATACAGAATAAAGATATCTTATCTAGTTTATTAATATTTTTTTATGGCTAGACTCATTTATTTAACAGCAAAAAAATAATTACAACTAATATATTTTACACTTACATCTATTTTCTAAAGATCTAAGCCGTCACCGTAAGGCAGAGTGCCTAGAATGCTGGCAGCATTGCCACGTTGAATGGCATCTGCTAATTTGTTGACCGAAATAAAAACCAACATTCCGATCATATGTGGACTATTTAGTAGTTTTGTAAGATCTTTATATTATTTTATTAATATTCGTCTTGTTTATGGGTTATTCCAATTTTCAACCCGAAATCCTCCCAAGGGGAAAAAATGAAATTCACGATTCTGCGACGTGAAAATGATTGAGACCTAACTGTTATAAACTTGCTTTTGCGTAACTTCTTTTTATCAGGAGATTCTATGTTCTTTTGTATGGTTTTATGTGTTTGTTTGTAGATTTTATCATTATTTTGGACTGATTTTATAAATTATGAATTGTTATATAAAGGTTGAACTTTAAGTAGTCCCATAAAAGTTTGACTCTCGGGCAATTTAGGTGTGTGCCGTAAAACGAATCTAAAACATTATCACATGATAATTTTCACAATCGTTAAGGAATGATTGCCATGGCAACGGGAGTAAAACGGTTTTTTAATTCGTCGTTTCATCTATGTGTCATCTCATTGTCATCATCACCTATACATTAAATCAAACTAAATTGAACTCGAATTTTAACTAGATTTTTCCACTTGAAAAATTAGATGCCGCTATCGAAGTGTTCTTTTCAAAAACCCATTTTCACTATTTAGGAATTTGAAGTTGCTTTATATTTTTTTAAATACCTACGCTATATTATTTATTTGCCAATTAAAGTTTGTAATTAACTAAATAAAATATTTTCAAAGAACAAAAAAACACCAAGAAAGTCACGTTCATATAGCGCCTGCATAAAACGAATTCTTTTAAAAATTCAACAAAATCTCGAAAATCCAACTGGAACTTACCGTTAATTAATAAGTACCTACCTATACGCTTTATCGGCCATTATTTATAAACATTACCAAAGTAATAATAAAACTGTGTTTAATCTGTATAAATTACCAACAAGCAGACTCGACCTTGACGGAATCCGTGTACTACCGGATCTGTCCCTTGTGATCAAACTTCGTCCATTCAATGTCCTGAATGGCTTGTTATTTAACATTTTACAAATTTTATCCTTGTATATTGTCATGTTCTATTTTATTTTATTTTTTCTTTTTTGATTACTCAATAGACCTTCGTTCGACCACAATCTCACCTGATGGAAAGTGAAGATGTGGATGACGGTGTATCACGAAGGTCTAGATTTTAGACCTTCGAGAGTGAATAGGCATCTTCTAGATTTAGAAGATGCCTATTCACTCTTGGCTTGCATGTATTTTACACTCATTCTTAGGTCTAAGGTGAACGGTCATTACTAGGTACATGCACTCTGGATTATCCTGGTTTACTCGGTTTTACAGTGCCCTGTAAAACTGAGTATATGTTAATTTCACAAAATATCAAATAGAATTTAAAAATACTTACACAATTTAACAATAACATACATAAATTTGATGATGACTATATCAGGACAATTATATTTCCTAAGAAAGTCCTAAGTAAATGAAATCCACGGACAACAACCCACGAGATGTATGGAGATAAAGGAAAAGGATTTAATTGAACAGAGCTGAGTCTATTTGTCGATAGCACAGATGAAATAATGTTACTTCGTAAACGATAGTAAGGATTAGCAAGCTGAAGTGGCAGTGGGCTGGCCATATCTCGAGAAGAACCGACAACCGCTGGGGTAAACGTGTTCTTGAATGGAGACCGCGACTCGGCAAACGTAGTGTAGGACGCCCTCCGACCAGGTGGGATGACGATTTGCGAAAGACTGCTGGCAGATGCTGAAGACAGGGCGCTATGGCGCTCATAAGGGGAGGTCGGGGACGTGATCGTCATGTCTCATTTGTAATGAGATTTGTGTAGTTCCCTGTTCGCAAGCTAGAAGAGCTGAACCAAAACCTATGGAAAACAGAGACTTAATATCATGTCTCTATACTATAGTCAGAGTGACCAAGGATCCAAGTCCCGAGGACTTAGATCGCTTAACGCATTCACCAGCACGCGTGTCTGCAAATGAACAACGCGTCATGGGCCATGAGAGTGTATAATATACGAAGATACCTACTCGGCAAACGATATAGGCTTCAAAAAGAAAACCATGCTGAATAGCGTTGAATATCAAATAAAAACAAAATTCAAATTCTTTGAAATTTTCCCCATCCACGAGGAATATGAAAAATGTTATTCCTTCTTGTGGTAATAAGGTAAATAAGTTAAATGATTATCCTACTAATATTAAAAATCCTAAAGTTTATGTAAATGTGAATTTTATTCTGCTACCTAAGATCTTCAAAATGTCTCAACAGATCAACATGAAATTTTTCGTACATTTATAAAATAGACCCCAACTCTTCCCGTGGGTGTCGTAAGAGGCGACTAAGGGACATACACCGGGGGACTGGCAGCAGCGCCTCTTGCAGAATAGATCTACCACCGAACTGGGAGCCCCAATCCGCATGCCCAGCGTGGAAATTGTATGCATACCCCTCATGACATAAAAAAAATCAGGGGGAAACCTGCGTCTAGCAATGGACCACTTTTATAGGCTGTTGAAGTTGAGGTAACTTGGATAATAGACTAGGTACTTATTATACCAAAAATACACATGTAAAGCCACCGGCAGAAGCTAGTACATCCCCAAATTGTGGTTAATCTAACACTAGGTAGTTTTTGGCCGCTCCTTCGCACGCGTTGTTTCTATCCCGTTAGAACTGATTTATGGGATAAAAAGTAAGTAGCCGAAGTAAGCAGATAAAAAAATAATATATTATATTCCACGTACTACATCCATTCGGTACTTTTGGCGTAAAGAATTAACAAACATATCTTATTTTTGCATTTGTAATATGTTTCTGTGATTCGTTTGCTACTTTTCGCGGCATTGACTGGTTAGGCTTTAAAATAAGATCAAAGACAATTACATCCTACCTTCCGTACCTTACAATGCATAAGTCAAAAACATATAACAAAGCTCCAGCTGCAAGCATTGGATAAGCAAACTGAGCCAGGCTCCCAGCTAATCAAATTTTGACAAAGGCACGGATCCGTGCGAATTAATTCAATGACTTGATTACACTTATCCGCTTGTGGTGTAGACGGTTAAATGGCTGAAGTCAACAATTTTTTAGATGTTTGTGGGAGTTAAGGCTCAGCTGTAAGCAGCAATTTTAGTTTGGCCTCTATTCAAACAAATTTCCACGTTGTTCCGGTAGGTATATTATACATTTCCATGTTCTTGTTCTGAAATTATCTTATCTAAATTTATCATCATTATCATTGTGGGCCTCCTCCAATCTCCTCTACTCTAGATGACCTTAAACCCTCAACACCCAATTATGGTCTGCGTGATGTCTGATGTCGCCATCCTATCTCTTTGGTGGTTTTCCTCCGCCTAGTTTTGTTGGAATTATTTTAAATATGTTGCTTAACCTTTGTAGTGGGTATGATCCGCCTGCGCGTGATGATGATTCGTAATTAACACGGCTATGAGAATGGCTGGAAAGTTGTCAGTATGCCCAAAAAAGTTAGATCTAAGATCGACATCACGTATCGATGTAACAACAAATAGATGGATGGATTAAGATAAAACCTCAGATGAACTAAAAATTGGTATTCTGAAAGATAAGTATAGAATCACGTATCCTGACAAAACTCAGCAAATTAAACGTATCATTAAACGTAATGAACATTAAACACAAGATAAAACCGAACGATGATAAAATGCTGAATGAAAACCGACACCAAAAAGTGATCAATTCCATCCGATATAATAATTATGAAAGGGGTGGCTCAATCAGTAATAAATACTCAATCAATTGACTCATTAGAGATAAAACTGGATCCCAATTCCCGACCCGAGAGAGGGACCCTCACTGATCACTGGACGTGGGTAATGAGGGCTGCAGTGGAACTTATTCTCTGACATATACATGTGAGTAACGCGGCGGTTTGCGTTTTAAAAGGTGGTATACATATGGAATGAGAGAATACTATACTGCCTATTTAGTCGGCACACAAAGCGTCAATAATACCTCAAATTGTTTTTTTTTTACTCCGCCGGACGTCCGTATCTTCCAAAACACTTAATATTTATCTTTGAAATTTATGTATGGTAATTTTCAGGACTAAATCTCTCCGTTATTTGTTTTAAACATACAATTCTATAAAATTATTTCGGTAGAAAAAATCACAAAGTTGCCTTTAAATTTTCACTATAACCTTACTTTCTTAATAAATACAGAAGTTAAGATCTTGGGAACAGGCATGGTAATTGAATTAAGTATAAAAACATTTTATATCTTGCGTTTTTTTTTTCTGAAATAGTAAAAGATCCATGATATTCACTGAGACCAGCCCGTGTTGACAGTTGACCAATTTACAGTACATTGCTCTTATTAAATCTAAGTCATCATGGCTAGTCTTTATAGTCTCTTATGAAGCTTACACTCTAAGAATGTTCCTCTTTTAGTTACCTACCGTTTGATTATGCATAGTCGATAACATTGAGAGTAAGTTCATTTCAGTCGCAGAATAAACAACAGCTTTGCAGCCAAAAATAGCAGCTGTCCAGCTGAACATTTCACAAAGCATCATCTTTAGCTGCAAAGTAAGCAGAGCTTGAGTTAGGGAAAGAAAAGAACGTAACGATATCACGCGTTATTGGTATAGGTACCTAAGGATAAGGAATGGGAGAATACTCCACTGCCCATTCAGTACATGAGTCATCAGTGGTGACGTCATTGTAAACACTCCCGGCTAACTATCGATCATGACACAAAGATGCCTTTGTTTATTGGGGTACAATGTTGGAGATGTCAGGAAATGGTTTGACTTTTATACTGTGTTTTTGTGACTTTGTTGATAAACTTCCCAAGTTTATCAACAAAGTCACAGTGCAGCTTTGTGTAAACGGAATTTTATAAAGTTGAAAATTTTGTCGAAAAAAGAAATATGAGAGGGAAACGAAACCCATTTAAAAGAAACGATTCCCAAGTTCTTTGATTAATTTCACACTTTTTAAAATAAAACAAATGTTTACAAGCCAAATAAAACACTATTCATCGATTTTAATCCGATGAAGCACAATAAAATTATAAATGCGAAAGTTTAGATGGATGGGGTGGATGTTTGTTACTCAATCACGCGAGAACGGCTGAACGGATCTGGATGAAATTTGGCACAGAGATAGGTTAAAGTCTGGAATAGTACATAGGCTATATTTTTATCAGGAATTCCCAAAGGAAGTTCCCGTTCCTTCTCCTCGCGGATGGAACCGTCAGGTGCTGCTAGTTAAGAATAAAGCATTAATGGTAATGATAAAACTTTAAGAATGCCAAAACGTCTAATAAAGTTGTTACTTTTTGTTTACCAACGCCTAATTAAAGGATAAAAAATGCCGAGATTTTTGTAATTTTTGTTCAACAAGCCATGAAGGATTGCAGAGGAAGCATCCAAAAATTTACTAGAAGTCATTTATAAAGGTATTTTGATAATAAATAATGGAGTAGGTACTTTATTTGTTAACTTGCGAGCATATTGAGCAATGCCAGTTGGAAATCGAGCACTGAAACACAGACCCACGGCTAGGGTCTCTGAAAACACAAATCCTGAGACCGTTTCTAAATGGTTACTATGACTTTCTAGTACTTTCTGCTACGGTGAGTAAACTAGAGTTCCATGTTGCTGATTCTTCCATTTATTCTCTCTCATCTCGTTGAATTGGTCTAACGTCAGACAGCAGAAACTGGCGTTCCGCATAAACAATAGGCGCATTGCAAGATCAATAAGACGATCTACGTACAGGTATCACCTTCACTGTTTGGTCAATAAGAGTGTTAAGGGCCTTTACTCAAATCAACTCCGTTAGATCTCCATATCTTCGAAACTACTAAATATTTCACTTTGAAATTTAAATATGGTAAAGTTCAGGACTTATTCTATAGATCATCGGTTTTCATGAAATTAACACGATTCCATAAAAAAATCGATTGAAAAAAATCTTAAAGTCACCTCTAAATTCTTACTAAAACCTTAATTTCTCAATACGAGTAAATACAAAGTCTTCAATCTTGATAATAAGCATGTTTATAGAACTAAGTGTAATTGCAATAAAAGTGCATTTCATTTCTTTCGATTTTTTCAAGTAAAGTCCTAATTAATAGATATAAAGCTAAAACTTGACTTTTGGGCTTGCGTTGCGCTGTATTGGGATTTCCTGTCCCGCTCTTATGAACGCATAATCCTATGTCTATCCTTTTCACAAAAACTTGAGGTTGTTGGTATAGACCTTCAATTTAACTCCGACATAATATATAATATATACGATGTACAATACTATAACGACGTACGAAATACTATTGACGACCTCAGTGGCGCAGCGGGCGAGAGTCTGCCTGCGACGCAAGAGGTTGCGGGTTCGATCCCCGCCTCGGAACAAATTTGTGTACGATCTGCAGAAATTTGTTCCGTTGGTCTAGGTGTTTTCTATGTATAATAAAAAATATCTATCTATGTAATGTATAATATTACGTATATCAGTTATCTAGTACCCATAACACAAGCTCTGCTTACCTTGGGGCTAGATAATGCTGTGTGAATTGTCCAGCATTATTTATTTATTTATTTTATTTCATAATGTACTAATATACTCTATCTGTATTTATCTTCGATATATTACGAGAATCTATAAGCATTAATAAGACACCCGATAAAGTAATTTAAATTCGACTTGTCCTATAAAAACGCTTATGGCACACCATCTGCCACTTTGCCGTCTATCCCTCGACAAATAAATAACATTACTAATAAGGTATACAAAGATATTCACATATATACACAAGAAAATGTATTTTCTGATACAGCCAATAAAAGCAGGTTATACTAATAAATCTGTCTGTTAAGATGATTGTCCCGAGTTTGAACTGGAATTTGCTAAAACACAAGACTCGTCTTCACATTTAATTTTGTTGCTAGTTAGTTCCATTTCTGTCAATTTAATGTGCATGTTATCATAAATTCTGTGTATTATTCTTATATTTTTTTATGTTGTAGGATCCAACTTTTTGTTACCAAATAAATTAGTAGTACAGTGTCTACTAATTTACGAGACTAAGAACAGAGAGGTAAGCTAACAAGCTTACCTCCCTCGTATGTTCTTAGTCTCCTAATTATATCAGCATTGGTTTTATTTCATTAAATTTGTTATCTATATCTATATTAAAACAAAGTCGTGTTAGTTACACCATTTATAACTCAAGAACGACGGGACCAGTTTTCATGGTTTTTGATTTGGTGGATTTCTCTTAGTCCGGTATAGGATGAGAAGTAATAAAAATATTAGAAAATTAACGAATAAACCCATGCGAAGCCGGGGCGGACCGCTAGTTTTATATAATTTGCAAAACCCTATCATTTTTGGCAGGCATAATCATAATGTGGGCTTATCAAGAAATATTTCTCTATCTACTTATGTCAACCGTTAAAACTATCATACACGTCTGACTATCATTGGTAAAAAAGAAAAAAAAATCGCGGAAATTGTGAGTGGCCAAGTTTCCGTGCCGGTGAGTGTATTGTATCGATGGATCATCATCACGCCCACGCTAGGTGGGGTCAACGTATAATGTATTTTTCTTCCATATACCGATGGATATCCTACCAATACCTACTCGTAATAAAAAGCTGAAAGTTTGTTTTAAACAAAACGCTAGCGAACTATGTTCACTGTGGCCGTGTGGCGAATTTGCACCACCCCAACTCTCCCGTGGATGTCGTAAGAGGCGACTAAGAGACATACACCGAGGGGCGGGCAGCAACGCCTCTTGCAGAATAGATCTACCACCGAGCTGCGATCCCCAACCCGCATGCCCAGCGTAGGGATTATAGGCATTACCCCCATGAGATAAAAAAATCAGGGGGAGGCCTACGTCCAGCAGTGGACTATTATAGGCTGTTGAAGTGAGGTGAGGTGATCTATGTTTTATAGTAACTAGGACATTGACGGAAAAATCTGTTTCAAGCTCATTGCTGAGGCTCAACCCAAACCGAAGAAATCAAAGGCAATCCATAATTCATGATGTAATTAGTTATAAGATATCTGTTTGAATTGCAAAGCATTACTCAAGTATTATCTAACTGCTTGTAAAGTACTTATTATTGCAAATTGTATAATGCTGCCTTACAGACTTCCGGAGGTCGTGGGGTTTGAACCATAGACATCCTGATTGTTTTTTTTGTGTTACAATTACTTTATTAATAACGAAAATTATAATCAAATAGTAGAATTAAATTATCACTAGTATTTACAATGGAAGCAATTGAGCTATCTGCAAACTGTTGCAAACAATCTGCAGGTAGCTCAACTGATCCATATCAATAGCAGTCGGAAGCGTGCCCAAGACACTGGCTGCATTGCCTCGCTTTATAGCAATGCTGATGCGCTGTGCTAGATACTCACAAGCTCGCGGGTCACGCGGAGAACCTCGGTACCCGTCGACTCCAAGAGGAGCAAATGCGTAGGCTCTGTCGAGACCTGCATATTTGCGCCTTTGATAATTTTGGAAATGAAATGCCTATAAAATTATGATTAGATAGATAGATAGGAGCTGAGACGTGGACACTCACGGTAGGGCTGGTCCACCAGTTTAAAGTCGCCCAGCGAGCTATGGAGAGAGCTATGCTCGGAGTATCTCCGAA
The DNA here is from genome assembly GCA_946478455.1 of Eupithecia vulgata. Lineage (NCBI taxonomy): Eukaryota > Metazoa > Arthropoda > Insecta > Lepidoptera > Geometridae > Eupithecia > Eupithecia vulgata. The sequence continues at coordinate 3,757,854 of OX297874.1, forward strand.
GGATAGGATTCGCAACGAATACATCCGACAGAGAACCAAGGTTATCGACATAGCTCAAGTATTAGCTTAAGCCGATTAGATAAGGATTAGAAAAAAAAGTGATTAGATCTAATTTTTTTGTAATTTGTATAAATCTATACAAATAAATAAAACTAAAGTGTATGTTTGTAAAGTAAACACCAATATTTTTTTACAATTGAAACGACTTCTTTTTGTATAAGTAAATCAATCTTCAAAAGACTAATTAAGGCAATAGAGTAATAGAGTCCACAGGTGATCGGAATGCTGGTTTTTATTTCGGTCAACGAATTAGCATTGCCATTCAACGTGGCAATGCTGCCAGCATTCTGGGCACTCTGCCTTCTGGTGACGGCTTAGATTTTTAGTAAATAGATGTAAGTGTAAATATTAGTTGTAATTATTTTTTGCTGTTAAATAAATAGACTCGGCTAGGCTTAAAAAAAAAAATTAAGGCATAGAAAAACTTCGCTTCTGGCATAAATCAGTATCAATACTCATATATTTAAAATTTAATGATAGGATTCACTCTGTAAAGAGACCGTACATTCTAATAAATAACGATATCCGAAACTTTAGTCTCAAATCTAACGAGTTATGTTAAAAATAAAATAAAATGTTGTCGACCTTGGAGCATCCCACTGATTTCCTCGTATAGATTTTATCACAGAAAATACCGAGTTCGAACAGTAGCCTTATAGTTCTATTTTACGGTTTTTATACAATACAATACACTTTATTGTACACCAGAAAAAGAACATTCCAAAAAGACATGGGACAAGTACAATGGGCGACCTTATCGCTTAGAAGCGATCTCTTCCAGGCAACCTTTGGATGGAAAGAACTAAGTATATGAATATAAGAAAGGCAGGGGGTGTACAAAAGATAAAATAAACATGAATATAACAGAATATTGAAAAACATAATTATATTAAAGAAATAAATAAATATTACTAATTACCTAACTCAATGTATACACATAAACTAGATAAACACATAGAAGAAAAAGAAAAGAAAATATATAATATCCAAAAAATATTGTCCAGCATTATTTATTTATTTATTTTATTTTAATATACTACTTAAATACCTACCTACATAAATAAATAATTTGTACCAATATTCACTATTCCGACAGAAAAAACTCCTTTACGCTTTATATCTACAAAACGTGGAATGAAATGTTTGCTATTCAAGTATTTTCATCTATCATCCGAAATAAGGCCTCCGCTGCATTCAACATTTTCGGATTCAGCCAGTTATTGTTCATTGAATAGGCTAAAGCTCAGCGCACACTGCGGATAGCGGGCGATCACTCTACTCTATATTATGCTAAAATAGCGGGCCCCACGCAGTTTCAGTCCTTTCCCGTAGGAATTCAAGGATAAATACTATGTAACTCCCTGAAAAGTAAGCTTTCTTAAGATGAAAGAATTTTTGAAATCGGTTCAGTACCTATATACAGAGCTTGAATGAAAGAAAGAAATTGAATGAATGAAAAAAAAATAATAAAAGAGTTTTTGAAATCTTTTCAGTAGACACAGTAGTACAACGACGCAAACAATTCACTAACTTTACCTCTTTATTAGTAAAGATAATAAGTTACTAATAGGCATGATGACTGATTTTGAGAAACTACTCCGAGATATTTTTAAACATCTACTGAATAGAAAATAAAACATATTTCTGCAAAAAAATGGATTTTGAAGGTGAAATTGACCTTATAAAAATGCAATTTCAATTTCGCTCAAAAACGCTACAAGACTCGTGGCGACTGTCTATGACGTCACCGATGCACAAATTCCTATGATACAGAATTACCATAATATTTATTATTCATTAGAGTCTTTATTAATAAAAAAATACAATCAAATAATAGAAACAAGGACACAAGGAACAATATTGTCAAGAAACAAGCTGTTGTTTAAAGAAAGTCAGACGTTTACCATAATTTATTGCTGTGGTTGTTCTGTGCCTTCCAATTCATATTGTGACGACATGACGTCACGGTTATGTATTCTCTGATTGGTGTTTAACGTGTCATGGCGGATTATCGTATTTTGTAGTTTTTTTTATCAAAATAACAAATTGATCTTGATCAAAATAAAAATATAACACGCGTTTTGTCATGTATGGCTCAGACATAATTCGATAAATTCATAATAATGGTGCTTTTTTGATACTGTCATCATCCCTATTGATGAAGGAAGTATCTATTTTTAAATCATTGCATAAATTCCTTTTAAACCTTTTAAACAAGGTCGAAAAAATTTTAGGTTGAGTGCTCAACTACTATTTTTTCGTCTTTTACTCGTATCTTTATGAATAAAGTATAACAGTATCAGTTCATCGCCCCTAACACAAGCACTGCTTACTTTGGGGCTAGATGATAATGTGTGGATAGTCCAGCATTATTTATTTATTTATTGAGATTTCGGAAGAATAAATAATCGTCTGTGGAATACCAACAAAGCACACTTCTTAAAAATGACTATTATTTTTCGTATCATTTAAATTCAACAAACACAATCAAAACGTAACAAATGTTAACCCTCGATGTGGGAAGTATGATTCCCGCCGCAACGGGCTATAAAAAGTTAAGTAAAACAATAATCAACCTATCACCGACACGATCCAATGAAAAAAGTTATATAAACCTTAACTAAAGGGAATAAAGTTGAACTTGAAATACAAATCTTCAGACCTTAGTCTTACCCCATAAGGCGCGTAAACAGAATACTGTGGGTTCGATGCATAACCCATGAGCATTTATGTGTTGGTAATTTATTTCATAGAGTAAATTGCATCATGAATTTTTGAAGGCGTGTTATCAAAACATGCTTTCGCGCGCTTGGAATAGCGATTTGAGATTTGCTTTTGTATCGAGCAACTCGTGTTATGGAGGCAGAGCTTTCCAGGTTATTCCTTGGATTGGATCACAGGATTGGATGGTTTGGTTGCATTCTAGATATTTGTATAATTCCAGAATATTTGTACAAGATATCATAGATTTCTTTTAGTCTATAAAACTCGTATTTAATAACTCGTTTTAGCTCACAACTTAAATTAGTACCATAACCTACTTAAGTATAAAAATTCTATCAATATTGAGAAGAAAAGCCTCAGGTGGCTGTTAATCAAGAATCTTTATATTATCCATCCAAATAAGTCTGTAATCTGTATAAACGGCTGAACGGATCTTAATGAAATTTCAGGTGGATAAATGGTGTCCCGGAGACAGACATAGGCTTGATAAGCAATATTTCTACAAAATGACCCTGACATCAACAATGCGATCGATATATTTTTTCTATAATAATATACACTCATTCGCAGTATGGCATTTTGCGTCGGCATTTTATAAGGACACTGTGGCATTGTTGAATTATTTATTACTTAAGTATTTATTCCTATGCTCAATGATCATATTAAATTGTTGACATTCAATTGGCTATCATCGGGATTACTCATTAAGATAACTGTGGTCTCAAGTGTCAGCCGCCAAAGCGTTTTTATAGCACGTTCATTTTATGGTTTGATTGATTTACGATCAATTTTGTCCGTGTACAAACCTATACCTGCTTCTGTCGGCGACTATCCTCGCTTTAGCTGGTCTCGGCTATTGAATCTCCTTTTATAGGTTACTTATCAGCACGGAGACGTTTTTTTTCGCAGTTTTCTTAGGATATGGGCTTGATTGTTGTCACATTCAGAGAATTGTGCTAGTTTAAACGTAACGCAAAAAAGCTAGATATTATACAGTTTTTTAAACTTGTTTTAGATATTATGGTTTTAATAAATTAATCTTTTGTTTCAGGTAAGCATCATTGGCATTTTTTAAAACCCAGATCAGATTTCTGTTCAAAGTGAGTTCAGTAATCACAGTCCTGAATAATAGGTAAGTATGTAATTATTTACCTTCTCTACCTATGTTACCCCCGAACCAAACTAGAGGTGATTTAAGGTTAAGTTTTGGTACCTCAATATATAACATCATTATTGGGTACGGTATGTACCACAGGTATGTACCCAACAATGCAGAAAATTCATTCATTCATTTATAGGCACGTTACATTGCACTTAAGAAAGTCTTAAACGTAAATTATAATATCAGGTGCATAAAGCATTGTATCAAACAAAAAGTAGTGTTGTCTAAGTAAATATGCATATTATAGGTACATTTGCTCCCAAAATGATGAACCGATTTGGATCAAATTAGTGTTTTGTTCAAAATGAGAATTCTAAGACACAGATGAAATAATGTTACTTCTGAGTTCTCTTAGCTTGAGCTAGCTAGCTTTGATTAATATCGGACCAATCATTCTAAAGAAATCATTTTCTATATAGGCTATCAAACTTTTGTTTCTAGAAAGGGACCAGAAGTGAGAAATTACGGACTTTTAATAAAAAACACGTATAATATAGTGCTTGTGCTAGACTAGCAAAATAAAGCCATCGCGGACCTAAAACCACTTTCTGGAATGACCTGTACTTAATTCTAATCTGTAGGTACATAGTAAATTAGCTGCGATAACATTTACAGTACCCAGCGGTTAAATACCAACCGGTAAGTACCAACTTGGTACTTGTTCATTAATTTCCATTAATTCTATCAAGTTATACTGCCCACTCAATATCCTACTATCTATACCTTTCTACGTACCTGGCTTATCAGCATAATACCAACAAGGTACCTTCATATCAGCCCATAAACGACCACTGTTGGACATAGGCCTCCCTGCGTCTCCACAAATAGCGGTCCTCAGCCGCTTCCATCCATCGACAGCTACAATGTCGTCGGCGTATGGTCATTTATTACAGGAACCTAGATACAGCTACTGGGTAACAAACAATGACAAAAACTGCTGAACATCTAAAAGAGGTTTCTATGTGCCTCATGATAGGGTATGCATGTGACGTCAAAAAAGCTGATTAAGCTTATAAGTAATCAAAGTATGCTTCATCAACACTATCTGACCACTCTAGATAAGTCTTCTTAATTTTATTATATTTTTTCTTTTTGCTATTGTTTATTATCTCTGTTTTTGTGTTTGTTGCTTTCTTTTTATTTTATATACTTTATATGGTTAAAAATTGTTATATTGTTTTCACATCCATTACGCCACCGTCAGCTCTAATGCGTACCGATCCTGTCCATCCAAAGCTTGCCTGGAAGAAATGTTATCGCTGTTAGCGATAAGGCCGCCGATTGTGCCACTATATATAGTTTTAGTATTAAGTTTATGTTTAATTATTTTTGTATATTAACTGATGGTGCAATAAAGTTATATCTATCTATCTATCTTATATTGTTTTGTATTCTCTATTGATAGGTATAGAAAGTTCTGCATATTTATTTTTGTATATTTTGATGTTTTTATTACAAAATTTAATCATTGAAAAGTATATATTACTACATTTGATAAAATTTTCGTGCAATTTGATAGTTTTAGTTCCCCAATGCGTCGCCTTAAGACACAATCGCAAAATTTCTAGACGTGACTTCACCGTTCACCGTATTGTCATGCATGAAGCGTTTAGCGGGATATCTTTTTTGAAAGAAAGAAACAACGAAAATTATTTACTAGACGCAAAGCAACACACAAACAACAAACATTATAGTTTCTATCATGTAGGTAATTAGTTTCGAATTTATTTTGATCGAAAAATCAACCAAGGAACAAAAGGACTTTCTTGAATTGACAAACCGAATGGTGACATCATAGAAAAAGGGCATGTTTTTATTACCCGAAACCGAGTTCACTCTTATTTTTCAGTTGTTTTAATTAATCGTTTATAAAATTGTGGGTGTTTTATTTTTTTCGGTAATGTAATAATAGCATAAATAATCGATTAAAACAAAAAAAACTATGCATACCTATACCTACCCTATGTATTACGTAAATCTTCTTACCTAAACTGGTCTGGAAAGTTGTACTTATTCTCCAAAAATACAAATGATTCTTACCTTATCCACTCCTTATCCCATTGCACAGTATAATTCACAGTAATATGCTCGAAATTTCAGATACTCATACCTAAAGCGTAGCTTTATTCATATTCATATTCATTTATTTCATTGCAATTTGCAATCATTGTGTACATTTTCAGGTCTTATTATTATTAAGGTACTAATGTTCAAGAGACACAATGATACCCAAATAGGGCGTAGCAAAAGGTAGTTTTCGAGAGTGGAAGTGGACCGGGTTTCTACAAAAATCTTAAGTTAGTTTTTAGCAGAACAGTTATTTTACATTTCTTTTATCGTAATACTCTATCCTAATTAATAAAAAGTTGAGAGGTGTCAAGGGACACCCGGATGGAACGAAGTTTCTTTCTATAAGAGAGAGAGAGAGAGAGACAGACAGAGAAACATGCGCACGCCGCACGGCTTACAATAGCTTACTATAGCAAAAAGTGTCGTTACAACTTTTCGTGCGATTTTTTCCGTCCAGCCCCATTTCACAACGCGCGATAAGAAACTTAGTTCCAATAATAAAAAGCAACAATGATCTTTGTAAATGGTTCTACGTTCCAGCCCCCCGATCCCATAAACTAACACACCAAAATCTCTGACGTCATTATAAAATATCATATTCGTATATACAATGTATGAAATAATCTTGTTAGCGATCCCTTTGTCCCATTAGATGTAGGGGGGACGGGAGTGGGTCATGGGGACGGCCCGCATACGTTCAGCTCCCGTACAACCCGTATTTTAATATGCTTCTTCCCGTACGGTGAATGCATTCATAAATTAGTAGCCAGTTTAGTAGCATTTGTTTATAATATAAACAGTGTTGTGCACCGGCTTTTGAAAGAATTAGAAAATGTTGTCGATAGTCCAAAATAGATTTATGATTTCTTTATTCTATGGCATTGTAGAACTACTTCTAACATCGACAAAATACTAAACACGTTATGAACCAACAAAGTAACACAGGACTGTGTATGTGTAATTGTAATGAGCTAAAAGAAGGTGATTGTGGACCACATGAGGCCAAATTTTGAGGTTATTCCCATTTGTCACCCTGATCTGTCCCCCTTAGGGAGACAAGTGGGAAAAAAATTCTATCTATCCCCTCGTGACTAACAGGGGGACAGATAGAACCTTTTTTTCAATTTGTCCCCCTAAGGGGACAGATCAGGGTGACAAATGGGAATAAACCAAATTTTATGGTTTTTATTCAACATTTCGAAATGTCTATCTTTCAGAAACATATAAAAAGGTATCTTTCCTGATCCTATACTGTAAATCGTTCCTGATGACTTTTATTTATTCAATGATTAGGCAATCACCGTGTGATCATTAAAATTTTATCGAATGAGATGGTGTGGTAGTATAAAATAAAAATTAATTGACTGAGTCCACAAATTACGAACTGATAATAATCACACAAGAACGACTTTAATCGAATTATCCCTTCACATATCTCGATCAATTAACACGCTTCCGACCTTCGCCAGTTTCCACACATCTAAACAATTTAACAAGTCAATAACCGAGTTATTCGATTCATTTCTCATGAGGAGCGCAACTTTGCTCGATCATAATTAATCGATAAGCTATGGTTTCTTGCTTTCGTTTCGGTTCAACCCTATTTTTGTAAAAGGAAGTACGCACGACTTCTCACCCTTGATAAAACTTGACATTAACCGAGTTTTGGTACGTTTTCTGACGATTGCAGTCCAAGCAATAATAACACCATAGACAATTTAAACACTAATAATAGTTCATTATGGTACAAGTGTGTTATGTTGGTGATTACCGCTGAGGCGCTATTGAGCCGTTAGGCGAGGGTCTTAAGAGAGCCGAGGACGGTAATCATCAATGTGCATTGATGATTACCGTCCTCGGCTCTCTTCACCTGTATCATACGACGTTTTTCAACACACTTGTGAATAAAATAATCATTTTATTTAGTAGATAAAAAGTTTATTTCTAATATTGAACACGATCTTTTTTGTATCGAACTTTATAAAGAACAAAGCAAGTCAACCAATAAAATAAAAAAAACCTATAACTCACTTGTGAATAATAGTAATGTAAAAGTCACAGTTTGATTACAGATGTCATTATGAGCCTAATTGCGGTGAAATAAGAGCCATTTTATGAGCAAGTGTGTTGAAAATTATAATACTGAATAATATATGATAATACCTATGTAAACACAAAAGTACAAAATCTAAAATTTTTATTTGGAAGAGAAATAAATGCCACATTATATTAGTGAATGGTTGTAAATTCGAAAGTTAGTCTAAATTTTAGACTCTAAAAGCATCTCTTTTGTTCATTGAACATAGATATAAAAAAAATCGTTTATATCGGACCTAGTGGCCCTTAAACAAACACAGTTACAAAATTACTAGTAATGCACAAACGATTCGAAGCGACGCGTGACCCGAGAGCTGGTAAGTATCTGGCACAGCGCATCAGCATTGCCATACAGCGGGGCAATGCAGCCAGTGTCTTAGGCACGCTTCCAACTGGTATTGATATGGATCAATTGAGATTGAGATACCTGTAGATTGTTTGCAACAATCTGCATTTAGCTCAATTGTTTCAATTGTAAATACTAGTTTTAATTTAATTTTATAATTTTTTTGCAATTTTCTTTTTTATGATAGACATACACAATTATAATAAACACTAACTGAAATAATATAATACTTAATTCAATTACTGAGGATTGACTGTGTAGCGGAACTCGAAGAATCAACATCCTGGTAACAAGAAAAAACCAAGGTTTTTATAGGAATTCTAAAAAAATCTACACTAATATTATAAAGAGGAAAGATTTTTATTTTGTAAGTAATGAATAAACTTAAAAACTACTGGACCGATTTCAAACATTCTTTCACCATTAGAAAGCTTACTTTTTAGGGAATGACATAGGCTATGTTTTATCCCGGAATTCCCACGGGAACGGGAACTACGCGGGTGAAACCGCGAGACGTTGCTAGTTAAATATTTTGATAAGAGATACCACTTGAAAGATCGCAATGATTCAAACATTCACATATTCCAGCCGACCCCACCTAGACTAGGACAAGGGAATACAGTAATAACACGCTGTTTTTCCAGAAGAATGAAATTGGATAAGCCGTGTGGTGCTGGCTTAGAATTTGCACCTCCCCAACTCTTCCCGTGGGTGTCGTAAGAGGCGACTAAGGGACATACACCGGGGGCGAGCAGCAGCGCCTCTTGCAGAATAGATCTACCACCGAACTGCGATCCCCAACCCGCATGCCCAGCGTGGGGATTACAGGCATTACCCCTCATGAGATAAAAAAATCAGAGGGAGGCCTGGTGTCCAACAGTGGAACATTATAGGCTGTTGAAGTGAGGTGTGGAAGTTAAATTTGATAAATCAAACCGCTAATTCATTTTCAGTGCACATCCTTCAAACATATATCAGCTAGGTATAAAATACCTCCGGTTTCACTAAACGACCTTTGCAGTAAAGCCTACAAAAGCATTTATAATCGCTTCCTCGACGGTTTGTAACTGACCTCCGCCTTATCTAAAGCCACGGTCACATTGACGCGATAAAGATAACGGATCTGTGAAGAACTTAGGACGAATTATTGCGTTTATTTTTTGTTAATTACATAAAGCACGTGATAAGAATTATCAGCACTGCTTTTCTAATTTGTTTTGTTTTATTTATAACAAAAAAGACGCTTGGCCAGCTCTGGGACAGACTAAATTGCGAGTAAATAATACTCAAAAAAGAGTTGATGTTGGTTGTGCGGCTTTGTCTAAGTGCTTATTTTGTAAGCCTAAACAAATAAATTTATTGAGTTTGAGTTTTTTAAGAGCAACATCCAATCTTTTTAGACCTTTGTTTTACAAGAAGTTAGAAACGTAAAACTTAAGCCACATGTATGTAGTTTCAATTCAACAACGTTACACTTGTCTATCTAAACCAAAACGAGCCTTAATAATAACTTAAAAAAATATATTAAGTTTACTTTAAAATCCATTGCGTTAGTTGGCATATGACTAGGGGTTAGTTAATGATTTTTTTCCCTTGGACCAATTTGTAAATTACAGGAAATAAAAAAATCTGCCTTTGAGGTTAGGATGCTATTGCTGCTCCCGCGAGTTATGCTGAGTAGCGAGACTGAATTCTTTCGCCAGAAGCATCGAAGGTGTCTGCGTGTCTGTACGAACATCGCCGAAGCACTGCAGACACGCCTGTAGTCGCAACAGCAAGCAAGCAAGCAGCTTTAGGGATATACTTTCAACATTTTGACTAATCTTTATCGAAAGATCCCTGCCTTATTAAGACGAATTTAGGTTCGCTTTTTCAAGACAAGCAAGGACGAGCGAGCGCCGCGCGGTGAAGGCGAACAAGGGAGGCAAAAGCGGGCCTGCGGGCAATTTTACTGGTTCTAGTTTATAATTTGTTCTTATCTAAAATAACACTGGCAAAAAAATAAAACCATAATCGTCTTAACTGTTTAGTTAAGTATTTTAAGACAACATTTCCTAAAAAAATGTAGCAAATGAAACTGATTTTTTGTAGGCAAAATAAAAATTTAGAGGAAACTATGCAATTTACTTATGTCAAGTCGAGTCAATAGTGTTTCAAATCCTATAACTTCCTACTAAAATCTATTGATGTTCAAAAAACAGTGATTTTATCCTTAAAAATTAATTTTCCGTACAGTCAAAACGTTGATTTTGAGAACTCGTATCACCTTAAATTTAATATCCGTGCTTAGATCAATGCAAATAACACGACGTAAGAAGGTTGATGCCATGCGTTATGTATATTATAATTCGTGCTAATTTCGCAAAGGTCACAATTGACTTGCAAAAATCAGATCGACCTCGTGTTTTATCATTGTAGTGATATCTTGATTACGCTCATTACTTTATAGTTTATTTTCGTACTTTTGTCCCAGATGGACGTACAAAAACTTTTGTTTTACAAAAACGTTTGACAAAGTGAATAGCTTTGCCCAATCTGTGGTGATAATGTCTGGTGCGGCGCGGATGTAGCTATGCGGAAAAACATTTTTGCGCGTAAGTGTGTATGTGGCTTTATTAATTTGTATGACACATTGTTTAAAAGTTGTTATTTATTTAGATACTTCGCTCATTTGCATGATTTTAAGTTTATAACCAGTACAGCAATGATAATCATATTGACGACCTCTGTGGCGCAGTGGGCTAAGGTCCGCCTGCGCCGGAGGTTACGGTTTCGATTCCGGCAATGGGACAAATGTTTGTGCGATCTGAAAGTATTTGTTCCGGGTGATCTGGATGTTTTCTATGTACTTATATCTTAGCCTTATGACAAAAAAATAGAAATATTGGAGCGTTTATGATGGTTTTCAGTGACCGAGACAAAATCATTGGCTCAATAAAGTTTTTCTACCTTGTTTATCAAATCAACACAAAACACATTAAAACTGCAATAATGCAGATTCAATAACGTTATGTTTTTAGAATTACAACCTACGAATCTTACAACGCAATTAGACAAGTCAAGTTGCTCCACCGCAAAAATAACAAGATTTCTTCGGTGATACTTTAGTCTACATACCGAAGCGACAGAAATAAAAAAATATCACTTTATTTCCGTGTCAGTGTTTAATTCGATACATTTGACCTTTTTCATAATTCTAAGTACATTTATTGTAAACGGAAATAGAGAGTTCTTGATTTAAATTTTCTTCACGCCAAAACTACTGAACGGATCGGGTTTAAATTTTGCATAGATGTACCTATAAACTTGGAATCAAACATAGGCTTCTTTTTATCCCATAAAACAGTTCCCATAGGATAGAAATAACGTTTCCATATAAACCACGCGTGCGAAGCCGTGGACAGACACTAGTAAGAAATAAGGTGTTATTGATTTTCTGTTTACGTCAATTTTTGTCCATTATTGGAAGAAGTAAAAAAGAAACCACGAAAACATTTATAAAACCCATCTAAGCATAGTCTGTTAATATTGTTTTAGCTTCGAAGCTAACGGTGGCAAATGTGGCAATACTGGCAATCGTGCCGTAAGGGCAAAGCTGTGTTTTGTAAATTTTATATGAGACAGGGGTTTATACAATTAACCTTTGTGAGTTGTGTACAGTGAACCCCTTCTACCAATATTTACCGACGGTTACGTAGATCCAGCTTTGTGCCGATTTCGAGATTGACAGAACTTCGATAGATTTAAGATTTTTCGGAATAAAGAAGTAGGTGACAATCTGTGACAATACTCCGAATCAAAAAAATATCTTAGCGTCTCTGGTCGAAGCGACGCGTGACCCGAGAGTTGGTAAGTATCTGGCGCAGCTGCACCTTATTATCTAAGTGCAAGACTGCGACGCAAGAGGTTGCGGTTTCGATTCCCGCCTTGGGACAAATATTTGTACGATCTGCAGGTATTTGTTCTGGTCGTTTTCTATGTATAATAAAAAAAATATCTATCTATGTATTGTATTATATTATGTATATCAGTTATCTAGTACCCATAACACAAGCTCTGCTTACCTTGGGGCTAGATAATGGTGTGTGAATTGTCCAGCATTATTTATTTATTTATTTAAGTCTATGAGTTAGCTGGTTGTAGTTAGTAGTCCTAGTTGGACTTAAATGAAAAGAAATATTGACATTGACATGACATTCACTGTGTCCGAAATCTACTTTCGCAGTATTACTTACATTATCCTTTGGCACCTTGTACCTATAGATTCCAAATAATCGTGTAAATATAAGTGATTCATGCAAGATGATATAAGTGAACTGAGATAGTTTTTTGTTATATTATAGATAATCAAACCTTTTTATTCCAATTCCGTTGAAAGTTACCTACATCCTAAATCGATATGCTATCGCTGATAATACAAGGTAAGTAGGTAGGTGTAGGACCTACTTTCTACAATTTCCTTATCAGTAGATATTATCCAGGTAGGTAACAATACCTAAACATCCTACTGTTATTATAACTTTCTAATAGACTTAGAACGAAGAGAGGATGTTCTATGTTTGGCTATAAGTATGTGTTTTTGTGCATTTCCCTCGATTTCTCCGTCATTTATATTTTAATAATAAATAAATAATGCTGGACAATTCACACTGCATTATCTAGCCCCAAGCTAAGCAGAGCTTGTGTTATGGGTACTGGATAACTGATATACATAATATAATACAATACATAGATAAATATTTTTTATTATATATAGAAAACGACCAGAACACCCTGAACAAATGCCTGCAGATCGTACACACATTTGTCCCGAGGCGGGAATCGAACCCGCAACCTTCTGCGTCGCAGGCAGACCTTCGCCCACCGCGCCACATCGGTCATTTGGATGAACCTTCTACAGTAAAAACTATCGCAAATAAACGATTACAATACGGATGAAGAAGTTGGTGTTCTTCCAACACAAATAGGGTTCGTAGATAACCCACTGACATTCATAATGGAAACATTATCTTTTTGAGTTTCCGGTTTGTTGTTGTTTTTTCAACAAATATCAAACAAAAAACGAGCATAACTACAAAACTGCTCTTATCTGCTCCATAATGGTTAATTGTGAGCAAGAAGAATGCTTAGCACGTTGTAGGCACGTTTTTATGATGTTATGAACTATTTAGCGCCCTCTAGAAATGCCAGTAAATTCGTATTGACCTAATTGTAGATTTAATAACAAACGAAGTCGCTGCATTCTTTGGCAAGTTGGAAAACATATTACTAACTTGAACTGTGTGGCGGAAAGTCCATATTTTGAAATATGAGACATCTCAATAAAACTTTTAAAACTATAACGGGATATTTACCATGATTCGATTTTTGAGTTTTCCAAAAAACAAAATATTGGAAAACTCAAAAATCGAATAAATATCCCGTTATAAATGACTTTAAAGTGACATCTGGCCCGAAACTTAACTCTATACCTCGTAGTAGATTCTTTTGGCGATCGTGACGTGACACGACCCCTCTGGGTATTCACTGAAAACCAGCGCTGAGTGTAAGTACATCAGTGTGCACCCAGCACAATGCTGAGTGAAGGCCATATTTGCCTTTGACACTGCCACGCACAAAGCAAACTAATCTAGTTACCTAAGTAGTAGTAATATAGCTTTAAGGTTTTTGTGTATAGTAGTTTTAAGGTAAATAAAAATATTTTCTATTTCTATTTCTATATTTCTTTAGTACCTACCTATTATGGACCAATAAATTTTAACGAAAATACCAAGCTAGTTTGGTCCAACTGCACAGCCATTGCTGGAGGATTGTTTTTACTCTTACATAAAGATAGAGCAACAGTTTAAAGGCCATGTCTTGTTAAGTCTATTGTTTATTGTTCTGTACATTGTTGTTTCAAAAAAAGGCGTGTTTTACGCAAGCATCTGTCATATCAATTTGTTGAAATATGTAGAAAGTGCCAAGCCAACAAGAGTTATGTAAGTGGCAACCCTAAAAGTAAAATCGAGCGGGCAAAAACGGCGGCGGGTGGCGGCGGTACGCCTATAAAACCTATGAAGTAAGTAACCCACTGGTATCTTTACTTCGTAAATGCCATTTATCTACAAAGCCGCTTTGTGAATAACCTGCTTACTCGTGCTACAATTATAGCAAATTTCGTGTTCAGAGTTGCCCTTGGTGGCCAGTGTGGCCACCAAAATCTATTTTCGATTCTCTGCCTAAACTATAAATAGAGTTGAGCTACCTGTAGATTGTTTGCAACAGTTTGCAGATAGCTTAATTGTTTCTATTGTAAATACTAGTTTTAATTTAAATTTGTTATTTGATTGTTATTTTCTTTCTGAATAAAGAATGTATATATTTACCTATTAAAAAATAAATAGAATAAAACTATTACAGAAGCATTAAAAAGAGCTTATAATAAGTAGCACAAACTGTGCAATGGATTTTTGAAATTTCCTATGTTTAATGGAATACTCACTAAAATAAAATAGGCGGCGCTAGTTTGAGACGATGTTGCGCCTTAAGTCTATCGATCGTCCTTATAAGATAACGCTGAAATTACAACAAAATTTTATTATCAAACTTCAGATTTTTCTACGAATTCGGAATCTGAATGCCTTCATAAAAGTTAACACCCTTAACTCATAAAATATATATATTTTTACCAATTTATTCAGCATCCACAGAAAGATTCGTAAATTGGAACAAATACAGAGTTTGGAATGAATAGATAAGTAAGTTAGGTAGGTGACATCTGAGATAGTACTTAGGTATATAGTATAAAATTTGACTTGTCTAAGTGCTTATTTTGTAAGCTTAAAGAAATAAACGTTATTGATATTTGATATTTGGTACCTGAATGATTTCTTATTATCTTATAAGTGCACGCATTGTTTAAGGCTATTTCAATCCCATGGGAACTGATTTATGGGAAAAATAATAATAATAAAATGTATTTATTCACAAAAGATAGGTTAGCAAAGTCGGTACCTACTTATATGCTATTTTAATCCTTATTCTAACGATTGGTAGTCTCTGCAGTACAAACATACTTGTATTAAACCTATCAGGGTCAAAGATAAAAATAGTAAACCATGTCTTATTTCAGACCTAGAACTACCTCTACGAAAAATTTCAGCCCGATCCATTCGGTACTTTTAGCGTGAAGATGTAACAAATATCCAAGCATTTATAATACTAGCCTCGCGTCGCGGTTTCACTCGTGTAGTTCTCGTTCCCGTGAGAATTCCGAGAAAAAATAGCCTATGTGCTATTCCAGACTATAATCTATCTCTGTGCTAAATTTCATCCAGATCTGTTCAGCCGTTCTGGCGTGATTGAGCAACAAACATCCATCTTTCATACATCCATCTAAACTTTCGCATTTATAATATTAGTGTGAAGTGTAAATAAATAACGCTGTACAATCACACACACATGACACAACATCATGTAGCCCCAAGCTAACGCTAAGCCGAGCTTGTGTTATAGGTACTAAGACCGGAACAAAACACCGATATAACATTTTTAATTATTTTACCGGATTTATATAAAAATAATGTATTTTACGTGTCAAATTAATAATTTATTTTTCTTGACATGTAAAATAATTATTGTTACCAATAAAAAACTTAAAACTTGTTTTTAATTTTAGGCAAGTAATTTAAAAGGACGTCAAAACCTCGCAGTAGTCGTATGACCTCTTTGAAATCACTCGTTCAACTTCTCTCCCGGGAATCCCCGGGTAATATCCACAGGCAAAACTTCTAGAAAATACAATCCATAGTATACAATCCATAAGTAAGTGGTGGTAGGTATTTAAACCTCAACCTCAACAGCCTTTAACGGTCCACTGCTGGACGCAGGCCCTGATAATCGCCTTATTGGCTTTTATCTCATAGGGGGTAATGCCTGTAATCCCCATGCTGGGCAGGCGGGTTGGGGTTCGCAGTTCGGTGGTAGATCTATTCTGCAAGAGGCGCTGCTGTTCGCCCCCGGTGTATGTCCCTTAGTCGCCTCTTACGACACCCACGGGAAGAGCGAATAGAATTTCTATAGAATTTCCACCACCCCTACTCGGTGGTGGAAATTCTAAGCCAGCACCACGCGGCGAGATATTTAAAACAATGATATAAACATGAGTAGAATTCAGCTATCAATAACTCTGGTGTTGTTTAAAATTCGTCGCCCGTATTGTATTTGGCACTCGCCCGCGGTGTTTGAATTTATAATGTTTTTTTTTATTACACTGCTGCTCTTTGTCTTGATTTGATGGAAACGTGGGTTCTTAACTTGTGCCTGCACTATTAACCTCTATTAACACACGAATTAATAAAATGTCAAGTGCTAGTTGGAATCGTGCATCAAGGGTTCCGTACAAACTTGTACTCGTAAGCAAAGAAATTTACCAAGACACACAGTTCACAAAAAAAAATCTATAAAATGATTTGATAACAATCACGTACAAGATACATAAAAACTACAGTTTTTAGATTTTTTCCTTTACTTGTGCTTATAAGACCTCGCTTGTTGCTAAATTTCATGATTCTACAAAGGTCAACGGGAAGTACAAGCAACCCTTTAGGTTTTGTGTGCATGTTCTCTCTCTCTCTATCTCTCTCTTTCAGTGTTTAGGTATAACCATAGGTACCAACAATAAGCACTCTGTAATGTTTTTGTTAGATAAATACCGAAGCGATTTATACGCGTTTTTACAAAATATGTACCAAGCCAAATGTTTGAAAAGCCCTTCAGGCATAGTAAATACACAAATTATGCTATACCTTGTAAAATTTTGTGATCCCTGAATTGTGTCACGTAGTGTAGGACGCCCTCCGACCAGGTGGGATGACGATTTGCGAAAGACTGCTGGCAGATGCTGGATGCGGCAAGCTGAAGACAAGGCGCTATGGCGCTCATTAGGGGAGGCCTATGTCTAGCAGTGGACAAATATAGGCTGATGATGATGAATTGTGCCACGTGGTCGTGAAGATCACGTGGACCACGACCTTGTTACGTAGCCTTCAGTCGTCAGGATGGAAGGCTGTCACGAGGCTGTCTGAAAGAAGGCATGTGCACAGTTATGTTTTGATATTTCCAACACTTTTATGGCTGTTTTAAAATGTTTCTGCCACCAATTCACCAATTAGGTGTTCTTCCAACACAAAGGGCCCGTCTATTAATCACGTGAGGCTCAAAAGGGGGGGGGGGGTTTGGCAAAAATCACGAAATATCACTAGGGGGTAGGGAGGTGTGGTAAGATATCACGTGTATTTATTTAGAAAACATTAGTCTGGCTATGTAGTTCTTAAAAAATTATGTGATGTTGTCGCCGATAATTTAGAGCTATTCAATTAAAACGGTTTTTTAGGCGAATTTTGTATTAATTTTTATTAAAAAAACTAGCCTATTTTCAAAAAATCTATTCGATTACTCGACTTCTACAGTTTTTTTCCTACCTACCGTATTATTTTAATCTGAAAAATCACGTCCGTTACCATAAATGTAAGTGTTTAAAAATACACATTTTGCTTGATTTTTGCATTAGGCGCACTCTTAATTGGTGTTCTTCTAACACAAAGGGCCCGTCCATTAATCACGCCTCGATAGGGGTGGAGGGGGTTTGGCAAAAATCACGAAATATCACTAGGGGGTAGGGGGGTGTGGTAAGATATCACGTGTATTTATTTTTTGTACAATGTACATTAAATATGTTCAAGTACTAGTAAAATATGTTTTTCGCATGAATACACTATTCCTATAATATTTATTCTTATGCCAGTCAAAAACAACTTGCAACCATTCTGTCTTGACAATTTTATCATGGTTCTTATACCTGTATTTAAAGATGCAAATTTAAAGATTCTTTGTAGGTACCTAAATACCTATAACCTAATACTAAAAAATACATGTGATTTTTTGTTTGTCCTAAACCTCACCACGTATCACAAAAGGGGGAGGGGGTTAAAAAAATGCTAAAAAAATCATCACGTGATTAATGGACGGCCCCAAACAAGGTTCGTTGTTGGCCCGCTTAAATTTGATATGAAGTTTCCAGAAGTTTAGGATTATAATTTTTGAAGGTACGTTCATATTGGAGCATATGAAAAACAAAGACGTAATTTTAGTAATTTTTAAAAATGGTGGTCCTTTTATAGTACAAATAAAACCGGCCAAGTGCGAGTCGGACTCGCGCACGAAGGAAAAAAAATCATGTCTGTTGTATGGGAGCCCCCTTAAATATTTGTTTCATTTTTATTTATTTATTTCTAAAGTGAATATAAAACTAAATATTCTGTGAATATTTCAAGCGTCTACCTGTTGCCATAATCAACATCGATCAAAAGCGAGCAAAAAAATATTTTATTATATTTTTTAGTATATCTTGTTAAAGCGGCCACAGAAATACATCATCTGTGAACATTTAAATTATCTAACTATTAAAAAGTATCTTAAATAAAAACATATGTAACATACATGACATAACATTGATATTTAGGAAAATAAAAACGTTTTTGATGAATGATATTTTTACATGAAGGGTTTTTAAATCCCTAAGTCTCGTGTGACATACTGTTTTTTATTGGAATCTTATAAAATTTATTTTACGATTTTGAATCTCACCAATTTCTATTCATTTGCCTGGTTAATATTAAATAAACTTTACCGATGAGATTTATGTAAGTTGATTTTCGATAAAAAGGCCATTAAATCATGTTTTAAGCGTATCACAGCATCAAATTGAGTCTACGGCCATTTATTAGCTGATCGGTGTCAGCATTCATGAATAAATTTCATGGAAAAGCTTTTAGAAAACTGGGTTTTAGGGATTTATACTACGTGTCATAGAATCTGGACCCAAGTTGAAAGGGGTTATTTTGAATCCTGCAGAGATCAAGAATTGTTTTCTTTTTTTTATTATGATTTGACTATAAAACTTTTAAAACTATCATGGTTGTTAACATTAAAGTCATCCCGTTTTAAATGACTCTAATGATCTATTTTAACTATACATAAAAATAAAAGAAAAATAAATATTGTTGGGAAAAAACTAAAAAATTACTTCGTATCACTTATTTTTACGCTGTTTTAAGTTTTGTGGGAGAAATACTTATCCCTATGACATATATTTTTATGGAACACTTCGTGACCAAATTCTATACAATATGAATAAATTTTAAAAAACATACAGCCGAGAATAGAACCTCCTCCTTTTTTTTCAAGGCGGTTAAAAAGGTAAAAATTCACTTTATTTAAATTCATTATTATTATAAATTAAATACTAACAGATATTATTTAATTATTGCACACTTGATACGATGCCACTTCTTTTTGTTTTTTTTTTATTTTGGTATAGAATAAGTTAAAAGGATGGAGAGTAACATAGGCTGCTTTTTATCCCATTAATCAGTTCCCATGGGATATAAACAACCTTAAACAATGGGTGCGAAGCTGCGAGCAGCAACAAGTATTTAATAAATTAAATACCAACATTATAATTGAAATTTTAAAATTAAACAACGCAACATTAATTAATGCACACATTAAACAATGCCGACAACCACTTCATTACAAAAATGTATTTCTTGAATAAAAACATGCTGTTAAGTGTTTCCGTGCTTGGTTGAACCCCATCTATGGGTACTGTTTTTGTGTTTATCAAATCCATAATAGCAAATCCATCATCAGCCTATATTAGTCCAATGCTGGACATAGGCCTCCCCTAATGAGCGCCATAGCGCCCTGTCTTCAGCTTGCCGCATCCAGCATCGCCAGCAGTCTTTCGCAAATCGTCTTCCCACCTGGTCGGACGGCGTCTTACACTAGCTTGTAATGTAGTTTACCATAGATTCATACGCATACTTACTTACTCGGCGTTCCGCGAAATTCAAATAATTTTTGTAGTTTATATTTTTTTCTGCGTTTCACATGCAATTAAACTATCGAAAAAATAATTTGCCGCAAATCGTAAACCATTTACTGCGAACTCATGATAGAACCAACATCGATTTCCTAGTATTTATTATATATTATATTAGAAATATTGTGCTAAACATATTATATGTATATACATTTTCCCAAATGGGAAATCTCTATCTATGTTTAGCACAATGTTTCGTATTTTCCCAAATGCTCCAAAAACACTAGTAAATCGATGTTGGTTTTATCATGAGTTCATTTCTCTGACATCAAACTAAATTACACTCGAATTTTAACTAGATGTCGCCATTATCGAAGTGTTTCGGGCAGAAAACAACTTCCAAACCCATTTTGATGATACAGGAATTTGAAGTCAGTTAACGCATTCACTGCCCAACCACGCGACAGGGACCCGCTGATCGACTTTTGCGTCCTACGCTATGAAAGCGTTATTTTAGTCGTTTTTTTAAACACATATTATGTCTTTGTTTGACACAATAAAGAGTTATAATATGTATCTGCGTTGAACTCACGTTACATTTCTTTGCAAATCAATGTAGTTCAACCACTGCTTTCATGCAAAAATGATTTGGTATTAAAATTCGTAGACGATGTTTGCTCAAGTGTCCGTATTATCATATAAGCTGACCTCGAAATGACGTCAAGCGGACTGACAATGGGTATGCAATGTTGTGGCCTTACTTATTTAAATTTAAGCATTGTTTAAGTTATCCCTGAGGGCCAATGCGAAACCAATCAAGACAATTATCCCACTTAAACTCACTAATTCCAAAGTGGATGTATATTGTCTAAGACAAGGTAAAAAAAATGCTGTACATTTCACACAGCTTCATCAAACAAGCTGGAGCTGAATTCTGCTAGCTTATCATTTAAGGTCACAAAAAATTGAACTATAATACAATATTAAAATAAATCATAACAAGGTATTATAATATATTACAGTATATTTTTTATTCTATAGTAATCGGCAAGTGACCACTGACGCAGCTATAACTAATATTTTTATTACGTCACCAAAATATAACAATCCTCGCAGAGTCGTGCATAGACAAAAGATAGAGAAAAGTCTAGATAGAACGCACCGTGATATTTGCACAGTGAGATTGATTGATTAAGGTTTCAACCTTGACACTTCTGACACGCGTTCCTGCATCTTTAGTTTCTTTAATCAAAGGAAAAACGCCAATATGTGTCATTTTAAGACGTTAGCATTGTTATGGTGAAGCGACTAATTTAGTGGAATAGGGCCTTGTGTTATTTATGGGTATTAGATAACTGATAAACGTTAAACGTTAGAAAGATAGATATTTCTTATGAATATAAAACACCCAGAACACCCTGAACAAACATCTGCAGATCGTACTAACATTTGTCCTGAGGCGCGACTCGAACCCGCTACGGCGAGCGAAGGCGGACCTTCGCTCGCCGCGGCATATTGCTCGTCAACAAGGTAAATATTTGTATGCTGTTAAAAAGCATGTCTTTTGCAGAAATCGTTTTCAAAAAAATCAGTTTTTATTTTTAAAAATGAAATAAGTTCCCAAAATTTTTCGATTTCGGCGGGACTCGAACCCGTGCCCCACCTCAGTACGGGTGTGCACTAGCCAACTAAGCCACGAAGTCTCAGTCGGTTCCATCGAAAATCTTTGGGACCTTAAGAGGTCGGACTGTTTTCATTTTGCTTGTAATGTTAGATAAGTATTACTTATCTTAATTTAAACCAATTCCAAGTGGAGAAATGGTAAACACATAATCAAGATAAACGCAGGCAATATTTTATGCTCGTTTTTATAACTGACTTCTCTTTTATATTTTGCACGTGTACGGCAGGTTATTTTTATTACTTATAACTCTTGAATTATGCTTGAATACAAATAGCCAATAAAATGGTTGGCAAATAGAGGCACAGAGTTTATTGATTTGATGATATCTCTGTAAAGCTTACGTCATTAAAATTCTTGAAATAGGCATCGCTGTGATCAAAAGTATTTCGTTACAATTTATATTATTTCTGGCAGTTATTTTATATTAGTAATTACCATTTAAAAGTTGCGGGTATTAAAAAATCACGTTTGTTGTATTTGACACTTTTTTTATTCTGTTTTTAAAGTTTAAACTTTCTAACTATTACGGTAAATGATGCAGCCTGGTGACAGACGGACAGCGGAGTCTTAGTAATAGGATCCCGTTTTACCCTTTGGGTACGGAACCCTAAAAAGACAAGCGACGAGGTTCGTCGTGGCTTTATATAACTAAGTTTATTAGCACCATAAACCTGGTTAGGTATTAAATCTACGACATATGAAATCTAATATAATTAGTCATTTCTCACTGTAAATAAATTACACTGCATTGATTTTATATCTCCTATAAATAAATAATAATGCTGGACAATTCACACAGCATTATCCAGCCCCAAGCTAAGCAGAACTTATGTTATGGGTACTAAATAACTGATATACTTAACATAATACACTACATAGATAGAGACTTTTTATTATACATAGAAAATGACCGGAACACCCTGAACAAATGTCTGCAGATCGTACACACATTTGTTAGTAAGCGGGAATCGAACCTGCTACCTCCTGCGTCGCAGGCAGACCTTCGCCCACTGTGCCACAGAGGTCGTCCTATGTAGGCCTTGCCCCGACCTCTTTCTTGCGAACAGTGCTCCCATAAATTTCCTATTTCGCGGACGTCCGTCTACTTTCCCGCAGAGACACGAGAGGTTAACGAACTGTGAATGCCCCGAAAATAGACTTTATGATTTTTCTAAGTGATCTCATTTCGGTCTGTTTTTTGTGTTTCCAGTAAATAATATTGTGCCTGGATGTTTTTCAAACAACTCAATATTGCCGAAGATAGAATTATAGCTGTTAAAATGCCTTTTTTCTTTATTATATACATGATAAAAACATAAGTAAATGAGTTAAATATTGAAAAAAATCGTGTCAAACATGTTGTCTTCGGGGTCCGATGTCAGTGACAATTTTAGGGCATGTCTATGTCCAGCTCTGGACGTGTTGCTTAATGATAGATGGATCTCTATATCCATAACAGGAAGAAATAAAATATAGAAAGAAATTCTGATTCTGAGGTCGACATTATAATGCTATGAACGATCTCTTCCAGGTAACCTTGGGAAGATAATAACAAGGTAATATACCTGCTTGAGAGATTATTATGACTGTTATATAGGTACCTGCTTTCTTAAAAAAACCTTCGATCTAACTTCACCAGGATAGGGAAATTTTCTCTGGTTTTTGCAACAGTCAGATATTGGGTTTTCCGCTTAAATGCGGGGGCAACGACCTCCTTATAATGTCTAAATCTAAGCCGTGCTCTACAAGCCAGTAAATCTGTCGAGTTGTTGTTACTTGCTCGTTTCTGGGTTAATATTGGGCTTTTTTCTTTCATCGATCTTCCAGGACTATGTCTTAGAGCCTGGTAGGCTTATACTGTACTTTCTTTCACTAAATATTTGACGTCACGAAACCTTGTTAACGTGTAAAAAGGTCTAATAAATACCTAGTGAAGTTAACCCTGGCAATCAGTCAAGCTATTTTTTGTATACAATAAAAACAATAAAGTTAATACCACTAATATAAAAAATGCGAAAGTTTGGATGGATGGATGTTTGTTACTTCTTAAAGGCTAAACTACTGTAGGTATGGATCAGGCTGAAATTTTGCATAGATGTCATCAATCCATCATCAAGTTAACATAGGCTATCTGGAATTCTGAAATCTATTTGAACTATCCCACTAGACACTGTTATCGACAAAAACTATCCAGAATAAAATTAGCCAAAGCAAAAAACAATATTGAATATGTAGGATATAGATACAATATAAATTCGCTGGAGTTCATAATTAGCGCCGCGTCGCGTCGGCCAAACTAAAGAGAATCCTAGAGGATAGGGCATACTACTGTCTGGATGAGTTCCTTGTTGACGAATTTGATGAAACCAATGTCGTAGATCCAGATTTAAAGTAATTGAAATACTTTTGGTAATATTACCAAGGCAAATTTTGTATCCTACGTTAGTTTTACTATTTTAAATAGCTAAGCTATATACAAATTTGAGAGAATTTTTTCTGAAATAAAGAACTGAATTGAACTGAAGCTGTACTGCTGTTAAAAAAAATTCAAAACGATCTATCCAGTTACTCCACTTCTCTTTAAATAGTACAACAAAAAAATTCCATTCAACTAAATAAATAATAAATAATGCTGGACAATTCACACAGCATTATCTAGCCCCAAGGTAAGCAGAGCTTGTGTTATGGGTACTAGATAACTGATATACGTAATATTATACATTACATAGATAGATATTTTTTATTATACATAGAAAACACCCAGACCAACGGAACAAATTTCTGCAGATCGTACACAAATTTGTTCCGAGGCGGGGATCGAACCCGCAACCTCTTGCGTCGCAGGCAGACTCTCGCCCGCTGCGCCACTGAGGTCGTCTATTCAACTGGTCCAGTTTCTCGGATAGCCACATGCAACCGAGCCATAACTAAATGAATAAAGTAACATGTTACAAGTTATGTCCTTTTAAGCGGCATGCACAGGCGTCTTTTCATCTTATTTTTATCGCAGCCCTTCATTTCTCTAACCCGCTATAATTATCCTATTTTCTAACTAAATGCTGTGGATTATTACTGGGTGTAAAATAATTAGGTACCTAGTTTTGAAAAAAAAAGAAAACCGCCTTCAAATTTATTGGTATTTACACCGTTTTTTTACTGATCAACGTTGGGGTAAACATGTTCTTGATTGGAGACCACGACTCGGTAAACGTAGTGTAAGACGCCCTCCGGCCAGATGGGATGACGACTTGCGAAAGGCTGTAGGCAGATGCTGTATGCGTCAAGCTGAAGACTATGGCGCTCATTAGAGGGGGCCTATGTCCAGCAGTGGACTAATATAGACTGATGTTAATGACACAGGTTTTTAAGTTTTTTCGGGACCAATACTCATCTCTCGGAAATAAAATTGATAGAACGTGATAGCGAAAGAATTTCACGATTCAATTCATTATTTTATCTGAAAAATCGCATAAATACAACAACAAGCATAATATACAAAAAACATACAGCTGAAGATGGAAAATCATCTTCCTCTTTTGCTCGGTTAAAAAAAGACGTCAGCCTGAACTTTGTGAAATAAAGTAGGTAATGACGACCTCTGTGGAGCGGTGGGCGAAGGTCCGCCCGCGACGCAGGAGGTTGCGGGTTCGATTCCCGCCTTGGGACAAATATTGGGAAATATCAAATATCGGGTGTCTGTTTTGGTCGGATATCTATCTATGTAATGTATTGTATTATGTGTCATTGTACTATGTAGGTACCTACCTAACAATCCTCAAATTTTGTATTCTACCTTGTGTGTGTATGTCTGTCTGTGCTGTTCTTGTTAAGTCAAATAAATATTTCTTTATCTTTTATCTTTATGTGTATCAGTTATCTAGTACCCATAACACAAGCTCTGCTAAGCTTGGGGCTAGATAATGCTGTGTGATTTGTCCAGAATAAAAACAGTATATAATGACTAGGGCTTGCAAATATTCGAACATTTAGATATTCGAATATTCGATTTTTTATTGGGTACTATTCGAATTATTCGAATAATAGAAAATATCTATGTTTTTTATATAATCACATCTGCTTTTATTCTTATAAGTGGTTATTTGCCAAAACAAATTAAAATTATTAGAAGGTTGTGTCGCCGTAACGAGGCATTGACGATTTACAGGCACAATCAACCACAAATTCTTAGTAAAAACAATTTTCAAAATCTAGGTAAGTAGGTATTGTTACGAGCGTGGGGTTCGGGTTTAATAGAAAAATGCACTAATTAATCCACTAATTAAAACAAACACTTTACTACAAATTTAACACAGAACTAACACAAACTGTTCTTGAAAAATTCACATTACACACATTGTTTTGTATGGTGTGTATTATATTGTATTGCGCGAGCTCGTGTGTGGCATTCTAAGCACATCCGAGTATTTATAGTGCTGAGTTTGATGTTTTTGATTTTAATCGAATATTCGAATATTGCAATTTCAGTATTCGAATATTCGATCTAATATAATATTCGAATAATTCGAATATTCGAATGCAAGCCCTAATAATGACATCACTATAATGTACTTATGTCCAGAAGACCCATAATCAGATTGACCGTATAAATGTGGTCTTTATTAATAGGCTACACGATTAAGTAATTACTTGTTTAGTGGTCAATTTAATTAGCTCTACTGCCGACTCTAAATTAATTTAAATAAATAATGCTGGACAATTCACACAGCATTATCTAGCCCCAGGCTTAGCAGAGCCTGTGTAATGTAATAGTGGTAATAAGTTTTAGTTAAGTATTACTAATAACGTATAAAATAATACGTTACATGTATCGATATTTTTTATTATGCATACATAGAAAACGACCAGAACACCCTTAACAAATATTCGTACAAACATTTGTAGCGAGGCGGGAATCGAACCCACAACCTCCTGCATCGAAGGCAGATCTTCGCCCACCGCGCCACAGAGGTCGACTTTACTCAAAACACCCGTATTTGTTTTTTATTAGAACCTTATCACGTTATAGAAGCTTGATAAATTAATAAAAACTTCTTCTTTTCATTAAGTTTCCAAGTATGCTTGAAATTTTGAGTTCTTTTAACTTCAAGACTTGAAGTACGACCCAGTCATTCGTGTGGTTTCATTTTGTTTTAGGGTTGCTATTGTTTCAATAAAACTTATTTTGCGTTTGTGCGTTTTCAGTCGTTGACGCAAAACGATGGTATTGTTTTATAATTTACTAGCGGTCCGCCCCGGCTTCGCGCGGGTATTAATTTCGTAAATTTTCCAATGTTTTTAATACTTATCCTATATTCCGGACTAAGAGAAATCCAACAAATCAAAAACCATGAAAATCGGTCCCGTCGTTCTTGAGTTATAATTATAAATGATGTAACTAACACGACTTTGTTATAAATATAGATTTATGTACTGGTTGATTTACTGGTTGTTCATTTTATTTATTTACCAGTAATGAATTAGCATTGCCATTCAAGGTGGCAAAGCAGCCAGCGTTTTGAGCACTCTGCCTAACTGGTGACGTTTTGAGCACTCTGCCTAACTGGTGACGTTTTGAGCACTCTGCCTAACTGGTGACGTTTTGAGCACTCTGCCTAACTGGTGACGTTTTGAGCACTCTGCCTAACTGGTGACGTTTTGAGCACTCTGTCTAACTGGTGACGTTTTGAGCACTCTGCCTAACTGGTGACGTTTTGAGCACTCTGCCTAACTGGTGACGTTTTGAGCACTCTGCCTATCTGGTGACGTTTTGAGCACTCTGCCTAACTGGTGACGTTTTGAGCACTCTGCCTAACTGGTGACGTTTTGAGTACTCTGCCTAACTGGTGACGTTTTGAGCACTCTGCCTAACTGGTGATGGCTTGGATTTTTAGGAAATTGATAGTTGTTAAATACTGATTGTTATAATTTTGTGATATTGTTTAAATGTATTTAAACAATATCACAAAATTATTTACTGGTATACTTACATAATT
This sequence comes from Eupithecia vulgata, assembly GCA_946478455.1. Classification (NCBI taxonomy): domain Eukaryota; kingdom Metazoa; phylum Arthropoda; class Insecta; order Lepidoptera; family Geometridae; genus Eupithecia; species Eupithecia vulgata. The sequence continues at coordinate 3,785,856 of OX297874.1, forward strand.
AAATTGTCTATTTAATGTAATCTGCTGCTCGAGGCGTATATATGAGTGTGATACACACTAATTAAGTCACACTAATATTATAAATGCGAAAGTTTAGATGAATGCATGGATAGATGGATGTTTGTTGCTCAATCACGCCAGAACGGCTGAACGGATCTAGATGAAATTTGGCACAGAGATAGATTATAGTCTGGAATAGCACATAGGAAATATTTTATCCCGGAATTCCCACGGGAACGGGAACTACGCGCTTGAAACCGCGAAAATCTGATAGTATTATAAATACGAAAGCTTGGTTTGTTACCTCTTCACGCCAAAACTACTGAACGCATCGAGCTGAAATTTTGCATACCGGTAGTAATAAGCCTGGAATCAAATATAGGGTTTTTTTTATCCCATAAATCAGTTCACATAAGGTAGAATATCAGCCCTATCCGTTTAATAGTTTTAGCGTGAAGAAGTTACAAACATCCATGCAAACTTTCGCATTTATTATATTAGTGTGACTTCTATAATGCTGCATGCAACAGCTGAAATGCTGATTGTTTTATCACAAGCTCTGCCGTGTGGTGCTTAGAACTTGCACCACCCCAACTCTTCCCGTGGGTGTCGTAAGAGGCGACTAAGGGACATACACCGGGGGGCTGGCAGCAGCGATCATGCAGAATAGATCTACCACCGAACTGCGATCCCAACCCGCATCCCCGTGCGTGGGTATTATGGGCATTACCCCCCATTAGATAAAAAATCAGGGGGAAGCCTGTGTCCAGCAGTGGATCATAATAGGCGGTTGAAGTTACCACAAGCTCTGTTTATATTAGGGGTAGATAATGCGGTGTGAATGGTCAAGCATTTATTTATTAAATACTCAGATAATTATGTATCGTCTAATCGCTCAGATATTTTGGCAAGGAATGATTCACATGTTCCCAGAATAGAACACGTACCACATTGTGATCTCGACTTGAATTAGAACACGCTCATTAGAGTGAGTTTTGAATCTAAAAATACTTTCTATAACTCATCCCTTTGTTGTTTATTGTGATGATGAAATATAAATCGGAACATCCATTAATCTATTTATATTTGTACATTGTTATTGCTGAAGTTTTGTTTATCGTTTCTATGCTTAGACTTATTTGGAACAATTTATAAAAAGTTAAGATGTACTATTTTTTATGTGATTTTTGTTAACTGTAATTGATTGGTTCTTATTTATTGTATTTTAATTGTGCAACAAAATAAAATAAAAAAAAATTCTATACTTTTATTAAGATTGTTTAAAAAAACTAAAAATCGTCTTAAATTTTTTGGGACAAATACGAGATACTTTATATCTTATCTCTCAAGAATATTTTCTTATGAAATCACCTCGGAATCATTCTCCATACGATTGCGAAATAATTTTCCAAATCCGTCCTTATTTGACGGAGAAATCTTCAAACAAAAAATACTAACCGCCGAAGACAGAAACTCCTCCTTTGCTTTTCGTTTCATCGGTTAAAAAGAGTAAAATTCTACCGAACTAATTTCAATCTTTGCACACCTTAGTACACACATTGAATGCTGGACGTCACCTCACCTCAACAGCCTATAATGGTCCACTGCTGGACGCATGCCTATCCCTAACTTTTTTTCACTTGGGGTGGGAGGGATAATGCCCATATTCCCCACCCTTGGCATGCGGGTTGGGATCTCAGTTCAGTATAGATATATTCTGCAAGAGACGCGGCTGTCCGCCCCTCCTACGACACCCACGGGAAGAGTTGGGGTGGTCTAAATTCTAAGCCGGCACCACACGGCTATGCTGGACGTGCCTAAACAAGGATTAGTAAACGCAGTAGACGTGTTGATCATTGCTTTCTGTTTTAAGTTTTATCATACAATATTATGCATGAGTAAACAAGTTTGAGAGCATTATTGTGCTATTTTATTCAAACTTAAGAGGAAAATCTCTCCAAACAGCAGTAAAAAAAGCTTTCTAAAACATAGAAAACTCCATCTAGTGCACGTTTTAAATATTTAACCCGTAGCGTGGTAAGTGATCGTTGAAATGCAACGCTATTAACCATGCAGTGGGGGACGACCCTCGCTACAGGCAGCGGTGGCCAAGGTCACTGGGGTGCGGCCCTCTTTACGCTTTATTTGTCTACCCGTGTAATAAAACTTTTATACAGCGATAAATATTGCAATACTGCGGACAGATTTATTAATTACTGATGGGTTGGCTACCTGTTCTGCGAGATAAATCTTGCTGGTGTTAATATAGACGTAAACATAAAATGTTGTATTGCATGCGCGAATCGCCTAGGCTGGGCAGTGAATGGGTTAAAGGATGGCCATTTTGGTTCTTAAAATTGGGTCCAAATGATTTCTAAATCGGTCAAGTCTTTAATTATTGGTATTTTAGTAATTACATAAATTAAAAAATAATGCTGGACAATTCATACAGCTTGTGTTATGGGTACTACATAACTGGTAAGATAGTTACATAATACATAAAATATAATACGTAGATAGATATTTTTATTATACATAGACGACCAGAACACCCTGTACAAATGTATGCAGATCGTACAAACATTTTTCCCGAGGCGGGAATCGAACCCGCAAAACCTCCTGCGTCGCAGGCAGATACCCACCGCGCCACATAGGTCGTCGACATAAGAATAAACTTGCAAACCTACTTACAACGGGTATAAAAAAGCAATCGCTTATTGTAATCTAGAAATTTAAGTTAGTGATATGAATGAAAGTAAAAGAAAGATATAATACATATGCTTTTTTTAATGCCTCTGTAATAGTTTTATTCTATTTAGTTCAGGCAGTGAAATGAAAATAGATTTTGGTGGCCACCAAGGGCAACTTCGATTCACTGCCTAAACTAAATAGAATAAAACTATTACAGAGGCATTAAAAAAGCTTATATAATAGGTATCACAAACTGTGCTTTAGATTTTTGAAATTTCCATTCTAAACGGAATAATAAGATAAAGTAGATGGCGGCGGCGCTAGTTTGGGTGGTGGAGCCTTAAACATGAAAACGGTAATTTAGTACATAATTTGCTGAGCAAATTTTATTTAAGTATCAGCTATTTACATCTAAATTTGCTGACACAACACAATCTGATTAAAATTTTTATAGATATATTTATCACTTTGTCAAATGTTAACCACTAAGTAGAGGAAGAGTCACATAACCAATTGCGTCATAACTCTACCTCCGTAAGCAATTTACGTCATAGCTACGCCATGGTCAAAGCTCAAATAACCGCAGAGTAACCGAACAACGCAACTTGTTATGTGGCTAGCTTGTTACTACAGTAAGGCAAGTCGAAGTAGCAATGGACCTATACTTAGGTCTATAGGTCTAATCTGGCCATCTCCATATACAATGTATATTAACACAAACCACATAGGTAAGTACTTAAACCTTAAAATTACTTTCTTGTTGTTGATTTTTACAGTATAGGGTATTTTACTTTTTATAATTTGACAAAAAATCTAAAAATATAATAATGTGATAGCATAGGTAAAAACAGTCAGAAAATTTTAGTTTTAGTTCAAACCAAAATGTATCAACTGTCATCAGCAACATCCGCAAGTTAGTTGTTTACAACATTTATTTCTTTATAACTAGGTAAGATTATTTCATATGTGAACACTCATAATGTTTTCACTGTTTATTGGCTGTATTCTAATTACTAAAAAAAGAAAAGGAACTACTCTCAAATACATCTGAACGGACCAGCAGTTCACAAGCTAGATTAATATTGCTCATAGAAATTCCTATATATTCGAAGATATTACTAGAAGTCGTTCTAGCTATATCAATCAGTGATCGAGTGTATTCGATAGGACGTGTACCTAGATGAAAAAAACTTAGGCTAAAATAAATATTCTCCAATCCCAGTAAAGTTAAAAAGCAGTAAAGTATAACCCTATTCCCAATATTCACGAGGCATATCGTAAGCGAAAAGCTGCTACGTTTCGCTTCATCGCGCTATTTTATGAACTCCTGCCTCGTAAGAAATAGGGCTGGAATGGTTTTTCCACCACCATTCGTTTCTATCTAATGACACGGGAATTTGAGCTTTGAATGACTACTTTCCTATTCAAAACAGTTTAACATCGTTTTCGATGATATATATAATTTATATTGTATTTTCGACCTTCTCGATCCACTGTTAGCATAGGCGCAAGCTAAACCTATGTATACAAGACAAAAAACTGCAATAAGTTATTATTTCTTTCTTTAGCTTATACCTACATAATAATTGACTTCTAAGAAACGAAATAAGTTCCCAAAAATTTACAATTTCGGGACTCAAACCCGCGCCCACCCTCAGTACGGAGTGGCGCGGGTTCGAGTCCCGCCGAAATCGTAAATTTTTATTTCATTTTCAAAGATGAGAAGAGTGCGGTAAAGCACTATAACAAAAAAAACTTTAAAAAACCATTGACTTACATACTGCCATCTGTCATCTATCTAATCAAGTAGGTACAGAAAAAAAACTTCTATTTTGTATTATACCTACCTACTTTATATCTTAAAGTCTGTGCTGTCTGTAAGTCAAATAAATGAATCTTCATCTTTATTAATTTAACTAGTAATAAAACCCAAAGGCATAGGTTTTTCACTTATTTTTGTCTGTCACCAAAAAAACCGTCTACAAAATGAATCTAGGAATAATTGGAGTCTAGTTAAGTAATTCACTTTTACTACATTTATAAAAATCACTTTGCCGTTTGGTGCTTGGAGAGTGAGTAAAGAGTTTCTATTCTACCACCAACAGAAAGCAACAATTGAAAAACAAAACCCACGACACGCAGGTAAAAAACAGTACCTACAAAACAATACGCCTACTCAAAAAGCATTTCTCTTCCTTATTTCAGTAATAAATAGGTAAAGCTATAAAATAAAATTACCTAGCTTATCTAGTATCTCGGGAAGGAAACCCAAAGCTTTGATTGGGATAAATAAACACCGCTCTACCTTTCCCGTTCGAAACCTACATACATATGTTTGGGTTGATGGGCTGGTACCTTGGCGTGGGCTGATACCTTCTTCGAAAGGTTCACAACAATCGTTTTATAAAAAAAAAAAAAAAAAAAAAAATCTTTTATTTCGGACTACATGATCCATAATTTGTTAGTAGTTTAGACCTTAAAAATTAGTGTTAGTATTTTGAAGTAAATTACAATTAAATTAAATTAAAATTACAATTACAATTAAATTAAAATTACAATTGAATTAAATTAAAATTACAATTGAATTAAATTAAAATGTTAAATTAAATGTTTTATGTGCTTGATTAAATTATATTACTTAGAAAGGCTTTGATGTTTTTGTAAATACTTTAAGCTTTCCTATTTGACGACCTCTGTGACGCGGTGGGCGAAGGTCTGCCTGCGACGCAGGAGGTTGCGGGTTCGATTCCCGCCTTGGGACAAATATTTGTACGAACTGCAGGTATTTGTTCCGGGTGTTCTGGTCGTGGTCTATGTATAGTAAAAATATCTATCTATGTAATGTATTGTATTATGTATATCAGTTATCTAGTACCCATAACACAAGCTCTGTTGGGGCTAGGTAATGCTATGTGAATTATCCAGCATGATTTATTATTATTTATTTGAAAATGTTAAGACCTATTAGGTCCTCATCTTCAACAGCCTTTATGTTACACTGCTGGACGCAGGCCTGCCCCGGTTTTTATCTCATGGGGGTAGTACCAATAATCCCCACGCTGGGCATGCGGGTTGGGGATCCCAGTTCGATGGTAGATCTATTCTGCAAGAGGCGCGATTGGAGATGTATTTAATAAGAAATAAGCTTTGATGTTATTGTAAAAACTTGTATAATAGAGCATAATATTGAAGATATTAAGGAGATATATTTATCTTTAAATAATATTTATAAAATTAATAAATTTGTTTTTACAGTGAAAATTTAATGTTTTTCTAAGCTTACCTAGTTGAATATTTTAATACCTATAGGTATTTAATCAACACTAATATTATAATACACGAAATATTTGTATTTTTGTATTTGACGAACAAACTTTAAAACTACTGGACTGATTTCAAAAATTATTTTGCCGTTAGAAAGCTATTTTATCACTGAGTAACGTAATGAGCGCCATAACGCGCTGTCTTCAGCTTGCCGCATCCAGCATCTGCCAGCAGTCTTTCGCAAATCGTCATCCCACCTGGTCGGAGAGTGTCCTACACTACGTTTGCCGAATCGCGGTCTCGACTCAAGAATACGTTTACCCCATCGGTTGTCGGTTCTTCTCGAGATATGGCCAGCCCACTGACACTGAACACAGGGCGCTATGGCGCTCATTAGGGCAGCCCTATGTCCAGCAGTGGACTATAATAGGCTGATGATGGTGATGATGATAATACACACAAACAAACTTATGTACACGACCACACCTACAAAAAAGTTGCCTGAAAAACAAACCTTTATTTTTTTATGTTTTGTGTAAAAGAAAATAGAAACTAAATATGTAACATAGTTAATTTATCCGTATGTGCGGCCGCGTTCCACCACAATCGTAAAACCGAAAAGAAAATGTGTCTAATGAAAAAACCAGAGAGGGTAATGTACGCGGAATCAACAAAAACGCGTACAAAAACAACTGGTCTCTAGGTACCTACACCGCCAAATCTAAGGTCATAGACCTCGCGATTCGTTTATAGGTTTTTTCTCTTTATTCTTTAACAGTAAGCATACGTCATCAACAGTTTGTTTAGTATCTACAAAACGTTTTTGTCCTCAATTATTTTGGTCGCAACAGCATCGTAAAAATAAAATCTTGACTATTATTGCTAATTTGCTAAATAAAATGTACGAAAAAGCTTTGAGGTTATTGGAAGAAGGGGTTAAATTATTGTTTAAAGTGTTAGGAAAACCAACTGGTAACTGTAGGTACTTAAATTTATAAAAAAAAACGGTCAAGTGCTAGTCGGACTCGCGCACTAAGGGTTCCGTACCATAATCTATAAAAACGGTAATGAAATGACGTTTGTTGCATGGAAGCCCCCTTAAATATTTTTATTTTATTCTGTTTTTTTAGTATTTTTTGTTATAGCAGCAACAGAATAACATCATCTGTGAAAATTTCTACTGTCTAACTATCACGGTTCATGAGATACAGCCTGGTGACAGATGGACAGACAGACAGACATACGGACAGGACGGAATCTTAGTAATAGGGTACTGTTTTACCCTTTGGTTACGGAGGTATAGGTATGTACTTACATGTACTGATGCTCATAAAGGTGCCCTTACTTCCCATTTGGGATATGGCTAAATGGGGAGAACCAGTGACCTACTCGGTTTTTCGTATTGGTACTGGAGGCCTGGATTTGTGACGTCAGCTTGTAAATGGTGTAAAAAAACAAAAGACAAACGCATACTCACTTAGCCACTCATTTGTGAAAACAAGTTTTTTTTATTTCGCTCAGGACTGAAGTGATCTGCTAAAAAGCGAGTAAAATCTCAAAATAACAGTTTTGTTTACGAAACAGCCTAAAAGTTAAAGTAACATATACTCTACAAAATTGTGCAAATATTATAGGTACCAAATTACCAACCAGCTAACGCTTAGAGCTAAATCCGAGAAAAAACAGAATTTTAAACGAGTTGAAGAGCTTTTCCGCTTCACACCGTGGCATCGAGGGGTTAAATAAATATTTTTACTTGGTTTATATTCGGTTAAACATTTGAGGATTCTTTTTAATCCAGAGCCTAGTTATTTACTTCAACTTTCTAAGCATAACATAAACTTTCTAAATAGGCTAGTATAAGAAACTAACCTAATCTTTCCGCACACTATTCCGACGATGGGTGCGTTCTGGTTATCATTAATCAACCACGGTGGTCCTATTACTTCACCGTTACGAATTTACCTTTGAAAAATTATGCCCTAAGAAATGCCTCGGGCTCATTTTGTAAACCACCGCTCTGATAGTAACTGCATCTATGATCGCAGCTCGCTACCGTTTTGAAACTGGTTCTATCAGTCATTTTGAATCTAGAACTGTACATTCGATCTATTCGAACATGATGAAAAGAGTCTTTAGACAAATGAGGTTATTATTCGTAACCTCTTTGGTTATTTCATTTGTGTAAACATGGCGGATAAACTTAGATAAATAAATATACAGAAAAGCTTAGTTCACAAAGCGAATTCAAGGTTAATTCAGGCGGCTGATATTTTTATTTTAATTATCAATAACAAACAGTGCGCTCATAAACTTCGGTTGTTGTTTACGAGACTAATAAAAAGTTCCATTATTGTCAAAACATCTTGGCACGAAACCTCATATGCATTCGTTAATACAGAAAGCAGGTTAAGATCAATAATTAGTCATATGAAGAACCACGCACGCTGTGCACGGCGAGCGGCGCATTTTAGCTGCGTGGGTTCGTTTGTTTGATAACGTGGATCAACGTTACCGATTTACGTGTACTGTGTGCATAACATTGACGGTATTGAGCCGCGCGGGTGCCATATTCGAGCAAGCCACGCGTGTAGCAATGACGTCATTAATCTCGTCTTCATTGTGCGTAACGTGTTCGTGGGTTGCAGTGGACTTCATCACATACATTTGCTTGCAAAGCGAAGCTAGGCACAGATGCGTAGCCTCGTCGTCTCGTCGCGTGGCGGTAAGACAGCGGCTTTTAGCTGACAGCCTAGTGCTCAACCCGTTTGAGTAATTACAAATGAGTTCAAATGTAAAATACTAGAAGCATTAACCCATTTACTGCATAGCATAGCACATCCATGTTTATTAAATATGTAGTACCTACTGTAATAAATAGCGTTTGTATAAATAAATAGGCTTAAGGAGTAAGTAATTAAGCTTCTGAAACGTACCTGATTGGAAATAGCATACGTTGCAGAAGTTCTTTGACATGAACCTGTATCAAAATTACATTATATTTAGACTTATGCAGATATGCGTTAAATGATGTATTCGTTTTTAAACAAAAACTTATTTTGTAAGCTTAAGACGAATAGTAAGGCAAATGACCTTGGACCTTTCCGCGCGCCTTTATGCAGCAAAGAGTGCTTGTTTTCGGTTCAGCAAACTATGTAGTGCCATAATCAACCAAATAATAGGATCCTCTGCGGTTGGGCGACGTGTAACTGGTCAGGTTTGAATCACAGATTTTGTAGGTGCAAATACGTTTTTACGTTTGATTTCATTAATTTGACTGCTTTTCGAATCTAATGGACCTCCAAGCGATAGGTATAAACTATGTGAATCACTATACTAAATTTGGTACTAATCGAATTTGAGACCCCGATAAAAAGTGGGTTCGAAGCCGCTACACATACACTATAACTAACAGTATAACAACCACACTATGATTAACAGCAAATATTTGGAACCTCCAAGGGACCTTTCAGGATGTGTGTTACAGGATATATAAATTTCAGAGCTCCACAATCAACATTTTCGTCGGAAAACGGGTTCAAAAACACCTAATTTTCTTATTTTTGCCTTAGTATGCGCCTTAAAGAAATAAACGTTATTGAATTGAATTGAAACATAAAGTATGTAGATAATAGCAGTTAATATGGTAGGCAAGGCAACAAATACAATAAACTATCTTGAATCTTGTAGATTGTAAAACAACGCTTTCCAGTAGCCGATAGATATCGGAGACCTATGTAAATGCAGCCGACCTTCTCAGACTTGTGGAAAGTGTGAAAAATTGTGATAAATGACGATAATTATGAAGATAACTTCCGAATGAAATACGAACTCACAAAGTCCTTTACGAGCAGCGATTATTATTATTATTATTTTTTGTTCATTTGTTATTCACGGTAGGTATTTGAGTCGTTAGGAATGACGGCAATGCACTTAAGTTGCACCGACCTTACCTACCAATACGAACCCACTCAACGGTGGCGCAGTTGCCTAATTCAAACCCTTCCATTCAAATTACTGAGGTCGCCGTGTGGCTTAGAATTTGCACCACCCTAACTCTTCCCGTGGGTGTCGTAAGAGGCGACTAAGGGACATACACCGGGGGGCGGGCAGCAGAGCCTCTTGCTGAATAGATCTACCACCGAACTGGGATATTAGTTAAATTCTTATTAGGTTACTCCGAGTGCTAGGGCTTACGCACTATAATAACTATTCTTTGCCGAGTTGTAGCTATGTTTGCACCGTTTTGGTTTTTCAAAATACAAAATCATTAAATGAGAGCGAAACTAATAAAATCGCTTAAAAATGGTCAAAAATTGACGCGCATATTAATGATCATGTATTTGAATAAAACCGGCCAAGTGCGATTCGGACTAGCGCACGAAAGGTTTCGTTCTAAAAACTACAAAAAAAACACGTTTTTTGTATGGGAGCCCTCTTAAATGTTTATTTTATTCTGTTTTTTAGTATTTGTTGTTATAGCAACATAAATACATCATCTATCATGGTTCACGAGATACAGCCTGGTGAGAGACGGACAGACAGGCAGACGGACGGACAGCGGAGTCTTAGTAATAGGGTCCCGTTGTACCCTTTGGGTATGAAACCCTTAAAACTAAAGCGATACAAACATAGCTATTTTATATCCGATTATGAGTAATTTCATCGCATTAAACGGTATAGTTTCTAAATGAATCGAAAAGTTCGTTTGTATGGGAGCTTAGAGATTCGCACCCACCCTAATCTAACACTTTCGTGGCCCGCGCACGACGCACTTGTTGATCCGGAGCTCTGTGTGGCGGCGGCGACGACGCGACGACGCGACGGCGCGGGCGGCCAAGACTGGGCAATGAATGCGTTAAGCTCGCCCTTGTACATGGCCATCTGTTATTAACTTATATGTATGATCTATCTTGACGACCTCAGTGGCGCAGCGGGCGAGTCTGCCTGCGACGCAAGAGGTTGCGGGTTCGATCCCCGCCTCGGAACAAATTTGTGTACGATCTGCAGAAATTTGTTCCGTTGGTCTGGGTGTTTTCTATGTATAATAAAAAATATCTATCTATGTAATGTATAATATTACGTATATCAGTTAACTAGTACCCATAACACAAGCTCTGCTTACCTTGGGGCTAGATAATGCTGTGTGAATTGTCCAGCATTATTTATTTTATTTATTTTATCTTGTTGTACAATAAATAATTAAGAATTTAAGAAATATACTCAGGTAAAAAGCACATTAGTTAATCTGACAAGACTCCGTAACGTCTCAATATTGTTGTAGCTATACACGCAGTAAACTTTGCACCTTTGCATGATTAATCGCTACAAAAACGACAAATGACAACGTTCATTGAGGTAGATGTTTATTTGTATGGAAGGCCGCCCGACCGTACGACATGGCACAATGAGATTGGTACAGTCAGCAACAAAAGCGGATTCATATTATTTTTATTTACAGAAAATGTATCCACCCCGCTTCAATGTTTCGAATAATATTACAGGCTAAGTAAGCAGCTACGTCAAAGTGAGTCCCACTCGCCTCGACCCAAAGTAGTCCGAAGTCAAATTTAACGCTGAAACCGTTCCTGTTTCGTCCCATGTTAAGATATCTAACAGAAATGTAGCAAAAGTACTGACGTCCACATACTACTCTTGCAAGTAATTTTGATTTACCATTATTGTTAAAGAAGGATTTTTTTAACAGAAATGTTTCAAATATTATCAAAAAAAACTTACATTGACGAGTACTACCTAAAGAAACTAATTTACCTCCATAGATCCCATGTGAAGTTTGTCTTTCTCTCAATTGGGTTTACGTACAATAAAGTATTTCTATTCATATAAATTTATTGCCTACTCATACGTTATGTTATAAGTTATAATATAACTAATAATATACTTAATTCTCTTTAATTCTTTCATACCATATTTTATCTAGGTCCTAAGTTTTCCCTATTGTACATTATGTGGAATAAAGAATTTTCTTGCCGACAGTACAAGTAGACACAAAAAGACGTCAAATGTAGACAGAGAGTCAGCTTGTAGAGCAGCTGCTTCGTCAAGGCAAACCACCCGTCTGTAAGACCCTTAAATGAGATTTTTTTATTTGCCAAGCCTGGCCCGTGCGGATGTAATAATCTCTTGTATTAAGTATAAAGGTTTTGAAAACGGTTCTAATAAATAAAGTTAAGTTCCAAGACAGATTATGAACTAATTTTGTAAATTTAACATGTAAGTAGGTTCATTAGAAAGCTATGCATGAGCACGACTGAGTTCTAATGTGTATGAAACCTTTTTGCGCGATTTGTCCAACCAAAGGAAACACGGTGCTTTTGAAATTCGAATTGGGTAAAAAGTCGGAGCTAGTTTCAAGCAAGTTGAATCGCAAAGAATGTAGTAAAAACTTACAAACTTTACGTCTAAGTTCCTAAAGCTTTCATCAAAAAAAAACTTTGATCAAATAAATAGTATCTTCATTAACAAAGAATTACAATTACAATAGTAGAATTAAATTAAAACTAGCATTTTCAATTGAAACGATTGAGCTAACTGCAGACTGTTGCAAACAATCTACAGTAGTGATCTATATCAATAACAGTCGGAAGCATACCCAAGACGCTGGCTGATTGATAGATAGATAGAAAATACTTTTATTGCACACTTAAGCTAAAAACAATTTACAAATTAAACACATAAACAATAAGTGACAATTGGCGGTCTTATCGCTCAAGAGCGATCTCTGCCAGACAACCTATTTGTGCTTTTAGGGAACTTTTTCATGTATTTCCAAGCACTTTAATAACAAATCAACTTTAATTTCAGAATAGTGTTTTCAATCATGATTACCAGGTCATAAAATAACACCGGACAACCATCCATCACTTTTAATAATTTATCTTTTGTCCCCTACTTTAGGGTTGATAATGTGTATAATATTCAAAGGGGCTCCTAGCACTTATTTCTAGAATCACCTGCTTTTGACTCATTGCCGTGATGAGTCGAACATGCAATGAGTACAATGAATACATTAATTTACTTCCTTACATTATTAATTAACTATAAAAACCTTCTTCAAAAACGTAACTTAATTTATATAAAGATACTAGTATGTATCTTTTAAGTTTGAAGTTATATTTTCTTGCCTTTTTCCACATTACTTACTATTCTATTTAAGTAGGAAGTTTAGAATCCTTCAAACTTTTCTAAAATAACTTAGATCGTGCATTAATTATCGAGAATTAGATTACAATTGAAATACTCCTCCATTTTTGATGTCGGTTAAAAAGAGACCCTCGTAAACTCTTGTCGATTCAGTTTTCAAAAAGCTTTGTTTAAATAAATAGCGCTGGACAAGTCACACAGCATTACCTAGCCCCAAGCTAAGCAGAGCTTGTGTTATGGGTACTAGATAACTGATATACATAATACAATACAATACACAGATAGATTTTTTTATTATATATAGAAAACGACCAGAACACCCTGAACAAATGTCTGCAGATCGTACACACATTTGTCCCGAGGCGGAAATCGAACCCGCAACCTCCTGCGTCGCAGGCAGACCTTCGCCCACCGCGCCACATCGGTCGTCGTAGATACTTTCAGTAGATAGGCACCTGTCGGCGACTGATATATTTAAGTGTACTGTCGGTTAAGCTAGTTTTAAAATTTTATTTCTACTCCTTGTATAACAGTTTCGATCTTTCGAGGGACGTGAATAAATGCGCAGTAAGCTCTGGAAAGTCGCACAAAATTCTGGAATATTCGAGAGTTTTCTAGTAAGTTTTCAAGGGACTGACGACGTAGGTATAAAAGCAGGAAATTTGCCCTTGGGTCGTCAGTTCTATTTTAACAGTCAATCTGATGTTACCTAAACGGAAAACTAAACAAATTCTGATCTGCTCTCAAGGCCTAGCCTGCGGAAAAGCGCCTGGCGTTTATGAATTGATGAAAGTTTAGTGTTTCAGTGCTTATAAGTGTTTAGTGTTTGTAACTTATGATAAGTGTTGTAAGAATAAGTCCGATAAACTAAGTGCTTTAGTGCTAGTGGTAGTTGTGTGTTTGTGTGTGTGCGGAAGTAAACGCATAGGTATCATTCGAAGGTCGGACTTTCACTGCGTCGTCAGGGATCCTATCTAAGTATACGCCGGTGCCAGGTTTGTTCCCTCAGCTCTGAGTCATCTAGGCACTTTACACCCCTTAACTGCGTCACTGCGTCCGTTGTTCGCGAGTGCCACGTGGAGAACACCGATAGAAATAATAATAATAAATAAATAAATAATGCCGGACAATTCACACAGCATTATCTAGCCCCAAGGTAAGCAGAGCTTGTGTTATGGGTACTAGATAACTGATATACGTAATATTATATAGCAATATAATATTATTTCAAAATCGAATTCGGCCGAAATCTTTTAATTTCGATTTTGACATTATGCATATCATTTTCGTCTAACTCGGCGGCGTAGATTACGAATACGAGGTCATTTTCTAAATCGAATGTGACTGACAACTTTTTATGTATTTTTGTACAATATGCCTATCATTTTCGACTAACTCCACGGTGTAGATTACGAATTTGAGGTCATTTTCAAAATCCAAAGTAGCTGAAATTTTTTTTTTCAATGTTTATATGATGCGTATCATTTTTGACTAACTCGACGGCGAAGTTTACGAATATGAGGTCATTGTTTCGAAATCCAATGTGGTTATTCCAATTATTACATTATGGTTATAGTTATCGACTAAGCCGAGGGTGAATATTTGTCCTTACATTTTACTGCGTAATTTTTTACAGAATTTAGGAAATGCATAAAAATTTGGTTTTTATGCATTACTGTCTAGTCACTAGACAGTCAATTTTAGCTGCTAGATAGTAACTTTGAATTTATTTCTGTAACAACTTCACAATAACGAAGTAGGAAACGTTTTCGACCATAAAGTTTATCTAAGAATCTGCGAAGTCGTAAATACATTACTAAATGAAAATAAACCTTATTGTGTTTAAATATGGTTGTTATAAGATACATTAAAATGAAAGTCTTTTAACGGGTGACCGGGTGACCGCATCCGTCCGGAACAGTTGTTCGGGTAATTAGAGGAGACAAAAATAACGGTTCCTCATATTTTAAACACTACTATACAAATCGTTTTATTTCATTTGACGTTCTCTTTGACGCGGCGGGTGAAGGTCCGCGACGTTGCGGGTTCGATTCCCGTCTGTTATGTTTGTAAGTACAAATGTTTGTACGATCTGTAGATATTTGTTCCGGTTGTTCTGGATGACGACTATGTTTAGTAACTAAAATATCTATGTAGGTATGTATTGTAATAGGCAAGTATTTCAGTTAGGTACCTAGTAAACATGACACAAGCTCTGCTTAGCTTGGAGCTAGATAATGCTGTTTGAATCGGCCAACATTATTTATTTATTTACTAGTTTCTGCCCGCGGCTTCAGACGATTTGTTTCTATGGAAACGTTTGAAGATTATTTCTATGGCCTATTTATTGAACCAGGTCTTAAACTAACTTGATGCAAAATTTCAGAAGATTTGTGAAGAAGTTTCTTTCATGTAGTTTTGGCATGAATAGGTAACAAACATTCTTGGATAAAAATAAAAGGTTTTTTTTTATCTAAGCAAATTTCCAAACTTTCACATTTATAATTTATATTATTATGTGTGATTAAATTGGTGTATATATACCCAATCAGTATTATAAGCCACAAATTTACAACTACGAGGAAGCAAAAGCCACCTTCGTCTGAAATAAATGAAAATCAGTATGAATATGGAAACAATGGAATCTGTTTCGTGATTGTCTATTGTTTTTTGCAATCTACGCTTATTGTATTTCACTCAAATGTGTTTCGTTTACTACGTCGTAGACATTCGCGCCGACTTTGACATTGAGGCCGTCAAATAAATTCGAGTTTCGAAATAAGAGCGTATAGTTACTAATAGTAATATTCTTTAAATTATATAAGGTATATGGTAAGGTATAGGTTAGGTTGGCTTGGGAGACGAAAAGAGATGTTGGAGTCTCCCTTGTACCCCAACGTCCCCCTTAAGTACACCCACCCCTCATCAGTAAACTTTGACGTTAATTAATGAAAATTCTGTCAAAAACGTCAAGTAATATGCAATTGTCAGCTAGAATTATGTATGTGCAGCTACTGCGCGAATATTTCTTCGAAGAACACACATCTAAAAACTGGAAGCTCAGTGAATTTTAAATTAAAACTTTATCTGCCTATTCTGAAGGCCTATTTTGAATTGGCAATAAGATTCCCAGCTACGATTGAGCTGGTATTCCGTAGCCTAGATTGCTAAGTGTGCCGTCATGTCAGGGCCGTTACAAATGTCCTTCAACCTGAATGAGGTGGATGTAGTTACCTATCACCTGCTAGTGTCCGCTCGCGGCTTCGCACGCGATGTTTAAGGTTCTTTCTATAACACGGGAACTGTTTTACGGGAAAAAAAATAGATGATGTTTTATACCAGACCTAGAACTACCTGTATATAAGTAGTTTTGTCATGAGGAGATAACAAACATCCAATCTTTCACATTTATAATATTTTTTAGTGTTATTTGACTTATCTCTCCCTTTTAATTATATTATTTGATTGTAGTTTACTTTGTCTATAAAAAATTGCCTGTTTATTTTAAATACTTAGTAGGTACTATATTATTTACCTGTTAGGAACCTTTGACCCTTTAAAATATTTTTAATTTTTATTTATTTTAAAATGTAAAGAAAATAGTTATTAACTATATTTACTATTTTCTTTATTATTATATCTCGTCACCTCCGTAACGTCAATTATTATTAAAGCTGAAAAGCAGTGTTGAACATCAAATGTTCAGCAGAGGCTGACTCAACTCCTATTTCGGCGCAGGGTCATGGAGAAGAGTCACCTTATTTTTATAACCACCCTTTTGTGTCACTTGCCTCTATTATCGTGCCTCGTTTTTGTTTTTCGTTTGTTTATTTAATATTTGTTTTTTGTACCTGAGTCCAAATAAATGTTCGTTTTCTTAAATTTTATTATATCTTATGGTCTGGTAATGTTTGAAAAATAGTGTTTGATTGAAAAAGAGGATGTATTGATTTGCCAATACTGTCTCGTGTGTCCCAAAAAAACAAGTTTTTACGTTTTAGTCACATTTCTAAGTGTTTATACATAGTAAAAGGTAGCGAGAGCAGATGTTAAGTTTTAACTATATTCAGGATCTTTTGTATAACGGTAACTCATTTTGACCTTGGGCAAAATGTGGCACTTTCATTCAATGATGGGGTGAATAGTTTTAGGCGAGGTAACGATATCATAATGAGGAGGGAGGGAGGGAGATGAAGTAATTCAGTGCCGTAATTTTTGGTCGGTCTGATGATGCAGAGGAAAACACTCTATTGTTATATTATTTCAGGTTCGTTTTCGATACAGAAAAGTAGCACGATGTATCCATCTTCCTATGCTCCTTTTATTACACGCAAAAAAAAACGCAGGACACTTGCAGGTATTTTCATCCAAAGAGGTTTCAAATGGGAAATAAAGTTTACGAAAAAGTATGGCTTATGTCTCCTCGAAACACTGCAATATTGGCGCTTCTATTTGAGCTAAGATCTATTTAGATCTTTACAGCTAATATTATTGACTTATGCAATTGTTGTAATGATCTATTTATTCTATAAGTTTATATCAATAGCCTTTTCTGTATTATGTTTTTATACTTGACATTACCAAGTGTTCCAATATGTGTTCCTATTGTCTAATAAATGAACTGAATTGAACTAAAACTTGGATCTTGGAACTTGGACTTACCAGGATTCGATTTTTAATTTTTCGGTGATAGTGGTAACATTCGTAGCAAAAGACAAAGAATGAGGGTAGATCGGTATGTCTGCCAATAAAAACCAACTCGCAGTGACTTTAGTTCTCCCGTGATCATGGCGCATGAAACTGTGCCGAAATATTTGAAAACTCAAAAATCGAATCATGGTAAATATCCCTTTATAAATGACTTTAGTGAACTGAACTAGATTCCTCAAATCAAAGAAATCCTGTCATAAAACAGCTGGCAGTCAGTTAGCAAGAAACTCATAAAGATCAGGGAGATTTTTATTCGGGTGATTGTTGAGCAAAACCCAACTTACTTTTTTTAATTATTAGTACTATGTAACGTTTTTTTGTCGAGTTTATTTACCTATTTTCCCGACGTTTCAATTACTTTTGTGGTTACGTAAGGGATGATTCTTAGCCCAATTCCATGATGGTACCAGAGCAGGATCTTTGGACAATGAAACTCTTCAATCCAGTCTTATAATCTGACCTCCTTTTGATGATTTATCTAATATGCCGTCTCCTTGTTCCAGGATACTACCAGCCAGCGGGGCCGCTGATAAAGGAGGCCAACAATGAGGAACGCTCGCTGGCGAGATACCATTCGCCACACTACCATGCACCGCATCCACAAGTAAGAAGAAAAGTTAAATTTTTGTTTGTATTATATGAAGTCTAGCGTACTCAGTGCCTCAAAGTAAATCAGACACTCGAATCGATTAAGTGTTCCGGGCTCCAAACCCTTGCTACAAATAATAACATTCAGAAATCTGAAGTAGTCTAAGTCTTTTGAGATTTTTTAAATGCCAATTGTGGTAATTCAGTCTTTATGAGAAAAAAAAAATGAAAATATATTTTTGTTAAGATACTTATTTTTGATATTTTTTTTCTCATAAAGACTGAATTACCACAAGGACCCAAAACCCAGGTTTTGTCTGTACGAAAAATTTCTTCAATTTTAAGGCAAGAAAACACTATTTTTTTAAATCTTTTTTGATGATCATCAAAACTTTAGGATTTTAGTTAGTACGTTAGAAGTCGAAACACAATTGACTCAACTTGACTCGATAGAAAAAAATCGCAAAGTTTCCTCTAAATTTTCATTTTTACTGCGGAAAACCAGTTTCATTTGCTAGTTAGGTATTTAACATATTTTAATGAAATGTCGTCTAAAAAATACTTAACTAAACACTTAAGAGCAACATAGTTTTATTTTTTTGCGAAAGAGTATTATTTTAGAGCAATATCAAGTTTATAAATAAAAAGCAGTGAAATTGCGCGCGGGTCGGTTCTTGCCTCCCTTTCTCGCCTTCACCGCGCGGTGTTCGCTCGTCCTTGTCTCGAAAAAGCGAAGCTACTTCGACTTAAGTCCAGCTGTGAAGGCAAACTAAAAAGTATCAACTGTCATCAGCAACATCAGTGCATTTGTTCAGATCACATCCTACTAACGTCATCCACAGAGCAATAGTCGTCTACTGCGTGCAGGGTTTCCGTCAAGTTACGCGCACAACTTAAACTAATGTAAATTTTAAATGCATTTTAGGGCTTTACTTTATCAGTATTCAGGAATTTGAAGTCGGTTTTATAGTATTTTTAGAATAAGTAAAAAAAATATTGTTACCCAAAAATACATATACTGACTTACATGCTAGGTAGATACTATAACTAAAGTTAAAACTATACAAAAAAATAAAATAAAACAATAACATGAAAATGGGAAAAAAGGGTCCGCATTCGGCTAAGCCCAATGCTACGCTGGTTTTCGCAGGTGGAGCCCGACACGTCAAATTATATTTAAAAAAAAATTCCTTCCCAGAATACTTATTGCCAATTTACACAAGCGTAGGTAGGTAACCTATAGAACCGAGAGGAAAGAGGAAGTGTTATATAATGGCATCTATCGTTTACGAAATAGGTGCAGTATGCTGCGAAATCTAAAAGTTTTTAACTCACTCCTCTCTCTCCAGCGATCGCATTCTGCAGGAGATAACTTACGTCTTGTAGGAGGATTAAGGGCCTATAGGTACTACCTACCTCGAATCAACTCCGTCAGACCTTAATATCTTCCAAACTACTAAATATTTAACTTTGAAATTTATATATGGTAAAGTTCAGGACTTACTTTACCGATCGTATGTTTCGAAAACACGATTCCATAAAAAAAAATCGATAGAAAAAAATCGCAAAGTTATCTACCTCAAAATTTTTACTTTCTCAATAAATACTGTAGTTAAGATCTTGGGATAAGCATGGTAATAGAACTAAATAAAAAAATATTTTGTATGTTTCAGTTTTTTAAAACAATGTCCTGCTAAAACTTTATTTTTGGGCTTGTGTTGCTGTACCCTGTCCCACTCCTATGAACACAAAATCCTGTGTCTGTCCTTTTCACTAAAAATTGAGCTTATATAGGCCTTTAATTATAATGGATTATTAACACATAGAGTGCCCACAACACACAAACTAGGTAGAACATGTGCGTCGTGCTGGTTAAGAGTGCGCCTAATTCAAAAATCAAGCAAATTGTGTATTTTTAAACCCTTACATCTATGGTAACGAACTTAAATATTCTAATTAAAAAAATACGATAGGTAGGGGAAAAACCCATAGAAGTATTTTGAAAAGTAAACTGGTTTCTTTACAAAAAATTATACAAAAATCGCTTTAAAAAAACTGTTTTAATTGAAATGCTCTAAAGTATCAGCGACAACACCATATTATTTTTTACGAATTACATAGCCAGACAACTGTTTTATTTAAGTAATCGTGTAGTTTTTCTATTTAATGCTTAAATTTTGAATCATTAATAGAAAAGAAGCAAAAACTTGATTTTTGCACTGACATTGCTTTACTCTGTCCCGCTCCTATGAACGCGAAATCCTATGCCTATTTTTTTCACAATTTTTTGCATTAGGCCCGCTCTTAACTAATCAGCATGAGAGGCTGGCTAGCCAGCCAGTGAATGCGTCGAGCATTATTAACTCAAGTGTTCCTTTGTCCACAGATGTTACCACAATACGGTCCCCCGTACTACCCCGATCTCTGCTACGGTCGGTACTACAGGCCTCCGGGGCCGCCATATCCTATGCCCTCGCCACACACGCAATCTGATACACCGGTAAGAGCTGAAAAGGTAATTTCAAATCTATAATGAAAATATGCTACAAATACTTGCTTTAATAGGAAAGTCCAGACTGTGACGCACAGAAGATTCCACTTTCTTAGGTACCTATTTATACCAAATGAATTCTGTAGGAAAACAATTATGACTAATCTCATGCAAAATTCGGGATGTCTCTTGGGCGTCTGACTGCGATACATGCCAACAGTTATCAGTTGAGAATTCCCCAAATAATGACTCACCATTCGTTATCCCCTTCGATAAAACTCTTTGGATTTCATTCCACTCGATTATTTCAAATAGGTCGCACGTGTAGCTGTGTTTTGAGTTTAATATCCTTTGGTTTTTAGATGGGCGGAATCGGGGGTGAGCCATATCCACCGCAATATTACGGTGCGCCGCCTTGCTATCAGCATTCTCCACAGAGAATACCATCTTATGTCGGTGAGTTTAATACCCTTTTTCATTGGCTCGAATCAAAACGACCTCATAGATTTTAGCCACATAGATATGGAAGATCTGTAAAGCCTCTAGAAGTTACGGAGTTCATGGAGAGAGGTTTGTTCTTTTAAACGTACGTTATACTATTTCTAACCACACGTTCCAACTTCCACGTAGCCAAATACGGCTATGTACCTACTCGTAGTCTCTTTGCATGTAATTGATCAACTACCTACAAGAAAGCCGCAATTTCTGACACCTTTTCTCTACCTTCAACTAATAATTTATTTCAGAATATCGAGGATGCCCGTGCCCACTCAACGCGTGTCCAAAAAACGTCCTTATTGGGCCCGCTACTGGTAAAGCCCCGACTGGTGCCGGCCCGGATGTTCCCTTAGCTCTCGCTCCGCCCGGGGGCACCTTCCGTACGAAGGTGCGGGCGTGCGCGCTCGACGCTGCCGCAGACAACCATGGCAGCGGAAAGGTATTATCTCCTACCAATAACGTTCAAACAAACACGATAAAGTGAAGTCTTTGTTTAAACCAGTGTTGTCTTCCACAGGATCCACCATTAGAGGCTGTGCCTCCACCCGGAGCGGACGCCCCACACCCCTGTCCGATCCCGGCCATCGGCGGCGCGTCACCGAAGCGCGAGCTCTTCGACGTTCGCGACAGCATCCGCATCGCAAGCGAAGTGCATGGCCCGGGTGAAGCTTTAGGCCCCCCGTCCCCGGCTAGGGGATCCGCAGGAGCTTGCACCCCTCAACCACCTTCATCAGCCCCCCGGCGCGCTCGCCTCGGCAAGGCTATGGCCCGGCGATCGCTAGCAGGCGACGACACCAGCCTACTCCTCGCGGTCCAACAACCAATCCAACCTCACAGCGACGCGGAGGATGACGTCGTCGAGATAACATCCCCTCCCTGCGCTCCTATTGATCTTTCTTCGTCAGATGAACGAACGACCCCTCTTGTAGACATCAAGAAAGAAAACGAGGGTCCTACGTTCGCTTCCGCGAGAAAACCGGACGCTCAAGCGCTAAGAGAACACAACACGGCGGACGACACGATAACTAGTCCCAAAGCTGTGAAGCGAAGATATTCCAGGCCAAAGCTAGAAATTGATATGAAAGACCAACAGCTGGAAAGTTGCAAAACAAACGGCATCGGGGAACATGTCAAGTTAATAAAGAGGAGGAAAGTATCAGGAGATCCACCGGAACCTCCGCGGGTCGAAACGATAGCTAAGGAAACTAAGAAGAAGAGCGTACAGCCGAGAAGAGCTCCTAAATCACCGCCGGCTGAAAAGAAAGCTACCAAACGTAAACTCGATACGAGTTCTAGTCGTTCTCGGGCCAAGAAAATCTTTCTTTGCCCTCCAACCGATGACAATCTTAAAGTTAATAATGGAGTCCTAGTCGCGAATGTAGTTCAGAACAAAGACAAAGATGAAATCAGTACACAAATTTCCAAAACCAAAAGTGCCCTGCTATTAGACAATCTACTTCGAAAGAATAGCATTGATAGGAATGAAACAGAGAAGGAGATAAACCCTGCAGAATTGTTCCTGCTTCCTAATGAAAACAACGCTCAAAACTGCACTAAAAAGAAGTTAAACATCAACAACAATGTCGTGGAGAACGCTAACACTGGCACAGGCGTTCGACCAAATACAATTGCGGCAGTAACTCAACTGATTGAAAAGAAGTTGGCTTACAAAAATGCTTGTAAACTAGAGAATGTAGATTCTAACTTCGCGCACAAATCAGTATTAAAACCACCCACCGCGAAACCCACACTCAAAGAAGACAGTATAAATTCCAATAAGTGTGAACAGCCTGAAGTACAGAAACCCAATGGCACCATAGAAATAGAAAAACCAAATCCAGTGATAGAAAAGGAGAAAGAAGACATTACAAAAGACAAAGTGATCGAACCAACCGTAGAAACAACGCCAGAGATCACAAAACCCAAAGATGTCATTCCTAACAAAGAATCTCAAAAGATCGAAGAACGCACAGTAGCTAAGATAGACAATGTGATTGAGGTACCGCGAATTAAGCGTTGCAAGATGACAGAGATGAAAGCTAAGAACGTCGAGAAGGTGGTGAAGCTTTTGTATTCGAAGAGGCCAGCGATAAAGACGGATGAAGCGATGCTGGTGGTGGAGGAGGCTTGTGCGTCGCCGGTGCTGATGGGGCCGCGGCGGCGAGGGCGGGGGCGGCGGGGCCATCGGCTGATGCCGCCCATAGTGTTGCCAGACTTAGAGCCAAGGGCCCCGCCGCGGTGGAGCAACGGATGGAGCTGGGACGGAGAGCACCATCTGGCGAAAGTGTACCTTAATGTAAGTACAGCATTTTATAAATAATGATCTAAATAAACAAAAAAAGTTATCGGAAGTCTTGCGGTATCAAATTGAAGTAATAGTACATTGTTGTTACCCTAGGGTAGGATGGAAACATATTTAGTCCCCGAGACTGGGTTCGACTAATTGTTCGAGGGACGAAATAAATTGCTTTCACCCGAGGTAAACACTGTGCTTTTCATTACGAATACAAGAAAGTAAAAATAAAAACGCAAATTAACTTAAAGAAAAAAATTAAGAATTTTTTTAGATATTTTTATAAGATGAAGAAGAAAAATCCAAAAACCAGCTACGCTGGTTTATTTAAACTGCTTTAGTCCCTTGTGAAATCAGGCGTTAAATCCATATCTGAATCAGATAAACTCATTGTAATACAAATCTCTAGGACTTAGGTACCTACCTTACTTACCTTACCCAAAAACAAAACTCTACAACACGAGAAAACAAATGAAGATCGAATTGCCGTTTTCCCGCTTTTTTTTTTGTTTAGCATACCTAATCCATTATTTTACAATTCAGCCATTATCATGGTTCAATAAAAATGTGACAGCTGTCAGTTGAAAACAATTCTCCCTGGGTTGAAAATTATCACTTTCAACCCGCTCCTCAGGTAACTTCAGACCTACTTTCCGAGTATGAGTATACCTAATGAAAAATATTTTTATTCTTTTCAGAACGATTCTCGGCTTGACCGCATTGCGCGCTGTTGGTCGCGCATGATTCACACGAGCGGAGACAAGGTGTCGCGCGGCGACTGCGTCCTGCTGCGAGCGTCGGTGGCGCGCGCTCAGCCTTTTGTAGCCAGGATCGCTAGCATGTGGGAGAATCCTGAAGACGGTAAGAATTATACACAAGTTACAAACATGTGTTGTACGAACTTAACGTCTTTCTAAGAGCTAGGTTCTAGACCGCGCGTGATTGTACCGAGTAGAAAGATTTGGTCCTTTGCGGCTAGCAAGAAAATCTGTTTTCATCATTCTGGTCCTCATCAATCTTATTTCTCCCTTCTCTTCAGAGCATTACTTTACCTATTATCCAACCGAATGCGCCACATTTATCTGACTGCGCCAAATCATTTCAAGAGTCAAATAAGCTGTGTACCCATTGAGTTTAACATGATAAATCATGAAACCTATCGAGAAACCCTTCTAACCGATGTAAAGCTTAACGAAAATGAGACAAATTACTAAAATAACAATCATTATTCCAGGAGAGATGATGGTATCCCTAGTGTGGTACTACCGTCCGGAGCATACGGACCGCGGCCGCCAGCCGACGGACGCTCCCGACGAGGTCTTCGCGTCACGCCACCGGGACGCCAACTCCGTCGCCTGCATCGAGGACAAGTGCTATGTGCTCACTTTCAATGAGTACTGCCGGTTAGTTCAATTTATTCATCATCATCAGCCTATATTTGTCCACTGCTGGACATAGGCCTCCCCTAATGAGCGCCCTGCCTTCAGCTTGCTGCATCCAGCATCTGCCAGCAGTCTTTCGCAAATCGTCATCCCACCTGGTCGGAGGGCGTCCTACACTACGTTTGCCGAGTTGCGGTCTCCACTCTGGAACACGTTTACTCCAGCGGTGGTCGGTTCTTCTCGAGATATGGCCAGCCCACTGCCACTTCAGCTTGCTAATCCTTTGAGCTATGTCGAACCTTAGTTCTCTGTCGGATGTATTCGTTACGAATCCTATCCTTTGTTCAATTTATTATACCTACATTATCAATTAAGTATTATAAAAATATACAAATCCAATTATAAAATTACATAATTTGGCTTTTTCCCAATTTTAAGAGCCACGAGACGCCTTTTGGTTAGCAAATGGGTGTAGAAACGCTTATTCCCAGTAGTTCTGTGCTGTAGTTCTGTATTGAGCTACTGAGACAACTTTTGTCCCACTAGTTCTATGCAAAAGACTACCTACTGGCTAAAATAAGCGGCGTTAAATGTAAGGACCAAATTCACTTTCAAGAAAAGTATTATATTACTTTTGAATTTGGTAAAATAAACCATCAGGCCAAAATATTTTTCGGTGATTTTAGGATAGAGTCTGAACACTCTATCCTAAAATCGCCGAAAAATATTTTCACATTTCATTAGTAGGTACATTAATTTCTGCTACTCATCACACTCATTTAAAACTCAATTTCGTCCCGTTTTCTGTGGCCGAAGCAAACATTGCCTACCTATCAACTTATTTGTATATTTTTTTCTCTACAGTTATAGAAAACGGCTAAAAGCGACCGATGAGAACATCAAAATCCCTCCGACTGTCGTACCACCACTACCACCAATCGAGATGGCCTGTGCCTTCCCGTACAACGACTCCAAGTTACCACCCTCGGTCTCACCAGAGCTCGTGCTATTCTGCCGCAAGATCTACGACTTCAGATCTAAGAAGATGCAACCGCCCAACAAGTGAACTAGATCCTACTAAACGTTGGACTTACCTGAAGAACTCTCGAGTCATGAAGTGTCTGTTACTACAGAAAAATATGACTTCAAAGCTACTTTTGTCACTGTGGAGCTGCGTGTTGTACGGATGTTATGAATGACTTAGATTCCCCCTCCCCTATCTACGTAGTACAAAAGTTCCCGCGGTGCATTATTAGTGAAATTGGTGTGTAGTTGCCGACAAACTTTATTTTGCACTTTTTGTAATTGTGAAACTGTAGAGTTATTTTATTAAAGTGATTTGCTATAGATATTCGTTTGATTTGTAACGAATATTTTATGAAAGGATGCCTTTTATCGTGTAAGTAGATGTAAGTGGTTGAGGATGGATGCATAATTTGTAATAGAAATAGATATTTTCCTTAAGCATTGAATAGATACGACCAGTGTCCTACCTTCTGTAGTCTATGAAAGTGAGCTAAAATTTCATGTACATTTTGTGTAGCTATTTTTAAGTTAGTTTCTTTGGCTTATTGAATATGCATTTATGATCGCAACCATATTGTTAATTAATTGTTATTGTAAATTCTATAAATTATGTTTATTATGTTGATCTTTGCGTTTTGAGGTGATCGCTTATCATCACACGCCCCATTTTGCACAAAGTGTGCAAAATATTTTTAACCATTAATTTAAGTTTATTTCTTTAGGTTGCTACAGTGATTCTTAGAATCTAGATAATATGATTAAGGATTTATAATGTTAAAAATTCATACCTGATGAGGATTATGAAGTAGACCCACTGGTACGGAAAGTAGGTTCTAAAAAGTCGAAAAATACAGAAACAATACATCACATAACTTTGTGATCCATGCACTAAGAATGCAAAAATTATGTATCCAAGTTATTCTGCCACAAAACATTAACAAAGGAATTGAATTTCGAACAAATTTAATTTTCATACTGATTTTAAATTTTGTTTCGGTATTGACTCAAAATTGCTTTTCATAACGAAAACCATTCTCCTTTACAAAAATTTCATCAAAATTTAATAAAATAACATTGGGAACACTGTAACATATTTTAAATGTAAACATTAGTGCATAGAAATACCTAAACAAAAACTAAATGTTATAAAATCCACAAATAGATATATTGTAGGTGATAAAACTATCATTAGAAATCTACTTTGTAGTGTGAAAACTTTATATTTAACGTAAAAGGGCATTTATACTTTTGCAATTTGTGTAAAACTATTTTCTTAAATATTTCCTACAATATATCTTAATTTATTTGGCTTTCATTGATTCTTCTATTTATATTTATTTTTGTTGTAAATACTTGCCTACTCTATTCAATTTCTTGGATGTGTAGGGATTTAATATAAGTGTATATGTATGTATATCTTTTTGTAGGCACTATTTGATTGTTGCTCTTACCAGTGGAACAATTTTTAAAGTTATATTAACGTGTAAGAGATCACTATGTACTCGTATTAGAAATAAATTTGAAAGAGGGTACCTAAGTACTGCACAGAGCGCGCCACGGTGACCATAGCGGCCTGTAACCCAACAGGTTATTTACGAACTTGGTAGGGGATACCCAAGGATTGGCTATCTATATAGGTACCATGTATATTTTTTAAACTTTTAGATCTGAAATGATTCGGACCTTTTCACAAACAAAAGCATTTTGGGCTAGTCAAAGCCTGCAAACCGTTAATGTCGGTTTAATTTGGAACCTCCAGAAATCATCTTGACGGATCCTTAAAAATCTTCCTTAACTCCACTGGTAGGTAGATCTTTTCCAAAGCTTACATAGTTTCTCTTTATTATTTTCGTTGCTTAATGCCAAAAATGTTAGCTGAAAATTCTGTAATGGGTGTTTACTTGTAAAAATCTCTTCTTTAATTTTAAGTAATAAACATTTGTGGAATCAATGCTAACAATACATACTTTCTAACCTAGTCTATTGCTGCGCACAGGTAGATGTACTCCTATTTTGCTACCTAGGTATCTAAAAGTATATGGGTTACTCGTTTGAAAAATACATCAGAAGAAACTTGATCCACCTGCCAGGTGCCTATGGCTGATAATATTTAGGATTTTCCCCTGTACTAGACTAGATGGCGCTGCAAAATTTTAAGGTGAAGTTAAACAAACTTGTACGCTATTTGCTTCAAATATGCACTATGCATTGAAATAAAATTAGAATGGGAGAAATACCTACATCTTGAGCCTGTCTGTCAGTTTGATACTTATTTAAATGATGATCAACAACCTAGTCCATCTGATAACGCTATGTTCAAAAAAATAATATTGAGACAAGCACTGGTTCCACTAATTTTTTCACTTTAATTAATTAAAGATTATAGAATAATTGAGTATAAATTCCATAATATTAAATAAATTCCCCATGCTTATAGGTTTTTGATTGTTACCCGGAAGCAAGTAAATCCTCTTATAGTCAATAATTTTTAGTAATTACGTTATGATGATTAAAAAGAATACCTTGTTTTTAATTATTTATTTTGTTTCAATGAAAAATGATATAGGTATATTTTTATTATTGTAACCTACATTATGTTGGCTGTAATTTAAAATCGATGTAATTTAATATATGTATTTTTATTTCATGATGTGGTTTTATTTCACCCACAACCCCATGTGATTAAAGTAGTTAGGTACCTACTAATTTAGCATAAATTCATTAAGTTTCGAGTGGGATATAATAAAAATAATTTCGAATAATACATATATATCGATTAATATATTCAGGCTAAAATATCCTACATTTAACCATAACATTAGCATTTTACATCCTAGTAATAGTTTTAATATGTGGGTAGGTACCTACTTGCCAGCCTAACGCACGGAGCGACAACTAGCGAATTGATAATTTCTTGAAGGACGAGATGAACGCTTTAGATAGGTACGTGTAAGTACGTCTACCATGAGTTACTACAGTAGATACGTAGATGGTATAGTTAACTAACTAACGTAACTACAGTAGTAATAGTACGTTACTATGACACCTGTCAAATTTGTAACTCATGCTACCAAATTCGAAGCAAATGAAGAACTACAGAGACTAGTAGAGTTTACAACACTGTGACGTAGGATAGTTATCTACGTGACTCATACTGCGAATTTTAGTACCCAACTATCCGCTAGAGGCGCTGTACAAGTTTTCATACAATTTTTTAACTACAGTCGCTAGAGAGTATAGATTGATAAAACTCATGTTAGACGTACTTGGTACCTACGTCACTTGATCAGTCCCCTCTGCTCAATTTAGTGAAACGGAAGAAAATACCTAATTACTGCTCTTAGGCTGTGCTCTTCTATGCCCGTGATCGCATTAGTAGGTGTGTCGACCAGTCGTCGGTGTTTGTGATTCTTCTTTTGCTGACAATGGCAGCGGAAAGAGGTTCCATAAATTCATTACGGATGTAAGCAGGTTATCTACGAACTTTATTTGTGTTGGAAGAACACCAATGTTTCATCCCCTTATATTATACTAGCACTTTCATGACTGAAAACACAGAGTGCGATCTGCAACTCCGTGTTACGACGACGGCAAGCCTCTGCGGGTCGCACCGCTGCCGACGCTAGCAGTGATCGTGTTAACTTCTAGAAAGCTTACTGTTGTGACCTAAAAACGGAGTTCGTAGTTCTGGCAGTTTAAATGAGTTATTTTGGTTTTTCGATATAAAACAGTCGTGTTAATTAGGTACACCATTTATGATTATATATAACTCAAGAACGACGGGACCGATTTGCATGGTTTTTGGTTTGTTGGATTTCTCTTAGTCCGGAATACGATAAGAAAGTATTAAAAACATTGGAAAATTGACTAAAAAATAATTACCCGTGCCGTAAAATAATAAGCCGGGGCGGACCGCTAATTACTGATAATACTACTCTTCACGCTTATTTAAATTTGACGCTGACTGTACAACGCCTATACCGTGCGGAGTGTGCGGACATAGGACTGCGCAATTATCATACAAATTGGAACGATCACGTTCGATCACTATCTTGATAGACACCAAACTCAGGACTTTGTACGCAGTGCTAGGCTGGCATAACGTACCTATACACTAGCCAAACTTGACGTAAAGTGTTTGTAAACAAACCACAACACAAAATAACTCAATTTCACTTGCTACGCGTCGTTTTTCAGATATCCTCAACAGCCTATAATGTCCACTGCCGAACGCAGGCCTCCCCTGATTTTGTCATCTTCTGGGGATAATGCCCATAATCCCATAATTTTATTTTCACAATATACCTAATAAAACAATAGTTTATTAAAGGTAGTATCTCAAATCCACAAGTGATGTAAATTGCGTACTTCGAACGTACGTATAAGAGCGAATTATTAAGAATAAGTTCTTATTATTAAGGGCGGTTTGTTTACGGAAATTTTACATCGAATTTGGCTGGAACATGTATGCAGAGTATGCACTTTTTATTCATCTGACAATAAATCATTTCTATAAAATATCAAAAGAATTACCAAATTCAATCACTCCTACATTATTATCGACATTATTATTGCTCTTGTTCGTATTGTGTTGATGATAATGGAGTGGACCACTTAGGGTCGTGTTCTTCGAAAGATAATTGGATAATTAGCAGCTTTGGCGGCTAACTTTGCGGTTAAATGTATGTATGAAAACTGTCACAAGCGTTAATTAAATGTTATGTTGAAAATTATCTGATTACAATTTTGAAGAACACATGCCTACATGATACTGTAATTTTTAAATGTTATGGTGCGTCCAGATTAAGTAAGTAACAAA
This sequence comes from Eupithecia vulgata, assembly GCA_946478455.1. Taxonomy (NCBI): domain Eukaryota; kingdom Metazoa; phylum Arthropoda; class Insecta; order Lepidoptera; family Geometridae; genus Eupithecia; species Eupithecia vulgata. Next base: position 3,816,782 of record OX297874.1, read on the forward strand.
ACGTGCTATAAATAAAACATGTTATCTAAAAAGTTTTATAATGTGAATGTGTTTTTATTTAATTTTAAATACTGTGGATGTGGAAGTTATTTAACATAAGTTATAATAAATAATGATGGATAATTCACACAGCATTATCTAGCCCGAAGCTAAGCAGAGCATGTGTTATGGGTACTAGATAACTGATATACACACATAATACAATACGATACACACATATAGTTTTTTTAAATTATATATACAAAACGACCAGAACACCCTGAACGATCGTACAAACATTTGTTCCGAGGCGGGAATTGAACCCACAACCTTCTACGTTGCAGGCGGACCTTTGCATACCGCGCCACAGAGGTCGACCTCTAGACAAGACAACGCTAAGTCAAAATATCACGAAGTATGTTACAAAATCTGGACGCACCCTTAAGACTATACATTCTTTTAAACTTTTCATATAACTTTTGTATTTTAAATATTTAACCAATAATAAATAACTGAAAATAATTATTCTGTTTTACACATTACACACCTACGCAAAGATAAATGTACATTCATTGAGTTAATACATTATTATTTAAGTAGGTAGGTCTAGGTACCTAGGTGCAGTACAAGCCTGTAATCCATGCTATATTTTTTGAATCATTTTGTTGTGAAACAGCTTATGAGCTTAAATTAGCTACTCAGCTAACAGCCAGTTTCTTAGACGCTGATCAATCTTTGCTCTAAATTAATCAAATAAGTACTTCACAAGGGATTTGAGTGGTCTAGTGATCTGATCATATTACGAGTAGTATAAGTAGTATAAGTAATTGACTATTTACGTATACCAAGTACCAGAGTTATGCTTAGCTTGTGGCTAGATGATGCTGTGTGCATTGTCGACCATTATATATTTATTTATATAGCTGTGTTCGAGAAACCAGCTGTTAGTAGACCGTAAGAATACAGAAAAAAATCTAATGCAAAATAAATTCGCCATGAAATGGAAATAATTTTAAAGGAATGTGGTCAGTTCCAGAGATTCAGGGTAATGAATATTTCTTCTAATTTAACACCAGAGCACAATATCTTAATATTACACCATATTTTAATATTTAACTAGCTAGCTATGCCTGAAACATCTATATAAGATAACTACCTTTCTTAGTTCAATAAATGTTTTTATTTTCATGAAATTGTTCAATTTGTGACTTTAAGACATCATCGTGAAATCCAGTATAAATGACTTTTATCATTGTGAAAGAATAACTGAATAAGAGTATCAGAATAAAGTGAAGGAAATTAATCCAATCATTAATTTAAATAAATCAACCTCAAAAATAAGTAATTAGTTATGTTTAAGTTAGATAACAAGTCCAAGTCACCTTACTTAATTAATTTAATTAGCTAAGGCAATCTCAAATAATTAATAACACATAAGATGCATGCAACTCACTTTAAGTAATTTATATTACACATAGGCCATTTGCAAGCTCTTATGGTCTGACATTTAACACTTTCACAATACATAATGTAGTATAAATATTAGGTAATACAATATAATACCTACAATAAACATTATCAACAGTAACAGCAACAACAGGAATTTTGTATATTTAGATTACATAGACACTGCAAAAAGGTTTGTGATGAAAACGTATTGAATTTAATTTGTCCAACATATAAACCTTAAGACAATGCCCCTAGCTAAACTGGGTTTATTTTGTACAGTTTAGGCAGAGATGCGATAAGTGAGTTTGGTAGCCACAAAATGCTGTGTCGTATCTCTGCCTAAACTATACAAAATAAAACTATTTTAGAGGCATTAAAAAAGCTTATAATAGGTATTACAAACTACCCATTGAAAATTTAGAAAATACCTTTGTTCAACGTAATAATAAGATAAAATAGGTGGCGGCGCTAGTTTGGCTCGGGGTATTGTCTTAAGTCAAACCAAAATTTTGATGAGTTACAATATTATTTCAAGTAAAACATTGCTTTATATTTCATAGCATCATGATTTTAGCCTGTTTTCACAGTTGTTTTGTATTGTTTCACATTTGGGTATAGATCTCCTACACTCTATATTCTTATTTCTGTTTTTCTGTAGTCAGTGTCTGATTACTTTTATTTATTATCCTACAAACTGAATATTATACACCATCACTTGACACACGTAAAGCATTTCCTTTAAAATAGTTAGTGTGATGATGAATGACACCCAAAACATAATACGGCTGAGTAAATCACTTCAGAAGTTACAACAGCTGTTAGTTTTACGAGCAGTCTTGTAAAATGCTTTACTGTGCATAGACAAACTGTCAGATTTTGCTACTAAGTCATCTAATTTCTCGCCTCTCTCTAGAACAGCTTTTATTGTATCGTGAAGGATGATCTTTGTCTCGTCTAAATCACTTTGAATCTTTGTCATAGCGTCAGCTTCTTTTGGATTCTGGTACTTAGCCAGGTGTTGAGGTAATGCTTGGTAGTCTACTGTGCTTTCATTAGCCATAGGCCACGTCCCTGCCGGCACAGCCACAGAGAATTCGTCTAATGTTTTCGTGATGAGTGTGTGGGCTACCCTATTTGGGTATTCATGATCAGTTATTAGCACTCCTGCTAAGTTGTCAGATCTTACATATACTTGAAGCATATACTCTCCTTCTTTGACGGATTGTCTTGAGGCAGGGGTTGTTCTCTCCACCATAGTTTTACTGACAAACATCATAAACTCTTGAACTGATGAGCGTTGAAAAAAACTGAAGCTTTGCAGATCATAAGCTGATTTAAGAATTGTAGCACTGTTTATCCCTTTGTACAGAACGAGAACTGCATACACCTTCACCATTTTGACTGTTATCTGAGATGTTACTGAAAACAAAACATACACTAGGTTAGCAAAAGTTTCTAGTTTGTGTATCTAAACCTACAATCAATTGACACCGATTCTGTGTAGGCTGGGCAGGCAATAAATATATCAGCAGTTGAACAACAAGTACCTCCACATTATTGGATGACTAATAGGTTCTAAGGGCCTACGTAATAGGTAAGTTCCTATGTAAAGGATGAGTACCCACTTAGGATCTATGCGACATTGTTCACAACGAAAAACCAGGCCCAAAATAGTAGAAGGTCGCATAATACAAATTGCACATTCTAAGAGAGTAAATTACTAAAATTTATATCATTTTCAGACGCACTATTTGTTACAAAACATAATACATGATAAACTCACCAGATTTTACTTGGATCTTTTGATTTTACATGAACTATCACTTGCAATTACTAATATAGCTAGTTTTGTATAGGTTAAAAAAGTGATTTAAACGTAAATTTATACACTTTACAATCGATTTCATTTATTTTTACGGATTTTGATTACAAAAACTGGGACAAAATCTTGTACCTTTTTCTTGTGTAATTTTCGTTTCAAAAGTAAAAAATAACTAAACGTCATCACCAAGTGTCGTTGTCAGTTGTCATCGTAGATGGTTTTTTTTTTTTTTGGGCTCGCTAGTTTTAGCATTTGCCATTTTCTGTTTTTTTTTTTTATTTTAGTAATTGGAAAAAAAATTGGGAAACATTTACAATATTTAAATGAAACCTACTTTAAAAACGATACGAAACAGAATAAGGATCAGGAGAGTTAGGATAGGAAAATGATAAGGGGAACTATTATCTATTACTAACTAACTAACTATTACTAATATCTATTATCGTTACAAGGATCTAAGGAGGAAAGGAGGGAGGAGATGGATTATTACCTCAGAGATTATTACCCAGCTCTATAGCCTTCTTCCTCTAAGGTTGTCATAAAGTAGTACCGACTTCTTCCTTAGATTCCCATTCCATGCATCCAATATCTTTGTCTAAGTTCTTTATCCAATATTTGATCACTTGGATTAGTATCTTATAATATGAAGACAGGGCGCTATGGCGCTCATTAGGGGAGGCCTATATCCAGCTGTGGACTAATATACGCTAATGGTGATGATGATGATGATCTACAAAAACGTATTCGTGATGATAGGCAGAACCTGCAGTTCACGCAGTGTCAGTGCATTACCAGCAATCCTGTATTAAAGCTATCCTGGTACCAAATTTTATTGAAATCCATATAGTATTTCCCGGACTGGACCCGCCGCCGGCGCCGCGCCGCCGCCCGCCGGATCGACTTCTGCTTAGAACATTATAAATGCTCTAAGGACTTCTGCGTCTTGAGCCATGAAAGTGTCAGGCGTGTAGTTCTTTTTGAGTAGCTCCATGTGCGGAGGGCACGTGGAGCTACTCAAAAAGAACTAGTTACAAACTCAAATTACTAAGGAGTTACTTGAGCGTCACCGCCCATACATTCTCGCACAGGTTCGCACGAGACGCTACTAGTCAAAAACCGGTTAGTAACGCGTTAGAAACTGATAACGCGTGCCGCGTCGTGGCGGTCGCCGCGCTACTAGTAACAGACTTCTGTTTTTTTTGTTGTGAAAAATGTGAGCAGAAGTGACTGAAGCCTTGCAACTTGAGTAGCGTCGTGTGCGAGGTACAGTTTCTAACTTCTAACTAGTTTGTACCTACAATTACTGATTAGTTCCGTCATTTTTGAGTAGCTCCATGTGCGGACGGCCTTAGTATATCACATTGACTGCCCAACCTCGGCCCCTTAGATCGACTTTTCGTCTTGGGCCATGAAAGTGTTAATATTAGTGTAAGTGATGCTTACTCATTCTATTTTCAGTATTATAATTAATTTGCGTTCGGTTCGGAGCTTTTTCTTTTTGACTGTCGGCAACACAGAATAATATATCCTATTCCAAGCCTATTCCCAAAGATAAAGATAATAGTATCAACGTAGGTTCCTAGGATCTTTGCCTATTCCTAACGCCGCCCCGGCAACACGGCGGCAACGGCAACACTGGATCAATGCGTGATCAACATCAATGCCAAAGAGAATTAATTGATTTGATTGATCAATCAATGTCAATAAACTAAGAAGATCAATAATAAAATAAAGGCATGAAAAGTTATATTTTTTACAAAAGTTTTGCTAGGTACATAATAAAATTGATTCTACCTGAAGTAATGTGTGCCCCCTTTTCAAGTTCAGTTTAATACACATTCATTAATCACCCGTTTATTGCACACAGAAAATGCACACTGCTAGCTAGCAAAACAACCGTGCGAAGATTGATGTGAAGTTCATTTGTGCGACAAATAATTGAAACAATATCAAATCTCTTATTATGGCTGAGACTACAGAAAAGCTGGAAGGTTCCATCGATGCACGCCGACGGATACTTAACATAGCAGTATCCACTGTTCTGCTGGAGACAGGATTCAATTGCTGTGATAAAATGTCTCTAGAGACATTGACAGAAATACTACAAGCTTGTAAGTTTAATTACCAACCAATTTACTGACCATCATCGTCATCAGGCTATGCTAGTCCAGAGCTGGCGTTTAGCATAGGCCTCCCTTATGGCGCTCTGCCATAACACAGTGCATTACTGACCATAACAAGTTTACCCTTAGAATATGAAAATTACAGCTAATTATTGAAAACAAAATATATCTACATACACTATTCAACTAGCCAAATTCGATGTTGAATGTTTGATTGAAGGATTTCAAACCGAGGAGTAACTAGCTACTGCCTGCGCTCTTAATGTATCCCTTTTTTTTCGGGTTAATAGTCTATGACACTCACAAATAATGTGGCATTCTATTGGTAAAAAAAAGTTGAAATCCATTCAGGAGATCCAGAGTTTTCCCCCTACAACCTCACAAACTTTACCTCTTATAATAATTATAGTATAGATAAATATTGCGCTAATTGATAGATTTTACTATTTTGGTATTTGTTTTATTAGTCAACTCTATTTTATTATTGTTCTTTTTACTACTGTACTGTATAATTGATGTATTTAATATGTGTGTGTCTGAAGTTGCAAATAAAGTCATTATCTTTCTATTCATTATATATATTAAAGCTGCCAAGATATATATATCTTGGTAGCTTGAATGCAAAGGTACAGACTTGTTTTATATTGTTACAGTCCTATCTGAAGTTGGCAATTCTGCAAGAGGATACTGTGAGATATCTGGTAGAGTTGAACCTGTCTTGGGAGATGTTGTTATGGCTATACTAAACATGGGTAAGGTTTTATAAGTTTTCATATTTGGGTACATCAACATTACTCCTGGAACAATAGCTTGTAACCCTTCTTTATTATTTTTAGGTGTGAGCCTAAAAGGCATAGAACAGTATGCAGTACGGCCAAACAGACATGTGATCCAGCCACCTCAGCAGGCTACAGCACCCAGGACTCCAGCTATGCTGTCTGCCGGATCCAAAGCCAAGCCAGCCCCTCATATTCCATTCCATTTGCCGGCTCTACCAGACCCTCACGCTTATATCAGGACACCGGTAACTATTTTGAAGCCATCTCTTCTGATAGGCATTCTCTAAATGCTGGGGACGACCTTGTTATGACTATATTAACACGGCCCAAATTTTAAAGAATATGTTTTTACAATGTCATGGTAAAAGGAGGCAGCCACTACACAGACTGCTGTCTGTGGCTCCCGTCTTAAAAAGATGGTGGTTCAGCTCACGGTGGAATTTTTCATTTAAGGTAATAAATCAGTACAGCCCATAATAAATTTGATTTGGTTTTTTTATTTCTTTTCAGACGCACAAACAACCTGTGACAGAATATGAAGCTATAAGAGAGAAGGCTGCTACCCAGAAAAGGGATATTGAAAGGGCACTCACTAAGTTTTTAGCCAAAACAAGTGAGACTCATAACCTGTTCAATACTGAAGATAATCAAGTATTTCCATGTAAGTTTATTACACTACCCATAAGTGGCAAGGGTGAAAATACATAAAAGTTAAGCCGGAACTAAAAAACCGGTTGCACACTCAACTGCTCAAAACAAATAAGGGCCTACCTTAACTAGCCTATAAGCCTTATCTATCTTTTAAAAACTAGCTTGCGCCTACTGATTTTGTCAAGCATTTTCACAAAATAGTCCTTTATGTATGTTTCTTTTCAGTGATAGCATGCAAGCCAACATTCCCAGCTTACTTGTCATGTTTGCTGCCTACAGACCAAGTATTTGACTTTGATGAGCTGGAGTACCACTTCCAAGTGGCAAATAGAACTGAAGATATGCCAACTGATAAGAAAGGAGGTAACACAAGACTTATAATTTTTTGCTGAGATAAAAATCTCTTGAGGGCTTTGGCTCTCTTTCTGTTATGCAAATGTCTTGACGTCAAGACATTGACTTTAGAAAAAATATCACAAAAGAATATTTTTAGGATACTACTACTGAAAAAAAAAATATACAAATTGTTCTCAATGTGATATCATGTTCCTTAAAAACCATAAATGTTTTCCAGCCAAGCCATTTTACATATCAACCCAGGATTTTAAATATTATATTTGTTTCTTTTTACAGATCAATCTGATAATGAAGGTGAAAATGGTGGGGATAATGATAATGCTAATAACTCTCAACCGGAGAACCAAGGCCCTGATATGCCCTCAAGTCCAGAGAGAAAGGCTGGTGGATAATCTAGATTTGTTTATTAAAGTAAATTATTGATAAGATTAGCAAAAAGTTTTATAAATGTTAGTAATAAAGTATTTAAGTATGATCATTGTTTAAATAAATGTCTCTGCTGTCTAGTCAATAAATTGTCAGGACCTATCTAGACTCATCTGTTCCCTGTCTAGCAGCAGGGCTATACACGATGGCTCGGAATCGAAAACAGATACGCGCGAAATTTAAATATTTTAGCGGTTGTTAATATTTTCTGCGTTCTGCAAAGAATTAAACTACCAGAAAAGAAGTTTTCTATAAAAAGTTAAACACTTTCTATAAACCTATGTTTTGACAAATTTTGATTTATAGCTAAGTACTTTTGAAGCAATTATTATAGACTATTACTAAAAATCAACATAAATTACCTATTGCTCCATTATTAATGCTGTGTGAATTGTCCAGCATTATTTATTATTTATTTATTTCATACTTTACATAGAAATATGTCTACGATTTATGGAAAACTTCTTTATTGGTAGTTTAATTCCTCACAGAACGCAGAAAATATTTATAACCGCTAAAATATTTGAATTTCGCGCGTTTCTGTTTTCGTTTCCGAGCCATCGTGAATAGCCCTCAAAGAGTATAATAATATATAGATAGCCCTAAATGAATTGTATGTACAAGTCTACATGTGAGTATTGTTAAACGATTTTTTGTGCATAAAATGAACCCTCCTGATTAGAAGGTAAATAACTAAATGTCCAACAGAATGAGACTTCTAATGAGCAGTCATTTATTTAACAAAACAGATGGTCTGTACCTGTACAACAGAATATCACTAGTACCCATAACACAAGCTCTGCTTACCTTGGGGCTAGATAATGCTGTGTGAATTGTCCAGCATTATTTATTATTATTACAGTGTCACATAATGGAAAATAATTGTAGAATGAGTTATTAAATTTAGAATAGTGAATAATATTTTCACCAAAGCCAGTTCGTTATCTAGCAGGGTGCACCACGTGCAGGTAAGGTTGGCTTGGGAGAGATGTTGGAGTCGCCTTGCTAAATAGATGTTCAGATAAACGGACCATCTGATAGTTGGAGGTTTTACTCAATTGACATTTTCTAATTAGACTTACTGCTCATTAAATGTTTCGCACTGTTGGTGTTAGCTACTTAGAGCTTGTGATCAGAAGGAATTATGTATGAAACTACAAAGCATTAAAATACTCAACTTTATTACATAAAAAATTACTTAAGAATAGCAGAGTTGATAACAGGCATGGCTTTAATACCATCTCTGTTTACAACGGTAACTTGGAAGTTGGGTAGGCTGACAAACAATCTCTTGTGTACCTCTGTTATGCACTTCTTCAGGATTTCATAAGCTTCATCTTCAGTTGCCTCTGAAAAGTAAGCGGTAGTTTGGATAAAGTTAACTAAAATTGCATGTTTTATTTACTCTGGCCTGTAATTTAACTTATTTTTTTCAATCAACCCAATTTGATATAGATTTGGTTCGATTGAGATTAGAGATAGAAAAATGGCAGATCAAGTATTTTCAGTGACTTTCTTTGATTTACTTGTGGAGAAGATTACAAGTTTTCAAACAAACCTGGTTTGTGGTAACGGTCCATGATACTCAAGCTGAGATAACCACCAAATCCGTGTGCTGCAAATGGAACCTTCATGCTAGAGGCGAGGTAATCCATAAAGTGCAACTCAGGGCCTGTTTCCTTATCATACCCAGCCATAAGCAGGTTCACGAAGTATGGCGACTGAAAAAGAATCACACAAAAACAAACAATCATTGTTGATGTTGTGTAACACATTCAAGAGAGTGATTTCGATTAGCATAACTTACACTGCTCCTCAAGTAGTCAGCAAGGTTTCTGCGAGTGAAATTGGCAGCAGCAGCAGGCCCAAGTTCGTATCCATTCCGCATTTTGTAAAGCTGCAGGTTTTTCGCTATGTATTCAGCAAACTGGTTGGTGTCACCCGAATCACCGTTTACTCCCATAACCAATTTGTCAGATAACTTGTAGATCTTTTCTTCGTCTGAAAAACGATGAAAATTTATAGTTTTCTGGTATAGGAACCAAACTGTGAGGCAATAGACCAAAACCGCTAACTCACCATCTTTCATAAGCATTATACTGTGAGCATTGCTCTGATCGGCAGCTATCATGACAAAATCATTGCATTGTAGTCCTAGGAGGCACTGCAGGTTCAAGTTCGACATTTTTATGTATGAATATCAATAGAAATCACAAAATACCGCAAGAATAACCTGAGAAGCAAAGAAGAACTCAAAACTTGATCGACTGTCAAACAAAATGTTGTCAAATCATCGAGCTTCGAGCTTTTCCCACAGATTAAAAAAGATTGTGTTCCAAGTTTCCATTTTACAAATAAACGCAGCATGAAGGAAGCTCCACGAGGTTCTCGTGGAGCGGAAGAGCCGAAGGCTGAGGCCGAAGGAAACAACGCGAAGCAGAGCAAAACAAAACACAGGCAATGGCAAATAAGCAATCTTACAAAGTACAAGTAAGGAAGCTGCTCCAATTCTATCCACACTCCACGAATGTCTATGTCTGGTTATTGTTTCGTCAGTACCTAATTCCAACTTTATCTGAATCTAGAAATTTTAGCCATACTATCTTTGAAACTGTATTTAATATGTTCATTACACAACTTTTTTTTTAAGATAGCATAAACTGAATTAGTATTGTTTGTCAAAGACGCATACGGTTATAAAAGCTGACGAACGACATATCTGCTGTGTCGGGATAGCCGTGCGAAGCGGGCGAAAGTAATCTAGTCAGCAGACAACACGTTTACATACAATGTTTACAATAATTTCGTTCGGGCACACCAAAGGTAGTGAAAAAAATAAAAAAAGTAAATAATAATTTTGCAAAAAGCTATTTTATCTGATAAGTACCTATTCAATAAAAACTAGAGGAATTTGTATTGTTTATTGCACTATTAATCTTTGACATGAGTTGAGAAACAAGGACCACCGCGTAATTGTTTCAAACATCAAATAAAACAAGCAGAGACTAAAGACAGTGTGCGACAGAGAGATAATGAATGATGTTCTTCTTTCACTCTTCGACAATGCGAACGAGTGCCTAGGACCACTCGTTGCATATCGATCGAGCAACTTATCGAAGAAAAGCCCTCGATAAATATCGAATTGCAGATGTTGAGTTGAGAATACTCTTGTTTGATTTGAAGCAATCACTCGATATTTTGACAGTTGTTGCCATATTTATCGAGTAGGTATATTGCGAGAATTGCCTTCCAGGCTCCTTCCCACCAACCCGCGTCCGTGACTCAAAGTCATAACAAAACAAAACCTCCATCTACGGACAAAACTTCATCTACGGAAAGGTCATGACATCATGTCCAACTTGTCCAGTGACTGAAAGACGAAACAGCTGTTTTCTGTTGTAACTGTCAGTGTCAATCATATCAAAGTCACAGATTAGATTAGAGATCACTCAGCATCTGCCGATACTTGTAACCCTCGCTCTAGCTAGATGCTAACTTCATTGCATTAAAATCACTCAAAGACCGAACCGACTGGGTAGAGTATGCGAAGCAACTAGAAAACCTCACTATTGGCACACTTAATACGGTAGAGGAAGTTGAAGCTGCTGCTGTACTCCTAACGGAAAAAATGAAGCAAGCAAAAACGGTCGCCTCCAAACCTGCCCTAGTGAAACCACCTCGACGTGACGAGCTCCCACACGCCATAAAAGCCCTGTTGAGAAACAAGAGAAGCATTTGCCGCTTGTGGTCCAGATGCCCTAGACTGAAGACTCAACTCAACAAATTGACTGCTAAAGTTGCAGAAGCTGTAGCCTGGCGCGGTCATACATGGGAGGTGAGGATTGATGAAGCAGCGGAAAAAGAGACCAATCTGCACGCTCTCAATCGCCAGCTGACCAATACCCCAACCCCCACATACCCACTCCTAAATGACCAAGGGGAGCGAAAATTTGCACCAGCCGACCGAGCAGAAATACTGGCAAGCCATCTTGAAGTACAATTTTCTCCGCACCCAATTCCGTCAGATGCCTCGGACGAACTCGTCAACCACTATGACTCAGTCAAAACCACAGTACACGACTTCCTGACGCAACCATTCCCGGCACTCCGCGGAGGAGACTTCATCTCTCCAGCCGAAGTAAGAAGAACAATACTCCGCCTGCCAAAGCGAAAAGCTCCGGGAGACGACGGCCTTCCTAACACCGCACTGCGTCACCTACCACGAAGATGCGTAGCGACTCTCACCATGCTCTTCAACGCCATCCTGCGAACTGGTCAATTCCCCAACGTATGGAAGGTGGGAAGAGTCATCGTTCTCCCGAAACCCGGAAAAGACCGCCGATACCCTTCCAGCTACCGTCCAATTACGCTCCTTGCAACAACAGCTAAGCTCTTCGAACGTCTCCTACTTCGCCGATTAGTACCACATGTTGAACCCAGATCAGAGCAGTTTGGTTTCCGTAGCGAGCACTCCACAACTCTCCAACTTACATGGATTCTGCATCATACCGCCCACAATCTGAACAACAACCTCTCTACCGTTGGGATCTTTCTAGATGTAGAGAAGGCGTTCGACAGAGTATGGCACCCTGGCCTGATCCTAAAGTTGATAGCTTCCCCAACACCAGCAGCCATTATACTCGTGGTTGCGTCCTTCCTCCGTGGACGAAGTTTCTACGTCGCAGTCGAAGAAGCAGAGTCACAGCGTCGTCCAATCATAGCTGGAGTGCCCCAAGGGAGCTGCTTGTCTCCAGTACTGTATGCGCTCTACACGAATGACATACCTACCCTAGAAGACCACCTATTACCCGGAGAAGACACTAGCGCTCTACGCTGACGACAGTGCTTACTTCGCCTCCTCGCCAAATCCAGTCGTAGCAGCCAGTCAGATGCAGCGAGTGCTGAATCTTCTTCCTACGTGGCTGGATAGATGGCGCATTGCAGTAAACGCCGGGAAAACAGCAGCGTTTCTTGTCACGCGACGGCGCACAGTTTTACCACCACTGGAGTTACGAGGCCAAGCCATAGAGTGGCAATCCTCAGTCCGATATCTTGGTATCGACATAGACAGATCGCTGACGATGAACGCTCAGGTGGAGCGCGCGTTAAGACAAACACGCGCCGCGCGAGCCATGCTGCGACCGGTCTTAACCTCCAAACTGCCATTGAGAACAAAGATAGGGATCTACAAGACCTACATACGCTCGCGGCTCACCTACGCAGCACCGGCATGGTACTCCCTGTGCTCTGCGACGAACCAGAAGAGAATCCAAGCCCAGCAAAACATCGCCCTCAGAGTTTGTACAGGCGCCCCGGACGCTACGTGCGAAACAGTGTCATCGCACGAGACCTGCAGATAACCTCGGTAAAGGAGTTTGTAGTAAAACTGGCGCGCAGAATGTACGACCGCGCGGACAACTCCCGCCACGTACACCTTAACGAACTCGCCCCCTTACACTCAAGACCACCGGATGTAAGAACTCCCTGGCGTCCCCTCCCTCGGGACCTCTTGGAGCCTTCCGACAATAACCCTTGAGACGACCAGCGTAGCCATCAGGCCAACGAACAGCTTCGAGAAGCCTACAAGGCTCTCGAAACAACATCACATGACTTGAGAAATGTTTTTCCCAACGCTGAAACTAGAAAAAAGAACTTTAGTTCGTTTCTTAACCGCATTTGACGTAGTAAAGTCGAATGTCGAAGACCACTGAATGAAAAAGAGATCCGTCGCAAAACAAACAAAACAACATTTTATTTATCATCGCACCTCTAGAACAACACGGAATTATGTCGAAAAATCTCAAAATCGATTTTATTGCATATTTGAATCCGCAAAGTTTTAACGCGCATACCACTAAGACGGGCTTATTTATATTTGCACAAACGCGCAAGAGATGGTGCTGTACGTCGCTCTTAGTGAATGAATGAGTGACAGGTGATACCACGAACACGAAATTATGTCTAGTTGCAACATAGCCGCCGTCGTAAAAAACCGTATAGCGTTTACACAAAAGCAAATTATTTAGGAATAATCTGGTGTTGTTTAAGTTATTGTGACAATTTATGTGAGTTATTTAGAGATAATCCCGTGTTGGAGAATTTTCCTGGTTGGCGTTTTACTAGTATTCCAAAATACGGCGGTATTATTGACGAAGGTATGTTCTTCTTTTTTTATTATTCCAAAATAGTTCGGTATTGTTTGAAATAGGTGGAAATTTCTTTAATAATGCTCTATTTATGGCACACTAAAATTTTGTCACAGTTTATTGTAAAATCATTTTAAATGAATTTTGCATACATTGAATTCTTACTATAGTTGTATGTTATAAGAAAAGTGTTTTTAAGCAGTATTTTTCTCGTCTGATTAGGCCAAAATAAAAAAAGTTTCAGATAATGCTCTATTTTTGAATCAATTTTGTTTTTTCTCATTTTATGGCAGATGATGAAGGGTCCGGGCCTGCTGATGCTCGAAAAAGCGATTGGAACAACCGTGGAGGATCAGTCGACTGTCCAAGAAAATGACTCTGAACTTTCCACTATGGCGGCATCAGTCATTGCATTACCAGCGGTTGAAGCATTGGTCGTTGCAGCATCAGAAAGTGGTTTGTTAGAAAATAGGGAGGTAACAGAAATACCGTTTCGTACTTTACCTGGTCCGAGTGATGAAAGTGATTTTATAGACGATTCAGATACAGATCCCACTTTTTCTCTCCCTGCTAAACAAAAAACTGCTGCACTGCAAACTACTTCCTGCTCGAGCTCCTCGTCAGAGTTCATCATCATCAAGCTCCAGTAGCAGCAGCAGCTCACCAAGCAACACCGCTCCAACACAACCATTTGCCACACAGACACAATCTTCTGCTGCCAATGCCACTAAGACAACCAGCGATCTGCAGCTTAAAGAAAAAAGAAACGAAATCCTAGTGGCTGGAAATCCTATATTGCTAAGCGATTGCGGAATACAGGTTAAGCGTAGGTATTTCTATCAAACTCCTCGCGTTGAAATGAAAGAGCCCTTGTCTTTCTTCTTCAAAACATCGTTCGAAGACATCAACTTTAAGAAAATGTGCGTTCGAAATCGTACAAGGCGCTACAAAGATCAAGGTTTTTCTACCTCATTGCCTAAAAAAACAAACTCTGGCTATAAACAAAAAGAGAGACATAATGGAGTTAATAATTGAAAAAAATATAATTCTTATTGTTCAATTATTTATGTCATTTTAAATGACTTGTTACTGAAAAAAGACCGGATACCTTAGAAGTTACTGAAACACAATTTTTAAGAAAAGATAAAAGTACAGAACTGATTAAAATTTATAACTAAGTTTTATGTTTGATCTTAGATAAAAGATTTAAAGACGTTCTATCTCGATTTTCGTATTGATTTGTTAGAAAAGTACTTGTTGAGTCTGTGAAATTTAAGTCAGTCATATTATAATGTTTAAATTTAGGTACATTTACACAGCGCCATAAATAGAAATAAAAGACTGGTTATCGTAAGTTACTAAGATAGTAAAGCATTTTTTTACCTAATGTTATAACATTGTACACAGTGAGTAGTATGTAGCAACTACTTATCGTATGGTGAAACTTAGTATTTTCTTCCCTTAGTAATTTTTTATAACTTTGTTTTACTTTTCTAGATTGTATTTTATTTATTTCGTGTCTGCCTATGTTGTTTCATATTGTAATAATCACTATGTTCAAAACCACACTATGGTTTTTGGATGTTGATGTTGATTTTGTTAAACAAATTTTAATAAAAATGCTGATTTTCAGAATTTTTTGTCTTTTGTTTCATTAACAACAGGAAAATTCCCTAAAACAAACCAAATATGTCCTTGTTGTATATTTACACCTAACCAATGTATGGTAAAATAAAAGAGCATTATTTCAGAATCATTCAACAAAAATGACGTACCTCGAAATAGTAAATTTTTATTTCATGAGATAATTAGACAAAAGAGAATTAAAACGAAAAATTCATATTATCACTTACTCGACGTTTATTGAGGGGAATTAACGATATAATATTGATTCACGTTGGATACATTACCTGAAACATCTATGACTTTGGCAATAACTTCGATACAAAAGCCGATAACGGTTTTTCGTCGATTGTGAACAAAGTGCTTTTTCGACTTAGCGCTGTCTTGTTCTAGGGGTGCGAATTTATTCGTTATTTATTGATGTAAATAAGATAAAATTGTAAATATGTAACTGCTTTATTTATTTACGAGTAAAGCCTCATTATTACTTATTTTATTATAGGTTTATTTTTTTAATTAATTTTTTCCTCTTATTTTAAGAATAGATAATTTTATATAGTGATAAAATCTCAATGGTGTATTTCTTCATGTTTATCGGTCATATTATTATATTAAAACCCGCCTCCATTCCATGACTATGAAATTTCCTTGAACTAGACACTGGCAGAAAAGTGACAAACCAGACACATATTGTCAAAAATAAAGAAATCAAGTCAAGTCGAAGTCAGTCAAGTCATTTATTCGTTAAAATATCGTTTGATAGGTAATGTAGTTTAAATAAATAAAAACACGATTAAACAAAAGATTATGTTTAAGAAGGTAGCTCTCGGTATATCTGGTGGAGTAGATAGCGCTGTGTCAGCTTTACTCCTTAAACGAGCTGGTAAGTAAAAACCTTGCATGTACCTTGAACTTCGGCGAAGTTTTAAGACCAGGGACGAGAGAAATTTTAAGACTTCTAAGTTTTGATGGTATTCTATGACTTGCAGGATACCAAGTAGAAGGGGTGTTTATGAGAAACTGGGACAACAATTATGAAGCCGGTTTCTGTTCAGACGAGAAAGATTTTGAAGATGCAACATTTGTTTGCCGTAAGCTGAACATTCCTCTTCGCAAGGTTTACTTCATAAAGGAATACTGGAATGAAGTGTTCACCGTATTGCTAAAGGAATACGAGACTGGGCTGACGCCAAATCCTGATATATTGTGCAATAGATACATTAAGTTTGATAGCTTTTTTGAATATTGCAGGAACAACTTAGGTACAGATGCTATTGCCACAGGTCACTATGCTAACACATCTTTTGGACCATTTTTGGAACAGTATATTGAAAATGAAGGTAAACATTTGATAGACAAACAGTTAAATCAAATATGCTTGGTAGTACCCATCTAAACCTACATAGATAATGCCATAACTGCTGTATTTACTTTTTTCAGGAGTCAGATTGCTTCAACCTGCAGACAAACACAAAGACCAGACATTCTTCCTCTCCCAAGTAAAACAATTCTCATTGAGAAAATGCATGTTTCCTATTGCAAATCTTCAAAAGAGCAAAGTGCGAGAAATAGCTAAGATAGAAGGCCTACTGAATGTAGCCAAAAAGAAGGATAGCACTGGTATATGTTTTATTGGAAAAAGAAGGTTCTCCGACTTTATTGGAGAAGTAAGTTTCATGATTAGGTACTTATTTTGAAATACCCTCTATCGCTGCACTGGCATTTATTCCATTATGTTAAATCTATTTGTAGTAATAATTATGTAGGTACCTATTTGGAATGTAATTTTTCTTTTAGTACATCAATGCAAAGAAAGGCCTTTTTATTGACATAGACTCTGGAAAAGTTGTGGGTGAACATGGTGGCCTTCACCAATGGACTGTAGGCCAAAGGTGCTGTCTAGCCAACTGGAAAGATGCCTACTTCATTTTCAAAAAGGATCTTAGCACAAATAATATTTATGTGGTAAATATGCAACAATTACATACCTACCATACCATACAATTGATTACCTACTCTGAATCATTGCTTTTTCCATTTTATTTCAGGTGCCAGGAACAAAACATTCAGCCCTATGGAATAACATCTGCTTTACGAGTCAACCTCATTGGATCAACAGAGAGCCAACAGAGCTTTCAGAAAATGGAGTGCTACACTGTAACTTTAGATTTCAACACACAAAACCACTGACTGCCTGTAAAGTGGTCAGAAACTCTGATGGCCTAACTATGATATTAGGAAATAAATTAAGAGCATTGACTGAGGGTCAATTTGCTGTTCTTTATAGGGATGGAGAGTGCCTTGGTAGTGCTAAAATTATGCATATTTGTCATAATTTGTAACGTATCTTCTATACTTCCTAGTGATATTTGTTAAATAGATATTAACTAAGTATAGTATATTCATTATAAAAAATATGAAAATAGGTAAATAATAAACACAATGCTGTTCTTATTTTGAGCTCTAAAATAAATTTCAGGGGGAAAAACAATGGTGATAAGTGGTAAATTGCTAATAGCGAATGTCATAAGTAATTATTTTATTCTCTTTGGTGTCAGGTGAGACTGGGGCTTACCACTTGTTCATGGTCCAAGAATTTTAAGGTATGACACAGGGATGGATGAGGGAAATTTCAATGACTGTATACTCATAGCAAAGATACCTAGATGGTTGGCATGCGTGGCCGTGAAGCGAGAGAGTATACGAAGTGGTGTTGCCATGCAATTTTTTTTACCCTGACTAGGTTCGTAATTTCATGTCTGGTAGAGCCGTATGGTGCAGGCTTAGAATTTGCACTAACCGAACTCTTCTCGTGGGTGTCGTATGAGGCGACTAAGTGATATACACCGGGGGGCAGGCAGCAGCGCCTCTTGCAGAATAGATCTAGTACCACCGAACCGAACTGCGATTCACAACCCGCATGCCCAGCGTGAGGATTAGAAGCATTACCCCTCATCATCATCAGCCTATACCAGTCCACTGCTGTCTACGGATTCCTAAAATTTATTTACATAAGTACCTACCTTAGTATGCGGGAATAGGTAAACTGGATATATTCCCAACCACCCCATTGACTTCCCCATCAATGGGGTGGTTGGGAGAAAAAATTCCCATCCACCCCATTACAAAAGTCAATGGGGTGGATGGGAATTTTCACCCCATTGACTTGATTAAAATAAACCTGACTTTTTACTATAAAAATATTAAATCTCACTATTTACTATTTACATAATTGAGTATATGTAGGAATAGTCGGAAATAAAAAAACCAACTCTTTTGAGCAAATCAAGTTCTGGTTTATTGTCAATAACATTTTTCGTAAAATAATCACTACGCAAATTTGTAAATCAAATAATAACCGTAAGAAAAACAGTGAGTAATCACAGCATCATACGCAATTAGTTTTCTAGTAAATAATATCTTAAGTACAGTATTCAAATACTTTTTATCACA
Organism: Eupithecia vulgata; assembly: GCA_946478455.1. NCBI lineage: Eukaryota > Metazoa > Arthropoda > Insecta > Lepidoptera > Geometridae > Eupithecia > Eupithecia vulgata. The sequence continues at coordinate 3,835,590 of OX297874.1, forward strand.
GTGTAATCATCACATTTTTACAATAATTCTCTACTTAAAACTAAGGCCTCTTGAGGTACAAGAGCCTCATAAAAAATTAAACAAAAATATCTATCACTTATTTCACAATCATCTTTGAAAATAAAAACTATCTATCATCAAATTTTACAAACCTGGTTATTTTATAACTAATTTTTTTTAATTATTTATAAAATAACCATATAAAATTAAGGCTTCTAAGGTACAACAGCCACATAAAAAGGTAAACATAAAATATCTATCACAATAATCACTATTTTACAATCATAAATGAAAAATAAAACTAAAAAATCAACAAAATTAACAATCATTTGCTTCCCTAAAAAACTTTGTTTTTTATTTTCATATAAATGATTGTGAAATAAGTGATTTCACAATCAAATATGAAAATAAAAATTGACAATTAATGAAATGATATAGTTATTTTGTAACTCATAATTTTTTTATTATTTATAAAATAACTATATAAAAATAATTGTAAAATATGGTGTGATTAGTAAATGATTGTTAATTTTGTTGATTTTTTAGTTGATTGTAAAATAGTGATTATTGTGATAGATATTTTATGTTTACCTTTTTATGTGGCTGTTGTACCTTAGAAGCCTTAGTTTTATATAGAGAATTAGTGTAAAGAAGTCCTGATTACACTGTGATAAAAATATTTGAATGCTGCACTTTAGATATCATTTGTAAGAAAACTAATTGTAAAATATGGTGCCAGTAATCACTCTATAGGTATTTTACAATGATTTTATATGGTTATTTTATAAATAATAAATATTATTAGTTATTAAATAACCAGGTTTGTAAAATTTGATGATAGATAGTTTTTATTTTCAAAGATGATTGTGAAATAAGTGATAGATATTTTTGTTTAATTTTTTATGAGGCTCTTGTACCTTAGAGGCCTTAGTTTTAAGTAGAGAATTATTGTAAAAATGTGATGATTACATTGTGATAAAAAGTATTTGAATACTGTACTTAAGATATTATTTACTAGAAAACTAATTGCGTATGATGCTGTGATTACTCACTGTTTTTCTTACAATTATTATTTGATTTACAAATTTGCGTTAGTGATTATTTTACGAAAAATGTTATTGACAATAAACCAGAACTTGATTTGCTCAAAAGAGTTGGTTTTTTTATTTCCGACTATTACTACTTATACTCAATTATGTAAATAGTTAATAGTGAGATTTAATATTTCCATAGTAAAAAAGTCAGGTTTATTTTAATCAAGTCAATGGGGTGAAAATTCCCATCCACCCCATTGACTTTTGTAATGGGGTGGTTGGGATTTTTTTTTCCCAACCACCCCATTGATGGGGAAGTCAATGGGGTGGTTGGGAATATATCGTAAACTGAGCATTGAAATAAAACTACGTTTAGGTATCAATTTTATTTTCTTAAATTTATTACCACCGCTACTTATACTACTAGCTACGTGAAGAAATAATTTCAAACTCTTTAAAATATTATACTTTATTTACTATCAACTTATACAAATAATTTTGAAAAAAATATTATTGCTGGGGAATCCAATCAAAAACGATAAACAGGCACAGACTTACAATAAAAATTGCACTTTGGAAATCACATTTCTGCTAAGTATATAATATTACACAGGAATTGCCAAGATAAGACAACCAGAACAAGAAATCAAAAGCATTTTACATACCTACTTCAGATAAAAGTGCAGAGAAAACCAAATAAATGACACTATTTATACCTCAAACACAGTATTACCTACGTCCTTGCTTATTTATACAAATATTATTATGTAATAATGACTTTTTTGATTCTTAAGATAGTTATACCAATATTTATTCTCCACAAATCATAGGATCACAAATCAACTGCATACCCAACTTATCAAAATGTAGGTTTATCAGTCTTATATTCAATTATATTAATATATAATATATACTTATACTTATATACATTAGTATTAACAAGTAATTTTTATTAGTACTAAATACTATTTTTTGAAAATAATATAATATGCACATAATTCATAATATTGTACGTACACTTTATTCAACTGTACTTATTAATTTACACTGTGTGGTTGTATGTGTGTACTGGATTGTATTTCTCTTACAAACAAAAGTTTTCATGATTTCCTTCACGTACCTTTCCCGTAGTATTTATCTTACATGCCTGAAATAAAATGTTAAAGGACATAATAATATGAATATTATATACATAATATAGTACCTAGTTTAAATATGGCAAGTATTAGTTACATCAAATCCCAATACTATTTAAATATTTTTGAATTTGATTTGAATGGAAGGTAGGTAGACTAAAACACAAAGTAGGTAAGAATATTGTTTAATCCAAGTCTCAAAAAAACTTTCAACCACTGTTTACTGAGCCATTAGTTATGTATTTATTTATTTTACTTACCATTCTTGTACCAGCACGAGGGAACAGATATGTTCGCTGTTTCTTTTTATGAAAACATTTTCATGAATGGTTTTGATACAAATTCTTGAATTTTTTTTTGGGTTCCCACATTTTTGCGACCCGAGGGGTTTCTATCTATCCAAAGCAGACGTTTTCATTACTACGAGACGGTTCATTGTTTTTGGGAAATCTGTAAAAAATAAAAACATATTTTAAGTTAATGTGGATGTAAGTATTTATGAGAATATTTTGCGCCATGTTTGGGGAATTTTATTGTCGAGTGCAGGCAACCCTAAATTTTCGTAATTTTAGGTTATGTTCATTAGAATTAGCACAAAACATAATTTTTGAGCCTTTTCTCAATGGAAATCTATGAATCTATAAGTTTTGAACCTTTTTTAAGTCAAACGAACTTGTACTTACAAGTAGAATGATAAATTTGGCACTTTTCGTTCACCTTCACTTTAACATCAAATAACATTGCATCACATCATCTTTGCTTCAGGTATATAGTGTTGTGAGATGCAGGAATGTCCGCAGAGTCACTTTACCACATTTAATTAGCAAAAAAACATTATAAAGGTCGAATCATAGACATAGAATTTTTTCACTACGTTCAATAAACCAAAGATCTAGGATCCTACGTTCCGTAGGGTAGATATAGCGTAAAAAAATGAACAAATAATTAGTCATTCTTTTCGTTTTTTCTTATGACAATTGTCTATGTGAAAGAAAGAGACAACATCCCAACGTCAATTTCATCTTGAAACACAGAGTATCACATTTTGATATTTTTCGTTGTTTGTTTGGGCCCAGCTGGGCTCAAACAAACAACGGTGGTGAACAGAAAATATACTGTTTATTATGTAATTTTGTGTTTAAAACTTTGTTTTTGTGGTGTTTATTACTAATATAAATCATGACCTGTGCAGTTGTTGGCTGCAAAAGCCGCAGGATGATGGCTTTGTCGGAATTAAACCAAAAAACAAAAAATATCTTTCCATCGGTAAGTCGATTGACGTGTTTTGGCTAATGTTAGTGATAAATTTCTTTGCAATAGGTTGAATTGTTTTAATAATGTAATATTGAAGCTATTTCATAAAGTTATTCAAAGCTCATTAGCCTTATAATTCCATAATTCACAAAAATTTTGGTAACAAACCATAAAATGACATCTTATGTACCATATTGATGCTACCTAGTGACGTACTGTTGTTGTCGATAGATGTAGCTGTCGATAAGTTTAATACAAAATATACATAGGTACACCTACTTGTACTGAGACATAACATTTAAGAAATTTTTAAGTTATGGTGGCGAAACGGTTTACCGTCATCAATAAAAAAAATTCAGTGTGATTGGTACGTGTACCTATATGGACTGACTGACTTGGAGTTGGATTCACTAGATTAAGGTGTCCTGAGAACAATTTCGTGAGATGAAAGTATAATCCAATGATCGTAATGTTAGTAGAAGCTCACAACTAAAACTTATTTTTCACTTCCAGATTTCCTAAAGATCCAATTATCTACAAAATGGAAAATAAATTTGAAAAGGCATGATTGGGAGCCCACAAAGAATTTTCCTGCATATAGTTCTTGTTATAGAACCGGATATGAAACAAGAATTTTACATAACGATGCTGATATTCTATTATTGTTTAATAAAAAAAAAACGTAAATATTTTACAATGGACCATATCACATATGTTTTTTTTTACTAAGTAGGCACTTTCCCTGCTCCTTGCAAATGCTAACCAATTATCACCATTTAATTACTTAAATACCTGTTTAAAGTAAAAACATATAAGGTAGAGACTACTAGTTACTGGTTTAGGAGATATCTAGGTAAATTTTTCTGGTAATTATTATGAAAGCTTACTTTGTCATCGTAACGCTTATCTAAGACAAGGTGTTACTCATACTCAAGTGAGATCGATGACTGACTGACTGTAAGCTTACTTAATAAAAGTACCGACTTTGACAAGTAATGACAGGATTTTTTGGGTATTGATTGTGGTAGGTACATTTTCGGTAGATTCTTAGTCACGGCATAATTTAAACGGTTATAATTATTTTTAATTACCAAAATCTTGCCTGGATGGTGCTGCCGTTTCGTGTTGCCTGTTATTTTATTGTAGTTGATTAAGTATTTTTTTTTAATCGGCCACCGCGAAACGATAAACCATAATTTGTTATAAAATCTTTTGGGTTTCGTTAGTGTATAAAAAGCTTAAGTCTTACTCTGATCGTCTTTTTTTTTCTTTTAAATCTCAGTAACTACCTACCGAAGCTTTTAATTTGAAACTTCACGGTTATTAGAAAGATGTAGGTACCCATCTATAGCAGGTAGGTAGCACCTACCTACGCTACGTTCCATTCTGAATATTAAATAAATAAATAAATAATGCTGGACAATTCACTCAGCATTATCTAGCCCCAAGCTAAGCAGAGCTTGTGTTATGATAACTGATATACATAATATAATACATAGATAGATATTTTTTATTATATAATATAGAAAACGACCAGAACACCCTGAACAAATGTCTGCAGATCGTACACACATTTGTCCCGAGGCGGGAATCGAACCCGCAACCTTCTGCGTCGCAGGCAGACCTTCGCCCACCGCGCCACATCGGTCGTCTAATATTATCGATAAGTTTCCATACTTATGCACATTTCACATCCCTAGTTAAATTTCAATGACAGGAATGAAACTGACCACATTTGTGTTTTAGTATAACCTGATACAATATAGTTATCTCTTTCTTTCATATGGCACTATCCCAAAATGTGCCGGGCACATCGATGGACTTCAACACAGTATTTGTTTATTGCAAAGATTATAGTATACCTCTAGATGGATCGTTTTAAAAGCTAAAATTTGACTCTGTTTTGACTTCTCTCTCCTTTGGGATAATGCCATATGAAAGAAAGAGATAACTATATTGTATCAGGTTATACTAAAACACAAATGTGGTCAGTTTCATTCCTGTCATTGAAATTTAACTAGGGATGTGAAATGTGCATAAGTATGGAAACTTATCGATAATATTCGGAATGGAACGTAGCGTCGGTAGGTGCTACCAACCTGCTATAAATGGGTACCTACATCTTTCTAATAACCGTGAAGTTTAAAATTAAAAGCTTCGGTAGGTAGTTACTGAGATTTAAAAGAAAAAAAAAAGACGATCAGAGTAAGACTTAAGCTTTTTATACACTAACGAAACACAAAAGATTTTATAAAAAATTATAGTTGATCGTTTCGCGGTGGCCGATAAAAAAAAATAATCAACTACAATAAAATAACAGGCAACACGAAATGGCAGCACCATCCAGGCAAGATTTTGGTAATTAAAAATAATTATAACCGTTTAAATTATGCCGTGACTAAGAATCTACCGAAAATGTACCTACCACAATCAATACCCAAAAAATCCTGTCATTACTTGTCAAAGTCGGTACCTTAATTAGGTAAGCTTACAGTCAGTCAGTCATCGATCTCACTTGAGTATGAGTAACACCTTGTCTTAGATAAGCGTTACGATGACAAAGTAAGCTTTCATAATAATTACCAGAAAAAATTACCTAGATATCTCCTAAACCAGCAACTAGTAGTCTCTACCTTATATGTTTTTACTTTAAATAGGTATTTAAGTAATTAAATGGTGATAATTGGTTAGCATTTACAAGAAAGGAGCAGGGAAAGTGCCTACTTAGTAAAAAAAACATATGTGATGGTCCATTGTAAAATATTTACGTTATTTTTTTAATAAACAATAATAGAATATCAGCATCGTTATGTAAAATTCTTGTTTCATATCCGGTTCTATAACAAGAACTATATGCACGAAAATTCTTTGTGGGCTCCCAATCATGCCTTTTCAAATTTATTTTCCATTTTGTAGATAATTGGATCTTTAGGAAATCTGGAAGTGAAAAATAAGTATTAGTTGTGAGCTTCTACCAACATTGCGATCATTGGATTAAACTTTCATTTCACGAAATTGTTCTCAGGACACCTTAATCTAGTGAATCCAACTCCAAGTCAGTCAGTCCATATAGGTACACGTACCAATCACACTGGATTTTTTTTATTGATGACGGTAAACCGTTTCACCACCATAACTTAAAAATTTCTTAAATGTTATGTCTCAGTACAAGTAGGTGTACCTATGTATATTTTGTATTAAACTTATCGACAGCTACATCTATCGACAACAACAGTACGTCACTAGGTAGCATCAATATGGTACATAAGATGTCATTTTATGGTTTGTTACCAAAATTTTTGTGAATTGTAGAATTATAAGGCTAATGAGCTTTGAATAACTTTATGAAATAGCTTCAATATTACATTATTAAAACAATTCAATCTATTGCAAATAAATTTATCACTAACATTAGCCAAAACACGTCAATCGACTTACCGATGGAAAGATATTCTTTGGTTTAATTCCGACAAAGCCACCATCCTGCGGCTTTTGCAGCCAACAACTGCACAGGCCATGATTTATATTAGTAATAAACACCACAAAAACAAACTTTTAAACACAAAATTACATAATAAACAGTATATTTTCTGTTCACCACCTGAGCCCAGCTGGGCCCAAACAAACAACGAAAAATATCAAAATGTGACACTCTGTGTTTCAAGATGAAATTGACGTTGGGATGTTGTCTCTTTCTTTCACATAGACAATTGTCATAAGAAAAAACGAAAAGAATGACTAATTATTTGTTCATTTTTTTACGCTATATCTACCCTACGGAACGTAGGATCCTAGGATCTTTGCTCTAGATGGATCGTTTTAAAAGCTACAATTTGACTCTGTTTTGACCTCTCTCCTTTGGGATAGTGCCATATGAAAGAAAGAGAACTATATTGTATCAGGTTATACTAAAACACAAATGTGGTCAGTTTCATTCCTGTCATTGAAATTCAACTAGGGATGTGAAATGTGCATAAGTATGGAAACTTATCGATAATATTCGGAATGGAACGTAGCGTAGGTAGGTGCTACCTACCTGCTATAGATGGGTACCTACATCTTTCTAATAACCGTGAAGTTTCAAATTAAAAGCTTCGGTAGGTAGTTACTGAGAAGATCGATCAGAGTAAGATTTTAGCTTTATACACTAACGAAACCCAAAAGATTTTATAAAAAATTATTGTTGATCGTTTCGCGGTGGCCGATAAAAAAAATCAACTACAATAAAATAACAGGCAACACGAAACGGTAGCACCATCCAGGCAAGATTTTGGTAATTAAAAATAATTATAACCGTTTTAATTATGCTGTGACTAAGAATCTACCGAAAATGTACCTACCACAATCAATACCCAAAAAATCCTGTCATTCGATATAAGTCGGTACTTTTATTAAGTAAGTTTACAGTCAGTCAGTCATCGATCTCACTTGAGTATGAGTAACTCACCTTGTCTTAGATAAGCGTTACGATAAATCTATGGTTACGATGACAAAGTAAGCTTTCATAATAATTACCAGAAAAAATTTACCTAGATATCTCCTAAACCAGTAAATAGTAGATATTACAAGCATTACTTACACATGTCTAGATTTTAGTATTAGTACATTAGTACTAAAAGTAGCGCTTGCCAATTACTATTACTCCCGTTTTTTATGCTCTAAGCATCGGATAGATGAACCCGTAGACAAGACCATAGACTTGAGTTCAAAACGTTTGTTTTGTTTGTTTAAAAAAAATTGCTTTTGGTTTCTTTTCTCTTTTCGAAATCGAATCACAAAGTACCACAGATTTATAATAAGTATAGTACTAAAGTACAAAGTACTTTCCAAATATACGGGAATCAGAGAAATATTCTTAAAAAAGTATTATGAAGAAAAACTGAGGGACCTGGTCTGTTGTGGCAGAGAGTGTTATGGTGTATATGTTTGGAAAAACTTGTCGAAACTAAAATATCTATTCTATTTAACCTCTAGACGGTCGGGCGCCGCGCGCGCGATAAAGCAGTTGACGGTCGGCTGGGTGGCGGGACGTTTTCGCGTTCCGCGCGCCGGGTGGGAGTGTTGGGGTTCTTTCGCAGATTTCTCCATGATAATGGAGATTACCTACCTAAATGTATATATATTAAAATTCTCCATGAAATTTCCTACCACTTAGCATGTAAATAATCTGAAATTGGTTAGAAATACCTACCTGATGTTCATGTAAAGTTAAAGGAAAGGGAAAATTGCCAAAAAACGCCGGCCAGCACCAAAACACCGAAAATGTTTATTTTCTGATGAAATTTCATGTTCAAATACACACAAACACACAATAAACAATTGTACAAGCAATAAAACTTACCCTGGCATCGTAAAAACGTAGTTTTATTACAAAAACACTTGTCGGCACTGTTGCTTGCATTAGCAGAAAAAATGAATGACGCAAACAATCCTTGGAAAAAAAAAATTTCTTCCGGAAGGTCTAGAATTGTTGCCACTATGGAAAGATTAGGCTGCCAGCACACGATCAAGCCATTCGCACTTCGGGTAGGTAGGGTATTGTCTATGTAATCGAGTAAAAAGTAGGACTCTAAAAAGTGTCATGAATCATGACAGTCGACCGTCAACGGACAAAGTTTTGGTGTCATGAATCATGACGTTCGACCGTCGAGGTAATTATATCTAAAATATCGATTCCACAAATGGATTTTATTTCGCCTCCTTCAAATAAGCCGCCTCTGAAGGTACTTCATCAAAATATAGTATGTCTGGGGCCTCCAGGCTTGTCACCTATGGAAGTGTCGCCTTTGCCACTTGCCGGAACAGAAGCGTCGAATCTGCTTCGCCCGCATAAAGTTCATGACTTAGCGACCCCTGGTATACCGCCACAGGTATTACCGCACCAGTTTTTACCGCCTGCTGAAATTCACCTAATGGATTTGCCACCTCATGGAATGCAACCGGCGATAGGTTTATCACGTTCGGGGCATCCAAACATACATGAATCCGGATACTCGACTTACTTGCCGCCGGAACCGTATGGCCCACCACGTGATCCATATCTACCTCCTCCATACCAGGAATTCCCACCTCTGCCTCCATTGCAAGCAGAATACCATTTTCCTGTGCCTTCCCAGGATCCCTATAGCTATCCACCACCGCCACCCCAAGATTCATTTCATTATTATGGGGCACACAGTGACTCGTTCTACTCTAGTAAACTTCCAGAACAATTTGCTGTTCCTAATCCAGAATGGGATACAAAAAGAAGCGAGAGAGTTACTTCAAAGTCCAGAAGTTCAAGTACTTCTTACTATGTCAGAGAACATTCTAGAATGAGGGAGAGATCTCCTGAGAGACACAGGCACAGGTCTAGGGAACGATCTAGACACAGATCAAGAGACAGAAATGCGTTTAGGGAAAGGTCAAAACACAGATCAAGGGACAGGTATAAATCCAGAGACCGATATGAGTCCAGAGAAAGGTCTAGGTACAGATCTAGTTCCAGGGAATCTAGGCGTAGGTCTAGAGAAAGATATGATTCCAGGGAAAGGTCTAGGTACAGCTCTAGAGAGAGTGAAAGGGAGAGGTATTACAGAGACAGAGAAAGATATGAACGAGAGAGGAGACACAGCTATGAAAGATATTCAAGGTCCTCAAGTCGCAAGATGACACCCAGTCGAGAGTCGATGGCCCGAAGTCATCATTCCAGAGAAAGTTCCTCCAAGCGTGAAAAGAAGCCAATGACTGACCGAGAGAAAATCCTAGAAGAGTTTAGGTAAGAATACAAAAATCTTTATTCTTAACTGTTGAATTCACATTCAAAAACTTCAAATAATTAATTGATCATTGATGTTATTTTTACCTTTAATCATTCGATTGATTGATTGAAAAATAAATAATGCTAAACATCATCATCATCAGCCTAAACCAGTCCACTGCTAGACATGGGCCTTCCCTAATGAGCGCTATAGCGCCCTGTCTTCAGCTTGCCGCAGCATCCAGAATCTGCCAGCAGTCTCGCAAATCGTCATCCCTCCTGGTCGCTAATCCTTTGAACTATGTCGATAACCTTGGTTCTCTGTCGGATGTATTTGTTGTGAATCCTATCCTTCAGAGAAACTCTGAGCATAGCTCTCTTCATAGCTACAAAAAAATTCAAAAATACAAAATCGTTTATTTGTCAGTCAAATGCCTAGAATGTAATTTTATTATTGTTGAAATTGTTTTCAGGAAGAACTATTGTGGAACCGCTGATGATTTTATAGAGAAAGTCGAGAAGTGGGCTAAAGAAAATCCAGAGGAAGAGGTAAAATAACAATTATTAAATATTTAATAATCAAACTTGTAGAAATAAACATCAGTAGAAGTCATACATTCCTGGTTCCCATAGCTATTCCTGGTCCACATAGATATTTCTGTTTTTCTAACTCTATTTCTTGTAATTGAGGGAACTATACGCAACCAATAACTTTTCGACTTCGACGGGACTTGACCAGCAACCCTCCCTCCCTAAAGCCTGGGTCGCTTGGTCGAAACGAACAACGCTACGGTAGGCGGTTCCAACATGTAGCGTCACGACGCGCAACGCTGCGTCGACTGTCCTCAAACATCCATTGTCGAGCCGTTTGGCACCGCTTAAAGCTTAACACATGGTCGTTCTGGTCTGGTATCTCGATCATAACATTCATAACGCAATACGCTGCAGTATGCGATGCCGGGCACATCAAAAACGTATGAAAAACGTCTAGAGTATGGTCCATTATTCCGTTGAAGTCTGCGTCAGCGGTGACAGCAAGCGTGGGGAACGGCTGCTTGCTACAGACGCACAGTGCGGCGTCGTCTAGTTATCTCGCGCGGTATGCAAATCAAATGACCGCTTCTCCGCACAGACGGTCCACGTTGCGTCGTCTCGTGACGCTACGTTGTGCCTCAGTGTATCGCAGCGGATTGCGTCCCGATCATCTCTTCCCTCAGGTGTCGTAAGGCGACTAAGGTATATACACCGGGGGGCGGGCAGCACCTCCTTCTGCTGAACTATATTACCAGCAGATCATAAGGAACCATCCTGCTTGCCCATTCCACCTATGGTAAAAACCAATAAGGCGCTTACAGGGGTAGGCCAACGTCCAGCTGTGAACTAGTATCAGATATTGATGTAACAAAACTCTTTATTCACTACAGGTGCCTAAAATGTGGTACAGAAGTTCACCAGCCGAGCTTTACTACAAGCGATTGGAAGACCGCCCCGGAGTCCAACAGACCAAGAAACTAGAGTCCTTGGTGGAGACATTCTTCACAGAGCTGATAGAAAGGGGACGGAAGGCTCGGCCTGTGGTCGATGAGATGCCGCCATTGCCGACTAAGTCGATGCTGTGTTCAGGGCATAGACGTGAGTACCTTTATCTTGTACCGGTATCTTGTGTGGTTTTTAATACATTCTCTGGCCAGTGTCGTTCTGTTTATCTTGAATTGTAAAATCCCTCATGGTGTTTCCTTTTATAAATGAATAACTTGTGTTACTTAACTTCTTTTTAATTTGTGTTATCGTGACAAAAATAAAACCTTTTACTTACTTAACGACATCAAGTGTATAATGTAATACCTACGGTGGAAATAAAAATGAAGTGAAGTGTGCGTCGGTAGCACTCGTAGGTCCATTTTATAAAAGCTTCCTCAGTTATCATGTATGTGGAGGAACCAAGATTAGGTTAGCTGTGAACATTGCTTGTGTGTGGAGAAACCCAGAGTTGGTTCGTATAAAATGCGAAATCGAGCTTTACGCAGAGGGACTACCTACACTCATATCCTCAACGGCCTATAATATAGTCCACCGCAAGCCTCCCCTGATAATCGCCTTATTGGCTTCTATCTTGATACACTCGTATAAACTTTATAGTATTTTGAAGAACTATGCTGTAGTAACGCTTATGTCATAGAAACGCTTTACTCAATTATAGATTGAATAGAATAGAATACTTTGACTGATGACAATGATGACTGACCATAGCTTTCAACATACGGGCTATGTTGTTAATGCAAATATATGGGTCGTTAATGTTTACTGACGATGTTATTTATGGAGAGTAACCACAAGAATTTCAAAGGCCTGGCTGGCCAGGCTGCAGACTCTGCAGCCACGTCTAATACCTGGGTAAACCAACATAGAAAGAACGTCATGTTAAACTTTGCTGTATCCTAGTATAATAATTACCTATAGTAAGGACGAAAAATACTTTTTTCCGTTCAATCTCGCGATCAACGCCTTAGAAAAAATATTACATTCTATGAACGGCGACCGATGTGGCGCGGCGGGTGAAGGTCTGCCTGCGACGCAGGAGGTTGAGTGTGGGTTCGATTCCCGCCTTGGAACAAATGTTCGTACGATCTACAAATATTTGACTCGGGTATTTTTTATGTATAATAAAATAAATAATAAAAACTATCTATGTCATCATCTTCATCATCAGCTTACTATATACTAGTCCACTGCTGGAGATAGGCCTTTCCTAATAAGCGCCATAGCGCCCTGTCTTGCCTGTGTGCTTGTGCTTACCGCATCAATCATCTGCCAGCAGTCTTTCGCAAATCGTCATACCACCTGGTCGGAGAGCGTCTTACACTACGTTTGTAATGTATTCTATTAAGTCATCTAGTACCTATAACACAAGATCTTCTTATCTTGGGACTAGATAATGCTGTGTGGATTGTCCAGCATTATTTATTTATTTTGAAACGCCATGATTCTGTTCGAAGCCTATCCACGACTTGCTACCCAAACCCATTCCATTATTTCAGATGACGACAAAAGCACGAGTTCCTCCGATCAGTCGGAAGACAATCTATCCGATGACGACGAGGCTGGCTTAGAGAGTGACAGGATAATGCAAGAGTTGCAAAGGAAACAGAACCACCCGCGCAGGCTGCATCCTGAGATGTGGTAAGTTTGGACCACCAGCTTTTGCCTAACAGCAAAATCATTCGTCATCGTTACAGAAACTAACGTGCAATCCATTACGAAAGTAAGCGGGTTAACTACGAACCTTATTTGTGTTGGAAGAACGTTTCCTGACACCATCCGTAAGTGTCCGTCTGATGACGGCGCCAGTAGACGTCGCGACGAACGTCTCTTATCGTCTCGGGCGCTCTCTCAACAAGAGGCACAATGCACATTCGTTGTCCTCGCAAGGGTCGATGAGGCCTTTTGACTCTGACTAAAATACCCACAATAGACTCGTCATGGGACAAGAAAGCTCCAATTGGCGAGAACCAGTCTTACTTACCAGTCTATTCTCACCGACTACTGGGTTTTAGGCCTAGTCTTTTCACGCCACCTCAACGGATCCTGTGCGAGCTTTATCCACAGTCTGTCGGCCATTCCGACGAAATTAAATAGGTATATCTAGTCATTCTAGTAATAAATAAACAAATAATGCTGGATAATTCACAAAGCATTATCTAGCCCCAAGTTTTGCTGAGCTTGTGTACTAACTAGATAACCAATATACCTAATAGGTACAATACATAATATAGATATTTTTTATACATAGAATCCACCAGAATACCCGGAAACAAAATCTGCAGTTCATACAAACATTTGTACCAAGGCGGGAATCGAACCTGCAACTCCTACGTCGCAGGCGGACCTTCACCCACCGTGCATACAGAAGTTGTTGTATTGATTAGAATGACTAGATTATTATTTAATTTCAGGTTCCTTGTTCAGGGCAGTTAGTATAAATAAATAAATAATAAATAATGCTGGACAATTCACACAGCATTATCTAGCCCCAAGGTAAGCAGAGCTTGTGTTATGGGTACTAGATAACTGATATACGTAATATTATACATTACATAGATAGATATTTTTTATTATACATAGAAAACACCCAGACCAACGGAACAAATTTCTGCAGATCGTACACAAATTTGTTCCGAGGCGGGGATCGAACCCGCAACCTCTTGCGTCGCAGGCAGACTCTCGCCCGCTGCGCCACTGAGGTCGTCAAAAGTATACCTACCTATTGCTTTTTTAAGAGTTTCTTTGAATATAATTCTAATTGGATTTTTATTTTAATCCAGGTTTAACAACACAGGCGAGATGAACAGCGGTCCGCTATGCCGCTGCAGCGCGCGCGACCGTCGCTATGGAATGCGGCACGGCGTGTACGCGGGCGAGCAGACCTTCCCCAAGTGTGTGCCCAACGAGAGCAATATCGACAAGTTGTTTCACTACAGGTAAATATATTACTTATTGAGAGATTACTTATTTATTTATTGATATGCAAAACAGAACACAACCATAACATCAATATTGAAAACGAATCATCAATATTGAGACGACCTCCGTGGCGCGGTTGGCGAAGTCCGCCTGCGTCGCAAGAGGTTGCGGGTTCGATTCCCGCCTTGGGACAAATATTTGTACGATCTGCAGGTATTTGTTCCAGGTGTTCTGGTCGTTTTCTATGTATAATAAAAAATATCTATCTATGTAATGTATTGTATTATGTATATCAGTTATCTAGTACCCATAACACAAGCTCTGCTTAGCTTGGGGCTAGATAATGCTGTGTGAATTGTCCAGCATTATTTATTATTATTATTTATTGAAAAGAAAAGGATTATAAATAAAGTTCTTAGACTAGATTGTGATCCAAAACATGCATACACAACATGGTTAATAATAATGAAGCAGAAAACGCGAAAAATAAAAAATAAACTAGTATTATTTTTATTTATTAAATATGTCAATAATTACATCGACCGAATAGTTTTCTTGACCTCGGCTTAGTGTTAATGCTTATTTGTGAAAGCAAATTAGGACAATCAATATGAGAAATGTAAAAATGACATAAATAAAGAAGTCAAATTTCTAGGCTGTACAATTGATTCTACGCTTTGCTATGATAGTCATATTGACAAATTATGTAAAAGATTGAGAAGTGCCAACTATGCTCTGCTTAAACTTAGACCCATAATAGATAGGAAAACCCTTCTATCGGTTTATTATGCGTATTGCCATTCAATCATAAGTTATGCTATTACAATTTGGGGTAATGCTTCTCAAGTCGAAAGGGTTTTGATTTGTCAAAAACGGTCAATACGAATAATATACGGACTGCATAGGCTAACTTCAGTTAGAGCATACTTTAAAAAAACAAAAGTGTTAACAGTAATCTCATTGTATATATATTACTCTCTTATTGAGATACATGGAAAGAAAGACGACTTACCCACAAGAATGCAAATGCACATTTATAATACACGAAATAAAGAAAAACTAAATATACCAAACATAAGACTTGTAAAAACTAAAAAGCTAGGAATATGGATAAAACTTAAAATGTATAACAAATTGCCATTAGAAGTAACTAAGCTCCCTCTGAATCAATTTAAACAAAAACTTAAAACTTTCTTTGAACATAACCCTTTTTACCACATTGATGAATTTATGTCATGTTCATTTTCTGATCTGCAGGAAATTTAAAATACGTAGTTATAGTAGTAGTATTAAATCAACAGTTTAATAATAGTAATAATATTTTAAGAATTTGATGAAATTGTGTGAGCTTTTGTTTTTATATTTTTTTATATTTTTTATCAAACATTGTTATTTTGACTTGCCTATGTTATGGTATGTAACGGAATGGTGAATAAATAAATACTGAAATACTGAGACTGAATTATTTTATAAAAGATTGCTGTATATTCGCACAACTGTACAATATTAAAACACAAGGTCTGCTTAGCTTGGTGCTAGATAATGCTGTGTGTATTCTCCAGCACTATTTACTATGGTTAATATTTTTATGAATATGACGACCTCAGTGGCGCAGCGGGCGAGAGTCTGCCTGCGACGCAAGAGGTTGCGGGTTCGATCCCCGCCTCGGAACAAATTTGTGTACGATCTGCAGAAATTTGTTCCGTTGGTCTGGGTGTTTTCTATGTATAATAAAAAAATATCTATCTATGTAATGTATAATATTACGTATATCAGTTATCTGGCTAGATAATGCTGTGTGAATTGTCCAGCATTATTTATTTATTTTATTTATTTATTTTGGTATGGGGACTTGACTATGGCGCTATACTAGGAAGTTATGTTTGGAAGTTTAAAATCCTTTGTGATACCTTTAAAAGGTATAAATAATAAAATGATGTTGTTGATGACCTCCTAGCCGACTTTTTCAGTCTTACTCATAAAGTTTATTGTTGCTTGACAAAACAAGTTGGGCTTAGTTTGGACGCAAGAGAAAGCATAAAGGATTTTGGTGTCCATAGTCTGGGAAAGCTTTATAATTTTGCTTTCCATTATCACCCAATAGTTGAGTTAGCGTGATATACCCCCTAACACAAGTATTTCTATACTTAAAAGGGGATTTCCAAAGCAATTTACAGATTTGTATAGATTAAGATAAAGAAATAAACGATTTTATTTTATTATTTTATTTCCTTATGCTTAGAGCAATAGGCCGTAGTGCCGGCTTAGAACTTGCACCACCCCATCTCTTTCCGTGGGTGTCGTAAGTGGCGACTAAAGGATATACACCGGGGGACGGGCAGCAGCGCCTCTTGCAGAATAGATCTACCAACGAACTGCGATCCCCAACCCTCATGCCCAGCGTGGAGATTATGGCCATTACCCCTTATGAGATAAAAAAAAACAGGGGGAGGTCTGCGTCCAGCAGTGGACCATTATAGGCTGTTGAGGTAGAGCAATAGGACAATGCATACTTTTACACAAGTAATTTTCTACATAATTCCGAAGATTTTTCTCAATTAACTCACTAAATAAAGTACTCGATATTAACAATAAACCTTATTCCTAACAGATTTCGTCTTATTTCAGAATAACCGTCTCCCCACCGACGAACTTCCTAATCAAATCGCCCACCATCATAGCGCACGACGAGCACGAGTTTCTATTCTCTGGGTTCTCAATGTTCTCTCACTACAAACTTGCAAAGCTACCTACCTGCAAGGTGATAAGGTTCAATATTGAGTACACCATACTTTATGTGGACGAACCTGCGCCTGAAAACTTCTCTGTGCAAGAGTTGGATTTGTTTCGTGAGTATTTTTATTTAAACGCCTATTATGTCTATCTGTCTCGCTTTATCACATCTCAAGTCCCGATACCGTCTCTTTTCCTAGCTCTGAATAGCTAATTTAGGAAAAAAATGTCTTCATTATCTATTCTCATTTATAGAAAGGCGATAAATTTAAGAATGTTTGTTATTCCTTCACGCCAAAAATGTTGAACGGGATGAAATTTCGCATGTATGTTGAGACATTAAGTAGAAAAACATAAGGCTACTTTTAATCCAGGAAAAACGCGCGCGAAGCCGCTGGTGATATCACAGTATAAAATAACATAAGAATCAAGAATGATAATGAATTTTTACTATAAAAACTACATAATAATCAATAATCGGGAGTCATCATCAGTTTATATTTGTCCACTGCTGGACATAGGCCTCCCCTAATGAGCGCCATAGCGTCCTGTCTTCAGCTTGCCGCATCCAGCATCTGCCAGCAGTCCTCAAATCGTCATCCCACCTGGTTGGAGGGCGTCCTACACTACGTTTGCCGAGTCGCGATCTCCACTCAAGAACACGTTTACCCCAGCAGCGGTTGTCGGTTCTTCTCGAGATATGGCCAGCCCACTGCCACTTCAGCTTGCTAATCCTTTGAGCTATGTCGGTAACCTTAGTTCCGTTATAATCGGGAGTAAATTCAGCTTTTTGCTACATTCATAAGTAATGTATGTAGTGCCGTAAGTAGACTAAATTTACCATAAACTTTCCAGAGGAATACATCTTCACTGAGCTACTGGAGCTCGTCGACCTCGATCTCGGAAAACCTACGGAGACCTCCTGCTCGCAATTCCACTTCATGCCGAGATTCGTGAGGTATTTACCGGAAGGCGGTTGTGAGGTAAAAAACCTACTTATATCCATATCCATACTTATATTATAAATTCAAAAGTAACGTCAACAAGACTCATACATATCATGTGCCTTTAGTTTCCAAACACACCATTCACACCGTAACACAGTAACTATAAAGCCGCTGCTCCACCGCGGCGCACACTTCGCACGTCCACGCGACGCATTTTAGCTGCATGGATTCGTTTGTTTGACAACATGGGTATACATTTCTACTGCAGCACACACCTATAACTGAAAATTAGCCCTCGACTATGTACAGCCGGAGCGCTGCACAGTCTTGACGTCCCACTTCCCGCAGTTAAGCTATGCACGCGTGCCTAGCTTTGAGCTGCGTGAGTGACATTTTCGAGCAAGCCACGTGTAACAATGATGTCATTAATATTGTATTCGTGCGTAGCGTGTTCGTTGCCTGCAGTGGACGTTATCATACATTTTCTTACAAAACGAAGCTAGACACACGTGCGTATCCTCTCCGTGCGCAGCGGTGGGACAGCTGCTTAATGCTTGGCAACATAAAGTAGTACTTTGTCGGACAAGCCCTTTCCCAAAGAAAATTTATAATAAGACAAAGCTAGGTACCAATGTAATAGTTTTATATAAGGTACCAATTCTACCATACTTGACTTGAAAATATGAACGATTTATGATGTGTGATCCTACAAAATTACCTACCCTATGAGGAGTAAATATAAATGTTATTAAACTTACGCAATCTAAACAAATAATTATAAGTGTAATTTAACGGGTATTAATCGCGTTTATGTACCGTTTACCCCTGATGAGTCATCCCGTGACCAAGGCAGTGTGTAAACCTGTCAAAACGTCGAGAAAAAAAGGTTAATAAACGCGATACATACCCGTTAAATAATATTTATAATTATTTGTTAACATTGCGTAAGTATAATAAACAATTATTTCTACTATTATTAATTAGGATTAAAAATGTAATGTTTTTCAGGTTCTATCAATGTCAGAAGTGATGAAATATCTCGTGGATGAAAGCGGACTGTTAATACCGCCTAACAGGCTAGGAGAGTATCATAAGATGGACCACTATTACTGGCAGAAGTTTGTTGATAGTATCAAAGGTAAATTTTAAGATGCATTTTACCCCGTAAGCCTTTAAGGCGCACACCCCACACAAAGCGCCGCCACCTAATTTATCTTATTATTCCGTTTAACAAAGGAAATTTCAAAAATCCATCGCACAGTTAGTGATACCATAAGCTTTTTTTAATGCCTCTGCAATAGTTTTATTCTATTTAGTTTAGGAAGAGATATGAAAATCGATTTTGGTGGCCATCAAGGGCAACTTCGATTCACAATAGAGGCATTATAACCTTTTTTTAAAGCTTATAATAAGTATCAGAAACTGTACGATGGATTATTGCAATTTCCTTTGTTAAACGGAATAATAAGATAAAGTAGGTGGCGGCGCTAGTTTGGGTGGGGTATGCGCCTTAAGGAGGGGGCGAACGTGTAATATCCCATACGAGTATTGAGAGTGTAACCAAGTGCCCTGACTATTCCCGCTAAATCCGCAATAATTGACAAGTTGCAAAAGTGAACTTTTATTCTAGGTATGATAGTAACCTACCCCGGTAAGAAGCCGTGCTCGGTCCGCGTGGACCAGCTAGACCGAAGCCCGCCGTCCGCGACACGGAACCCTCTGGAGTACTATCCGGAAATCGTGCACTTTGGCATACGACCGCCGCAGTTGAGCTACGCGGGCAGTCCTGAGTAAGTCTGATTTTCCTTGTAGGATAGAACTAGCAGCACCTTGCGGTTTCACCCGCGTAGTCCTGGGATAAAATATAGCCTATGTCACTCCCTGAAAAGTAATCTTTATAATGGTGCAATAATTTTTGAAATCAGTTCAGTAGATCCAGAGATTACCCCTCAAACGTCACAAACTTTACCTCATAATATTATTATTATAGATTAGTAAATAATGCTGGACAATTCACAGCATTATCTAGCCCCAAGCTAAGCAGAGCTTGTGTTATGGGTACTAGATAACTGATATACATATTACAATAAATATTTTTTAATTATAAAACACCCGGAACAAATATCTGCAAATCATACAAACTATTCTAATTCTAAATGGGGGAAATGGGATAAGCACTGACATCTCGCATTGGAGTGTATTGTGTGTTATACCCCTGCCTTGAAGTACCGGAGCAGGGCTTTTGGAGATTGACGGCTTCGTTTCAGCTTTTCTATGGGTGTGGACAGGTTTGATGCCTCTATGAGACCTTTCAATCCCGTTTTCCGTCTGGCCTCCTGAATGGCCGTGCAGTGCAACCACAACATGTTCCACAGTCTCTTCTTTCAGGAGGCAGCCACGACACTGGTTGCTGTCTGCGGCTCCTGTCTTCAAAATATGGCGGTTCAGCTCACAGTGGCCTGTGATGATGCCCACCGTTGTTCTTAGGTCCTCACGGGTCATCATGAGCATTGCTTGTGAATACAAACACTTGTCCCGAGGCCGAAATCGAACCCGCAACTTGCTGCGTCGCAGGCGGACCCGCCGCTCGACAGAGATTTTCTGAATTTATATACAGAATGAATAGAAACCTAGGTTAAACAAAACACTAATTTAAGTAGTTCCACTAAAGTGGATATCTATATAAGTGATTATACCACTAAAGTGGTACTACTTAGTGGAACTTAGTACAGGCTAGACTTTCTTGTAGATCTAAAGCTAGTTTATGCCGTGTGAAAAATATATCAATATACATTTATACATATTATTGATATTATTTTGAGGGTTCCGTACCCAAAAAGTACCAGCTAGACATATTATTAAGCCTCTGTTATCAATCCATTCGTCCTGTAATAGGTATACAGTAACAAATTTCAAATTGTAATATTCTATTGCAGCAATAGAATATATTATTTATATTTATCTAATTTTTAAATTAGATAAAAAAATTAAAAGGGCTTATACAAGAAATGAGATACACCGGTGTTTATAGTACAAACAATATGGAAGTGTGACTTGCACTTGACTAGTTTTATACATAGACGTTGTCTAAGGGGGTGCGTTATATTAGGGCTATGGTTTGTTAGATAAACATAGCTCAATGAAACCAACCCGCAGAATCAAATCAAATGAAATAGAACAGAAATTCATGTATTTCGAACAACAAACAGTTAAAATCAAGACCTTTTTAGAAAGGTCTAAAGTTGTTATAAATGTTTTATTGAAACCATATTTGTCCATAACATATTAACTTTAAACAGTCTCAAATATGGACCACAATCCTACAGAGCCATCACAACCATACACATACCCATACACGTCCACAGCTAGACATAGGCCTTCGCCATACGACGCAACTGTCAAAACTGTCCTGAGCCGCCTCCATCCATCGTCTCCCTGTGACCGCTAAGATGTCGTCAGTCCATCGAGTTGATGGTCTCCCATAAAATGCATACCATGCTTATGAATTACACAGATACCAAAAACGGTGGCGTTTCTACGTGAAATTTCGCCACCTGATCGCGAATATGGCGAAACCAACTTATGCTGACCGCCGACGACTCGCGGCGAGAGAGGCGAAGCTGCAAGAGATGCGGACCATGAGCAAAATGAAAAGGGACGTGACCGTCGCTATATCTTCCGAGGGATTTCACACCACGGGGCTTATGTGTGATGTTGTTCAGGTGGGTTTACTTATTATACAGGGTTATTGGTAAATTAGTAATAAACGATTATTGAATCGAGAGAAGTACCTATTACCAAATACTTAGATTGAGAATTAAGACCTGAGGTCTTCAGGGAACGTGTTTGTGATGATGGGCAGAACCTGCAGTTCACGTAGTGTTACTAATTTACCGATAACCCTGTTTATACTACTATACAGGGTTATTTTTAAAAGACCAGCAACCTTCTTCGGAGACCAGGTTCCTAGTATCATCAGCAACAACGTTTGTTCTATGACTTTTCATAATTAGCTACTTTTTGTTTCCATTCAAAAACAATATTAATTGAAATATCAGCTTGATTGTTATTAACTCTATGCGCATCGTAAAGTTAGGCAAACAAACAGGAGTAAATCGCTGGGCGGAGGTGGAGCGCTCGTAGCGGCGCGCGGGGCCAGCGCCTTTGTAGTTTGCCGCTCAAACGTCACTACGACTACGCGCCTACGCTGCGCTGCTCAGTCGTCAAGGTCTACGCGAAAATAACAAAAAAAAAATAACTTCAAAAGTCGTAAAACAAACGTTGCTGATGATGCCAGGAACCAGGTCACCGAAGGTTACTTATCTTTTGAAAATAGCCCTGTATATCTACTATATGACTAGGCATAGGTATGAAAGAGAAGGAATGTTAGCAGTATTCATTATTAATAAATTTATTTTATTATAATTTTCACAGAAACAAATAAGAAAAGAAGTTAAGGCCCTTATTTGAATGCACAATTTTGTGCTGCGTTGGATTTATGAGCGCAGAGCTTTATTATTATATATTTATTCGCCCAGGAGAGTCGTCAAGTATTATTAAAAAAAAGTTTAGCATTAATATATATTTTGTAAAACTAATATTAGCACGCCAACCATCTGTATAAAACATGTTTTATTGGTCGGCAGGTAGAAAATGCCTTGGCATTAAGCCAACCCTTTGTAGATACCTCAGTGCAAAAAAGTTTAAATAAAATAAATAAAACTTTGCTCGGGTATTTCTTGCTACTGACCTGTGATTAACCCGTTCATCGACTCAATTAATGTAATTAATTTACCTATTTTTCTTTCCAGCACGCAATGCTAATCCCAGTTCTAATTCGCCATCTCCGGTTCCACAAATCCCTCGACGACCTAGAAAAGAAGATCGGCTACGTTTTCGAACAGCGAACGTTGCTGCAAACCGCGCTAACACATCCGTCGTATCGGGAGAACTTTGGCACGAATCCCGACCATGCCAGGAATAGCTTGACAAACTGCGGGATTCGACAGCCGGAGTATGGGGATCGGAGGATTCATTATACTAGGAAAAAGGGTGAGTTTTGTAAATTTATTCATAAAGGTGTCAATTATACCATCTTTGTTTATCTTTTTTAAATATTGACAAAGAAAGTTACAACCAAATAATAATAAAAAATAGAACCAGTATTTAAAATTGAAACAATTCAGTTAACCGCAGACTGTTGCAAATAATCTACAGGTAGCTCAAATGATACATATCAATATCAGTTGCGCGCGTCCCCAAGAGGCTGCATTACCCCGCTGTATGGCAATGCTGATTCGCTGCACCAGATACTCACCAGCTATCGGGTCACGCATCACTTCGACCAGACTCTAAGATAATTTTTTAAAACCCGGACAGCCTCGTTACCCCTCGGACCTAGGGTCTCGACAAGGGGAGGAAATGCGTAGGCTCAGTGGAGACCTTCATAAAAAAATCTTTTTTAATTGTTAAATTCCTAGTTCTAAAAGTTTCGTATTTGTGTATCAATGAAACGAAACTACCTATCATTTCTTTCAGGTATCGTGACTCTTATAAACATAATGTCACGCTTCGGAAAAAACAACGAGACTGAATCGGAGATCAAGCACAACGAGCGACTTGAATTCTTAGGAGACGCTGTTGTTGAGTTTGTGTCATCCATACATCTGTTCAAAATGTTCCCGTCACTAGCCGAGGGAGGTTTAGCTACGTACCGGGCTAGTATCGTCCAGAACCAACATTTGGCGCATTTAGCTAAAGTAAGTTAATATAAAATGGCTTGACTTGACTAAGTGCTCCTTGTGAGCCAATGGTATCAATAAAATTTAATTGAAGTGAACAAATAATCGTTCATAACATCATCTGTTCAAAAAATAAACTACAAATTTTAGTTCCGCTCCAATTCGTTTATGACACAGCACCACACAGAGAGCAGCACCGTCAATAGCTGAATGACGTGCTGAAACGTAGCTGTCAAGCACTAAAACCAACTGCACTGCTTCAAAGAGTAGGGCTAGCTCAGAGCAACAAATTAACAGGGGATAGTGTTCAAAATGCGATGACAACTCTCATGGAAGTGTCCACCCGAGTTGTCATCGCATACCGCATTTCCCTACCTGAGTATTCAAATAACAATCACCATAAGAAAATAGTAGGGCAAATCTTTTCCCAATTATAATAGCCGACTTAAGAAACCTAGCTTTGTGATTTTAGTAATTTTTATACTTTATCTTATACCATTTTACTAATTTTAATAAGTTCTTCATTGATTTCAGAACATAGAACTGGAAAAGTACATGCTATTCGCTCACGGCTCAGACCTGTGTCGCGAGGTTGTCATGAAGCACGCGATGGCGAACTGCTTCGAAGCGCTGATGGGGGCTTTGTTCCTAGACGCAGGGCTAGAGGTAACTATCATATACTTCACTCGCTTCTGAACGTTCCTTCGCTCGACGTTAGGTAGGTATGTATATTCTAGCCAAACAAAAACCTATCGCATTGTTTGTGATAACCATTAAAAGCTTTTTTAATGCCTCTGTAAGTTTTATTTTGTATAGGTTAGGTAGAGGTTAGAAGTTGCCCTTGGTGGCCATGGAGGATTTTATAATCTCTACTTAAACTACACAGAAAAACACTATTACAGAAGCATTAAAAAATACTTATAAAAGGATTCACAAACTGTGCAATGTATTTTTAAAATTTCCTTTGTTCAACGCAATAATAAGTTAGAATAGATGACGGCGCTAGTGTGTGCTGTGGTACCGCCTTAATAGAGCAATATTTTGCTAGGCTGTTTCAAACCGGACACAGCATTGTCTCTTGACAAGCCTCCGGAAAGCGCTCATCAGAGGAGGCCTATAATCAACAGTGGATTAGTATAGCCTGAATATGATGAAGCTTTCGGAAAAGAGCTACGTTATGTCCAAACTCATGCAAACGAGGTGCTCGATACGACATCACCCAAGTACGGAAAGAAACGAGCGGTGCAACAGCCGTGTGCATCTTTACACGAGAACGCTTTTGGTGCTATCTATTTTTAATGAGCGATACTGTGATCTAAAAGTTGCTGTTGTTTCAGGTAGCTGATAAAGTGTTCGCCCTCTCCCTCTGGCACGAGTACCCGTACCTGCACAGCACGTGGATGAAGGAGCGACAGCATCCATTGCAAGATCAGGAGCCGCTGGGTGACAGGAAGTATATCAAGGACTTTGCCTTCCTGCAGAAACTCACGGAGTTCGAGAAATCTATCAGTGAGTATAGCTCGAGTGTTAGACTGAGTACCATCTCCCTCTGGCACGCGTACTAGCATCTTCACAGCACGTGGATGAAGGAGGGGCAGCATCAGCTTAGCAATCTTTGGGCCGAAGGGGCGTGCCGTTACGAGCTCCTTGATACCGGCATGTCCATCATGGGCGAGTTCTTTTCGTGAGTAATCAAAAGATCAGAGCGTCCCGAAGACACTGGCTGCATCGCCCTGCTGTATGGCAATGCTGATGCGCTGTACCAGATTCTCACCAGCTCTCGGGTCACGCGTCGCGTCTCTTCGACCAGACGCTCAGATAATTTATTTATTTCATATAAAAGTACAGGTTTACACTCAATGCAATAGTGTACATAGACCTAGTGTAGTAGTGTACTTAGTCTAAACATTAAAAAATCATAAAACACACACTAATTCGCCACTCTTACTACACACACATGTCGATTAATTATTACAATACAAAAATTAATATAACAAAATAAAATAATTAAAATAATAAAATTCGTCAGTCGATAAAAGATAAAAAAAAAAAACAACAAATGTACAATGTGTGTAAAACCCAATCATATTAGCTTAGAAAACATAACGGTACATAGGTAATACATCAACATCAAAAATAAAATAATAATTTTGAAAACCTGTAGAGCCTCGTTTACCCTCGTACCTCGCTCAGTAAATTAACTGTTATTTCCCTTACAGATGTAGAATTCAAACACATTCGCCTGCTAGCGAGAGCGTTCACGGACCGTTCTGTCGGTTTCACGCATCTAACGCTCGGCTCCAACCAGCGACTGGAGTTCTTAGGCGACACGGTGCTGCAGCTTGTCGTATCTGATCGCCTTTATAGGCATTTTCCTGATCATCATGAAGGGCATTTGTCGGTAAGTGATTAAATGGCCGCGTGGTGCCCCTTGTTACTCGTACATTACCAGTAATGTACAAAGAAAAAAATACTCTCAGCACAGAACCGGGTAATGTATTTAAAAAATCTTTGTTTTTTGAACATTACCGGTTCAATGTCCAGTTTTGTATATGGTGGATGTAAATATTCTTCCTATATTACTCGGTTTTGTTCAAAGAAATCGTTGTTCCGTGTACAAAACCAACGTGGTTCTCCGAGTACACAATAAATAGTAAACGAGGTACTGTTGCAGTTCAAAAGCATTCATTCACAAAGCCTATCATTGTGCAGCTGGAGAAGACGAGTGGAGTAAAGTTTTCGTGTCACCCAATAACTTTCGACACCACCCACTACGAGTCAATCGCCTGACTTGCTCAGGATTTCCTTAAATATAGTCCCATGATCGGCTTCCCATTCGGGTGTCTGAGATTTTACCATGTGGAATAATATTTCGTAATTTAATTGCTTTTTTTAACAGCAGCTTGATCCTCGGCATAGACCAGCAGGGCTATTCACAATACATCGAAATGAAACCGTGTCGGAATTGACTTTTGACGTTCGGTTATCGATTTCCCACCGAGCGACGTCGAAATAGCGATTCACAATAACTCTCGGTATGCTCTCGGTTGATAAAATACATGGAAAGCGTTTACGGGGCATGCTATAAAAATGGTAGAAAATGTAGACATACATGGTAGAATTTAAAATGTTATAAATAGTAATAAGACTATCGCTAGAAATTAATTTCGTTAATTATTTACAACCATTTCAGTAATAATTGACGAAATATGAACCTTTACGTGAGAATTTTAACAACTTGAAACAAATTGTAGTCATTTAGGGAATTATATTTGTTGATTCCTAGTCTCGTCTCTGGGGTCCGCCTGCGACGCAAGAGGTTATGGGTTCGATTCCCGCCTTGGGACAAATATTTGTACGATCTACAGGTATTTTTTCCGGGTGTTCTGGTCGTTTTATATGTATAATAAAAAATATCTATATAAGTAATGTATTGTATTTTGTATATCAGTTATCTAGTACCCACAACACAAGCTCTGCTTAGCTTGGGGCTAGATAATGCTGTGTGAATTGTCCAGCATTATTTATTTTATCCTATTTTAACCCATCTTTGTTTCTACAGCTCCTCCGTTCATCTCTAGTCAACAACAGAACACAGTCAATGGTTTGTGACGATCTCAACCTATCAGAGTACGCGACATACAACAATCCAAAATCTAAGCCGAGTACGAAGAAACACAAGGCCGATCTACTGGAGGCGTTCTTGGGAGCTTTATATCTTGATCGGGTTCGTTTTTATTCTAATACTCACTTACTTAGGAACTTTAAGAGCCTATACAATCTCAAATTATTGTGAAAAGGACAGACATAGGATTTCGTGTTGATAGGAGCGGGATAGGGCATAGCAACGCGATCCCAAAAATCAAGTTTTAGCTTATTATCTATTACTAATTAAGACTTTATTTGGAAAAACAGAAACATAACTTTTTTTTCTTATTAAAGATATATTTATTAAGAAAGAAAATTACAATCAAATAATAGAATTAAATTAAAACTAGTATTTACAATAGAAACAATTGAGCTAACTGCAGTCTGTTGCAAACAATCTACAGGTAGCTCGACTGATCCATATCAATACCAGTCGGAAGCGTGCCCAAGACACTGGCTGCATTGCCTCGCTGTATGGCAATGCTGATGCGCTGTGCCAGATACTCACCAGCTCTTTAAAAATCTTGCCATGGACCAAAAACCTATAGGGAACTTCCCGTTGACCTAGAACCATGAAATTTGGTGAGAAGCAATATAACTTATTTAGCCTCGAGACGAGGTTTAATAGTTATAAATTTAATAATAACAATATATGTATATAATAATATTTAATAATAATCATTTAATATTTCGAAGGACTAAATAAGTTACGTCATCGGTAATCAATCGTTATCAAATCAGAAAATTATTGTGCCTTATTCGTCTGGGTTGATTTCTTTGCTGAAGAGTAGGAGTTTGTACGGAACCCTTGATGCGCGAGTCTAACTCGCACTTGACGTTTTATTTAATATGTAGCCCATAGGATTATTAAGTATGTTTTTCGACGCTTTTTCTATTAATATAATGGAGAAAAAAATGTTTTAGCGTAACGTAACCCAATCACTTCAAGTCACATATCCACGCCTTCATCAGGACCGAGGTTCGATGCAAGTTACGTACTAATGTAGGACGTCCTCCGGCCAGTTGGCATATTCGGAAAACAAAAATCGAAGTTTTCAATTCACGTTCGTGCAAAACCGAATAATAATATTCACAGAATATTACTTAAAATTTAAATAAATAATTAAAAAAAACAAAGATTGGAGCCGCAAAAAAAAAATCAAAAAAACGGCAAAAAAAACATGTCCAGTGTATGGGATACACTGGACATGTTTTTTTTGCCGTTTTTATATATAATGTTAATGATACGGAACTCTTCGTGCGCGAGTCCGACTCGCACTTGGCCGGTTCACGGAGAAATCAGAAAACGATAATTGTGGACTAATTTTAATATAATTTTCTGTTGCATTAAGGTATTTGAAGTCAATTTTTAGTATTTTCAAAACATTTGTTGATGTTACTTAAGTTTTTTTTTCTTCCACAGATAATTTATTAAATATTTTTGTTGTTCCCAGGGTCTAGATCACTGCCAAGCATTCTGCAACGCATGTCTCTTCCCGCGTCTACAAGAATTCATAATGAACCAAGACTGGAACGATCCCAAATCCAAGTTACAGCAGTGTTGTCTCACTCTACGGTCCATGGAGGGCGGCGAACCCGATATACCGGTATACAAGTAAGGAATACACAGTTTATAGGTGGTGGGTTCGAATCCCGGGTGGTAATAATATATTGTGACTAACTGAGGTTTTAATATGGGCACGCTAGTATGTAGCTTAGAAATACTCTTGCCTGTGTTGTCTATTCTAGAATCCAAGATTTTTTTGTAAACAAAGGTGTTACCAAAAAAATGATATTGGTGGAAAATATTTGACTCATTAGAGTGGATCGCACAAGTTCGACTTTTATTTGCTTTTTAACAATCTTCATTCATTATTTCAGTATTTTCTCTTCCGTTTTCTATTTATATGTCAATGAGTCACTAAAACTACAAAAATTGTATTGGAATCTAGAATAGAGCAGTTTGATTTGACGCATAAAAAAGATCAAAATCAAAAATTCTTCCATAAAAAATTACACTTTGAAATGGTAAAGATTAAAACAAAAGCAAGGGAAGTTGAATGTTACTTGACTTTGATCTTTCTGATTTGACATAACTCATCCTACCCTCAAATACTAACATTTGGTTTTTTTTTTTTTTTTAGTGATTAAAAAATAGGTTTTAATTTAAGTAATTCTATTATTTGATTATTACAATTTTCAACATTAGGTACACAAAGAATAAGGCCGGTATTATGAAAGCTTGCTCAGTCATGGATCTATACTTGAGTACAGTTTGACCACTTTAATAAGTCGCATCGGCAAAATTCGTCTGCACAGAAGAGAACATTTCAACCCGATTGAATACGAATGCAAACGCCGTTGAAATAATAGACTTTATTGCGTTATGTTACTGTATAGCTTATGTCAAAAAAAAAAAACAGAGGCTCATGCTATCTCGCTCACAAAAACGGAGGCTAAAACTATCTCGCTCTTATGATAATTATGTACACAGGAAGACAAAAAAGAACCAACGTATTTTCATATGTATCCCACTTAAAATATGACTCGCGAAAGTCGCGACGACGCCGGACGCGGACGTCATGCGCGTAGCCATCACTCAATAGCAACCACACAGATTTCGCGCGCATATGCAGTTATATAAAATAGGTAAGTAAATAAATACCCTTTAAATTGTATTTATAATAATATGCAGAGAGAGTTATGATTGGGTAGGATATTTTCGCGCCTACCAAAATGAAGACCTCTGCGCAGGTACATTGGTGTAACTTATTAATGTGGTGCAACTGTAACCTTTATGCCATAGAAAAGTGTTAGTCTAACGTAGATCGATGACTGAGCAATATAATACGGGCCTCAAGGTGGGACGGAACCTCTAAGCTCCCATACAAACGTACTTTTTGATTTATTTGGAAACTACGTCCTTGATTTTAATGAAATAGGAAAAGAAATATCTATGAGACCGAAAGTTATAAAATCACTTGAAAATTGATAAAAATGAATTTTCACCATCACTTAATGATGATATGTATTTTGAAAAACTGAAAAGATAAACATAGCTATTTCTTTTCTTATTATGTATGCAAAATTTCATAAAAACCAGGGACGTAGTTTCCAAATGAATCGAAAAGTACGTTTGTATGGGAGCTAGAGTTTCCGTCCCCCTTAATGCTGTAACATTCTTCCAACTTGCCTTATTAACATGTGATATCGAGCTATCGAATAAAAACTCATTACGTAGCTGATATTTCAGTAGTTTCAAAACTTTTATTAGAAACTAGCTTGTGCCCGCTGCTTCTCCTGCAATTCACGAGTACATGTGGAACGGATTGTGTTGGGCACTTGCCCAACACAATCCGATAAGATCGAGATGATATTTGGCATACTTATGCCAAATATCATCTTGATCTACACAGTTTTAGAAATAAGATATCCAAACTATCTTGTAGTCTTGGGTAGCAAACATGTTCACATCTTCTCTCACAAACTATCTTGTAGTCTTGGGTAGCAAACATGTTCACATCTTCTCTCACAAACTATCTTGTAGTCTTGGGTAGCAAACATGTTCACATCTTCTCTCACAAACGCCTATAAAATATTATTATAATTCAGATTCGTAGCTGAATAGTACACAAATAACAAGCTCTGCTTAGCTTGGGTATAGACATATCTAGACCCAAGCTAAACTGCAACCAAGCCAACATTATTTATTTATTTTAATGAAGTATACGCAGATACTTCATTAAAATAAATAATATATTAGTAGTCACACAAGCTCTGCTTAACTTGGGGCTGGATAATGCTGTGTGAATTGTCCAGCATTATTTATTTATTCTTATAATTTTTCAGACTTGCTTATTTAACCTCTTACATCTATCCGGACATAAGCTAGTTATGTAAATTTGATAGATATGGTAATTCAAAACACATTTACATTCTCATCTTCATTCACACCTTTTTAAACTATCGCGAACTTTAACATAATTAATGATTATGGCAATCTTACGGTCGATCAAATAATTAATACCTATATCGGGAATTATATAATTAAACTATAAAGTTAAATAAAAAATATAATGATTATTTATCGGGAATAATTAAACTATACAATCGTGGTCGCGGATCGACTGTAAGATCGCCCATGACCACGTAATTATGAAACAAAAAGTAATTGAAATACGAGCAATAACAAAAATTTTAACATTAAAATTGATTATTTATTCAACGAATTAGCATTGCCATTCAACGTGGCAATGCTGCCAGCATTATGCGCACTCTGCCTTCTGGTGACGGCTTAGATTTTTAGAAAGTACGAGTAGATGTAAGTGTAAATATTAGTTGTAATTATTTTTTGCTGTTAAATAAATGAGTGATTTTCAATAAAAAAAATATTGTTTGGTTAAATTCCAAAAACATTAAAATGGATTATTTATTTGGTTAAACACCAAAAACATTAGAATTGCTTATTTATTTGGTATTTAACCAAATAAATAATTAATTTTAATGTTTTTGCCTTACCCAGGGTGATAGAATGCCTGGGACCAACAAACACCCGCCTATATA
This sequence comes from Eupithecia vulgata, assembly GCA_946478455.1. Classification (NCBI taxonomy): domain Eukaryota; kingdom Metazoa; phylum Arthropoda; class Insecta; order Lepidoptera; family Geometridae; genus Eupithecia; species Eupithecia vulgata. Next base: position 3,867,846 of record OX297874.1, read on the forward strand.
CGGTGGGAGTGTACTTCCGCGGGACGAGGCTGGCGTCGGCTAGAGGCCACTCCATACAGGAGGCCGAGATGCACGCCGCTGAGACGGCCTTGAGCAATGCACATGGTGAGTGTAGGCCTTTTCATTATCTCAAAACTAGAAATCCATCTTCAGGGTGCTTTGTTATTAGAGCAGTGATGGTGAGCGGTGAATAATTTCGAACCCAGCCAGGAATACACCAAGGTAATAATTCAATTTAGAAGGAGATGTCAAAACTGGCCACCATACGCTATGGCAGAGCAGATTGGAACGTAGGTATGTTTATCAGATCGTGACGGGTGTTCTGGTAGTTTTCTATGTATAATAAAAAATATCTATGTATGTATTGTATTATGTATATCAGTCCTCTAGTACCCATAATACAAGCTCTGCTTAACTTGGGACTAGATGATGCTGTGAGAATTGTCCAGCAATATTTATTTATTTTTTATTTAGATCATGCCTAAGTGATGGTGATGCGTGATGGCTATGTAGTTTAGTTATTATATTTTAACAAAGTCCAAGGTCATCTAAGTTTACTTTTTAAGGTGTATTTACACCTTAAAAACTAAACTCATAAGGATGATACTAATAAATACCCGTGTGGTGCCGGCTTAGCATTTGCACCACCTCCAACTCTTCCCGTGGGTGTCGTAGGAGGCGACTATGGGACATACACCGGGGGAGCGAGCAGCAGCGCCTCTTACAGAATAGATCTACTACTGAACTGCGATCCCCAACCCGCTTGCCCAGCGTGGGGATTACGGGCATTACTCCCATAAAAATCAGGGGAGGCCTGCGTCCAGCAGTGGACGATTATAGGCTGTTGCGGTATGAGGTAATAGATAGACACTCATGATTGTACGGACAGCCAACAGCATTCATAGTAGAAGCCTTCTATGACTTACTATTTTCTAAAATCATGTATAATTTGTTTATGTATTTATTTCTTGAGCTAGTGCAAAAATATATTTCCAATTACACTAGTCATAAGTACAAGAATAACAATTTTTTTTTTTAAATTCACAATAACAGTATCTTTATTCAGAAAGAAAATAACAATCAAATAACAAATTTAAATTAAAACAAATAAATTGATACAATTGTTAATATTGACAAAAACTAAAATTTCATGTCAGACAATCAATACTTTGCCTTACTTGGTTAGTAATTATCTACACGTCGCTGCAAACAATTACAAATAAATTATAACGTATAATAACTTAAATAACAAGTACGTTTTTTAAGGTATTTTTTAGTATTAACGTTTGAAAGAAGTTAAATAAAATCTGTAACTTTTCTGACATAGTATAAATTAACTATTATTATCTATACTAATATTATAAAAATTTGTTTGTTTGTATTGAATAGGCTCCGAAACTATAGGACCGATTAAAAAAATACTTCACCATTAGAATGCTACATTATTGCTGATGAACATAGGCTATAGAATATGGCCGGGGCGGACGCTAGTTATTATTAAAATCAATCATCTTTTACAGAACTGTTCCCGCAACTAGATCACCAGAAACGCGTTATAGCAAAAAGCACGAAGAGAAGACGTCGCGAGCCACTAAGAAGCTCCACAGTTCTGCCAATCAACAAGGACAAAGTACCTAAAGCGTACCGCATCGGTGAAGGTACGGAGCGGGAGAGCAGCGATGAAGAAAAGAACGCACCATCAGACGGCGAAATAGCCGATGACAAATCCGATGACAACTCGGATTCAGGGCTCGACAGCGATGACGTAGCATCTTTACCGCCGGATAAGCTAGACAATATCGAAGTCAGCAGTCTTGTTAGTGATATGGAAAAGATTAAAGCTGATATGATTGTCAAGAATCAGTATGATAAGCTGAAGGAAAGATGCCGGGGATCAGATTCCGAGGATGATTGACGAATAGATCTGGAGGCATTCCTTAAAGGAATACCTTACCTTGGGGAATATCCGCTCTTTTCTCTTGAATATCGTAGTTGCAAATTATATTACTGCTTATTTTAGGACCGTAAGAGTATATGTAGGACCGTAAGAGGATATTAATAATTTTAAAATATATCGCTCGATATTAGCACCTCAACGCACCTAGTTCAAATCAAATCATGCACTTAATCTGCACATTATTTAGGTACTTAAGTGATTATCATGGCTGTGTAAAAATCTTACGACCACATTTTGTGAAATTTTAAAAAACAAAAACGTTTAGCGAAATAATTTTTTCAAGGTAGTCTTCAATGAATGTGCTCAAAAATAAACAAACACACAACTCGTAAAGATAAACAGTAATACACGTACCTACCGTCGATTACACAATACTGCAATCTGTTGCGCAATAACCTTGAATAACCGATAAAAACACTGAACTCGCGCGAGTCGATTCATTCCCCATACAAACTCTTGACAAAGTGATACTATAAAATGAGTTTTGTTAATAAAGTAGTGATAGTGACCGGAGGCAGTGCCGGTATCGGTGCGGCAATATCAGAGCTTTTCGCCAAAGAAGGAGCCAACGTAGTCATCGTCGGAAGAAGAGTCGAAAAACTAGACGAAATCGCAAAAAAATGCGCTCAGTCCGGCAAAAAACATTTACCCGTCAAAGCCGATCTTAGCAAGGATGAAGAAACAAAGCAAATCATTGAAAAAACAATCAAAGAGTTCGGGAAAATCGACGTGTTAATAAACAACGCTGGTGTACTCGGGAACTGTAACAAGGTTATTGAACCCAACCTCTTATCAGTTTACGATGAAGTAATGACCACTAATTTTAGATCGCTTGTCCTTCTGACGAACTTGGCGGCTCCTCACCTCGCTAAGACGAAGGGTAACATAGTGAATATATCTAGCATTGGAGGTATTCGAGGAACGCCTGGCTGGGCCTTGTATGGTGCATCAAAGGCAGCTGTCACTCAATTCGGATGTATTGCCGCTTTAGAATTAGCAGAAGTTGGAGTTAGAGTGAATACTGTTAGTCCAGGACCTGTTGAAACGGAGATATTCGTTGGCCACGGAAACCTGTCTGTCGATGTGTTGAAGTCTAGAACGGCACAGAACAGAATAAGTGCACCGGAGGAAATTGCTGATGTTGTCGCTTTTGTTGCTAGCGACAAGGCAAAAAGTATAACTGGCTCGAATTATGTTATTGATTGCGGAAGTTTGATCAAAAAGTAGTTTAATGTGAAGAGAGAGAAAATTTACATTTTATGTGATAGTATCCTAAATTGTGGAATCCAAGTCAAAAAATATTTTTTATGAAATCTTTGTAAACTTTAACTAAAATATTTTTATTATAATATTTTTTTGACTATCAATCAGAGGTTAATTGTAGAATAAGGGTGTTGCTGTTGCTTAGATTGCTAGATAATAATTAATGCCTCCCTGCTACTATACATTTGCCAGTAAATTGTATTCAAATTGTATATACACTACATATTATTTTACACTTTCGTAGTTATGTATTTTGAGTCAGTGAGAATATTGTCATTCTGTTTGCACAACAACAAAACTAACCTCATTTCTATTTGACAGCACTAACGTCGTTTTTCTTTTTATTTTAATCGTAAAGAAAAGGACGGCAACACTTTTTTTTAGTGCTGTCAAATAAACTAAAATACACTTCTCATTAAAAAAAACGAAACACCTCTAAAGTTTGGTTTTAATGAGTGTTATGTACTTTTTATTATTTTAAACAAAAAATAATAATAATGCCAGTTAATTTTGGAAATTATTATAATATCGTTTAATGAAAATTAATGTTTCAAATTAAAATTACAACAGGAGTAACAGGTATGTTTAATATTTTATAAATTCTTCTTAATTCATGCCTTTAGGGAAAAAAAATCTCTGGCTGTCATGTCACAGAGCTATGTTATCAATTATTTAAAAAAAACTATATTTTTTGCAAAAAAACAGTGATGATGTGTATGAATTCCGACGGAGTACACATTCAATTATGTTTTCAAATCTCCACATTCATTAGGGGATCGAAAATTCGAAAATATAAATTCAAATTTGGAACTGTGGTACATAATCATCGACATTTTACATAATCGTGCCAAACTGCCATATATTAATTGGCGTTTTTTTAATGATATCAAACCTATTTTATTTTAATGTCGCCTGTATAGTAAATGCAGTATACCGTTTTAGATTTTTTTGATGAGAAATGTGTTTATACTGGTATTTATCGGCAGGTTTAAACACTGACCGTGACCATGGTTGTAACATCGACTAAAATATTTAAATATACGCGGATAAATTATATCTTAAGTAGCATTGTAGATTGAAGTTGTAGAGTAATGATAAATTACATGCCTACTTCAAGTGAAAACAAGTATAAAAAGAAGGCTGTGGATTTTGTTTTACCAATAAAAATATATTTCCTCGACAAAATCTTGTCAATGGTTATTTACTAGCCCAAATAAAAAGTAGAGGCTAGAGGAGGCCGACTTGTATTAAATGAGGTTTACAGTAAATCCAGTTGTGGGCATTTGGCTGAGATAATTATGAAATTCATATGAGAAGGATACAAATAGGTAGGTTATAAACATAGTTGTTACAAACTTTTTGAGATGGGAGTGGATGGCCAAATCAGAAACCATGAGAGTTTGAGTAAAGTCGTGAAAGTAGTCATGGCCTCGATTTATGAAAACAAAAACTGCATAGTTATCTGGTTTTTTATTAATATTTTGCTTTTGCAAGAAATCGACTTAGGTACCATTGTTTTTTTTTTAATATGACTTCCTGTATTTTGCACCTACGGATTTGGTTGCTAATAAGGATCAATATTTGAAAAGAAATGTATTATTGTAAATGAAGAGAAATGGCAAATTTTTACAAGATTAGTTGAATTCATAGCGTCAATGTTAAAAAAAAATTGTAATTTTTTTATACTGTTTTCGACCAACATGATTACCGCCATACCTACTGGATAAAACCTTATAAATTCATTCCTTAGAATTTTTATTAAATTTTATAACAAAATCCGTAAAAATAAATTAAAATAAGCAATTTAATAAATAGAAGTGGTTATTCTTACAGATTTCCCCGACATAAAGCCCTCGCGGCTTACGAACTATAAGAGCAAAACTTAAAACAATAAGCAGTTTTTATTTTCCCATGCGCCCATGAGGAGTCGTGGGCTATCTATAAGAATTGACTAGACTAATGACTTTTCTCCCATCTCAAAAAGCCACATTGTAGTTATAAATAGAAAAAAAAACAATGACATTTTCTTCTGCTGTAGGTACTTATGTATTGTGATTGTCACTAGTCTATACTAAGGTAAATGTATTTTGGTCCGCTTAAAGCTGCAACACATAGGCTATGTTATACAAATATGAGTTTTTAGAATTTCTCTTTATACAATTTTCGTTCATTGTATTGTGACTAGTCTAATTATTGATGAAAATTTAGTCAGTCAATTTCGTAAGCAATAATTATGTTTGTGTTAGTGATCATTTTTAGTAGTTAGTATCAATGAAGTATAGTTACTAAATACTTAGAGGATGGTCTCGTAAAGAAACGGTAGTCATTTAAGCTAAGCCTAACACTGGGCTTAGTTTGGTTGGGTTGGAAAATATCCGTATATTTTTTTTTGAAAAAATATTACTTATATAATTTTTTTTTTGTTGTATGAGAAATTTAAACCGAAATATTTATAGCAGTATACTTGATAACATAGCAGTAACAGATTAAGGTTAATCGTTTCTGGTTGGCGTGGTATAATTTTTTTTTGTCGTTTTAATTTGCTCTGCGTTCTAACAAGGTATAAAGCTAGCGGAAAAGTAGATTAATAGTAAAACGTTTTCAGCGAACCCATTATGAGAACAATTTCCATTCTCTTCCATTATTTTGGTAGCATTTGCAGATGTTGATTTTAAGCATAAAATCTCTTACTTTCCCTAATGCTCAAAAAACAGTTGTAGGTAAAGATGTCTGTGGTGTAGATGGCAGAGCCCTTAAGTCGAAGTTAGTTTTTCCATAAGTAAATTGAAAATGATTTAAGACTTGCAAAAATAAAAAATAAAAAAAAAACAAAATAAATCGCGCCGACACGATTCTATCCACCTGAGTGAATGCGTAATCACTGGTTGTAAACGAAACGGTTCACGTACCTAATCCTCTTAAAAAAAATTATTTTATTAAATTTAAGTGTTTTATCTAAACAAAATGCAATATTTAACAGTGCCTATTGATGTGTTGATGTTTTAAGCTTAATTGTACTGTGTGTCTATCCAAAATAAATGTACTTACTTAAATTAAACAACTGTTTTTTTCTTTTTGACTATGTAGGTATAGGGTCGAAACACGTATGAGCACGTTGTCTGCTGAGTCAACGAACCTACCTAAAAAAAAAAAAATGCTGGACAATACACAGCATTATCTAACCCCAAGCTAAGCAGTGTTGTGTTATGGGTACTAAATAACTAATATCTATCTATGTATTGCATTATACATAATATAATGCAATACATAGATAGATATTTTTTTATTATAGAAAACGACCATAACACCCTGAACAGATGTCTACAGATCGTACACACATTTGTCCCGAGGCCGGAATCGTACCCACAACCTCGCAGGCGTCGCAGGCAGACCTTCGCCCACCGCGCCACAGAGGTCGCCAAAACCTAAGTATAACCTCTGATGATAATCTGATGTGATTTGGCCAATGATAGCTCTTGGTAGTGAAAATTTAGATTTACTTACGACCCTGCCGAAAGGAAGCCTCTACCTACTGCTTTCGGATTTTGCATCGGCAATTATTTTCAGAGCACTCGAATTTACCGATGACATCGTGACGTAGGTAGTGACGAGGATAAGCTGATGAATGACGTCATTGGCAGAAATAACTGTATTTACTTTTTTTAACTGTATTAAATAACTGTATTTTTTTAGAAATAACTGTGTTTAACTGTATTTAGTATGTTATGCTAGATTCTGCCGATGCTGTAATGCAATTCGCAGGGACGAGGGAAATGCAATTCGTATATGTGCCACACGCTGTAAAAATAAAAAAAAAAACAAAGCAACAATTTCATTACCTCTGCGCTCATTTAATCCAATACCCCAGCACGACAACGTTCACTCAACCCTCAAAAAAACGATCCAATACCCCAGCACGACAACGTTCACTCAAATATGCATTAAACCCTCAATTAAACCTCGATAACTTTAGAATGTCTGTCATCTGATGCCGTCATAATAATATTCATCTAATGGACAATTTTGGGTGTATCGGTGCTTTTCAGGTGTGTGACAATGACAAGCCTAACGCTCCCATACCGTTCCGTGGACGAGTAGGTAGATTAGAGATCTTTGAGTATTTTCCTCGGAGTAGGTGTTATTATCTATGCTTATCATAACCAAACAGTTTTTATCAGCCTCGCTCTGATAATTTGCTGGGTACTTTATTTATAGGTCTCGCTAACGCTCAGCGCTAACGTGGTGGTTTTATTCTCTTTGGTCTCGCGCACAAAAAACATGATCAAAGAAATAAAACATTAGTAAAACCACCTACGTCGTTTTGTGGTCTTATTTGGACTCCGGAACGTAATATACTTACTAACGTGATTTAATCAAAAAAGTAAAGTTATAATAAATCACCAATCTGCATTGTAGGTAGTACCTACATAGTACCTAATAAAATGAGTTTTGATAATAAAGTAGTGATAGTGACCGGAGGCAGTGCCGGTATCGGCGCGGCAATATCAGAGCTTTTCGCCAAAGAAGGAGCCAACGTAGTCATCGTCGGAAGAAGAGTCGAAAAACTAGAAGAAGTCGCAAAGAAGTGCGCTCAGTCCGGCAAGAAACATTTACCTGTCAAAGCCGATATCACCAAGGATGAGGAAACAAAGCAAATAGTAGAAAAAACGATCAACGAGTTCGGGAAAATCGATATTCTTGTAAATAACGCTGGAATACTCGGCAACGGGCACAGAATTATAGAACCTAACCTCATATCTATTTACGACAAAGTTATGAGTACGAATGTAAGATCTCTTGTTCTACTGACGAACTTGGTCGCTCCACACCTCGCTAAGACAAAAGGAAACATAGTGAATATAGCCAGCATTGCTGGAATACGAGGATCGCCTAGCTACGCAATGTATGGCGCATCGAAAGCCGCAGTCATTCAATTCGGGAGCATTGCAGCTTTGGAGTTGGCGGAGTTCGGAGTTAGGGTAAACACTGTGAGCCCTGGTCCAACTGAAACGGAGATATTCGCAGGCCAGGGTAACTATATTGAGGTGATAAAGTCCAAAACGGCACAGAACAGGCTAAGTGCACCGGAGGAAATAGCTACCGTAGTGGCGTTTGTAGCAAGCGAGAAGGCGAAAAGTATAACTGGATCGAATTATGTTATCGATTGCGGAAGTCTAGTGAAAAAGTAGAGCATCTACCTAGGTCTAAACTCAAGTTATAATAGGTATATGACAACCTATGTGGCGCGGTGGGCGTAGGTCCGCCTGCGACGCAGGTGGACAAATGTTTGCAGACATTGTTTATGGCGTTTTTAATCGTTCTCTATGACGTTCGAGTATAATAAAAACTATCTATCTATGTAATGTAGGTATTGTTTTATCAGATAAGTTAGTGTTAGCTCCCAGCTAGTACCCATAAGAATAGCTCTGCTCAGGTTGCGGCTAGATGTGTGGATTTTGTCCAATATTTTTCTGACGACGAAATCTGATTGAAGGCCAAGATACCTTCGGGTGGCTGAGCCTGCACTTACGCGACTACGCTTATTTTATTTGTAAAGAGTGATAAATAATAAATACCTAGGGTGTAAAATAAATATTTGTTTTATTGAATATTAGCTCAGTCCTTACATTTTATTGGCGCACAATATCAGCCATTGTTTCTGGTTCGGCACGTAGGTATGCAGCAGAAATGTAGGTACGTAACGTACCTACATTTCTGCTGGCATCAGCTGTGCAAAAAGAGAACAATATTATACACTACTTTATTTAGATTCTGCTTTCAAGATAAAAAGCGTCTAAAAACGTTATTCCAGATTAAGACATTTATGTGCATTATGTATGAACTTGGATAAAACCTCAATGACCGCATTGAACCGGGCGCGGTCGTCGTGCATGGCCACCTTCTCGAAATTGTTTCTGAGTAGGTAGGTACACTTACCTCGGGCAGATTCTGCAGTGGGTAAAAACCATTTCGAGAAGGAGGCCAAGTGGAGGATCCAGGAGAGAATCCTAGGTGGGGCAGCGTTTGGGAAACTACGTCGAGTCTTCTCGTCATCCATACCGCAATGCTTGAAAACAAAAGTTTTCAATCAGTGCGTCCTACTCGTCATGACCTACGGAGCTGAGACGTGGACACATAAGGTAGGGCTGGGACACTAGTTTTAAAGTCGACAAGAGGTATGGTGACAGCTATGCTCGGAGTTTCTTTCAAGGATAGGATTCGCAACGAATACCTACCTACCTACATCCAACAGAGAACCAAGGTTGTCGATATGGATTAGCAAGTAGAAGTGGCAGTGGGCTGGCTGGTCATATCTCGAGAAGCACCGACAACCGCTGGGGTAAACGTGTTCTTGAGTGGAGACCGCGACTCGGCAAACGTAGTGTAGGACGCCCTCCGACCAGGTGGGATGACGATTTTTGAAAGACTGCTGGCAGATTTGGATACGGCAAGCTGAAGACGACGCTATTGGCGCTCATTAGGGGAGGCCATGTCCAGCTGTGGACATATAGGCTGATGAACGGGGCGCCCCCGAACAGCTGATGCCTGCAGAAATGTACGTGCCGAACCAGAACAATAGCTGACATTGCGCGCCAAGAAAATGAAAGGACTGAGCTAATATTCAATAAAACAAATATTTATTTTATACCTACTGTAATTATTCATGCGGACCTACGCCTACCGCGACACATAGGTTGTCATGTATATGACAACCTATGTGTCAGTCTGTGTGTGTGTGAGCATCTACCTAGGTCTAAACTCAAGTTATAATATAGGTATCTATTTATAACTTGAGTTTAGACCTAGGTCGATGCTCTACTTTTTCACTAGACTTCCGCAATCGATAACATAATTCGATCCAGTTATACTTTTCGCCTTCTCGCTTGCTACAAACGCCACTACGGCAGCTATTTCCTCCGGTGCACTTAGCCTGTTCTGTGCCGTTTTGGACTTTGTCACCTCCTTAAAGTTACCTTGGCCTGAGAATATCTCCGTTTCAGTTGGACCAGGACTCACAGTATTCACTCTAATTCCGAACTCAGCCAACTCCAAAGCTGCAACGCTCCCGAATTGAATGACTGCGGCTTTCGATGCGCCATACATTGCGTAGTTAGGCGATCCTCGTATTCCAGCAATGCTGGCTATATTCACTATATTACCTTTTGTCTTAGCGAGGTGCGGAGCGACCAAGTTCGTCAGTAGAACAAGAGATCTTACATTCGTACTCATAACTTTGTCGTAAATAGATATGAGGTTAGGTTCTATAATTTTGTGCCCGTTGCCGAGTATTCCAGCGTTATTTACAAGAATATCGATTTTCCCGAACTCGTTGATCGATTTTTCTACTATTTGCTTTGTTTCCTCATCCTTGGTGATATCGGCTTTGACGGGTAAATGTTTCTTGCCGGACTGAGCGCACTTCTTTGCGATTTCTTCTAGTTTTTCGACTCTTCTTCCGACGATGACTACGTTGGCTCCTTCTTTGGCGAAAAGCTCTGATATTGCCGCACCGATACCGGCACTGCCTCCGGTCACTATCACTACTTTATTAGCAAAACTCATTTTATTATTACCTACAATGCAGACTGGTGATCTGTTATCACTTTACTTACTTATTGTTAATTAAATCACGTTAGTATCTAAGTATATTACGTTCCGGAGCCCAAATAAGACCACAAAAAGTTGTAAGGTGGTTTTATTAATGTTTTAGCACATATGTAGGTATATTATATCGATTTGTTTTAGCGTAGCATTACCTTGTGGTTAGGTAGGTACATAATTATTTTCTCTTTGGTTACACTCTCTTTGAATGTTTTATTCTCTTCGATCCTAAGTTTGTTTGTGAGGGAGACCAAAGAGAATAGAACCACTACGTTAGCGAGACCTTTATATAAAGTACCCAGCAAATTATCAGAGCGAGGCTGATAAAAAAATGTTTGGTTATGATAAGCGTAATAACAATAACACCTACTCCGAGGGAAATACTCAAAGATCACTAATCTACCTACTCGTCCATGGAACGGTATTGTCGCATACCTGAAAAGCACCGCTGCACACAATAAAACGTCAAGTGCGAGTTACCCTCGCGCATCAAGGGTTCCGTACAAAACTTCTACTCTTCAGCAAAGAAATCAACCCAGACGAATAGTGCACAATGACGTAACTTATTTAGCCCCTCGAACTATTGGCACCCTCGGTACGATCGGGCGCCAAACCCCATCTCCACTTACATCTCCACATACTTCCAATCCAACCCATTTACGGTTTTCAGATTTTTCCCTTTACTTGTGCTATAAGACCTTGCTTCTTGCCAAATTTCATGGTTCTAGGTCAACGGAAAGTACCCTTTAGGTTTTGTGTATGTGATTCCCTTGGAAATAAGTACCTATATTATGTTCAAAGGGTCACCTATAATTTTAAGCAACATTTTGCAGGCCTTCGCCCTATAAAATGTAGCTCATTCATTGAGCATAACGTAAAAAAGCATTCCAGTCGGGTTTTAATTAATCATAACTTATCTTATAATATAAAAATGAATCGCAAAATGTGTTGGTAAGCGCATAACTCAACAACGCCTGGACCAATTTGGCCAAATCTTTTTTTAAAATGTTCGTTGAAGTTCAAGGATGGTTTTTACGGCGAGAAAAATTAGAATTATTGCTGGAAAAACCCTAAAAATAGCCCTTCTTTTTCCCATACAAATGATTTGTAAATAAAACGTAGTCAATTTGAGCTTTATTGCTAAAATAACTACCCGTGCGAAGCCGGGGCGGACCGCTAGTAATCTTATAAAACACATGTATAGCCACGTGCAGAAGCTAGTGATAATAGTAATACTTAACGTCCTATGTAGGTGCTGCGCGGACAGCATAGTGTTTCATCTGCCCATGATGCCTTTCTGCCACAAGCAGCGAACGGCCAAGATCACGATAGCTCGTGTGACGTCACTTGGGTGTGACGTCACCAAAACAAATCCAGCCCGCGCATAACTAGATGTCGCTAGTAAAAGTGACCGAGCTCTAGATCGCGCTGACGAGAACGCACGGCATTTGGTAACTTGATTGTAAGAATTTCTGTTTGATACTCTGGTTTCCCTTCAACACGTATAAATCTTTCGCCTTTTACTAAAGATTTCCGTGGAGGGGAACACTCAAATGAGTCTATCGACTGTTTTTGTATGCTTTGACTTCAGTTAGAGCTTAATAATTATGATATGACCTATGTCACCACCTATACATACTATAAAAACGAGATCCTTCGGATCTTGGTTTCTGTTCGTGTGCTTGTTAGGTACTCTCAAGTTTGCGCTTAGCTTAGCGATTCATTCTTGTTTTTAACCGACGAAATGTAAAAATAAAGAGCAGGAGCTTTTATCTTTGGCTGTATGTTATGTTCGTGTATTTTTACGCAACTATATTATATTGTATGTATGGAATGGACCGATTTGGAAAATAATGAGCCACCTTGATGCTACGAAAAAAGGGTATGGTTTTATCTCGTATCTAAAGTCTTGTCTAAGTGCTTATTTTGTAAGCCTAAAGAAATAAAGTTATTGAGTTTTTTTTTTAAAGATTTTGGAGTAAACAACTAGGTAGGTTACTCCCGTCTCGTGTCAAAATACCTACTCAAACGGTCCCATCCTTTGTTTCTGATATCTGTGGTCCCATCCCATCTCTTGTCAACAATTGAATAGATTCGGAAAGAATGGATTGTTCTCAAACGTCGAACAATAGAGTTACAAAACTTTTAGACATGCCACTTCATTTCACATTCACACATTTTATCCGAAGTGTTTTATGTAGAAGGTAAAATAGAAAACAACTACTTACTCGCAGAACAATGAGAAAACTAACAATCTAATATCATTTATAGATTTGAACAATTGTAAATCGATAGTTGCGCTGGGTGAATAATAACTACGTCAACATTTATCTGTACCTTCTTAAGAAAACAAAAAACTGTTTTGAAAAAATCAGTCTTACATTAATGATTTATACTATTCTCTTGGCGTTATAAGTAATTATCTATAAGTCTTTGAGATATACTTTTCCATATTAAATTGTAAACATTTATAATAAAGATAAATTTTAGTAAAAGCTTTACCTATAAATGTTCGCAGGCTTGCCGCACGTAATTTGTACGCAGTCTAAGGCATGTAAAACTTATAACAATCTAATCAACAACATGTTCAAGCTATTTTCTAAGATAAAAAACGTTAATCATTTATGCTCATTAGAAAAAAATAAATCACAGCTTAGATAAAATCTGTCGTTACCTATTTAATACGCGAGGCATATTGTCTCTATTTATTTTGGAGTAACTCAAGACACTCACTATCTGATCCACCAACAAATTTGTTATCATTTTGATATGCTCATTGCCTTCCTGTATTTTTTGGCTTCGATTTTTATGCGTTTTTTTATGTAAAAAAATATGTTTACTCATCTATTAATTCGTTGATTATTTTCTGGATATACTCAAATAGTAATCGTGGTTTTCATTTTTCAACAGTGGTTCTCTCGCCGTTACTACATGTCCATATTTTAGTTCTGTCTTTGTTTTGGCATCTATTCTTGAAAATATTAATTGTAGTGTTCATCTTAACCCTGATTTTAATTCCAATTGAGTGTAGGCAGGGGTTAATATACCAATACTTCCCACTAGCACCCAGCACAACTACGATGTGAATTCGAATATGCATGTCATTGCATGTCTGTCATCTGATGCCATCAAAATAATATTCATCTAATGGACATTTTGGGGTGTAGCGGTGCTTTTCAGGTGTGCGACAACCCTAACGCTCCTATACCTCCTCTATCTTTTACCGTTCCGTGGACGAGTGGGTAGATTATAGATCTTTGAGTAGTTTCCTCGGAGTAGGTGTTATTGTCTATGATTATCATAACCAAACAGTTTTTATCAGCCTCGCTCTGATAATTTGCTGGGTACTTTATTTATGGTCTCGCTAAATAACGTATAGTGGTTTTATCTCTTTGGTCTCGCTCACAAAAAAACTTACTAGTTTATCTTCTTTACCTTTATGATCTAAGAGAATAAAACATTAATAAAACCAACTACGCGAAGTAAGAACGAAAAAAAGACAGAAAAAGAAAAAAATAAAGAGAAAAATTTAAAGAGCTACTCCTCTGATACCTACATCTTCCAACATACTTAATAAGCATTAGCGTAATAAGCATTTGATTGTGTTGATCATAAAATACTTAATAAGTATTTTATGATCAACACAATCAAATGCTTTAGGTAGATCTAAGAACAATGCAACACCATGTCTTATATTGTTAATTTCTTCACATGCTAGTTTTAGAGTTTTGAAAATTGCTAGTGTTGTGTTTTTCCTTTTTCGAAAACTGTATTGATTTGGATTAAGTATATTATTTAAATCTAAAAAGGTTGTGACTAGATTGCAAATAGGGTTTTACAATTATAACAATACTGGATTTAATAACTTGAATGATGATCTCGTCCTTAACAATTTTTTTATTTCAGCCTCATCAGCAGGCGCAGGAATATATTGCTGCAATTTGTTTGTTTAATTTTGTCATTTAATTTAGGACTATTTTTATCAACTGATTTGTTAATGTTTGGGTTAATATAGTATTTATTAATGTAATATAAATTCTTGATTAATAATAAATGTTATTAAATTTATTTACCCCCAACCTTAGCCTTATAAAATTAGCATATAATAGGAAGGAAGCCACGTAAACTGGCTGTATGCAAATTTTCCTGTGCCATTCATATTGAACAAATAAAAAAAAGTCTTCAAATCAGAAATCAAAAGAAATCTTCTTCTTCTTTTTTTGTATGTCTTTCAAAGTTCTATGGCAGACGGTAGTCTGATACGTTAGTATCATCTACCTGGTCTGTGTTCCGTCTTTATGTGGTCTGGGCTCCGGAACGTAGTTCATAGATAGAGTACCGTAAAACGGGGTGTCTTTGAGAACCGGGGTGACTTTGATGATTACTCAAAATGTATGCTATTTTTTAATTTTCTCCGTAATACGAAACGCAATGAATATTGTTTTTTTTGTGTTGGCAAGACTGACATTCTGGCGACCATTTCTCAAAGTGTCCGTGCTAGAAAGTGCCTGTGCCTGAAGAAAATAATAATTTACTGTTGGTGGGGAAATAAGCAAGAAAATTCGACCTGCAGAACTTCAAATGTACAACCGTATGTATTTAATTTTGATTTATAGTAAATGCACAACGTAATTGTTTGTTTCTTTGTGAATGTAAATATTTCGATGTGATCTAGTTGCGGTCGCCATTTTGATTTTAATGAGTACTTTTGTATACCGGGGCTACATTGATATGCCCTACGGGGCGACATTGATAGCTATCAATCTCGCCCCAGTAATATTAAAATGTTTTATTTATCTAAGTAGTAGTATTCAATCTCGCCCCTAAAACTTTATTTGATTGTTTTTTGAAGTTACATTTCATTTGGCGCGTTAGAAAAAAGATATGAGCGTAAATTTTTGCGATGCGCGCGAACTACGAAACAATTTGATTGACAGTATGATGTTAGGTAGCGTGTAAAATGATGTCTTTATTCAATAAATTGTGTGCGTGCATAATTAAACACCATTTTTTTTAACGAAAATATTATTTTTTTCCAGTTTCATCAATTCATCATGGTTAGAACATATAAAAAGACTGCAGGGACCCGAAATTATAAAAAATATTCGGAAGAAACCTTGGAGACGGCGATTGAGAAAATAACAAATGATGAATTGACAATAAATGCTGCTTCTATACAATTTCAAATTCCATTTGGAACATTGTATAATTTGATTGGATATATAAAGAATTGAAGTGTCGTATATTTCTTAAATAAAAAAGTTCATGATACCTATGCCTTTATTTATTTAATTAAATAATGTTTACTTACTATCAATTTCACCCCTTAGATCAAAGTAGCCCCAAAAATATTTAAAAAATCCTACTTCGAAAACGATAAGTCTCAATTTTATTTTTTTAATTGGATTTTGTTCCTATTCGGGGTGTCTATCAATATTAGTTAAAAAAACAGGTGGTATCAAAGTAACCCCAAATGCATTATAAGTTTGATTACGCAGTTTTTATTTTTTTATGTGAAAAATTTAAAGTTTTTTTTTTATTTCTTCTTTTTATAATAAAGTATTTAGTATGTCCATCATTCTACTATTTTTTATAAATTTTTACATTTGAAAATAAAGATGTAGCAGACATTTTCATTTCAAAATTAATCAAAGTCACCCCGTTTTACGGTACTAAACTATATTTACTAACGTGATTTAATCAACAATAAGTGTAGTGATAATAGATCATCAGTCTGCATTGTAGGTAATAATAAAATGAGTTTTGTTAATAAAGTAGCGATAGTGACCGGAGGCAGTGCCGGTATCGGTGCGGCAATATCAGAGCTTTTCGCCAAAGAAGGAGCCAACGTAGTCATCGTCGGAAGAAGAGTCGAAAAACGACGAGACGAAGTCGCAAAAAAGTGCGCTCAGTCCGGCAAGAAACATTTACTCGTCATAGCTGATATCACCAAGGATGAGGAAACAAAGCAAATAGTAGAAAAATCGATCAACGAGTTCGGGAAAATCGATATTCTTGTAAATAACGCTGGAACACTCGGCAACGGGCACAAAATTATAGAACCTAACCTCATATCTATTTACGACAAAGTTATGAGTACGAATGTAAGATCTCTTGTTCTACTGACGAACTTGGTCGCTCCACACCTCGCTAAGACAAAAGGTAACATAGTGAATATAGCCAGCATAGCTGGAATACGAGGATCGCCTAGCTACGCAATGTATGCCGCATCGAAGGCCGCAGTCATTCAATTCGGGAGCATTGCAGCTTTGGAGTTGGCTGAGTTCGGAGTTAGGGTAAACACTGTGAGCCCTGGTCCAACTGAAACGGAGATATTCGCAGGCCAGGGTAACTATATTGAGGTGATAAAGTCCAAAACGGTACAGAACAGGCTAAGTGCACCGGAGGAAATAGCTACCGTAGTGGCGTTTGTAGCAAGCGAGAAGGCGAAAAGTATAACTGGATCGAATTATGTAATCGATTGCGGAAGTCTAGTGAAAAAGTAGAACATCTACCTAGGTCGTAGCTCAAGTTATAATATAGGTGACAACCTATGTGGCGCGCTAGGCGTAGGTCCGCCGGATGAATAAATAGAGTATAAAATAAATATTTGTTTTATTGAATATCAGCTCAGTCCTTTCATTTTCTTGGCGCAATGTCAGCCATGGTTTCACGTACATTTCTGCTGGCATCAGCTGTTCGGGGGCGCCTCGTTTTCTGTGCACAAGACTGATATTATACATTACATAACTAGGTTTTGCTTTCAAGATAAAAAGCGTCAATGTTATTTCAGATTAACACATTGCATTATGCATGAACTTGGATAAAACCAAGGTCATGATGACCACATAGAAACGGGCGCGTTCGTCGTGCATGGCCACCTTCTCAAAATTGTTTCTGAGTACACTTACCTCGGGCAGATTCTGCATTGAGTAAAAACGATTTCGAGGAGGCCAAGAGGAGGATCCAGGAGAGAATCATAGGTGGGGCAGCGTTTGGGAAACTACGTCGAGTCTTCTCGTCATCCATACCGCAATGCTTGAAAACAAAAGTTTTAAATCAGTGCGTCCTACCCGTTATGACCTACGGAGCTGAGACGTGGACACTTAAGGTAGGGCTCGGACACCAGTTTAAATTCGCCCAGCGAGCTATGGTGACAGCTATGCTCGGGGTTTCTCTGAAGGATAGAATTCGCAACGAACGATTCCAAAAGAGAACCAAGGTTATCGATATAGCTCAAAGGATTAGTAAGCTAAAGTGGCAGTGGGCTGGCTGGGGGTCATTCCCGCTCGGTAACACCTCGTCGTCAACACTGTTGACGACTGGGTAAAAAATCCCACTCGTTCACAGTGTTGACAACCGCTACTTTTTATTTCCCGATCATTTCCATCTAGTATAAGAATCAGAATGTGTAGATATTTTTCATAGAAACGTTATAATTTAAATTTTTACTTACGACTCACAGAAAAATCTGTTTAAGAATGTCTTCCTACAAGTAATAAGAATTAATAGTTGTTAATATTTTTCAATTTGTAGAATTATAATTTGGTGGTTTGTACTTGACTTGTTTTCATGGCAGGCAAAGCTAAGGGTTTTACAATTATATCAATACTGGATTTAATAACTTGAATGGGGATCTCGTCATGACCTGCAATTTTAGTATTTTTTATTTCCTTAACAATTTTTTTTATTTCAGTCTCGTCAACAGGCGCAGGAATATATTGCTGCAATTTGTTTGTTTAATTTTGTCATTTAATTTAGGACAATTTTATCAACTGATTTGTTTATGTTTAGGTTAATATAGTATTTATTAATGTAATATAAATTATTGATAAATAATAAATGTTAAGTATTAAATTTATTTACCCCAACCTTAGCCTAATAAAATTAGCATTTAATAGGAAAGAAGCCACGCAAACTGGCTGTATGCAGATTTTCCTGTGCCATTCTGAACAAGTTAAAAAAAAAGGCTTCAGAAATCTACTTCTTCTTTTTTGTATGTCTTTCAAAGTTCTATGGCAGATGGTAGTCTGATCACAGAATACCTTGCTAAAGACTGATACGTTAGTATCATCTCAGGTAGATGATACTAATTTCAGTGCACCTACGTCTTTTTGTGGTCTGGGCTCCGGCAAAGAGAATATAACGCTATGGGCTCCGGAACGTAGTTCATAGATAGAGTACTATACTTACTAACCTGACTTAATCAACAATAAGTGAAGTGATAATAGATCACCAGTCTGCATTGTAGGTAATAATAAAATGAGTTTTGCTAATAAAGTAGTGATAGTGACCGGAGGCAGTGCCGGTATCGGTGCGGCAATATCAGAGATTTTCGCCAAAGAAGGAGCCAACGTAGTCATCGTCGGAAGAAGAGTCGAAAAACGACGAGACGAAGTCGCAAAAAAGTGCGCTCAGTCCGGCAAGAAACATTTACTCGTCATAGCTGATATCACCAAGGATGAGGAAACAAAGCAAATAGTAGAAAAATCGATCAACGAGTTCGGGAAAATCGATATTCTTGTAAATAACGCTGGAATACTCGGCAACGGGCACAGAATTATAGAACCTAACCTCATATCTATTTACGACAAAGTTATGAGTACGAATGTAAGATCTCTTGTTCTACTGACGAACTTGGTCGCTCCGCACCTCGCTAAGACAAAAGGTAATATAGTGAATATAGCCAGCATTGCTGGAATACGAGGATCGCCTAGCTACGCAATGTATGGCGCATCGAAAGCCGCAGTCATTCAATTCGGGAGCGTTGCAGCTTTGGAGTTGGCTGAGTTCGGAATTAGAGTGAATACTGTGAGTCCTGGTCCAACTGAAACGGAGATATTCTCAGGCCAAGGTAACTTTAAGGAGGTGACAAAGTCCAATACGGCACAGAACAGGCTAAGTGCACCGGAGGAAATAGCTGCCGTAGTGGCGTTTGTAGCAAGCGAGAAGGCGAAAAGTATAACTGGATCGAATTATGTTATCGATTGCGGAAGTCTAGTGAAAAAGTAGAGCACCTACCTACCTAGGTCTTATGTCAAGTTATAATATAGGTATATGACAACCTATGTGGCGCGGTGGGCGTAGGTCCGCCTGCGTCGCAGGTGGTTGCGGGCTCGAATCCCGTCTCGGGACTCGGGACAAATGTTTGCAGACATTGTTTATGGTGTTGTGGTCGTTTTCTATGTACGAGTATAATAAAAAGTATATATCTATGTAATGTATTGTTTTGTTTTTGATCAGATAAGTCAGTGTTAGTTCCCAGCTAGTACCCATAAGACTAGCTCGCTCAGGTTGCGGCTAGATGTGTAGATTTTGTCCAGGTTTATTAATAAGTAGTTATTTATAATATGTTTCTGACGACGAAATCTGATTGAAGGCCACTGACAGACTGTGGGTTGACGGGTGGCTGAGCCTGCACTAAAGCGACCACGCTTATTTTATATGTAACTAGCGACGCGCCCCGACTTCGCATGGGTACTATAATTATGCATGTATTTTACATATAAACCTTCCTCTTCAATCACTCTATCTATAAAAAAAATGCGCGCCGCCGACGCTAGCAGTGATCGTGTTATCATAAAAAGCGTCAATGTTATTCCAGATTAAGACATTTATATGCATTATGCATGAATTTGGATAAAACCATAGACATAGAATTTTTTCACTATGGATAAAACCAAGGTCATAAATCAATGACCACATTGAACCGGGCGCGGTCGTCGTGCATGGCCACTTTCTCGAAATTGTTTTTTAGTGCACTTACCTTGGGCAAATTCTGCAGTTGGTTAAAAACAATTTTGAGAAGGAGGCCAAGAGGAGGATCCAGGAGAGAATCCTAGGTAGGGCTGCGTTTTTGAAACTACGTCGAGTCTTCTCGTCATCCATACCGCAATGCTTGAAAATGAAAGTTGAAAACTTTCGTTTCATAACAGTGCGTCCTATCCGTCATGACCTACGGAGCTGAGACGTGGTCACCTAAGCTAGGGCTGGGACACCAGTTTAAAGTCGCCCAGCGAGCTATGGTGAGAGCTATGCTCGGAGTTTCTCTGAAGGATAGAATTCGCAACGACATCAATATCCTAGGGAGGCCTATGTCCAGCTGTGGACTAATATAGGCTGATGATGATGTTATGTGGTATGGTTGGTTGGAACGCTAAGTCTTAAAAAAATAACTATAGCCCGTCAAAATATTGTGAGGTTGTGAGATGTTTGAAAGACAACGCCAGAACAACTCACCCAACGGATCGACCTACTTACTTCTAAATTTTAACATTATAACCTTTGGCATCTCTTTACTTGTGACATGCATGTGGGTAAAATTTTAGAGTTTAAAAGTATGGGCTTACACTCTTATTACCTCCAAGTATACCTAATTAAATATTATTAAAATAAAACGTCAAGTGCGAGTTACACTCGCGCATCAAGGGTACCGAACAAACTTCTACTCTTCAGCAAAGAAACCAACCCAGACGAATAGTGCACAATAATTTTCTGATTTGATAACGTTTATGACGTAACTTACTATAAGTCTCTCGAACTATTAGCGCCTTTGCTACGATCGGGCGCCAAGCCCCGTCTCGGGACTAAATAACTTACTTCCAATCCAACCCTAGGGTAACAATGTAGGTAAGTACTATATTCTATGAATAAACCACAAATTTAAGGTTTTCAGATTTTTTACTTTACTTGTGCTATAAGCTATAAGACATTGCTTCTTGCCAAATTTCATGGTTCTAGGTCAACGGAAAGTACCTTCGAAACCGATCTCGAAACCCTATGAACAACGAGACCATGCATCACTCGGTAAACTTATGACTAGCAGTTTGCAGATGTTTGAGTTAGCAGACGCTGGATGCGGCAAGCTGTGGTACAGATCATTTGTTGCCCATTTCGCCCAGCCGTGGACTAGCATAGCTATATGTTGACGATGATGTTCTTTCTGTGTTCTTTCTTTCTGTGTCTTTCGGTCGAAGGCACGGGTCTCGCCTTCGACTAGAATTTTTGGCTACGGCCCTGATCACCTAGAATGTATACCTACACATAAGAATAGACAAAAATTGTAAGAACTGTATAATGAAAAACAATATACCTACTTAACTCGAGAGTTCAAAGAAAAGTTACTCAAAAATGTTTAGAAAAGTTTGTGCGTATAGCAAAGTCAAATTATATTAGCTCTAAAATGAGAAATACCTAGTGAAAATGTAATAATATCAACTTGGAAAATAAAAAACAGTGAAACTGGTAAGGTCAGTCAGCCAGTACTCAGTACCTAATTAATGTACCTATGTTAATGATTACAATTTAAACTAAGCTTCTATTGTGAGAGAAAATAAATAAATTGAATTGAATTGAAATTTAAAGGATTGCTCAATCAAAAATGATGTTGAAATAGCCCAAGCATTTGAAAACTTTTTTTACTGACATTCCGATCTCTACTAAAAAGCGTCTAAACTCTTCTCAAGTAATCGCTGAGTCATTACTCATAGAAAATGTAGGTACAAGATGCAAAAATAAATTTAATTTCAACTATGTACTTAGATGTAAGAATTTGACCTTTTCTAAGTGTACATTTTTGTATTTATGGAAATAAAGACTTTTTGACTTGATGTCAAAAGTCAGTCTTTATGTCCATAAATACACACATTATGATTATTGGCGAGTTTTCAAATCCAAGATGGCGAACTTTTTTTTCATTTTTGCGAGTTCGCCACTGTGGTTGCTCAACTGCGAATAATTGCTACGGGGTTTCCCTTTTGTGCAACTTATTTTGTTCCTTTTCGTAGTTGGTAATGAAGAAAAAAAGACCTGCAAAATAAGAATAATGACAGAAGAGACGCCTGCCCCAAAAAGCTAGCAGCAGCGACACAACGCCCCACTACCTATAATGCGCGCCAATGATGACCTGTCAGATGCTAGTAGAATGACTATCTAACTAAACGGTCACGCCGCCGTTATCAATCTTACTAAAAACTACGACCGTTTTTAGTATTCTATATCCTGTACTAGACTAAAGTTGCCTGAAATAAACGATTTTATTTATTAAAACATAAAACTGCTTGACCGTGGTGAAGGAAAAAATTGTAATGAAACCAATCAGTATTAAGCATTCTACTAGCCTTAAATTTCCATTGTCTTATTACCTACTAGAAGTAAAAAACTTACGGCTGGTAGAGTACCTACTAACTGGTTTCCTCACGATGTTTTCCTTCGCCGTTTAAATCTTGTACTAGAAGACACAACTTGAAGACTTCTTATTTACTTCTTATTTTACATTAAAAGTTATTTGTTCTACTTTTTAACAATTGTTTAGGCCTTTTTCCAAAGAGTTAAACGTTGGCATTTTCACCTAATAAATAAAAATATCAAAAGCGATGTTCAGAATTAACGAATCCGGTACACAATGGAATTCGAGAGCCATGTCGGTCACGATGGCTAGTGACGTCACTCAAACAAATCCGAGACGTGCATAACTAGATGTCGCTAGCAAAAGTGAACGGGCTCTAGATCGCGCTGACGAGAACGCACGGCTCCAAACGACCTCCGCTCAGTAGCATTGTGAATTCATACTTACCTGGCACAGGGGACACCGTGATCATAAAGGCGGTTCCCCCAGAGCGAGGCCTGACCATTGCACTGCGGTTGGGTTGACATCTGCGAATATCCCTAATGTGGATATCTCGGGTGCGTTATTTTTGGTAGTGGGGACTGCGTACGCGCTGTCCCCCTCATAATTTTACAGTATTTTCCAAGGAAAGATACCTAGTAGGTACTCTCTAAAGGCGAGAGATTCACTCACTCAAGCAAAGCAAGCAAGAAGAGTTCACACACGAACCTCAAAAGCTAGTAATTTTAAAGCTCGATAACTCAGATTTAAGCATAAGTTTAAATGACACTCGGTTCATTTGGAATTGATTCTTATTGACAATAGCATTATATTGAGAATCGCTCTTATTGGTAGTAAGTCCATTCGGGTTTCATCCCATGAGAAAAGGTCTAAGATCTTAGGTCGTATGAAGTAATGGGTATTTTGAGATTAGTTCCAAACAGCCCGGAAGGGTGTAAAGTCGTGATTTTTTGAGTTTTCAATTAAAATATGTCATAAATTCGTTCGAGGGTGAGTCTTGCTATATTTTTATTGCGCCTTTAGTTTTTATATAAGTTGACAGTAATTTAAAACTAAGTGAGATGTACCTAGTCCTAAAGCTTCTATCTAACCCGTGCAAACTCTTCCATCTAAAAAGTTACTCTATGATTCGGACCCAAAAATGTTTATTCAAGTTTAAGAATTATTTAGTAGGTACATGTAGGTAGGTTAAGCACACCTCGAATAGTTCCAATTTAAGTTATAATTCGAGGGATTGGCCCCGATACACAAAAGTATTAAAGTCTTATTGTACCAGGGTTAAATTGCACCTTCGTCAAAATGTACAACGGACATGGGTCAAAATATTCAAACGGCCTTAATGATTCTATGACAGAATATTTGAATGAAAAATGTGCAATCGACATAATGAAAAAGTGGCAATACATCCATTGCTTGAAAATAATCCTGTGACAAAATGTGCAACCTAGTAAAAGCGCAAGTGGTTATACGCTCGCATTCCCGTGATATCTTTTTTTTTTATATTATATCCTGTTCGTCTCATCGAAATAATAATATGTAATGTAACTCAGTGGTTCGTCTCAAGAATTGTCATTGATGCATCGATGACGTTTGTTGGGTCAAACGGGATATCAAATAATTTAAAACATTCGTAATTAGCATTCGTCAAGCTCGGCTCAGCTTGTTGCTCGATGATTTTGTGTTTCTTTTCTAACAATAAATTTTGATTGAAGGCTAAGATACCTTCGGGTGGCTGAACCTGTACTCACTTATTTTATTTGAAAAGAGTGATAAGTAAATAAATAAATAAATAGTGTATAAAATAAATATTTGTTTATTGAATATTAGCTCAGTACAACACAGCATAAGGTGAACGATAGGGGGCCTTTCATTTTCTTGGCGCGCAATGTCAGCCATTGTTTCTGGTTCGGCACGTACATTTCTGCTGGCATCAGCTGTTCCGGGGCGCCGTTCTCTGTGCAAAAAGAAGACAAATTATACATTACTTATCTAGGTTTTGCTTTCAAGATAAAAAGCGTCAACGTTATTCCAGATTAAGACATCTACATAGATGAATAATGCACATGCATTATTTGGTAAATTGGTATGGTTGGATGGAACGCTAAGTCTTAGGTCTTAGCCGGTCTAAATATTTGGTAAATTGGTATGGTTGGATGGAACGCTAAGTCTTAGCCGGTCTAAATATTGTGAGGTTGTGAGATGTTTGAAAGACAACGCCTGAACAACCCACCCAACGGATCGAGCTGAGATGTTAGAGATATTGGTAAAAATCGAAAATCGAAAGCATGTGAAATCGCGTGCAGAAGCTAATGATAAATAATAAATAATGCGGACAAATTCACACAGCATTATCTAGTCCCAAGCTAAGCAGAGCTTGTGTTATGGTTACTAAATAACTGATATACATAATATAATACAATACATAGATAGATATTTTTTTATTATACATAGAAAACGACCAGAACACCCTGAACAAATTATGCCTGCAGATCGTACAAACATTTGTCCCGAGGCGGGAATCGAACCCGCAACCTCCTGCGTCGCAGGCAGACCTTCGCCCACCACGCCACAGAGGTCGTCGATATTGATATAACAGTGATATTTTGTATTACTCACCGTCCTTCCGTAGGTGCTGCGCAGACTGCATAGTGGAGTCCTGCATTGATATCAAGTCGCCGGGCGCGTGAAGTAGCAGCCTGCCGACGCCTTCACATCGTCTGTAATGAAAGAACGACCACCAGCAGCAGTCGAGTCACACTGATAATCATACACCTAGGTACTTAGTATTTTTATATAATGACTATTTATAAACCTGTTTATAGTACCTATTAAATTTGACTTGTCTAAGTGCTTATTTTGTAAGCCTAAAGAAATAATGTTATTGACTTTGACTTTTGACTTTATTCCGTGATGATCGGCCAGTCCATGGATGTCGTAGGGAGTCGGCTACGGGTCAGCTTCACCGAGACGTGACGCGACGCGACGTGCGTGAGGCATCTCGACACGCAGCGCGGCGATGCAACGAGTTTTCATATTATGTTGAATGATGTAAGAAATTGTATGTTTTTGAGTAGTAAGTAATCAGTGTCACGCTGAGTCGCGTTGCAACTCGTGACGTCACACTGCGCCGCTAAGAGTTTTCGTATGTCAATAAAATTTGTATCTTTTTAAGTAGTAAATAAAGTTAAGGGAATCTTTCCGAGTAAGAGCAGTTTCCTATTGTGCTATTTTATTCTTAATTGAAAACCCCTACCCATCAATCACCAATCCGCCTGCCAAGAGTTGTGGCCTTCTTGTTTTGAGGAGGTATGTCAGCTGATGAGGAAGTTACTTTTGTACCTCAGAACTTCATTCTGCAGCATTTGTTTCCTTCCCGCGGTGGAGAGCGGTTTGCACTCGTTCAGCCAAGTTCTGACTTCATTAAAGTCTGCTAGTAGTTGCATTGCTGCTTCTTGACTGAAATCATCAATCAATACAAGCTCATTTTACAAAGTGTCAAGAGTTCTTTTTGAATCTAGAGCAGACCTTCGTTTGACCAGAATATACCGGAAGGTAAAGGTACGTGATATTAGCGAAGTTATATTACGAAAATCTAAAAGAAAAATATTCACTCTTGTTTTGGAAGAGACACGTGTGATCGCGGTTTCTCACGCTTTTTCTCCGGGATAAAAGTAGCCAAAGTCCGTCTCCGGGATACCGTTTAACTCCCTGCCTAATTTAATTAGCCCCGCCGTTTAGAGGTGAAAAGGTAGCAGACAGGCAGATAGACTTAATTACTTTCGAATTATTTCCAGCGAGCTATGGAAAGAGCTATGCACGGTGTTTCTCTGAAGCATATAGGATTCGCAACGAATACATCCGACAGAGAACCAAGGTTATCGACACAGCTCAAAGGATTAGCAAGCTGAACTGGCAGTGGGCTGGTCATATCTCGAGAAGAACCGACAACCGCTGGGGTAAACGTGTTCTTGAGTGGAGACCGCGACTCGGCAAACGTAGTGTAGGACGCCCTCCGACTAGGTGGGATGACTATTTGCGAAAGACTGCTGGCAGATGCTGGATGCGGCAAGCTGAAGACAAGGCGCTCTGGCGCTCATTAGGGGAGGCCTTTGTCTAGCAGTGGACAAATAATATAGGCTGATGATGATGATGACTTTCGAATTTATAATTCATCCAGAATTAAGCTCTCCGCATAATAATCCAACGCCGCAACCACTTAGTACAAAAATGTGCATTCAAATAGGGGCAAATGTAGGAATAGAATAGGTGAGATCTGCACAAATACACTTGCACAGTTCTAAAAACCACAACTCTCTGCGACCTTGTTCGAAGTCAATTAGAGTATCTACCTACCTACAAGTTTCGTTCTCTTCCATTTTCGTTTTTGTAAGTAGGCCCCAGAACCTTGGGATGGTTAGGTCGTTTCTGATGATGACAAATTATGAATCTCACCTAAATTTAACCTTAGACACGTAGATATGATGAAGCCAGGATTCGCAGATAATCCTCAGCACCATATTCAAAGTTGTCACGTCGTTGGTCGCTTTTATAACAGGCAGTAACATTTTATCTGGAAACATCAAACATCAAAGCGCTTTATTTCCAGAATCAGAAATACTTTTATTGTTAACTGCAAAAAAGATCTTTTGTCTATGGAGTACAGTTTCAACAGCTTTATTTACATTAGACATACAAGACAGTTTTAAGTAGGTAACCTTTAATTCTAAGTCTACCTTAATGGGGTGTGTATGTTTTGGGTATCGATTTATTTATTTTATGGACTTAAAAATAACACACATTTACAATAACAATTTCTATGGTACCATCGGTTGTCAAAGAACTCTTGCGCGAAAATTCCTTCAGACCTTACAGGACTCTTGGACATGTAAGCTCTGCAATGACGTAAGTGACAAGCTTGCAGTAAGTTACCTAAGAACTCGTGCACATAGAGCGAGTGTCTTGGCTCGAGGGTCGCTCGGCGGCGCCACTCCGCGTTGCTCGGGAAGATCATCGTGAGGTGTGCCAGGCTGGTGGTTGCGCAAACACTGGATAGTACTGAGGTTATCTCATCGTTGGCTTCCTAGAACGTATGGGAAATCATTAGTCCCCTTGCACTTACTTCCACGATGTATAGGCTACGTAGCTTACATGGCGTTTTAGCGCGAATGCTCATTCTATCTCCAATCTCGTTCCTCGGTTTACCGCGATTAAAAAAATATAATTAAAACATATAATATAAGAGGTTGCTGGTGCGATTCCCGCCTTGGGACAAATATTTGTAGGATTTGCAGGTATTTGTTCCGGGTGCTCGGTCGTTTTCTATGTAATATGTACCTATAATAAAAAATATCTATCTATGTAATGTATTGTATTATGTATATCAGTTATCTAGTACCTACCCATAACACAAGCTCTGCCTAACTTGGGGCTAGATAATGCTGTGTGAATTGTCCAGCATTATTTATTAATTTATTTTATATAAAAGTCCGAAAAAGACGTTACTTAAAGTGATCGTCTGATTTATTTTTTAGAAGAACACACATAGTAAACTAGAACTTACTTTTAACTTTTGAATATTGACTTTTACTTCAGACACTAATTTCTCTCTCATTTTTGCGCAAACATTTTCATGGACCCCAATTTTACCTGTAAAAGAAACGAAGAACGTGTTACGATCGAATACCTAGTACCTAACCTATAGAGTTTGACCGAACTTATGCACATTTTTCAATTAGCACCTTGTCTTCACATCTTTATTACTATAAAATATTATACCTACTGGCTGGCAGATGCTGGATGCGGCAAGCTGAAGACAGGGCACTATGGCAGTCATTAGGGGAGGCCTATGTCCAGCAGTGGACTAATATCGGCCGATGATGATGTTTATACCTACTATAAATCCATGCTTGAACTTTATGGCAAATATTTAGTACTTGTCTCAGAGCAGTGTTCCGCAATGTGTGTGTCGCGCGCGATACAATAGTGTACCGTGGTCATTAGTTGGTGTGCCTCGTAAAAATAAGGTTATCTCGATTTTATGGATCGATGGATATGAAATTGAAAGAGGACTCACAAACATTTTTGTGATGATGGGCAGAAACTGCAGTTTACGTGAACTGCAGTTTCTGCCTAGTATTACTAATTTACCAATAACTCTGTAGGTATAACAATCTTTAACTAATAATATAGTATCTGAATAATATAGTGGATACATAAATTGTGTGCTGTAAAGGGGCACTATTTTTCTCATCATTATAATCGGATAATAGGTGTTTACGTTAGAGACGAAGCTATGATAATTATCGATACATTTTATATTGAATCAATTGAATGGGAACATAATCCTTAAGTTTAATTCAAATGATTTTGGACGTTTTTCAAACAATTTAAGTCTATCACTTTTTGCTGCCAATTGGGTTTTATTCCTCGTGTTGTCCCTATTCTTGCCTATGATATCATACTAGTTCAGGGACGGGGGGGGAGGGGTTAGGGATTCCATCAACATCACCGAAGCTATCAAAACGCCTACTGAACCTAAACAGATCGGACCTGCGTATCCTGGTGGGAACACTAACGGACACTGCGCACTAAACAAACACCTATTCAACATCGGAGCGACGGACAACCCTCTCTGTAGAGGGTGTCTCAGCGACGACGAATCAGCTGCCCACGTAATCCTGGAATGCGAGGGAATAACAGCACAACGAACAGAAATCCTCAACTTGCCGAGGTCACTCCGCGAAGCCTGTGAAGACTCCAGGAAGATTCTGCGCTTCTAGACGGAGTTAGGCTGGCTATGCTAGCGTAAATAACGCATAATGGACCATAAGGAGTCCAAATGCGGACAAAAGAGTACTTCTCTACATCTACATCATACTGGTTCAGGTTAGATTTCATATATTTTAGGACTTCTAGGATGTGCACAGAATACTGATGTAGGTAAGAATTCGCTATTCTTTAAACAGTTGTACTCATTTCTACCCGAGCGAATTATTTTGTACGAGTTTGAATTAAAACTTTTAAACCATGTACACCGTACACCTGAGTTTTATGTGAAACGTGCGTCTGAAAATCCTTCATGGTGCCTATATTCAAATATACAAACGCGTGCTTCTATTACTATATGTATAATATAAATAATAATATAATTTATCTATGCGCGCGTTTGTGTCTGCGCGTAACCTACGCCTTATGTGTAGCTCATTTAGCGATTATTATTTATTATCGCTCCTAAATTAGACTTACCAGCTTCAATAGTCACACTATGGTCAGCGAACCTTAAGTTCAGCAGTTGCTCCATGCAAGCTTGCATATCGTTGTGGGCAATGCGAAAATAATCATCCATCCCCCACAGGTTGGCTAGGCGGCGCGTTTCAGCCAAACACCATAGCCGGTAGGTGTGGATTGAATGATCTGAAATACGGAAAACACGTTTATTATTTATTTAAAAGACAAGACAAACATTTATTTGCTGCTGCAGTTCAAAATACAAATAAGAATTTATTAAAAAAATAGTTAACTTAAATTCAACAAGAATAATACAAGAATAATAACTGTACAAAAATATTTTGCAAAAAGAGAGAGTGCTGTGTGTAACAGCAGAAAAAAGGTCACTGCTCAGCATAAATGACTCCCCACTCAGGAGTAGATAGGCGCTGATATTCTGCTAAAGGGCCTTTCAGTAAAAGATCAGAACATTTTCGTTAACAAAACCAAGATAAAATCCGCTTTGTAAGGATAGTACAACATTCGTTAAAATTAACTTTACTTAATTACTAACATTATAAAGTCAATGATTGTAAGTTAAGTACCTATGTATGTTGTAGATATATGGTATAAGTGTACCTACCTATACCTACCTATGTTACTCGTTCACGTACAATCCAAGGAACAGATTTGAGTAAAGTTTGATACTAAACCAGGATGACCTGGTCCTAGATTAAAACATAGGCTTACTGAACGTATGTATTTTAGATCCCGGATGGTAGCATTCTTCTCTTGGCATGATTAAATTTAACAAACGAGACGAGAGAGAATTTTAATTGACAGGGACGAGAGTTCTTTACTTATTAGAGCGGGTAAAACCTGCTAGTGCCTTCCGTCTTAGAATTAAACTTCTTTTGAAGACTTTTATAATGACGCGCGCTAAATCTTCAGCTAAGTTCGGAAAGAAACGAACGCCGCAACAGCAGTGTTTTCTCATTTCGTTCTTATCTCAGACATTGTCTAAGATTCCCATTTTGCCATAACTAATCCATGAATAGAGTAGAAATACCAATTTCATTAACTCTAAAGCTATATTCCGGTTTAGAATCCAAATTGTTTTTAGGTAGGTACCTATGTCAACAAAGTCATACCTATATGAATGAAAGCTATCAAACCCCCATACTTAACGTTTCGAGCTTCTGTTTTGATTATTGATACCAAAGTCGTTAAAATTTACCGTTTTTTAGTCACTATTATAATAATTATGCGAAAATTACTTAACACTAAAACCTATTGTGAGAGATAAATAAATGCTTATTATTATTATTATTATTATAGTGACCACACAAGTCTAAAACCTATTTAATCCAGTGTTCATATTTGAGGTGTTTTATTAGGAAGTACCTACCTACTAAAAGTTTAATTCCAAAAGATTTGTTTCCAAGACATTTGTTCCTAACCAGGTTCCTAATAATAAAAAAAGTACAGAAGTACTTTTACAGTAGTAAAAGTAAAGAAGTGAGTGACTTCTTTACATCGAACAGATTAAGCTAAAAAAAAAGGTTAGTTATTTGCTTAGTGGTAATGTACCTACCTAAGCCTGGATTCAAACATAGGCTAGTTTTTGTCCACTAAATCAATTTACATGGCATATTATAGAGCTAGATCACTTTTTATGAAACGCTTCTATAGAAAAAACACGAACGAAGATGCGGGGAGATACTAGTACCTATACCTAATAAAATATCACTTAATATCTGCCTCCTCAACCGAAACAATATCCTATAAGGATGAGCGCAGACTCTAGTCAGTCAGACTATTGCTATAAAAAAATTACAACACAAAAGCCTGTCTTATAAGTATAACATCTTTACTCAAGTTTGCGATCAGCCGCCCTTCTGCCACAAGCGGCGAGCGGCCAAGGTCACGAGAGCTGGTGACGTCACACCATAGTGACGTCACCCAAACAAATCCAGCTCGCGCATAACTAGATGTCGCTACTAAATGTGACCGAGCTCTAGATCGCGCTGACGAGAACGCACGGCATTTGATGACTTGATTGTAAGAATTACAGTTCGCCACTCTGGTTTCCCTTCAACACGTATAAATCTTTCGCCTTTTACTAAAGATTTCCGTGGAGGGGAACACTCAAATGAGTCTATATAGACTGTTTTTGAATGCTCTAACTTAGGTTAGAGTACAATAAATACCTAATTAAATTACCTACAAGTAGTATAAGTGTTATAAGTACGAAGTTCGAACGGAACGGGATATCTATCAGAAGTTCTGATAGGTACCCCGTAGTACGGGGCCCGTACTATGAAGTCGAATATCATGGAACTTGTACTGAACGGTCGTTTTCCTACTTAGGGGTTCTGCAGAACCCCTAAGTAGGAACGACCGTTCAGTACAATTGATTAACATGCGAAAATGACTTTGTAGCAAAACGTCTGGAAATGAAAATAGTCTGCGTGTCTCAAACGACAAGTACAGTCAGTCTAGAAAACTATTGAATAAATAAATATATTTTTAAAAGACAGGACTTGGACTGACAAGACAAGAAAATTGACAGACAAAAAAAATCGTAACAATATTTTTCAAGTGGCCAGTAAGCAAAAGAAAGCTTCATATGTCAAGGTTCTAGTTTCCAATAGGAAGTTAAAGTAAAGAGGTTACACTTCAACTCTAAGAGCAAGTATCCTACGGAACATAGGCTTTTTGCTTCAACTGTACTGACATAAAGCAAGCAATCCCGTCGTTTTGCTACCAGGGCATTTTACTTTAACGACGACTTGAATACTAGGGCATTTCACGTTCTTGGCGTTTTGTCGATATCGTCTTTTTGCTACATGGGTATTCTGATAGGTACCCGTTCGAACTTATACTTATTGTCTATCAATAACGTATTTATTATTGAGCTCTATCTCTATCTATGATGTATGGCACGGCGATCTAGTCATAGGTAGGTACCTGCTCGTATGAGAAGTAGTTTAGGAATAGGATCCACATGCCTAGTTATTCTAAGATCCACATCTTCAAATTCTAACCCGTTTAATCATTTTGCTTAACTTACTACGCACTGCGTAGTTAAGCAAAATAAATGCTTAGTTAGATTAGTATAGTACGCACGCATAGGACAAGCAAATAGTTATCGATAATCTCGCTTGTAAAGCTTGAGTCTCAAATATTGCCTAACTAAAGGTACCTACCCAAACCTACGCACTACAACAAAGAGAATAAAACCCATAAAACCACTACGTTCCCTACGAGCGGACAACGAACGAAGAGGGAGCGTCGTCAAAACAACGGCGTCTACAGAGCAAACCGCGAACTTCGTTTTGTTTTTAGTGACGGCGCACGTTTGACATTATTATTTCAGGCTCTTCCTAAACATCAGTCTGACTCTGGTGAAGAAGACCCATATAAAGTTCCTTAGGTCCAGTTTACTGTTTGGTATAGATAGTCTGTCCGTTACGTCTAATTCCCGGTTAGGTGAATCCCTTATGGGTCTACTAATTACCGTTTCAAACGGACGGACGCGTAGCGGGCGGAAATCTAAATAGCAGTTCTGCAAACTACGTCATTTTCCTTGATAGACCTTCTGATTCGGAGCGAGAAAGAGAGCCCTTATTACGAAAATTACAATAAAAGTAGCAAAAATCAGTCACGAATTTGAAAGGGTGCAACTGTTATACTTTAGAATTCATCCAGGTTGTTCCAGCCTTAGTTACGAAGACAGAATATCAAAATTCAATGTATATAGATTAGATCTATCAATGTCAAGGACTGGACTCCTTGACATTGATAGATCTAATCTATATACATAAAATTATTCCTACAACTTACCTGCTTTGCAGAATATTATTGTTTATTTTCTTTTGTGTGTTGATCATAAGTTAAGGTTATGATAGGACTGGCATACTTTGTAAAGTAAAAGTCCTTAACAATAAAAAGGAATATAAAAAAATTGTTCCCAAATTGAGACATTTTACCAGATCTTTAAAATCAAATACACTCAGCGGCACAATTAACCGCCCACCTTGATTTTTTATGATTTTGGTTAAAAAATAAAATTGTGGCAATACTTTTGAATGTTATTTTATAACGTAGGTATTTTGAAGTCTGTTCGCTTCTTTTTGCCGCCCAAGTAAACGGAATTTCAATGCTGGAAAATAACTGCACACCGTTTCAGACATAGCCCTCCTTCAGTAGGTTACCAGAGCAATTCAACTTACTCTAGGTCGACCCCATTCGATATCGAAGCAGCTTGTGGCTTACTAAATTCGACACTGTCTGATATCATATCACACATATCAGACTGTGTCGAATTTAGTAAGTAATTGCGTATTTTTTTTAGATTGTTATTATGACAACTGGTTACGAAACAATTATTGTCTCGTAACCAGTTTCTCGTAACCGTCGAGTTTATTCTTGCTTACGTAGGTTAGGTAGGTACTTCAAATACCAATAACGTTTATTTCTTTAAGCTTACAAAATAAGCACTTAGACAAATTTTATACTATAAACAGGTTTATAAATAGTATTATTATCAATAAAGAAAAAAGGTGTTATTGATTTTGTCCACTTAAATTTTTTGTCCACTAGTGGAAGAAGTGGAAAATAAATTCTTTCTTCCACGGGGATAGATGTGGAGACGTTCCATTCCTTTAAGTCCATCTATAGTTCTATTTTTATTATATCGGATTGTCCAGGCGTTATACCAATTCCTTATACGAATCCCGAATCTATACTAATATTATAAAGAGGAAAGTTTTGTTTGAATTGAATAGGCTCCGAAACTACTGAACCGGTTTGAAAAATTCTTTCACCATTAGAATCCTTCATTATTCGTGATGAACTTAAGTTATAGAATATACCCATGCGAAGCCGGAGCTAACCACTAGTGCCTACTAACTTGAATGTCAACTTACCCGAACGTCCACTTACCTAAATGTTAATTTGCCTAAACGTGGCAAACATAAATGTGGCTACAGGGTGTGACAGAAGAAGGTGGACTTCTTCCACAAGGAT
The DNA here is from genome assembly GCA_946478455.1 of Eupithecia vulgata. Classification (NCBI taxonomy): domain Eukaryota; kingdom Metazoa; phylum Arthropoda; class Insecta; order Lepidoptera; family Geometridae; genus Eupithecia; species Eupithecia vulgata. The sequence continues at coordinate 3,903,032 of OX297874.1, forward strand.
AGTGTTAGTTACGCAACAACAACAATACATAGGTACCTATTACCTACCAAACTACCTATTAGTATGTTAATGACGTCGCACGGTGCAAAGCTCATCAATCAGTTTTGTACCCCGTATGACGTATTTTTTGAGATTTAGATGAAGACAAGAATTAGTATAGTTTTTTTTCCATAGTAGTACCTACCTACTAACCAAAATGACATTATTATTTAATGTGTCTTCTCCTTTTGAACTAACTTCGAAAAAAAAAACTGTTTTAGAAGAGATCCTGGAGATTATGGGATTATGGTCATCACCCCCCATGAGATAAAAACCAATAAGACGCTTATCAGGGGAGGCCTGCGTCCAGTTGACCGATAGAGGCTTGTGAGAGAGAGAGAGAAAGGAAGGATCCTACAGTACTAGGTACTTTGTTTAAGAGTTCGCCTAATGCAAAAATCAAGCAAATTGTGTATTTTTAAACCCTTACATCTATGGTAACGACCTTAAAAATTCTAATTAAAAAAATACGATAGGTAGGAGAAAAACCCATAGAAGTCGAGTTATCGAATAGAATTTTGAAAAATAAACTGGTTTCTTTACAAAAAATTATACAAAAATTGCTTTAAAAAAAATGTTTTAATTGAAATGTGTTTTGTACCATAATTGGATTTTTTTTTTATTTTTTTTTGTGATATTTGTGACAACTTGCACGGCACCGATAAATATAAAAGGTCTAGCCTATATCGAAATAGCAACCCTGGTGTTCATATTTTCGCGCGCCGGACGTACATCACCGATCGATGTGTCCAATCACAGCGTGAGACACGAGAGACAGCGCCCTCTGTGGGCAAAATCACTTCCGTTCGCGACAGAAAAAGGATCGCATCGCTGCTCGATCGAATTTTCCAAAAATTGAACATTTGTGCTTATTTTGTGATTCCAAAACCATCAAACCCACTAGACTGACCAAAACTACCTATGTGATATTCGAAATAGCTGTGCCCGATCAGGATAGAAGCTCCATCACCAAAATCCACCGGTGGATAACCAGCACGCCGCCGGCCGCCAGGAAACCCAGGTTAGCGAAGTAGATTAGGCATAGACATAAATTTGATCCTTTCGAGCAGGATTAGTCAGTGTTTCAGTGTTTTGTTGTCACAATATCTCATTTTCTTATTTTCAACCTGTCCGTGTTTTGTGCTTATAATTGCGACGTTACGCGTCCGACAAAATGGCGGAACAGGATTTATTCGAACGCGAAGTTATTTTAGACGAGCTAAAACACACTTTAAACTTATTTCCATCAGATGAACTACAGTTTTTAGCTAGGTCTAGGGATATCGTCCCAAATCAAAGAAAGTTTCTTAAATTACAGACAAAAATAGAGAAAACTCTCATGAAGAACAATACTTTTGTCAAGGAAGACGAGTTAGGTATACGTACTATGTTCAATGACCTTTATTATACGATCTTAGGTCATACTGAAACTCTAAAAGAAAGTCAGAATGAAAAGCGACGCGCGAGTCGATCGTTTACTGTGCCTACAGTTTGTTCACACAACCACGAAAGATTGCCTACGTTGCCTCTTCCTTCTTTCAACGGCGAGTCAACCGATTGGCAATCGTATTTCGACTTGTTTTTGTCACTTGTTCACAACAAGAATACCTACACGGATACTGAGAAGTTTAGGTATTTATTATTAACGTTAAAAGATGAACCTCTCAATCTTGTTAAATCTATACCGATCACGGACGAAAACTATTCAGTTGCGTTCGAGATCCTTATCGCTCGTTATCAAAACAAGCGCGCAATTGCATCGAAACACTTAGATCGCATTTTAGATATCGAGTCTTGCTCGGAATCCGTACAAAGTTTGCGTAAACTACTAAACACGTATCACGAAAATATGCAAGCTTTGGATAGGATGCAGTTGCCTGTTGATCAATGGAGTTTCTTATTGTTAGGTATTTTATTACGTAAAATTCCTAACTCGCTGCGTAAACGCTTTGAACTTTCTTTGCAAAAACCTACCGATATTCCGAATGTAAAAATGTTAATCGAGTTTCTTGAACGAGAACTGTCTGCTTGTGTAATCTCAGATTCGAGTAGTATAAAGAACAAAATTCAAAGTGCCGGTAGACCCACCACGCGTTCCAGTGGGGGTAGTATTATAAAAAATCAACCAAGGCAAGCACTTTCCGTTAACGTGCAACCCGAGTATAGCGCGAGCAAATCTAAGCCGTCGGCCGACAGCCTTAAGGCTAAAAATTGTTTGGCATGCGGTGAGTCACATCACCTATCAAAATGCAACAAGTTTTTAAATCTTTCGCCAAGTGAAAGGTTTAATTTAGTGAAGGACAATAATGTGTGCTATAACTGTTTAAGCATAGGCCACGATCTACGACAATGCAAATCAAACTTTGTGTGTCGTACTTGTTTCAAACGTCATCATACTTTGATTCATTTTGATAAGGTGGACAGTAGCAGTAACGCGGTTTCCCTGCCTGTATCTGCGCAGGAGGATAAAAGGCGGGCTGACTCTTTGAGTTCAGACCTAGACAACGCACACTTAGCGATGGCTTCAACAAACCATGCGATGCCAGGTAGGTCTGCGCCGAATTCGTCTCTACGAGCGAATACTGTGCTACTATCTACGGCACTCGGTAGTGTTTGTGTAGGTATAGATAAGCGAACTACCGTACGTTGTCTCATTGATACCGGAAGTCAAGCGACATTTATTACTGAATCCTGCGCACAGCGATTAGGGTTAAAACGGCGACATGCAAAAATACCTGTTCACGGGATAGGTGATGGCAAACCTGTACTACCAAAAGGCATTGTTTCATGTCGCATAACACCAACCGATGCACCTCAACCGTCAATTCCGGTTGAAGCCCTTATTCTTCCAAAATTAATACCTAAAATGCCTAGCATGCCACTACCTCAAGTAGGGTGGCCACATATTCAAAATTTAAAATTAGCGGATCCGTCATTTTACAATCCGCAAGAAGTGGAGATGCTGGTAGGAGCGGACATACTGTCCCACATATTACTAGGCAATGTTGTTACTGGTTCACCCGGTTCTCCGATCGCGATGAACAGTATATTCGGCTACCTATTACTAGGTTCACTCTCGTTCGAGTCTACGACTCCTCCCGGAATTCAAGCTTGTTTTAGCTCATTGGACGATGACGGCAACTTGAAAAGATTTTGGGAGCTGGAGGCGGTGCCTGAAGAGAAGGTACTAACGCCCGAGGAACGCTTATGCGAACAAATTTATGAGAGCTCACATCTTCGTGACAGCACCGGGCGTTATGTGGTTGCACTTCCCTTGAAGCCTGACGCCCAGCCCTTAGGCGAATCTAGGGACATTGCCCTCGTTCGGTTTCATAAGCTCGAGCGTCGGCTAGAACGCAACCCAAAACTCAAGACCGATTACCATGCATGTCTTCAAGAATACCTTGACCTCGGGCATATGGAACCGGTCGAGGATGCCCCTCTTTCTAGTCATCCTTATTACATTCCGCACCACTGCGTGGTCAAGGAATCGAGTGAAACAACGAAAACGCGCGTAGTGTTCGACGCGAGTTGTAAAACCTCAAACGGTAATTCGCTCAACGATGTCTTGTTGACAGGTCCAAAACTGCATCAAGATATTGTAGATATCTTACTAAAATTTCGCGTACATTCTATCGTATTCACAGCGGATATAAAACAAATGTATCGGAACATTCTTGTCAGAGAATGCGACCGGGATTTTCAACGCATATTATGGCGATCGTCGCCTCACGAGCCTATCCAAGAATTTCGTTTACGCACTTACTTTTGGTGTAAGTTCATCGCCCTACCTAGCCCTTCGTACGATAAAGCAATTAGCGCACGATGAAGCGTCACGCTTTGGTCAGGCCTCTGCGGTCCTTTTAGACCAAGTTTTTGTCGACGATATTATCACCGGTGAATGCGATGAGAATAGTGCCCTAACTCTCCAGCGGGACCTAATAGGTATCTGCGCGACGGCCGGCTTCGAGTTACGTAAGTGGCATAGCAACTCGCCAGCGATACTCGCTGCAATTCAGACGGTAGATAGTCACGGTGAGCGGCCTAGCAGTGTCCCTTTTGCCCCCATGGAGAACGACCATCAAGCAAAAGTACTTGGACTACAATGGAACCCACATTCCGATCACTTCACCTTCAGCGTTCAGTGTAGTTCTGATAAAATTACCAAACGTACGATTTTATCTCAAATCGCCAAGATTTATGACCCCATGGGTTGGCTGTCCCCTGTTACAGTGTATGCCAAGCACTTAATGCAATTGCTCTGGATATCAGGTGTCAGCTGGGATGACCGTCCTCCCACTAGTATCATAAACTCATGGGTAGCATTTATTCAAGAGTTACCGCTTTTATCGCAAGTGTGTATTCCACGCCACGTATTCTACGATACGTGTTCCCTTCAGTTGCACGGTTACGCTGATGCATCGGAGAAGGCATACGCAGCGTGTGTCTACCTACGTCTCACAGATAAAAGCGGCCAGTCTAGGGTACACCTACTTCTCGCAAAAACGCGTGTCGCACCTATATCCCCGTCTCTCTCTGTTCCACGTTTGGAGCTGATGGCGGCCTTATTGCTTTCGCGACTTATAGATACTGTGCTACGTACATATCGCGGTCGCATAGAAACGGACGAGGTATATGCGTGGTCGGACTCCTCTATAGTCCTGGCATGGTTACGATCTCCGCCATATGAATGGAAGATTTTTGTTTCGAATCGGACAAGCGAAATTCTCACTGTTGTCCCTAGTGCTAGGTGGAGACATGTGCCTTCCGTTGACAATCCGGCGGACGCCCCGTCTCGTGGAATGTTACCTTCTACGTTTTTAGAGAATGATCTTTGGTTTCAGGGTCCTAAATGGCTTTCTCAAGAAGAGTCTTTTTGGCCCGTACGAAAGGATATTCTTTGCACATCAGAAGAAAAACGGACTATACCTTTGACGTCCACCACGGCAGTTCATAATAATCCGATGAACGAACATGATTTAATTAACAGGTTTTCAACCTTGAATAAATTAGTCCGAGTCACATCGTACATTTTAGATTTTATAACCTTTTAAAAGGTAAAATTAACAAAGAAAAACTTTCCTTTCCCTCGCACGTTTCTGTACGGGAATATAACTTCTCACTAAATAGATTAATTTATTTAGTTCAACAGTCCACTTTCTCTGAAGATATTAAAAATATATCTCAAAATAAATTTGTTTCGAACCAATTGAAAAGAGTTAATCCATTTATAGATAAGGATAACTTTTTACGCGTCGGTGGACGCATCCACAAGTCATTATTAGCATTTCAATCCAAACATCAGTTAATTTTGCCTAAAAAACATCACTTGAAAAATTTAATAATCGATGACGCTCACTTAACTCAGCTGCATGCAGGTACACAGACTGTTCAATACTTACTACTACAGAAATATTGGATATTATCTAGTCGAGACATCATTCGTCAACGAATCCACAAATGTGTACGTTGCTTTCGAACGCGGCCTGCAAGACTACAACCGAGGATAGCCCCGCTTCCTGCGGCTCGCGTAAGGCCTGAGAGGCCATTCTTAAAAACTTCAGTCGATTTTAGCGGCCCCCTAGGGGGTGCATTTCGAAATTTCGAAGTTTCGTAATTTCGAAATTCGTAGCCTTTTTTGACCATTTTTCAATTTCGAAATTGGTGACCGCAAATTCGAAATTTCGAATTCCGCGGAACGCGTGTGCTGTGCTATGAAAGAGTGAAATGCGAGCTCTGATTGGTTTACTACGCTCGGTTAGCGACAATGGTGACACGGCGCGAGGCGGCGGCGACGGGTGAAGGTGGCAGCGGGGAGCCTTCGCTTCGCGTCTGTCGGTCGCTTCTCATCGCATTTGAGAGCGAGCGTTTGACTAGATCAGTTATATTTGTGTTGGTGAATAACAAGGGCTACAAACAAGTTATTGGAAAAAATACCATCAGAAGTATGAGGCTAACTTAACCACTATAAAAAGGCACGGTGGGTGAAAATCCAGCAAGGTGGCTGAAGGTTTCATTGAAGATTCCATACAAAATAAAAGTAAAATTACCAACAAAATAACGAAAACTTTTCAAGAGATGATCCGCAACCATCATTTTAAGCTGAAGAAAGCTTCATCCCGTCAGATTTTATCCATGACCAACAAATATCACAATCTCATACTATTAACATACCCAAAAAACACCTGTCCTTAAAATTTGAAAATTGTTATCATTTCACTATAAATTTTAAGTAAAAAAATGTTTTATTCTTGTAATGCGATGATACATGCATATGAAAATAATCATAAATACAGAGTACCTATTATTTGATATTATTACGGTTTTTTATTAACTCCCATATCATTATCACATTATCATTATCACAGACAGATCATATGAAGTAAAATGTAGGTAACCTAAGTATTTTCATATGTTTTGGATTAGTTAAATCATTTTGCCAACTCGTAACTCTATCTGGAAGGCAATTCTCGCAATATAATCTACTCGATAAATATGGCAACAACTGTCAAAATATCGAGTGATTGCTTCGAATCAAACAAGCGTATTCTCAACATCTGCGATTCGATATTTATCGAGGGCTTTTCTTCGATAAGTTGCTCGATATGCAACGAGTGGTCCTAGGCACTCGTTCGCATAATCGAAGAGTGAAAGAAGAACATCATTCATTATCTCTCTGTCGCACACTGTCTTTAGTTTAGTTCTGCTTGTTTTGTTTGATGTTTGAAACAATTACGCGGTGGTGCTTGTTTCTCAACTCAAGTCAAAGAATAATAGTGCAATATGCATTACAAATTGATCTAGTTTTTATTGAATAGGTACTTATTAGATAAAATAGCTTTTTGCATCATTATTATTTACTTTGAGTATAATTTCTGGGGTCAGGGGTTGTATAAATTCTATTTTTTCCATTTCCTTTGGTGTGCCCGAACAAAATTATTGTAAACATTGTAAACGTTGTTGCCTGCTGACTAAATTACTTTCGCCCGCTGCGCACAGCTATCCCTACGCAGCAGAGATGTCGTTAGTCAGCTATTATAACCGTGTAGGTACATCTTTGACAAACAATACTAATTCAGATTATGCTATATTCAAATAAAAAAATATGAAATTAATGAACATAAATACAGTTTCAAATTTTGATGGTATTGCTAAAATTTCTAGATTTAGATAAAGTTGGAATTACTGACGAAACAATAACCAGACATTGACATTCGTGAAGTGTGGAACTTTGACATTCAAATATGTAATGACATGACATAATGAAATCAAATTGTCTATGCTAGAAATATCGAAGAGTGCACGAGAATGCCGTTTTTGGCGGAACTCGTTATATTATCGAAGAATTGATACAAACTTATCACTTGATATTTTATCCCGTGATACTCAGAATTGGCCCCCTGTATAGAATTAGAGACTCGCAGGTCTCGAGAATAAAAATTATATTTTCTGTCCGAATTTCGAAATTTCGAAATTGAGCTTCCGAATTTCGTAAGCCAGTTTCGAAATTGAAAAATATAGAAACTGCACCCCCCCCCCACTATGTTCGTGCCAATAAAGTTCGCAACGCAAAGGTGATCAAATGTTACGTTGCAGTCTTTGTATGCATGAGCGTAAAAGCGATACATCTCGAATTGGTTTCAGAATTAACTAGCGAGGCCTTTTTAGCGGCTTTACGTCGATTTACATCGCGGCGTGGTTTATGCACGGACATTTATTCTGATTGCGGTAAAAACTTTGTAGGTTGTAATAACCAATTGAAGGAGTTGTATCAGTTCCTTAAGAACGATACTATTCAAAACGCATTAAATGCACAAACGTTACAACAAGGTATTACTTGGCATTTTCAACCACCTTATGCTTCGCATTTCGGTGGCCTTTTTGAATCCGGGGTACGATGTTTTAAACACCACCTCAAGCGTGTTATAGGAACCCAAACATTAACTTACGACGAGATGCATACTTTGTTGAACCAAATCGAAGCGGTCCTCAACTCGCGGCCTCTTTGTGTGACAAGTGCGGACTCAGACGATCCTTTACCGTTGACCCCTGCCCATTTTCTTATCGGTGGTCCTCTGACGGCCATACCAGATGTCCCTCTGACTGAATCAAATCCAAACCGTTTACTCAGATGGCGATGGGTACAACAATGTTTACAGCATTTCTGGAAACGTTGGAGTAAGGAATATTTGCATGAAATTCAACAACGCGGTAAATGGTATCGGGACCAAGGTCCTCCTATCCGTGAGGGTACTATTGTTGTGGTGTGTGATGATAATCTTCCGCCTCTCCAGTGGAAATTAGCTCGCGTGCACGCTCTTCATCCTGGTTCTGATAATATAACGCGGGTGGTAACTTTACAATCAGGAAGTACGTTCTTCAAGAGAGCAGTTGTAAAAATTTGCCCTCTCCCAATAGAATAGATAATAATTACTTTCCTCATTTAATTTATAATTCTTTATTTTTAGTTCTTTGGTAGGTATATATCATTTACCTACATTTTTTTTTTTAAAACAATAAGTTCATTGTTTCAAGGTGAGCGGCATGTTTTGTACCATAATTGGTTTTTTTTTTTTTATTATTTTTTGTGATATTTGTGACAACTTGCACGGCACCGATAAATATAAAAGGTCTAGCCTATATCGAAATAGCAACCCTGGTGTTCATATTTTCGCGCGCCGGACGTACATCACCGATCGATGTGTCCAATCACAGCGTGAGACACGAGAGACAGCGCCCTCTGTGGGCAAAATCACTTCCGTTCGCGACAGAAAAAGGATCGCATCGCTGCTCGATCGAATTTTCCAAAAATTGAACATTTGTGCTTATTTTGTGATTCCAAAACCATCAAACCCACTAGACTGACCAAAACTACCTATGTGATATTCGAAATAGCTGTGCCCGATCAGGATAGAAGCTCCATCACCAAAATCCACCGGTGGATAACCAGCACGCCGCCGGCCGCCAGGAAACCCAGGTTAGCGAAGTAGATTAGGCATAGACAAAATGCTCTAAAGTATCAGCGACAACACCATATTATTTTTTACGAATTACATAGCCAGACTTCTGTTTTATTTAAGTAATCGCGTAGTTTTTCTATTTAATGCTTAAATTTTGAATCATTAATAGAAAAGAAGCAAAAACTTGATTTTTGCACTGAGGTTGCTTTACTCTGTCCCGCTCCTATGAACGCGAAATCCTATGCCTATCCTTTTCACATTTTTTTGCATTAGGCCCGCCCTTAATGCAGTGATTAGCTATGAAGGTATTATTATTATTTAATGAACGATACAGGCGTTTTTGCCTAGTGCAGAGGCCGATACAGTTACTCTTTATTGCACTCCAAAATAAGACAGATACACATGACAGGAAAGAACTAATACAAATTACGTTGTACAATGGGCGGCCTTTATCGCTAAATGCCGATGGTAAATTAGTAACCTGAATGTATTTAAACTTCGATGAATATTTTAAATCTCTCTTACCAAGTCGATGTAAGATGGGTATCTGCTCGACTATAGGCAGCTCGTCTAAGGGAGCCCCGAGGATGTAGTCCCACGTGACTTCGCATTGGTTGTTTAGCGTCACCAGCTCTTGCAGCATTAGTGCGAAGTTCGAACCGGATACTGTACACTGGAAAACGTTAGAAGTATATCAGTTATCTAGTACTTACCTATAATACAAGCTCTGCTTAGCTTGGGTCTAGTCTAGATGATGCTGTTTAGATTTTCCAGTATTATTTATTGGGTTAGAATAGAAGCTTTAATTTGTTCCATTCCATGGAAACTTATATAAGACATGGATGTTTGTTACTCTTTCACGTAAAAACTACGGAACGGATCTGAATGAAATTTGGAACAGAGATAGATAATAGTCTGGAATAACACATAGGCTATACTTTATCCCGGAATTCCCACGGGAACGGGAATTACGCGGGTGAAACCGCGAGGCGCTGCTAGTAAAACAATAAGACCAAAGAAGATTCATGTAGTTGTAGTTATATGCAGAATTTCAGCCTGATTTGTTAAATCGTTTTAGCGGAAAAATTACAAATACCTATTTTTATACAAACTTTCAAGTTTGTAATATTATGTACTAGCTTTTCAGAAATAGAAAGCCACATTATTGAAAGTGGCGTCAGTGACGGAAAATTTGAGGCGTAACAGGCTAGCGTGGTGGTACGGGTATGCAGGAAAGAATTTCATGCAGAGCGAGAGAGAGAATACAGATATCGTGTGACCCAAGAGCTGGTGAGTATCTGGCGCAGCGATGCTGTGTGGATTGTCAGGCATTATTATTCATTTATTTATTATTGACAGATCATCATCATCATGTCAGCCTATACACGTCCACTGCTGGACATAGACCTTCCCCAATCGACGCCACAAAGAGCGGTCCTGCCTGAGCCGCCTGTATCCATCGACTTTCTGCGACCGCTACGATGTCTTCGGTCCATCAACTCGATGGACCGATTGAATATATTGACAGATATACATATAGATATATTATTTGTCTATAAAGTATATTTTACTTTATTGTACCACGAAAACAGTACAGAAATAAATTCTAAAGGTGGACGAAGTCTTCTACTGTTTATCATTCAAGTAGAAGACTTATTATTTATTCGTAGAGTAGAAGTAATTAATAAGTATTTTGAATTATCCTATTATACTTAAGTCATCTAATTCAATATAAAAAAATTAAAATTTATTTATTTAAGTTTGAAAAAATCTTGCCATGTTATTCTAGAAATTGATGAAATAAATGATTATTGATTATGTTCTTCTTGGTATTGATATGGTATGGTATATGGATCAGTTGAGCTATTTGAAGACAGTTTGCAACAGTCTCCAATAGTTTCCATTATAAATACGAGTTCTAATTTTAATCTATTCTTTTATTGTAATTTTGTTTGTTAATAAAACTATATTTACGTAAGTAATTAATCTAACTTAATCTATATTATTATGTTTAAACTTACTTCACTGATATAAACAGATAGATCTGGATGCACTTTCAATGACGTAGGTTTCAGATCTGTAGTCAGAGTGGCCCTGAAATTATAAAAGCATTTAAACTGTAAAATCTCATGACTGATAGAGTTCATAAATTTAAGCTATTTTAACTATGAGTAGCGACCAGTTTATATCAAGCTATTTGAAAGCAGACTTATGGTAGCGTGAACAACCTCAGTAGCGCCAGGTTGACGACCTATGTGGTTTAGTGGGCAAAGATTGCGGATTCGATTCCCACCATGAGATACATTTTTGTGTCATCAGCAAATATTTTGTTCTGGATCAGGGTGTACGTTTTATCTAGTACAGTACGGTACCTAAAGCAGAATCTCTGCAACATGATGATGCTGTGTCAATATTCCCAGTATTTAGGTGTTAGTGCTCACCCAAAATGTTTGTCCCAAGAGGTAGAAGTGACGTGGCAGCCCAGCGCGTCTGCTAACACCCTCAGCGCGGAAAGAATCAGCTCTGGAGTATCTGCAATCGAAGTAACAGCTTATAAACATTTGGTCAGCGTACTCCTTTTTACATATTAGCAAATAAAATAAACGTCTGTCTGTATGTCGGTACTGAACTTGCGTCCCCTAATAAATCCTCTAAGTCTAGCGAGTCATAACTCGGTAGTGGTGCGGCGTACGTAGGTACTTATGACCAAATCGGCGTACGTAGGTACTTATGACCAAATTATAGTGATGAGCTGGGTTGATTTTGCGTCGCAAACAATTGCTGGGGTAGGAAACATGCTGCATGCTGGCCATGCCATTTACAATCAGATCAATCTTTCGGTCCCAGTACACTAAAGTGCAAGGGTTAAGTTATTTAACCCTAATACAATCAGACTTATACACTTTTGTGTGCCAGGGTTCGAAAGAAACATATTTCACAAGGGGGACAGCGCGAACGCAGTCCCCACTATCAAAAATAACGCACCCGAGTTATCCGCATTAGGGATAATCGCAGAGGTCAACCCAACCGCAGTGCAATGGAGGGGCCTCGCTCTGGGGGAACCGCCTTTATGATCACGGTGTCCCCTGTGCCAGGTAAGTATGAGTTCACTATTCTGCTAAGCGGAGGTCGTTCCGAGCCGTGCGTTCTCGTCAGCGCGATCTAGAGCTCGTTCACTTTTACCAACGACATCTAGTTATATTTAACAGAACTACACAGGACTCCTAATAACTATTAGCTCAACTGTGGTCGGTCTTGCGCATGCGTGAAACACGTGTTAGTTAGGGTCAGTTACTGTTTTATTGAGTTATTATGGCTAACTTCGGCTAGCTGCTTCGCATGCGCTTTTTTGATATAAAAAGTAGCCTATGTTTAATGACATTCACGGTCTTTAGGTTTTAGAAAATAACTTCACAGTTAAATGTAGTAAGATGAGGTAATTTGTGTACCATTGAAACTAATACTCGAAGAGATGGACGCGTCAAGTACAGCATAACCATTCATGGAAAACAAACGTCGATTATTTTTTATTTAGTTTTACCAGTTTTAGGGATTGTAGATATTCGGGGGACACCCAGTTTAAATTTGAAAATAGATACCTATTATGTTTGCCACTCAAGCCTGTCTGATACTTTTTCACGCTGAAGGCAAAGATATTAATAGTATCCCAGAATATAGCTTAAATAACTATAGAAGAAAAACCACGTGCGAAACTAGTTATTATTAATTTGGTTTACCTTGGATATATGTTACAGTGTACCTAGTACTTGTTTAGGTTGTTCCGTAGGAGTATTTATTTATTGATCTATATTTATAAAAGAGTAAAAATTCACTGACTCATCAAGATTTCAAGAGATCTCTGAAACTACATGCAGGGCTTTTAGGATGTATGGTAGCAGCCTAGGTATAATGTTGGTAGGTACCTACCTGGTAGCTAAGAACGGATTATTATAAACTCGTATTCATAGTTAAAATGGGTTCCGGTTCAGAGGTCAGTTTCAATATGTAACTTCAAATTCCTTACTGTTGGCCCGTCGAAATAAATTGACACATATTTCGGGATTTCTTTTTAATTTTAACTTTTGAGATTTGTAGTGTGAAGTGAAGTGTGTATACATAGAATAAATACAATGTAATTAGTAGCAAAATCACGGACTCCACATCGAGACACCTTGCAATAAAGACATATAAACATACCTAATGAAGTTCTATCACTCCTCCAGACCACCAGAAAAAGCATAAAGCATATAAATAATCATATCTTATTACTATTACAAATCAATCGTGCGGAGTCAAAGTAAGGACACTCACAATCACAAGACAGAAAGAAAGACTTACGAAGCTGCAATTTTGATTAAGAGTTAATTTTAGGATGTAAACACAATAAGGAAGGAAGGAAGTGGTATTTGAAAGTTCTAAATGGGTCAAAATATGTATACGAAACTCCTGAAACTACAAAATTTAAGAGGCATTTTTTTTCTTTTTAACTATAGTATGCTTCTTCATAGTTGCATATCGCAACTATGAAGAGCATATCCACTGAACTATATCCAATTATCCACCCTATAATGCTTATTTCCAAATATATTGATATTTGGGAGATAATTAGGTTGTTTTACTGCATGACAACCATCAACAACTATAAAATCGTAAATGTGAGTGGAATTGTAATGAATGACAAATTTGATAAACTACTACTAATAGGCCGTAATTTGATAAACACAATGTCATGTGCATTTTAGGCACACTGTTTCTTAGTCATAATGAAGTTAAGTAATAAGCAAAAGAGACATAATGTATTTCAGGCATTTTGATCTTACGCAATTTAGGTATACCTAACTTACTAATCGGACCAATAAGCGTTTTAGGCATAGACATAGAATTTTTTCACTAAGCCTATGGTTTTATTTAGGTCTTATGCGACTTTGATGTTTTGCGCTTTAGATGACTCGCTGATGAGGGCTATTAATAATCATAGAGTGCATAAACGAAATTTTATATTACAAGCTTTGACCGTAGTCGAAGCATTCAAAAACAGTCATTAGACTCATTTGAGTGTTCCCCTCCACGGAAATCTTTAGTAAAAGGCGAAAGATTTATACGTGTTGAAGGGAAACCAGAGTGGCGAACCGAAATTCTTACAATCAAGTCATCAAATGCCGTGCGTTCTCGTCAGCGCGATCTAGAGCTCGGTCACATTTAGTAGCGACATCTAGTTATATTTAACAGAAATACACAGGACTCTTAAAAACTATTAGCTCAACTGTGGTCGATCTTGCGCATGCGTGAAGCACTTGTTAGGGTCAGTTACTTTTACTTTGAGTTATGTTGAGCATGTCTAACTTCGGCGAGCTGCTTCGCATGCGTTTTTTTTGGAATAAAAAGTAGCCTATGTTTAATGTTATTCAAGGTCTTTAGTGATGAAAAATTAGAGCGTTTTAGAAAATGACTTCACAGTTAAATGTAGTAAAATGAGGTTATTTGTGTACCATTGAAACTAATACTCGAAGAGATTGACGAGTCCAGTACAGCATAACTCATGGAATACAAACGTCGATTATTTTTGATCTAGTTTTACCAGTTTTGGGGATTGCAGATATTCGGGGGACACCCTGTATAAATTAGAAAATAGATATTATGTTTGTCTCTCAGTCAGCCTGTCAGATACTTTTTCACGCTGAAGGCAAAGTTATAGATAGTATCCTATCTATATATATCTTACAATAATTGAAATACTGAGAACTGAGTTCTTACTATTCCTGAACAACGGAATCATAGTAATCTCGTCCGGAAATATTACTTTTATTGGAAGACCTCGGGATCTCATAAACAAAAGTATCATCAAAATCAGTCCACAATTGACGGAGAAAAGCGAACAAATACAATACAAATTACTTTATTGATCAACGCTTTCAGAAGACTGCTGGGAATAATCGTAAGGAGTAGGTACTCTCATAAAATATGACTTCCTCTATAATTGTAAAAAAGTAAGTACATGGTCTTTAGATCCTCCGGTAAAGTACCTGATTCTGTGTCAGTTATTAGACTTAACAGAGCGGAACTTAAACGCGTCATCAAGTTCGAATACTTAGGGCTTTACCTTACCGATGACCTTGATGGCCAGGGGGACGTAGATAGGAAGTGCAGCATTGGCGGTCAGATCTAATATGCTGGCACGCAAGTTTGCTCGTTGCAGTAGGCAAGTCAAAATAACTTTCTTCAAAGCCTACTGCCAATCTTTCCATACGAGCAGCCTGCCTGTGGTTAAGCTACACTCAGAAGTCGCTTAATGCTCCTTGCGTCCAAAATAATAATGGTTTTAGGATGCTGATGAGACTACCCGTTTCTGCAGTGCATCGACTATGTTTACGGCGGTACGGGCACGATGGTTTTCACGCCATCATCCGTAAGAAAACTGCCTCATTGCTCAGCAGAGTGCGGGGCAGTTCCAACAGCATGACCTGCATGTCATTCCAGATCGTTACGTAACGATCTGCCAGTAATGAAGGCCTTTATTTGAGTCCTAATCAAGTAAAAATTCAAGTAGATAGCTTGATCAGGACAAGAGTAAGGGTCCTTAATAATGTTCATGTATTGTGCTTTCATTGTGTTTTAAAATAGTTTTTAAAACAGCTCACTAACAAAAAATGGACCTAATTATGTTTTCTGATTTAGTAAATTAATTTTATTTTAATTTAATTGATGCCTATAATCTCACCCTCTTTAGAAGGCGGTTAACGATAGCGATAAAACGTATTTTGCACTTTAATGAAAACTATTGGAGAATAGAATAGGACGTCGTTCTAGTGAGAGCGCAGATTAAAAAAAATGGCCATTAATGTTAATTACTATATTCATTAAGTACATCGCTTTCGCTGCGGAGATGATCGCACGCACGTTCCAGCGTGACGCGTATGTTCCACATGATGACATGCAGCAGGGGAAAAGATATGTGGTGTGGATAAGCTCCTTAATTTTATATTGCGACTATGGGAAGTCAAGTTTTTCGAAAACGAGGCCTGGGTTACTCTAAATCAGTTCCTCATGGGACAGTAATAAACTTTGAACGTTTCAAAAAACGCGTGCGAAACTATAGTTATTAACAATTTGGATGAAATACATTGGATTTATGTTACGGTGAACCACTTGCTTAGGTTGTTAAGTAAGAGTATTAATTTTTTTGTCTATATTTATAAAAGAGTAAAGATTCATTGACCACTGGCTCAACAAGAGATCTATGCTATGATAAAGGACTAAGAGTCTGAAATTTTACATGGGAATACCTTTTAGGGCGTAAGTAGATACGAACGATTTTTTATAAACTGATCGTATTCGTAGTTAAAATGGTTTCAGAGGTCATTTCGATAATAACTTCAAAATCGTTACTCAAAAACGTTGGCCAGTCTAAATTAGTTAGAAGAAAATGACTTAGATTCTGGAGTCGGAATAAATAGTCCCGTGTATCGGGTTTTTTTTTAAATTCGCACCATAAAGATCTGTAGTGAGTGTGAGCGCAGTGCATCGCAACTTCGCAAGCATATTCCAATGTAACCATAAAGTACAATGTAGTTAGTAGCAGAATCACGAACTCCACACAGAGACACCGTGCAATAAGTCTTTATTACACGGTGTCTCTATATACATACAGAGATCATTATGGATATATGTCTATATATCTATCCATAATGAAGCTCTATTACAGTATCACTCCTCCATCCAGACCACCAGAAGAAGCATTAAATAAATAATGCTGGACAATTCACACAGCATTATCTAGCCCCAAGCTAAGCAGAACTTGTGTTATGGGTACTAGATAACTGATATACATAATACAATGCATTACATAGATAGATATTTTTTATTATACATTAAACAACATATATAAATAACAAATATTCATTTATTACAGGTCAATGATGCGGAGTCAAAGTTAGACACGCACGACGAATCATGAAACCTCTGAATCTTTAAGAAAGACCTACGAAGCTGCAGAGTTAATATTATAAGGATGTAATAGAAACACCTAATAGAAAGTGGTGTTTAAAAACTCTTAAAGGATTTTTACAAAACTCCTGAAACTGCAAATGATGTCTTTTTTTTTCTTTATTAAATTTCAGCATATTTATTTGGAAATAAGCATTATAAAGTGGAAATGGGAGTTATTATGTTGTTTTACTGCATACCGAAAATCGAGGTAGAATCAACAACAATAAAATCGTAAATGACGTAAATTTGGGATGAATTGTAATAACTTATGGCTGTAGTCAGCATTTGGATACAAAGAAACTTACATTTAGTACGGAAGGATACTTTCAGGAGCGCGCCAGCTAATAAATCATGCTAGACAATTCACACCGCGTTATCTAGTCCCAAGCTAAGCATAAGCAGAGCTCGTGTAATGGGGTACTAACATAACTGATATACTACACAGCTTAAACTAATTTAATTTAATTAACTTTTATTATATATAAGCTTCAACCGTAGTTAAAGCATTCAAAAACAGTCTATAGACTCATTTGAGTGTTCCCCTCCACGGAAATCTTTAGTAAAAGGCGAAAGATTTATACGTGTTGAAGGGAAACCAGAGTAACGATACATTTTTCTTACAATGAAGTCACC
Source organism: Eupithecia vulgata (assembly GCA_946478455.1). Lineage (NCBI taxonomy): Eukaryota > Metazoa > Arthropoda > Insecta > Lepidoptera > Geometridae > Eupithecia > Eupithecia vulgata. Next base: position 3,920,650 of record OX297874.1, read on the forward strand.
AAATACCTGGCGTTCTCGTCAGCGCGATCTAGAGCTCGGTCACCTTTACTAGCGACATCTAGTTATATTTAACAGAACTACAGAACTCGTTATAACTATAAGATTAGCTGTGGTCGATGTTGATCATGCGTGAAGGAAATCATCTACGCAAGTGGATAATGACTAACAATATAATATTGAAACTCATTATTATTGAACAACGGAACTCATTTATTTTATTATCTATCTAATCTCATTCTGAAATACCTATAACTTTTATGGAACCCAAGAGATCGCTCACTCTCTTAAACAAAAGAATCATCAAAATCAGTCCACAATTTATATACATACATAAAAATTCAGCGGGTTAAATTGTCTAAGTAAAAATTACATACAGTTGAAGTTAGAACCTCCTCCTTGTTAGAAAATGGGTAAAACCATAGACATAGAATTTTTTCATTGGTAAAACAGTGGGCAAATAACTATGCCAAAAGAACAATGGCAAGTTTCCCTTACGGTTTGTCCCAAAAATTTGGGAAACGATATGAAATATACCATTCGATTCATCTCAAAATTCTGAGGAACCCTACATTTTTACTTTTTCCATGTTTGTTCCAGAAAAAATTAAATATTTTTTTGAAAATTGGCAGAATAATTTCTGTTCCTTGTTATCTTTTCATTGCAAATGGCGGCGGGGTGACAAAAAAGGTTTCAATTCTGTAGGTTGGTTTCAGGGTAGGGGAAAGGAATAAAACCAACCTCCTTTGTTTCAGGAGAAAGGTAGAATAGTGTAGTAGCTCTATTGGCTAAATGAAAATTGTACAGTATATTTTGGTGGTGAAGTCAACCACTTTTTCCGTGAAGTTAACTCGCAACAAGTTACCGAGCTTTCTATTTTCAATGGAAGTCTTTGATTGAATAATTAAAAACATGATTCGCTGTAGAAACTGCAGCATGAATTTGGTGAGACAGTCAAACAGTGTTATTTTTGAAGAGGATGAAGAGGAACTTTATCATTTCCGATTCCGAGTGGATAACAGCAATATAGGTACTTATAGTAAGTGCCTACAAATCTACCACTAATATTTTATCCATTATTTAGTACCTACCTTACCTGTCTATGCCCACCATTCAAAACTCAGTGCTTTATTTTCTTTAAACCTAACAGGACTGCACAAAACTCAGATTACATAAGTAAAACTAGGAAATAAAGTAATCTCTATTATTGTCCACATCAATCTTAAAGGTAAAGACGAACGACCTCTGTGGTGCGGTTGGCGAAGGTCTACCTGCGACGCAGGAGGTTGCGGGTTCGATTCCCGCCATTCTCTATTGGGCAGAAGGCATAGGTACCAGCTTGTAACAGTGCCTATATTTGAGCATGTGTGAAACAATCGATATCGAACTAAGATAACTTTCTAATAGGTACCTAATCTTTTTACAGAGAATGGAAAACGACAAAATCTGCGGTACATTCAGGGATCTGGCAAAGAATCCTAGCTCAAAACAGAGAATGCTTGGACATGTCTCAGTTTACATATCTTCTCGTCATCCATACCGCAATGCTTGAAAACGAAAGTTTTCAATCAGTGCGTCCTACCCGTCATCATGACCTACGGAGCTGAGACGTGGACACTCACGGTAGGGCTGGTCCACCAGTTTAAAGTCACCCAGCGAGCTATGGAGAGAGCTATGCTCGGAGTTTCTCTGAAGGATAGGATTCGCAACGAATACATCCGACAGAGAACCAAGGTTATCGACATAGCTCAAAGGATTAGCAAGCTGAAGTGGCAGTAGTGGGCTGGCCATATCTCGAGAAGAACCGATACCTAAACGTGTTCTCGAGTGAAGACCGCGACTCGGCAAACGTAGTATAGGACGCCCTCCGACCAGGTGGGATGACGATTTGCGAAAGACTACTGTCAGATGCTGGATGCGGCAAGCCGAAGACCGCCATGACGAAGGCCGCTATGGCGTACAATAGGGGAGGCCTATGTCAAGCAGTGGACTTACATATATAGCCTGATGATGACATGTTCCCGTTTTATTTATTTAAGAGTTGTGTATTACTTTTATAACAAAGTACCTACCTATGTTGTTTTTTTAAACTTAGATATTATAATATACAATTTACACTTATTGTTTTATTGAGAATAGTTGGTTTATCGTTTAAGGGCTGTGGATTTTGTTAAAGCCATTAAAAATAGTTGCAGGATGCTATGATATTTGATGATGAGAAGTTGTATCCTGAAATCTCCTAATTACCTTCTTATTAATTATTTTATGTTCTGATGTGAGATGTAGTAACTTTCAATTTACCTTCCCTATTGAAATTAGGGCTAAATATTGTTCCCAATATAAATATCTACGATCTCGAATCTACTGAAAAATTAAATTCAAGCTACATACAACACCTTGTTGCATTGTAGGTCCCTACCTACCTATTTGTAGGAAGTTATTTTATTCTAATAACCAGCAATATAGGTAATCTAGTTTAAAATCGTGTTTGCTGCCTCTTTATCTCATATTTATTAAGACTTCAAGAATTTATGTTGCTTTGGTTTGGAGGTAGACTACATACAATACCTATATACGAGTAGGTAAGTCAGAATCCAACATTGGAATAGGTCGTGGATGGAAGAAATCAGACCCCCCCTGGTATTTACCAATTGTTGTTGGTGACAGTGGGTTATTTAGTTACCTACCTTATTTTCTGATTTGCATTGACCTAACTGACATCGTGGCAGCATTGGTGGTTATTTTATAGGTACCTACTCATATTATAACATCATATTACAGAAACAATAGCCAGCATAGAACTAGAATGGTGTGAATTCAGATATCACTTTTTGTGTGACAAAGCTAAATAATGTTTTACTTACGCAGGTACGGTACCTACCTACCCTATCACTTGGGTTCATAAACCTACAGGTCCATTTATGCCAACGAAAAGAATCTCTACTTATCAAATAAACATAAAGGTACACCGAAATCAGGCCAGGCCAGCAAAAATCTACAAAATGATCATACAACACAACAAATTGCCTCATTTTCGCATTTTAGTAATTAGCGTATTTTTTTGTTTGTTTTGGTTTTCGTTTGACATTTTTCTTGATTGATGTCAAGTGAACATGCACTGTCAACGTCAAAAACAAAATGGCGGATTCTACAAGTTTTCATCACCTTATCTTCGCCCAAATTGCGATTTATTCACATTTTCAAAAATTAATTTAATTTTTCATGGAACAAAACTTAAGAAACAAAATATACAGTTTTATTCAGAATTTTCAGAGCTATCGATTGATACCCATGCGGTCGATGCCCATGATAGCTCAAAATTCTTGCCATCATTCTTTTAATTTTAATGTATTTTGATTCGAGAATATTATAGGACCTCGTTCTAGCATAGATAAATTAACTTGTCCATGGTTCTAGTCAGGGCGCAATAGAAATAACTGGCTAGCATTGGTTACATCTAATATTAATATAAGCGTAATAATATAAGTACTATGTAAATGCGAAAGTTTGGGTAGGTACTTTGTAACTTCTTTACTCCAAAAGTAATGAACCGATTGAAACCATCGACCTTGTTTTGTAGAATTCATGCTTATTACAATCTCAATTGACGAGATTCTTAATTCCAAAAAAAATGGATAGGTACTCACTATTCACACTGAATGTCTGGAATAACCATTCGCGTAGTTTCTGACTTGTATTGGGCGACCTATAGAAAAAATAACATTAGTAATTTAGCGTGGCGTCGAAGGGTGCTTAAAACGGGTTAGTGTCACCAATGCGAAATCTATTGTTCTCTGAATTTTAAACTTCATACATTGAGTCCCACCCCAAGCAATGCCACGGCGACATTTTAAATCGACCAATATAAAATTATTTCCTTCCCAGTGAATGCCACGAGTTTTAGGCAGGTACAGTTAACGCAAAAAGCAAAAGACAAAATTTTTCGTTTACCTACCCATGTATGTACGTAACCTCCTTTGAATAGCAGGGATGATAGAAGGGATCGATGTTTAACAAATGAAATAACAAATTAACTTTAACTAGCACAAACCAACGTCTGTTATACATAAAATAGTTTAATCACGTAAAAGTATAAATGTAATTAAGTCATAAATTATGCATTTCAATCAAAATTTGTTGTAAATAATAAAAAAAATCGGGGCATGGTATTTTTCAAAATACTCTGCATGCTCCCGAATCTTGTAAAGGTGACTAAGTTAGTAGTTCGATGCTTTTCGCCTTCACAATTCGCTCTAGCATTTCTCCTTCGATCTTACTACGATGTTACCGCTGACTGTACTTACTTGTCATTGTCATGGCATTGGTTGGAGCTAATTTGGGTACATGAATTTTTATTAAAATATTCCGTGGCATTTTTTGGGAAGAAATTAAAAAAGAGTCATTGAGTGGGACTAACCCCCTTAAAACACGTGAACACGTCACACTAGTGACTAGTGCAGGTTGAAGGTGAGTCGGTCGTCGTGTAAAGTTAATCTTGATTAACCGACCATTATAACAAACGCTGAGTTCAGGCCATGCATATTTTCCCCAGACTCTCCTGCGCACACAAGAAAATGTAGGTACATAGTCTTATTTAGTACCTAGGCTCCTATTATTCATAAGTTTTCGTTGTGTTGTAGTTTTTTAAAGGTACTTAAAATTATTTTCTTACTTCATTATTTTCTTTCATTTACTTTTTATATTTTTCTACTTGGGACCGACGAAGTTATAGCGATTACAGGGAGTCTGGTCAGGATCGCTTTTTGTGACGTCGTCGTTTGGCAAAGCAGTTGTTCATCAGTGGGCTGTTAATGCTGATCTAAGTTCTATAGAAAGTGACATAAAAGTAAAAATTACCTTGTAGCCAAAGGGTACGATGACCACCAAAGCACGATGTGTTCTAGACAGGAACCCACGTCGCCCCATAGAATGTTCTGGTAGTATTCTGTCACTTTGTGCGCAGACCTCTTACTAGTTTGTATCCGACCTAGAGAAACGAAACTAAAATGGAGAACGCGCCAAGGCTTTTGTCTAGCAATAAAACGGCTAATGATGATGAGGAACACGACAGTGTAAAGTAAACCTGTTGAAACGTCGGAAAATATAGGCAAATAAACGAGATAAATTTGATTAAACAATATTAATAATAAATTATTTGGATGTATTATCGTTAGGAAACAATATATTCCAAAAGAAAAGTGAAAAATATTTAGTGCAGAATTGTTACATTATGATAAGTAGGTACTGTTTTATTTTTTTATTTTACACTAATATTTTTTGCTTCGAATGTTCGAAATTAGCGCCTGAATCTAAGGCAAATTGGCTTGCAATAAAAGGCTTATGGTGATGTTAGAAATAGTTCAAGTGATGTTACTTCAATATGTGTACGAGCTCCGAGTCAATCAGACGATAGTCTATTGAGACGTGATGTGACGTCTTTTTGTCGCTTTCCATATAAATAGGTATCTAAAGCAAAACCGGTATCGCTAGAGTATCGTGGTACAAGCGTAGGTAGCGTAGAAAACAAAAACAAACAAAGCAACCAAAAAAAAAAATCTGGAAAAATTACCTACTGACTTTTACGTTTTCAATAAAATCACGTAGGTATTTTAATTAAAAAAAAAAACCGTTTTTATTTTAATTATAAACTAATGAATAATAATTATGGTTAAAAGAACCAAATCACATTAATGACTGAAAAAAATGAATTGTGTGTAAGGGTAACATAACAATTTAAGTATCGAAAACGCTTATAAATTCATCATAACATAGCTCTACATTATTATGTGCGTAATTTATGTAAATCTTCAAAGAATTGTATACCTAACCCTAAATTTAAAATAACATAGCTCTACATATATGCGTAATTTATGTCTCCAAAGAATTGTTTAAAACTAAAAAAAAGCAAAATTTTAGGTTGTGCCTTACTGTGATAAAGGAGTTAGGTCAACGACCTGTATTGCCAAAATACCTGGTACCGAGTATAGTATCGATCGATATAAACCTACCTCATCGTGACGTATCATATTTCTATGATTTGGTAAAGCGCCTCTAGCGTGCGGACAAGGAACTACGTAAACCCTCGGCCCGTATCATCATCATCATCACCCGCAACCCGACTTCATCCTTAGCTGGGAATAGGCCTCCAAACTTATGTGCCCTTCCACACGATTCTGGGTTCGTATTCTTTAAAAGCTAATAAATAAATAAATAATGCTGGACAATTCACACAGCATTATCTAGCCCCAAGGTAAGCAGAGCTTGTGTTATGGGTACTAGATAACTGATATAGGTACGTAATATTATACATTACATAGATAGATATTTTTTATTATACATAGAAAACACCCAGACCAACGGAACAAATTTCTGCAGATCGTACACAATTTTTTTCCGAGGCGGGGATCGAACCCGCAACCTCTTGCGTCGCAGGCAGACTCTCGCCCGCTGCGCCACTGAGGTCGACAAAGCTATTTATAAATATTTAACTTACCAGATTTTAGTTTTTTGATGCCGTTAGGTCCCAACAGGGTCGGCGACATGTTTGAAACTGTGTCTAGCAGGATTTCTATATAGATCTCTTCACTCTGCAGTATGCCATTGACATTTTCTGAAATCCAACATTTGAAACAGAAGTGACTAGATTTTGGCCGTGGCTTCACAAGCGCATCCGAAATAAAATGTAACCATTGCTCATGTATGACATATATTAAGAACAAAGACTACATTTTTATCATCATCATCAACCGTAGCCTGATTTTACGCTCTGTTGGATATATGCCTCCAGAAGTATGTTTTGTGCCATCCACCACCAATGCGTACGATTTTTGCGTAGGCTACTTTTTTTAATGTTTCCTCTGTGTAGGTGGAGCTAATGGCTGCTGATTGATGATGTAAGATGTCCCAAAGATTTTCGACGAAGCGACTATGGATTTCGTGGCTTAGTTGGTTAGAGCATACCTATACTGAAGGTGGCGCGGGTTCAGGTACTGCCGAAATCGTATATTTTTTGGAGTAAGTTCCAAAGTTCATTTCAGTTATCAATTTTTTATTGCTATCGTTTTTAGCTCATATTAGACTAAACTAACGTCTTTTTCAGATATTATAAGGTGTTAGTGTTACCTACCATCAGTATTCATAATATTTTCCAGAATACACTCGTTAGTCAGCAACGAGGTGTAAGGCACATCCGCATCAGAGTTCTGTCCGCTCATGATCTCAGTCAGTTTCTTATTGCTCTCGTTCTTAGCTTCGACTAGACTCTTCGCTTGTTTCATCTTCTTCTTCTTGTTTTCTAGGAAGGCTTCGCGGCGCTTTTCTACTGACATCTCGCGGACGGTTGAGGAAGCGGGCGGGGTTATGTGCTTTGTTAGTGTGCTGGAACAAATATGTAAGGGGATAATTTGGTTGGATAAAAGCGAGGAGAAAGGAAAAAACCTTTATTTAGAACATGCCACATAAAAATAACAAGGTACCTACCTAGTTGTTTTTTTTCGTAAGGATAGGCAGCGCTTTAAATAAATAAAAAATGTGTTGATCTATCCAGCTTTGTATTTTGTCTCTCCTGTATTATTTATGCATTTTTTTTTGTATTTTATCCTACGTAAGAATCTAGGCTAAATGAAGATGAGGCTAACAAAGAACCTTACCCAGCTAGCAGTTGGTAAGTTTCCCTTGGTCCACGGCAAGAAGCTTACCTATATCCTGTATAACAGGATGTAAGCCTCTTGGTCCACGGTATTCTCCGTCGACAATTTTAAGGACAGTAGGATTACTCACCGCACACTCACCGTTTGTTTTTTTTGCTTGGTAGTGAATACCGCACAGTTCTGAACAGGTATTTTAATTGGTCGCGTTAAAGAGGCCTAATCCCAGGCAGTGATGTGACTAAGTGATGATGATGATAAACTTACTGATAAATCTCTAGATCCTCGCCACTAGAGCCGGACTCCCCGTCGGAGTTGTCCTCAGGGGAATAAACAGTCACGAGGCAGTTGATCAGCCGCTGGCAGTTTATCTCAACGCGACTCTTCGCTAAACTCTGCAAGTAACTTCACACTTCACACTAATACTATAAATGCGAAAGATTGGATGTTAAGATGCTCGGATGTTTGTTATCTCTTCACGCCAAAACTACCGAATGGATCAGGTTGAAATTCCGCCAAGAGATAGTTCTAGGTCGGGCATAAAAAATACTTTTTATCCCATAAATCAGTTCCCATGGTATAAAAATAACCCTAAGGCGGTTCCCCGAACGAAACTAGCGCTGCCACCTATTTTATCTTATTATTCGCTGAACAAAGGTAATTTCAAAATGTTCAATGGGCAGATTGTGATACCTACCTATTATTAGCTTTTTATAAATGCCTTTGCAATATTTTTATTTACTATAGTTTAGGCAGAGATGTGAAAATAGAGTTTAAGTGACCACAAACTGCAACTTCGTATCTTTGTTAATAATAAAATAAGATAAAATAGGTAGCGGCGCTAGTTTCGCTCAAGGAATCACCTTAAACAACGCGTGCGAAGCCGTGCTCCATGGATTAATAAGATAGACAGTGACATAATGTTGTACAATAATAATGACGCCGTTAGTACTGTACCTATATATTAGAAATCCTTGTCATTGGCTGTATCCTCAGATAAAAGAATACTCTTTCATATTTAGCTTTTTGCTTTATGAGGGGTTACTCGCACTGGGCAAATTTGCCACGAAAATTTAATAATGACCCAAAAATTTTCATTTTCGGCAGGAATCGAACCCGCGCCCCACCCTCAGTACGGGTGTGCTCTAACCAACTAAGCCACGAACCCTCTTTCATACTTATTATTTATTTATTTCGTTCTAAAATAACAAACAGAGCAAACATACACTTAAAGACACAGTAAAAATCACCTATGGTATCACTAGTTCTAACCCTCCAATTACAGGTACAGCTTACATGAGGGACTAAAGCATCCCATTATATACGAGGTTGTTATACTCCCGAGCGTAGCGAAGGAGGATGACAAGACCGACTTATAATGGGTGGTTTTGGCCCGAGTAAAACACTACTTTTCACTTCGATTGCTAAAATAAAACAATTCAAATTAGCATCTTCACTATCACTTGATGACATTTTTCACGTTCACAATTAGTAGATATCTGTGATTTGGAATGAAGAAAATTCTAGCTAGTAGCGCCAATCCTATTTTTTTTTTAAATTTGTACACATCGCAAAAGTGCGCATTCTACCATGACTTGCACCTTCATAAAACATCCAAAACTCACCAATAAGGTTCTGTTTTCAAAAAAATTGTTTGACGGAGCACCAAAAAGTAGAGTATTTATGTAAGAGGACAAATGCTTTGTACTAAAATACTTTTTAGCCCTAAGGCTTCAACACGAGTTCTAGTCATGCTAAGCTACACTATTATGATAAATACACTTTTCGAGCAAGAGAAGTGAAAAAATATATTCAAGTTACAACACATCTTAAAACATGGTGTGGCTATAACCAACCTTATAATAGGTACCTAGGTACCTATCTACTTTGAAGAATGTTACATGCAACCAACCAAAACAAATATTTTGTTGGTCCTGTCATGTTGGTATACCCTAAAACCAATAAATAGGTAATGTATTTCAAGTCCACGTAAAAATAATTGGGCCATTAAAGTCATTTAACATCACATAAAGAGTATGAGCATAGCGTGCGTGTCCGTTACCTCAAAAAAGCTTGTTATTACCATAACAAACGGCTATCGATGCGAAAAGAAGAATATTTTTACAGTCAGGGAACATATTTAATAATATTTATCACTATACAGTGCCGTGAGGTGCCGACTTAGAATTTGCACCACCCCAACTCTTCCCATGGGCGATTAGGGCTAAGAGGCGAAATAAGGGACGGGAGATAAAAAATCAGAGGAAGGCCTGCGTCCAGCCGTGGACCATTATGGGCTGTTGAGGCGAGGTAAGGCGCATTTTTAATCACTAACGTGTGCAATTTATTTATTTCTTTGTCCACTATTTTTAGTGTAGGTAATAATATTACATTATGATTTAGTTATTTAGTAGGTTAGTAAGTAGCAATAATAATTACGAGCTTTCAAAACATCTCGCATCAACACCTGGAAACTAAGCTATTTCCTACTAAAGAGAAATCACCCTCAGCGATAATGCCGCCTTTTATACCATGTTATTTTATTCAATTTTTCAGGGAAGGGGGTTAGCTTTAATCACGGAACACGGGAATCATATTTTTTAAAAATCCAAATTTTAGTTTTTGAAACATAAATAAATACAAAATGATCACTAGACTATACAATTACTAATGCATACATGTGCTTTATTGTCATGGAGCAGAGGAAAACTGCCATTTACCGCATCTGAATCTGAGGCGCTTCGCCCACTCGGATGATGTCGATGAAGGTATTTTGTGTTATAAATTAGATGTAAGCAGATACTTAGGCCTTTTTATATTTTTTTAAATGACAAGCATAGTCTAGTGGTAAGTAGATTTCTGTTTCTTTTTTCGAAATTCACTGCAACCGCTCTCTATACTTACATATTGTGCGCATTTTTACAAACACATTTCGTGACTCGACGCCATAAACAACCAAATCTGTGCTACTTGTGACTCTTATGAGTCGACGAAAGATTTATGAGTTTCGCTCATGTTTCTGATGTCCTGTTTAGATTAAAAACGGCTTCGCATGCGCTTTTTCTGTAGCTTATGCCCGTCCCCGGAATATGATTTATTTACCCCCCTGCCAAATTTCATTAAGATCTGTTCAGCCGTTAAGGCGTGAAAAGGTAACAGACAGACAGAGTTACTGTCGAATTTATAATATTATATAGGATGGATTTCACATAATAGAATAATTTGATGGTTTTGAAGTATTAATATTTACACTCCTTTTAAGTTTTTCGGAAAAAACACATCAATATTTACAAAATCTTATTACTGGGGGGAATAAGATTTTTGTGCGTGAATTTTATAAAGCGGATCATAGCCATAAATGACGGAAAAATCGACAAACATAAATAAAGAAAACATACCTACAGCCGACCAATAAAACTTCCTCCAATTTTGTTTTTCATCGGTTAAAAACAAATACTTACCTACCTTTAACCTACTATAGCCCTACCCGCACCTTTCAAAGTTTATGATGGTTTTTGGTGTAGATCTAAACTCACGTTTTAGCTTTTTTGACTTTTCATCCGTTCTACAGGGAATAACACTAGCAAAAAAGTAATTTTCCAAAATACCATTACCAACCGCAAAAAAGAATCCCGCGCGGAACGTTAATCGATCGAACACTTCTAACATTCTATACTATGCAAACTGAGCAAGACTAGACCCAGAAATATAGAAAGTGCGCTTGCAGTGTAAACAGCCTTAACTCTAATTAGCGAGTGTTGCCAACTTTTTTGTAAAAAAAAAAACTGTAAATCAGTTTACCTGTACAATTTTAGTCAACGTTATAGTCTTCGTTTCGCTAACAGTGCTTGGGTACGTGTTGCTTCCTATGTTAAACTTCGCTACGTACTTCTTGTAGCTTAGGCCCATCAGGTGATTGTAAATGTTCACCAAACTGAAAAAAAACAATATTGAAACCGCGAACTCGGGGCAACAAAAGATGGCGGCACGATCTACTTTCGACGACCTTTGTGGTGCAGATGAAGCAGTAAATTGCGGGTTCGATATCCCGCCTAGGGACAAATGTTTTGTACGTTCTGCAGATATTTGTTTCGAGTGTTCTGGGTGTTTTCTTTGTACCTACTTATACTAAAAAGTATATAATCTATATACAAGCAAAACAAAGTCGTGTTTGTTACACCATTTAGAACTGCTGGAAATATTTCAATGATTTTTTTTATTTTTGGATTTGTGTCCGTACCGTTCTTGGATGACTACGAGCTTATGAAGACTTCTACCTTTATTTCATTATCTCACCTTAAACAAGATTCAATCATCTTCCTCGAATCTTCTCTATGAAGGCACGTGTTGAGTATAGTGGCAATAAGGCCGTTAATGGCTTGCAGCATCGTAAACCGACTGCTACACAGCTTATCAAACATCTGGTCGTGCTTGCTTTGCAGCAGACCGTTCTCCCTTTTCAATCTTGCTAGTTTCGGGTTCAGTTTGTAGAAGGATTTCACTAGTTTCGCTAAGTATTCTATTATTTGATCTAATACCTGTAATTTAGACAAATTTGTGTAGGTACCTCTGTTATTGATTACACTTCACACTAATATTATAAATGAGATGTTTTGGATAGATGGCTGTTTGTTATCTACTTCTTCACGCCGAACCTACTGAACAGATGAAGCTGAAATTTTGCATAGTAGCTCTAAACCTGGAATCAAACATAGGCTTTATCCTATTGAATCAGTTCACATGAAATAGTAATAACCTTTTAACACTTTCATTAGATTGACGACCGATGTGGCGCGGTGGGCGAAGGTCTGCCTGTGACGCAGAAGGTTGCAGGTTCGATTCCCGCCTCGGGACAAATGTGTGTACAATCTGCAGACATTTGTTCAGGGTGTTCTGGTCGTTTCTATATATAATAAAAAATGTCTATCTACGTATTGTATTAAATTATGTATATCAGTTATCTAGTACCCAAAACACAAGCTCTGCTTAGTTTGGGGCTAGATAATGCTGTGTGAATTGTCCAGCATTAATAAAAAAAAAACATAGAAACAACGTGTGCGATGCCGCAGGCCGAATCTCTAGTCTTTAATTTGTGGAATTTGTTGTGGTATAGTAAAATACTTTTTTTTGCTAGTTATATCTGGTTTAACGTACCGTACCTACTCAAAATAACACTACCTACTTAACTTAAAAAATGTCAATGAAAATTTATCATTCATAAATAATTTACTTTTAAATTAGGTTGGGAAATTGAGACTTGCCCATAAATGTGACTGGTGGGTAGAATAGGTAGTAGATAGGGTAAAATTAAATACAAGATAGAAAAATAACAAGATTTCTTTGATGATGTACCTACCTACGATCTATCAGAATTTAAAATGTGAAAACAGCTGTACTTTTGTACAGCTGTTTTCACACAATCAACAACCGTATCCATGGAACCAACATCAAAACGAAAAACTATGCACTTGCCTGTATATTCACCAACTCCATAATATACTTCCGATTCGACAAGGAATGTGTGTTATTCTTTACTCCAGCTCCCTTCCACTTATTATCTGCGTCTAGAACCACGTTTGTGACTGCATAACACACCATCACCATTTCTCTACAATGACAGAACAACTCTTCTTCATCCTCTGTCTCTTCGCTAATCCATTTCTTCCCGATTATACTCGAAGTCATTGTAAAGGATTAGGTATTCTGTTATTCTAAAGAGAATCTTATTTTTAACAAGGTTAATATTCAATCTTTGGAACTATAGAAGTGATTACAATAGTTCACTGAATTTCATGTGTAAAAAGCTACGACAAATGTTACGCATAAAAATCATGTTTTGAAAAAATAAATGCTATTTTGCTGGCTTAGGCGCAAAAAACTTAGGGTGTTGCCTAGCCCGAATCATTGTAGTGACTGGCAAAGGGTGCATTTCGGTTTATTGTTTGACTAAAATCGATGGCGATGTCGGTACCAGCCTTCGTAAGCGTCTAAGGAGGTGTAGAACAACTTCGAATTGCTATCGTTAAACTTTTTACTGCTTTGTAACCCCAACCTTGATTTTATGAGCAGTGATTATAGTTTGTTACTATTGCTTGGTTAGTCATCAGTAATTTAAATTATTTTCCAATAAAGAAGTAACTAGCATAAAGGAAGTCACGGTCAATTTCCTGGAAATTGAATAATGAAAAATCTAGGTTACTGAAATTAATTTTGTGCGAAGTCAATTTACACTTTCATTGAATGAAAAATATGATAAAAGAAAGATAATAAACTGTTATTTTTTCATGATTATGTAAATGTTTCTTTTGGTAACCAAAAAATAGATAAAAAATTCAAAAACCGTCCTTCCATGATCCATCATCATCAGCCTATATTAGTCCACAGGTGGACATAGGCCTCCCCATGTTTATAACTTAATCAACCTACGAGCACACAGATCACTGCATTTCTGAATGTATCTATATACATAGGTACCTAGTACCAACTCAACCCTTAAATGACATGAAATTAGTACTAGGTATGAATGTATTTAATTAAAATTGGTAACCTATTTAAAAACTAAGTTTTATTAAAAGTACCTAATGGTACTTATGTGTAGGTACATTATAGCGTTGAGCAAAAAACTTCCCTGCATCTGTTTTCGTGACAAAACACTATAAGGCTAGAAACGATTTATTACTTACGGCAATACCTTAAGAGTAGCATTTTCAAATGATAAAATACTGACATTAAATTCTCTACCCTGAAACTCATTCGCGTAAGGTGGGTCAAGGGAAGCATTGCTCATAAACTTTGGCCTCGCCAATAGCGCAAAATTGTGTAACGTAGCCCTGCATTGAAATATGTATTTTATGTTGATGAGTTCCTAATCTACCATACTTTTTTAGTGTTATACGTTCACACCAAGACGTACGTTCCATGTTTATGTAAGAATCAACAGCTTAGACCACACGACACGGCTCGGCCTTGTGTGAGATACATCGGTAAAATCGTAGTCTCCAAGCAATAACTTTTATCAGTTGTAAAGACCACAATATTTATTTTTATTTATTTAACGATCACAATATTATTATAACGTATGTATAGTCATATTAGGCGCGGCGGGCGAAGGTCCGATGCAGGAGGTTGCGGCTTCGATTCCCGCCTCGGGATAAATGTTTGTACGATCTGCAGATATTTGTTCGGGCTGTTCTGGTCGTTTTCTATATATATAATAAAAAATATTTATCTATGTATTGTATTATATTATGTATATCAGTTATCTAGTACCCATAACACAAGCTCTGCTTAGCTTGGGTGGGGCTAAGTAATGCTGTGTTGATTGTCCAGAAATATTTTTTTATTTTTAATATATGCCTAACTTGCTGTAGAATGATAGTTGATGCAAGGTAATTTTTTTACTTCTAATTAGTTTTATTATCACAATAATTCATAAAAAATATTTAAGTCTGAGAAAACACAGCTTTACAAGATGTTTATCTTTCAAACTCAATAACTTTATTTCTATATGCTTACAAAATAAGCACTTTCGAGCTCGAAAAATAAAAGAGTACATTAGTAGGTACAGTTAGCAAGTTTATTAACAAACAACATAACTACGTCCTCTTAACATTAAATAAATTAACATAGCGACACCAAAGGAAGATAGTAATATCACAGTTAACATATTTTTTAATCCCCTGTATTATAAAAGTAAACAATGAAATGTGTTAGTACGGAAAACAGTAAAAAACTTAAATTATTTCTTACCCCTTAAAGTAACCCCGATATGAACAATATAGTATATTTTAATACATAGGTCGAATAATAGACACAACTAATAAAAAAAAAAGAAAATTTAAAAAGTGATCGATTTTAGATTAATTATGGTAAAATAAGTCTAGTAAAATTTTATAGGTAAATGACCTAAATTAGCTACTAAAAAGAAACTTAATACATATTGACTTTTATCAGTAAAATAACTTTAAACGTAAAGTGACAATCATGTTTTAATAAAGAATTTTAACGCCTCTATTTTCTAAGTGAGTGAAGTTGTAATAAACAATCTATCTAGGTACCTTTTGTTTATTTTTAACATTATAATATTGCCATCACCATGCGTGCTAATATTTTCATTACGTTATTATTAGGCTTTTCACAACACGAAAATCTTTTATACGCGATATGTTTTCTAATATACCTACCATGTTGATTTCGAACACGAGGTTAACGTAGTTCCATAGAAGTGACGTCACAAGCAAGCTAATCACGATACTCGATCTACGATAATTATACTAAATAGGATTTGAAATTATATAGCACCGCAATAAGGTCGAAATCAATAAAATAGTCGACCATGCAACCAACAAAAGAATTCTTAAATTTTATTGCGAAGACCACACATGATCCAGAAGACAAGAATTTCTCTAAATTTGTACATTTTTTTTCTCACTTGTATTTTTTCTATTTAACATCTTCTTTAGACACAAGTTTATACCTTGCACGCTAAAATTTAAACTACCATATGATATGTCCATATCTTTGGCTTATTTATGCAAAAGATATGGAAATATAAATAGCATAGAATTACCTACTTAAGAATGGCCAGAACATGTCCCGAATCTCAGCGGCCGGCCCGTGAGTATTTGTTGCTATTTCACTTCGAATGAAATAGAGCGCGTTATGAGTGAGAAAGCGCGATAACCATCAAATACAGCTGTCTGCTTTGTATGTGAAGCTTGCGTGCATGTGTGTGTAGTAGGTACTCTGCGTCGTCGGCACAGAATTGTTACTAGTTAGTACGGTAACGTATGACATTACGGCAATAAAACAATTTGATAAACATATAAATTATTGCATCTACCGACTATATAGGTACGTGTACTATTACAATACTAAAGTTAGTAGGTATCATTAATTTTGTAACGTGTTTCGTGTTTGAGGCTTTTTGGCGGGAACTCGCGGAGTAAAGTGTGCCATTTATTTAATTTTTCTTTAGAATTTTAGATACCTACCTAGGTACCTATTCGTATGACGTTTTTAGAGGTTCGAGGTCGGTTTCGGCTACTGCTGCTATTGACTTGCAATTTGAAATTTATAACAATAAATTTCGTGCGCCATTAGGTAGGTAGGTACTGATTTTAAAAAATTAAATTTAAAAAATAAACCAAAATTTTCTGTAGGTACAAATTACGATGTTGAAATTTTAAAATAACGACATGGAGTAAATTATGTGTAGTAAATTTCTTTACTTTCAATTAATAATAATTAATGTCGAATAAATAAAGTCGAATTTACAGTCTGAATTAAATAGCAAAGTTTCTAACCGGTACCTAAAATATATTTGTATAGGTAATTGGCAAATGTTCGAAACTCTCGACGCGCGTGTGATAGTCGTGACACTCGCACTTGGCGATTTAGTCTAATTCTCGTCCGATAATTGAATCCGTTGATTATAATACTAGAAAAACCTTTATTAAAATTTTAGTGAGCGCGTAGCAAGTAACAACAGAGAACTGTGACAGAGACTGTCTGTCAGTCGCCGCCGTCCATTCAATGTAGGTACTCTTTGGCGCCGACCAACCGGGCCGAGCCGACCCACAGTGTGTTATTTGACCTTAGCTTCGATTTATATTTAAATTTAGTGCATTTTGTATTAATAAATCGAACACCCGTGCGGATATTTTACATCGCTTTAGAAATACTGATTTTTTGATGAATTCTCATTATCATTCGTAAAAAATTAATTTATTTATATTTCCGAAAGAAACTTTTCCCTTAGTAAAATTTAGCAAGTTGAAAATATCTCAAAAACTGTTTTAGATAAGGTCACGGGAGTTTATTAGTGTTCGTGGTTTTGTTTGAATGATTTGTTGTATTCAAAATGTATATAAAACGAGGCTGTCCGCAAATGAGGTCAAATCACACACAGTGCGACCGACGACAGGTCGTTCTCGATCGGCTTGGCCCCTTCGGCGTCGCTCGCCTAATTTCGGGATTTCACCTCCTCCGCGTCTTACAGCCCCCCGCGTGTGAGCGAGCGGTTGCAGAATCTATAAGGAATTTCACCATTTTTTGATAATTTTTCGTACTTTTCGATTCATTTTGTATAAAGGATTGATTTCCTAAATATTATTGTTCATTTCTAATATTGAATATATTTACGATGTCGGTATCCAGTCAGATTTTCGAATAAAGTTGTTTATCATGCTAATAAAAGCGCTTGAAAACTACTCGATTTGGTGGTTAAAATATGGAAAATTAGTTTCGCTCTCATTTAATCATGATTATGTTTTTTGAAAAACCAAGCCGATACCGACATAGCTATTTATTATCCGATTATGTGTGCAAAATTTCCTATCAGTAGGGCATGTAGTTTCCAAATGAATCGAAAAGTACGTTTGTATGGGAGCTTCGATGTTCGGGGGCACCTTAAAAGTTAGTATTCAATATTCATACTATACAGTGTTTTAGATAGCTGGCTGCAAAAAATCTACTTTGTATAAGGTACTAGCAAGGTTAGTTAGGTAACCATCTGTCAAAATGCATAGCACCCTAACAGAGCTCTAATTAAGCTTAAGGGACATTTCTAAAGACCTCACAAACTGTATTATTGCTCAATTATCTTTAAAATAACATATTAGTCTACTTAAACTAACAAACTTAACAACGTTATTGCCCCAATTCATAAGCCATATTAAAAAAGTGAACACACAACTTTAGCTCTTATTAGTTAAGGTAAAACTTCAATCAGGCATATCAATGCTGGTTATAGGTACAACAGGTTTCAACGCCTCGTTTTTCTTTTGATTTTTGTGCGACTTTTTCTCCTTTACTTTCTTTTGTTCCTCGTCTCGGTACGGTTCCTGGTTTATCGGCGGTTCTGTTGGAACCACATTTGCGCCGCGGGCTACGTTATTATTATAAGCGATGTTCGCATATTCTTGTAATAACGGGAAGACTGATAAGAGAAATTGGCAGAAATCTTTCCTGATACCGAACCACCCTGAAAATTTATTGATGGATTACCTTATGATAATGGGCTTTACCTTATGATATGACTTAAAGCAATTTTTTTTAGCATAATATTTATTGTTTCTGCCATGTCATGCTTCCTGCGATACATGCTCGCCTTAGGGGCTACCAGCAATTTGTATTTTACGAAACAAGTTTATAAGTAAGCAAATAAACGATTTTATACGATTAAAAAACTCTTAAGCAAAACGTTAAGCTAAAAACAGCCGGTTTTTCATCCGCTTTTTATAATTTGACAATAGTTTAAGCTTTTTGTTAACAAAATGTTTCAACTATTGTCAAATTATAACATAAATAAATCTCCTGGAAAAAAAAACGCGAGAAACCAACCAATAGAAAACCAGATATTATTACGTCATGGCATTTCACGTGATCCTATTGGCTGGCGTCACACACGTGATTTTTTTGTTTTGACATGCCTCCAAATCTAAGCCATTTGACAGCCCAAAAAGTGTTGCCCCGTTCACTACCATCGCAATAAAAAGCAGGGATCAATTTAAGTGCTGTCACGCTTTACTAAAAGCAAAGATTTTAGCAGCCTACCTTTCCAAAGGAACTTACAAAGAGTGAGTTCGTTTTAGTCATAGCTCGTACCAGTCTGCTACGAGCTATGGCTAAAACGAACTTTAAAGCAACAACACAAGAGTTAAATTACTTACATTTATTCCCTCCCTTGGAGCTAAACGACATCATAATGAGAGTAGCGTAGCTGACGAACAGTGGGCTGACGACGACGATATAATTGAGCGATAGGCCGTCGTCATCCAGTTTGTTTGTCAATAGCACCTGAAATATAAACATTTTTATATACATTTCACGTATTGGGCGTCATAAAGTTTACAACGAAAATGGAAAACAGTTAAAATCAGGAGTTTATAACGCGTTCACTGCCCAGCCTACCAACCATTATTAAAAATATTATATTATAAGTGTAAAAATATAAGTCTCATAACCCCCACGGTTGGGACAGCTTAGTGGGGATTTTGATAATATACCGTAAGACCCTAAGGGACGCGCCGCCGCTACACGGTGGCGCTGACCTAATAGGGCGTCTTGGGCCATGAAAGTGTGTTGGATATTTTCTCTGTTGTTTAAATAATCCGACATTGATTTTTTAAGCCATAGGTTGTCTGAAAAAACTCAAATCTCGTTTCTCGCATTGTAATTTCTGGTCTAGTCAAAAGCTACGTGTGTAGAAAAAATCTGCTATTTCCATTCGGTTGTTTTGCTTGAAGGAGTAATAAAAAGATCCATCCAAAAGTTCGCTTTATAAAATTGTGGTGTGAAAACTTTAGAAACTTACCTGGAACACCAAGATGGGGCACACAGTGAATGTATACGACATAGCAGAGTTGAAACTAGTCCGGCGCTGGTGTATATTAACTTCCGGTGTCCGAAGCAAAATACCGGCGAATATTATGCTGTATAGCACCCCTGAAAAATAAGAAAAAAATACTATTATACATATTATCATCATAATTTGAAAGGTTCAAATCAGGAAATGTCGTGAATTGATTTGTGTGTTTGTTCCTACTAATTCTAATTCTAAGTGGGGGAACTGGGATCTGCACTGACATCTCGCATAGGAGTGTATTGTGCATTATCCACCTGCCTAACCAGGCCCTAACCAGCCCAGCTCCTTGAAGTACCGGAGCAGGACTTTTGGAGATTGACAGCTTCGTTTCAGCTTTCCTATGGGTGTGGACAGGTTTGATGTCTCTATGAGACTTTTCAATCCCGTTTTCTGTCTGTTTGTTCCTACTGTTTACTTATGCTTGAAACATAATTCAAGCACCAGGATCTAATTTTCCTGTTCTGTGGTATACATTTCATAATCAAATCTCAAAGTGCTCTATTTCCTTTAGACAAGGAACAAAATTTAAAATATAATATAATAATAGTTTATGGTAATCTTTACTTACCCACTAAACTGAGACACATGAGTATCCAGAGGGGTACAAACACCACTTCCCACGACCACTTGATGAAGTCATCAAGCTTCAGTGCCAGAAATATGAACTGGAGGATATTTACTGCGCAAAATAGCTCCAACTGGAATGGAAATAAAATAAATAATAAGATTATTGAAAAACACCCATTCAATCACAGTAGAGACGCATTGGGAAATGACAAATAGACAGACTGATTAGCCATTAGCAGTATCTGGTAGATACTGGAGGCTAAATAGGTTGCAAACTAATAGTTCTGTCTAATTATCTACACTTTAAACGAGGTTGAGTCTGGCCCAAGTGCTAAGAAACAAAAATTTTTTCAGATGGTGCAAACTCTCCAAATTATCAGGACAATTAACTGTTATTTATTTTAATTGTACTCTACACCAACCACCTGAGTTAATCATAAAAAAAATCACAATAATGCTTTTATATCTCCGCTCGTCATTATCTTAGCTTCCTCGTCTTTGTTGCTTACACAGCCTCACCAAACTACAAAATCACCTCAGCCGGCTTAGCTTGTAGCCGTTATTTGTATTCAAAGCTTTATATCTGCAACCCCAGTTTAACAAACCATAGTAACATTTGTATTGAATACAAAAAAGTAAAACATTCAAATTCTTTAAAAAACTCATATTACTGCAGTCATTCGAAGAGGAAGCCTTTAGCTCTTTAATATTTGTATGTATATACATAGTCATAATAATTCATCCTAAATAATTATAGCTGTTTTATGTGTGTGTATGTAATGTTGTAATGTATGTATTTCGTGTTTCTGGGTACAAATTAATGTATTTTCTTTCTTTCTTTAAGCCAGAGCCAGAGATTGGAGACAGGTGACTAAAAATTTACCCCTTCTCGTCATGGAGTACTTCCGCCGTCCGCGGTCCCTTTCTGCACTAAGTCAAAAAATTGTGCTGTAGATACCACGTCCCTTACAGAGTTTTATATCAATAAAATTATCATTAAACTAGACAGACAGACGGACGGACAGTGGAGTCTTAGTAATATGGCCCCGATTTACCTTTTGGGTACGGAACCTTAATAAAAATGAAGTCAGTTGTTGTGAAAAAGTCTGCAAATTACTGAAGTTTGTATAAAATCAATAAATTATCAAAGCTCAAATTGACCAACTTTTCTAAACTTTTACTACCTGATGGTAATAACCATTAAAACCAGTTTAGATAGATTTCATAACTACATTACTCACCTCATAACTACGATCATGTTTCACTGACCAAATGCAAATGGCTATTGAGACGATGCTGATGAATATCAACGGAATAAAGACCAGAATCCATAGATGACGGCCCGTTGTTAGCTGGTCACAAACAAGTAGCTCAAACATTAGAAGAATCAGGTGTATAGCCAGGCTTATTAGCATGGCTTTGTAGTGTATATAAGCCTCTCCCTCTACCCTGAAATTTTAAAGAAAAATATGTTAAACTCTGGTGCAGCAGAGCACTTCGTTTTGCCATCACTGGATTGTAGTAGAAGTAGCAGAGATTGAATAAGCATGTTTAATCATTTCTTTTTAAAATTACTCTAATGGGTTGGTTTAGTTTTCTTCACAAACTTAACTTATGAGTATCTTACACATTCATACATATAGTTATGCAAGATTTTATCTAGGTCACATTGGAATGCATGAATACTTTAAAAACTTCAGGAGTTTTCAAGAAAACAAAATTGGGAACTAAAAGAGATAGAGAGTACAGTAGATCTGCGTGTTCTCTTACCTAAAGTGTGGGTACTGCCACCAGACATAAGTGCCAACAGAGGCACCGAAGACCACTAGGTGTTTCCATACCCATATTGGAGCGAAGACTGCCCAATACGACCAAGTTATAGAGTTATCAAGTTTCAAAGCAAACAATGCCGTGAAAATTAATAGACAACTGTGAACTACGAACTTGCTGTAAACAAAAACATTAGGTGAAGTGAACTTATAGATTTTTTCTACAAAGACACGACTGAACGAAATAACTTTTAGTAGGGCTTACCTAGGATTAAAATCCTGGAAGAGCGTTTGTAAATTCATTTCTAAACACATTCGTCCGATTTACAAAAATACCATTTCAAGAAAACAAATTACTTCGTGATGGTGATGGTTTGGTTGCACTTTGTTTGTTGATGAAATGAAGAATGAAGGTTGAAGGTAGAGTAGATTATTTCACGGAATTTGTTTAATTTTGCTCGCTAGCTACGTCTGTTTGTCGATCAGACAGTGTGTGTGAAGCATAGGTGTGAAGTTAACATCGACTTTATACCCAGAGTATAGAGTCGATGGAAGATAAACCCTATTTCACTTTTCACTAGGCCGACGCACATAGGAGTATTCAAGGCATAAATCCGGTTAAAAGTCAAAATCGCAAACTGAATGTAATGACACTTAAAATGCATGTATCATGTAGCGTAGTAACCGGTTTATCGAGGGGCAGCTCCCCGCCTATCCCAGTGCCGGCCATCTGACTACCTGCTCAGTCGGAATTAAGTCGTTGTCGGAATCGCATGTCTTTGTTCTCGGCGCTCTCTTTTGTAACACTAAGTTCTCTGTGCAAACATGGCTTCGTGTAGTGGACTACAAGAAAAACAACAATTGAATATGGAAGTAGAAGATATGTACTATATTATAAAAGTAATTTTACGTAATTTTTTCCCGATTTCTTCACTTGTGGGGTCAATATTGGAAACACCTTTTTACTACTCGATTTTTTTACTGAATTTGAGATATCATAGTGGATTTGACTAAGTGTCGCGCCTTGTCGCGTTTCACTTTTTATGTTGGCATATATTTAGGACCTTTGCGTACAAGAATATGTAATAAAACCGTTCACGAACGTTCACCTTTTTTTAAACACAATATTAGAGATTTTATCAAGTGGTTTCAACATTAATCATGAAAAATTCGATTCGTTTGCCCAAACAACAGCTAAAATGTATGTAGAGTTGTATGGGTGGCATCCTATGTCACCCACAGTGCATAAAATCCTAATGCATGGGGCCGAAGTCATCCAGCAAGCCATTCTGCCAATCGGACAACTATCGGAGGAGGCATCGGAGGCTAGGAATAAGCATTTGCGAAAGTATCGCATTGATTTTGCTAGGAAATTTAGTAGGATAGATTGCAATAGTAATGTAATTTTAACCTGCTTTATTTTTCTTCTTTTAACTCTAAATAGTATTGTTTTAATTTTTTGTCTGTACTATTTCTTTTGTTAATGTATATGTACTCTTTGTTTTTTTTAATATATGTATTTTTTTCAAAGTATTTAATATATATTTACCTAAAAAATATATTTTATCATGTTTCATTTCATAACAATTTAGAAAAAACCAACAAATCATTTTGACCGGATTTTTGAGTCTAATACTCCTATGTGCGACGCCAAGATGGCGCCACTGGACGCGCAAGCAACAAAACGCAACAATATGTGTATGGTTTTATGGAAGGTACTTCACCTGTGCGCTTATAGCATTTATAACTATACGTTATAATTATAAATGCACTAAGCCTGTGCGCAACCAAATTTGTTGCCGGCAAGGCAACCATATCACCAACCGGTGTATGTATGTTTGTATGTAAGTATACATACCTTAGAGCATTTCGTTTTGGTGTTTGGCGGCACCAACAACATGGTGTCCTAATGAGATAAGCTTTAGCCCGGCCACATGCTCAGTCCTACTTGCAACCACAAACCAGTATTACTATTACTCAAGTAAGACCGCCGAACATAGGAATCCCCAAATGAGCGCCAAGGCACATGGCGCCCTGTCTTCAGCTTGCCGCATCCAGCATCTGCCAGCAGTCTTTCGCAAATCTTCATCCCATCTGGTCGGAGCGGAGGGCCGAGTCGCTGTCTCCACTGAAGAATACGTTTACATAACACTGCCGTTGTCGGTTCTTCTCGAGACATGGCCACCCCACTGCCACGCCACTTCAGCTTGCTTATCCTTTGAGCTATATCGATTACTTTGTTTGGTTCTCTGTCGGATTTATTCGTTGCGAAACCTATCCGTCAGAGAAAACTCCGAGCATAGCTTTTTTTATAGTTCGCTGGGTGACTTTAAACTGATGGACCAGCCCTACCATGAATGTCCACGTTTCAGCTCCGTAGGTCATCATGACGGTTAGGACGCACTGATTGAAAACTTTAGTTTTCAAAAATCTATTAGTCTATCTATTTTCAGGCTGCATAACTTCATCTCTCTCTCACTTGTGTAAATGAGATGAGATGGCATGCGAACTAACTCCACTGGCTTTTTCAGCTTCTTCAATTGTCAGCTAGTCAGTCAAGACTGACACTGCAGGATCGTCGTCGTCGCGGCGAAACGCAAGCTGCGCCATAAAGAAAAAGTTGAAGTCACTCAATGTCAAACTACCAATGAATAAAACCGCGAATGAGACAGAAGAGCAGACGCTTGCGCAAAAACTCAAAAATTCTCTTGAGCATTTTCATTCATACATTTGCCACGACCCATGCTTACTACCTACCTAAACCACTTCTTGAAAAATCTTGGAAAGATTTATGGCATGCCTCTAGACGCATTAAAGGCAAGTATTGTGCCGAAATCCAACAGAATATTCCTTCTTCCCCTTGGTTCTTTAAGTTTCGCAAGGCAAGTAAATTAGTAACTACAACTATCTGCCGTCTGAGATTAGGTTTTACATGCACACCGGTGTTCCTAGTAAAACTTAGGATTCCAGGATCATTCAATGTGTTAGTGTGGACTTGAAGAAGAAAATGTAGAACACATTTTTTTCAATTTCCCGAAGTTACAATACTCCCTCTACGACGTCCTCCCCCTGAAATCCCCGTCATACCTCCTTGAAAATTATATAATGCCTTACCTTTTCCCCATTAATTAATTCTATTCTCTGTAAATTTGTAAAAAAATAATAATATCAAGTTATAAAAAAAAAACAGATGATTTGTGTGAATTGAGAATATTTTTTTTGCTTCTTTTATTGTGCTTTAAATGTTGTGTTGTCCTTTTGCTTATGTTGTGTTATGGTATGGTTGTGTTGTTATTTTCTTTTAGCATCATTTTGATGCAAAAAAATCGTAATGAAGTTTATGACACTCTGACACAGACACTGGCAGAGTCACGGGAAAAGCAAGCGTTGCCATAAATAAGAAGTTGAAGTTAAATAAAATAAAACCGCTTGCTCGGTCGCGAATTCGTACAAAATTCGTATTTCGTTCGTTCATTTTTGTAAATTTAATTTAAGCTACAAACTGTAATTACCCAGAAAAAGCGGTACAACATACCATAACCAAAGAGTAATCTCAATCAGATATTGTGATAAGCTGCATTCGATATAAACAAATCCAGATCTAGCCGTGAAAAGTAAAATCATCATGGCATCGCCTTCTCCTAAATCTCCAGAACAAAGTGAAAAGAACAAACAATACGATCGCCAGTTACGCCTATGGGGTGACCACGGGCAAGCTGCACTAGAGAATGGACACATTTGTCTCATAAATGCTACAGGATTGGGTACAGAAATACTGAAGTCCATCGTGCTACCCGGCGTCGGATCCATCACTATTGTTGACGATAAAATTGTTTCCGACGAAGATATAGGTAGTAATTTCTTTCTAGAATGCTCAAGCACGGGTTTGAATAGAGGATCGGAGACGCTTCGATTGTTATTGGAACTGAATTCAGCTGTGCAAGGCCATGCCGTTGAAGAACCTCCGGATCAGATCTTACGCGAGAATCCTGAATTCTTCAAGACATTCAGTCTCGTCATAACTACAGCACTCAATGAGAAAACCGTGTCAGCTCTAGCACAACACTTGTGGGACATAAATGTACCTTACATACATTGCAGATCTGTTGGCTTCTTAGGCTCATTCAGGATTCAGATAAGAGAGCATGCAATCATTGAGACACATCCTGACAATGAGCAGACGGATTTACGCTTAGACATACCATTCCAAGCATTATCCAACTACCTTGAATCTATAGACATTAATGCACTTGACTTGAAAGACCATGGTCATATTCCTTGGATTGTAATTTTATACAAAGCTGTTCAAAAATGGAAAGAGACTCACCAAAATAACTGGCCAATGAGTAGAAAAGAGAAGGTAGAAATAAAAGAGATAATCCAGGAGTTTATCCGGAAGGATGAAAATGGTGTGCCTATAGCAGAGGAAAACTTTGAGGAAGCCCTCAGAGCTGTGAACACATCTTTAGTTCCCTCATTCTTGCCTGTGAAAATCCAAGAGCTCCTGTATAGCAATGCTGCTACAAACCTTACCAAGGAGAGTTCTCCATTTTGGATCATGTGTGCTGCTCTCAGAGGCTTTGTAGAAGTAGAGGGTAAAGGAAAACTGCCAGTGAAAGGTGTTCTTCCTGACATGACCGCATCAACAGAACACTATGTTAAACTACAGAATATTTACAGAACACAAGCTTCTATGGATGCAGAAGTAGTGTACAGGAAAGTGCAACAAATTGTTGCTCAACTTCATGGTGAAAACATAAGTGAGGCAGATGTCAAACTGTTCTGCAGACATGCACATGACCTAAACTTGATCAAAGGATCCAGTATTGCCACAGAGTATCAATTAGGAAGCTCTGTAGCATCATACATAGCTAGGAATCTTGAAGAACCAGATGTCATGATGGTCCACTATGTATTGCTCAGAGCTTCAGAACTGTTTGAGACGGAACACTGCAGGGCTCCAGGGGAGTGGGAGCCAGAAAGCGATGTTGCAAAGTTAAAGACATGTGTGACCAAGTTCCTTAGCGATATATCCTTTACCCAAGACTTGGCAAGGAAAGATGACCATATTCAAGAGATGTGTCGATACGGAGGGGCTGAGCTACACTCTATTTCAGCTTTCCTAGGAGGTTGTGTAGCCCATGAAGCCATAAAGCTGGTTACCAAACAGTATAAACCTGTAAATAATTCATTTATTTATGATGGAGCTTCAACAAACACTGCTACCTTTACTTTTTAAGATAGTGGCTACATTTTGTGTAATAAATTATTTGAATTATCTATCTTTTTTTTGTTTTATGTAGACAGTAATGATTCTGATGATGCTAGGGAACAATACTAATATTGCAGCATTTAAGTGTTGACAGTTCCTATTGGAAGTGCTTGACAGCTGGCTAAAATTAATGTAGGATCTGGTAGACCTAGCACGGGGACTATCGTCTAGGGTAGAATAGCCCATAATGACATCGCATCTACATACATACATTGCATGCATCATTAAACTTGAAAGAATTAATATCAAACACACATTCGATGACAATGTAGTATAATTTTTCTCTAATCTACCCTAGACAACAATCCCCTACTGCCCTACTAGTTGAGATTTTACATTATTTACTTTTTAATATCACATTAAGAAACCAATTAATAATTCATGAAAGATTTATTTAATTACAAATTATAAAATATACTGTGTATCTACTATACAAGTTTACCAATCAAAATATTTGGTAGGTAAAACTAAGTGAAGGACAAACAAAATAAATTATGACTTGTGTTATTCTTCAAAGTTGTGTATTTTAGTAAGGATATAAAACTATTATATTCTTATAGTCAAGTTAAAATAATTGATGAAAACATTCTATAAACAATTTCATGACATAAATTATTACATACAATAAAACATATCACATGACTAAAAATTGAAACAAACTATACATTGGACTATATAGACCTCATTAATGGCAAATCATGCAAGGGATCATAACAGCAACTTGCTAAATCCTGAGGCTACTTAGCCAGTTATGTAACACAACATTGAGAATTTCTCCTTTAACTACATGTTTCACCTTAGCCATAACTTCAATCGTAATGCATCTACACCATTCAGATAATATCGAAATAAGCGTTTGTCCCTCACAAAGCCAAGGTTTTCATAAAGCTTCAGTGCTGGTCTATTTGTAATTTCTGTTTCTAATACAACTTCATCTGCATTATCATTTATCATAGCCTGAAACAGAATAAAACAGTGAAAATTCATATACCTAACTATTTATAAATCACACAATTTTATTAAGGTTCTATATTTACCATTATGGCTTTTTGTGCAAGTTGAGATCCAATTTTTCTGCTTCTGTACTTCTCATCAACCGCTAACATTGCTATGTACCCTCTCTTTACAACATTCCGATGCATATCTAACTTACAAACAATGGCACCAATACATTTCCCATCATGTTTGGCCAGGAAGCAAAGCTTAGGCCAATTGTGTATAAAATATCTATAAGTATAGATTGAATATGGTTCTGATAAATCTTTCTGAATAAGTCTCATTATTTCAGGCATCTGCAGTTCAGATTCATAAGAAACTATATTGATTTCATCTTGTGGAGAATGATCTTGTGTGTTAAGGGTGTTTTCCAGGTTCTCTAAGGCATCGTCTATGATGCAGTTGATGGCTTGCTGGGCAGTCTCTTTGCTCATTTGGCTAGTTGCTGCTTCACTACACTGTACACTAATTACATTGGGCGCTCGCTCCGTGGCGACTGCATCTCGTGACGCGGCGGTTCCTTCTTCACTAGGACTCCCGCCGTGCGCCTCATGCGAGTGGTCACTACTCCCGTTTGTTAGGTTGTTGGTGAGTTTATTTATATGAAGAGTATTAGCTAAAGTTTCACTTAGATCATCTTGATTCAAGCTTTTTTCGTCCTTTACCTCGGAACGATCTTTGGCCTTTTTACTCTTGTTTTTCATAGTCTTCCCTTTTTGACTGCACTGTATATTCTGAAAGCTCTCATCGGCAACTTCGTTCATGTTAACGTTTGATAGATATATTTACACATTCAAAAGTAGGAAGTATTCATCCAAAAGCTTTATGAGGAGACTTGCATTATATTCTTGTCAAAAATGAAGAGTATCACCGACATCTTGGCAAGTGTACGAATGTATTTTTTGGCTTCAAAACTCTGTTTGTTTCTGCAAGATGTAATATTACCGTAGGTACTGAATTATTGATCTACGAATCAACAGAAACAACACTGGCTATCTTATTAAAACCCTCAAAAATTGAGAATTTTTACAAACCTTTTTTTCAACAATCACATTGCTAAAAGATTGTGTTCTTGTTTCTTCCAATAGGATCAGACAAGTTGTAGCATAAAAACTCTATTTAGCGATATCGCAGTATGGTAGAAAGAGACAAAACCATCGCCATGCAACACACACACTTCAAAAATTTTGTTGTCTCTGTGTTTGGAACATTTTTAAATTATTGCCATTATGAAAATAAATACCGTTCCGTTCCAAACATTTGAAAACTTTGGTGCCAAAATCAGCCAAATCTACTTGAAGCTTTTGTTGTACTGGACGAAACATAGGGACGAAAACTCGTTCTTGTTGTTCCATTAGAAGTGATTTTTTGGTTGGTTAGATGACTACTTCTACTTAAAAAACAGTTCGAGTCTCATACGAAAAAAGTCGACAATTAAGAATTATCTGATGGATTTGGCTGGTTTTGATAGTTAACTTGGATTTGACTTACTTTGAAAGTAGGTAACTCACCATGGATTTAACTGATTTTGAAAGTTACTCGATGCATATAATTAGCAGTTCTGCTATTGTATTGACTCATTTGAAGGGTCGAGGCCACAGATGTACTACTAGAGATGCTAACGCATGTCGAGGGTGGTCAATTAGCCGTGTGGTTCCGGCTTAAAATTTGTACCACCCCAACTTTTCGACTAAGGGACATACAACTCAGTCAAATCCAAAGCACTAGCTGTTTCAAACCGCTAATCCGCATCCGGTCAGCCAGCTTTGAGCATTTTGTATGGAGTGGTCGCCCATACTGATTTCTCTTCATTTCGCGGATTTTTGAGATTTGGTGAGATTTGGCTCAACCACCTTCCCTAAACGCTTCACGTAATCAATGGATGCCCCCTAAAGTGAGTAAAGTTAAAAGTGTTAAGACCTACCTATTCGGCCGTGGCCGAAGGGTCCGCTCAGACCGAGGCGAGACGCAGCACGCATTTTTTATGACACAAAACCAATGATGTTTTACTATATAATATCATTGCACAAAACTGTATTTACTGTCTTGGTGTAAGCGGTGTAAGCTGACCCTAAGTGCCAATGCCAACCCAATAATAGTACCCTACCCTGTACTTTTAACACAGTTTATTATACCCACTACCTATCGTATTATCGTGGGTATTAACATGGGGTATTAACTTAGGCCACGGCCGCAGGGCAAGGAGAAATGGAGTAGCTTCTTAGCTTGGATGATAGCAAAGATTTAAATCTTTGCTTAAGAGGTGTTTTGTTTTGTAAAAAAGTAGTGTTCCGCCCCGGCTTCGCACGGTTTTATTCTACATACCTATGTTCATCACGGATACTAATGTAATGAATGAAGGATTCAAATGGTGAAAGAATTTTCACCGTTAGAAAATTTCAAATCGGTTCAATAATTTTGGAGCCTATTCAATTCAAACAAACAAACACAATTTATCTCTTTATAACATTAGTTTATATATGATATATGATCGACTGAAGCTCCACGGCTCCCTAGCGATGAAATAAAGTAACCTAAAGAGATAAGGGATAGGTATCGGAAGGGAATTTCAGTGTCCATTCCGATGATTACGCATTATTATTATATATATTACTGCCCAGCCTCTAATCGGAGAGATCTAAGGAGCTGGAGATGGGCATCATCTGGCGATGAAATAAATGCCACATAAAGATGCTTTGGAGTTTAGTAATTATATTTTGTAACATGTCAAAATATTATGTTGTCATATGGAAACTCTGATCCAAATTGCAGTGCCCAACCGGGCTCATGTTGAAGCTTTACCTAATTTTAAGACCTTAATTGTACAACATGATAGCAAATAAAATCTTGAATCTAGTCTGTACCTACTTATGACGTACGTATAGGTATCTAATCTACCATATGTTTGAAGTTTGCTTGTAGGTAGCCTAACATCAGCTCTGCCTCTGTTCTATATGCTACAGCCCAGCTAGAGGGTTATTGCTCCAATCTCTCTAGGCTCCAAACTTGGAGTCCACAGGGGTGGATGGATGTGGCTGGTTAGCTGTTCGCTAATGGTAATACAAAGGCATGCTGCTGACGTCATGACGCGAGCCAATATGGCGGCGGCGGCGGCTGAAAGCGCGCGCCGTGGACCGCAGGTAGGTAGCTCGAGTGTTCAACTCGATCGACTGGGGTTCAGTACCCGGTTGACAGCCGGCGAGGCGGCGGCGTTACGTGACCACTTTTTTTTTTCGCGCACGCCGCCTCTACGCGATATTTCTAATCATTGTTAATAAAATTTTGTACACAAGCCCTCTGTGTTGACTAGGATTACTAGTAGTGCGCGATCAACCGTTCGGTACACCCGAAATGTAGACCCGCGCGCCAAAGTAATTTTGATAATGCCTATTTTACTTCAGGGTATGAAATGTACCTAACGTTATGCGTGAATACGTAGTAGGTA
The DNA here is from genome assembly GCA_946478455.1 of Eupithecia vulgata. Classification (NCBI taxonomy): domain Eukaryota; kingdom Metazoa; phylum Arthropoda; class Insecta; order Lepidoptera; family Geometridae; genus Eupithecia; species Eupithecia vulgata. The sequence goes on from OX297874.1 coordinate 3,952,709, forward strand.
AATATAAAATAAATTACCATAGGTGTAATAATAATAAATTATGGCATTCGATATGATTCACTAATCATTGTCCGTTGAACTGGAGTATACCTCCAATGGATATAAACATTACAAGCTTACAGTGTTATGGATGAATAGAGAGTGGAAAAACTTAAGTGCAGAGTGTTCACGTCCTTTGAAAAGCTGAGGATTTTCTAAGCGACAATGGCGGAGCGCGATCGTCCTGCGAAAACCCCCATTAGGGTGGGCTTTTACGACATCGAGAGGACCATTGGCAAGGGAAACTTTGCCGTCGTTAAATTAGCACGACATCGAATAACGAAGACTGAGGTATGTGAAATCAAAGAATTGTTTAGCATAGCGTAAGGATTTTCATTCCTTGGTACCACAGTACCACAGAACTGCCTGCGTCCTATATTTACTTCTGTAATCTGTGTACCTACCATTATGACTTACAGACTTGTATATATTATACATATTTGTATTAGAAGTCAGTAGAAAAATCATGATCCATTTGAATGTGGTAGCATGGTAGCATCTGTCAATGTGGCCAACATCCATTTAATTATTTAGAAACCTTTAGAACCCTATATTTAAGAGGCCAAAGAAACTCTGTGCATATAGAAGTCTAATAGCACGCTAATAGGGTAACAAACATCGAGTACATGATAACAAATTACGGAAAGGAAGAAACTTTTCTTGAATTCACTAAACAAATGAATGATCGATTGTCGACACGATTTTCAAATTACGAACTCTGGGAGTGCAATATTCAGGCAAACGCAAGCGTAGTGAAAAAATTCTAAGTCTATGCAAACCAAACACATGTTTGACATTTTGCTCACTCCAATTTCTGATGTTATAATTTCATCAAAGATTATTGGAAGGATGATTTATGAAGTTTTTATTATTTATACATAATATCGAAAACATAGGTTAGGTACATATCCGTTGCGTTTGTACCTTGGTAGAGTTCGAAACACAAGGCTTTTACTCACAGCTTATCCAATTTCGGCAGTTTTATTTCAGTAGGTAGGTACCTACTTTCGTAAAAGTTTAAATTTAATAAGGTCATCTTTTCTCATCCATTGTTGTGTTTAACAATTATGAGAGAAACAATTGGTAAGAACAATTCAATATTTGTGAAATTATCGAGTTTTTACCAAGTAGGCATGTACCTATTTATAGCATTTATGCTATTGTCACTATTGTTAGATTTCTTACCTAGCCTTGTAAACAAAGAACTCTATGGCTTTACTGACGTAAAGCTAAATACAATCAATTCGATATGTGTATGAAATGTAGGGACTAAACCCAAAGACAGAAATGAAAATAAAAGAAAAATTATAAGTAAGTACCTACCTACTTATTTAGAAACTGGTAGGCAGATGAACTTAATAAAACTTGTCCAAGTCCTAGGAAAATTAACAAACGAATGAAAAACAAATGTATGGTAAGTAGTACAGTTTGGAAACTTACTTGGAAACAATCAAATTAATGATAAGTTTTGTATAAGCGACGCGTGACCCGAGAGCTGGTGCGTATCTGGCACAGCGCATCAGCATTGCCATACAGCGGGATAACGCAGCCAGCCAGCGTCTTGGGGACGCTTCAGACTGGTGTTGATATGGATCAGCTGAGATATCTGTAGATTGTTTGTAACGGTCTGCAGTTAGCTCAATTGTTTAATTGTTAATACCCGTTATAATTTAATTCTATTATGTGATTGTAATTTTCTTTTCCATAAAGTTTTGTATAGGAGGGAAATATTATCAAAAATAACGAGAATGTCGCCAAAAGATCGTTGTCGCTACTAGATGTTAATATCAAATCCATAATACTCAAATTAGAACGTTCCCATCTTCTGAACAATGCTCTCTACGTCATAGCTCTACCCAACTTATTTAATTTACCCCAGTCATTTACTTTCTATTATGTGTTATTCTCCAATATAGATTAAAACATCAGCATTATTTAACAATAGATTTAATATTCTGCTACCGTCAAAATCGATATTTTTAACTATTTACGGACTCTATACTACATCAAACTCGCCGTCGTCGTCGCCATCAACTTGACGTTCGACTTATACTCGTACTTACCTATTTAGATAATGTCAGTCTACGGAGTCTACGACAACTGGGTCATTGGCCGAATACTGTGCCACACTGAGTCATTAGTTGACTTTCTATCTGGCCATTACAGTTTCAGGGCTCACGTCTCTATTTATACGAAGAGGCCTGCAATGCAAATGTCGGAATACGAGAACTGAATGAATGCACCGAAATAACAGAACGACCTCCCTCGGCCTTCGTTGTACCCGCTGTTTTATAGAGAGCGTGTTCTTTGATGTGATAGAGCGACTAGTAAACAAACCGGTTCAATAAATCAGAGTTATCCGAGTTATCGCTGTTTTTGTCAATGAGAACCATTGTGTGTTGAATGGTGCATTGACGACTTTCTGGCTTTTCTTTTGTTACTTTCTAAACATTCCTGAAATTCTATAGATATTATACCTATACCATGTCGCAGTGTTGAACCATATCAATCAGATTATAAATGAACGTCTCGGTACTTTAGAATTATCCTTTTATAGTCATCCCCATGGCATTGTTTCATAATTTAACAAACTCTTTAAGAATGACCACCAAACCATCATGTACGACCGATATGTAGGATTGGGTAGAGTTGTAGAGTCTTATTGAATTGCTGCGAAAATATTTTTAAAAATAGGCAACAATCTAGAATTAGTTATACTAGTTCAACAGTAGTAAACATACTAACTGATTGACTAGATAAAGTGGATGAACAAGCTAAATGTTCCTCCATTTACACATAACTCTATCAAATGATTCAGCGCGGAGTCTGCCGTCCAGAAATACCACGGCATCGACCTTGCCTCGGGATGCACGCAACGCGCTTTTATTTTACTTTTTAAAAGCAAGGTGATGGTCATTATAGATGTTTTGTTTTAAATTTGCGGTATACAATGACAAACAAAACACAAGAAAGATTGTAGAAAGAATTCGTCACAGACATGTCGCAGATAAAAGTTTTGAAGTTCGTGGAATTTGTTACTTGGAATTTGTTTTTGCTAGTTTGAAAATTGCACCTTTAACGAGAGAAGTTCATCAGGAACCTACTTGTTTTGGTGCTGTATCTCTTTCTAAAACACATCCAAATCCGAATAATATTTCTTATATAGAATGTGCTTGTGGGTTCGGTCTCTGTGCTTGGATAATATTTACCTAAACAAGAGTTCGATCACGCTATCTGTCTACGTTTAAATCAGGTATAACAGACAGGCAACGATCCGCTTGGTAAACTAAAGAAAGTCCGATCAGTTTTAGTGTGCGTGATTGTGAATATTTAGCCAGGAAATCGTACAGAGCGGCACGCGCTTTGCTTGAAAAATGTAATGCTTGACGCAAATGCGTTATCTATTTTGGAGATTTGCGTCAGAGACTTGTTATCTACGCTTTGCAGTCTAGCGGTCGCACTGGACGTTCTTATAACCATCCATTTTAGATTTACATACTTAATTTTATATTTCGATTCTTTTTACTTTCTCCTTACCAATAAAAAAATACCTTCTCGTCGTTAAATCTAAATCTATCTTCAGTTCGCAATTTAACATCAGTGAAAACCTTATTCAGTTCTAGATTCCAGCTGCTACGGGTAAACTAGGATGTGTTTATCAGATAACGTGATATCAAAGACACGCGTGTTTGTTTGGTCTCGATAAGTAGTTAGGTATTGTCGTTATCTCTAGTTATGACGTCAATACGTTGTTGAATTGAAGATACTTCGAAATTATTCTTTGAGTGTAATTGTTAATCAACCTTGCTCATTGAGTAGGCGTTTTGACGTCTTCTCAGTCTGGTCTGTATCTATGTAGGTAGTAAATAAGCTATCTTATCATTTACTTCTAGGCATCTACATTTCAGTTCAAAGGTAGGTACTACCTATTAACCTACTTGCCATTTGACATCTTCAAAGTAAATCATGAGTTTAACTTTGTCGGTTGAAAGTTCTATATTGTCTGGTCTGGATAGCAGGTTACTTACAATGAATGATATATCTGAAAGAAAATGAATGAAAGGCATGCATCTGCTTCAGATAAAACCCTCGGTAAAACCCTAAATTCCCTCGGTCCTTATTTATATCTAAGTAGAACGAACTGAAAATGTTGGTGTAGGTACTGTAATAGTAAATACTGCACACCACAAACCAAAGAAAAACAAATAAAAAATCTTTATAAGTAAAGACATTCAAGCTCACCTCACCTCACCTCAACAGCCTGAAATGGTCCACGGCTGGACGAAGGCCTCTCCTTCATAATCGCCTTATTAGCTTATATCTCATGGGGGTAACGCCCATTATTCCGCTGGGCATGCGGGTTGGGGTTCGCAGTTCGGTGGTAAATGTATTCTGCAAGAGGCGCTGCTGCCCGCCCCCAGTATGTCCATTAGTCGCTTCTTGAGACACCCACGGGAAGAGTTGGGGTGCAAATTCTAAGCTACACGGATTGGATCCGTGTAGCTAAGCTACCCTTCTCAAAATTGCAAAGCTACCTTCGTTATCGCAAAGGCAATGTACCTAATAATTATGAGCTTCTAACCTCATTTTGAAGTATTTAACGGTAATTAAATATGAAAAAGGAATTCAGGCGAAGGTAAACAAAGTTCCGCTCTGATAAAGCTAAGGTCAAAATAGTAGAGCAAATGTGAAATTCATAAACCGACTTTACGTGCTTTTTATCCTTGAAAGTAACAATAACAATGCATGGGAGTCTAGAAAGGAGGGCACTAGTCGAGCTGGGAAAATGTCTGTACGTTTTTACTTTGAAAGGAAGCGTCGAAAGTGGAGTATCTCCATTAGAACATTTAGGTCTGTAGTCTGCCTAGTAATCTTGGCTGCTACCTTCAGAAGGAAGTTTTTGTCCTTTGAAATGTTTGCCGTTGCTACTTAGGTACGCTGGATTCTCAGAGAGCTAGTAGCCCCGTACTACTAGGTAATAATAATAACTAACGTGTCGAACTAGGTACCTAAATTAACACTGAGTAGGTAAGTTTCTCTGAGTGCCAAATTCTATCCAAACACTCAGTTCAAACTTCTTTTTAAAAGGAATTCGAAAATTTTGGCCCTAACATGAGTTTATCAGATTGTTTTTTTTTTCAAAATTGCTGTGCTCACATATTTTTTTCATTCTATTTTCTTTTCTTTTTATTGTACACTGCGATTTAAGAAAAATAGATGTTAGAGTCACCCTCCCTCTACCCCTCCATACCAATTTCTTCAACCCTTTCTACAGTGTTACAAACCTCCAAGGAGACGTATACCCACTAATTAAATATTCAAACCATATTTTTGTAAAAAAAAATGCAGTTTTTAAACTTTCAAGGAGGTTAGTGCCCGTACGATTAAGTAGAAACTCTTTGCTACGTGTGCGAAACGAGAGAATCCTTTGTATTGTTTTTATGAAGTAGGTTTCTACGCTAGCGTTTATGCACAAGAGGGTTTCACACATTGAATTTGCAAGCACTTAGCATGCACGAACTTTCCTTACGCGTGATTACAGATTGATTAGGTAATAAGTGGTGAAATACCAATCGATATTAAACGCGTAGAGCAAGATTTATTGATTGCGCAACATTTACTGTGTTTTTATCAGTCATTTGTTTAGCGACGACGATGGCGACAAGCTTTTGATGACGCTTTCTTTGTTACCATGTAGGTTCAAGTCCATTACGGATGTAAACGGGTTAACTACGAACCTTATTTGTCTTGGAAGAACTACAACGTTTCATCCCTTAACGAGGGACTTCTTCAGGTTGAGTGCGGTTCTAGACGCGCGCGTTCCGCATCCCTCCGAGCGAGGTGTTCTTCCAACACAAATTAGGTTCGTAGTTAACCCGTTTACATCCTTAATGAATTCGTCAAACTACGAAAGTTTTTATAGTAAAATAGGTTCAAGTTGTTTATCAAGAAGTTACCAAGTGAGTTTTAATAATCTTTGTGGTCTCTTCAATATCGACCTCAGATATTCTTCAAATACAAGCATGGGTTCCATTATATTTTACTCTTTGATTCCATACCACGAATGCAATTTTACCTTATTATTATTACCTACAGACGGTTTGTGCAACTGTTTTTAACAGGGCCTTATAGACTGAACTATTTATCTCTGTTCCACTGAACTCTCTCGTTCTGCCACGTAGGTATTGATCGGTGTCTGGACTTGTTGATCGAGGAGTGAGAATTTAGGCTTTAGGATAGACCAAGTAAGCAGGGTAAAAGCGAGGCAGTAAACTTGGGTGTTATAGGCCCTTTGTGGCGCCAGACTTCTTTATAATGCTACTTACGGCACTTTACGTGGAGTTATCATTTATTTTTATGCTGTTGTTTGTTCAAGTATATATTTACTAGGTAAAATCCCTGCATGTCAATTCGGTCACGTAGTGCCCATGTAAAATGAACCTAGCTGACCTACCTAGATGTTACTTATGGATAATGTATCTAACTATCGATAACAAGAAGAAATTTCGGAATCGGTTGAGCTGTTTTAGAAGATTTCCTCCTATAAACATATCTTTACACAAATATTGATAAGTAGAGTAGATAAATAAAAGATTCAGGTGTATGACTTTGCGGAAATGCATTGCAAAAAATTCTACGGTTGTAAATATTATGCAAAATTCATCGTAAAACCGTCTTTGATAAGATCCAATGCAATGTAGCAACTACAACAATATTTTTTTTTATCAAAGTAAGTCCTCAACTGGTTTCTCGTTTAGTTTAGTAAGTGTATAAATCTGCTTAAAACGTACAAACCTATATATATCACTACCGAATTAAGAAGACTCTGACACTGAAGAATTAAGAATTCTCTATGAAGTCAATTTTTTTGCCAATAGATGATGTTTCTATTCTATCCTATCTAATCTATTACCTATTTTTATCTAATTTCCTTCAATAACATGGATTATCAACGGTAAACCTCAACCATGTTCGAAAACACTCGAATCCTGAAAGGGTTTCCTAATTCGTATAACCAAAATATATTAAGTACCTACATAAACTATTCCACGTTATCCTATAATATAATAATAAGAGTATTATAAGCCTTTATTTCAAACTGGTTGCACCTTTTTACATATTATTTACAACATTTTTAGAATACCCAGTATTTGTTTGCCGCTTGGCAAGGCCTCACCCAGCTTCCTCCATTCCTACCTGTCTTGAATTTTCCTCGTCCACGTCCTGCCTGCTCATTTGACAAGCTGATCTGCCCATCGAGTGAAGTCTCGATGGGCAGATCAGCCCATCGAGAATCGTCTGCCCTGATTCTTTTCCCTTCTTGGGTAAACCATGTTGTTAATTCTTTGCTCCATTTATCTGGACCTAAAAATTATTAACACAATTTGATAAAAAGTTAACCATCATCATCGTAGTATTATATTAGTCCACTGCTGGATATAGGCCTCCCTTAATGAGCGCCATAGCGCCCTGTCATCCAGCATTGCCATAAAAAGTTAATATGGAACGGGATAGGAACAATTACATTTTATTAAATTGTCTAAACAATTTTTATACAGAACAGAACCTTATAATGCAGGTACTCACGTAACATTATAATATAGGTACAGAATAACTATGTATGTAGTAGGTACCTATCTATTGACTGGGGGTCTCTGAGAATGAAAATCAAGTTTCATATTCGTCTTCGTGCAAAACAAACTCATAAGTCACTTGCATAAGATTAGCGTTTGCACAAAAACGAATCTTCAATTTCGTTTTTGTACGAGTACGGTACGGCCCCTTTATAGGTACTAGGCTGATACCTTGTAGGTATCTCCGACGTTTTGACTTCCACGAATATACATTTTCTTTCTATTTGAGTGACGATTATCGCCTTAAATGATTATCAATCGATCGAATCGCTACTTACATGACTATCTGACAATCGATCAATTAATGAGTTAGTAACGTAGGTAATCTAGACAATCAAACGTAGACTTCGTTCACTTAGGTACTAACTTATTACTTATCAAAGAAAATTATACAGTCAAAGAATAAAAACGAATGATTATTTATAATGGAAACAATAATTGAGCTTACTGTAGATCGTTGCAAACAATCTACCGGTAGCTCAACTGATCCATCAATACCAGTCGAAAGCGTCTCCAAGAAGCTGGGTGCATTGCTTCGCTGTATGGCAATGCTGGCTGATGCGCTGTGCCAGATAATCACAAGCTCTCGGGTCACGCATTGCTGCGCCCAGACGCTCTTATATTTTTTCGAAACCCGTAGAGCCTTGGGTACCTCTCGGACCTTGTGTTTTGTCCCCAAGGGGAGCAAATGCGTAGGCTCTATCGTGACCTGCATATTAGTGCCTTTTGATACGAAGGTAAATACTTCTTGGGACATCATCAAACGTGTCATCTGCGAAAGTAACAAAACGCTTTGCAAACCCGAAAAAGACTGATGTGATTAGACATACATAAAGGCTTCTAAATGTTAGGATTTAAATGTTAACAATCATTTACACACTATATATATAGCTTCTCTTCTAGAATGACACATTCGTGTAACGTGAATAATTTTATTTATTTATTTTACTTAAATTAATACGGTAACACCAATTACATTAATTAAAGGTAAATATCTGTAGGTAAATTAATAAGTTATATATAGGTACAGTTTGTGAATAAATTTATGGTTTCACAAAGTTTATAAACCACTGTTTTCCGTAATTTATCATAATGATGGTCTTAATTTAAGAAATAAAAGTTTAAAGATACAAGCTCGGAATTATTGTATACCTACTACTTAACCAAAAGCTGACAAAGACAAGCAGTAAGATAAGTTCAGAAAAGATTTAAAAAATCTGCAGTTGAATCTACCCTCTTTTTATGTCGGTTGCGAAAAGTAATGATTTTTTCACAGATTTCGTTTAACCCTGCAATACCACTTTCATTGAAATAGCTCCCATGTTCCTGTCGTGAGGTCGTAACCCTCGTCCACATATAGAAGCAAAGGGATCTACCAAAAACGCCGCTGTTTTATTTCCTGAATTAGATTTTCCCCATCGACAACGATGCTGTTTCAGAGAGGATTAAACTGAGCTTGATCCAAGATAAATGACTCTTGTTTGTACTTAAATTAAATTAATTAATTCCAATAAACCTACAAAACGAACTATGTAATTTAGATTGTTTTGTTCAGTCTTTTTTTTCTGTATGGTCTAACACAGGTGTGGTATAGTGATAGAAATTGGGAATCGTGGTCATAGGTTAAGTAGCCAAGCGAACGAAGTAGTGGGAAACAGCTAGTAAACAACTAAAACTAATCTAAGTTATTATCGCCATAGCAATATTGTATCTTGTACTCACGCTAATGGACCTGTCAAGATAAGGGTTCCCAAAAAGAGGCTTCTATGAATATTCCATTCATTGGGATTCTAATTATCCTGGTTTAGTCTTGTTTATCATAGTTGTAAATTTTTATTGTGAAAGAATATATCTTACGCAACGCAAGTTGGATGAGACACGTTTTCGTATAGAATAGACAATAGCTGGGTGCTGCTGGGCCAACTGTACTGTCATACGTAGTGTATTTAAGATCAATTAATTCATAATTCTATAACGTTTATTTCTTTAAGCTTACAAAATAAGCACTTCGACAAGTCAAATTTAATACTATAAACAGGTTTATAAATAGTAATTATTATCAATTAGGTCTGGCGAGCCACATTATGCATGATATAAATAGTAATATCCAAATCGATGAGGAGGCCTATATTTTGCTACAAGTGACGTAAACAATGTTTTTGATAAAATTGTAGCGAGCCGTAATTTCGTAGGCGATAGCTACGCGTGGCGTCGCAGACACTACAAACGTAGCAGATAATGCTGTACTTTTACTTCATTTGTAGCAAGCCATAATATCGTAGACGATGGCTACGAAAGACGTAGCATATTATACACAGCGCTACAATACAAACGTAGAACATGTGACGAATTTACTTCACTCACTCGTAGCAAGCCATCATCTAGGTAGGCGATAACTACGAGTGGCGTAGAAGGTGCTACGAGCGTAGCAGATGCTACGCTTTTTCTTTATTTGTAGCAAGCTACGATGTCGTAGATGATAGCTACGGCAGACGTAATAAACGCTAAAAACAGTGCTGCCATGCTTTGACTGGCGTAGTAGACTACGAATCTAGCTCATACAAGGCACTTACTTCATTCGTAGCAAGATAATATGATTTCGTAAACGATTGCTACGAGTGGCGTAGAAGATGCTACGAACGTTGCAGATTTTACTACGACTTGACTTCAATCACAGCGAGCGACAATACGTAGCGTAGATGATAGCTACTACTGACAGCGTAGCAGATAATGCAACAATTTTATCATACTTCCCTTTTATTTTGATTTCGTAGAAGAAAGCTACGAATGTTGTAGGAGATGCTACGCTTCCACGAAACTCCTGGCACATGGCATGCTATGAGCAACTACTTTTTCGGTAGTAATGCCAATGCAGCTAGCATCCTCAGGACGCTTCCGACTGGAATATGGTTCAGTTGAGAGACCTGTAGATTGGGTTCTATTTTTTTTCTAAAATTTTCTATACGCTCGCTTGCATATTCTATAAAAACTTTTTCGTCTACAAAAACAAGTTAAAGGTAAAATTCCTTAGTTACTTGCCCCCACTTACGATTATCAGCACAATGCAAGCTAGCAAATAGTGCTTATTTGATTAGCAGCGTAGCGCTAATTTGTACGTACGTCACGTTTTGTTACTGCTAACCACAGACTACAGTAGTACTTTGCTCTAACCCAATTTACCTTGTAGGGTTAGCTTGTTTTATATCAAACTATAACAACAAGCTAATTTTGACCCACGTCTTCACGCCTGCATTTCTGGAATAAAAAGTAGTTTACGCCGTTCTCCGGGATACAATCTAGATATCAATCATTGACAAATTTTATTAAATTCCGTTTAGCCTGTTTTGTTGTGAATTTTTTATAATATAGGTCTGAAAGTTAAATTTATAAATGAATATGGCTGGCCAGTTTAGAATTTTGTTCTATTATCTTGATCACGATTATTTAACCTTTATAAATCAAGAAAACTACGTATAGTGACGCCACAATATGATTGAATCATACGACCTTAGAAATAATGTAGTTGACACCTAGTAATTATTAAAATATTTTTCCAATATCTGAAATATTTTTCTTAGATTCGAAAACAACCAAACACTTAAAAAACCTCGTTTTAATTTCAACTTCAGCCTATATGTAGAAGTCCACAAAAGGATATAGCCTCCTCTAATGAGCGCTATAGCGATCTGCACGGAATGTATCTCGTATTTCTGTGGGGCCCTGATTTCAGCTTGCCGTATCCGCGTTTTATTTTAAATGAAGAAATTAGAAGCAAATTATTATTATTATAAGTATTATTTACATAATTTACAATTGAAATAGCTGAACTAACTGGGGACTGTTACAAACAATTTAGAAGTAGGTAAGCTATTAAGTACCTAAATCAAAAAGATAGACTCAAGAAGTCTTTTAAATCACAGGAAAGTTGCACAATTTGCATTGGTCGCGTATGACGTGGTGGGTACACACCAAGCGAGCGAGAGCGAGCGAATACAAACGAGTAGGATTCGACGATTCGTTCGTTCCATTTTTGTTTAGAAAAGGTAAAATTTTAAAAATAAAATATTGACACGGAAATAGAGTGATATTTTTGATTTCGGTCGCTTCGGTATGTAGACTAAAGTGAAGAAACAACGAAGAAACCTTTAGCATGTTAGTTGTTATTTTTCGATTTGGAGCAAATCCCGTCCCAAGCTTTTTTATCTTCTAGATAATCTGATATTTTGTAGTAAGCCTTTTTGCAAAGGAAGGTTTTGTTATTTTTTTAAATTTATTTACTAATAGATTTTGCAACTCACTAGGAGTTTTGTTGTAGAAGCGTATACATTGATGTCCACACCGGGTCTTTCGCGTTCGTTCGTTAGCCTTCGCTCGGTCTTGCTCGCCCAGTCTGTACCCGGCATGATAGCTGTGTTTCTGTGACGTCACGTTTTGCGTAACGCGCTATCTTAACAATGGGGTCAATGTCAGAACGCGGCACATCCTATATTAACTTGACTACTTACTTATTAATAACACGCTGACCGGACTAACATGACTCTACTGGGCTTTTTGTACGCTTTTTTGTGTAAACCGTAGTAAAATTTTATTATTTATTTATTTAAAAATAATATATTTACATTGGATTTATATTTATAATTATAACACTCTAAACTCGTAAGGGTTTGACCTGAACTAAAGAAAACAAAAAATAAAACTCTAAAAGATAATAAACCCTGTAAATACGGAACCCTGCAGTAAGCGACCAAGCGTGGCCCCAGACACACACTTGACCGTTTTTAGGGTTCCGTACCCAAAGGGTAAAATGAGACCCTATTACTAAGACTCCGCTGTCCGTCCGTCTGTCCGTCTGTCACCAGGCTGTATCTCATGAACCGTGATAGTTAGACAGTTGAAATTTTCACAGATGGTGTATTTCTGTTGCCGCGCCGATAACAACAAATACTAAAAAACAGAATAAAATAAATATCTAAGGGAGCTCCTATGCAACAAACGTGATTTTGTTTAGCCGTTTTTATAGATAATGGTACGGAAACCTTCGTGCGCGAGTCCGACCCGCAATTGCCCTAACTAACCTGCCTATGTGTACCTTACACCTACCTAATATCGGGGAAAAAAATTTAGATAGAGACCATAAAACGATTTCTACCATTCTCAGCATTGATACCTACTCGATCTAGTACAATGGCAGCCTTAAGTCATAAAAATGTGCTAGATTTTTTACGTGCGCGCTTTTTGCTACATCCGTAAAACCTCAGCGCGTCAATCACAAAGTAACGTCAGGTAATAAATTCCATATTGCGATAAAATGACGTAAGTAGCTTTCAAATTGTTAACGAGATGTCTATTAAAGGTAAGTACTAACCAAGTGATGGGCGCCGAGATAATTTACCTACTGAAACATTAAGGCTTTTGTTTTAATGATAGGGGATTTCAGAATTCCAATTAAGTTTAAATTTCTCTTCTAGATTTCATAGCAAGGAAAAAGAAACGTATTGAAAGCATTTGTTAGTATACTTATCCAGTTATTTTGTGGCATAAAATCTATACTAATATTATTAATGCGAAAGTGTGTTTGTCTTTTTTTCACACCTTAACTAAGTAAAGAAAAGTAACCAATCGACTTGATTTTTGGCATAGAGTCAGTTGAAAAGACAGAGAGTAACATACTCTTTATCCCATAAATCAGTTCTGATGGGATAGAAATAACCTTGAAAGAAATAACACGTGCAAAGCCGCGGCCAGCAGCTAGTGCCATATAAACCCATGTGACATCTATCAATGACAGCAGAAATCAATAAGAAAACTCACAAAACAAGAGACTAATCTTGCAAAGCCTTTTTCTTAAAGTTATAGAAAGAAAGAGCCTTTGCATAAACTACTTAAAGAATTTTCTTCTTCATTGCTTCAGGCTGTTCAGTAGTAAAGTAATAACAAACTACCGATATCGCAAATTTCCTTCCTTCCTGTAGCCTCCGACTGGCAATGGACAGCCGCCGGTCGTCAGCCCAATCACGTCAATTGGTCCAATCGAGAATGACGTCCGTTCTGACGTCATTGGTGCCCCACTACGCTTCTAAACAGCGGGTATAGACAAACGTTTTTGTGCAGAGCGTTCCGCTGGATTCATAGGTATTGTGTGCAGAGCGTTCCACCGTAGTGAAAAAATTCTATGTCTATTGTTCCACCGGATTTGTATTTATTATTTTCAATGAAAATTACTAGGTACTGCATGTGAAGGAACGCTCCCTCCTGTCAGTTTCCAAGTCTCGTATTCACATTAGTTTACAAAATACAAAAGTACAAAGTTTTGGTGTTATAAAATTAAATTTCTTGTTTCTTTGTAGAACAGTTTGGGATTTTTATTTTACCATAAGAATCTTTCAAAACATTGAAAAATTCTTAGGGTAAAATGTTTGTAAAATATTTGTTATAATAGAAATTAACTTGAAATGTTACAAAGGGTTGGACCTATAAACTCTAAAAGTATTTACAGAGCTATCACCAGACTGATGCAAACAATCTAGTAGGTAGATACAAAGCTCAAATATTATAAAACAATACGAATTGGAATCGTTCCCCCGAGTAAAGTATAATACTTACCTAATAAAATAACATACAATTCAAAGCAAATACTGTTTATTGCTCACGAAGAAAAAGCAAACAGGAAAACATTAAAAGAAAAAAAAAAAACAATCCTGCATAGCACCATCTAGCCCCAACATAAGTATATACAGAACTTGTGTTATTTATAAAATAACATTATCTGTTACCCGCGGTTTTATCAACGTTAATTTCGAATTTCCCATATCTAGGGAGAAATTCCCTTAAATTTCCCATGGGAATTTTATGTTTTACCAAGACAAAAAGTAGCCTATATAACTCTCCATCCTTTCAACTAAATTTATGCAAAAAATCAAGTCGATTTGTTGCTTGTTAGGGCGTAAAGGAAAGAAAAACGAGCAAACACACTTTCGCATTTATAATATTAGTTAGGTAGAACTAAATTTGTATCGTTAGTTTCATGGACTAATTCACGATTAATTGCTATTGAAATGACAACTACGATTTCGGGAGTCATTCGTCAACTCACACCATCTAACTTGTCCCAACTTGTATGAGTTGACGAATCGTAAAAAAGCTGTATTCTTCGTTCTGCAACTCACACCACTTTTACTTTGGGTGAATTTTAGTACACTCAACCAAAAAAGTGCTAGTGAAATAATATAAAAAATGCATACTTAATAAACACATTTATTTGGCCATTAATTAAAATTACATTTGTACGCAAAAATAAACACCATAAAATAGTCAACAAACGATATTTACTTATTTTAAAGTCAACAAAAAAAAACAAATCTATTACAGTCAAATCAGACTTAACACCTAAAGAACATTATAAACTAAGTACCTATACATAAACAGTCAAAGGCGTGTAGCCTTGACTGTTTATGTAAAAATGTGCCAAAATCAACATCTCCTATTATGTTATACATAGTTATGCCAATAATCACAAAAATACTTATAAATAACCTTTACAATAAAATCAGTCTTAAAACAACAATACCTACATTTTAATGAAAATAAACTTAAGGTGAAGTAGGTCCCAGGTTTGTCTGTACGGAAAATAAATTTTAAGGCAAGAAAACACAACTTTTTAAAATCTTTTTTGAGGAGCATCGAAAGTTTCGGATTTTAGTAAGTAAGTTATGGGAGTCGGAACTCGATTGACTCAACTTGGCTCGATAGAAAAAAATCGCAAAGTTTACTCTAAATTTTCATTTTTACTACGGAAAACCAGTTTCATTTGCTAGTTATCTAATATATTTTAATAAAATGTCGTCTAAAAAATACTTAACTAAACACTTAAGACGATTATGGTTTTATTTTTTTGTGAAAGAGTATTAATTTAGAGCAATAACAAATTTATAAATATAAAATAGTGAAATTCGCGCGGGCCGGCCCTTGACTCCCTTTCTCGCCTTCACCTTCTTGAAAATATAAAAAAAAATACTTTTTATGAATAAGTAAATAAATAGGTAACGCAAAAATGATCTGTCGTATAAACATTTATTTGACCATGTTATAAAATAATTAACGGATAGTACTGGTAAGTACTTAATAGTTTTAATGTCAACCACAGTAGGTAAAATCAGTATAAACTCAAAATGAAAATCATAAAATATATTTTACATAGATTTATAATGTACTTACATCCTGAATTTTTTGTTTGCAAATTTTTTTGTAAATAGGTTTTTAATAATGCAAACAATTTTTTTTATCTTTACCGAATAATACAGAGTAGCGACAAGTTGGCAAGGAGTTTAATGTATTACGCGGAACCTTTTTATCACATTTCTTCATTTCAAATTATTTTGGATACAAAACACACAACATTGTGTATTTGTGTGTATAAACGATGTTAAAAAAAATTATGTACTAATTTATAATCATACTTAAATTTTTTATTTTTTAACACGCACGAAGTAGTTACGGTTCCCTCTTTGGGATGTAATTATTTAATTAATAACATCATACTCCACGTTACCTCTCGATATCGATGGTCCTGCATCGGACAATATTGTCGGTCGGTGCCTGTTACAATTTGAAACGCACACTGTTATAATAATTCCAAAAAAAAAATTTAATCTGTGGCTTATTTAATAAAAGACCTAGTTGGGTCATCACATCACTCATCATCATTAGGATAAACCAAAGTTTATTAATATGTATGTACTTGTTTTTAGAGTATCTTAAAGCTTAGAGTTTGTGCTTGGTTCTTGCTAATGTAATGTGATAACCTCATGTACAAACAAAGGTCAAAAGCGAAACATTGCACTTACCAAAACAGTTTAACAATACCAATGTGTGTTGTAAAAACACACTGCACTACATACGGCACACACAAGATGGTCTCACTGTCGAAAAAAATACTATTTAAAGAAAAATATCGCGGGCACCTTACTGGACACAAGTGAAAAGCAAATTAATCATTTTTAAAAATCATTTTGGATACTGGTATTGCTAATATAATATACCTGTCCTATTTTTATTGTTTTGAAAGTCGTGAAAACATTCTCAAAATATATCCTTTGAAGTTACCTTACATTGTTTTAAAGTTTGTTGTTACCTACCTTTTTAGAGCCACATATTATTTGTTCAGTTATGTTAAAGGTTAATCTTACGTCTGACATGCGGTAGCCTGTTTTTAAACAATGGCGGTAATAGGACAATTAATTTTTCGATCCTAGAGTCACACTTTTTTCGGTGACTGTACTCGAGGTATAAATTCAATGGAAACAAAGGGTGGTGTGAGTTGCCGAACGAAAATAATATTTTTTTTATGATTCGTCAACTCATACAACATTGGACAAGTTGGATGGTGTGAGTTGACGAATGACTCGATTTCGGTCATTACAGATATTTTGACAAGATGACACGTTGAATGGTTGACCTATAGGTACTGATTTGGTTAATTCTCGTCTACGTATAAAGTGGCAGCAATTTACGATGAAGAACATTTTTAGTACATATTACTGGTATTCGTTATGCATTTAGAAATGGAGTCATCGAATTCTCTATGGTAGCTAGGTACCTTTTCTAACTCAAATCGAAGAGATTTACCACTGACACAAACTTTACCTCATCTAAAGCACCACAAAAAACAGTGCTGTGGTCGCAAAATATTACGTTTTAAGCGTTTAAGTGATTTGATTATCACTCTTATTTAGATAGTGTAAACAGCTGTTGTTGAAAGTTTACAGAGTAAACAAGACTGGGTAATTTATGCTTAGTCAAACCTTCGGGTTGGGAGTTTCAGTAGTGATTCGGAAAGCTATAGGTATTGAAATGAACATGCTCTGTTTATTGGTAACCGGTTTTGATATGTACGTTGAGAGACATCGTATTTTTATAAATGAAATGGCACATTTGAGTATCGATATATGAATTTTTAAATAGCGGAATAAACCCTAAAATTTACAACCAACCTTTTCAAAAATTAAAAAGTTGTCTGTTTTAATTAAAAAAAAAGTTTGGTTTTTAATTTTTGCGTGTGTTCCGCAATTTAAAGATTGATATCGGGGTACTCAAATATGCCACCTGCCTACATGCCCCATGTTTAGGATACCTTATTAGTTAAATAAATGTTGTGGGTACTAGGGCAGCAGTATTTTGGTGGTATGGTTTCGTCCCAGGTGGGTCCGCAGTGCTATAAACTGGGTTTAGATGTGTCCTCATTTTGCAACGGATTAAGAGCCGAACCTAACGAGTATGCTTGTCAAACTAGGCCTAGATCTCATTCGGTAGGTAGGTACTCACGGGATCCCTGTGGTGAAAAACTCAAATTAGGTAGGTACATTTTTTTTCCTCGGTTCCTTGAGCGTAAAAACGCGTTGAGAAAACAAATTACATTTTTGAAAAATCATGAATGTGCACATGATTTGTCGAAATCTCAGTAACTATACGGTCATAACATATGTACGAGTGGTTTGTTATAATTTCTGTAATTTCATAATTATTGTAAGTATTATTTATTTGTTTGTTTTTTTGCCACCGTCTTTGTAGTTCTTCGTTCTTCGTCTTGGTTGGAAGAGATCGCTCACAGCGATAAGGCCGCCTTTGTACTTCATCTACTCATAGCTTTTAATTCTGTACTGTTTTCTGTGTTTGTGTGGTACATAAGAACCTCCCCACATAAAGAATTATCTATCTATCTATCCGTTCATCACCGAATATCGAATGTTAAAATTAATTCTACTTTTCTTTTCCATCTTATATAATGGTAGTTACATGGAAAAGAAAACTAGATTGAAACTATGAATAAGTTAAATACCTATCTTCGTTTTCCGAAGTCGAAGCCAAGACCTAAAAACTTAAGTACAAAGACCGGATTTGAAACCATAAACCCTTTTTTGTTACAGGTAGCAATTAAGATAATAGATAAATCGCAATTAGACGCCAGTAATCTTCAGAAAGTCTACAGAGAAGTGGATATCATGAAACGGCTGGATCACCCTCATATTATTAAGCTTTATCAGGTGAGTTAACATGTTTTTACCTTTGAATATTAATAGATAATAATAATGATGCTGGACTCTTCACACAGCATTATCTAGCCCCAAGCAAAGCAGAGCTTGTGTTATGGGTACTAGATAACTGATATACCTACATAATACAATACATTACATAGATAGATATTTTTTATTATACATAGAAAACGACCAGAACACCCGGAATAAATACATGCAGATCGTAAAAATATTTGTCCGAGGCGGGAATCGAACCCGCAACCTCCTGCGTTGCAGACGACCTTCGCCCACCGCGCCACAGAGGTCATCGACGTAGGTAGGTATCATCTATACAGATGTAAACTATTGAAATAATCATGGCAAGTTCAGTCTGACCTGATAGACGTATGACACTAAAACTACTCACCTTCAGCAATATTTAAATACACGAATAATTTTGACCTCTTAAGGGTGACGCAAATAGGGGCAACAAACTCCTTGGTAGGGGTCAGTGGCGCATGGCGGTCACAAATGGAGTTCACCCGTTAGGCGGAGCTAAGCGGAACAAATCAGTACTTCTCGTACACCTGTATAGCATTATATTATCTGTGCCTCTGCTATCAGCTGTTCCAAACGATTTGCTGCCTTGATGGGTGCACAGTTCTCGCTCCAAATGGTATCATAACGACATTAGGTGGTTCTAAGTTGGGTACACACGTCAACGGCTTACGTAGTTTGCACATTTGTCTCGGTTTTATTTCGAGACAGGAATGTAAACAAAGAAATGTCAAGATAGGTATGCACGTCAATGTCAACGTCAAACGAGACAAGTTCAGTTCGGTTTCCTTTGGAATTTATTTCGTAGATGAAAATATTCCATTGTCGTTTCGAGCCAGAGAATAGGGAGCCAACTGAAAAAAGTTGTTTACGTGTTGTTGTAGAGGCGGTGTACATTTTTAAAACCTGGCGCGATTGTTTTCAGTTTTTTTATACATATAGCCACCCTGACCACGCGCTGACGCGACGCTACGACAAAAATCTGTCAATACTGGAGACTCTACTTAGTTCTTTTCTGGCTTGCACGGAAGACCAGCGCTATGGCAGTTTTTTCATTTTATAAACTCTTATCATCCGTCTACAGCACTAGTCCTTTCATTTTGCATCCACTGAGTGTTGTTGTTGTAACTGTCATTGATTGGTTCTTATATATCTACATATATTGTTTAAATTGTGCAACAAAATAAACAAGTTTTTACTTACTTTACTAATAATCTGCAGTCGAAAAGTACGGCTGCAAAACGCAACGCGTACCTCACGCTTACTTACGAAAGGGACGTTTCCGGGCGAATTTTATGACTCTGACTTTCTAATATATTTTCACATTTACTTAAACGATTGTGATAACCAAAATTTTCAATGTCAAGTTCCTATGCACATAGTATAAAAATATACTATCATCTTTCCAATTTGAAAGAGTAGCAAAATTTCGTACGAAATTTACAACAAAGTTCCACAAAACCGGAATTTTGTAATGAAAGTATGTCTCCAGTATACGAAAAACAAAAAAAAAGTAGCGCCAGGTTTGAGTAATTTACCTAAAAAGATAACAGTACGTGTAAAGCGAACAATGACACGGTAAGTTCAATAATATCCGGTTATCCGTACGCTGATTAACTATTCAATTATCAAATCTCACTTCAAATAGTTCCTACTCACGGCCAAATGACGGTTACAAGAGATTTAATCGTTGATTAGATAATTAATATTAAATTAATAGTTCTGAGGATAATTCGTCCAATAGAGTCTCATGCTGAAAAAATAATGGAAATAAATTATAATCGAATAATTAAAGGGCTTATCAGCGTACAAACAACCAGCTTTAAACGATAAATTTAATTTATTATCACATAATTCTCACACTGTTGTTAAATTTGCGAACCCAACCTGAGCGACATTTATGTCTTCTTATTTGATGAATAAGTACCTTTACATCCTTTTATAACTAGTAGTTCTACGAACAGTAGACCTCGCGAGCACTTTTACTGCTACTAAAAATAAACACGCGATAGCCCCCTTTTCGCCCTTTTTTGGAGGAACTAAGCCTGTAATCAAAAAACCCCAACGACTAAAAAATTCTATAAGATCGTAGAATCTATACACCTGTAGAGGAGTACGTACCTACATTCTGACAGAATCGATAGGTACTTTTTCCAGTAGTTTATGTAGAGACGCTTTGCTCGCTCGGTCAGTAAAAATAAAGAGAGAGATAGAGAATCATCTTAGTAGGTACCTATAGGCATAGAATCTGGGACCAAAGGCCCAAAAGACCCAAGGCAAAAAACCAAACTAGGGGTTCAATCAGGCAACAGACATTTTTTTTCATCTAAAAAACTTCATGAAACATCATAAGTCCGTGTGTCTGCTAGCTAAAATGAAAAGCTATTACGAGCTGTTGTTCTTTGACGCATGATGAAAGACACGTAGCGTTTGTAACGGTGCCATTGACATTGTAAGGTACTTGGTGACTGGAGTGGAACTCATCCTACTAATTTAGAGACGGAAGAATGTGGTGTTGTTTGTCACCGTTGGAAACACTGAAAGGAATGTGATGAAACCATGGCCAATGACCTCGTCTTAGAATACCAAATATCAAAGTGCTTTATTTCCTTTAGACCTTACGACTTAGGACACTTGGAGACTAAACAAATAATCAAATTACATAAGTGAAACTAGGAAATTAAGTGATTACTTTGATTTTTGTTCACTTCTATCTTTTTAAGGTAAAGTAAAGAACTGAACAAGAAACCTTGTTATTATTTCTTCATGGCTTTACTTGTTAGAATGTTAGTTTTCAAGTTGGAGCAAAACTCGCGAGTTTCAGTGTTTTCTGTTGAGTTTCCCTATTGCTCAACTTAACGGGCTATATTGTAAGGCATAATGTAATTTATTTTAAATCGATTATTTAAGTACCTGTTATTTTTATTACCGAAAAAAAAATACTTACCCAAAAACTTTTACATTACTATAATTAATTATATTTTGTGTCGAAGTTTTAGCCTTTTCTGTTTTTTCAAGATCTTTTCTTTGTTATTATAATTTTTTACCTTTATGTATCTACAGAATTATTTTTAGGTTTACGTCGTTTCAAATTTTGTTTTATTTTTGATTGGCAGGTCCATTTTTCACAATCTATAAATATACATATAAATATTTATTGTACTAGGCAAAACGATTTGGAAATATCGATTATCTTATGATCTTGTGTAAATAAATAATTTAAATTTGATCGTCATGAGTGATGACAAATAAGTTAGGTCGTAGGCATCATTTGGCATATTCAAGTTTCCACCCTACAATCGAAGTAAAAATGGAATTACAAAAATCAATGAGATCTACGAACCCAGAACAACAGCAGAAACATTCGTAAAACATCTTTACTCTTGGCATCGTTTGACGTTAATAGAGTTGTAAGAGTAGGTAGAACGTCCCAATAAAACAATAAAGTATTGTTATGACATGGTCACTATAAACTTGTAACAAGGTGACGGCAAATGTTATAATCAGCTTTTGTTTTGATACCATTGAGTGGAAGAATCTAACATACGTCGCCGCCTACACAGCGGCGGCATTCCAACAGCGCATCGACTCGACTCATCACAGTGTTTATTGTTGAATGTGAAGAGTTTAGAAAACTGTAAATAGTGCCTGTGATGAACATAAGATACATACTAGAAATAAACATAAACTTGCTGTGCCCACAACTAGGCTTCACAAAATTAATGTATCTTATAAAGGGCAATGTATACGCTTCAAAATTCCTAGTGAGTTGCAAAATCTATCAGTAAATAAATTCAAACAAATTGTAAAAACCTTTCTGTGCAAAAATGCTAATTACAAAATATCAGATTATCTAGAAGACAAAAAAGCTTGATACGGGTTTTGCTCCAACTCGAAAAATAACAAAAGGTTTCTTCGTCGCTTCTTTACTTTAGTCTACATACCGAAGCGACCGAAATCAAAAATATCGCTTTATGCCGTGTCAATGTTTTATTTTAAGAATTTGACCTTTTCTAAGTGTACATTTTTGTATTTATGGAAATAAAGACTTTTTGATTTGATTTATTTGATTTGAATATAGCTCTGAGAGATCTAATAGTGTAGTACCCTACCAGCGCTCTTGTCTTCCGTCTACAGCACTGGTTCTTTAGTTGAGAAAAAATAATTAAAGCCGTTTCATTAGTCCCACCTGGAATTTCCTTCAAAATTTCATTTTTAGACGAAGCTCGAACGGCTTGGCATAGTACTTGCCCCGATGCTGCTCCCCCGAAATCTCATTGTCCCAACGACAATGAGAGGGAGCCTCTGAGCGAGTTGACACGGAATTGTCTGTAACAAACGTGCTTTGCAGTTCGTGTCCGTCTCCTGGCCGATTTCTAAGGGAGCCAGGATATAGTGCCATTGGCATATTGGCATCCAACCGATGCCAATATGCCAATGGCACTTTATTGGATCCCGTAACTTTTTGTTTCGCAACTTGTCTTCGGTTCGATTAATAGCTGTAATTGTTTTAAATAAATAAATAAATAATGCTGGACAATTCACACAGCATTATCTAGCCCCAAGGTAAGCAGAGCTTGTGTTATGGGTACTAGAAAACAATACAATTCAATACAATACAAAACTCTTTATTGTAATTACACCACAAAAAAAAAACAAGAAACAGACATAGACCTTAAACATAAAAGTACAATGGGCGGCCTTATCGCTTAGAAGCGATTTCTTCCAAGCAACCTTTAACTGATATACATACAATACAATAGTTACATAGATAGATAATTTTATTATACATAGTTTTATTTTGATATTGTAATGTTGTTAAATATTTTTTTATTGATCTAAGATAAAAGCGGTGTAAACTCGACTTGAGATAGAGTAAGTAGCTGATAGTACTTATTCACGTTATTCTAAAGGTCGTCGTCGTCGCCCACACGGCGAAGATGCTATAACATTTCGATAAAATATTATAGTATCATAAGGTATCAGACACAGTTAAGATGCGATAATATTATATTATATTATGGTCTCATTCTCTTGAAAACGGCGAAGGTGTCACACGTATTTGTTAACATATATTTCCATAGCAAGGCATTTTAAGATGAAGTCGCCCTATCGCTCAGTAGGTATCTTAAGTTACCGTCTTATGAAAATATATACCCCGCGGTTTCACCCACGTTAACTTCAAATTTAACATTTTTAGGGAGATTATTCCCGTAAAGCTTCCATGGGAATTTGATGTTAAACCAGGACAAAAAGCCTATGTTACTCTTCATCCTTTCAACTAACTCTAAGCCAAAAATCAAGACAATTGTTTGCTTACTTAGAGCGTGAAGGAAGGACAAACAAACAAACACACTCTCGCATTTATACATATTAATTAAGATTAACCGTGTGTGATAATGATAACTCATAGTGATTGTAAGGCGAGCGATATTTTATCTTAAGATGAAATATTATAGCATCTTCGTTGTCTGTGATACGCTTTAAGAATGACTTTATGGATGCATGGCATTAGATGACAGACAGCTCGCGTGCACTCGAATTAATAATCGTATGAAGCTTGTGGTAACGTGGTAAGCCATTTTGATACCGTCATCGATAAACTGCACATTACTGTGCTGCGCGGTAGTAGTGTGCGCTGAGCTTAAGCCGTACGAGAATCGTTGTATTGACGTCATAATCTACCTGATATTTTTCACGTGACTCAGTTTACGTCAATATTTACTTTGTAGGTACTGTGGGACTGTAACTTAATCACTATTTACAATGCTAAGGTGCTGTTTTACGGTTTTAGAAATTTATTTCTCAAAAGAATATACATTGGCTTATAGAGAAATACAGTTTTATCGTTATTAAACATGCAGAGCGGACTTGTAACTAACATAATAGTTGGTGACGTTTGTTGTTGACGCTGTTTTTTGCTTGCTAACCGTCGTGTGCCGGGTTAGAATTTGCACTACCCCAAATCTTCCCTCGTGTGTCGTAAGATTCGAATAGGGATATCCACCAGAGGGCATACAAAAGCGCCTCCTGCATAACTTTTTCACCAAACTGAGATCCCAACCCGCATGCCCAGCGTGGGGATTATGTGCGTTACCCTATATGATAAAAACCACTAGGCGTTTATCAGAGGTAGGCCTGCGACCAGTTCATCTACCTTGGTCTACCAAGGCTGTAGAGGTTGATGAACTGAAAGTCTGGCAGACTTTTGGTGTACAGAGATGTATTTGAGATAACCGAGTTTGCTATATGTGTAGAGTAGTCTCTGTGATCTCAAAGAGTCTACACATCAGAGAGTCTACTCAACATATGCAAGAGTTTACTCTAAACATCAAAGAGTCTACTCAACACATCAAAGAGTCTACTCAACACATCAAAGAGTCTACTCAACACATCAGAGTCTACTCAACACATCAAAGAGTCTACACTTGTATATCTAATATTTAAATATTAACTTTATTCAGAAAGAAAATAACAATCAAATAACAAATCGGGTTTTCAAAAAATTATCTGAGCGTCTGGTCGAAGCGACGCGTGACCCGAGAGCTGGTGAGTATCTGGCACAGCGCATCAGCATTGCTATACAGCGGGGCAATGCAGCCAGTGTCTTAGGCACGCTTTCAACTGGTATTGATATGGATCAGTTGAGCTACCTGTAGATTGTTTGCAACAGTTTGCAGATAGCTTAATTGTTTCTATTGTAAATACTAGTTTTAATTTAAATTTGTTATTTGATTGTTATTTTCTATTTAAATAAGGTTGTTTAAGGGCGGCATGCGCTAATAGGGAAGTTCCCTAAGGTTTAGGCCTTTTCTTGAATTGGAAGATGCTTAATCTATACCACGAAGTTAGTAATTGTATAGATTTTTTTTTAAAATTAAGGTCATTGGGCCAAGATTATCGACTATTGACTGTGAGGAATTATAGAAATAAACATTTGTATCATTGTTTCGAGCATCACCATTATCACAAACCGGCTCTGATGATGCAAGCAATTCATAACAAATCAAGTTATATAAATAAAAATTAAAAATGGGATCGGTAAGCGCATAGACAGTTTTTTGTGTTGATTTCACTTAGGTTTTAAATTGAATTCTCTTAGGTTTTATGTTGAATTATCTTAGGATTTTTATTGAATACCTACTCTTAGGTTTTATGTTGAATTCTCTTAGGTTTTATGTTGAATTTTCGAGGTTCTTGGGGATTTCACAATTTTTTCGCTCTCCATGCTCGTAAACGCAGTTTCTATGTCATGCTGTAGCTTCTATGTAACTTTAACGCGAACCGAAAGTAAGTGATTTTAGCCCTGTGAGCTGAAAATACATAAGCGATTTATAAAAAAAATTAAGAAACTCGCCCTTAGCACCCTTCGTTATTACCTACGTAAAAACTTAACGACTACGTAAGACTACGTAAAACACATAAATTCAATTGAAATAGAGACATATAAATAGGCAAATTCATTCACAATGTTTCGGGAATGAACGAAAAACATCGACGCAAAACAGTGAGTCACTGATTATTTATAGGGATGAGTTTGCTTATAAATCCACGGCTAGTTCATGGGCACGTCAGTAATGAAATTATGTTTAGTGTAGCGTGGTGATTACAGTAAAACCGTCAGAAAAGCCGTAGCGGTCACGGCTTAAGAATCGACCCCTCAATGATCCCGTTAGATCCATCGACTAGATCCATTATGGAACCGAGAACATTATTTCTCATTAGATCCAGTTTATACCATAACCACTTTATCCACCGAGTTGACTGACTTGTAAAAGTGGACGCCCAGCAGTGGGTGTCAGCGGGCTGATGATGATGAGATCCACTTTGGAAGGTGTGGATCTATCGGGAACTTTCAGCCTGTGGATGTCGTAGGAGTCGGATAAGGGAGACCTGAGGAAGCCAGACCAGCCCTGCTGGCTGGTCTGGCTTCGTCAGGTCCGAGATTATATAGATGTGCCTCGGGAGAGTCATTACTTACGTCATGTTCACCACACGCTCGCACAACATACCTACTTACATAGCGACGCTCGATCTACAAGTTAACCTTTTAGCTACGAATAAATAATTATTTATTAAAGCAATTTTTATCGTCCTTTATTAATGATATTATGTAATGTGTACACTTTTTATATTATATAATACCTAACTGTAAATATTTATCTACTCATAGTTATAGTTTTCTAGATCTGTTTGTTTCCGTATTTATTTTATTTAATTGTTCTTTAAAATTCTCGCTATTACCTAAACCTTTCGGTGACCACCTACCCGAGAGGAGTAATTTGAAAAACAGCGCTACATGCATTACTTATAATAATGTATGTAACATAAAGCTGAAATTACTCCCATTGCCTTAATTTTTTTTGTTTATCTTATGTTTAATTTTAATCTGTGTTGTAAGTGTTTAAGGTAATAAAGTTATTTTTTATTTTTTCTTTCTTTCTTTCATAGATAGATTCTCCCTTGCAGCGTGTGTGTTCTGTGTATTTTTAACTCATCCGCTGCGGTTAGCAATCCGTCAGCCAAGCGTCAATCATGTCAAAAACCTGGTAGGCAAGGCAAGTTAAGACGCATACCTACCCCACTGGGCAGAAATACGAAAATAGATTTTGGTGGCCACCAAGGGCAACTTCGATTCACTGCCTAAACTAAATAGAATAAAACTATAATAGAGGCATTAAAAAAAAGCTAAGTATCACAAACTGTACGATGTATTTTTGCAATTTACTTTGTAAAACGGAATAATAAGATAAAGTAGGTGGCGGCGCTAGTTTAGGTGGGGTATGCGCCTTAAGCTGTGGAGTTGTTTTGCTGATGAGGATGTTTACTTCAACCTTTTATACGAAACTAGGTATATATTATATGTAGTTAGAAAAAAAAAGTTAGCATAAGTACCTATTTGTAAATTTTGGTTTTTGTTTTTTCTATAAAGTAGAACCTAGCCTTTAACATATCTGCTGGTTCTAAATTATATTTGTGGCGCAAATATAAATCTTTTATCAAGCATTATGTTCTTCACAAAGATAGATTAGATAATCGGATAATTACAGTCAATTGTTGTTTTTGTCAGAAGTTGTCTTCAAAGTCACTTCTTGTTCACTACTTCTTCTTTACTTCAAAATCAATCGACGAAGTGGCAGAGTCGTGGCGAAAAGCAAGCAGCGCCATATAAAAAGAAGTTGAAGTTGCTAATTGTCCACCTATCAATTATCCGCAGCACGGGCTGATGTTGAAGCGGTAACATAATTTTGTACAGAAAAAAGTTCCTATCGATTTTTGAGAACGCGAGGGAATATTTAGTGCACTTGTGTTTGCGTACACACTTGTGCACTGAAATATGTCCTGTGCACATGGCTAGTAGGTATCCATTGAGACTGAGATTGAGACTGGCCGTAGTCGCTGACAATTCGGCTAGAAGATTTAATTAAAATTTGTACCTACAACATTAATGAAATAAAACGAAATTTAGGTAGGTAGGTATAAACAAAACATAGGTCTTAAATCGTGAAGACTTTAGAATACGAATTTATTTCTATAATTATACAACTCCTTACAAAAGTATTTTCGTTTTCGTTCAAGAGCTCAGTAAATTGTTTTTCGAGGATTTGTAAATTATCACAAGCTGTTGCTTTCAATAATAGGATTTTCATGAAAAGCCTTTTCATATTTCAGATCTATGGGTACTTATTTCGAACAGCAATCAACTTTGTTTCCAAAGTAAGATTTGGATAATTTACTAAGCTCTGATTTATTTTCGAAAATAAGCGAAATAAATTCTGATTGAGCCATTAATTCCAAGGATTCTCATTATCGTAAAGAAGACTCTTTGAGATAGAAACTAGATTGACTACGCGTATAATGGTCAGACATTCATTGACCTCTACTAAAGTAAGCTTTGGATAAACTCTGATTATTTTCTAAAATAAGAGAAATAAATTCTGATCGAGCCATTAATTCCAAGAGGTTCTCATAAGTGTAAAAAAGAGGTCTCTTTGAGATAGAAACTAGATTGACTACGCGTATAATGGTCAGACATTCATTGACCTCTGAACATCTATGGAGGTAGCATCGGTTTGGTTGAGAATCAGAAATCTAAAGAGAATCTGAAAAGACCTACTCGGGAACGCCAGCCTCGGCTGCATTTTGTACATATAAAAGATCTCGTGGGTGGAAAGGCAAGAGGTAACCGGCACGTTCCGGTCTGACATTTCTAGTCAAGCTTGGTCATGCGCAGCTACATCAGCCTCGACGGTTTACGGTTTATCTAAAGGAGTCGCGGTTGTCTGCTTGGCTCTCCTATTTAGTCAAATACATAGTCGTAGATCACCATCGGATATCATAGTTTTCTTCTCTTGAGGACAAAATCATCAAGTGCTGAACGTGCTTCTCCTAAACAAGGAGGGTTTAGCCATAATCACCAGGCTTAATGCATTCAATGCCCAGCCTCGGCGGTGCGACCAGAAGCGCGCCGCCGCCGCTACAACGGAGCCGGACACGATTTCTGCGTCTTAGGCCATGAAAGAGTTCGTTTAAGGTGTTCTTTGACAATCACGGGGGGATTTCTGTGTAGGTGTTAAAAATAGACTGAAGGAAACCGTCTGTTGCCTTTCCTCTGTAGGTTGTAGGTTCTCTTAGTCTCTAAGAAATTAAATAAGTTCCCAGAAATTTTCAATTTCGGCGGGTCTCGAAAACGCGTACCAACCACCCTCAGTCCGGTTGTGCTTGAACCAACTAAGCTACGAAATCAAGTACTCGCCTAGTCGAAAATCTCTGAGACCTCTTACGGACTCCAGCATCGTTATCTGCGTTCTCTTAGTCGGCTGAGTTGGAGGGGTGGATTCTTACAAAGCGACAGCCAGAGCTAATAATTATCTATAGTTTTTCTTGTGAATCAAAATATTTGGCTCAGTGCATGACTATAAATAACACATGTTCTGATTGATAGTTCTGTTATTGTTTACATTGTTATCTCGAACTGCAATTTATTTACGTGACATGTTTCTTGTTGCAGGTCATGGAGACGAAAAATATGATCTACATTGTTTCTGAGTATGCCAGCAAAGGAGAAATTTTTGGTAAGTTTTTTCATCATGAGCTTTTTTTGTCAAAACATCGTCGTTACTTATCTACTTCGATGGTATTTTATCTACAAGTGAAAAACGGCAATTAATTTGAACACAACCTTTTTTAATTGACTTCTTCGCAGCTGCCATTTCGTTTTTAGTTACTACGATCTGTTACAATGGCTCCATCCCATCTCGCAGCCTTTTCACCTCATTATCATTTTAATAATCAGTGATACATTCCAGCTGTTAAGAATAACCTTCATCAATATATCATCATCTTCAGCTTATACTGATGGACGCAGGAGAGGAATTCATCAGAACAGGGGAATCCCTGACGTGCGTTTTTTGGCCTTTGTAGTATTGGGGGTAGTGCCCAGAATTCTCTCGCTGAGTTTGCGGGATGACATAGCAATTCGATGGTATATTGTTCTACAGGAGAAGCTGCTGCCCGCCCCCAATATAACACAATATAGAACAATAACAATGGAGCTGTTAGGTAATTTATCTTATGATATTAGAGGATAAATCTTCTTAAAAAACGTTATATCAGTTATCTAACGACAGCACCTGTTGGAGTTTTATTATCAATTTGTTAATGAGGTGTTTAATGTCCAAAAAGATTAGCATAAATTCCGTAAACTGGATTCCAACTTATCGTTTCTCTTTGTTGTTATTCATTTTCGTTGGCATGGCTTAGCCACGTTCAATTGTATTTCATTAAATTCAATTGCATTACATATTACCATATTAATGGAATGCGTTATGACGTCAAAACTCTATTTGACTGTAGGTCAAATATTCGACCCAAGTGTAACCTCGAGTTGTACTGTATTAAGGGCGTTCGTTTTGTAAGTTCGTGGCCGCCTGTATGACGTCAGCAGGCTCTCTGTGATGTCATTGAACGGGGGGAAGGGGGTGGAACGAGGGGTGTAATTTCGGCGTTCACGCTCAGCTGGCTGTTCCCCCAAAATTAAGCTGTGATGGAATAGCCTATTTCCTATTTCGAATCTAAAATCTTTTCGATAGCATAGAGTGCTACGCTTTTCGCTTGTCGTAGTAGGTGGTATGTTAGGGAAAATACATGTGTAAAATATGTGCCACAGTTTTATGTTATAAACGTGACAATATGGTATGGGTTCCCGTGTTTAATTAGCATGAATTATTATAAGTAGGTTGACTAAAGTCAACCAGCAATCAATATTTTAAAATCATAAATAACCTTAAGTATAAAAAATAGCTGACTAATATACATATAGTAGTGATTAGTCACCTATTTTTTTCATTCATTCCTCAAAAATCGTCTCAAACGTACGTTTTTAGACGATTTTTGAGGAATGAATGAAAAAAACGTACTCGTTTTCGTGACGTTTTTGAGGAATGAAAGTTTTTTATAAAGAGCGTTTTTGAATAAATATGAATAAATGAATGATGCTGGACAATTCACACACCATCATCTAGCGTCAAGCTAAGTTAGCTCGTGTTATGGGGGAACTAGTTTTGCCCGTGGCTTTGCACCCGTTGCTTAAGGTCATTTCTATCTAATAGGAATTACTTTATGGGATAAATAAAACGATTGTTGGCCATATTTTATTTCAGGCTTAGAACTACTTTTAAGTTATTAGACAGACAACGATTAAGAGACATACAGACAGAGTTAGGTACTTTCGCATGTATAATATTATCAGCCTATCATCATCAGCAGCCTATGTTAGTCCACTGCTGGAAACAGGCCTCCCTAATGAGCGCCATAGCGCCTTATCTTCAGCCTGACGTATCCAGCATATGCCTGCAGTCTTTCGCAGGTCGTCATGCCACCTATGGATTATGACGTCTAACAATGCAATATTTTCCAGATTACATAGCCAGATACGGAAGGATGGCGGAGCAGACAGCCCGCCGCAAGTTCTGGCAGATTCTCTCGGCTGTGGAGTACTGCCACGAGAGGCGGATTGTTCACAGGGATCTCAAAGTAAGTTTCCTGAATCACTTTTAAAGTACTGAGTTAACTCAAAGTAAACTCAGTACTTTTAAGTTCTACTGGTATATCTTTGAAATATTTTCGTGAACCCTTTCAAAATTTTTTACAAAATGGCGTCATATATTGAGCCCTTAAACTCGATTTCCATGTACCCAATTAAGCGTTACGATAAATATTCCAACTTCCTCATATTTAATGCAAAGCGTTGGTGGTTTTGAGTAAACTTAACTGTGCAGAAACCGTATAAACACTTACATAATTAGCAATTTTTCAAGTCCAATAAAGTCCCATTGTAATCGTGTTCCGTGGGAAAAATGCATAACAAAGAAGTTATTGTAATTTAAAATTTAGAACGTGTATCCCTCCCTCGTTTAACATTATCATTCAGGTGCCCTACCTACCTGGATTGACAATAAAGGCTTCGACCTTTTCATATGTATTTTAGTATCCACAAAGCATCATCTAGGCCCAAGCTACGCAGAGCTGGTGTTATGGGTACTAGATAACTGATCAAAGTGATCACTACATGGATAGATGATTATGTTTTGACTATATTAATAGTCCCATGACATAAAAACCAATTAGGCGATGATCAGGGGTAGCTAGTCTGCGTCCAGATGTGGACAATTATAGGCTGATAAGTGAGTGATAAAACACCTAAAACACCGAGAGTAGGAGATGTAGTTATAAATAACTACATCTCCTACTCTCAACACTAAAAAAAAACAGCTGACGCTGTTTTTTTTTGTATTCTTTAGACCTTTGTTTGACCACAATCTCACCCGATGGAAAGTGAAGATGTGGCCGACGATGTATCACGAACACACGAAGGTCTAAAAGATACCTATTCACTCTTTTCTTGAAGAGCTGTTCCAAAATTGTTTTGCGAATATTTAAATGTTAAGTAAGGTAAATTAAGTACCTTAGGCCTTCATAATCATCGGCCTAATCAGTCCAATGCTGGACAGGGAGACCCCCTTAAGGCATTAGTACTTAAATGTGAATAAGCGTCTCTTTTCAGTGATAGCGGAAGAGAATTTTGGCTTTCTGCACACGGTCTAATTGATGACAACTTTACTGTCAAACTCAGCTCCCATTGCCCCCGAAAATGCCTTTATATTAGGTTTATTCAGGGTGTTTTTTTGTCTTCAATAGATATACATATACCTTCGTTTTACTACAATCTCATCACGTGGTGGAAAGTGACGATATAGCCAACGTTGTATCACGAAATTTTAGAAGACACTTATTCACTCCACTGAAAGGTTGCGTTGGGACTTGTGTATACTTATTTCTGGTCACGTTATCAATTTCAAATGTTTTCTTGTCGTTGGATTTACTTTTATCATCAGGCCATGCTACCGCTCTGGGATTCCTCATTGAATGTCAATTTATTGATACGATATCGTTTTGCACAGTTAACGTTAGATAAAAACAACAGTAAAGTTATTAAATTTTTTCGACGACCTCTGTGGCGCGGTGGGCGAAGGTCCGCCTGCTACGCAGGAGGTTGCGGGTTCGATTCCCGCCTTGGGACAAATATTTGTACGATCTGCAGGTATTTGTTCCGGGTGTTCTGGTCGTTTTCTATGTATAATAAAAAAATATCTATCTATGTATTGTATTATATTATGTATATCAGTTATCTAGTACCCATAACACAAGCTCTGCTTAGCTTGGGGCTAGATAATGCTGTGTGAATTGTCCAGCATTATTTATTTATTTATTTTTAATAACATTTATTTTCTTTCATAATAAAATTTTTCTGAAATTTATTTTTAACTTTATTGTTCTATATTTTATTAAGTCGATACCAAAGTTAAATTTAACAAAACAGTTATTGTTTAAAACAACATTTTAGAAAGAACGTGTTGTGGTAGTCGGGAGACCATTTACGAAAATAAACCAGAACAAAACAAAATTAGCGTAACAAAGTTTCGTTTTAATTAGGCTAAAAGAAAGACGAAAATTTAAAAGAGTAGGTAATTAACGAATGAGGTTAAAACAGATGTTTGCCGAACAAAGGAGGAAAGAAACTTTTTCTCAGAAAAGGGAATAATTTTCAGTGTGTTTTATTTTTATCATTCATTCATCGAAGGACAAATGTCTTCCCTTATTATATCTGTAAATAATATACTCGTTATATCATTACATACAACGATTATAGGGATCTTCAACAAAGAGGAAGAGCAACCGCCCGAGTGATCAAACGACAATTCAATACACTTTATTGTACACTAAGAAAATACAAAAAAAAGAATACAGGAAAAGCGATCTCTTCCAGACAACCTTGGGGTGGACACGAAACAGTAATACGCGAATATCGCTCTTGAGCGATAAGACCGCCAGTTGTCACTAATGATAGAATTGTTTTATGTGTAAATTGTTTATTTAGTTTTAAGTGTGCAATAAAAGTATTTTCTATCTATCTATCTATAGACGGTGGCATATTACTTATATATACAATACATACATACATACTATACCTAATACTGAAATACATACATAATATGTATAATATTAAATACATAATAATAAATACTACCAACTTTAGACGACCTATTCTTTAATTTTTTTCTAAGCTTTGCGGTTCTTAAATCTCTTTAAAATTTTGATTTATATTTTCTTTTCATAGACTGCTAGAGGATTTAGGTAAAGGAAAACACCGAATAACCTTCAACACCTCCACAGGCGGAGAATCTGCTGCTAGATGCAAATATGAACATCAAAATCGCTGACTTCGGCTTCAGTAATTACTACGCGACGGGAGAGCTTTTGGCCACGTGGTGTGGGTCACCTCCGTATGCTGCTCCTGAGGTGTTCGAGGGGAAGAGATATACGGGTCCCGAAATTGATATTTGGGTAAGTTTTTGAACTTTAGAAGAAACTTCTTAACGCCTTTCTCCGTCTTAAGACTTACATGAGGCAAGGAAAGGACTTATATCTCTCATGCTTGACGATGGTTTTGGAGTGGCAGAAAGTATTGCAACTAGCAACATAATTATTTTGACCTCGTTATACAAACTCAAATTCAATAACTTTATTTCTTTAGGCTCACAAAATAAGCACTTAGACCAGTCAAATTTAATACATTAAAAGCTGTTTAAGTAGTCATTACTATCAAATAAGAAATAAATAGTAATCAACTTTTAAGTAATAAAAGGCATAAACGTCCCCTACGTTCATGCATTTTATTACGTAAACAGAATTTGAGTCTATTTCGTTCTAATTTGAACACTAATATGCTCAAATTTTTAAGATAAACATTGCTGACGTAATCACCATTGAGAGCCCCACCGTCCCCCATTTTATCAGAAATGACCTTCGAAATGACCCCTCTTTGGTTAGGTAGGTATACTCGAATGGCTCCTCAGATGGAAACCATCTCGTTTAGAATTACCTATAACAAAGGATTGCCAAGTATCGACCGTCGGGTGTTAGCCAGCTGGGTGCGAGGGTAGCGAGATGGTATGTGACAGCCGAACGACGGCTGATCAGGCTTCCTCTTTAATCGAAGTAGAGGCTTCATCACAAACTGAGAAATACTAAGCTAAATCCTACTGAAATTTGTAACGTTTACGTTTGATGTACATAACTTAGTTACAAGCACACTAAAAAGGCGATAAATCACAACTTTTTGCTTAACATAAAAACTGACGCAGTTCTGAACATTGTGAATAAATCAGTGCTCAAGGCTACAAAGGATCTTCTTGGTTGTTTACGTAAAGCAGGGGATCGTTTTCAAGGATTGAAATTTACGACTTTCGATGAGATATAAAAACTTCTACAATGAATTCTCTCTAGCTACCTTACACGGGAAACCCCAGAGATCATCCTGAAAACCCTTAGTCAACAAACACTCCGTTTAGTTATAAAAACGACTCTATCGAATTTCGAAGTACTCCGATTTAAAATCTAAGTTTTTTATGTCAACAAATACATTTATGAATGATTACTTAACAAAATTCACAACAATAACGGAAAATAACAAGCTAAATGAGGTTATCACTAAAATAAAACACAAACATTAAAAACGCATACTTAATCTTACATTTGGATCGAAAAATGATTCAATTAGAATTTGAAAACGAACGAGAGATCATTTAAATGATGAATGACGGCATTAAAAACCAAAAATAAATTTTAGTTTCATGCTTTGCTTCGATAATATAATATGTATAATATATTCCTTGAGTAGGTAGAATTTCTGGACGATAATATCACGCGCGGTTTCCAAAACTTCAATTGAAAACCATCGACAAGTTATTCGCCAGCCCCGCTTTCGAAACCCGGCAAAAATCCGTTCACCGAAAGCACCCTTTGAATAAAACCTTCATACATTCCGTTTAGTAACTAACCCGCCTCTTTCAGAGTCTCGGAGTGGTGCTATACGTACTCGTGTGTGGAGCCCTGCCGTTCGACGGGTCGACGCTTCAGTCCTTACGGGACAGAGTGCTGTCTGGCCGGTTTAGGATACCCTACTTTATGAGTGAAGGTAAGGACTTAGCTTTACACAAACACAACCAGCAGAAATGACCTCAGACTATTCATTGGAAAACATTTGATTCCTACCAATCAATCAATTCAATAGCTACAATATGGAATAACCCGGTCATAAAATATATGGTGTGTCCGATTGTTTTCGTGCATTACCTACAATAGCAGAACACATTATTATGTATTTATAATGTTGCTAGTGACAAACAAACGCACGTGTTCGTCTTACACCTCGTTTTCACCAAGGTATAAAATATGTATTTGATATGTTTTGAGTAATGTTGTCGTTTTTTGTTCTCACTCATATACATGTTTAAAGCATGTTGTATACAAAACTAGTATGGAACATGTATTTGTGTACTTCTGTCTTCTTGTCTATGATTTGGACATGCTTATAGATAGGTACTTGTTGTTGATCCTTGTGGAGCATGGATAGAGTATAGAAATTGTTTTTAACTAGTCCTAGTATTCACCAATAAACAATACTCGTGCAAAACAAGACTGGTTTTTGTAGTCAGAACGCTGTCAATGTATCAGACTAGTTTGAAACAATGTCGTAGACTTAAGTTTCACCCCATATGTGTCTTAGATAGATAATGCTTTATTTTATACTTGTCTAATACTTGATGACTGCACAGTGTGAGTGAACGAAATTGTGTTTGAGAAAAGTATTTAACAAGTTTTGTATGCTTATAGTTGTAAACATGTTTCTTGGTGTAAACGAGAGGTTACGTGTACAGAGAGAAAATCCAAAGCCAACGTATAAAATACATACTGAAGTGAATTGAAATTCACCTTGACAAGCTGTAAAATATGATTGATGACGCATTCGTAACCTACTACGTTTATCGATACCTACTATTGCTGGCTCAACCACTTTACTCTATTTTAGTAAGCACGACCAAAGATAACTGAGCGTTTGTTTTATTAAAAAACTTCCTATATGGACCAATATGAACGGGTTAAGTGAGCTGTAGATTTTTTGTAACAGTCAGCAGTTAGCTCAACTGTTTTGACTGTAAATGCAAGTTCACACTTGTTTCTATTCTTTGATTGTAATTTTCTTTCGTAAAATTTAGACTACTAAGTAAAAAAATATTATTGAATAGTACATATTTATCGCACTCGTGTTCCTTTAGTGTAGGTTTTTAATTGTTTATTTTTAACAATATATAAATTAAGAATCCACTTAAATGAATTGATTGAATGATTGAACGGTGGATGGTCGGTAAGTTCGACAACTTACAAGAATTGAATACCTACTAAAACTTATATCAATGTTTGGTCTCTACCAGTCACCGTAGAAAAATTACGTGAAGACAGCTCCTCACAAACTTTGCCAATAACCCATCCAATCAAAAAGATTCTCAACATTTTCATTCCACCACTTAATTAGTTCGCAAACTTCTGACGCAGCACATCGCTTACTTACATAAAAAGGGTCTTGTTAAAACTCTCTAAGTCTTCTTTAGCCAAGTAAAATAGTTACGTGACTCACTTACGAATAAAATTACGAGTAGGGCAGCCTTGACTAGTTAGAATGGCTAGCTAGTGCTAGCTACACACGAATTCTGTATGACATGAATAGCAACTCAATACGCTGAGTAGCAGCGTTTTGGTCTAACATTGTCTTTCCTCATTGTATTATCTTTTTTACCATTTTTTTGTGTCTTGCTTGTAGGTACTAGATGACCCGGTGAACCTCTTCAACTGTTTTATATGATTTTGCAAATTTTTTTTATTCCGTCCTGTATTATAGCCATCAAAACGAAAAAAAAAATTTTATTTAAATTATATGCGGGGATTTGAACAAAAATCTCTTGCATTATTTGCATTTTTCTATGATGGAAGTAAAAAACAACAAATGTTCGTAAATAGAATTGAAAATGTGTTGTTCTAATCAAAACTGCACTTTTCAATAACATTGTTTTGCAATGAACATCTCTTCCAATAAATGTCATTCAGCAATGAAAGTCACGTATCATCTTTGAACTCTACGTGCTTAAATAAAATGAAGCTATCAACAGGAAAGGGTAAATTCTCTAAGAACAAAATGGTAAATCCCATCTCCGCAATTTCGAAAATGCTGAAGCAAAATTATGCCGGGTCCTTCAATGCGCTTATAAAACTCGGCGCCAACGACAATAAATTGTTTCAATAGAACGGCCAACAAGCCCAAAAGCGCTTTTCAGAGGAAACAAGTGCCATCAAACTCGACCCGGTTGTGCTTTAAAGATTTTCAGGGATTTGGAAGATGTACAAAATGTTAAAATAGCGTGAATTTTTTGGTAGAACTAAGTACGAATATTACACTTTTTGTGCAACTACCCAATCGGACTACGAAATAGCTCTCGTTAGGTTCCACTAATGTAGTCTTAAACCAATAAATATCTCAACAAATGCAAGTTATTGCGAGTCGATCCGATTACGTTATCCCTAATTCGTTGGTTCATGAAACGCTTACAGGCTGAAGTAACTCATTTAATCTGTGGCTCGGATGCTATTGTGTGCTGGAGATAAAAAAATAATGAAATCGATAACCAGCCTGCGTCATAGACGCGTTCAATCATGCATGGTACGGCCGACTGCCCAGCGCGGGTAGAAAACGTAACCGACAGACCTTTTTAGTAACCATGTGAATAATAAGAAATCTGATGTCTTTAGAATCTTGAGAATTTCTTACGGAAAATTAATATTTAGAAGCTA
Source organism: Eupithecia vulgata (assembly GCA_946478455.1). Lineage (NCBI taxonomy): Eukaryota > Metazoa > Arthropoda > Insecta > Lepidoptera > Geometridae > Eupithecia > Eupithecia vulgata. The sequence continues at coordinate 3,991,695 of OX297874.1, forward strand.
TATAAGGAATTACCTTCTGCGACGATTTGAAATACCAATAGTGGAGGTCGTGGTCATGGAAACTGACAGATTGAAGTGAAGAGGACATCATTAACACCTTATTCTTACAAAATTCTCTTGTAAGAAATAATTTATTTTATTTGACACTTTATTGCACACAATTATAAAAAGTACACAATTGGTGGGCATAATGCCGATGGCATTTTCTGCCTGCCAACCACACAGGGTCAACATAAAAATAAAGGCGTGCTTTAAACATAACACTAAAAAAGAAAACTAAAACTAGGTCTGAATTACAGATTTTGAACTAATACTAAACTATAGCATTAGGTACTTATAATAATTATACAATATTCTTGACAATAATGTATTAACGAACTAATAATATTATTCAATCAATTTAAATGTCTACTGTGAAATACAAAAGCAAAATATAATTACTGAAGTAGGTAATAAGGGGTTTTTACAAGATTCTATGGGTCCTATGGGATAAAAATCGCGGCATTTTTATTTTAATCTTCGCATCGCTATTGTTATATATTGGTATATGTTATTCGCGTTTTTTATTCGACTATTAATAGTTTAGAAGTCCGAACTAATCGTACAAACCATCCACGTAAACAGAGAATTAATAAATATGGCGATCATTCAAGAACATTTTGGATTTCAATCCTTGTGACCAAAAACCAACAACCTGGCTGATACAAGTGTTAGTGCAATTTAATCAAACAATTTATTTATTACATGAAATATACGTCAAAAAAGTTGTTGTTAGTATAATGGAATGTCACAATGTATTCTGCCCTATTGGGCATTCTCATATTCGTTTTATTCGAGATAAATAAATAAATATAAGTATAATTCTGGACAATCCACACAGCATCATCTAGCCCCAAGCTAAGCAGAGCTTGTGTTATGGGTACTAGATTACTGACTGATGTACTTAATAGAATACATTACATAGATATACTATATTTTACTATACATAGAAAATACTCTAAACACCAGGAACAAATATTTATGCAGACCGTACAAAGATTTGTCCCAAGGCGGTAATCGAACCCGCAACCGCAGCCGTCGCAGGCGAGGAATAGGCAAATATAGTAAGTTCACTTCGTCGTATTTGTGCAAATAAGACGAATACGAACAGTTATTGAATACTGAAATTTGTTAAACGTTTCTTTAATATTTGATTTTCTACTAGTAAATTATTTTATTAATTATTGACTTATTTATGACAATTACAACTAGTAATACACTTATAAAACTAATATTTACACTAACATCTATTTTCTAAAAATCTAAGCCGTCACCAGAAGGCAGAGTGCCTAGAATACTGGCAGCATTTTTGACCACGTTGGCAATGCTAATTCGTTGACCGAAATAAAAGCCAGAAGGAACGTTAACGTTTCTAACCAGAGTTTGCGTAATTATTCTAGAGATAAGTAATGATAAGTTTTATACCTAAATTCATTTTTAGATCTAGTTTTACAGGTGTTATCTACCTACGTAAAACAATATCAAGACGAACTGTCTAGATGTCGAACCAAAGGCACCTCTGACTGTATATCTATCTAAAGATACAATAGCTACCTACCTCTGCGAGTGAAAGAGCTCTTAGTCCTCAAAGGAAAATATAAATTTTTAAAATAAAACGTCCAAAAAAGAGTCATATCTTTAGAGAATAAATTAAATTAAATCTGACGTTTATGTAAGTAGGTGGGTACCTAAAACCAAAGAGTATAATAACTAGGCATGCCTATAACAAATTTCTATTCCATCTACAAGAAAAATAATAAACGCCACACAGCTATTTTCGTATACCTAAGATTAGAAAATTGATCTTTTTAACATATTAAATAAATAAATTTTGCTGGACAATTCACACAGCATTATCTAGTCCCAAGCTAAGCAGAGCTTGTGTTATGGGTACCAGATAACTGAAATACCTACATAATACAATACATTACATAGATAGGTATTTTTATTATACATAGAAAACGACCAAAACACCCTGAAAAAATACCTGCAGATCGTACAAATATTTGTCCCAAAGCGGGAATCCAACCCGCAACCTCCTGCGTCGCAGGCGGACCTTCGCCCATATAGAATATTTTGATTGTTTTGGATAATATTCTTAGTTGGTTTTTGGGGTTTTTGGGTAGTGTAGCGGAGGCCTAGTAATAGTGTGTACCCACAGGGTAACACACTATTACTAGGCCTCCGCTGTTAGTCCGTCCGTCCGTCTGTCAGCGTCAGTGTATCTCATAAACCATATAAGGAAGAGAGTTAAAATTTTCAGCGTTTAATAATCTTGCCACTGTAATAACAAATAATATTAAATTGAAAAAATAAATGTATTTAAGCCGAAGTTAAGCAACGTTGCGGGTGTGGTCAGTACCTACTTAGATGGGTGACCAAACGCGTCATGTTAGCTTTAGTCTTTCTTCTGTTCCATCAAAAAATAAGTTTTTTTTTTGTTTTAATTTGCTTCTGGTTTATTATTGTTAATGGTACGTTACCCTTCGTGTGCCGGTTGTATACTTTTATAACTTTTATTTGCCGGTTTTATTATTAAACAAAAGTTTTACAAAGGATTTCCCGCTAACTCAGAACTTATGTAGGTACGAGTAACTTTGCACAGGAAAATAAACTTTTGTATAAGTACCTACCTAACGATTAACGGATTCTTTGACATTATTTTTTTTAATTAAATGTGCTAGTTTAAGTTGGTATACCTAAATAAATAAACTGCCTATCTGAAAATTAGAAGTATGTACCAGTACCTAAAAAGGTCTGTCGCTGAGGAACACGTCCTTCCAAAGCACCTTGGCTGATGACGTTCATGGTCCAGGAATAGTTCTCTGACGTCTACACATCGATACATTTCTCCACGATGCTTTGACGCATGAGATGTTAATGACTTTATTATTAACGCTATATTGACGGGATAGAGAAATGTGAAGATATTTTTGGCTTATTTTAGAAATTTCAGGAAATTGTTAGGGTTTTCGGCAATCTGATTTCCCTTATTAAATTGAAGCCGTACTGAGAATTTCGCTTTTAACATGCTATGTACCGATATTCCTTAATAAATTGTGAGCAGGTATTTTTTTAGGCTGTTTTATATTCGAATCAGAATATCGTCCAAAGCCGGCACAAACCGATAAAATAAAGAAAAGCCAATATCACAAAGATGCTCTCCCAATATTATTGGTTTCGGCTATTTATAGCGTCCGTGGGTCGTTATTGAATAAACATGATGAATGAATGTGGTACCTACATGATGAGTCTCTTGGGTTTCTTTTGTAACCTCACTGAAATAACTTCTAATCTATCCCAGTTCGATCTTTAAGGTGGAACGTGTTGTAACGTGACTTGAATCTCATGATTTTCATAGAGAATCAAAGGGAAATTTCATTTTCTTACTGATTTCTCATAATACATACCTACACTACACATGTATTTATAATGTGAATCCTTTACATAATTCTCATTACACACCACTGAAGTTGTTTCGTCATTTTAAATTAGCAATAGGATATACTAGTTACTAGACTATCACTGGGGTAAAAGTGTTCTTGAGTGGAGACCGCGAATCGGCAAACGTATTGTAGGACGCCCTCCTACCAGGTGGGATGACGATTTGTGAAAGACAGCTAGCAGATGCTGGCTGCGGCAGGCTGTAGATAGGGCGCTATGGTGATCATTGGGGGAGATCTATGTCCAGCAGTGGACTACTATAGGCTGATGATGATGATAGGGTATACTGTACTATGTATGTTTAGGTTACGTTGATATATTTTTTCCAACATGTTAAAAATCGATTTTGGTAACATTACTTCAACTGTTGTGGACTTAAATGACGTAATCCTAAGACCAGACTGCTTAGATCAGAATAACAAGAGTCCTCTGACCACACATTGCGTCAGAAGAACTTTCCATTCATGACCACTTCACGCAATTATATCCCACAATTGGATTTTGTATTCTATATTTATTGGAGTGAAATAATTAAACCTCGAGTACAATTACAGAGAAATTGTTGAAGCGAGATGAGAGCTTTTAAGCGTGGTCCTGCGGTTTTGCGTCCTCTAGCTAGATTGTAATATTAAAGTACCTAACCGAGTCGAGTACCTGCTGCTTGTTACTGACGAGGTTAAGAAAATCTACAGTTTTACTTCTGTAACGAAGGGATTAGATGCTTAAAGCTGGCTGGCTTAACTCTTGGCGCTTACACATACATAGTAATCTAGAAAAATAAAAAATGCTGGACAATTCACACAGCATTACCTAGCCCCAAGTGAAGCAGAGCTTGTGTTATGGGTACTAGATAACTGATATACATAATATAATACAATACATAGTTAATGCTGTGTGGATTGCCCCAGCATACTTATGCTGCTACCATGGACGAAGCCTTTGCCCAGTAGGTTCACAACATTTTCTTTTAAAACATAAGCTAGTATATAAACAACGGAAATGTGTTAGGTAGGTGAAACAAAAATCTAAAGGAAAGTCTGTTCATTCGACGTTAGATTCACAATGTAAAAAGCAGTTTTGGTACGCCCGAGGCAGACTACACCGAAAAAATATCAACATTATTGTACAACCTGAAGCTTTTGAATAATTCAGTTTGTAAATTGAACTCTGTGTCGTGGAAATTCTGGCGTTGTCTTCACAAATTTGAATTCCGATGAAGAACCCTTTCAAAGTCAGATGGTTCAAGTATTCAAGTCTGTTCAAGTATAAAAGCGTGTTTCAGGATTCTATTTTAGCGTAAATACTCGAAGGGTTTAATTAAGTACGAATAAGGCTGAGATCTTGATGAAGGCATTTGGGGTTTATATCAAAGCTTTTTTTTTAAATGAATCAGAGCTGGCAACGGATAAAGATTGCTTACACACCGATGGAGAACCAGGATCTACTACTAGGCTATTTCTAAAAACATCTATTCCTGGTATATACAGCTTTGTATTCTTTGTATATTTTCCAGACAGATATCAGTAAATGAACATTATTTACCGCGGATATTAACGTCAAGAAGCGGATAGCGTTTCACACGTAAACGTAACTAATCAAAAACCGTCTGTTTATTAATTAATCCGTAAAAACAGTTGCGTGTGTGTTAACGAATACCTCGCAGGTGCGTGTATTTAGGTAAATACTTACTGCGAGTTACTATTTCTTAATTATAGGGATAAGTAAATGAAAAAAAACGGTGCGAATTTACGTTCTCTGCGATGCGTAAATTATGATGCGTTTTAGCAGTGCGTGCTTATACCGTTATTTTATATGAATCGACATGCACCTTTGGAGGATTATTTCCTCTAAGTTGCGAAATTAATTGTTTCGCTTGCATGCCCATAATTATGTTGATAATCTACAGTATTGTCGAGATAGGTAATGATTAAATATGTCGGTAATTAAATGTTTCAAAACTTTAGTGTTTCTTAATCGATTATAGTTACAAACACACAGCTTACGTTAAACTTTGTGATTTAGGAATTATATTGTGACTGGCATGAACCTTAACGAACACCATTAATTATTATGTACCCTATATTTCGATATATTTATTTATTTATTTTTATAAATAGGATAGTTACTTTTCTTCAAGCATAAACCTAGCGCAATATCCCATATCGATGATTGTGTAAGCCTCTTACAAAACTGGAAATGGTTTAAAGGATTTCTAAACACTGAATGAAGTGAAACTAAAACGTTTTTTTCAGCAGTAAAACTAGTTTATTTAAGGCAATTAAAGCCCAGTTTACACCAATCAAGCCGGATTCAAACTTTGTACGAGTTCTGAACTTGTTTGTTATGTAAACAGAACAGCTAAGTTATTTGCAACTTGAATTAGTTGGTTGCAGTTTACAAGTTATTTTTAACAAGGCTGGTAATTATGCTTGTCGTGATGCGTGAAAGTGTTAAACGCTAGAACCAAGTAGTAAATAAATAAATAAATCGTTTATTTCTTTAACTTAATCTATACAAATCAGTAAATTGCTTTGGAAATCCCCTTTTAAGTATAGAAATACTTGTGTTAGGGGGTTTCGCTAGTTAGTAGTAACTTAGCTGTATCATAATAAAATAATATTATTAAAATATTAATAATATTAAATAATATATTAATAATAATATTTTAAGTTGTAGTATCAATGAAATTAATAGGCCTTTTCAACCACGTATGAAAGTAGTAGTTGTCTACCAAACGGTTTCTTGCTGCTTAGATCATCTGTCGCAGGTGTAAGGTTGATGATGATGTTAATGTGTGTCAAGGCGCTATTTTTATATATTTATCTATGTGCTTAATTGGAATAACGGATATGCAGCTGCAATACTAGTGCTGCTACATTGCGTGCTATGCCCTTAACAGGAAAAGACTAATGCTACCTTAGGTGGAGCTACTTCGTTTTAAAACTTATGAGTATCATGTATCATCCATCATTCATCACCATCAGTAGTATAGGTACCGCTTTGTAACTAAATTTTATAAACTTTTGACGTGTATGTTGTTTACCAATAAATGAGTATGAGTATGAGTATCAGCAGCTAAAGGTCTAGTCTAGACTATAGTAGTCTATAGTAGTAGTAGACTAGTGACTAGTCCCAGACGCGAAAGAATAAGTCACGTTTCGTTTTTTTTTGAGCATAAACCTAGCGCAATATCTCATATCGATGATTGTGTAAGCCTCTTACAAAACTGGAAATGGTTTTAAGGATTTATAGTTCATATATTTATATTTTTTTCCCTTCGCGTAGTTATATTTTACTTCTCTACTATTGCATGTAGCGGTGTTTAATAACTGTTACGTTCTTCCGTCCGAAACGAGGAAAATCACGTTACGTAACCAGAGACCCTAAGGATGCAGGTTAATTAAATATAGGTACATTTATATTTAGCTTGTTTGTTTGAAAGCATTAGCAAGCAATGCCAAAACTAGGGGTTATTCCCGCTCGTCCCCACGCCTTGTCCCCAATGGGGACCAACGGGAAGTTTACTTCCCGTTCGTCCCCATAGGGACCAGCGGGAAGTTTTTCAGTAGCGTTCGTCCCCGAAGGGACCAGCGGGAAGTTTTTCAGTAGCGTTCGTCCCCGAAGGGACTACCGGGAAGTTTTTCAGTAGCGTTCGTCCCCGAAGGGACCAGCGGGAAGTTTTTCAGTAGCGTTCGTCCCCGAAGGGGCGAGGGGAAGTTTTTGTAGGTCTCAAATAATATGAGGACCATTTTAAATAAAATCATATTATGTTTTGTAAAGTTGCTTACAAAACATAATATGATTTTATTTAAAATGATCCTATCCTAATCGATTAGTATAATATTTAGAACAAAAATTATAATAAAAAATCAACATTCAAAAAAAAAAATTTGATATTGCTACAGATACATAAAACACGTGCTTATCTTTATTACTAGGCATAACATACATAGGATATACATAGGTATTGTCAGTCAGTATATTAAGGTAATATAAATTAAATTTGTACTTTTGAAAACAAATTTTAATCAACATTATAATATAATAGCACACTGCAATTAAGCACCACACATTAGATGTGAATATTAACAAGTAATAACTAACGGCTTATTTTACATAACATATGGTATCTAAAACGGCGAAAAAAACACATTTTAAATATAATCTTAAACTACTAGGTACAATTTTTATAACGAAAATATTATTATTAATATTATTTTAACTTCATTGGGTAGAAGAGAATCATGTCGTCATTCTTTCATTCCTTCCGTCCAAATTAAAAAGAAAAAGAATTAGATAAAAAAAATCCGATCTTGGTCGTGTTGCGAAAATTCAAATAAATAATGATTACACTTTAATCATTATTTTATTAATATTTCTTTGGAAACGTGTTTTGTTTTATTTCTAATTTATTACAAGAATATGTAACTACAAAATAAAACACAAACTGTACAACACTGCATAAAAACACTACTGAAAAACTCCCCGCTGGTCCCTTCGGGGACGAACGCTACTGAAAAACTTCCCGCTAGTCCTTTCGGGGACGAACGCTACTGAAAAACTTCCCGCTGGCCCCTTCGGGGACGAACGCTACTGAAAAACTTCCCGCTGGTCCCTTCGGGGACGAACGCTACTGAAAAACTTCCCGCTGGTCCCTATGGGGACGAACGGGAAGTAAACTTCCCGTTGGTCCCCATTGGGGACAAAGCGTGGGGACGAGCGGGAATAACCCAAAACTAGTAGTTTAATAATAAATTGTCTGAACAAGTTTAACAAAAACGTAGTTCACAGTCAAAAGAATTGATGACTTTCGCGAGACCTTCTAAATTAATTCACGCTATATTACTAAAGATACCTATTCATTGAATTTTGTTGGTTGTTGGTTCATGTAAAATTTTATAACGTCATTCTACTTTTAAGGCATTTAGCGCGAATGTAAAATAATTGCTGGTTTACGTCTCACGATTATATATGCCGTCATTTTTGTATCCGTGATTCATAATCATAACTGAAATACAATAAAAATTTTGATGTCATCATCTGCCTCTTTAGGCAGAGAATAACTAACTTTAGATGGAAGTGTAGGTGTTTTAACAAAGCAATGATCATGATAAAGTCACATGATCTTTCCATATTTGCCAGGTGTAAAAGTGTAGGAGGCAAGAAAACCTTTTCAGAATTGTGTAGGTTGACGCTGTTTTGCCAATGTTTATTATTATGACTCTAGCTCAGATATAATCATAAAACGGTCAACACGCTATCGCGTCAACTTTTACATGGTTTTTATGGGTCGTAATCACTGGCGCTACCTCCGTGCCAAGAATGGTGGATGGGCAATGACGGACTGACGACGCGAGTTGTTCGTTGAAGCCAAGTTCATGGAGCCGAAAGCCGTCGGCGGTCGCCCACCCGACTTTCCATCGATTTTATGATAGCTCGCCACTGCCAGCGATGCCGTACGAATATTAGATATATTTTAATCTTAGGTAGACATGCAAATATAGAGTGATTGCGCAATATAGCTTGGCAAGCGTATTTTGAAAAATGAAAAACTTTTTACTTAAAAAAGATGAATATCTTTTATAAAATTACAGTTCACGTAGGTATACAGATTTCCCGCGGTCTCCGCACTAGGCAAAGCCTGTATCGCGGAGACCTTTTTCACCAGTATTAATTAATATCCTTAAACCGAAGCGGGTCCAAAGGTCCTATAATGAAAACTTGCTCAGTCGTCGATTTTAGTTGAGTGACGCTCACTAAAGCAAGTCCACTTGGGTTGCATCAAAAAAAGTCACTTCTAAGACCGCTCTGCTATTTCTAAATAAAACCACCTAAAAAGGTGAGAGCTAAGGACCACCATGGTTCGTCTGTTCGGTTACACGCTTTAGTATCTATAGTAAATCATTGCTACATTGTACATTTGCTGGAAAATCAGCCTCATATTTTCAGTGGAAAGCCGGCATTACAGCTGCACATTTTTCATCCGATTGCGTCAATGGTCAAACCAAGCACGCGATATTTACGTCCGTCGATCTATTAATAAAACCACCCGGCGAAAATAAGTAAATAATGAGTAAATACGAAAGTACCCACCGAACCGGATAATGCGTGTTAGATTTGATTCTAGCTATTCTTGGATTGCGAATAATTTATTAGACTCGATAGAAACTGTTTTGGCAGTAACGGTGCAAGTGATTTGAAGAAGAAAAATTATATTTACTTTAGATTATTTTCGGAGGATTTATTTATTTTCGACTGGCGTCACTCTTCTTCGGCACATGAAAGCAATTATTTGTATTTTCGATTTGATGACGCATGACACCGATGTTATTATAACGATTCGAGGGAGTTTTCCCAAAAGCTATTTATAAGTGAATAAATAAAGACAACTATCTGTACTAAACTAAGTTGGCTCAAAAGAAGGACAGTTACTCTAACTAGGTAATCATGAGATTCAATTGACGTGTGCATGCAAATTTACAGACTTACTTAAGGCGCATACAGCACCTAAACTAGCGCCGCCACCGAAGTTTCAAAAATCCATCTTCCAGTTTGTGATAGGCACCTATCATAAGCTTTTTTTTAATGCCTCTGTAATAGTTTTATTGTAATTAGTTTAGGCAGAGATACGAAGTTGCACTTGGTGGCCACCAAAATCTATTTTCGTATCTCTATCTAAACGTCTAAACTAAATAGAATAAAACTATTATAGAGGCATTAAAAAAAAGCTAATAATAGGTATCACAAACTGGAAGATGGATTTTTGAAAATTACTTTGTTAAACGGAATAATAACATAAAGTAGGTGGCGGCGGCGCCATTTTTGGGTGGGGTATGCGCCTTAAGTAATTAATAAACGTTTACTTACTTGCAAAAACAAAATTCGTCATTCATGTACATTTAGCGAAATTGAAAATCCCCTACGAAACGTTTATGCTGTCATAAATAAGCCGTACAAGTTAGTTGTGTGAGCCTTCGCCACGAATTTTGCGTAGTGCTGTCGAATAGTCTAATTGTACTGAGTATTTTTAGGTACCCTGGATTTACTAATTAGAGATTTTAATTATGAAGCACATGGCACTTTTATTTGACAATCACCTAAAGCTCACTATGCAAATTCTTTTGCCTACTTCCTTTCTACGTTACCTCGACAGCCTATAATGGTCCACTGGATAGAAGATCTTTCCCTGATAATCGCGTTATTGGCTTTTAAATCGTGGGGGACATAATCCCAACGCTGGGCATGCAGGTTAGGGATCGCAGAACAGCAGTAGGATCTCAAAGATCATGGAAATGTTGATTTTTTCGAAATACCAGCCATAATGCGTCAATATTTGTTCGAAGAAAACCCAAGGTAAAACCTATGCAAAAAGTTACTGGTTATGATCGATTCTAAAATAATGGACTGACCGCTGTAAAAAACGCGCAGAGATCTTCAGCGGTAGAAAACGACCAAAAAATTGTATTTCGTTTGTAGATACTTCTGGTATTTTCTCCGATAATACCAGGGTCGTAAAATATTTTCATCCAACATTTCTTAGCTTTAAACCGACCTACACGTTAGTTTACAAAAAATTTAGAGTTCTACAACTGCGTAACTGCCTAAAGGTACCTATTAACTCTTATTGCGTTAGAAGTAGTATGCAAGGTAGGTGTTACGTATGAGAAAACGAAAAGCAATCAGTCATGTTATGTGACATTTCTAGGCAACGATCAACCTACCTCTAGGTCTTGCGTACTTGCGTCTGGATTTTGATATATGTACCTTTGTAGTTACGGAATCACAACTAAGATTTTGCGTTTGATTTCAACAAAAAATCATGCTAGATTTATTACGAGTACACACAGTAACATTGTTCCTATTACTTTATTAACTTTTAAAGGTACGTTATGTAACGTCCTGATTTTATGTTTGTGTTTTTGAAGTTTTAGCTTATCTTGTTTTTTTAAGAATTTTTAGTTGATTTAATTACTATCTTATGTACTTACCTACATAATTATTTATATTTTTGTGATTGTCTTTTCTTTTTTCTTGTGTGTAATTTCATTATTTTGTAGTTGTTAACTTTATATGATTCAATGTACTAGGCATAACGATTTGGAGATATCTGTCATGTTATGATCTTGTATAAATAAATAAAAAAATGAAAAATCACATCATCAAAAACGACATCTTAATATTCATGGATACAACACGTAAGAATGGTATAAGAACTGAAAAGTGACTTTGCGAGTCGCTTCTTTACTTTAGTCTACACACTGAAGCGACAGAAATCAAAAATATCACTTTATTTCCGTGTCAGTGTTTTATTTGAAGAATTAGACTTTTTCTAAGTGTACATTTTTGTATTTATGGAAATAAAGAATTTTTGACTTTTGAGTGCTGTACCAAAAATAGAGCTGCACAAAAAGTAGGTAGAGTCTTTTGTTTATCCTACTATGACATCATTTCTCATTTATGTGAAGAGTGCAACCCCTGACCTTTCGGTAAAGTTATTTACTAGCTCCACTCCAGTGGAGGATGTAGGTGTGTCGAGAAAATCCGATACCTACCCAATCAGAGGTAATCTAAATTCCCTTCCGATAGCAAGCGATAACTTAGTTTACTTAATTATTGAATTTTGGTAGGTTTAACGAAACCGTTTACCTATTAAGATAATAAATTTTCATTGGCCTGTCATCTGATGTCGTTCTAACCGAATCTTCGTCAAGGCGGCCAGTCTAGTCTCAATGGCTACTAGCCAGCTAAGTTTACAGGTCATATTTTACCTACTTACTGCAAAAAATAATTACAACTAATATTTACACTTACATCTATTTTCTAAAAATCTAAGCCGTCACCAGAAGGCAGAGTGCCCAGAATGCTGGCAGCATTGCCACGTTGAATGGCAATGCTAATGCGTTGACCGAAATAAAAACCAGCATTCCGATCACCTGTGGACTCTATTAGTATATCAGGTCATATTAACATAAAACGAAATTACATAATTATGTGTCACTTTTCATCAGGAGAGATTGTGGTCAAACGTCTTTAGACTAAACATAAAAAATAACTTACAAACTCCTCGTCGACAATAACCTTTTCAACGTTATATTTGTAGTTACATCCCTAGCATTGGTTATACAGAGAAGGAAAAAATTAAAAAGGACTGGTGCAAGCCAAAATTGCTTTCTCCCATCAATACATACATACATCATACACAAGTCCAAAAATTAACATCCCTCTGCGTAAATAATAACCACCAAGTTTTGGTGTCGGATTTATGATTGCTTTGCTCTTTCAGCAAGTACCTACTTTTCTTTGAAAATAGTTTCCACTTGTTACAGAATGCGAATCCTTAATCCGCAAGATGCTAGTCCTAGAACCAATGAAGCGGTACACCATAGAGCAGATCAAGAAGCACCGGTGGATGGCAGCGGAGCCCTACGCCGTCCCTCTGGTGGCTGCGGACCCGGCCAGAAGCCCTGCCCATGCACCCGCACATACAGACCCTAATGAACAAGTCCTGAGACTGATGCAGAGCTTGGGGATTGACCCTGTTAAGACCAAAGAGGTATGCATGTAATAAATCTAACACAGACGAAAAATGTTTAACTTACTCTAAAAACAGATCACATAAGAGCTAATTTTGTGATTGCACCTTAAGAAAACAAATGACGTAGCAATAAGTAGACCGAAAAAAAACAATTGAATAGCTTACAACAACACAAAAAAGAAAATGTATTCTAAATTTGATTAATCCAGTTCGTTTTCTTTTAAAAAGCCTCCCCTAAAGAGAGGCGGCCTGCGGTACCTAGATTTTGCAAGCGATTACAACGCAAATTGTCTGTTAACATGTACCTACCTATTAAAATACTTATACAAGACCCATCCCATAGAAAACATTCTTATTGTCTGAATGATTCTACAGTTTTAATCATTTAATTACAGAGCCTTAGATCAAACAGCTACGATCACCACGCAGCAATCTACCTTCTACTATTAGAAAGGTTACGGGCGCGGGCGGCAGGTGGCGCCAGTGTTGAGGCTAGGAGGCCTTCGCGACGGCCGTCCTCAGTGGCAGATCATGCACTGTCGAGAGAGGCTTCCCTTCAGGATCCTAGACATCATGCACGGTAAGCTGGTAAAAATTTCGTATGGTTTGTTTATGTGTGATTTAGGTATATAAAACGTAGCGGTGTATTAGTGTGGTAGGCACTCAGGAATAATTTAGCTTTTCCCGGAGATTGCAGAGGTATTAAAAAGGATAACGATGGTGCTGCCATTGAAATGTAAGGTGGTTAAGGATTCGGCGACAGTTGTTCGCAACTTCAATTTTTCTGTTCCATAATACCAAAAATGATGACTGAAAACGAAAAAAGCAAAAAAGCTTTTGCTATTTTTGCTTAGGTACATTTGATTTCAGGTGTGTATTATTCAGACAAAAAACAACCAGAGACCTTGATAAATACTATTCGAATACATAAAACAACATGATTATGGTGGAAATATGCTCGAAGTACAAATCATCTTGGTAGTACCTTTGTATCGTATATATGTTTGGGCAAATCATCATCCGCAGGCCCCGCTCTATTGTACGTTATAGATATAATATTGCAACTGTTAAATTAGGCAAGTAGACAGCATTTATCCCTATATTTTATTATTCAATGAGTATTATAGGGAACTTTTTCTTTTACAGGTTACTGCACGCAGGTGATTTAACAAGAGACTTCAATAAAGCAACTCCTACGTTGCCAACTGCGGACACTGCAACCTCAGAAACGCAGCGACTCCTCACCCTCGCCGGGGTGAACATGACTGAACAAAGACTGCTCCAGCGAAACTCCGACCCCTCGGATACGCACCGGAGCTTTTTAGTCAGCAACTTGGACGCCAGGTGCCACGAGAGTGAATCCACGCGCTTACTCTCCATGAGAAACATCGACGTTTCACAATCGAGCCAGAGACTCGGAGCCAAGATTAGCGAAGGCACTGTTCCCACCCACAGGTTACTGACAGCAACTTACGAACAGCAGCAAAATATCCTCAAACAATCAAGCGAGGACTGCCGGCGATTGTTACAACAGTCTACTACCGTAGGACCAGAAACCAGCAAAAGTAGTAATGATGGAACGAGGCTCTTAACATCATCTAGTTTTGACTCAAAATGTGCAATCGACAGTGGAAGAAGTTCAGCAGCAGCTGATCATAATGTCATAGCCAGTTTTCTACAAAATTCTGCTTCTGCGACTAATTTCGGTGCAGAACCAGTGAAATTACCCAACTCTACCACGTTTACAATGTGCTCCGAGGCTGCTAAACTTATGAATACTTTGCAACAATCACCACTGCCTTTGAAAGGAACTGTGAATTTAAGTGCTAGTCCTATACCGTTAGCAGAATCCAAAATGAGTTGTGTTTTGGAGCAACCTAAGCCGCTTGAATCTACTAGGCTCGTATCTCAAGCACAGCAACAGGATTTGAGTAGACTGCAGACCAGTACGCCACCTTTCAAAGACTACATGAATCACCACCTGCCAACGTATGCCTCCTACCACTTACAAAACACAGCAGTGCCCCCTATGTCGAGTACAGCAGAGACAAATTTTTCTGTCACAACTACAAACACAAATGAATTATTTCCAAGTACATTATACAGACCAGATAGCAAATTCTCTCTCAATAGATACACAACAAATCAGCCTATGTACACGGCAAATCTCCAAACCGCAGCAGAGCCATCAAAATTTCAACAACAGTATTCATCTTCAACCGATGAGGGTTGCGAAACCGATATGGAAGACGTCCCAAGCATACCAGCCGGGGTGCAAAACAGATTGAGTTCATACGCCAGTTCTAGCTCGAGCAGTGGTGTTGTAACGTTTTTTAATAACAAAAGCCTAAGCCAGAATCTTAGCTGCGACTCGTCCCAAAGTAACTTTTCTACATTTGAAAGTTTGGATTACCAGTTATCGGATTGTTCGAGCGAGCTAGCGAGCAGCCTACCCAGCTGCACGTCAAATGAGGAGAAACTAGCGTACGAAAACAACTCTCTGGTGAACACGAGCCCAATGCACCCATGCGTCTACATCTCTTCGTACAATAGCAACTCCCCAGGCACGGGACTAATGGCTCGACATAATCCAATCAATTACCAATCAGCGAATAAGAACTGCACTCGAGCAATGACCCGGAGTCCGGTAGACTTCAGAGAAGGCCGACGAGCCAGCGACGGCCTGGTGGCACAGCAAGTGGCACAATCAAATGAACCACAAAAGAACAACTTGGCATTCAACAGCCAACGATTAAACGAGAACTGTAAAGCAAAAGGTGTTCTAGAACTGCATCTTGTTCAAAAAGAAGCCCAAATACTAAAGACGCAATACCAGTCCTCGATACCAGCAGAAGAAATGACACAAAGGCAAATACAGCACAATCAGTTTGCCGCCAGTTTCAGTCCACACTACCTCGATAACAAAAATCCTACAAAACGCATCAGTCTTCCTGAAACCTTTAACTACTCGAGTACTTCTCCCCCTATGCCCGCGAGTCCTAAAATGGTAGCTCAACTGCAGGAACCAACTGATTTACACGGCGCAACGGTAACACAAGTGACTAAGCCTCCATTACAACAACAGCTGATGCAGCACCGCCTTTACCAGCAGAAACGTCAACTATTGCAGAAGCAAATGACACCTCCGAACGTGCCCGCTCATGAAATGGGCCTCCACGCTCTGCAAGTCGGGCTAAGCCGTCGTCAAATGCTACGGCAACAGAGCTACAAAATTGCTCAACAACAGCAAATATTGCCACCTCTCCCCTTAACAGAAACAGAGAATAGAGACTTGCTAGCTTTCCAGGCTATAGTTGAAGGACCGAATCGAAAACTTAAACCCGAGGAAGTTCAAGAAGACGTCGCCAAGTTTGCTTATCAAGGCTCAATGGAGATCAGCATTATGAATAAGGAGAGACTAGGGAACGAAACCTGGTCGAACCTGCCTTCTACCCTGCAGACCGCTTGTCAGATATCCGAGATGGGACGAAGGGAAGGTTCCACTCGAGAGGGGGAAGGTGAAGCTTCTGCCTCTGTTGATGCGCCGATTTGGCCAGTTCAATGGAATACCAATCTTTTCCAGCCGCAGCCTTGCTTCCAGGTATTTCAACAGATTAATTAGACCCACGCTAAGCATAGACAAGTAGATTTAGAGGTTATAGCACGCAGTCCAGCCGATCGCGCTAGGCAAGGCTACGCAGAACTGCAAGATCACATTGGTCTCACTCATGTAGTTTGTATTCGTGAAAAATTGGCGAAAGTAGTTCACATGATTTTTGTAGTGCATGACAATAAATAAATAAATAAATGCTTTAAATTATTATGTAACTTTCGCCGATAGAGTTTATCTTTATTATTTGTTGGTGTAAAGCAAGCTCTGTTTCCACACATATAAGACTTTCTAAAATAAATATAAAATCTTATGAATTATTCGGTCAGAGCACAGTAGGTAGCTACTAGCTAGCTAGGGTATTTGTATATAAAGTTTACATATATTTTGTTTGATATAGATAAATGTGTCAATGCATAATAGCAAAACATAACAAAATGCACTCATGACTTAAGACTATAGATGGAATCATCAATTCCAGATGATTTGAAATTCATGTTTTATTTGTTTAACAACATTGTGTGGGATAACGCTAACAAGAAATTCCACGTTTATTATACTTGCCAATATTTATTTGTTTATATTGTTAATAATTTCTAAGTTTTATGCATTTTCCTCACATATTGCTATAAAATCACTTCGTGTTCCTACATTTCATCGACCGTCACATTATTTTTGTAGTTTAAATTATTTATTATTAGTTACAATTATTATTTGTATAGTTGTGTTATTATTTGCTAATAAACCAAGTAATGTATGTAAGATGTGATAGCTTTACTTAGAAGCAAGTTTTATTGAATATAAACAATTATACATTTTATAGATTTTGTTTTATTTTCCACTGACAGTTTTCCACAGGCTTTATAGAAAAGGCACGTTTGCATGAACATTACTATATATTTGAACAGTACAGTAGCACTGAGAACATTTATGTAGAAAAACACTACATACGGTAAAGCAGCAGTAATTTGAAAAATAACGTCAACCATTTAAGCTAAGCTTAAATTTGTTTCACTATTGATAGGCCTAATTATACGTTTCACCGATGAATAGAAGGCCTTTATTTGTCCAGCTAAAACAAAGGATTGCGCTCATAAAGACAAATATAGAATAATCATTAAAAAATGGAGGAATTTAATGATACAATTCTTATATCACGGTAAGTGCAGAAGGTGCCTAGGCAATTTACTAACCCCCGAATACTCAAAACGCAACGCAACACACATTTAAGCTCATCTCAAGTAGCTGTTTTTTGACATATTTGAATGAAAATGTGTCAAAAAATCGTCACTTGAGACGTGCATAAACCTGAGATGCGTTTGAGTCTTGGGGGGTAAGAATCAAATCAACACCGAAGATGCAGACTGTTGATAAAAAAAAGACGCGACGAAAGTACACTGCTTTGAAATCAAGTAGTAAGTGCAAGTATGTTTTCGTTTTCCAGTCCAACTGGCAAGGACTACCACCCCCGGCGGCGATGCTGCCGCTCAGCGAGAGTCCTATCTTGGAGCTTACAGAACAAATGGAATCCATTTAACCGTAGATGCGAAACACAGGCTTTAAAATTCGATTTTAACGTTACGCACGCAAACGAAATATATTCTTTTTAGAAAATTTTGGATGCGAAACACGGCTTTTACGCTTTTTGTTCAAATTGATCATTTATGATGCTAACCATAGTCGAAAGGGAATTTAAAACAAATCAATTTAATGATGATTACGTCCAAATAGACATTATTTGATGTTAGAAGTGATTTATATTGTTTTGTAGAACTTGTTAAGCGTCTAATTGTTACATTAATTGATAGGGGCATTGACGGCATAATAATGAAAACGAGAATATATTTCACATTTAACCGCAATTAGAAGAAACGTAGGAATTAGTTAGAAATTATTTAGTCAAATTTATGCACCACAGCAAGTCAATATTTGGTAAATAGCTACCTAATTAGTATTTAAACTTAGGTGATAATTGAAGTGACAATATCAATGTAGGTTAAGTTCATAAGTAGGTATTTATTGGTAAAGATAGTCACGACTTTAAAACAGTGTAAACGTAAAAACTTGCACTGAAATTGGTTAATGACTTTGTACCTTCATTTTAAGATATCCGAGAGATTTTTACTGAATAACCTTATGATGTTTTTATGTATAATGCATAATGCATACAGTAACAGCGAATATTTGCCCTTTGTATATAAACTACCTCTTAATTAATTTGATAATAAGACTGAATTCGGTGTCAATTCAGACCAAATTTAAATCAACCATCATTCAGCTCTAGAGAAACAGTGTAATTTTTATTAAAAGATTGTTACTAATGTTAACGACGAGGATAGAAATTTTGAAAATATTTTCCATGCGTTTTCATCTCTTGGAAAGCACGCCTTCCTCAATTCTATATGACAAGCAGTGGGCTGAGCGCGTACTAATTGAAATGTATTGAAGAGACATATCAGTGTAACTAGGCAAGATATTTGCTTGGGCTTTTCAATCTATTGTATATCCAGTTAATATGCAATAAGACAATAACTATACGATCCATGCAAACGTACTTTGCCATTCTAATGTAGTTAAGCAGCGAGTAGACTACATTTTATAACAAGCTTACAATGAAATTATAAAGCAAAAATACGTAAGCAAAATATAAAAGTGCAAGTAGGGTATGTAGAGAGTTAGAAAGTAGAGACCCTATAAAAAAAATACACATGGGCACATGCTCGTGCGTATTTTTTTATGTTTCTTCACAGTAGGTTTGATTTAATTCCACTTAGGTTAAATTAAAACATTAAACATAATCTACAGTCCCAGTGCTACTTACAATACAAAAGAAAAGAGTGAATTGAATTTCTTTTTTTTTGTCATTTTCGTCCTATCTGTTGTTATTACTTTGCTGAGGATAAGTCAAGCGAATTTGCTTCAATGTGTATGCATTAGACTGGTACATATTCTTAAGTGGAATTAAGTTTAAAGTATTAACATAGTAATAGGCGTTTGGATGCTTTTACACAGTTAGAATATTTTCTCGGTGTTAATTACATAATCTACATACCTACATTCCAATGTTAAATATGTTATTCGCAATTAATTATTGATATTGTAGATTATTTTATAAAGAAAAACGTAGTAAATGTAGAGATCTATCACTAATCTAAACCTAACTAATGATAATATACACACTGCGTGTTTTTCAGCTTGTAAACTTTATTTATACAGTGTTACTAGGAGTATTTGTAAACCTTTTTTATTTATATAGTTTTGGTTGTGACTATACACACAGTATTGCTGATTGTTAATCCAAATATAGAGCAGTCGAAATTACAATCATTTATTAAATAGAACTTATGTTTTACTTATGATACGATAACTAGTTGGAACACAAATTAAGGTATTTGTGTTCCAACCAGTAAAATGTCCATATAACTGGTGTTTCGATATCAGATATTAACTGCCTGTGTAACACTTATCAGTTAAGACAACACAATTTAAAAACACGATAGAAATAAAGTGCTTGTAAATAACCCAAGGAACGTCTTATCGCCGTTGGCAAACAATAAAGTCTATATTGGCGCAAAATATTGTAATATCTCTGATATTAAATTAAATATGGTCATTCTACTACCTTACAAGCTGGAGCGTGAACGTATCACGCTAAATAAACGTTTTATCAATTTATATAAACGAAACAATGACTTCGGATCCCAAAAAAGTGACTGGCCTAGTCACGGAAACTAAGTTTACGTACTCTTTCGAGGTAACACCTGATTTGAACAAAGATGACTTGGAAACTCTAGACGCCAAACCAGCATTTTTCTCGATAACTTGGCACGCAAAATCGCACAAATGTAAGGACTTGGATATAGAGCCCCTGAAGTTGGCAGAGTTTTTGAGAGGCCAGGGAAAACAGGTGCTGATGCATTTATCCTGTGATCTGATGAGGAGACTGTATCTGGAGAAGGTGTTGGCATTTTTGCAAGAAAAAGGTATCTGCAATTTGTTTCTGGTTTTGGGAGGTAAGTTTTCGTTCGAATTTATTTTTGTTTCTTATTTGTGATTAGAAATGGCTCCTTCATGCAGAAGATCGAAAATATTGAACAAACAAAAGTAGGACCTACCTAGTTCAATTCAAAGGCCTCTAAAAAACGAATCGAATTTGCTTTTTAGCTGGTTATTATCTATGTATCAATTTATGTAGCTAAATTGTTCAAAGGTAACTGACCGATAAAAATTTATCAATGTCTTTGTTCTAGAAAGTTTCGATCCCAGCTCATCTGACTTCCAAAGTACATCGGAATTAATCAAATATATTCGCCAGATCTCTGGCAAATACTTTTGTATTGGTATAGCTGGTTTTTGTGAGTGCGACGATGAGAAACTACTGCAGTTGAAGGAAAAGGTAGAAGCTGGTGCAGATTTTATAGTTACGCAGGCTTTTTTTGAGGCTAATGTTTACAGGACTTTTGTTTCAAAATGTATAGAAGCAGGAATCAATGTACCTGTCCTGCCAGGGATCTTCCCTTTTGAGAATGAGAAACAGTTAACTAACTTCGCTAATATGTGCAAAGTTAAGGTATCAAATAACATTTGGGACCATCTGAAGAAGGGCGATGGCATTAGTGTAGAAATCATAAGGGATCTAATAAGGACGATTAGGTCAGATTTGCCTTCTGCTCATTTTCACTTTTTTACTTTGAATAAGTTGAACAATGTTTGTAAGTTAATAAAAGAAGTTTAAAAGTTCAGCAATGTGCAGACTTTATTGGCAAGTACCTACTTAAGTAAGTACCTTTCTACCTGGAACATAAGGTTTATTGTTATCTACTTGCGGCCATAGCGGTGGCGTAAGAATCGACTCCCCCATCCGACTCAGCCTGTGCATCATGAATGAATCACATGAATGTCGTATAAGCCGATTAAGGAGAACTATCAAATGAAGAGAGTGCTTCCTTTTGTGTTCTTTTAACAGCTACACCGCGATCACCAATCAGCCTGCTAAACACAGTGAATAAGGCCACAAACCACCCTTGTTTGCGGAAGGAAGACACGTTAAGCAGTGGACATAGATCATAGTTTCAGTGTTGGCCATCCGCTCCCATCTCGGCACCCTGTATTTATTCTGTGACTGAGGGCGCATTCACACATCAACTCTATTATACCACTTAGGCGAGGTCATTCGACTGACCCGACGCAGAGGAACCTAGGGCGTCTGGACACGGGGTCGTTCGGCGCCCATTTGGCGGGTAAGGTCCCCAAGGTGGTCGCGGCGCGTCACGTGTTTCTGGCGTGTCGCGAAGCATCATAACCCCCATTGAGGAGCCCGATATCGGGCAGCCGTGGTGGGTTCGTGTAAGAGAAAATTTTATTATATTATTACTAAATGCTATTATTCAATCCACGAATTTTACTCCGATGAAAGTTTAAAACAAATAACCGAAAGTGTACTAGCTGACATACCATCACCTACAGACTAAGTTAGTAAGTCGGTACCTACCTTATCACGATGACTCTTTTATTTATTTTTTGTTTCTCCTTGTATAGCTGACCCTAAGAATACCTTACTGCTATAAGACACAGCTTTAACATTATGTATGTGTAACCTACCTAGTAACTATTGATCTGACATTAATGTTCCATTCGTTGTATACATATAGTACCTAATCTTATTAAATTCAATTATTATTTAACTAATAGGTACTTCACTACAATTACTTTTATATTGAACATGACATTGCTAAAATTAATTAGGTACCTAATTCTATAAATTTAAGTACCAAAGTAACATTACTTATTAAGTAATAATTTACTTATCAAAATCGAACTCCAACTACCTACGTTATTGTTGCGCCCTGACAGGGTTTTTATGCATTGTGTACCCAACACTACATTCACCTAAGAAAAATAAATGTATGCATAAAATCACAATACATGATATGAATATGAAAACGTTCCCATGTTCCCACCACAAGCGGTAGAGGCGGAAACACTGAGGTTTTTAGTGGGTTGGATTCCCACATAATCGTACTGTCTCCCCGTGGCAGTGCGATATGCGTGCGTGCGTGCGTGCGCATTTCCCTCAGGATAATAAAAAAAAGTGTCAGCTCACATCGAGACTCATCGCACGCGACCCTGCGATAGTGATCCAAAATAAAATAATAATAAATAATGCTGGAGAATTCACAAAGCGTAATCTAGCCCCAAGCTAAGCAGGGCTTGTGTTATGGGTACTAGATAACTGATATACATAATAATAACACAATACATAGATATATATTTTTATTATACATAGAAAACTACTAGAATATCCTGAACAAATGTCTGCAGATCGTACACACATTTGTTCCGAGGCGGGAATCGAACCCGCAACATCATGCGTCGCAGGCAGACCTTCGCCCACCGCGCCACAGAGGTCGTCAAAACATTAAATAAAACTTTATTTACTGCGCAAACGATACAAATTTTATTGATTTAATACGAAAACTCCCCACGATACAGCGTTACATCGAGAGGTCCAGCGACAGTTGAAATATAGCTTTATTTACTACACTACACAAAAAACACATTATTAAAAACTTTGACATAGTAGGTATGACAGCTTCTCGCGACTGCACGCTGCACCGCGCTGAATCTCAAGATACCTCACGTCGTCGCATCGAGTCAGCTGACGAGCTGACGCATAAAGGTACTTGTAGTATAATCTTAATATTCTTAAAATGAGTAGGTCTTCTAGAGCTCTCTGAGTAGGTAGGATAAAAAATGTAGGTAGAGCCACTACCGACACTCAGATAGTTCCTACCTTCTTCCTCTAAGGTTCCTACCACAGATTCCTACCTACCTTGCCGAACTTACTACCTATCAAAATAAATAGATGTAGGTATCTGGATGCATAATTACTATACTAATACTAACTCTGTCTCGATGCAAACCGGATACCTATACCAAACCGGCCAAAAGCGAGTCGGACTCGCGCACGAAGGGTTCCTTACCATTATCTATAAAAACGGTAAGAAAATCGTGTTTGTTGTATATATATATATACCCTTAAATATTAGTTTTATTTTAATTTAATTATTTATTTTTATTTTTAATAAATATAACTAAATATTCAGTGAATATTTCAAGCGTCTACCTGTTGCCGTTATCAATATCGAGCAAAAACGAGCAAAAAAATTACGTTTGTTGTATGGTAGCCCCTTAAATGTTTATTTCATTAAAAATACATCACCTCTGAAAATTTCAACTGTATAACTAACACGGCTCATGAGATACAGCCTGGAGACAGACGAACAGACGACGGACGAACAGCGGAGTCTTAGTAAAAGAGTCCCGTTTTACCCTTTGGGTACGGAACGGAACCCTAAAAATAATGCTGGACAATCCACACAGCGTCATCTAGTAACAAGTTAAGCAGAGCTAAAATAAGGGGTTACTTTAACATATGAATGAAGGACCACACCTGCTGCTTACTCTGCAGTAGGTATGAAACTCGATGGAGTGGCGGCTCAGGGCCCGTTATAATCATAGTGCGCGCAGCGTGTCGCTTCGCATCGTGTCTAAGTGTGAGGTGAGCTTACCCTTAAAGCTTTTCCTTGAAATTTCTTAAAGCATTCCTAATTTACTTACGTAGGCTAGTAGGATCTTTTGACTTGCAATGTTTAATAAAGGTATAGACTATAGACTTAGTAAGTAGGTCAAATAAAAGTTGTAGAACTGAGTGTATTGGAATGGAACGTATCTTTAAAGTTGGGGTCAGAAAACTTCTTGGAGGAAAACTTCGTGTGTGTACTGTCAGTGTCAGTCAGTCTGTCACTGTCTGTTCGTTCAATCAAGATAGTGTCAATGTCAAATGAGTGTTAGACTAGACGGTCTCGAACCGAAATTTTAGGTTATTATTTACGAATTAAAGTTTTTGGTGGAAAATTGTGGTTTTCTATTAAAAATACGGATTTCGCTTACCAGAATTTACATTGCTTAACGTAAGTACGATATTTTATGCATAAAAAAATACTTATCATTCATGATCTCGCTTAGGCAGTTCGACGTTAGCAGGGTATAAAATTAAAAAACACATATTTTTTTCCGTTTTAGGTACATATTGCTAAGGCGTTGAAATAAAGATGTCTTTTCCCAATAAAGAACAGAGGAAAGTCTGTTGGGACTCCAGGGACAAATACTGGGCATGCCTTGATGATCAGAATATTAAAGATAGTGCACTCAAGCCCAGGGCTTGTGCTGAACTTAGAAGGGTATTCGAAAAATCCTGCCCAACCCAATGGGTTGTTCATTTCGACAGGAAGCGGGATTATGATTTATTCAAAGAGAAAATGCAGAAAGAGGGGTTCGAGCCTATAAAGCAAGATGAAACAAAGAAAAAGTGACTTAGATGCTAAATTCCTTGTAAATATAGTTTTGGTGTAGTAAATTATTTCAGTTATAAATATTGGTCTTTTTTTTAAATTAACCCTGAAGTGATTGGATCTGATATAGTAGAGGATGATAGGTAGGTTCATTATCAGATTTTGTAATTTAATTGCAAAAAAATAGGTACATTACTAATTTTTAACTTTTTTTGATTACAGGAGAACAAAAAATGGAGGAGTTAGTAAGAATACAGAATAATATCAACATTGAAACAAAAAGATTATGCGCACATCAGATACAAGTAGGCATCAATTATTTGATTCGTAATTTAATATGTAGCCACAACTTTTTGCTTTTCAAGTGATTGTCTGCTAAGTGACCTATTTTATATACTTTATTTAAAAAAAAGTTATATATTTGCAGGCTGTATTGATCAAAGCAAAGCGTTGCAAAAGCACAGAACATGTAGAGTACTGGAATACTTTACTAGAAACATTAATGAAGCATTTAGAAAGTGGCTTGACCAAAATGGATGATCAATTGCTATGTGCAACTTGTTTCTTCTCTGTTTTAACTTTAACCGATAAACAAGAATTGTACCTATTGAAGCTCAAAAACATGATTGATAGTGAGATATCTTTTCGTTCACAAGGAATCAAGGAAGCCTTGAACACATTACAGGTAGTATCAATGATCTATGGAATGTTCCAATCATCATTTCTGTTAACAAAAGATAATGATAAGGGAAAAACTCAGGAATTGCTTAGCTCATCATTGAAACTCCTAGTTTTAATGGGATATGAATACTCACAATATACTTTCACAGTATTTAAAACCTTAAGTTCATACAAGAAAATTATTGGAACTGAATTTCAAGATACTATTTTCTGTGTAGAAAATCAAATTTCTCTTCTGAATTTAGTAAATCATAACTGGGAAAATCCTATAACTGGAGTGAGAGATTTGAATAGAATAATATTTCAAATACTCCTAGCCATTATTGATCAACAGATGCTACAAAGAATCTTGGCAGAGATAAATTCATTTTATTGGAATAAAGCTAAATACCTCATGCTTACGGAAGTGATTGAAAATTACAATGGTAATATTACTAAATTGTTGTATGAAAATGAAAACAAGTGGGATAAAGGCCTCATTGATAACTTACATAAACCTGGTCTAGTTTCTGCAGTCACTGACATGTACTTTGCAGTTCTGGGAAAACTACAATCAGCTGAGCAATGGTGTGAAATATTTCTTACTAACATTCTTCAAATACTAAATGGATCATGCAGCAGAGCCATTGAACATTTCAATAACTACTGGCTTTTGATCACATTGAAGAAGTTTCCACAGCTGTTGGATATTCTTATTGGAAATTTATTTGAGTTTGATGATACAGAACAGAGGTTACACAGCATTTTATTCCTTGTAAAACAAGGCCATAAGATTGGAACTCCATCTAAACTTTTGGAAGACGACTCAACAATTAAGAAGATGTTGTTATGTGGGATTGAACACTGCAATACTCAAATCAGAATGCTAGCTTTTGATATTCTGTGCATTCCAAAGAAAACTATGCCCACTCACTCTCAATATGAGCTCATTCTCAATTATTTGCAAAATAATATTAACTCTGATTGCACTGTGCTAAGAATAAGTATGTTGAAAAGTTTTGATACTTTTATGGGAGAGTTACACATCCAATTAAGACAACTCAGAGAAATAGAAAGCAATGTAACAGCTGATCTTATCAATTTCTGTAAGGAGATACAGCAGCTAATTGTCTTCTCTTTGAACATCAATGGAAATTATCAAAGGAAGATTACCACCATCAAAATTTGCAATACCTTTTTAGCCTGTGTTAGTGAGATCCCTAAGAAAAGAAGGCAACAGATAAGAGATTCTAATGTAATTTTGATAGATTTCCTAAAAGACAGAAACTCTTGGATTTTGCTTGAAGGTCCTTTCCTGATTAAACTTATGAGTTTACTAAAAGATCCTTCAGATGATGTCAGAGATAGTGTAACCGGTATGCTGCTTTTACACTATAACACAGAATTGCGGAAGTCTACGTTGGACAATGCATATTTTGCCAGCATTGTTGAAGAGGCTCTGCAATGCATGAAAAGTAAATTCTTCTATGAAGTTAGTTGCGGACAGACTATGTTTCACCTGATAGTGAATATATTGCTCAAAGAGAACCGCGTTGACACTATGTTCAAAAGTGTTGATAATGTATTCGAGTTTGGATATAATGAACTGAAGACAGAGTACACATTGAAAAGAAACACAACAAAAACAATTGAAGAAGGGAAGCAGTTGCATTCTTTTATAAGCATTCTGCAAGTGGTTCTAGAAGCTAGCTTAAATGCCAGGAAGATGATCCAAATTCCAAATGAAACCATGGATGATTTGTTGGGCATGTTAGTAGAAATTGCAAATCAGTTTTCATGGGAGCATAGTCATTCCACTCTGTCTGATTTTTCTGAAATGAGCGTCATGGTAGAGAATATCATAGAGAAATCCGGCCACAAATCCATTGATAAAGATGAAACTAAGTTATCGGGAATGCATCAAATGGTTTTAAATTGCCTGTGGCATAATGTTAAGGTACTTATACCAAAATTTTACTGATAAACAAGAACTTTTTTGACTGTTTAAGAAGAAATTTGGTTTTTCGATTTCGAAATTGATTGAGATTGAAGAGTAGGTGAGGCCTATGTCCAGCAGTGGACTAATTTAGGCTGATGATGATGAAGTGTAGCGGTTGCGCGTAGCCTAAGAATCGACCACTTCAACTCAACCTGTGGATGTCGTAAGAGTCGATTAAGGGAATCTAACAAGGAAGGGCGGCAGCTTACACACCTACGATTACCAATCCGACTGCCAAGAGTAGTGATTATGGCAAAACCCCCCTTGTCCGATGAGGCACGTTCAGCAGTTGACAGTTAAAGCTCAAAAGTTTGTTGTTACTGAATAAATAAATAATGCTGGACAATACACACAGCATTATCTAGCCCCAAGCTAAGCAGAGCTTGTGTTATGGGTCGTAGATAACTGATATACATAATATAAGACAATACATAGATTAGATATTTTTTATTATATATAGAAAATGACCAGAACACCCTGAACAAATGTCTGCAGATCGTACATACATTTGTCCCGAGGCGGGAATCGAACCAGCAACCTTCTGCGTCGCAGGCAGACCTTCGCCCACCGCGCCACATCGGTCGTCATAATATAATAATGTTTTCAGACTTCGTGCCAGCTAGCGTCTTTACTGATCCAGTACAATGCTGATGATGTCGAGAGATGCAGCAAAAGCCTCATGATAACCACGCGAGTTCTGGAGACTTCTCGTCACAAAGGTGCGATAGAAGCGGCCGGAGTAGCTTTAGGTAAGAAATTACGAATTCAGTGCAGAAGTCTCTAATAATAATTTAGGCTTGCTTGTATCAGCGGTCTTGCAGCTATTTTACTATAAAAACTATCGTAGTTAGACGAATTCATAACGGATGTAAGCGGGTTAACTACGAACCTTATTTGTGTTGGAAGAACACCAACGACTCATCTCTTAACGAGGGGCTTCTTCAGGGTGTGAAGAAGTCCCTCGTTAAGGAATGCAGATTATAATTATTAAGAATATATTGAGTTACAAAAAAAATATTTAAATGTAGGATGAGACGTTGGTTTTCCACAACAAATAAGATTCTGGGTTGCCTGGGAGAAATCGCTCTCAGCGATAAGGCCGCCTATTGTACTGATCGTTTTTAAATTTAGATATAAGGTTTTTGTTATTTTTCTAAGAAAATAAAGTAGATAGATACTTTATTCATCACCAATTAAGAAAAAAATAAGATTATTTTAAATTTAACATATAAAATAGAATAGCAATGGATTTGGCGGCCTTATCGCTTAAAGCGATTTCTTCCAGGGAAAATAAAGTATTCATTCATTCAATAAGGTTCATAGTTAAACCTCTCACATCGGTATAGCAGCTAAACAGAAGGTTAGGCACATATTTTCACGTACTAATAAATGTTAGGGACTGACCGAAGTGACCGGCTCGTTTCAAAGTTGACAAAACGCTGCCCGCTGCCCAATATTCATACAGTGAAATGTCGCTCTGCCGGATAGCAACTGCGGTCACAACTCGCCGAGCTCTGTTGCCGGCGTTGACCAGCTAGGTAGAAAAAGATACGCCACCTACAAGATATGTCTTATTGTTACAGGAAAAGCCATCCAATATTTGACAAGTTTGCCAGAAGAGTCAAAAACATCCAGTTTACCTCAGACCCTGCTCAAAATGAAACTCCACATGCTTATATCAGAGGCAAGCAAGATGGCATCTATCACTCGCAGAGGCGCTGGTCTGTCGATAATGGTGCATAGGATCGTGTCCAGTGACATGAGAAAAGGAAAGGTATGAATAAAATTAAACCATTGTGAACAAGATTTAGCAAATTTAAGAGGTAGTGGGCTGGCCATATCTCCCTCAGAACCGACAAAGCTGAAACCTGGTGGAAAAGTGTTCTGACTCGGCAAACGTAGTGTAGGATCCTCCTACCTTAAGATACTGCAGTCAGATGCTGGATACATCCAGCTGAAGATGCTATGCCGTTCATTAGGGGAGGCCTATGTCCTGCAGTGGTCTATTATAGGCTGATGATGATGATAAAGGAAGGCGTCGTCGTAATTAGCGTCGATCGTACGAACGATGCTATTTCGTCACAGGGGGTTTCATCGAAAATTCACTCATAAACGAAAGAAAATAGAAAACTTTTATCGAATCTGCCATTGACTGTACAATTTCTGCCTTAGAGCGAATCTGTCCTAAAACGAATCTGGCCTAATGCTAATCTGCCATAAAGAGAATCTGTCATAAAGCGAACAAGGCGTGCGATCAATGCGAATTAAGACGCCGCTTTCTTTCATCAACATCATTCATCGTTTATTAGTCCAACTACTGGCTTGCTAGGACAACGCCTAAGTCCAGGAGTGGAGTAGTACAAGCTGATGAAGACGATGATTTTGAACATTACACGATTGCGCCTTCCGATTTCTTGTACTTCCGTGAATTAAAGCAGGCGCACCTTACTATAATATTATAATATAATGTGTAACTCACACTTGTGTTTCAGCCCCTGTTCCACTACTTCATGAAAACCATATTAGAAACATGCCATAATACAGACGACATTCCAATTAGTCAAGATGCGGCGAACATTGAAAACCAAGTGGATCTGCCCAAGGCTATACTGATTCATTTCCTGACCAAAATTGTCACAGACAGCAGTTTAGCTTCAGACATGATGTTTTACTCCGCTGAGTTGGCCCAGCTAGCTTTTAGCAATCTGATCAGTCCACACTGGCAAATAAGGTAGATATTTCCTTAGCATTGATCAATATGTATTTCCTTCTAGGGCTTCTATGTTACATAAAAAATTAGTAGAATAAATTTAGTCTTTATTTCTTACTAGCCTGCGGCTTTGCACGCTCTTTTCCGGGATAAAAAAAGCCTCTGCTTTTCTTCGGGTTACCATTTACCTCCCTGCCGAATTTTATTAAGATCTGTTCAGCTGTTAAGACTAAAAGGTAACAGACAAACTGACAGTTACTTTCGAGTTTATAATATTAGTATGAATTGGATGAGCTTATTTTTTAATCCTTGAGAAATAAAAGTTAGGTATTTGATTGTTTAACTTTAATTTTACTCAGTTTTTAAATGCATATTTTTTTCAGAAATGCTGCTCTACAACTTTATGGAGCCCTAGTTCAAAAACTAGTTGGACAAAAGAAGGCTTCTGGAACAGATGACGAGACGATAGCAACTGTAGCATGTGATGAATTAAGAACACACTCTCCAAAACTATGGTGCTACATCACAATCCAATTAAAAAACAACAGTCAAGGCAACAAAATCGAGACACATTCCAATCTGATACCAATACTCAACATGCTGGCTAATAGTGCAAAGAGATACAATTTCTCCTCTGACTTGGACAAACAGAAAGCTTCCGATACAGAGTTGCTACACAGTTTAGTGACAATTCTGGACAGTCCTATTCACACAGTCAGGAGATTGACAGCTAAATGCATCTTCAACATTTTCCCATTCAAATCAATTCAAGATGTTTTTGTATGCATGAGTTTTAAATCCGAAAATTTGTTGCATGGAGCTTTACTACTGTTTAGACTTTGCTATCAATATCAACATGAATTTTCTGGAGAGATCAAACATACAGAAGAAATGTTCAGAGACTTACTGAGAAATAGAAAGCATTCCTACTGGTCTAGGGAAGTTTTCGAAACTACAGTATGCAACATGAAATCCATGGACTTCGACAATATTCTATCAGAAGCCAATAGTTATACAGAAACCCTTGCAAAGCCTATCTGGCTCAAAACTTGCATTAGAAATTGTATAAACAACAGTAGCTGGGAAATGATTCCTCAATACCTAAAAACTTTACTTGAACAAAGTGATTTTGAAAGCTACTCTGAATTTTTGGTTGACAAACTAAATAATGATAGTCAGGTTACAACAGAAGTGTTGACAAAGGTAGCAGATTCTTTACTTACCTTTAAAAATAAGTATAGCAGTAGTGTAGTTTGGAAGATACTGTATCAGATATCTTTGAGAGTAGAATTAACTAGTGTAGACATAGAGGAGTTATTGAGAGAACTAAAAGGTGGAATAACTTACAAGCTAAGATACATCATCCCTTTCGCTGCAAGAGTAATTTTAAATGCAAATGTTGAAGAAGAGGAACAATTATACTTACAAAACTTGATTTTTGAACTAAGTGACTCAGAAACTGCTGATTTTAATATGCGATACATAGCAGTATTAGCCAATAATGAAATGGCACATCATTTTGATAATATGTCTGATGAAGTTAAAATTGTTTCAATAAAAACGGCAATTTTCCTCTTGCAAGATGAAGATGAAGATGTAAGAAGTACCTGTGTAAATTATTATAAGAATATAAACCGTCTTGAAAATGCTGTCCACTCTAACATTTGTTTACACAAAATTTTAGGCAGAAACTTTCTACTTGAGATATTTAGTGAACAAAAAATGATCAACATTTTGTGTGAGGATATTCTAAATTTTGTGTCAGCAGATCTACACAGGATAGATGAAGATAACCCCTTCGCAAATGATTCCAAAAATATCTACCTTGAAGTTAATGTTTTAAAAAGATTGGTTGAAAACTTAAAATTGTAATAAAAGTTCATTGATCTCTATTATTTATTTTTTATTAGAATTAAACCTTATCATAATTAATTAAAAAATAAGTTACTATACCAAATATCACAGTGCAGTTATTCCTCATAGAAGTACTTTGGCTGGGTCTCATCCAGTTTGAGGCTAACTATGTGTCGACCTGGCACCATGACTAGGCCCAGCACCCTGGTTTCTTCTGTCTCACCTTCACTGTTCTTGGCGTATTCTGAACATGCACCTGTAAATATTTTAAATTTAATGATTTAATTAAATTAAATGATTTATGTAACTTTTACAATGTTTTATGGGGGGTTAATGTTTTATAGGAAAACCACAAGGGGTAGGGGTTTTCCTATATAAATGTCATTCCACCTAAAGATTATTTTTTGAGTCAAGTAGCAAGTCCTTTCCAGTACTGCTCTGTATCATGACTGATACAATATACATTGATAGATCAATTTATTAATAGGTAAATCGTAAATACCTAGAATACCTGGAACAAATATTTGCAGAACATACAAACATTTGTCCTATTTAAATTGGCAAATGAAATTACTTAAAAGTATTTAAATATTTATTGCTAAATTCTCAAGACTGGAATCGTACCCACAAACTACTGCATCATTAATTAAAATTAACAAGTCCTTTCTCTATACCTAAAATTTTCTTTTTTCAATTAGGTATAACTTGTATGGCCATAAGTAAACAGGCAGACTTATAATTTAATAGTACCTATGGGTATGGATTATAGGATTTCATGCATGTTTGCTCGAGGTGGAAGCTAGCAAGTGAATTCAACTAGTCAAAGTCTTGGCTTACCTAAAATAACATTAGCATCTCTATCTGTGCAAAGGAACACTCCAATAAGTATCCTCCCATCAGTCATTTCAATTCGGAAATTCATGTTAAGCCATTTCCTCAGTTTTGATCTGCCATTTTCAACTAGTAGCTCCTGTAAAAACCATGTACATACAATGTCAGTTATGTAGAATAAAACATTTTAACATAGAATCTCTTGAGTGCCACTGTATAAGATATATAGATAAGTATAAGATAAGTATAAGAGCTATAGTTTCTTCACAAAATCTTAAATAATAAACTGACGGCATCTCTTTTGTTGAAAACACTGCCTCAGTTTATTCTTAAATTCTTTATTGTACACAAAATACAAAAATGAAAATCTATGTACAAGGGCGAGCTTAACTCTAACAGAGTTTTCTTACAGCAAACCTAGGGGTATTAAGAGAGTTTGTGTAATGCGTTGTTTATATATAAGATCATTGGGCCTAGCTGTGCAAACTAGAATCCCTAAACTTCCTATAACTAAAATACTCTACACACCTGTAACAATAACACAGGCCTAAGGCCCTGAGAGACGTGACTATGTAATCGATACAATGTTATGAATACCAAAATTGTAGATGTAGAATTATTTTAAGATAATGCTATTGTTTCTAAAAAAGCTGCCTCATTAGCAGCAGCAGTTGTCATAAGTTTAGGATGTTTGTCATAAGTATAGGAATAACAGCCTGCCAGTCTGGTTATTAGTGTATTTTTGGGTTAAATTATCTTTACTAAAACTTGTAATTTGATGTTAAATCTTAACAGGTATCACAAACTATATAATATTAGTAATTATGTCTATTGAATGTTGAGTCCACTTTTTTATTTATTTATATATTTTTATTTACTAATATTATTAAAAGGAAAGATCTGTTTGTTTAAATCTAATAAGCTCCACCGATTTGAAAAATAACAACTTGATTCATTTTAAAACGCTACTCACGCTTGACCAAAAAAATTTGAATGCCAAAATGTTTTTCTATAACACGATCACTGCTAGCGTCGGTGGTGAGACCCGCAGGGGCACGCCGTCGGAACACGGAGTTGCAGATCGCACTCTGTGTTTTCAGGCATGAAAGTGTTAAAAAGGAGCTGATGTTTTAAAAGAAACTGCACCTGTATCTCCGGTCACAGTGGACTTTATGGGACGCAAGAAAAATACGTTTTTTTTAGGTTAAGGTCATTGACCTTTAACCTAAAGTTCAACGACCTTTGATAAGTGACCTTGAGGTCATTCACCTCAAGGTCACAGACCTTTTTTTGTGAAAACGTTGGGTTTAGCTAAAATCGATGCCGGAAAGTTAAATAAAACCGTTCCGAACTCAAGGTCAGTGACCTTGAAGTCACTGACCTTGAGTTCGGACTCACTCTTCGTCCCGCAATATATGATTAATTGATTGTTTTTATTCCACTTGTTACCTATCCACTTATTTTGCCGAATTGGATCAGCAGGTAAACTAAAAATACTAATAAGCATATTACTTACATTAGGTACTGAAAAATATCTAAATTTTATCGATTATTGACCATCTGATCTGTGACGCGCTGGACACGACATTTTTGGGTAATTTTTTAACGCAATTACATTTCCTGACTTACTATTTATACGTACTAGGTTATAAAAAAAGCAGTAAAATGGCTAAATTGACAAAACTGCAAAAATAAGAGGATGATACCAAAATTTAAAAGAATACGTAAACAAATATAGCAAAAGGTAAAGTCATACCATGCTCATTCTCTGTGAATGATCCGATACGTCGTTTTTACTCATTTTCATTATTTTGGCAGATTTAATTTTTTGTTTATAATGGCTTTCTCAGTGGTAAAAGAAAAAGACAGCCAGAACAACACAAACAGCAACAGCAACAAAGACAGCAAGGACAATATGTTAGAAATACACTTTCAATTCCACCCAAATCAAAGATCCTACGTTCCACCCAAATTTATTAAAAGTTTGGTAAAATAAAAGTGTAGTAAATACTTAAAAATAGCGAGTGTTGTCGTTTGTCCAATGAATGTCATGCTCTACTAAGGTCAGTTAGGATAGATGAACCCATAGACAATAAATAACATAAAGCCATAGACATAAAGTCCATTATAATTGTTCCGATTACCGCCGTGATACCATAGACTAGTAAGTATACTACGTGTGTGTGTGTACGTACGTGATACATAGCTTTGTTTGTGTTGTGTTTTTTTCATTTTATCATTGATTTTCTCATTGGTGTTTTTTTATTTTATTTTCATGTTTTACCCTCAGAGCAATAACTACAGCATAGAGGGACCGCGAAATTTAAGTCTAGTTATACTCTTCACACTTATTACACAATCAGTGTGAAAAAAGAGGATAGGTATATAGATATATGGGTTGCTTATGGCAATGCTGTCCACTTTTTTCATCTCGGTAGTGATGTGCCGATTTTGCAGAAGCATCGATATTAATTTATTTTTAAAAGATAATTTAACTATTGAATTGAATGTTCATACGTTATTGTCATGTCTTTAGAAGGTTATCGATTCGATACGTATGTATGTAACATTGTTGGAATTTCACAATATTCACATAATGTTACTCTATGTGGGTTTCTAAACACGTGTGACAAATTTCATAAGTTTTTGTATGTATGTTACTATACGCATTTCTCTGAAACACGTAATTGGATTGTAAGCATTCTTTCTTTGTTGGATTAGGTATCTCTTAACTTAGGGAACAGTACAATTTATCAAAATCAGTTCAGCAGTTTTCATGATACGAAATGAAATAAAAACAATCGGATCAAAACGATATTTTTAATTTGTTAAGAGCTGACCCGCCCCGGCTTCGCCCGTATGGATATTTCCATATTCTCTCACATTAAAATATTCTCTGGGCAAATATTTCAAAGGCTCCCGTCCTGGATTTGGGTGTAGATTCTCATCATCATCATTATCCTGAAACAATGAAAGCTTAGTAAAAAAATACTACCTGGCTTTAACCTTAATAAAAGTTCAATCTGCAGGCATAAAAAAAATCACTGATATGCTACACTGTTTAGAACATATTCGGCTATGCTTAGTTCAATTAATTCTGGCTCTCGGAATCGCTTTACACCAGTTCTCTTTCTCATTTGGAGGCATACTAAAAAAGAAAACGATACCTTCTCCAATTTATCGGCATAACTTTATCGTATCGATAAAAAGTACCTATCTACATCACTAGTATAGAATTACCTTACAAATTTACAATTTTTAATTTGTAAATTATTTCGCGATTACAACATAATTTGTAATAAATATGG
Source organism: Eupithecia vulgata (assembly GCA_946478455.1). NCBI lineage: Eukaryota > Metazoa > Arthropoda > Insecta > Lepidoptera > Geometridae > Eupithecia > Eupithecia vulgata. Next base: position 4,028,039 of record OX297874.1, read on the forward strand.
TTTGAGGGATCAATAGCAATCTATAATATGTATGGTTTTAGTGATCACATCCAAATATATCGCGGGATTTTGTATGAAAACTGTAAAAAAACACTTACCGGTGAAAGTTTACAAATTCATAGTTTTCTTTCCTTGATGAATGTGATTTACATGATAACACAAAACAAGCCATGTTATAAGCTTATGCATCTGTCCTTTGCACCTTTTTTTTAACAGATTTATGCACAAAATCTATTATTTTTTAGTAAAATAATGACCCAGCTCATGTATTTACATTCACGACGTAATAAGCAACTAAATCAAATACTTTGTACGGTTAACCGTGTACTAAGCACTATTGTGCTGTTTTTAATTGGTCGTGTAATAAGAGACCAAGTGTGACCACTTGACATCTTCGGAATGCCCATTTAGCTTTAAGCCTACATGATAGATATGCGTTTGTCTCATAAACCAGCACAATCTGCGCTATAAGAGAGAAGAGCTTAGATATATCGTAATTTCTTCGCTCTCTCTATGCTGTAGTTATTGCTCTGAGGTTTTACCGATCATAATACTACATTCTCAGAGACTACATTATACACGCCTCCATTCCATGACTATGAAATTTCCTTGAACTAGACACTGGCAGAAAAGTGACAAACCAGACACATATTGCCAAAAATAAAGAAGTCAAGTCAAGTCGAAAAAAACAAAGAAGTCAAAGAAAGGAAAGGAAGGAATATCCTGAAATCAGGCGTGAAATAATGCACGTACAAGGCAGTCAATCGTCGCTTAAAGATGACAATTTTATGAAGACATTCAAGTATTACAAAAGTAATAAATCTGAGCCATCGCTGGACAAAGTTTTATCCGCAGAAACTACAACCGAAAAGGTTCTTAACCTCCTGCTCATTTCGTTACAATTTCTTATCATAATCTTACTTTAACTTACCTTCACCTCCTTGCTTGCAGGTATCAAAAGCAACCCCGACCAAACTAGTAGAGGATCTAAGAATTAAAGCATTAGGGCTACAAAGAACGTGTGAATGGTCTTTGTATACATTCCCCGAACTTTCTGGATTATTTCTCATCCGGAATCCATTTACACCTCTCGGACAGAGGTTCTGGATAAGAAAATGCTTAGAAGAGTATCCAAGGAAACCTGGCAAGTCAAATATTGATATTGATGGGGACTACAGAGACTGGTGGCTATCTTGTTTTGAAAATGGAATCTGTAATTGGAGGTTACAAAAGAAAATGCGATGGATCACGTTAGGATATCATCACAACTGGGATACAAAAGTAAAATGTTAATATTCTTTCCTGTTTTTGTCTGCATTCACTCTTTGTGCTTATTACTTGGCTATTTTCTTCTCAATCAATCCATCACAAAGCTTAAAACTCTGTTTTCCTAAAAAATAATTTCTTCTAGTCGTAACACCATATTTTCAAGAGTGAAAAAGGTACGTACCTTACGTACCATTGAGACTAATACTTGAAAAGTAATGATGAATTGAGTACGAGCATCCTTTTACATCAAAACCAAAATTTCAAATGGTTGCCATTCTGTCAGGAAGAGGTTCTGTCCACTTTTTCCAACATTCAATCATTTTTGATCTAGTTTTACTCACTTGTGTGCAAATATTGGGGAAATTTTATATATTGGGTAAGTATATAAAAATTCTGTTTTCTCTTAAAAAAGAATTTTCTGTTTCCAGAAATATGCAGAAGAGAAGAAAGATGATTTTCCTGAAGACTTAGCAGAGTTAACGGATGTGATAGCACAATATCTCGGCTATGAAAATTTCAAGGCAGAAGCAGCAATAGTCAATTACTACCACATGAACTCTACTCTTTCAGCTCACACTGATCATTCTGAAGTTAATTTGGAGGCACCACTGTTTTCATTTAGGTAAAAAAACTGAGACTTATTATGCCATGCTATAAGTTAAGCTGCCACGGTTTCGGTTTTTTCCAAGCCTCCAGGGATCGCGCTAGCTTTTCAAAATGTGTCTATAGTAAAGTATCATTCAGCAGCGACTTAACGATAAATTTACTTAAACACCTCTAGTTTTTACAAATAAATATGTTTACAGCTAATTGCATACAAAACTTATCAAATACTTGTCTCAAACATTATTTCGTTCACACTGTGTAGCCAACAAGTACAACACACACAACACATCTGTATTTACTCGTGTGTCTGTGAAATGTTTCAAATATGTCTGGGGGATATTTACCCCCGTCAAGCTAAAGACGAAGATGCTATGGCGCTTATTATTGTAGACCAGCAGAAGACTAACAAAAGATGATGATAAGATTCCGATGTGCAGCGGGCGAAGTTGAATGAAGGCCTTTAACGCTGAAGGTTGCGGGTTCGATTCTCGCCTTGAGCCATATGATTTTCTACAAATTCTATCCATGTAATGTATTTTATAAGTATATCAGTCATCTAGTACTCATAACACAAGCTTTGCTGATCTTGGTGCTAGATGATGCTACATGGATTGTCCAACATTATTTATTTATTTTATTCTTAAACTTTTCTTTCTGATTTCAGTTTTGGCCAGTCAGCAATCTTCTTAATTGGTGGCACAACGAAAGACATCGAACCATCAGCCCTACTCCTTAACAGCGGCGACATTATTGTCATGTCAAAAGAAGCTAGACTTTGCTACCATGCAGTGCCTAAAATATTACCATCTAACAGTTCCCCTTGGAACGAAGAACTGACGTCATTAGAAAACCCTACAGTCGACTTCAAATATATATCAGACACAAAAAGGATAACAGACCTCATGAATTCAAACACTGACAGTTATGAGTGGAGGAAGTACCAAAATTACATAGCAGAGTCCAGAATTAATATGAATGTCAGACAAGTACTCAACGAAAAGCAAATTAATTTAAATGATAGTTAATAAATAATTGTATTTTGTTATAACAGATTACAGAGTTGTTAATCATTATGCAGCAGTTTTGTATAGCATTTCTTGACGGCATGGCTGTGCAGTTATCACTAAAACAAAAAAAGTACACTTGAATACTACACTGTTCTTTTTAAAAGAGCATAAAATGTATTTCAAAAAAACAGAGACCAACAAAAGCAATTACAGTAACAAAAATCTTTAATACATTAACTGCCTTGGCGGCGATGCGACTCGCAACGTCGTAGGCCATGAAAGTGCTAATTTTGGGAGCTCAGCTTCAATCACAGAACACGAAAAAAAAAAAAAACCAGTCTTAAATGAAAAAAAAAACCTCTACACTGATGCACTTGCTTGTCATCGAAAAAACAAAACAGCCTTGGCAACTGTTCCTCAACCTCAACAGCCTATAATGGTTCACTGCTGGACGCAGAACTGCCGCTGTTTTTTTATCTCATGAGGGATGAGATAATGCCCGTAATCCCCACGCTGGGCATGCGGGTTGCAGTTCGATGGTAGATTTATTATGCAAGAGGCGCTGCTGCCCGCCCTCCGGTGTATGTCCCTTAGTCACCTCTTACGACACCCTCGGGAAGAGTTGGGGTGGTGCGAATTTTAAGCCGGCACCACACGGCTACTGTTTACGTTCCCTTCACGACACAAACAACGTCTCCCGGCATCATCGTAATGGGCGACGCGCCGTAAATGCGGTAGGTGGTACCACAAATGCATTTCTCGGTTCTATGACAATAAAGCACATGCATCAGTTATTGCCCATTCTAGTGATCATTTTGAATTTATTATTGTTTTTTAAACTATTCGGGAACTTTTTAAAATATTTTCCCGTGTTCTGTGATCGAAGCATTACCCTCTGAAAGATGGATCCTTCATTTTTGTTACATTCTGTAGGTATATGTAAAAAAAAGCGTTATATAAATAAAAACAATTCGTAAGAACACAAAAAACCACCTAAGTAGGTATAATATGTATTTAGGTAGGATAAGGTACAAGTACTGAGGTCATCAAAACATCCCATTAAATAATAATAATAATGCTGGACAATTCACACAGCATTATCTAGCCCCAAGCTAAGCAGAGCTTGTGTTATGGGTACTAGATAACTGATATACATAATATTATACAATACATAGATAGATATTTTTTAAACATATAGAAAACGACCAGAACACCCTGAACAAATGTCTGCAGATCGTAAATAGGTGTTCGAGTGGTTTGTAGAGAGAACCATAAGTCCGTTGCCTTACCACTGTTCTCGGTTTTTACCAGAAAGTGCTCGCTGTTATGCTGGTGGTCGCAAAGATTCCAAAAACATTTGATATATCCATCAGCGTAGCACTCAAAGTCCTTGCTCTGTAATGTTGCGAGCCTACGGTTTGCAGGCTTGAAGCAGCCCTCGCATGATCGGAAACGCATCGTAATTTATGATTGGGAAACTACGAATTTAGATGTTAGTTTTGCCGAAAGTTTTTGCTTGTAGTTAAAATACGTAAAATGCTAAGTGACAGTTTTTGTTTCTGACATTTTTTGATTAACGACAAGCCATAAAAAAAAGGTAAAGTCCCGTCTTAGATACTACCTACTTCTACAAAGGTTTTAATGCTTTGCGCAAGTTCCCCAGTGTGATCTACAGGATTAGGTACTGGAAATTAGACCGGATCATTTTAGGCGGTGATAGTGTAGGTACCTAGACAATTTGCAAAAATTATACACATTAGGTAAGTATTGGTAGTGATTCTGTCGGCACAAAACTTAAACTAAACTAAAGTAAAAATGTTGCTGTCCCGTTTTGTTCGAACGAAAAAAAAGAGACGTCAACAATTTTAGGCTAGTTTAATTTAGGTTTTATGCCAACAGAATCGCTACCATTGTATTACTATGTAAAGTGAAACATTTTTGAGATATTCGTAGTTATATAGGAGCCCTATAGCATAAAAGGATAATGAATGATTCAAATGTCACTAAAATTTTAATTGTTTGATCCCTTTTTTAATTAATTAATGAATACGTAAAACGGGCTATTTCCTTAAAACTAATATAAAAAAATCACTTTAACATCATCATCAGGATCAAAATAGTTGCAAATTACCCCTCCATCCTTTTAGGCTCTAAAATGACCCGGTATACACGAACAATGGTAATAATAACAGTGAGTTAGGTTAATTGACAAAAACATAAATTTTAACTAAGTACCTACCTAGGTAGGGTACTCATTAAAAGTGTGCGTGCAAGCAAATGCCACAGTTTTTGGTGTTAGGGCGCATCGCATCTAAATCTTTGGAAAAAATTAGACGTCACCATCACGTCATAGGTGGCCGGTGGATGATAGTATCATCGAAATAACATTATGTGTGCTATCGTAAAAATGGACTCGGGGACGCAGTTTCTGTTGAACACGAACGGTATACTTTTTACAAAGGTACCTAGTCATAGTATAAATACGTAGGTGGGAACGCTACCTTCATTACAAACCTTTCACAACACCTATTCTTTGCCGAAACAGATCAGACGAAATAAAATCCGATTAGAATGCACCAAATGGTTACCATCCGATCCATCCGAACAATTTTATCTCGACGAGTTCCATTTGAAAGTGTGGCAGCAGTGTTCGTATCTCCGCTTCAATATTCCGTTCTTTGTACCGGTACGGCCATTCATTCCTCGCTCATTCGCTGTGCTGTGATATCGAATTCAGTGCTTTCAATCCGATGTCGGATTCGCAGGCTCAATGGAATTGCCATTTGCCGCTATTCGTAACTCGTAAGAGATTATTCTTCATTATTAGATAGGTGTTTAAATAATCTACAGGGTTTGTAGTGTACTTAATTTATTGTATAGTTTCAGAGCTGCTCGGTTTGTACTAAAACTTTTTAAACTTTCGCGATTTTATCGGGTATTTATCGTGTACCTTTTGCTTTCTTTTCTCCAACGTTTCAATAGCGTTACAGCGATCGTGGTCACGGGGCGACTGGATGTCAATGTTTTTTGTACCTTCACAAGCTTATATTTAGTTTTTAGCTGAATTCGATGTGAAATGTTTGTTAACAAACCACGACAAAATCGACAAATGGCCGAGCAACGGACAACGAACGAGAAGTCGGCCGACACTCGGTTCGGATCGGACCCGACACGGTTTTATAGCGTGAGTCTACCAATGGATTTTAGTGGCGGTGGTATGCGTGAAACTAGCGCCGCACCGCGCCGCCACCTTTTTTTATTTCATTACTACGTTGAAAAAAGGTACTTTAATAAATCCATCGTACAGTTTGTGATACCTACCTATTAAAAGCTTTTTTATGGCCTTTCTAATAGTTTTATTTTATTTAGTTTAGCCAGTAAATTGAAAATAGATATTGGTGGCCACCAAGGGCAACTTCGATATCCTGCCTAAACCTAATAAAATAAAACTAGTAAAAAAGGTTACAATAGGCATCAAAAACTGTACCTACGTTGGATTTTTGAAATTTCCTTTATTCAACGTACCTAGTAATAAAATAAAATAGGTGGCGGCGGCGGCGGCGCTATTTTGACGCATACCACAGCCTTAAATTAACTATGTAGGTAAGGTACCTATTAGATCATTTAGATTAGTTGATTTTTTTCTCTTCACCCTTTATCGTTTCGTCAGTATCTAAGTATTGCAACGATTCTATGTTTAGCCTTTGTAAATCCTACGCGCTTGGCTTGCACTTTATCGAAAACGCCCACAACTTGGAGTCCAAAAACAGAAATTGAGTCGGTGGGTGGCTTACAAGCACTGCAATTTGTAAACTTGTCGACACGATCTCGTCAAATTTAAGAGGTCGAATAATGCCAAAATCATGCAAAATGTGTCCGTAGGTATAGGTACTTTTTTAAACACTTAGTTTTCACTCAGATTAAAAAAATACGACAGGTAGGAAAAAACCTGTAGAAGCCGAGTTATCGATTAGAATTTACGGAAATAAACTGGTTTCTTTAATTAAAAAAATCTAATTTCACGTAAAAATGGTTTTAATTTAAATGCTCTATATTACGACATCACCACATTTTTTTACGAGTTACACAACCAGACTAACGTTTTATTTGAGTTTATTGTCACTATAGTACCACTGTTGGACATAGGCCTGCCCGAATGAGCGCCATTGCGCCCTGTATTCTTGCCGCATCCAGCATCTGCCAGCAGTCTCTCGCAAATCATCATCCCACCTGGTCGGAGGGCGCCTACACTACGTTTGCCGAGTCGCGGTGTCCACTCTAGAACACGTTTACCCCATCGGTTGTCGATTCTCCTCGAGATGTGGCCCACTGGCACTTCAGCTTGCTAATCCTTTGAGCTATGTCGATAACCTTGGTTCCGCCGGATATATTCGTTGCGAATCCTATCCTTCAGAGAAACTCCGAGCATAGCTCTCTCCATAGCTCGCTGGGCGATTTTAAACTGGTGGACCAGCCCTACCGCGAGTGTCCACGTCTCAGCTCTGTAGGTCTTGACGGGAAGGAAGCATTGCATTGCACTGTCTGAAAACTTTTTAAGCATTAGCTCAAGCATATGGATGACGAGAAGACTCGATGTAATTTCCCAGTTTCTATTTCATACTTATTTTGAATAATTAATTAAAATCCCACTTTAAGTTATAGCCCAGAGCTCAAACCCATCATCATCATCTACTCACTGATTGATTCTGGCATATTATGGCGCACTCTTAAACTGGCCCAAGACTTTACCTGTATCTACTAAGTAGAGCATTGCGAAAATACAAGAATGAAATAGAGGAGTTGTCGGAGTTCGTCTCAAATAGGTAGGTAGGTAGGTATACCTACTCCATTTTTTACCAGGAACCCTTTCCCCGAAGACCTAACACAAAAACGTAGATCATGCAAAATCTTAATAGTCCAATAGTGTAGGTACCAACATACATAACCTACAGGTACAAGGTACCGTACCTAACCTAGGTAAGTAGGTACCTTGTACCGCTTATGTACCTGCTTTTCAGGGAATAAATTTTACAATAAAAACATCAAAAAATGAAAATGCAGATATATTTCTGTAAGAATAGCGAATACAAATTTTCTTAATCAATAGTTCCCCAAAAATAGCGATATACATAATTTAAATACTAGAAATAAGAATAAACTCGCTGTGCCCACAACTAGGCTACACAAGATTAATGTATCTTTTAAAGGACAATGTATACGCTTCTACAACAAAACTCCAAGTGAGTTGCAAAAACTATCAATAAATAAATTCAAACAAATTGTCAAACATATCCTTTGTAAAAAGGCTTACTATAAAATATCAGATTATCTAGACGATAAAAAAGCTTGGGACGAGTTTTGCTCCAACTCGAAAACTAACATTCTAACAAGGTAAAGGTTTCTTGTTCGCTTCTTTACTTTACCTTAAAAAGATTGAAGTGGACAAAAAATCAAAGTGATCACTTTATTTCCTAGTTTTACTTATGTAATCTGAGTTTTTGTGACGTGTCCAAGAGTCCTGTAAGGTCTAAAGGAAATAAAGCACTTTGAATTTTGAATATTGAAAATAAAAATAATCAGCTGTTTTGAAGTCACATGCATATATAATATATATATATATATTATACCTATCCTAATTGTCGGCCTGACCTGACCTTTGACATTGTACGTGGCACTACTACATTATAACATCATAATCAACTTACTGTCTGTAGTGTCTGTCTCTGTAATACCTCCTCAACCAAGGTTCTCAACGAAGCTTTGTGTGGTTTAATCGAACCTGATTGAAGACAACCTACCTACCATGCGAAGCTTATAGAGTTAGGCGCTATAAGTAATTAAATGTGTGTGCAAAGCAAGTGAGGCAGACACGTAGACGATGCTTTGTATTGTGCAAATTGACACATGGGTTAGTGATTGGTTCAGCATAACTCCATGCACCTGATCGCTTTTCAATAATGCGTCGCACGTGTCTAACACTAAAATTATTATAATACAATATTATTGTCGTTGCCTATTTTGTATAATTACTAATACACTATTAGTGCTCTCTAAGAAATTAAATAAGTGTTAAAAAAATGCGATAACGGCACTTTGGGACTTATTTTATTTTTATTTTATTTTATTTAGACGCACAAAACATAAAATAATCACAGAATATAACAAAACTTAAATAATATGTGTATAGAACTTGATCATTTCACAAATTATGTCCATACAGAGAATCATACGAACAAAACATGTAGGTAGAGCAACAAATTGAAATACAAAAACAAAAAAAAAAAAATGATGAAAGGATGCCTAAATACAATTGACTACCGACTTACTTCAGTGCTTAAGCATACCTACGTACAATTACTCCATTGTAAGCTTAGTACTAAGAACAACTTAAATTAATTGTTTTTATAGTTCTGGTAAAGTGGCTCAACTTGGGAACAAAAATGTCAAGTACAGATGTTTTATCCTTACTGGATACTTAGTGGGACTGATTTAATTTCTTAGAGATTACCCAGAGTGTGAGGGCTTACCGTCAGCCGTGTGGCTTAGAATTTACACCACCCCAACTCTTCCAGTAGGTGTCGTAAGAAGCGACTAAGGGATATACATCGGGGGCGGGCAGCAGCGCCTCTAGCAGAATAGATCTCCCGCCGAACTGCGATCCCCAACGCGCATGCCCAGCGTGGGGATTATGGGCATTATCCCCCATGAGATAACAAATCAGGGGGAGGCCTGCGTCCAGCTTCTTCTTCTTCTTAGGGTGCCTCTCAAACTAGTGAAGGTTAGCAGTCCAGCTGTGGACCATTATAGGCTGATGAGGAGGAGGAGGAAGGCTTACGCACTATGTTACAAAAACCTTACGTTCTATTAGTGCTATCCTTAGAAAATTTATAACTATCTATACCTACTTTACAACTGTCGTAGCCTACTGAACAAAATACTTATTGTGGAACGGGGTGGGCTGCGAAACCTAGATGGGCGCATACTTGGATGGTAAAGCCTTTACCATCCAGGTATGCGACCTACATTGTGCGTTTTGAATGCGCGCTTTGGTAGGTAACGCGCTTTTTGTAAACCATCTGGTGGCCCACATCGGTAGGGTATATGTACATCCAAACGTGTACTGTTTCAGATTTTGTTCAAAAAACTCTTCTTAAAACGTCTAATGTGTAGGGTTCTGTCCTTGAGTCTAGTGGCATGTTGTTTCAGAGGTCTGTAACTGCTTAAAAATTTAAGTTATTGAAATGAAACCTATAAAATGAAACCTTTAAAAAGTGTAAAGGTTTCCTACTTTAAAAATAACGAAACAAAAAACTTGAAAACCTAATTTTTTTTCAACTTTTGATTATTGTATAAAACCAAAATAAACACTTCTTAGCGCGGGAGCGGCTCCCTTAGGTACCTACTCAATTTTATCTTTGGTGCAGACGTGATAGCGTCGTCGGAAGGTGGTAGGTAGGTACTAATGTAAAAAAGACGCACATTTTATAATATTATTATAACTGTCCTTTCGGGGAAACAAAAAATGTTCACTGACCCACTGTTCCCACTATGATCCTATTTGATATTAGGTCTAGGAAGCTTACGCATTATTATTATTATTATGTTATTTATTTACCTACTTATTTACAGTACCTTTTGTCTCTTCCACCGGCTTGCTAATGTTAATTTGGCAGTCATTAAAATGCCGATATAAATTCCGATGGCGGATTACAAAATTTATTGGCTTCAAAATTAAAAGAGACCGATTTCAATGGTGACGTTTGACAGGATCGTTTATGGGTGACTGGATAGGAGGAAAAAACGGCCATTGCTGAATCCCTCATTGAAAAACTTATCGTTTTAATGGAGTGCGGGCTTTTTGCGCGGTTACCAAGGTTGACAGTTGATTTGAACTTGTGCCGACTTCGTTGGTGGGCCTTAAAACGAGCTTAATATATTATACTTAATATAAAGCTCTTCGATCGGTAATATAAATCCTACGCCTCAAAGGTTAGGCATAGAAAGCCAAAAATTTCAAAGCTCGATAAAAGTTACTACCTACTTACTACTCTTTGCCAACTTGAAAAAACTATTTTTTCTTTTGAGCCCTTATACCTAGCTCAAGTAGTTTCTGTTGCAACTAGAACTTTTATACTTGCAGGAAATGCTCTAGCTAGAATTAGCTGAAGTTATGATGCTGCATTGTCAAGTTTTTTTATATACCTATTCGTTCGAAAGCTCTTCGGATGCAGGGACTCATCACTCAGGTAATTATGGTCCTTCGATTCTTTTCAAAATAACGCTCGAAAACGTGCTTATCACCTCATTCATTTCTCAGCTGAAGTTTGTAATAACAGGCGTGATGTAATAAACAAACTCCGGGCTATATTCACTCAGTTTCTGTAATCGTATCGTTACGCCGTATTTCGTGCGCGGCACAATAACGAGTTAATTAAGAAAGTTACCCGACTCCACTCGCGGTTTCGCTATGCTCAGTCAATTCGACACTGGTTGCACTGTATTATTATTTTTCTTGGTTCATTTTTAAGGTTCCGTAGCCGAAGGGTGAAAATTTAATTTTCACCGTGTCTTATAATACTATATGCCTCAGCTGTCTGTCCGTCCGTCTGTCAACAGTGTCAACCGTCTCTATCTTATGAACCGTGAAAGGTAGTTTATTCCTCTTGTCGTTAAAACAAAAGATAAAAATTATATGTTTAAATTACAAGGGCTCCCAAATAAAAAAAAACACATTTTCTTCCATTTATGCTCCACGTTTGTCAAAGTTGTATCTCTAGAACCGTAAAAAGTAGACAGTTGAAATTTTAACCAAGTCTGTTAAGTCTGTTGTCGTTACTTTACTGTTGACTCTAGCAATAGTAAAGCAGCAACAAATAAAAAACAATAAATCATAATTAAAGGGGCTTCCAACGTCCATACCAAGTAGAACAACGAGCAACGATCGCGGTCAGCACTTGGGTGGGTGACATGTTAGCTTTTTGCTTGATAAATCTGTCTTTAGGTTTTCTCTTACTTCTTTTTCGAAAGTATTAAGTATATGGTACGGAACTCTTTGTGGAAGCCGACTCGCTCTTGGCCGGCTTATTACTTCAAATAGGTTTAGGATTTAGGAGTAATGTGAGAAAGTTGAAATGCATGGTAGAGTTACATTACCTAGCTAGATTTGGTTAGTAACTAGAGCCTATTTTTCTACACTATTATAAAGCGGAAAGATTTGTATGTATTTTTGTAAGTAACGGATAAGTAAACTTAAAAACTACTGGACCGATTTCTAAAATTCTTTTGCCGTTAGAAATCTACACTAATTTAATTTAATTTAATCTTTTCAAAAGTTTGCCAGATTTCTATATAAATTTAAGGCGGTTCCCCGACCCAACTAGCGCCGCCACCTATTTTATCTTATTACAACGGTAATTTCAAAAAGGCAATACGTTGCCTTTTTTTCGCGAACGTCATTTGCATAATTTGTTTATTTTTCATGAAGTGGCAGCTGTTGCAAGACTCTCTTCTCTCCTCCAGATTAGAATAAGACAACAATTCTAATTATAATTAGGTAGGTACCTACTTTTATTATCTATGTAAATAGAAAAGGCTAAGAAAATCGTGTCGCATCTAATTTGGAATCCTCTGTACTAAAAAGGTTTCTACATAATCAGAAGATTAGCTCTAGGTACAGGCTGTAACAAAAAGGTATAAGATCAAGATGCTTTCAGCGGGCTTCAGCGTGGACCTCACAACACAGGCAAAATATTAAATATTCAACGTGACGTTTGTTTAAAAAAAAAATACGAAAAGACCACTAGACAAGGCAATGCCTAATGCATGAATGAGCAATATTTTTCCTGGGTTCCATGCCCAAGACTGAACTATCCCTGTAAGTGTGGTTCTAACTTTTTGCTACGCCCTGTTTTACCTAATCAGGAATTCCAATGAAGCTGCCTGCAGAATACCTTACAACGACATAAAGGAGGTTATGCTAAAATTTAATTATCTATAGGCCTAGATAGTTAATACCGAATTAATTACCTTGTGTGAGCTGTTTACAATGTATTAATTACAAAATTTCAGACGCTGAACGGTGCAATAATGGGACAGTGTGTTTACATCCTCCGAAGTACAAAGCGAGTTTGTAAACAGCCTTATTGGTTCTGAAATTCCGTAGTTGGCTACACTGGCCGCAGGACCCTAACTTCGTTCAACGAATTTGATAATTTTAAAAAGGAACTTGAACCGGACATTTCCAAAGAGGCGTTTTCGATTTTCATTTTTAGAAAAAAAAATACTTAGTTCCAAATTTCTCGATAGTCGGCAGGGGCGTCAACTGGAAATTAGGGTATGTCAATGTCAAATGAAAGGAAAACAACCTTACTTCAAAATGGACCGATTTGGAAAAGTCAGTTTTCCTTTCATTTTACATTGACATACCTTATTTCCAGTTGACGCCTAACTAACTTAACTAAGTTGTTTGCCTTTAATAAATAAATAAATAAACTGAACTGCGCTAAGCAAGACGTAACGTGTGGCCGGTCTATATTAGTCTGCTCTTATGACATTGACGAGCTGATATTCTTATGCCAAGACCCCATAGGCTCACAATCTTCATCATGTTTAGAAATGACCGGTTCAAGTTCCTTAAAAAATATCAAAATCGTTGACCGACAGTTATCTCAATAGGTCTGCCACCTATTGAGATAACTGAAACTATTTTGTTCTTTTTTATGCTAATCGAAAACCGCTCATTATGATGAAGATTGTTTAAAAGAAAAGGAAATTCCGAAGTTGGCTACACTGGCCGCAGGGCCCTAACTTCGGTCAACGATTTTGATATTTTTTAAGGAACTTGAACCGGTCATTTCTAAACATGATGAAGATTGTGAGCCGATGGGGTCGTGGCATAAGAATATCAGCTCGTCGATGTCATAAGAGCAGACTAATATAGACCGGCCACACGTTAGTACGTCTTGCTTGCGCAGCTCAGTTTATTTATTTATTTAGTAAAGGCAACCAACTATATAGTTAACACAAGAGTTCACAAAACTATACGATAGAGCTTAACGCATTCACTGCTTAGCCTCGGCGGTGTGCGACCCGCAGGGGCTCGTCGTCGCTAATATCCGAAATCTACGAATCTGATACTTAGGTACATAATATAGATATTTTATTATTTTGGAAACGAAGGGGACATGGGAACGGGTGTTTTTATCGGTGTATTTATATATATATGTATATTTTTTTAAATTATTTTTTCGAAGCCCTTTCTATAAAGGTTACACAGAAAAAGGTTTTAACATAAGCCAATTGACGTCAATTTACATACATCCACGCCATAAGTCTATCACCTGACCGGGCGTCCTGCACTTTATTAGTCGACTCACGGTCTCCACTCACACGTACCCCAAGCGGTTGTTGGTTCTTCAGGAGACTGGCTCACTGCCACTTCAGCTTGCTAATACTTAGATCTATATCGATAACTTTGATTCTTACCTTCTTCGGAAGATACCGAGCATAGCTTAATTAGTCATACTATACATACATGACTGTACTTAACTTAGGTTAGTTAGATTAGGAAACATTCTATGTCCACATACGCCAGGTCTAAGCCTGGCGTATGTAGTCATAGAAGTTTCCTAGGTGTGGTATTTATGTACAACTCCAAATACAAAGGCTTCTATTTATCCGTAAACACAATCACCAAGCCATAAAAGTTCAAGTTAAAAACAAACGAAAAGCCAGAACATTTAAATGGTGAGCCGACCATTTTAATACGGGCAACTGTAGCAAGTTCCTACTTCCCTATGCCTCAAATGTTAACTATTCCTTTGTGTTCCATAAATAGAAATCCTTTTTCTTGTTACACAAACAGACCACAATTCGTTTGCATTTCGCAGAAAAACTATTACTTAGACGTGGAACCAAAAGGAACTAGCAATTGGGACCGGTTACTAGGTCGTAAGTCGTAATTTATATACACTATGTTCATATTGCTGAAATGGAAAGAAAATGGGCCATAATATGTTATGCAGTTTGGTACTGGCATTGCTATTCTGGAAAATTTTTGTAAACAAAGGAGTTTCAAAATCAAAGAATTACCTATTAATCAAAAAGATTTTCCACTACTCTTGCTCAAAAATAGTGTTATCTTGGCGGGCGTAAAACTCGAGAATTATTTTTTGTTATTGTCTGAAATCATCAGCCTGTAGGTACACGACATTCGTCCTCTTGCATAAAGACTCGACTTTTTGGTGTTCCATTTCCATTTACAAAGAACATACATTTCATTTGAATTTATTTTTGAAAATGGAACTGAAAGCGCCTTTTTGGTCATTGTTGGATGTTTTGTAAGGTGATTCTTCCTCCATGGTAGAATGCGTATGGATATGTAGGTAGTAACTTTGCGTTACTCGTAAAGAAGACACCATTAGACGTCAATCAGCACTAAATCTCTGGAATATTTGTTTAGTACAAATTTAACTGAAGTTGACCTTGGCTTATTTATTTGAAAATAAATTTAATAATATAAAAATGGGACAGAATGGCAAAGAAGTAATCAATATGATTCTATCTGTTGCAGTCGAAATCATGTAAAATATGATATTTTAAGACTTTCGACAAATTCGTCAAGTAGAGAAGTGAATTTGGTGTGGAATATTTACTGAATGTAAGTTTTGATTGTTATATTTTCTCACACTCGAAGTGAAAAGTATCGTTTTGAATTCGGATCAAAACCACCCATTATAACTGGGTCTTATCATCCTAAATCGTATCCTATCGTATAAACGACCTTATACTATTAGGTACAATAAGGTATCATCGGAGCAAGTAGCAGATGTTGGCAAAAAAGTTGGTAGGTACATACATACATATTGACAGTTTTTATTCATCATTTCATTCGTCTCTTATCCGTTTTCATACAAGAATATGCACCGTTTTCACTGTACGTGTCCTTTTCAAAAAATATATTTAGTGGGCAACTAATTTGTTCATCTGGTTGTTTTCTGTTACTTTGATCAGTTTTCTTTGTCCACATTAAATAATTTTGATTCTAAAACCAAGCAGTTCCTTTAGGAAATAGGCTTAGGTAGCTGCATAACAGAAACTTTATAAGCCACAATAACCGTAACCATAACTTTTGATCAAAACCAAAAAGCTACGCCACCCTAAATTTTTCCGCAATGTTTTAATCCGAAACAAAAGGTATTTTGTAGAAAAAATTTAAGGTATCCGGTGAGTTCTTAAGGTACCTATACAAATACAAATTATTTATTACCCACAAAAAATACATTTAGGCATACATTAACTAAGAAAAAAGAAAAGTACATAGAGCTAATTATAATAGGTAGTAGGTATGTCTAATAGGTTGCCGACGGCCCCACACTAGGCTCATGGCCCGTGCCGTGGGTACCCGTGCACGATATTCAGAAAATATAACAGTCTCTAGGGTATCAAACAAAACTTTACAGATTATTCATATTAGGTATGACAATAAGTAATTTATGATTAGAGGTGCGGTATGCAATTTAGTTATGAAAGGTAGTGTAGTTGAGAAGGTGTGTGTGTAGGTGAGTGAGTGTGTGAAGGTGGATGAGTGTATAGTGTTGGTGTGTGTGTTGAGAAGGTAAGGTACGTTATGATGTGTGAAACACTTACAAGGAGATCGAAGCCACCCTGTTGCAATCTCGGATGTTGCGATTACGGACCTACCTAAATAAATAGTTTTAGAGCTTTATTTAACACACTAGCGATTTGCGAGCGATTTCAAGGCGAAGCGAGTGCGGTACGCTGCATTTTATTCTCATTAGTAAGAAGAGATGTCGATCATAAATATAAAGCATTGGAGAATAAATTTAAATCTTATAATAAATGAATTGGTCTGAAGGACTGTCCTACGGAATACCGGTACTCGAAATACCGGAGAACGGTATTTAGAAAGATCAGGAAACCGCAAAACGGAATACCGAAAGCACACAACTTCGAAAAACTGTAGACCGAACGATCACAATCTCGAATGAACGCTATACCGAAAGATCATGAGATCGAAAGAACGCTATAACGAAATTTTCTTTAGGGTTGTACGTTAGTTTTCTCATACCAACAACAAAAATATTTTGGAAACTTTTCAGTTCACTCCGTATTTATTAGTTCCAAAAAATTATAGGCAGCATTGTAGAGTTCCGTTTGTGACCTTGGATCTATGCAAAAGATATACCTACTATACATTTCGTACTGAATACACGGACTGTTTCGCTTTCATCTTCAAAGTGACCAATTAAAAATTGATCACCTTCGACTTCGGTATAATATTCCGGTACGGTAAATTCCTTTAATGTTTTCGGCAAAGCTGTTTTTCTTTTTGTTTCTCTTTTGAAACTAAAATTGTCACGTACTGATGGCAGTACGTGACAGTTTTAGTTTCAAAAGCTGTCATAGTAATTACTCGTGCAAAATTTCTGTTTCATGCCGTAAATTACAGGTATATAAAGACTACGTTCTTTACCCAAAACATTACAGGTTTTCACCGTTCCGGAACATTGTACCGAGGTTGAAGGTGATCAATTTTTAATCGGTCACTTTGAAGATGAAGGCGAAACAGTGTATGAAATGTATAGTAGGTATATCTTTCGGATAGATTCAAGGTCACAAATGGAACTCTCCAATGCTGCCTATAATTTTTTGGAACTAATAAATACGGAGTGAACTGAAAAGTTTTCAAAAAAAATTTGTTGGTAGGTATGAAAAAACTAACGTACAACCCTAAAGAAAATTTCGTTCTAGCGTTCTTTCGATCTCATGATCTTTCGGTATAGCGTTCATTCGAGATTGTGATCGTTCGGTCTACAGTTTTTCGAAGTTGTGTGCTTTCGGTATTCCGTTTTGCGGCCTGCTGTACTTTCGGTATTTCGTTGTGCGGTTTCCTGATCTTTCTAAATACCGTTCTCCGGTATTTCGAGTACCGGTATTCCGTAGGACAGTCGGTCTGAAGGTATAGAATAGAAGCGAGATCGCCTCGTTTTAAAATCGCTCGCAAGGAACGCTCGAACCGATAGATATTTTTATTATACATAGAAAACGACCAGAACACCCTGAACAAATGTCTACAGATCGTACACACATTTTGTCCCGAGGCGGGAATCGAACCCGCAACCTCCTGCGTCGCAGGCAGACCTTCGCCCCCGCGCCACAGAGGTCGTCATGACTAATGAACAGCAATAGATTTTTTTACAGATCTCCATTGAAAATTGTACCAACCGGGCATTAGACAGATGGCCTGATCGGGCCGAGCTCATTTTGAATTCCCGCTGGATTTTAGTTGATTGACGTCGTCTGTCCTAATTAGGACTGTGCCCCATCAATCATGGTAATGGGGGAATTTCAGCTGAGTTGGTCGAAAAAATTACAAGCCGAAATTGGAATTGCAGGACCGTAGAAATAAAGGCTTGGGTTTTACGATCCCAGTGTCTCCGAGCTCGGAGTGATGTCAGAGAATTCAGAGTCCTCTAAAGGTTATCGCATATCTGGACCGGTCCATTGCCGCACAGCAATAAAAATTGTGTTCAAATATGGGCTTTAATTCGTAATTCTTTTTTTATTCCCGCCTCGGGACAAATGTGTGTACGATCTGCAGACATTTGTTCAGGGTGTTCTTGTCGTTTTCTATGTATAGTAAAAAAATATGTATGTATTGTGTTATATTATGTATATCAGTTATCTAGTTGGGTTAGGTAAGGCTGTGTGAATTGTCCAGCATTATTTATTTCTTTATTTTTTGGTAAAAAACAAAGTTTTTCTGTTTTAGGAAGACTTAAATCCAAAGTCAACAAATGTTTTTTAATGATCGTACTGGTGGCACAGAATAACTATAAGTATAGTGATTGATAACGTACTGGTAGGCAGGTAGTTAGGTAAATAGTCTGTAAACGTAGATCGCAAAATGAACGAATTTTCAAGTGCGCTCCAAATATCGAGTGCAACAATTTCAGAATTCGATTTTACTATCAATTAGAGCACCCACTTCGGGAATAATGAGTCACCAGTGCCTTTAAGTCTAGTGTTCCCTAAATTTAATTAAAAGTAAGGTTCATGCACTAAAACTCACGAGGGCCTCAGTTTGCAGGCACTAGCCTTAGCAATTAAGATCGCAGCGCTCTGCTACCACTTAGGTACTTCGCTCAAATTTTAATTGGGACCAATTTTTGAGCGATCGACGAAGCCGGTCTAGCCTAGCTGATGGTTTAGGTATAGGTGTAGGAACGGCAACTGAGAACAAAGAAAATTACAGGTTAAAAGTTACCTAGCGTGACGCTAAAGCTGAGACTGATCCGTTTTGGCTCACCTCGGCAGCACTGACATTACTTATATTAGCATTATAATAGCAGCCTGTTACTTACCCATACCTATTTGTGTGTGTAGGTATCTACACTAACTTAGATTAGTACCTACCTAACTCAATTGGTAAATACTTGCATTATACTCCTAGGTCAAAACTTAATTTTACCTTTTAGTAATACATATTTGTTTATTTTTCTTCTTATAGTTTTTTTTTTGTTATTAGCTAAGTTCCTTTTTAATTTTTCGTTTGTCTGTGTAAGTAAATTACCTAAGTTAAAAATGCTATTGTATCCCTACTTACCTATTGTACCTATGTCTATGATTTATTTATTTATTGTAATGTGCTGTCTGTGTTTGTGAACCACATAAATTTCCATCTTTCTAGCGTGGGGGACCAGAAAAAGAAGAAGAGGTGTTAGTAGTGGCAATGCCGAATCCCTTCTATAAATACCTTTAGTGCTGGTGTTGATAGTGGATCGCCAAGACGACCTACGGGAAGAAACCTTCTCCCAACACCCCAAATGGAACATAATAATTAAGTACACTAGTGCTATACGTTCCGTATAGTATTCAAGACCAAGTAGGGTCTAGTGAGCCACGTTAGGGCTCACGATAGAAAGAAGAATTTGTTATGTCTATGGTCGCCGTCATAGAAATCGGTGAGGAGGCCTATATATAAACCTCACCCTAACAGCCTTTAATGCCCACTGCTGGACGCAGACCTCCGCCTGATTTTTTTTATTTATCATAATATGATGCAATAAATAAATGAAATGAAAATGAACGAAAAACATCATAGAAAATTAAAAAAAAACCGTTTCCAAAACTCCCTAATCTACGGGAGAAAAGCCTAATCGTACGTCCACAATTCTAATCCAAGGACTATTGTATATCTATATTGTATAAGGTGGCTTATTCCCTTAAGCTCCTCATCTTAAGTTCAACGTATCTCTTAGGTGTTTCGTCTCGTCTCGTGGCTTGCGGGTATGAATATGTAGCGAGCTGTGGTTAGCTCAATATTCATGAACTGAATAGGTTACTCTAGGTTCTCGCAATATATTAATTTACTAAATAAATAGGTGGGTAGACATCTACGCACCTGCGGGTGGAAGTTTTTTCAGAGGGTTGTTGGAAATAGTAGACGAACCATAACTGCGATGGAAATTTATGATGCATCTAAGTACTCTATCTATTTATGAGTGATAGCAACATTGTTTATTGGTACACCGACTTTACTTCGTGGATTTAATTTCTCCGCTCACGTTACACGTAAGGACAAATTTGGGCGCCTCGTTTGCCAATTAAGTAGTATACAAATTTATATTATAGGTACCGGTTAAAGAGTTTTCTTTTTAATTAATACCGAAAAAATTTAGCTATAGAGTTACCTTTTAGATGGATCACTCTGTAAACTTAGGAGATAAGGGTAGTGGTAAATTTTCGACTATAGGTATATATATAGGTAGGTATAGGAATAAAAAAAAATAAAAAATTGATGAAAAGATCACTACCCGTGCGAAGCGTTCGAACCGCTTGTAAAAATAAACCTACAGAAATTTCAAAGCTGTTTTAAAATGTACGAATTGATACCCCACTGTAGGTTTTCCCTTTCGAAAATGATTCAAATAGTGTTATTTTCTATATTTAGGCTTTTCTATATTTTCCAGTAATGATCGCTTTGCAAACTTCGTAGATAGGGTGGAGGGGTATAATTACCTACTTTAACAAGTTAATAGTTGTGGTAGTTACTGAGATATTGAAGAAAGAAGGAGGACGGACAGAGCGTGACCATAAGGTCGTAACCGATAACAAAACCCTCAAAATGGCGTTTCTGTGTTGTCGGCTTAAATAGGGTCCTAAATGACGAGTTGAGTAAAGTCCAAACTTAGATAGAGGTATCAACTGCTTAGCCCTATCTCTAAGGCTTGGATAACTTTTGACCACATAAAAAGTCCATGACAATGTTTTCACTGGAAATTGTGTGTCTACAAAGTTTTACATCTTGGAAACATCTTGCCTCCGGCAGCGTAGTTACTCCTTCCCTTCCATTCAGAATGATATTTTACAAGTTAACAATTGCAAGTTGCCGAGTTACTGCCACAAAGTTTAAATGAAATCTCAGGCTATGTCTGTAATTATAAACAAGTCAAAGGTTAAGAAAGCTGGTATGTCGGGTGATAGTAAAACGACCGTTTAGCTCCGTAGCTGGTTTATTACTGGGGAAGGTACCCACCAGCACACGCATATATTGTAACAAACGTTCTTAGCACTACTACATACAGTACATCTCCCTCCAACATTAATTAGGAAACCTGTAACAATTACAAAAACAATGAGGAAGATACAGAAAACGCCTAATGTTAACTAAACTTATTTACCTAAACTACTACATATCTACTTAAAAATACTTCTTATAATTAACCGGTTTTCTCAACCTCTTAGAGCGCCCGAGCGGCGATTCATTCGCAGCGGTAGGGTCACTGTTTACCCGTGCTGCCACATTAGGTATAACCGCCGGTCGAGCCTCATCCGCTTCTTCACAGGCCTCCGCCCACTCCTCATCAATACCATCATCCCTCACACACTCCTCTCCCTCTACGATCTCCTCGCGAGCGGTCACCGCCGGTACTTCTCCCTCTCCTACATCATCGGTGGCCAAGGAAGGGCTTGAAACAAGTACCGGCGGCAGTGACGTCGCGGGCGTCTGGGTGACTGCAGTCACGAGCTGCTGAGGAGCGAGCGGGGACTGCGGGGGCAGCGGCGGTGCTGCTGGTGAATCACTCGGTTCTGGAAGTGATGAGAGACCTTTGCCGTCCGATTCACCGACATCACAAATCACCTTATCATTAACATTAGGTTCCGTAAATTTCCTTATTTGATCAATATGCCTATTACAATAACTATTATAATCTTTAAAATAAATTTCATACATTCTAGATCCTACTGCTTTTTTAATTATTCCTACACTCCAAATGCTTTTCCTTGCTATAAACCACCTTGCCCATACCGCTTCACCTACTTTAAAACATCTATTAGGTTTTAATGAGGCCGCCGGTTCATTGCGAGCTTTGATCTCGCCTTTATTATTTTGTGGTAAAATCAAATCTAATCTGCATCTTAGATCACGTCCTAACATGAGCTTCGCTGGCGTGGAACCTGTCGCACAATGAACCGTGTTGCGGTAACTAAACAGAAAACCCTGTAACTCCTCTAAAATTTTTCTTTGACAAACATTATTTTCTGATATCACACATTTAAGCATTTTTTTACACGTTTTTACAGAGTTCTCTGCTTGGCCATTACTAGCAGGGTGGTAGATAGGCGATGTTAGGTATTCAATACCATTCATTCGGCAAAATGAGTGAAATTCTGCAGAGTTTATTTTTACATCATTGTCCGAAACTATAACATGAGGCACACCAAATCTACAAAATATTTCTTTTAACTTTTGAATAAGCGCATTAGTAGAAGTACCACGTTCCATATAAATACATTCCAACCATTTGGAGTACGCATCTATAATAATTAAATAAATCGCCTGACCTAAAGACATGTAGTCTATGTGAAGGCGGTGCCAGGGCGCCGATGGGCGCGGCCAGGGCGCAGGGGGCGCCCTCGGTGGTGCGGCGCGGACGGCCGAGCAGGCAGCGCACGCGCCGACCCACCGCTCGATATCGGCGTCAATTCCCGGCCACCACATTCTACTACGAGCTGCGCTTTTTGTTTTAACTACCCCAAAATGTGCTGTGTGAAGCTCCTTTAACATTCTTTCTCTAAAAACGGTCGGAACTACGATTCTATGGCCGCGGAACAAACAACCATCAATAACTTCCAAATCCGCTTTGCAATGGAAATACGGCGCAATATACTTGCATTTTATTTTCCTGGGCCAGCCGTTGTTCATGTATTTAATTACCGTTCGCAATACTTTGTCAGTTGCAATGACCTGTTTCAAGTCATTGAATAAAACTGGTTCCACACTCTCCTCTAAGAAAAGAAAGTACCTAGAACTGGCTTCCTGCTTATCTTCGTCAGCTGATAGTACTGATAACGGCGCACGTGAAAAATAATCAGCAACATCGTTGCTTTTGCCGTCTATGTACTTAGGTATATAGTTATATGCCGACAGTATTATAGCGTATCGTTGTAGACGTAAGGCCGCCGTCACTGAGACCCCCTTAGTCTTGTCGAAAATAGATAACAGTGGCCTGTGGTCAGTTTTCAATATAAACGGTTCACTGCGGCCGTAGACGTATTGATGAAAATGCCTTACTCCAAAAATAATCGCCGTCGCTTCTTTTTGAATTTGACTGTAATTCTTTTCACTCGCCGTTAAAGAGCGGGAAGCGAATGCAATCGGCCGCTCGCTTCCGTCCGCCCCCTGGTGCGCCAGCACGGCGCCCAGGCCGGCGGGGCCCGCATCCACGGTCAACACGAGCTGAGCCTCCGGGTCGAAATGCGCCAACACCCGGTCGCTAGCTAAAACTTTTTTGACTCTCCGGAATGCCTTTTCCTGACGCTCCCCCCACTGCCAGTCTGTGCCTGCGCGCAGTAAATCATGCAACGGATTTAATAATGATGATGCGTTTGGTATAAAATTCCTATAATAATTAACTATGCCAAGAAACCGCTTTACGCCTAGCACGTCAGTGGGAGCCGGCGCCCCTAGGATAGCTTCTACTTTGGTGGGACAGGTCCTTAACCCGTTCTTATCTATGACGTAACCTAGATACGTTACGCTCTCTTCAAAGAAACAACATTTTTCCTTCTGTAACCGTAAACCCGCCTTTTCTAACCTACGTAATACTTCTCGTAATCTAGACAAGTGCGACTTTTCATTAGGCCCGGTTATACATATATCGTCTAGCCAAACACTGACCCCATCTAACCCCGATAACAAGGTCTCCATTGCCCTTTGAAATATTGCTGGTGCGCATGCAAGACCATACACCAAACGTTGATAGGAAAATAAACCTTTGTGGGTGTTTATAGTACAGAGTTTCTGAGATGATTCTGATAACTTAAACTGATTATAAGCATTGCTCAAATCTAATTTAGAATAACGCTCCCCTCCACCAATTTTCGTAAAGACCTCTTCTATTCTTGGTAAGGGATATTTATCAATTTCTAAATCTTTATTCAAGGTACATGAGAAATCACCCGCAATTTTAAGTTGACCATTTCCTTTCAACACCGGAACAATGGGAGTGGCGTAGTCAGAGTAACTAACCGGTTTTAGAATACCTAAACTAACCAGCCTGTCGAGCTCAGCGCTGACTCTGTCCCTGAGAGCGAAGGGCACTGTACGGGGCTTGAAAAATTTTGGTGAAGCACTATCCTTTAACTTTAAATCAATTTCGAATTCATTAAATGAACCTAGTTCATCTCTCCAAAGGTTTTGGAACTGTATCAAAAGAAGTGATACTTCTTCGCAGCTTTTATTCACACGAATCATATAATTTTCGGTAGCGAGACAAATCCTAAACTTAGCCATAAAATCACGGCCTAGAAGTGGGGGTCCGCCATTTTCTAGAACGTACATTTTAATTTCATGACATGAACCCGTATAATTAACTTTTGCTATAAAATACCCCAAGGGCGTGATTTTATGTCCATTATATAAACACATTTTTACGTCACTGCTGTACAGTTTTTTATCTGAAAAATTTAGAAATAACTGAACTACCGGACCCGGTATCTAGCTCCATGCACAAGTCTACATCGTTCACTTCTACTGGAATTTTAAAAGGTTTTTTGTCAACGTACCTCAAGTTGAATAATTCACACTCACTGCAATCCTCTGGAGACGTGCCCATTTCATCCGCACTAATGTTATGCACATTGGATCTTTTGGCCGCACATAACTTTTTTAGGTGGCCTTTCTGCCCACAAACTAAACACTTGTAGTTTTTAAATCTACACTTGGCCGCATCGTGGCCTTTTAAACCGCACACCGTGCACCGCGTTCCGCCGTCGTCAGCCTTGCGAGCGGCGGACTGCTGACCGCCGCTGCTACCGACCGCGCCTCCGCGAGCAGCGCCGTCCATTCGACGGCGATCCCCAGCGTAGAACATCGGCTCCTCCTTGACCACGGTGGCGGCCCCCGCGCCGCCGCCTGGAATGCGTGCCTGTCGTGCACACGCCGCTTTCTGTGCTATCTCCAACGCTTGCGCAAACGTTAACGTCTTAGAGTCGGTCTCAAAAAGACGGTCCCGCTCCGGTCCCGTTTTGAAACCCAGCACAAAGCGATCGCGCAGCAGCGTATTCAGCTCGGTACCAAAATCGCAATATACTGCCAGCCCACGTAGCCGGGCAGCCCAATCTTCGATGCTTTCACCGTCGGATTTTATTGCGTCGTAGAACTTCGCCCTGTCAGCAAAGGTCGACCTTTTTGGTGTAAAATGATTGTTGAGTAACTGTACCAGCTCACTATACGTAGCCTCTTCGAGCTTCTTCGGGTACACGAGATTTCGAACCAGACGGTAGGATTCATCCGACAAGTTTGTTAGAAGCACTGCACTTTGGTTTGTAGCCGAAATGTCATTTAACTTGATGAACTGCGTTAGTCTTCCGAAATAAACGTCCCACTCAAGGATTTTGTGGTCAAAAACGCCTAAATTTCCGATGTATTTAGCCATCATCCGGAATTGCGGGTAGTTTTTTGCCTCGTCGTCAGATGGTATGTCGGGTGATAGTAAAACGACCGTTTAGCTCCGTAGCTGGTTTATTACTGGGGAAGGTACCCACCAGCACACGCATATATTGTAACAAACGTTCTTAGCACTACTACATACAGTACAAAAGCACAGCTGGTTTATCGGAGCTATCAGTAGGGAAACGCATCTTGGAAATACACGACTATCTTCTTCGCACATCTTATTTACCACACTCAAAAGTAAAACTCATGTTTTTTCTCATTCTCACATATGTACGTCAACAGAAGAAGACAAAGCAATATATCGTATATATTTTAGAGTTATTGGATTGGAGAGAGAGAAGAAGGTCGATACCTACCTAATCGATTCAGTTTCAAATAGATTCGCTCCAACTGAAATTCTACCTTTTTTATAGGTACCGCCATGGCATCGGAGTCTGATGAACATGAAGAGTAACAAAGACTACGAGACTGCTAAAAAACTGCGATGCTCTCGCCCTTGGAGGTTGTTCTAATCTAACATTATGTACTAACCCTCTAGTATCAGACACCTCGCCTGTGAAGGTTTCTTATCCCCTCTAATCTCAGACACCTGTTTTTAACTCACCCTGTTTCAGGTCATCTCTACACCAAGAGAGTGGACATACCTACGGGAGCGGGTTAAATTGTCTAAGCTACGGGCAGTTAGTCCACTTTTTATCGACTTCGGAGGAGGACTTTATTGAAATAAAAGCAGAAATTGTGTCAAATCTCCATCGGTTTCCCTTGCTTGTGTCTAATTCACATCGTCACTACCATGTGAGATCGTGGTGAATCAATCGAAGTTCCATCAACTATAAAAGATTTCAGGATAAGAATATATGTATTTATTGTAAAATTGTGTAAAACATCCTTGAAAGGTCATAAATCATAATTTGTTAACAACAATTATATCCATTTCAGATTCAATAGTAGAAATTGCACAAGTAGGTCTATATGACCAGCGATTCAGGTTTTCAGATTACATTATTTTTATTTCTTTAGGTTTTATAAAAAAACGGAAAGGACACAATGAATTATTATAGTTACTGAAACTTAAAGTAAAGTTAAAGTAACATATTATCAAATAAGAAATAAGGTGATAAAAAGTATGAACAAACCTAAAGATTTTTTGTTATAGTGCTTACCCGCACTCTAGCTATCTCTAAGAAATGAAATAAGTTCCTAAAAAATTCGTTTTTTTTTCGACTTTGGTGGGACTCGAACCCGCGCCCCAACCTCGAGTCCCGCCAAAGTAGAAAAAAAATGGGAACTTATTGAATCAACCTACTAGTTGAGTTTTATACCATTTCTGTGCAAATGTTGATGCTTGCTCCGTCACCCGTGTAATGGACTTCGCAAGTATTTGTAACGTGAAAACTTTCACTCAGACAGCCTCGACAATGTGCTTAACGATGTTTTTAACTACTTTTCCCATTGCTGGTTTAATTATTGAGCTAGTGGGGCCGAGGTTTCAAATTTTGAGGTTAAAATTTTGAGTTTGTGCGATAAGATTCTGTAAAGGTCTTGTAATAAATGGTGAATGTAGAGTTCTCCCAAGCTGAATTTGTGAGCGGTTTTTTGTGGAAGAAAAACGGATTATCTTATATCTATATAATAGAAAAATTAACCCACGACACGGGCCATGCTATGAGCCTAGTGTGGGGCCGTCGACAATCTAAAAGACATACCTACCACCTATTATAGTTAGCTCCTAGGTACTTTTTCTTAGAACATGTATGTCTTCATGTAAATTTTTGTTGGTAATAAATAATTTGTACCTATATGACAAAAAAAATAATTACAGCTTATATTTTACACTTACATCTATTTTCTAAGTCTAAGCCGTTTATTTGTATTTGTATAATATAATAATCATCATCATTATCAGCCTATACCAGTCCACTGCTGGACATAGGCCTCCCCTAATGAGCGCAAGAGTGAATATAATAATAATGCTGGACAATTTACACAGCATTATGTAGTTAGGCATTTAATTTTATACCGTACCTAAATAGAGAGAAACTGCGCGAAATTTTAGAATATGGTCGCTCTACTTTTTAAAACTCATGTCAACATAACCCTAAGGATTCAAAAATCCTCGATCTTATAATATCTGGTATGTTTATTCTTCGTGACTCAACCAGTGCATAAGATAATATTATGTTATCTTTCACCATTTTTTATAGTTCTCCGATCTCCCCATACGCTTTCCCATGGGATGGTTGTATTCTAGTCGATCGAATTTAATAAGGAGTCCAAATAACATAAGAATTGAGACCATCCCTCTGAGGTTATGGGCAAGAGATTCTCTATTTTGGACCCTTTGAGTACTTTAGTCTGAAACTCCGGGTACCACATTGAGGAAAGCTCTATAGGTAGAACTGAAGCTATAGGTAGAAACTTACCATCATGGGTAGACCCATGATAGTAAGTTTCAGTTTAAGAATTTGGTAAATTTTGGATGACGATGACCAGAATATTTAATTAACTTTACCGACTACCTACTCGTATCTATTGTTACTTACAAGTCTTATTACCAAAGTAATCAAGAAACCTAAATATATTTATATTTCGTTTTAAATATACCTATATTTCAGAAACATATGCCTGTTTGTTTCTGAATGATCGCTTATTAAATTGAGGACGTTTTGCTTCCGATTTCAACAACGTCACAAAAGTAATTTCGCTTTATAAAGACAGATCTTTTTCAATTGAGGAGATTTCGCTCCCATGTCGAATAGAGTTGCGAACGTTTTTCAACTATAAACATTTTGCTCTAAGGATGTACTGCTCCAAATTTCCAATGCTAATCTAAGTGATTTCAGAATATCTTCTCTGACGATAATATCTGTGATCACTATTGCAAGCACGTTTTTGGTGAACTGAAATTCCAAAATGACCCTCTAAGAGTCAGCACGTTAGACAAAAGGTTATCAAAAACGTAATGTCAGCAATTCTAACCACATGATTATTAATTACGATTTAACCATGTGTTTTGGGATATACAGACAGCAGTGGTGGGTGAGTAGCAATGTTTGTCTGTTTTAGCCTTATTTCTGCCTAGCAGTCTACTGGGTAGAAATAGAGGCCTATACCTGATTTGTGACTCCACGTTGAGACTGTAACAATATCATTACAATCAGGATATGGTGGTTATAGTTATAACATAGCCTACAAAAAATGCATACCGCTACTTATTCCACATATGGAATGTTACACATATGGGATGTGAAATTATTTATGAAAAAAATGTGTTTAAATGTCATTTTAATTTGAAAAAGGAGTGCAAATGGAGAAATGCCTACAGCTCTGCGCACATTAATCCTGCTACCACCCAGCACAATCCTATATTTAAGATCATACCTCAAAATAAAATAATAAATTAACTTCTTAAAAATTCTCTTTTATTTGTCACTTGTCTAATCCAGTCGCAGCACCACAGCCAGTCTCGTCTCGTACAAATCTCGCTGATTGCACAAAGCACCCCCTTATTCGTTATCGCTGGAATTGTCCGCATTTACTCACTTCTTAATAACAGAGCGGATAAATGCAATTCCCATGCGTTTTTGAGAGGAGAGAAAAATCCAATGGTCAAGTTAAAAGTATCTAGAAAAGTGAATTGAGCTCTAGAACTTCAAATTAAGTGTTTTAGTTCTGTGTAACAATAATATGTAGTATCATTCGTTACTTTACGCAAATCTATTGTAAAATATAAGGATGTAATGTGTCATGTTTCTTTTTTATATTTTTCTGAACATGCGCTATTTTATAAAAAGGATAGTATATAAGATTTCGCGTTCATAGGAGCGGGACATGGAAGAGCAACGCAAGCTCAAAAATTAAGTTTTTGATTTTCAATATATTAATTAGAATAATAATTGAAATAAAGGCAACATATGAAATGTTCTTTATTGTTAGTTCAATTACGAGATTCTATGTATTAACGATGATCTTAAAACATATATGACACTTTTTTGAATTTATTATAAAAAAAATTGTATCTAACGTTGCGATTTTTTTCATGGAGAAAATTTTCTGAAATCCTGTGTTCAAAACATACGACGGATAGAGTAAGTCCTGAACTTTACCAAATATAAATTTCAAAGTTCAGAGATTCAGCAGTTTGGATGATATTATGGAGATCCGGTGGAGTTGAAAATAAGCAATTTGAGGTTATAAACACTCTTAATTTCCAGTTTGAGCTGTCAGAAGCTTTCTAGCTTCTCATCTGATCTGATCAGCTCGTTGTATCGAGTAGAATCAGCAGTGGTAGGGAAAAATTTGCTTCCGTGGTCACAACAAATATTATTATTTTTGTCGACCGATGTGACGCGGTGGGCGAAGGTCTGCCTGCGACGCAGAAGGTTGCAGGTTCGATTCCCGCCTCAGGACAAATGTGTGTACGATCTGCAGACATTTGTTCAGGGTGTTCTGGTCGTTTTATATATATAATAAAAAAAAACTATCTACGTATTGTATTATATTATGTAAATCAGTTATCTAGTACCCATAACACAAGCTCTGCTTAGTTTGGGGCTAGATAATGCTGTGTGAATTGTCCAGCATTATTTATTTATTTTATAAAAATCTTACTTGGAGCTAATGTTACTTCACTTAAAGCTCGTTTTTAAATAAGAGGACCACAATGATACAACTAGGAACACTAAATATAGCTTAACAGATAGATTTGAGCGTATTTTACGTCTTCGCTAACAACGTCCATTAGTAGGTATCTATGTATGATGTTGAGCTAGATTTGATTCAGGAGTTGTTCAACTATTTCTGACTGCAAGTGTTGGTAGGTACTTATGTACTTACGTTCTAAAGGGGAATTTCGGGCTGTTACCGACTGAAATTAGTAATTGTGTTCTCAAAAAGGGTTTTTAATTAATACACCATCTTTAATTAGGGCCAGTTATGCATAATTGTCGGCATCTAATTAAATTAGGACGGTATTGTGTGCATAAGTATTGTGAACCGAAATTAAATAACCTTCTATAGGTAATTTTCATTCACTTTAGTGCCTACGGTTAAATAATTTTTATTATTAGTTTCAGGCGTTACTGTCCCAATGCCTTTCTTTGTCAGTTTTTTTATTTAAAATTTTCCAGTTTCATTAAAGACATAAATAATTTTTTTGCTAATTTTTCACTAAAGTAGAGGGTTGGTATAAAAACCCATTTGGTGTCAGTGGAAATAGTAAAATATCCATGAAAATTACCTAGGTATATTTAATATGAATATGAATAAAAAATAGTGTCAAAATACACAATGTTTTTTTTTATTTGATGAACACATAATTATTTTGTCATTACCTAATGGATCCGAGACGTGGTCGCTTAGTCCTCGTTCATAAGCTTAGAGTCGCTCAGCGGGCTATGAGAGCTATGCTCGGGGTTTCTCTACGTGATAGAATCCTGAATACGGAAATCCGTAGAAGAACTAAAGTCACCGATATAGCTCTCAGAATTTAGTAAGCTGAAATTTCAGCGGGCAGGTCATATAGCTCGCAGAACTAACCTTGAGTGTTGGGAGACCATCAACTCGATGGACCGACGACATCGTTGCGGTCGTAGAAAGTCGATGGATGGAGGCGACTCAGGACCGCTGTTTGTGGCGTCCGCCGTATGGGTGAGGCCCATGTCCAGCAGTGGATGTGTATGCGCTGACACGATGATAATGTATGATATTTTGTCAGGAGCTCGGCGTTATTAATACACACGTCACCCTTGACTATTTACTAGTGTGTGGATATATTTTTAATTAGAAATTTGTTATAGATAGTTTACTCATATAAGATTCAGGCGTCGCACCGATCGAACTATGGTTAGAATCTGTACTGTCTAGAAAACTAAACCTTTATTCTACCTAGGTAGTCTACCTTCAGAACGACACCGTTCTTATTTTAAGTAAGGAACAACCTCAAACCTACATAAAATCCATAATATTCAAATTCAATTCATTTATTGCAGGAAATATGGTTTTTAATTAATAATACAAGGTCTTAAACATTAGGACATATACTTCACCAAAACACATAGGGACGCAAAAATTCTTAAAAATAGGTTTCTATAGCTAACGTTAAATATAATTTTCATTAAAAATAATCATAATATAAATAACAAAATTAAATATGAATAATGTAAAATGCATACTAATTTTTAATTTTTAGGTCCATAAATTCCTTAACGCTATAGAAAGCTTTTTCAATAAGCCACAATTTTTTTTTTCGCTCCATGGTCCCACTAATAGCTGTATTGTCTATTTATTAGAGGGTAAGGATGACATTCCCTTGCCACGTTCCTGTCCCTAAGTATAGTACGTGACGATAATTCTATCCCGCGGGAGGCCTTTGTGCAATCAGTGCGGTTTCCTCCCAAATTGAGCAGACATTTTCATTTTAGATAGTTTTCCTTCAGAGTTGTTGTAATTTTGTTGTGACGTCAGCGATCGATTGAACTAGTCTAGGAAGTAGAAATATTGTGAACTGGGGTGGTGGAAGGTTATTGAGGACGGCAAAAGGAGGCTTAAGATCTGTTTTAGAATCTAAGATACTTTTGTCAATAAGGGTTAACATTGCCTATAAATACTGGTGGAAACAAGGTGGAAATATTTGACGGTATTGGTATCATTCTGTTCGCGTTGTTGAAAATTATGTTTTAGTGACGTTTAAGTGAGTTTTATCAAACTATACTCGCTAGCGACTGTAGTTAAAAAAATGTATGAAAACTTTTACAGCGCCTCTAGCGGATAGTTGGGTACTAAAATTAGCAGTATGAGTCACGTAGATAACTATTTAGTAGAGTGTAGTAACCTACATATACTACAGTCTCTGTAGTTTGGGCTTCATTTGCTTAGAATTTTGTAGCACGAGTTAAAAATTTGACAGGTGTCACAGTAACGTACTATTACTACTGTAGTTACGTTAGTTAGTTAACTATACCATCTCCGTATTTACGTATCTACTGTAGTAACGTCAGGCGATCTAACTATGACAACTCATGGTAGACGTACAGACATCCAGAATGTATGTTATTTTATTGTTAACTCCTTCACTTGTTTGGTGGCTCCAAACAAGGCTTTGTTTTACGACTACGCTAGAGTCGCACCAGGTGTGGTACCCTCCATACAACTGAAACAAAGTATACTTTATGAATAAAATTTTAGTAGCCTATGAATTAAAACACTTTGTGGTCTGAATTAATCCCGTGCTAAACAGCTACTATAGTTTTAATTTATTTTTTAGGATAGTTTAAAAGGTAAACATAAAATGAAAATTATTTATAAGTAAGTACAGATCTTTTTACATACCTACATAAAGATCTTTGATGCCTATTGAAACGATGAAACTACCGAAGCTTAAATGTTTAAGAAATAAGTATATAATTAGTTTTTAGCTATGGGAGGTTTAATCCTATCTTTTTATCGTCTATTGTCCGTGTCCACGCGCACCGAGGGTCCTGTCAAAAAACCAGCGTTGCTCAAATTTTGGTAGCATAACATAATTTTGAAATATATATGTTGGCCTTTGTGTATCAAAAAATAAATAACGCTGAACAATTATCACAGCATTATCTAGCCCCAAGCTAAGCAGAGCTGGTGTAATGGGTAAGTACTAAATAACTATTATACTAAAGTAATACAATACATAAAAAAATATTTATTTTATACATAGAAAACGACCAGAACACCCTGAACAAATTTCTGCAGATCGTACTCACATTTGTCCCGAGACGGGAATCGGACCCGCAACCTCCTGCGTCGCAGGCAGACCTTCGCCCACCACAGAAGTCGTAAATAATTTTGTTACTTTTTTTCTTTCTTTAACTATACACGGTGGCATGAGTGGTCGGCACAACCATAAGAAGTTGTCATCTTCCATTCACTTCTATAAGTTGTCAGCTGGACATACGCGCACAAGAACATCACTTAGATTTACCAGGCCTTTACTTAAAGTAACTTAAAAGTTCTATCTGACAATAGTTAGTTAGTGAATCCGACTGGATCTCCCCGTGACAGACAAGGACGGTCATATATTACTGCGAGTGTATTGTCCTGCCTCGAGCCAACTGCTTTTCGAAATAATAAGCCGTGTAATTAGAATTTATTGCCCTTTCGCAATGATTAATAAGTAAACTGTATTTGAAGTTATTGCGGACAGCCGTAGGCAAGGACTTGTAGGAAACCATCATAATAAGGGGGCCCATAGATTTCAATAATACAGCGCAATAATTATTGAATGTGTAGGGGGTAGTATTGAACGATTGCGCAAGAATTAAATAAAAGTTTGAGTGCCCTTTCGCAATGATTAATTAGTAAACTTTATTTGAAGGACTTTATTGACGACCTCTGTGGCGCGGTGGGCGAAGGTCTGCCTGCGACGCAGGAGGTTGCGGGTTCGATTCCCGCCTCGGGACAAATGTGTGTACGATCTGCAGACATTTGTTCCGGGTGTTCTGGTCGTTTTCTATGTATAATAAAAAATATCTATCTATGTAATGTATTGTATTATATATAATCAGTTATCTAGTAGGTAAACATAACACAAGATCTGCTTAGCTTGGGGCTAGATAATGCTGAGTGGATTGTTCAGCATTATTTATTTTTATGTAAACCCAAGCAGTTGCATAAAAAACTGGAAAAGAGCCTGGCGCGGTTAGCCGCCCCCACGAACCACGATTAACCGCTTAGTGCGTAGGAGCCCTAAGAATCGTTCGTCATCATAACCCAGTCTCCATACCCACTCAAGTAATGAAAGTAAGTCTCAGGCCCTGAAAAAGTTATGTCCTTAATTGTACTTACCATTAGTTTTTTTTTTCTTTTAATTAATGTTTTATTGTTGTAAATTAGTTTTAGTAGTTAAGTATCTTATAAAATTAAGTTTTGTTTTGTGTAGTTAATTAGTTATAATGTTAGCAGATAGAAACACATCTAAAGTAATTTAGTTAGCAACCTGTAGCGATAAGTATTATTAAGTTTTTAATCATATTTGAGTACAACATAGTGGGCTATATTTACACTAAATTTCTTATGTAATTCTTATAATTAAGTTTAAAATATAGTTGTTTGTTGTGCCTGTAATAAATAAAATTAAAAAAAAATATTACAGTTACTAAATATCACGCTCCGACGATAGAGGATATTAGAGGAGTAGATAGCTAGTGCTTATAAAAGCTTCATAAATAAATAATCCGCATACCTGGAGGATTATCTCGAACAATCCAATCAAATGGTAAATAAGTTAAAGGGCCGGGATTAGGTACACAATAGGATATGCCTTACCCTGGCCGGGTCCTGATTCATTAATAATTCTCGTCATGCTTCTCCCCGTACGGGATTATATTTTCTCATTAAATTAATCCTTTGTACGAGCGTTTTAATTTTGTTTGATACTCTTTTTAATTTTAAGTCACGAATTTCGGATGAGGCTTAAGAGAAATTAATTCTGCTTAGAGTTTAAGATAGGAAATGAAGAGACAAGGCCCGACTTGCACAATAATATTTAAAGGTCTCGTTGTGCAAGCGGTTCTAGGTATACGTCTGCCAAATTTGACTGGGTACCAGACATTACACAGGTAACACATAAAATGTAATAACACGGAATTTGAGTTGGAGCGATATTCTGACGACCTCTGTGGCGCGGTGGCCGAAGGTCTGCCTGCGACGCAGGAGGTTGCGGGCTCGATTCCCGCCTCGGAACAAATAATAAATAAATAAATAAATAATGCTGGACAATTCACACAGCATTATCTAGCCCCAAGGTAAGCAGAGCTTGTGTTATGGGTACTAGATAACTGATATACGTAATATTATACATTACATAGATAGATATTTTTTATTATACATAGAAAACACCCAGACCAACGGAACAAATTTCTGCAGATCGTACACAAATTTGTTCCGAGGCGGGGATCGAACCCGCAACCTCTTGCGTCGCAGGCAGATTCTCGCCCGCTGCGCCACTGAGGTCGTCATGCCGTCAAATGTGTGTACGATCTGCAGACATTTGTTCTGTTCGTTTTCTATGTATAATAAAAAATATCTATCTATGTATTGTGTTGTATTCTGTATATCAGTTATCTAGTACCCATAACATAAAGTCTGCTTAGCTTGGGGCTAGATAATGCTGTGTGAATTGTCCAGCATTATTTATTTATTATTAAAGTTGTTGAGATGGCACTTCATTAAAAATTGACTCGAGTCTGCAAAACTTTGAAAATTGGATTTTAAATTGCTTCATCACCTAGTCCAAAAACAAATGAGCTCTAATTTTTTACCCTGCTTTCAAACCGTTCCTGCAACCCACTCCCATAAATCTCAAGCACACTGTAGTATCATATTGTTTCGTCCCGCTTCGACCAGCAAATTCCATTTTTACCCACCAACTGGTGTTCCCAACCTTTGAAAAACAATTTCCTCGCTCCCGTATCCTGGGCAAGACAAGATAGATAGCCATATAAATCTCCTATGTGTCTAATTGACGGCTAGCAAGCTCGGGAACCTCTGGACTTGCACTGATTCACTTAGCTCATTTGGAAAGAGTGTTCCTTCTTTGTTCCGGTTTGGCTGCAGGTTCCAGTTTTTATTGGACAGAGATAAATTAAAATGTCTGTTTTCCGTTGGCATCGTCTTTTCAATAGATAAAAGTCACATGGATGAATTTTCTTTAGACTAACATTATTTAACTTTATTGTCTTCGTTTCGAGATAATTTAATATACGCATCGAACATAACGCCCACAGGGGCATCGTTTTTCACCAAATTAAAGACGGAGAAATATTTTCTGTATTTACGTAATTTCCCTTTCACCGCGAAATATTCATACAAAAGAACATCTACCTGAGAATTCTTGTTACCTAAATCACCACGGAGGATAATGAGATGATCCTTATTTAGAGAGCTTTTGCAGAGAAAAATTGCGCAATAGGACTTTTTGTTTCGCTAAATTGCTAGCTTTCACAGAGATGTGGTAAAGCCCCCTATTCTTAATTAATACACAGGTCTGAGGGTAAGGTATGAAGCACCCGCATAATCGTAATCCTGCAGGATCACAGGGCCTCCCGTTTACTACTTACGTCAGTAATACCTGCCTGAACATGGAACGTAAGCCGGAGATATTTGGCCAAGTACAGGAAGGCTGTCCCAAGGTCGCGGGATTGAATTCCCGTGAAGTCACATCTCTACCAATAGAAAAATTAACAAGATGCTTCTTGCTTGTGATTATAAACAGCCACTAGGTATAAACTCGAATAAAAATGATAAGGATTCGCAATTTCTAAAAGGTACCCTTATATTTTCAAAGACCTTGACCTTTAGTTTTAGATAGGGATCGCTCTGGCTACAGAAAAGGTTCGATTTTACTACTAACCTAAGGAAGCCTTAAAAATCGAGAGCACTATGTTTCGTAAGTTAACCTTAGTAGTCGGACGGCAACTTTACGTTTTATTAAGCGCAATAAACTCAGGTTCATTAGATTTTTTATTTTCTGCGTAGTAAAAGGGAACCAGCACGTACGCCGTTCATACTTCATTCAGCTCGTAAAATGTAGGTTGGATTGCTTGAATTTATTCACGCGGCTTTCCGGAATAGTGTGGAGTGACCTTAACGGACAAAAGGGTTGCGGAATGGGTGAAATTAAAATTTCTCCTGGCTTATTTGTTCGGCCACTTGTCGAATTTTAACTTTTTAAGGTTTGTGAAAAGTAGGACGGCTTTGAAAGCTAGTTTTTATCTACATCATTAAAATAATTTATTTCTATTATTTTATACCTTCCTACCAAGATGCTCTCTTACTTCAACCTTACCTCAACAACCTATAATGGTCCACTGCTGGAGGCAGGTCTCCCCCTAATTTTTTAAATCTGATGGGGGGTAATGCCCATAATCCCCACGCTGGGCATGCGGGTTGATGATCGCAGTTCGGTGGTAGATATATTCCGCAAGAGGCGCTGCTGCCCGCACCCGGGTATGTCCCATAGTCGCCTCTTACGACAACCACGGGAAGAATGCAAGTTCTAAGCCGGCACCACATGTCTGTTCTTTTGCCCTTGTTTTATTGCTATACCTACAATTTTTTTAGCACTTTTCTTTTTGCTTTGAACATTAAACTAAAAATATAAAAAAGCTGAAAACCGTTAACAACCTCACTCAATCGCTTTGTTTATAATAATCAATAAAATTGATAAAACATGTTTTTATCAAATAAAGTTCAGTAGGAAAAGTTTTCAATGGTGTCACCACGACGACCCAGTGACCCCATTTTCAGCCCCTAAAGTGTGCATCCAGTTACGATCGAAAAAAATATGTTGGTAGAATAAAAAATGTTGATGATTTTGACAAGAGCTGTTGACATGACATTGACATACGGACAGACAGTCGGACGTGAGCAGGAAAGCGGGTTCACGAAATGAACGGGAATTTTCCCGATGCAAAAATGGCTTAATTTTTTTTACTTTTGAGAAAAGTTAAAAACATTTTGGTAGTTACATCCGTATTTAAAACTTCAAAAAAATACAATAAAGCTTTAAAAACAAACGAATGAATTAGTGCAACTTTGAAAATGAACTGTTAACGTAGATAGCGTAGTATGTGATTTATGGTATGACCTTCTTATTTTGTACAAAATTATAAAAAGGAGCACCTTATATGCGTAAGGGTCACCAAAAGGAGCTCTCAGAATATATACGGAGGTTTTGCTTACGATTTGCGAGTTTCCCCAACAATACAGCCTGATTTATCGTGCCTCGACGCTACATAGCTCCTTACTCGGAAAATACGACGCCTACACAACACCCAAACGATATTGTTGAACGAGGACAAATCGTATTTTGATTTGGTTTACTTCTGAAGTGTTTGCCTTGATTTGTGGATAAAATAACATCTGTAATATACTGTTTCGATTTTTTTATAAATACCTAGGTGGTAGCATAGAATAGGCCTGAATAGGCCACGCTTTTATTTCTAGATTCTGACCGCAGTTTAGCACACGTTTTCTCGGATAAAAAGTAGCTAATATGTTATCCAAAATGTAGAACTGCATTGCTGTATAGCTAATTGCAGTATGTTTTTAATTTCAGCTCGATCCGTTCAGTAAGTAGTTGTGGCATGAAGAGAGAGAAAGAACAAACACCCATCTATCCACACAAACATTCGCATTTATAAGATGAGTGTGATGGTGTCCACCTATCTCATAAGACCTCAAACCTTCATGGGTATTTATGTAAATACTTCATATTTCTCAGAACTATTATTAGCTCGTAACCCGCAGAAGCTTAGGTTCCTACCAAACCCTGTTACTAAGTTTACACGAACCAATCAGCGAGCGGCGCGAGAGTGTGCGGTAAAATTCGAGTTTTCAGTTTCAAGTTGGTTTTCGCAGGGTTATTTACTTTGAATCGCAAAGTTTAGTTTGCTCTCGTCTTGCTCAAGAATGCTGTCGAGTGCATACGTCTTGTCGCGTGAATAATTTACGTCTGCTGTGTCTACCTACGTCTCTTTATACGACGCGAGCAAATCTTTGAATTATAAAGGCGGAGAGGTGGGACATTTGAGTTCTACTAGTGCCATCTGGCAAGGCTACGTTCGAGTTAACAAGTTACATTTATACATATTAACTTAGCGCCGTTGTTATTTCATATTCATGGGACGAGATCCACGGAGGCGGTTTTTGGGAAGAGAATCTTTTGTAATTGCCTGAAAAAGAATGTTATGGTTGAAGGAGCTTAAATAATTCTGAAGGGCTTTGTTGACGTAGGTGGGTAGTCTTCCATAATAACAAGGTTTTCTTGTTATTCTTGGAATAAATATTTTTATCTCTTTATATCTAGATTTATAAATCAAAGTCGTGTTAGTTACAGCATTTAGAACTCAAGAACGACGGGACCGATTTTCATGGTTTTTGTTTTTTTGGGTTTCTCTAAGTCTGGAATAAATAATAGTCTGTATAAAAAACATTGGCAAATTTACAAAAAAATAACTACCCGTGCGAAGCCGGGGCGGACCGCTAATCAAATATAAAAAGATAAAAACATTTATATAATAGAACATTGTATAAGGTGAATAAAATTATGTGAATGCAATGTAAATTTTGTATCTGTACCTTATACAATGTACTTCATAATAAAGGTTATTTGTATCCTGGGAAATGATTTATGGGTTAAAAGTAGACAATATTTTATTCCTAGCCTAAAAATACAGTAAAAAGCAATGAAATTTCAACCCGATCCGTTCAATAGTTTTGGCGTGTAGAGGTGTAATATTGTAATATATGTAAGTGTGATGTATATAATATATAATTATGTCCAAGGTTTTTACTTATTTTGGTTAAGAGCGGTTCCATTGTGAAATAGTTTCAAATGAATTAATAAAAAATAAAAAAACCGGGTGTTGAACCTAAATAGTTTCATCAACCAATTCTTATTTTTTTATTTTTTTTTATTATTTTTTCTGCTTTTCATGTATGATGCATGCAACCTATATTTTGGAAGACGTATCGCCACCTATACTAGCCTATTCTGATGTAGACCAGGTACATGTTTTAAAAAAACCCCATACTTAATTTAAATTCACTCAGCTGCCACGTCTTTTTATACGCAATTGACATTACTTGTTGATTTGAGATCCGATAAATATTCAATAAATATTGCTCACAATTATATGCGAAACTAGCTTCCTACTTATTTTTGAGTGGTTTGTTAACAATTATTTCACATCGAGTATGGCTAGTGTATAGGCTCTTGCCTCTTTGTTTCCTATCCTTCATCAAAAATTCTTATCTAAAAAATTCCTCATCAAAACTTTAAATTAATAAGAGTAGGTACCTAACGATACGGTACGAAAATGTTTAGGTACTCGGCATTCGTCTATTACCAATGATGATGATGCGGGTTTTGCGAGGTACCTCCGCGAAAATACGTATCAACCGATTATTAGAACATATTGGGTCCCGTTAGATCCCATTTGATCAAAAGCCAATCGCTCTCGAACCACGCGAAAAACGTAGAGATTTTCCTCAATTTCTGGAGAGTGCAATTTCTTGAAGACTTTCGTTGTGATACGCAATCTATACAAGGAATCTCTGTGTCACCGAAAATCCTTATTTCAAGCTCAGTTCAAGCGGGTTTTATGTCTCGTTTTCTCGCAAATCCGAAGATAACACGTTGGGTGCTGGCAGGCTCTTGCCAGCTCTACCACTAGTCGGCTAAGGCGGGAGGTCTACATAACAGCCTGGCTAGCGGAACGGTACACAAAGGAATCTCTTGAAATCCGGGCTCACTCACTGTGAAATTGTATGGATTTCAATCAAAAAGAAGCTGATCAAAAACTTTTCGGCTTATAAAATTTTATGCAAAAATTTAAGAGAATTTATAAGTAAGCCCTCAGCAACGTAATTTGATGAAGAAAGAAAAAGTAACTTGAGATTACATTTTTTCCATAATTAAATAGGTTCTTACAAAACTAAGCAAAACAAATATTCTCATATTTCCTCTAATTCTGCGTTGCTAGGTGTAATATTATAATCCAATGTACCTATATCTGATCCTTTTCGTTTGAATTTCTCTTGAAACAATATTTTGACGACCTTATTTCAGAGGACTAATACAAAAGCTATGTAACTAGAGATTTCTATGAATACTAATGTAATTTCAGAAATTTGGAAACATAATATTCATTGCTGTAGGCATCTTGAACGAAAATTTTAGATTACAGGGGAGCTCAATTTAGGTTTAACATTTTTGGTCATGCATGAGAAAACAGAACTCATATTTTACTGTAGGACAGTAAGAATTCTACAAAGAAAGACTTGTTTAAGGCTACAATATAGTGTTGAAAAAATTGCCAAAAACAGTGGAAAAGGTAGAATACTTTTGGCAAGCTCTGTTATTGTTGATACAGAGTAACAAGCAACAGTTTATAGCTACAGAGATGTTAGCAAAAGTTTTGTTGCAAGTGGCCTGTAATTTTAGTGGACTGGAGAGTGCTTTTACTCTGTAGCCGCGTGTCTCAAAATACAGAAGAGACCGTTTATAACCTTTCTACACAAGATAGACAATACATTAATGTACCACACAGAAATAAATACAGAAATTAATCCTACGAGTATGCTAAGCACAAAATAGTATCGCTATGAGCGACCTCTTCCAGGTAACCTTGTAATGGACTTAAAAAAATGAATCCAATAATACTTTCACTACACACTATTATGTAATACTAGTGGTCCGCCCAGGCTTTGCACCGGTATATTCTATAGCGTATGTTCATCACGGATAATGTAGGATTCTAATGGTCTAAATTATTTTCTTCAAATTCAAGTTTTTATACGTTGGTACCTACTATTGTAATATTTTTAATAAATGATGTATTTTCTTAATTTTCAACATCTTAATGACCAATATTTTATTGCGTAGGTTCTTTTTTAATTTAGCTTTTCTTATGCCCTTGAAATGCAAGGTGTTTTGTCTAAATTTGATGTCTAAAGATTAACTACACCTTAGGAACTAAGGCCAGAAGCTTTGGTGCATACATACCTTAGGTAAAACCTTAAACCCCTTTCCTATGAAAGGGATTTAAGGTTCGGTTGCTTTGTCAGCACAAAATTAAGCTGTTGGTACCTACTAGGGATGTAACGAATGTCAAATTTTCGACATTCGCGAATGCGAATGCGAGTATTCGATGCTCACATTCGCGGATGCGAATGCGAATGCGAATGTTGGTATTTTGAACTTGCCGCCAACTTCACGTACTGTTTATTGGCGCGCGCGTTGTCCAATTACCAACGTTTGCTATTAGCTATCTTCAACTACCAATTACGTACGAGTAATAATGTTTATTTCATTCATTCATGACATCGACAATTCACAACCTTGATAACCACAGAATTTGAAACTGATATTGGCGTAATTGTATCAAAACAGATGCAGAGCAAAAATTAAAGAAGATGAATCACTTGATAATTGCTATCTTCGTCTACCAATCGCGTTGTTTGTTTGATAATATTTTTATCCACACATTTGTCGGTTGGAGTTGGATTTGTTTGTCTTTTATATGTTATTTTGGGAAAAATGAGTGCCTCCATGAAAACAATGAGTAAAATTTAGACCACGTTTAGACTTATTTTACTTAGTGGATGCGGAACATGCAAAATGTAAAATTATAAATAGGGGTACTGGTTTAAAAGTTACATAAGCATAACGCTATCGATATAATACAATACGCTATTGTACTGAAAATTTCTGAGTATATAAAAAAGAATGGATTGAAAAACGCATATCATATTAAGAGTTTTCTTAAAAATTTCTGATAGTCGTTTTTCAATCTATTGTTTTTTATATACTCAGAAAATTTCAGTACAATAGCGTTATGCGTTAGAAAGTTACAGCCCTTTTAAGTCGGAGCCCAACTATACATCTCAAACTTTCATATACCTAACCATTTCATTAATATTTTGAAAAATCCTGAAATACGTGTTCAACGGCTTTGTATTTTTGGTAAATTTCAAGCAAATTTGGCCACTTCGTAGAGTTAAAAGAAACACGTAAAAAACTTCAATCCTCTTTTCTTTTGGGGGTGTAATTTCCAAAACTCCTATGCTTAAAATTTAAGATTTCTAGCTTATGAGGTTTGGGTTGGGTGTAACTAGAAATTAACTTGTTTTTTTTTAATATTTAAAATATTCACATTTATTTATTAACCAGTATAACATAATAATAAAAAATAAAAGACGGCCTTGTCCTAGGTCCTCCAATCAAGGTCTGTGCACGCCAAAAACAAACCATAAATTTGTCAAGTGGTTCCCGCCATTAAAAGGTTACTTTAACCCCTGGGTTAGAATAATCTATACATTGTCATTCAAAGCAAAGGCTAGGCTATTTTTCGATCTCACAAATTAGTTCCCATGGGGAAAAAATAAACATTAAACGTTTAGTTTCTTTAATTTCGTAGAAACGCGTGCAAAGCCACAGACAGACACTAGTCACCCAATCAAAGTCAGTTCAACATTTTTTTTCAGTTAAGTTTTGTCAAAGTTTCTTACAAAGTTCCTATTAAAGAATTAGCAATAAGAGTGCCATAATAAAATATAGTAATAGGCATGATGATTGATTTTGAGACTACTCCTTGATATTTTTAAACATCTACTGAATAGAAAATAAAACATATATCTACAAAAAACATGGATTTTGAAGGTAAAATTGAGTTTTTAAAAATGTAATTTAAATTTCGCTCTAAAACGCTACAATACTCGTGACGACTGTCTATGACGTCACCGATGCACAATTTTTTATGATACAGAATTACCATAATATTTATATTCATTAGTATGTCTTTACAAATAAGAAATACAATCAAATAATAAAACAAGGATTAACAATATTGTCAAGAAACAAAGAAGCTAGCTATTGATTGAAGAAAGTCATACGTTAACCATTACTTATTTCTGTGGTTATTCTGTGTCTTCCATTTTACTTTGTGACGACATGACGTCATGGGTCTGAGTTCTCTAATTGTTGTTCAACGTGTGATGGCGGATTATTGTATTTTGTAGATGTTATTTATCAAAATAATAATTGATCTTGATCAAAAAAAAAATTATAATACGCGTTTTGTCATGTATGGCTCTGATTTAATTTAGTAAATACATAATAATGATGCTTTTTGTTACTGTCATCATCCCTATTTACGAGATGTGCAGTTTTTTTTATAATTCCGCATGTAAAAGAGAACAGTTTTTAAATATACTAGGCAAGTTTTTGCCCCATCAACATTCGCCAAATATTCGCATAGATTTTGGCGAATGCGAATGCG
Source organism: Eupithecia vulgata (assembly GCA_946478455.1). Lineage (NCBI taxonomy): Eukaryota > Metazoa > Arthropoda > Insecta > Lepidoptera > Geometridae > Eupithecia > Eupithecia vulgata. The sequence goes on from OX297874.1 coordinate 4,072,723, forward strand.
AATATTGAAAATCCTGCGAATATTCGCGAATGCGAATGCGGATGCGAATATTCGTTACATCTCTAGTACCTACTAGGTACTTATTTTTTATTTATTTTTTTCGGATTGCCATCAGCTTAACTATTAACAATAGAACATAAATAGACACAGAAAGCTAATAATAGGCATTCGCTAATAGAAACATAATAAACTACCTAAGTGTGAACACTAAACCAACATTTTCGTCGACAATTGCGTACTTAATAAAGTAATAAAATGAACAAATACAATAAGTAAATATTAAAAGTATAGTATATATAATAAACTGTGCAAAAAAAGTTAAGAGTCATGCATCGCCTTGCCCTGTGAATGCTGGTATTGAAAGGGTCAATGTTCAACATTCTGCTGAATTAATTGACAGTTCCACTCGCTCGCACTATGAATGAATTTTGTCTACAATTTAGTTCCAACATGTTGGACATGTAGTAAGGGTTTGTATCTAAGCTGCCTACGTGGTACATTGAAGTTCCTAATGACAGAGTATCAGGTATAAGTAGTTTCTACAACAAATCCTTCTCTATCCAGGCCATAAGGTTGTGGAATGCACTACTAGAGCCCATTAGAAAAGCAATATCCTTACCAGTTAAATCTCGCTTCAAGGAGTTTTTCCTGTCAGAATAGTGAATATTGTTATTTATTTCTTTATGTATTTAAGTAGTATATTATATATGTATTCTTTTTTGTGTATATATATTACAGTGGTAATTTGTTATTTTTATTTAATATACCTAAGTAATTATGTTTTTCAATATTCTGTTATGTTCATGTTTATTTTATCTTTTGTACACTTTCTTATATTCATATAATTCATTCCATCCAAAAGTTGCCTGGAAGAGATCGCTTCTAAGCGATAAGGCCGACTATTGTACTTGTCTCAAGTAAATGTTTTTTGTAATATTCTTTTCTGGTGTACAATAAAGCATTTTTGTTATATGCCTATAAGTAGGTAGCTACCACCCGTTCTATGTACACTATATATCAGCATTGTGGGCTTATACCTTACACCAGGGCCACTCTTCAGGATGTTAAGCTGATGTAACAACAGATTTGCCGCTTTTGTCGACCGCCTGTATGTGTTCCGACAGCGAACAAATGCAGGCTTTTAAGCTGAGTTTCCACTGTGCTAGGGTTCGTAGAGGTATCCACTGGATTGACGATTTTCATAACTCACACCTCGGACTGTAGTTGAAGGTAGCTTAAAGCTAAATAAACACGTCCTAGCGAAAATCCGTTTAAAATTCGATTCTTGTGCCCGGCTCGCAATGGTGTGCTTTCAGCTTTAAAGCTTCACTCTCTCATCACCCTATATTTAGTAGGAAAACTGGTAGATCACCTACCACTGGAGTCCGGTACGGGATCAAACATCAACATGCTTAAAACTTTTTAAACTTTCGCAAGTTGATAACATATTTAAGATTATTTATCGGGTATTTATCGCGTACCTTTCGCTTTTTTTCCCCAACGTTTCAACCGCGTTACAGCGAGTCAGAGAAAATGAGTCGCCCCGTGACAACGATCGCTGTAACGCGGTTGAAACGTTCGGGAAAAGAAAGCAAAAGGTACGCGATAAATACCTATAACGTATTCATATAAATATATATAATAATAATAAATAATCTTAATATGATAATTAATCTTAGGTAGGTTAAGTGCACGATGCATGTTGCATCCCTTATCGTGTTTCTTGTAGTAGATAATTGATTGTTAGGTACGATTTAATGTTATGTAGGTACCTAAAGTGTAAGCTGTATTATTATAGTTACCTAATACTTAGTAAAATCATGTATCTACATAAGTACCTATGTACCTACCTAACAATCCTCAAATTTTGTATTCTACCTTGTGTGTGTATGTCTGTCTGTGCTGTTCTTGTTAAGTCAAATAAATGTTTCTTTATCTTTATCTTAAATATCAACGTGCTTTATTTCCTTTCGACATTACAGGACTCTTGGACACGTCACAAAAAACAGATAACATAAGTAAAACTAGGAAATAAAGTGATCACTTTGATTTTAAGTTCTTCAATCTTAAGGGAAAAACAATCACAAAAACTTGAGTGATTACTAAAAGCTTTGACCTAATTCTCTGAAGTACCTACATAAAATTTGATCCGAAATTAATCGGTGCAAATATTCCGACAGTTTAGATTCGATTTTAATAGCGCAAATATTTAAGCAGACAGATGTTTGCCCAATTTTAAAGCTAATGAAGAGAAATTACGTGGGTTTATTGATTAATATGTAAGGATCTATAACATTAACAGTAGATTAACGTTAGTGAAGTAGTAAGGGGTATGAGATAAAATCTGTCCCAAGAAGTGAAATAAAAACAAATACGATTTACTAACCGAAGCTGTAAACCAGCCAAACTCGATGAAATATTTGTAAACAAAACAATACATCAAGCTAAAACTCACTCACATGTCGTTGAGTTTTAGATAAAATTGTAAATACACAGTAATAATTTAAGGAAAGATCTTAAATCGAATGTACCTACCAATAAATTGCATATAAAAAGACGCATGGGTTGTATGTTTACGAACATTTTAGATTGAATTTGGCGGGAAAATAGTTATAATCGAAATAAAATGACGGCCTCTGTGGCGCGGTGGGCTAAGGTCCGCCTGCGTCGCAGAAGGTTGTGGGTTCGATTCCCGCCTTGGGACAAATATTTGTACGATCTATGTATTTGTAGTTGAGTATTTGTTCCGGGTGTTCTGGTCGTTTTCTATGTATAATTAAAAATATCAATCTATGTAACGTATTGTATTATGTATATCAGTTATCTAGTACCCATAACAGGCTCTCTGCTTAGCTTGGGGCTAGATAATGCTGTGTAAATTGTCCAGCATTATTTATTTATTTAATAAATTGCAAAATCCTTTACTAAAACCTAGCCTGTTTCAAATGTTTTTTATAATGAAGAATCTAAGGAAAATAGAAAAGCTTTTAAAGTTAGATTAAAATTTTATTATAACTTTATCCTTAACTTAAAGACCCAGAAGATATCTTCCACATAAAAGTGTGCCAGTACCATAACGTGTAGGTAAATACGTACGCTGGTACCTGTTTCACAAAATATTTATCAGCAAAGTCATTGCCCGTACCTGGCATAGGAATCACCCTATTATCTCGCGAACCATTGTGGAAGGAGACGGAAAATTTAACAAGTTAGATAAACTATGGGGTAGGGTAGATGGTCCACTAGAGAGGGAGACAAAAAATCTGCAACCACGCGTCGCGACTACCAGTTTGAAATTGACAAAGGCACTAAGTAAATCTCTCCTTACTCCTTGTGTAAATCATCAATATTTTTATCTTAGATGATCCAGCTTTAATTGGCCTAAGCATCGAATTAAGAACTTTAAGTTCTTCATTCACCATAGATGCTGGGTGCGGCAAGCTGAAGACAAGGCGCTATGACGTTCATTAGGGGAGGCCTATGTCCAGCTGTGGACTATAGGCCGATGATGATGCTGATGTAGTCTCTCTATTCTATATCAAAATTTTAAACGATGTATTTGAAAAAATGGAGCGTACCTATTATGCCACAGTGCAAAAGACACAGCAAAAGTGATATAAGAATTCACAGAATCAGAAGATTCTCCATGATGACTCTACCTACACCTATGTATGGATGTGAGTGGGAACTAATGTATGAAAATTTACTTTTCCCAAATTCACATTTTGGTGGGCTCACGTAGGTACGCCCTGATGGGAAACTTAAAACTGTTTCAAAGCGCGCGTGTTGGTCCAGAATCGCGAGCCTCTTGGTGATCTCGGGTGGTGTTAGCTGTCTTGTGAGAATTAGAGGAAGTACCGATGGTTTGGTAGAGCGATGTAGAGATTCTAGATGTTTCCATAGTGGCACGTCTGCACAGCCCCTAAGATCAGATAAAGCCTTGAACAGAATGGGGCCCAAAGGTGCTGTTGATGCGGTGGTACTAGAATTACTTCAAGTTTTATGTCCCCTTTATTTATTGGTTCAGGGTCCGGTATCAGTTCAGACCTAGTTAAAAGTTAATTGTATTCGAGACAGAGCTATTCAGTTTTGGAAGTTTGGATCAGGTTCATATACCTATCTACGTGGAAAGTCCGTAGGTACTTTGATGCTTTCGAGGAATAAAAAAAAATAATCAAACAATCTTTGTCCCGATTTCCAGAAATTGTCGGACAAACAATACAACGCAATTAGACAGCGAAAAAATTGGTTTAAACAAGAAAATTGTTCCGAGGAGGGAAGGAAAATATCCCCCGCAGAAATAAGCTGAATTCCCATAAGCACCTAATCTTTTGGACAATAATTTGGTGCCGGGACGAGCTATGAGTTTTTTGTCATAACTCAAAATGAGATCATAACGTCGCAAATCTCGGGTGGCGCTAAAGAACAACAAAAGAAAAAGCTAAAAATTACGCGGAGCGAGTAATTTTCGGGGCGAAGCACACGGAATGGGGCCTGTGGGACCCTCCACCGGGGACCTTTTGCGATTATGTTGCGGCTTTATAAGCTTGTTATGTTTTATGACCGAAATATAATGTTTACCTTTCGGGTCGCACCGATGTCCGAAGAACATGTGCCTAATTTATTAAAATTATCACAATTCGTGCGCAAATTGTTTCTACCTCTACCTGTGATCTCCTGTCGAGTTGTTTATTTTTTTGTTCAAGTTTCTTTACGGGATCCTCGTTGTTGTTTTTTCAGATTGCCACCAACGCATCGTTTTTATAATTAAATTTTAATTTTTTTTTTCGTTTCTTTTCCTTCGCTGTTTTACATGGGAAGCGGGAGTGGGATTTATTAATGGTCAAGTATGACCACTAGGCCCACTCACTTTAATAATCTATCTAATAACTATAAATCTGGTAGTTATAAGAGATTAGTAGAGATAATACCTCAGTTTGGTTTTGTTATAAAAGCCGGATATTCGCCAATCACGAAAGTGGCCGGATATTCGTCTTTACCTACTAGTCGGAACATCACTAATAAATTTATTCATCTTTATTGACAAAAAAAATTAAAACAAAAAATAGAATTAAATTAAAACCAATTTTTTTTTAAATTTATTTACCAGAAGGTAAATATAATCAATGAACCCTATTGAAGTCTAAAGGTAGTAAAATTTAAATCCAAGAAGGCATAGATATACCTAGGTAGCGCTTAACCCTAAGTAGGCAGCGAGGTCATTCGAGGGAGGCTTGTGTTCAGCTGTGGACATACATGGGCTGATAATGGTGATGAGGTGTAGGTAATAAAAATCCAAAAGCAACGTAAAAAAAAAAAAAATTATTTACAGGATTTTGGGAAACCTTACATCTGGTTTCTGCTCCCCTAACACGGTTGGATAGACCAGTAGGTACATGATTGTTGATGACCAATTACAATTACAACTTTTTGTAAAAAAGTATTCGCTACAAGATTTAAAAATGCGACCTCACCTCTAAATCCAAGGTAACATTTTCCTCAAATTACTCGACGCTGTTAATAAAACCCAATAAAACCTAATATACAGTAGTAACATATAGTTACAACCCAACATATGTACAGTCATTCGGAAATGGATGTGGATGATACAATAGAGAAAGTTCTCGTTATTTTTATTATCACCACTCGCAAGATTCTCTAGGGCACGAATACTGCAGTCATCGGGCAGAATGTCTGTGAAAAGGGTCGAATTCTGCTAATCAATCGCTTTACTATGACAATGGTATCGTTGCAGAATCTTCCATGGATGAAATAAACTCTAGATAGTGCGCGCGCTACTATTTGCACGAAGAGATTAAAGCAACTGACGGATATAAATTAATATAACTCATAGCAAGGTATATTACGGTATATTTTATATAGTAATTGCGAGTTGAAAACAGACGCAGCTATAGCGTATATTCTTATTACGCCACCAAAACATATCGACAGAATATAGCACGATATATTTTGCCGCAAAAGTAATGAGTGAAAAAATATATATTAATCCATAGCCACCGTCTTTGGCAGCTTGCTATATCGTAATATATAGCTGACTATAATAAAATCTGTACATTTATAGCTCGTCTGTTCATAACCCTAGATATTTTTGACTCACGTCGCTCCATCTGTAGTTTCTTTTATCAAAGATAAAATGCAAAAAGGTGTCATTTTGAGACAATAGTATTAATAATAATGCACAATATTGGACAATGCACACAGCATTACTTAGATTACCCCAAGTTATTTTTTTTTATTCAGTTGTTATGCAATGATGAAGCGATTAATTTAGTGTGATTCGACCCCTGCTGTAAAGTAAATGGCCCTAAGATTTATCTTCGCGGATAAAACCTGAGTTTACTTTGCTGCTAGTTGTTGCGGGCCAATCAACTGGAGAGCTTTCTAAAATTAAAAGCGGAGCATTTCTTTTTCTGCTTCCGTTCTGAGCACTAGCTTGTTATTTCATTTGGTTTGATCATTCTCAAAGAATAAGTAAAAACTTGCTTATCGTTACCATATCACTCAAGTGAATTATTGAAAAGTTGTTATTAGCGTCACGGGGTCAGGAAGTTGGCTGTGTTACACCCCGTGCCTAGGAAAGCGCGCTAAGCTATTATTCCTGCACCTGACCTCACCGGTCATGTCAGTACGTCTACCATGAGTTGTCATAGTTAGATCGCCTGACGTTACTACAGTAGACACGTAAGTACATAGATGGTATAACGTAACTACAGTTAATAGTACGTTACTATGACACCTGTCAAATTTGTAACTCATCCTACCGAATTCTTAACAAATGAAGCCCAAACTACAGAGACTGTAGTATAGTTTACTACACAGTGACGTAGGATAGTTATTTATGTGACTCATACTGTGAATTTTAGTACCCAACTATCCGCTAGAGGCGCTGTAAAAGTTTTCATACATTTTTTTAACTACAGTCGCTAGCGAATATAGATTGATAAAACTACAGTCTGCCACACCAATGGTTTGCGAAAGCGTGAGAAAAGAGAGTGTATCTTTTGCGCACACACTTTTGCACTAAAATATGTACTGTGCATCTGGATAGTCTCCATTGAGACAGGCCGCCGTGGTCGAAATTCAGCTAGGAGGGCATCACATTATCATTTAGTACCCTTACCGTTTATAAATTTTACCATCATGTCACTTTCATGTTAGATTTTCATTAGATATTTTTATTGTAAGCACTATTGTTTTAAAAGGCTTACTACAAAATATCAGATTACCTAGATAAAAAAGCATGGGACGGGTTATGTTCCAACTCGACAAAAAAAAAACAACTAACAGGCTAAAGGTTTCTTCGTCGTTTCTTTACTTTAGTCTAAGTTTAGGTTATATACCGAAGCGACCGAAATCAAAAATATCCCTTTATTTCCGTGTCAATGTTAATGTAATGTTATTTTAGGAATTTGAACTTTTCTAAGTGAACATTTTTGTATTTATGGAAATAAAGACTTTTTGATTTGATTTGAGTTGACTGTAGGCACTATTGTTTTACTGTAGGCACTATTGTTTTACTGTAGGCATTTTGTTGATAAGTGTGTTTTGCGCTCGCAGAGGGCGGATTTTTTTGATTATAGTGTGCGCACACTGATTCTACACGTGAACCTCCGATCTTACAGAATCCAGATCAGAATATTTGCAGCAGTTCGTCTTGTTAGACCAGTTAGGTAAGTGCAGTGCCTAATTCACAGTAAGTAAGGTTGGTGGGGTAATTTATCTAAAAGAACTTGCCAAGTTTCCAATTTTGCCTGGGCTCGTGTTCAGATATTCAGCGAGGCAACTTCGGAGAGTTATTTGGTAAACAGAATTGTTTATGGTTTAATTAAGGTCAAGTTTGTTTTTATAGGTTCAGGGAATGTTCGTAACGGCGTGGCGTTAACACAGGAAACGGGTATTTTGTTGCAATTTATTTCTCAGTAGACTAATGAAGTAAGTTGGTTTAAAATAATTCAGCACCTTCATAAAAAATAACAAAATATATCTAACAAAAATTCGTGTGTTCAAGTCATTTAGAAAATGAAATTTTATACGAAAACCCTAGTTAGATTTAGAAGGTTACTAGCAGCGCCCCGCGGTTCTTTTCGTAGTTCCCGTTCCCGTAGGAATTCCGGGATAAAATATAGCCTATATGCTATTCCCGACTATAATCTATCTCTGCACTGAATTTCATCCAGACCCGTTCAGCCGTTCTGGCGTGACTGACCAACAAACATCCATCCATCCATCTAAACTTTCGCATTTATAATATTAGTGTGATTAAAATTGAAATGGTGTTAGTAACGTTCTTACCCTAAAACCCTATAAGTGGGAGACAGTTCAAATGATGGACCAAAGCCAGGTGAATCTAGTTGTACCTCATTCAACTAACACCAAAGTGCCTTTAAACGAGAGAGTTAGGAGCAGAGTACACAGTCACCATGTCGCATTGTCCTCGGTACGTCTACTATGAGTTTAATCAATCTCTACTCGCTAGCGACTGTCGTTAAAAAAATGTATGAAAACTTTCACAGCGCCTCTAGCGGGTAGTTGGGTACTAAAATTCGCAGTATGAGTCACGTAGATAACTATCCTACGTCACTGTGTAGTAAACTATACTACAGTCTCTGTAGTTCTTCATTTGCTTAGAATTTGGTAGCACGAGTTACAAATTTGAGAGATGTCATAGTTACGTACATTCTACTGTGGTTACGTTAGTTAGTTAACTATACCATCTACGTTTTTAAGTATCTACTGTAGTAATGTCAGGCGATCTAATTATGACAACTTATAAAAGACGTACAGATGTCCACAGTCAACACTATATCGTGTGCTTTAAGCTGTTGACGTATCTATGGTAACTATCAGAGGCTGATTGAAAGAGAGAAATGTTTCTTACTGAGAAATTATAACCATTATCAATTAATTATTACTTAGACGACTCTTAATTAGACTAGATTAGACGACCTCTGTGGCGCGGTGAGCGAAGGTCTGCCTGCGACGCAAGAGGTTGCGGGTTCGATTCCCGCTTTGGGACAAATATTTGTACGATCTGCAGGTATTTGTTCCGGGTGTTCTGGTCGTTTTCTATGTATAATAAAAAACAATCTATCTATGTAATGTATTGTATTATGTATATCAGTTATCTAGTACCCATAACACAAGCTCTGCTTACCTTGGGGCTAGATAATGCTGTGTGAATTGTCCAGCATTATTTATTATTATAACATATTGTTTATCATCTGACTGTCTTCATAAAAATATTGTATAAAAAGTAATTCAGATTTTGGCCGTAAGTTTTGTTATGTAGCATAGTTGTATTAATTAAGGGCTGTAGATTTTGTTGCAATGTATGACGATGCGATGTCATATTGACTATTCCTCCGACCAGGTGGGATGACGATTTGCGAAAGACTGCTGGCAGAGCTGGATGCGGCAAGCTGAAGACAGGGCGCTATGGCGTTCATTATGCGAGGCCTATGTCCAGCAGTGGACTGGTATAGGCTGATGATGATGATGATTGACTATTCTACCCTAGAGAACAATACCCGTGCTTGGCCTGCAGTACGGTAGAATTAGAATAGAGACAAATTACGTCACTTTGCCATCGAATGCGTAAATTATTCGAAATTCATTGATTCCACTTCAATAATGTACGCAATGTATGCTATGCGATGTCAAATTGACTTTTCTACCCTAGACAACAATCCCCTGGCCTACTGCGGTATGACGATAGTATTATGACGTGACATTTATCTACGAAATTTGCGTCGTTCCGTGTTCACACGATAGAGGCGCTGCTATATAGGGTCACTATAATGCACGTTAATTTATTGTACGGCCGAATAATGTACACCTTGATAATCCGTGTCAAAACCTAATAAAATTGGAAACCAAACGGGATCAAGGTGTACATTATTGGGCGTACAATAAATTGTCGTGCATTATAGAGACCCGTAACATAGACATAGAGGCATATCCTCCGCTACGAGTATAGTTTTCTGTGGGCATATCATTTATTTGCCACTACATTTACACACAAGATAAATTTACAATCTTGAAATAAAAATAAAAATTCATATTTGTAAAACAATAAAGAACAAATTATTATAAACTATTACTACAAAACTATTATCAAATCATATACAAATTTGAGATTTCACGGTCTCAGATCGGTTTCCTTTTTCCAACCTCACCTCAGGAAAGACTTCAAAGAAAGATTGAAACAGCTAAGATTATAAATCTCTAGCAAACAACCACCAAAACGATTTAGCACAAACTTATCTCAAAATTCATAGACCATCGATCGTCTATTTTATTACCAACAGCCAGGTAAGCTTAGTCCAGTTCGAACTTAAATAAAGGATTCATTTAAGCTCAGTAAATCTCGGGCAGTGCGCATTTCGAGCCAGGCGGCGCGCCACGCATCGTAGCCAGCTCTTTATGTGACATTGGCGGGTGTTTATACTCCCATAGAGACAGGATTTACACTCTTTTGGCAAATACTTAGCGTGGAATAGCATATGGCTAGAAATGGAGTGTCTGTGCTGTGTATTAGTAGGTGCGAATGAAATAACGATGGGGCTCGGCAGCCTAAAGCAGAAATCGATGGGTAAAATGAAATGAAAATACTTTATTTTTCTATCTTTTTTCTAAGGCAACATTACAATAACATTAAACTATAATATGTCTAAAAAGATGAATATGCTAAAAGGATTTCTTGGTAGTTTATGAGTTATTCAAACGAAATTGACAATATAAAGCAACAATAGAGACAAAAATACATTATTTAATTGAGAGTCAACTGTTAGGAATCTCCACCAAAATATATCCCGGGACCAAAACAATCCTAAGTGGTTCACTTGCGCGAAGGACATTTGCGCGTAAAGACATTTCGGCGCCTAGACATTTTAGCGTAGCACGCTCTACGAAGTGCTACGAAATAACCTATTTATCTCCACCATCAACCGAGGATACCCGAACACCACGCCAACTAAACCACTCTGCATTCATTGTTTTGTTAATATCACTTACCTAAGTATTTTCCAAATGTGTATGTGTTATAAAACAAATGTGTCATATTATAACAAAACGTCTTGAAGGAAAATAATCACCTCTTTAAATTTTTGTCATTCTCAAGATAAAACGTAAAAATCTTGCACTAAACAATACAACGGCACCAAGAAATACTGCAAATGAAGTCCACAAATCTCTATAGCAATAGCAGTCTAATGTCTAACAACATTAGGACTGAGACAGCGTGACTACCGTCGGTGCTACTCACGTGCTACGGGGTTAGGATACACTGAGAGCTATCCAAAGCGTCGATCTAAAATTTAACGTCTTGGACTCGTGTCGTTGTCTCTACTAAACCTACTGCCAACATGCACAAATGTAAATAAAACAGTCTCTAAAAGTATTAGAGATATAAGGTAAAACACACTTATGTGTGCATAGGTAGAGGAATCATCATCAGCGTATATCAGTCCACTGCTGGACATGGGCCTCCCCCAATGAGCGCCATAGCACCCTGTCTGCAGCTTGCCGCATCCAGCGTCTACCAGCAGTCTTTCGCAAATCGTCATCCCACCTAGTCGGAAGGCGTCCTACACTACGTTTTCCGAGTCGCGGTCTCCACTCAAGAACACGTTTACCCCAGTACCCCATTCAACAATTTTCTTGACTTTGAAGCTTTAATGAATCTATGTGAGTTGACTGACAATCATAAAACTGCAGTGCTTTTACGCACACATGCGCACTTATACGAATAGGAAAATGAGACTTATTTGTCGCTTTTATTGGCTACACCGCTGAGTATAGCCATTCTAAGCCTCCTTCTGAGTTAGTAGTACCTATTCAAAGTATTTATTTTTCAATTATTACATTACCTATTAAACATAAAATAAGTGAGATGCTGGACAATTCACACGGCATTATCTAGCCCCAAGTTAAGCAGAGCTTGTGTTATGGGTACTAGGTTACTGATATACATAATACAATACATAGATAGATATTTTTTATTATGCATAGAAAACGACCAGAGCACCCGGAACAAATACCTGCAGATCGTACAAATATTTTTCCCAAGGCGGGAATCGAACCCGCAACCTCTTGCGTCGCAGGCGAACCTTCGCCCACCGCGCCACAGAGGTCGTCGTACGTTGTGGAAGCTGGAAACAATAACGATGTATTTTCAAGACGACCATTCGATTTGCTTTCAGTGTGTCTCGACCCTAACTTAGGTAGGTGCGAGTGTTGCCACAACCTCAGTAAGGCTCAGTCGGATGCACCTACGTTGTACAATTCCTACCTTCGCAAGGCTGTGGTTTTGCAACAAGCTAGCACTGTTTGTCTCTACATTTCTAGGATTTCGCTCCAGTAAATAAATTGAGGAGACAATGAATTAGATTCTGAGAATGCTAGTTTTCTTTTGCTGTAAGAATAAGAAGATATTTTATTTCTACTAAGAAAAATACCTACATTAGTACCTAACTTAAAGCAACGCTACGCTGATCATAATCTCTATCACTTCTACGAAAGCTCACGAACGTCCAAGAAAGTCAATGTAATGAAATCAAGTTTGTATGATGTAGAAAATTAAAAATGGGTTAAGGGGCGGGCAGCAGCGCCTCCTGTAGTACAATAAATACCACTGAACTGCGATCCCCAACCCGCATACCCAGTGTGGGGATTATGGGCATTTCCCCGTAGGAGATTAAAGCCAATAAGGGGCTTTTCAGAGGGAGGCTTGCGTCCAGCAGTGGATCAATATAGACTGTTGAGGTAAGGAAGTTAAGGAACCTCCTTACCATTGTACAATTGTACAGCCTATATTGATCCACTAATAGAAATACAGAAATACATTTATTTGTAAAACCGATTTACATGTCATTTTTTTTTTCAGGATTGTTAGTATGACTAAGTCGTATTAAAAATTATAAATAAAAAATATAAATTACATACTTAAACAAACTCAGTTATTAATAAAGTTAATAATAAAGGTAATAAGGTTAATAATTAAGGTAATAAGGTTAATAATAAAGGTAATAAAGTTTCTTGGAATACCAAATCATTACAAAAAATAGTTCTATTTGATTAACAACACACAAGACCATTTCAATCAAAAGGCGAGTATCAAGTTGTGTTTGTTGACCTGACACACGTCAAGTCGAGTAACGAGCGCCAGAACGCAAGCTGGTAACATACTGGCCACTTACAGAACACTGAACATAGTTATGAACTAGCTAAATCTTTTGAAATAAGAACCTGTCTAGAGTTCACACCGGATTTCCGGGAAACTTCTAACTGAATGGGTTGTATACGAACCTCGTAAAGCAAAAGTTGCCTCACAAGATATTCGCTAAAGTCCTGCTGACCTGATTTAGACCCTTTCGCTAGATTTTATGCTAGTTATACTTTGTAGCGTGAGCTAATTTTCTTACCAATGAATATTCTAGTAACTGAGAAAAAGTTGTGGGCAGGAAAAATTGGAAAATAAATTGGCATGCCCAGTTAGCCTACCTACGTTACCAAGCGGGTTATCTAATTTTATGCCGGGCCCACTCACCCGCTCTTGAATTTGCTATTCCTGTTCCAAAATAACATAAAAATGAGACCAATTTTCTGGAAAACGTCGACAATAACATCGTCTGTAAACGTAGCTTTCTTGTTTGTTTGGAAAACATCACGATTTTCTACTTGATTGTTTACCGTGAAAGAAATCAAAGGGACTCCAAACTTTACTCTCCTTTACAAAAGTAATTCTTGGAACGTTTCATAATCACAACAGAACTTCTTATAAACTGTAGTTGGCGTTAGAAATGCCTTGTTTATTGTACCTTCGGGAATCAACTTGAACTGGAACACGTACTTCCTCATACATATAAACAGCAATATACAATATTAAATCAAAAATTATAGAGTTTCACCTCACACACTCATCGACAGCCATAATAGTAGCCGTCAAACAACGCTTTTCGATCTCTCATATTTTAAAACAAAAACTCTTAGTGAAAAATAGACACGACTATCCAGAAGGTAACCACCCGCAAATTTTTGCTAAGAATTGCGCTCTGCACCTCTTTGTCACGTGGTTCGTCAGAGGACAAGAAGTTTGACGATTATTATACACAATGATAACATAAGACTCTGTTAAGCTTATTAGTTTTATTTTGTGTGAATTATCCAGAATTATTTATTTATTATTTAGTGTGTAATATTTTATTTCTGTTCTAGCTCTAATTTTGTATAACAATGTAAATATTACCTTCTATATCCAGTTTTTTATAACATCTGTAATTATTGTATCCATTTTGGTCTCTTTTTCTACTTTTTTCTTAAAATTCTTTGAAAATATTTGTTTTGGTAAAGATTGTTGTGACATAAATGCCAATTTTGAAAATGTCAAAATTTGCTCCGATCTGAAGCAAAGAGGAAAGGTAACATAGGTTTTGGATGAAACCTCGTACGAAATTATAAAGAAAATCGTACAAATTTTGAAATACGTACATTATTTTGAATTCTCAATTCTGGAACTACATTGGAACGGCGGAATATATATAAACAGTGCCAGAACGGCCAAGGGATCAGTTTACCTCTGACTTCGCGACGAATATCTTCTAAAAGGCCATTTCCCGGGCCCAGCTGGCCCGGGAAACTCAAGAAAGCCCTTCAAACCTTCAAAAACCTAAACGGCAAAGTTCCAGACCTGGCGTAAAACTCAAGAAAGCCCTTCAAACCTTCAAAAACCTAAACGGCAAAGTTCCAGACCTGGCGTAGAGCTCCACCACCTGGTGTCGACCTCTACGCCCAGAAGAGCATCCATTTAACCTCAAAACCTTTAAAACGTCTCATCTCCTCAACCTGCAACGTCTCCAGCTTAACTCAAAACCTTCAACATCTCCTCAAACCTGTAACGTCTCCAGCTTAACTCAAAACCTTCAACATCTCCTCAAACCTGTAACGTCTCCAGCTTAACTCGAAACCTTCGCATCAAATTTTTATAAAAGTCTGTAAAAACAAATTAAAATTGTACATAATTTCTAATATTCTTTAATTTGTTAGGATCTTTCTGCCTAGGAAAATTAGGTAGGAAGTTTCTCAATAACTTGGTGTTACACAAAAGTGTAACATTACAGTTTGGCGCCCAATTAAATCGAACCCTCTGTTCTTCTAAATTCTAAAAAATACTAATACACGTACCTGGTTAAATTTGGATGCTCTTTCGACATATCTTAACTTTACTCTTTCGCTACTTCATACATCACTCTAAACGTGACACTTAACAGTACACTTACTACGTTATACTGCACCCCACACACATGCACCACTTACCTGATTGCCTAGTGTGATCTACATCCTTTCTTCTCTTTGAAGTGTTGAAAACCCTTAGTGGTCACTGATAAGTTGGAGTTTGGAAGACTATACGGCGTGCTACAGGAGAATATCCTGCTAGTAATACGTCCACGCAGGTTCTCAAGCTACATTAAAGTGTACTCTGTAATATTTTATTTCTGTTCTAGCTCTAATTTTGTATAACAATGTAAATATTACCTTCTATATCCAGTTTTTTATAACATCTGTAATTATTGTATCCATTTTGGTCTTTTTTTCTACTTTTTTCTTAAAATTCTTTGAAAATATTTGTTTTGGTAAAGATTGTTGTGACATAAATGCCAATTTTGAAAATGTCAAAATTTGCTCCGATCTGAAGCAAAGAGGAAAGGTAACATAGGTTTTGGATGAAACCTCGTACGAAATTATAAAGAAAATCGTACAAATTTTGAAATACGTACATTATTTTGAATTCTCAATTCTGGAACTACATTGGAACGGCGGAATATATATAAACAGTGCCAGAACGGCCAAGGGATCAGTTTACCTCTGACTTCGCGACGAATATCTTCTAAAAGGCCATTTCCCGGGCCCAGCTGGCCCGGGAAACTCAAGAAAGCCCTTCAAACCTTCAAAAACCTAAACGGCAAAGTTCCAGACCTGGCGTAAAACTCAAGAAAGCCCTTCAAACCTTCAAAAACCTAAACGGCAAAGTTCCAGACCTGGCGTAGAGCTCCACCACCTGGTGTCGACCTCTACGCCCAGAAGAGCATCCATTTAACCTCAAAACCTTTAAAACGTCTCATCTCCTCAACCTGCAACGTCTCCAGCTTAACTCAAAACCTTCAACATCTCCTCAAACCTGTAACGTCTCCAGCTTAACTCAAAACCTTCAACATCTCCTCAAACCTGTAACGTCTCCAGCTTAACTCGAAACCTTCGCATCAAATTTTTATAAAAGTCTGTAAAAACAAATTAAAATTGTACATAATTTCTAATATTCTTTAATTTGTTAGGATCTTTCTGCCTAGGAAAATTAGGTAGGAAGTTTCTCAATAACTTGGTGTTACACAAAAGTGTAACATTACAAGTGGTAATATAATAATCCCAACGCTGGGCATGCGGATTGGAGAGTACGGTGGTGGATCTGTTTTTTCTGCAAGGGACACTGCTGAAAATAATAGAGTTTAAATTCTTATTATTTTGTTGTTGTTTCTAACAAGAGCGCATTTCTTTATGCAAGTCTAAAAATAATAACTCTTGAACGAATAGCAAGTAGAATTGTATTATGCATACTATGTCAATCCAACTGAACTGCATAGCAATCCGATTTCAGGTTGGGCGGGTAATATTCAATTCCTACGCTGTGCCCATCTTCCTATCTTCAGGCCATTTGTAGATAGGAGGGCTAGCACGACTTTGACACAGTGAAAAAATTATTCAGCTACCGCGCTGTTCGATTGCAAGTCTTCCAGATATCGTTTGAGTTAGAACCAAATCAATTGACGAGGCACATAAAATAAGTCGATCCACTAATTCGAGTGAGAATATACATTATATAGTAAAGAGATAGAGAGAAAAATCTTACATTACACTTCACAAATAGATAAGAAACAAAAATATATATATAAAAAGTAACAATTGGCGGTCTTATCACTCAAGAGCGATCACTACCAAACAAACGTGGATGGATAGGATCGTTGGATTAAACGGGGATCTGTGTGTATTATTACATTATGTAATTGGTGTTACCGTATTAATTAAAGTAAATAAATAATAAATAAATATAGCTAATACAATTACAACTTTTTTTTTAGACAATCTTATTAAAATAAAAAATTATTAAGAAATATCCTCAGAATGTTTTCAATTTCCTTGAAACTGGTCTGGTATGTTGATATTTAAGCCTCTAAGCCTCTCCGTTCTGGAATCTAGTTCGGAGTTGTGACACCCGAAATAGGTCAAGAGGCCACATTCACTGTCGCACGGTAATTTGTACTATAGAACAAGCTCTTCTGACTGTTCTGTTCTGAAATACATTTTAATTTAACTGGAAATGCTACGAATTCGTGAATCTGATATTTTGCGCTCATAAATGTTCGCCGAAATATAATATGTACTTATATAATAAGGTTAGGTTAGGTTTGGATTTCTTTTTAAATTTCCTGTCCAGGAGCGCAATGTCTTGGCCCGCGAGCTAACCTCAGGTAGGTTAGCTCGCGGGCCAAGACATTGCGCTCCTGGACAGGAAATTTAAAAAGAAATCCAAACCTAACCTATGTTCCCCGAATATCAGTTCAGGATTGGACTACAGGGTTCCTTTATTTTCTTAATAAAAATTTTTACAATACACTTTTATTCTATTTTAGTCTTATATTATACATATTACGTATTCTTACCAAGTATCTTATTTTTCTTTTTCTTTTTCCTATTTCTTGTACAAATTTATAATTTCTGTGCTCTTACCTACTTTTTAACTTATATAATTACTGTCTAAGTAAGACTACTGTCCTTACTTTGCTATGATTTATATAATTCAATATATAACCTAACAAATACTTATTTATCTAGTCTTATTTCTATTGTTCACTATTTCACATACTTGAATGCAGTAATTTACAAAATCTGCAGCGCTAGCTTTACTAGTAAGCTCCTGCAAGTTCTCTTTCACAATTTGCATACCTATTTTTTGTTCAAAGCTAAATCTTAGAGCTGCGTGAGCTGGGCACTGTGTGAGAATATGTGGCACGTCTTTCAGCATCTGGCTCACAGATGCATGATGGGTTGTCCCTGCATTTGAAACGGTTCAAATACTGGGAGAATCCACCATGCCCCGTGAGAATCTGAGTGAGTACACCCGCTGTTCTAGCCTTTCGCACGACTCGGTAAGCGCACCTAACGTCCGCGAGGAAAAGTCTTGTTATGGATACGGTGTCCCCGGCTTTGTATCGAGGGTCCTATTCTGTCAAGAATGACTCTCTAAAAGTCCGCTGGATATACGATACAGGACAAATTCGGTCTGCACTGGCTTCCTGTTGGACGCGAGGGCAGCCTCTTTCGCCAACTCTTCGGCGCGCTCGTTGCCCGGGAGCCCTGCATAGGCTTTGACCCAGTACAGGGAGACATCCTTGCCTTGAGTCAAAGTTAACCGCAGATTGCTCCTGGTCTCCACTGCGAGAGGATGGAGGACGCCATGGTTAGCGACCGTCTCCAATGCGGCCATCGAATCGCTGCATAGACCATAACTTCGCTCCTTCCTCTTGAGGATCACTTCCGTGGCCTTGCTTATGGCTAGCAGTTCCGCTTGGTAGACTGAGCTTGAGGTTCCCGATCTCAGCCTCACTGGCCCACAGGGACAGTGCAGCTCCGACCTTACCCTCATATCATATCTTGCTGCCGTGTTTGTGGAAATTCGCACCTGCTGCATATTGTACCTGTCCACAAGGTTTTGGTCTTCCAGGCGGGCCCACTCAATGCTCATTATGATCAGCCGGATGAGGAGATTCTACAAACCTTACCGGAAGCTCGGGCTCTCTATACTTAAGGCACGGCGGGGATGACCCTCTCTTCGCCTCGTACAGTGCGGCTGCTTCCTGTATTCTGAGGTCGAGAGAGGCAGTAACCCCGCCAGCACTAATGCCGAGTTCAGGGAGACTGTTCGGTAAGATTTGCAGATCTTCTGGGCGAAATCTCTTTGGACTGCTTGGGCTGTGCTGTATGGGCAGCATGACTGCAGGAATATGGAGGCCGTGGCGGGTGAGGATTGCCGTAATTGCGGTGCGCCGCTCTCCCTGCCTTCCGCGGCCTTGGCGGGGTCGCCACCGTTAGATGGCGGACGCGGTGGGCTCGCAGGGGAAGAGGAGTGTTGGTATTGCGATGGCCGCTCTCCCTATCCTATGTGACCGTGTGGCAGGCGGCGGGGCCACTTGACTGACCCGTCGTAGGGGGACCTAGGGCGTCTGGACACGGGATCGTTCGGCGCCCACTTGGCGGGTAAGGTCCCCGAGGTGGACGCGGCGCGTCACGTTTTTCTGGCGTGTCGCGAAAGGGGGAGCTTTACAACCCCCAGTGAGGGGCCCGATAGCCGTCGTGGGTTCGTGGAAGAGATACCTAACATTCCCACGTCCCCACCACAAGCGGCAGAGACGGAAACACCCTGAGGTTTTTAGTGGGTTGAGTGTGGTTGAGTCCCACATAATCATACTGTCTCCCCGTGGCAGTGCGATATGCGTGCCCAATTAACTCTGATAATAAAAAAAAGAATATTTTAAAAGGTAGCTGGAACTTCGGGTTATTTCAAATGTTTTACAGAACATGAGTTTGAAAAAATATTTTAATGTTTAATATCAACCTAAATTTTCTTAAAATGGAAGGGTTTTCTCACAAATTGAAGAAAAAACTGGAAAAATCCAAAACAAACCAATGTATCGCAGAAAATGATGAACGAACTATCGGTAATATTAGTAAGTCCCTACAAAACATTATTATGAAAGACCCTCGACGATTTCCATCGGAATCTCAATCCAAAGATATGGCTTTATGTTCAGCGCTCCAAATGCATTCTCGAGGGGCGAGGGTCGACGAAAGTCAACGCAATAGTGAGTTTCATGATATCCTCCTAGCTGATATTTGCAGCAAATAGATTGAAAGCGAAAATTTAGATTTTTTGAGTTGCTCTCATATTACGCGCGTTAACGCGAGCGAACTTTCCATAGAGGTACTTGTCAGCTAGGACGTGGCCTCGGGCTATCGGGTCAATAAGCGTTAGGGTAGAAAGTTCCTTTCCGATCACCCCTTACAACTGTCAACGCGAGTTATTCACCCCATGTCAACTAGGGTTAAAAAGTTATCGCCGTGACTCAATAGGAAAAATAAATATCGAAGTTACGCAAACTTGGATTTTAGAAAAATAAATTGGTTTTCGACCTTTATTTATAGCTTGTCCAGGGGTATCTAGTTTGAGGGTTTTGAACTTTTGAATACCCGGGGCTTTTCCCGAGAGAGGGGATTTTCGCCAATCTGCTTGTTGTGTACTGATAGAAAATATTTTCTGAGAATGCTTCTATGCAGGTTTTGATTTCCCAGAACAGTATTCGATGCTGAATAACAAGTACCTACCTGAGTTCATGAAAATAACAATTGGAAATTCGACTGTACAATTTTTCTATCGTCGATTCAAGTGAGAAACTAGATATTCTTTCCAGGACTTGGTAGTGAAAACAAGGTACATATACCGACTTCAGTCCAACACCTTCAAAATGGCCCCTAATTCGGCAATGTAACAATATTCCCTATAATTGACGTAGGCGAATGTTTTCGTTACCTGTATTTCTTTGCAAAACATTCCTCAAAAAGCTAAAATACAGTAGAAATACCACCACCGTGTGAACAAAGCACAATTCCTAAGATCCTTCCAGTTAATTGTAGAACATAGGCTACACCGATCATAAATCTGAGTCGACTTAACGTCGGCACAGTGAAATATTAACCGCACGCCCGTTTTGACGCCCAGAACTACAGCTAAATAAATAATATAAGGCCTGGGAGGCTATCGTAAATAATAAATGGATGATTGTTAATACGATTGCCTTGGGTAATGAATAAGCGGTAGAACTAAGACTGATGAGTTGAAATTGCGAGTGCAAGTATCTCGTTAAAATCAATTGGGGTTAGTGTTTGTTTTTAATTTGGTAAGAACGGGTAGAATGTAGATGCCTGAATTGTGATTTTGAAAATATTATTAGAATAGAGCTCCCCTTGTTTTGAGCACCTTCTAGGTAGAAGTTCATAAAAAGTTGTAGTGATGATTTCCTTCAAGGAAGTCGTACACTAATTTTTTATATTTTTGGGTTTATACTTTTTTATTACACCAAGCAATGTACCAGGATAGTAAATGTCCGCTATTGTGTACAATTTCACCATCAGATATGCTAAAATAGGCCATAAAAACTAGCACATTGGGCCCCCTGAAGCCGCCATATTCGCAATAGAACTGGAAAGCTAAATATTTTAAGCAATTTTAGACTCTCTCCCCTTGAATTATGAAGCTGTGTAGCCAGGAAGGGCGGTTTAGCATCAATCAGGGATTTAGAATGGTAATCTTGTTTCCCTGTTTGTGCTGTGAAGTTCCCCTAGCAAGAACAACCCGCGACCAAATATCGAAAAGATTAGAAGAAAAGAGATGGTTGAAGCGCGTTACCAGCGCGGCCAGGGAGATGATTCTTCATAGAGACTTTTGATCAGCAATGCGACATACAAAACTCAATCAATAATGATTGAAAAGATGTGAAATTTCTAAAAACTTAAAAAGCAAATGTGGCAATCCTTACTATACTATACTACATTACATACCTATACATGCGAAAGTGAGTTTGTTTGTTTATCCTTTCTTCACACCCTAACTTTGCAATCAATCGATTTGTATTTTGGCATAGAGTTAGTCAAAAGTATGGAGAGTAACATAGGCTTCTTTTTGTTCTGGTGAAACATCAAATTCTCATGGGAGATTTGCGTAAATGTAAAATTCGATTTTAACGCCAGTGAAGCAGCGGAGAACAGCTAAACTGAAAAATATTGTTAAAGCGAGTTTCTCTACGTGGTCTCGCCGTTAGAATCGACCCCTCTCAGCCCGTGGATGTCTCAATAATCAACTAACTAAGTAGCGCTTCCAGAGAATGATTGCAGCTTCTTTCTACGATTTTGAACATCTCAACTGCGATCATCCAATCAGCCTGTAGACCGTGGTGTTTATGGGAAAATTACCCATTTTTGGGGAATGGCATTTGTTTAGCAGACGATACTGTATGTAAGCTCATGAGAATATAAGAAAGATAGGTCTTATAAATAGGGCTATATGATAATGCATTTATAAGTACATTTCCCGTCGGCGGTGTATGTCATTTTTTCCACGAAGCAGCAAAAATGTATCTAATCGAGTAAGCCTACAATTTTGCACTTTGGATAACAAGTAAACTATTATAGGCAGATTAACAGGTAGATAAGATTAATAAATCGTATTAACTTGGGTTTTTCCAATAGTCTACAAAGTGTCTGCACGTAGACCACTTGATTGTAGAAATCTTATAGTAAAAATGAATAAAACCAATTAATTGTTTCATAAGGTTTTAATTATAACAAGAGTGATCTAGTAAAATAATTCCTATTTAGATAGTAAGTACAACGGGATATAGCTACAAGCAAGCTTACAGTTGAAGAAGTAACCATCGCTAGATTAAATTTAACTTTATTACTAAATGACTTAAGTAATAAATAAATAATGCTGGACAATCCGCACATCATCATCTAGCCCCTTAGTTACGCAGAGCTTGTTTTATGGGTAGTCAGAAAAAGTGGAAATAAAGACTTTTTTGATTTGATTTGGTAGGTATGTACTATATTATGACTAATAGAATACATTATGTTGATAGAACTAATTTTCATTTATAAATAATACACAGAAAACCCGTAACCAACATTAGCAGATTGTACAAACATTTGTCCAAAGGCGGGAATCGAACCCACAACTTCCTATGTCACAGGCGCCCGCAACGTCACAGCGGATGTCAAAGCTGAAGTAACTGTACTTACTATTTTTTACCAATTAAGATTTTTTTCCTTGCTTCATGGCCATATTGTCGTATAATCCACTTGATAAATGTGCGATCAAACCAGTTTACAGTTTAACTGAAACTGAAGCCTCCGATGATGGATAGTCTGGACATTGACCCGGATCTTTTACTCTATTCAAGCTCGTTAACCCTAGTCAATCTTCTGGAAAATGATTGAATCACCATAAAAGGTCAAAAGCTAGTGAAGAGATATGTAAATAAACGATCAAAAATGTGACGGAATACCCTAAATTCAAAAAGTTTACAAACGCCGAATGTTTTCTTGTTTCGTAGTTTATTGATTAATGCAAAGATCCTAGGATCCTATGTTCTAGAGTCTTTGGAACTGGATAGTAGATGGAACGGTACTTCAGAAGTGACATTACCTCATCTGTGACGGGACGAATAAAATTGAAAAATACATTCAAATAAATCAGAATCGCTGTTCTGGGAAGCCTTTTCTATCGCAGTCATAGATTGAAAGAAGAACTATTTATAATTTTACGAACGCGAATTAAACTAAAGATTTGTGCGATTGTTATTCGACTTTACGGTTAGGTACTGTAAAGTTTACAGCCCGCATAAATCGCTGGGTTTATTCATCGTCTCTCAACCATGAAACAATAAACTTCAGGCCTTTTCTCCTACGTCATAAATATCACATTACTATAAGTGGAGCTAATAAAATTTTAACGATATTACCTCATAATGCGGGGATTTGCCTAGGAGCGCAATTTAACCACAACAACCATTATAATAATATGTACCTACTGCGGTAAAGTTAAGGGAAGTTATTATTTTTTCTCCTATGACGAAGTACTTAAACAAATGCGCGTTACGTTAGCGTGACGAAAACAACCAACGCAGCGTTACGTTGCGTTCGCAGACCTTTTTCAGTACCTCCATTGCACAAAAGATTTAGGTGTGATACACTTCCCAGCTGTGCGTTTCCTAAAATAATTAGACAGACGTTCAAACAATACTTTCACGACTCCCAATTCAAAAGCTCTAGTTTAGGACTCCAACTTAACAAATTGAACCCTTCCAGTCAAGTTTCCTCATGTAACCACTACAAACCTGACGTGACCACGAAATACAGCACTACTCACGCGATTCTTAAACTTATTTTCTCTAGAATAGGACACTTTATCCAGTGTAGGGGTTGAGAGGAACTTCAGAACTTCATTAAGACGCTACGGTTCGGCTGTACCGGTCAAAGTTGGGTTCTCGAGCATGCTCCAGCACCTTTAGATGTTGCTAACTAAAGATATATCCGATGCTTCGCTTGAGATATTTCTACGGCTTAGCAAGTTTTATCCGCTTCGGTCAGACTTTTGCATTAGGAAGTTGCCAAGTTGGTTTCTTTCGCAACTGTAATGTGTAGTCTCTTGAGTGTTCTTGCGGAAGTAAGTCGGATTTCCAGATTAATATTGCGAGCTCGGTTTTTCTTATTGAATTTCTGTTCCGCGAAGTTTTTACTCGTCGTCCTATCTGAGCAGCTAACTTTAGAAAGTCTATTATATTATTATTATAAACACTACAAAATATATATATTTTTTGATAATATTGGTCAAAGACCTTGTACAATTTATTCTAGTTGAATTTTTACCGAGTTCAGGAGAAGGTTCTATGGTCGGTTGGCTGTGTTTTTGTAAATTGTCTGATTTCGGACCGGTTTTAAAAATTATTTCGATTTTGTATAGCAAATGATTCAGAAAAGAAAGAAAGATATTTATTTTATCCCAAAGTTATGACTTACATGCTAGGAACTATTACTAGGAGCAGATAAAACTATACAAACAAAAAAAAACAAATGAAACAAAAATATAAAACATAAAAATGGGAAAAAAAGGGCCCCCACCTCAGCATGTGTAGCATTTGGCTGCGCCCAGTGCTACGCTGGTTTTCAGGTAGAAAATATAACATAAATGTGTTTACAAGGGATAATTTGAGTTAATTTCGCTATAGGGAGTTCTGAGTCATTATAAAAAGGGTTAAAAACTAGGCAAATAATTTTTAATTTCCCGAGCATTATTGTGATTAAAAAAAAAAAAACGTTAGTTGGTAGGTTCTACACAAATTGTGATCACTAAGTGCACACTCGAAGTGCAGTGAGAGCTTGTTTCTACAGTTTCCCCTAACTGAAGCAAATATATGACTCCCTAACGACAATGTAGATTATTTTCTCGCTTGTTTGTGGCGCCGTACTTATACAAAACTTCCAGGTACACTTTTGTGTCATCATCATCATCATCATCATCATCAGCCTTTTTCAGTCCACTGCTGGACATAGGCCTCCCCTAATGAGCGCCATAGCGCCCTGTCTTCAGCTTGCCGCATCCAGCATCTGCCAGCAGTCTTTCGCAAATCGTCATCCCACCTGGTCGGAGGGCGTCCTACACTACGTTTGCCGAGTCGCGGTCTCCACTCAAGAACACGTTTACCCCAGCGGTTGTCGGTTCTTCTCGAGATATGGCCAGCCCACTGCCACTTCAGCTTGCTAATCCTTTGAGCTATGTCAATAACCTTGGTTCTCTGTCGGATGTATTCGTTGCGAATCCTATCCTTCAAAGAAACTCCGAGCATAGCTCTCTCCATAGCTCGCTGAGCGACTTTAAACTGGTGGACCAGCCCTACCGTGAGTGTCCACGTCTCAGCTCCGTAGGTCATGACGGGTAGGACGCACTGATTGAAAACTTTAGTTTTCAAGCATTGCGGTATGGATGACGAGAAGACTCGACGTAGTTTCCCAAACGCTGCCCAACCTAGCTGGATCCTCCTCTTGGCCTCCTTCTCGAAATTGTTTTTACCCAACTGCAGAATCTGCCCAAGGTAAGTGTATTCGGAAACAATTTCGAGAAGGTGGCCATGTACGACGATCGGTCCCGGATCAATGTGGCCATTGATCATGACCTTGGTTTTATCCAAGTTCATGCCAAGACCGATGCGTCGTGAGGCTGAAGCTAGGCCGTCCAGCATCAGGTTCAGCTCCTCCAGCGACTCCGCCATCAAGACTATGTCATCAGCGAATCGCAGGTGTGAGATGTAATCGCCGTTTATGTTTATGCCCTTACCTTTCCAGTCCAGCGTCTTAAACACATCTTCCAACGCGCTTGTGAACAGTTTCGGGGATATAACATCCCCCTGTCTCACACCTCTGCGCAGTTGGATGGGTTTGGACTGCTGGCCCTGTACTTGGACATTCATGGTCGCGGCATCATAAAGACATCTCAGCACCTCGATATAACGATAGTCTACTTGGCAACGCTGTAAGGATTCCAGAACAGCCCAGGTTTCGACAGAGTCAAAGGCCTTTTCATAGTCCACAAAGGCCAGACACAGGGGCTGATTATACTCTTCGGACTTCTGTATAATCTGCCTCACCGTGTGTATGTGGTCTATGGTACCATATCCTCCGCGAAACCCGGCCTGTTCCGGTGGCTGGAACTCGTCGAGCCTCCTGGCGAGACGATTCGTGACCACTCGTGAGAAAAGCTTATAGACGTGGCTCAGGAGTGTGATGGGTCTGTAGTTTTTAAGAAGGGTTTTATCTCCCTTCTTAAAAAAGAGCACCACCAAACTCCCGCTCCACGCCTTTGGAGTTCTCCCACTGTGAAGGACGGCATTAAACAGGTTCTGCAGCTCCTGTATAACAGGGGCTCCTCCTGCCTTCAGAAGCTCTGAAGTAATGCCGTCTTCACCGGGGGCTTTTCCATTTTTAAGCTGCCTCAGAGCAATCCCGATCTCGTCTTGACTGATGTCTGGCAGTTCGTCGGTGTAGTGGCGTGTCAGGGTGGCTCGTGAATCGTGGTCGTCCCGTTGGGCACGAGGGGCATGTGCAGCGTATAAACGGCCATAGAAATCCTCTATCTCAGCAGAGATCTCCGGCTTCGACAATACGGTCCTCCCATCGTGCGTTTTAAGCTTCGTCAGGTGGCTCCTGCCAAGCTGCTGAGTGAATACTTTGGACCCTCGGTTTCGCTCTATCGCCTCTTCAATGAGGCGTGTGTTGGAGCTCCGAAGGTCGCGCCGTACCAACTTCGCAATTCGCTTGTTCAGGTCTGACCTCTCTGACGAAGTCGCCTGGGTGGTTTCCCGTCTTCTTGTCATCAACCCGAGAGTCTCGTCCGAGAGTTTGGATTTCTTGCCAGTACGCTGCTGTTTACAAAACTTGATGCCTTCGTGCCTCAGCGTTTCGACCAGATTGTGCAGGGTCTCGTCAGCGTCATCAGTGGGTTCCAAGGCAACAAATCTATCCCCGAGAAGCTGCTGGAACTTCTCGGTGCCCGCCATGATTTGGATTGGGTTAGGTCGGAGCGTGGACTTCATCAGACGGTTTCTTTCAAGCTTCAAGTTGATATTCAGAGAGCCTCGGAGGAGTCGGTGATCAGATCCGGTATTGAACCTGTTGATCACTGAGACATCTCTGAATATGTGCTTGCTATCCGTCATGATGAAGTCGATCTCATTTTTAGTCACAGTGTCGGGGCTTCGCCATGTCCACTTCCTTTGAGGCTGCTTCTTAAAGAAAGAGTTCATTAAGAACAGCTCCTCTTTCTCAAGGAAGTTGACAAGCATTTGCCCCCTGTGATTCCTAACTCCATAACCATGCGGGCCTATTCGGGATTCGTTGCCAATCTGGGTTCCCACCTTGCCGTTAAAGTCCCCCATAACAACGTTGAAGTGGGCCTTAGTGGTGTTATGCAAGGCTCTGGATATGTCTTCGTACATATCCTCCACTTCATCATCCGAGTGTGCCGAGGTCGGTGCGTAGACCTGAATTACCTTCATGCTATACCGTTTGGATAGCCGAAGGATCAGGTACGCTACCCTGGTCGACACACTGGAGATTTCTTGGACGTTGTTAGAGAGGGCCTTATTGACGAGGAAACCTACGCCACCCTGGGATGTTTTATCACCCTCACGAAAGTAGAGAAGATGACCCGAGTCTAGGGTTATGGTGTCCTCCCCCTCTCTGCGGACTTCACATAACCCTAGAACATGCCATTTGATGTTCTCTAACTCCACTTCCAACTGCGCTAGATGTTGGTCAAGCCTCAGAGTGCGTCCGTTATACGTAGCCAGGGTCAGTTGTTGGTGGCAGCCTGATGTAGCCCGGTGATTCCTAGCACCCCCTGCCAAGCCGTTACCATGGCCGCTGCCATGGCCAGGAATAGCGAGGCGGCCGGGAACTGGGGGCCATTTTTTGTTGCGTCGTACC
Source organism: Eupithecia vulgata (assembly GCA_946478455.1). Classification (NCBI taxonomy): domain Eukaryota; kingdom Metazoa; phylum Arthropoda; class Insecta; order Lepidoptera; family Geometridae; genus Eupithecia; species Eupithecia vulgata. The sequence continues at coordinate 4,100,884 of OX297874.1, forward strand.
ATTGGGGGGGTAATGCCCATAATCCCCACGCTGGGCATGCGGGTTGGGGATCGCAGTTCTGTAGTGGAGTTGTTCTGCAGGGGGCGCTGCTGCCCACCCCCCGGTTTGTGTCCCTTAGTCGCCTCCTACGACACCCACGGGAAGAGTTGGGGTGGTGCAATTCTAAGCCGGCACCACACTTTTGTGTGGTATAATTAAATTTTTTGACTATTTTTGAGGTGTCATAATCATAATCTTTATTGCATTATTATTATATTATTTAAAATTAAGAACTTGTTGTACATACATTCAATGTACAACAAGTTCTTAATTTTAAATATGTCCAATACAAACTACCTTTAAAGGTGTGCAACATCTTAGTAACTACAATAAAAATCAACTATATAATGTCAATAAAATTAAATAATATCTAATAAAGTACATTAAAAAAAATAAGATAAAAAAAGAATTAATAATAAAATGTACAACACTAAAAATATAATACTTTGGTCAAAAAATGGGTCAATCAGTTTTAAAATTTTAAAAATCTTTTACATCACAAAAACAGTTTTCTAGAAACCAAATTAAGGTTTTAAAACTGTTTAATTGCAAATCTTTCAAGGTATTAGGTAATTATTTTGTTGTAGATAGTAATAGCATGATAGTAGAAGTTACGTTTAACAAGTTACATTTGTTATGAAAAATAAAATAAAATTTGACTGTCTTCGAATTTGTAAACATCATAAACAATATCAGATCTCATAATTTATCTCAGACTGGCATTCGAAAATTATTGTTCCTAACAAGAGCGTTCAACCCGAGAACAAAGAACGCTCCCCTTATTGAATACGTAGGTATCTTTTAGAAGAATTCTTTTCGCATAGTTCCGATAAAGAGGAGCTACGAAACTTCAAATTAAGATTCTTTGAGTTCTTTGACGCTACGGCCGCACTGCAAGTTCGTAGCTTAGATGTAAGATGGTAGATGTGATGAAAAGCGCATGGAAATGTAAGGGACCGACCACTCTAGCGTCTAGGTAAGTTAGTCGCCTGGATGTAGCGAGGTGATGTTTTTTCCCAATTAAGAGCTTTATCAGGTTGTTGTTCATACGCTGATTGACTAATCAATTACCTAATTTTTTGCCGAATTGATGTTGACAAGATAGATATTGATTAACTAATTCATTCCTTACGGATTTAAGCGCGTCAACTACGAACCTTCTTTGTGTTGGAAGAACACCAACGTTTACATCCGTAATGAATTCGTCAAACTATGTTACTTTATAGTAAAAAGTAATTGATTGTTTAATTCTAAGATGATCAGCGTATAAATTTCAGCTCATAACTAGCTTTCCATCATAATCAGCCAACTAGCTTATAGACTTTCACAAACTCTGATTTCTACTTTCACAATTCTTTTAGAAGTTTCAAGCATACTGTTTGGCATATTTTTAAAGGTTTTATGATCGATGGTGTGAGTGACACCATACGCACACAACAACCGGTTGTTGGTACGCTCGTAACTACCTAGAATCGAAGCAACTCGGTAAGCTACCATCGAAGCAACCAGCCAACAAAGTCGCCTACCTTACAGTACGGCCTTGGCCTTAGAGCTGAGGGAATAAGATTAATGAAGGTGCCACCTGAGGGTCTAACGATCCGGTCGGAGGGGACTGTAAATAGGAAAGGAGATCATTTTTTACTAGATTTTTTTTGTCAATCAATTTTGTACAGTTTTTTTTATAAATTGCCTGCAAATGCTTGAAACTTTATCTACTCGTAGATATGCATATTTCTATTTTAAAGTTTTTTCAATATCTATGAAATATTCTATGGGGGTGATTTCCTCTGTCCATGTAACTATCACAATGATATCATTTGAACTTTCACCCACCCACACTCACATGCACGTACCTAAGTACGAATATTGTACTGTTTTGTACTAGAGGCTAATTGAGGTAATGTTTTTTATAACACATTTGCTCATAAAGGGTCTCTTATTTCACCAATTTCAATGCCGTAATGTATCTTATTACGCACTTGTAAGGTAATTTAAAGTAAAACGCACGGTTCAAAAATTCTATGTCTATGGTTTATCAAGATGCTCCGTCTAAAACGAACGGTACATTTTTAAATATTAGCAAAAGGGTTTTATGCCAGAAAAGTGATCAACATTTTATGAATAAAATTAACTTTAGGAGGTTTAGGAGACAAAATATAATAAATAAACATTTAATTCTTTAATTTCATTAATATTGACCATAAATTACAACCACTTATCTGTAACTAAACACAAAAATATTAATTTACTTTATTAGTAATACAGGCTGTTTTTGTGCCTTTGCCTTAAAAAAAAGCGCTTCTGCGCGCGCATCGCTAATTTGTGGACAAGTAAAAATTATTCCGCGGGCTTTTTCTTCTCGTTATATTGTTTTTACTTGAAAATGTCGTCAAGTTATGATGAATTTATTAATTCAACACCGCCAGAAGTCTCAGAGGCAGTGAAAAAGGCTACTCTAAGCCTCTTGCCCGAAAAATCGACCGAAAGATACTTACAAGCGTATCAAAATTTATTCGAAAGTCCGAGTTATATATATTTCCTCGCAAATATGTTATAAAACGTCGTATGACATACGTTCGCTTTGATAATTACAGCCTCTGCTTTCTTGTAGCCCTCGCCTACTAGATAGATAAACAGACAGATAGACAGATACCTACTTTCGAATTTACATTTATTTTAGTATGAATTAGTATGTATGGATAATAGAACTTTTTAAAATGTAGAGTGCCTACCTAATCCATCCGATTAGGTAGGCAATCTACATTTTAAAGAGTTCTACTCTACAATCAGATAAACAGATAACATTTCAATCTTTATTATAATTGTCTGTAACACCCCCACGTCTTCCTCAAGCTTTTCGTCCTGACAGGGCTTCAAAGTCTTATCTAACGCGATAGGTACAAGATTACGTTCCAACTAGGTACCTTCTCAAAACTCGTAGAAAGCTAAGTAACATTATATGAGCTTTCCATTAAACTCAGAGTTCTAAAGCGTTAATAAGACAATGTGTATGTGTCTCATACAATGAGAATAATTCAGCATAATAGCGAATGAGAAAATTGCTCGTTGACTGTTCTGGGACTTCACAATGAGATGCAACAATGGAGCTATTCTGAGGCCTAGATGGACTAATGAAACAAAAATTGTGGATAATGAAAGGCGAAATGTGTGGCTTTTGTGAATAATAGACGTTTTAATGCTTATTAGAATAGGAGATTTTAGAGAAGGGAAAGGTTTTTTGCCATTTCTGACTTTTTTCGTTCTCTACTAGAAGTCCGCTAGAACATCAATAAAAATTTTAGTTGATAAAAGATTTATTGTTCTGAAAATTTGTGTATAAGGAAGAAAATTTCGGGATAAATTGTTGATAAAGACCATTTTCCTGTACACAATGACTAGCGGTCCGCCCCAGCTTCGCACGGGTAAGTTCTATAGCCTATATTGCTCAGTGATAATGTTGCTACTAATAGCAAAAGAATTTTTGAGTTCTGCAAGCAATAAAATTAGCGAAAAAGTGTAAACCATTTTCTATGAACTCATGATGAAACCAACTTAAATTCACTTGTATTTTGGAGAAAAAAAATCTAAATTTTCCCATATGTTACGAGACGCGCTAAAGAGACTTAGAATCAAAGTTGATTTTATCATTAGTTCATAGCAAATGGTTTACGATTTTCGGCAAATTACTTTTTCAGTAGTTTTATTACTTTATGGAAACCGAAAAAAATTAAAAACCACAAAAAAAAAAAACTCGCGCCAACCCGCAACGAACAACCTTTTGGTAGATAGCTCCCCTTACTACCTCGTCCAAAAAGCAACCCTGTTTAATTTTAATACGTAGATGAAGGTGTATACAGAAGGCTGTACAGAACGGTGCAAAAGGAATCCTTTATCCATAAGTCGGTGCTCACGATAGATCAGGAATACCTAGAGGTGATGATATTCAAAATGATACTTTGATTATTCACTGTACTGTAATGATTAGAAACGGATTTTCGTCATCGGTAAAACCGTATACTTACCTTAATCTTATACAGCTGTAGTCTGTAATCTAGCGATAATAAACCATACATTAGACTCATGTTAGGTAGGTTATCAAAATTTATCTTTTGTAAGTAGGATCACTAAAATCTTGCAAAATATTATCACTGTTATCAGAGTGTCCGATAAGAAGTTAACTCATAGGTTTTTACCATCATTGACTAAAAAAACTGTGGAGTAAATAAATAATGCTGGACAATTCACACAGCATTATCTAACCACATGTTAATTAGAGCTTGTGTTATGGCTAGGTAGTTAGATACTAGATAACTAATATACATAAAATAAAATAAACAAATAATTTTAACAATTTATAGAAAACGACCAGAACACCTACAGATCGTACAAACATTTGTCCCGAGTTGGGAATCGATACCGCAACCAACTGCATCGCAAGCGGAGGCGATCACAGAGGTTGTCAGTAAAGTCTGACATAAATTCCGGATTGACTGGTTTTTACTCCGGATTGTCCCCAGGAGGAAAACGTGCCTAGATATACCAAAAAATAGGAATTAAGTTTTTAAAGGATAAATAGAGGTACGTATTTAGCTAAATTATCAGTAGTTGATTGTAATTTAGTTACCATGGCCTGCTAGAACTTAGTCACCTATGTACTCATAGCACCAGCTCTGCTTAGCTTCGGCCTAGAGGATGCTGTGTAGATTGTCCAGCATTATTTATTTAAAGATATTAATATTTGTTATAGTGGGGACACGCATCACTACTACCGAGGCGAAAAAAGTAGGTCGCTAGAAAATAAAAATTGGTAGTTTTGATTAATCAAACGAAGATGATAAGATTAAACAAAACTATCTAGTCTACCAAAACTAGTCTTAATTATCGTATCTTTTAAAGGGCAATGTATATTCTCTTAGAGTAGTAGAGAGAAAACTCTAAGAGAGTCGCCAAAATTATCAATAAATTCAAACATATTGTCAATTATATTCTTTGCAAAAAGGCTTACTGAGTATAAAATATCAAATTATAGGGGATAAAAAATCTTATGGTTATGCTTATGATAAAGGTTTCTTTTTCGCTTCTTTTCTTTACCTTAAAAAGATGAAAGTGGACAAAAAAAACAAAAGATCTCTTTATTTCTAAGTCTTAATTATTTAATATGAGTTTTGTGACGTGTCCTGTAAGGTCTAAAAGAAATAAAGCGCTAAATTTTAGGAATTAAAGTACATAGTTTTAACTTGAAAAAAATAAGGACCCACACAGCCATACATACAACAGACTTCATTGGCCTACAAAAGGTTAAAATGAAAAAGCAATTTAACGATCATCGAACAATATCCTGAAAGTATATTATCGGAGCGTCACCGGCACTATTGTCACTATAAATCTCCCTGTTGTTTCAACAGTAATTGCATCCATAAACTTCACGGTTCGCATGCAAAAAGTAATAAAAATATACCGTCCCACAATTTTAGTGCACCATAGTTGCATGAAATCACATAAAAAGCACAACATCTCGAATATACTGTTACATTGTCACTGTTGATTTGTGCAACGTTCCGTTTTATTGTGCTGAAATGTCGATGAATAATCATAACACAACCGGAATCGTGAATTTAACTTTATGGCAACACTGAAGCTGAAATTACGAATTCGCATTTTACTGAATTAAACATTGAAGAGAACATATAACGCAACATTGTATACGCTTTTTTATTTTTTGGTTATGTCCTTACATAATTAGTACCTACCAATACTTTTTAAACTTTCGCGATTTGTTTCCATATTAAAGGGTACATAATAAGGGAATAAAGGTATCTACTCTATATATACTCTATATCGTAAATACCTACCTACCGTATCTAAGATACGGTAGGTAGGTATTTACGTGTACGAGTAAGTAAGCAATAATAAAAAAAAAAGCTATTAAAAACTAATAAAAGACAGTACCAATATAATTAGACAATATACGACTCGTCATCGTCGCGTGAGTATCGACCCTCTAACTTAGCCCTTGAATGTTGTAAGAGCCCATTACGGAAACATTCAAGCGATCACTGCGACAACTAAGATTCCTACTCCTTTTTTGGGGAAAGCATGGCCAGCAGTGGACTATGACATAGTCACAACATAAATATACCTCATCTGACTTTCTACTTCTAAAAAGGAATTCATAATTTTACTACATTGGTCCTAATGGAACTGGTGGTCTTCAGGTACTCACCCAAAAGGTCAAATCAAGCAGTGGATGATAATCTTGTTATTCGAATCCCCAACTCCTTTGATCCCATAAACTTCGAGACTTTAGTAAAATTACGCCTGTGTTTTCGTATGTCGGAGCATGTTTCCGAAATACACATGAGGAAGAAACTTCGGAAACTTTAAGGAATCTTAGAGCACTCCACGCCCCAACCCAACATCTCATTCTCGCGAAACAGAACAATGCTTTTAAGCGGCTATAATATAGGGGTTGCCAACTCATATATTACTTTTGCGAAGAAAAGAAGTACTAGGTACCTACTAGCCTTTGCCTGCACGTGGCTCCGCTCACGTGGTACCTACCCGCACAAAAGTTGGATGTTTTCTTCAGGCAATAATACTGAACGGACTGGGCTTAAATTTGTCACAAAGATATAGTTATAAACCTTGGTTTATATCTAAGTAAATGCGTTTTTTTTTCAGGATAAAAGTTTTTCCTGGAAAAAAATGCATGTGATGAAAAATGATTAGAAATCCGACCAGTACTTTCGAGGATACATACTCGCTACAGACAAACACACTATTCCGGTTTACAATATTAGTAGATAGATGAAAAGATAAATTCCGTATGCACCCTCCCTTACGCATATTTTCGGATAATGCATTCGGGTTTTTATTGGGTTTGACTGGGTTGCCTCATTTTGTTTAGGTGGTAACTGTGTATTTATGGCTTATTATCCTGGTTTTGACTGAAAATATTTTCATGTTTGAAACATTATTTTATTTCTTGCACAACTACAAATTATGTATATTCACAAACAAGGAATTCCCGTCAAATATATAACTTGGGTATTTTTTATCTTTTTATCTTTAGCTGAGAAGAGACAAATAAGGCTTTATCTACAGTACGTATCTTCCATGGACACAATTGGAATCATGCCTTAGCAATAAATACAATACCATTTTTTTATTTTTTTTTTGATAAAATTGTATTTTACGAATCTACCTACCTACCATATTAAATGACACCGTTGAACCTGAAATAAAAGTAGCAAAGGTTGTCAAGCTCATAAATATTTATTAATCAAACGTCTGATTTCAAGTTACGACCATTTTTAGGATCATTGAAACGAGTTGACAAAGATTTATTCAGAAGCACCGCGTGCGTTTATATTAAAATTTTGCGTGTCTACGTACATTCTTATAGGCGCTATGTAAATTTATACATACACCTGCCTTACCACTGATTTATTATGTAATGAAGATCGTGAATCACTTGCCATCGTGACTGTACGTAATTGCATTGCCAATCGAATTAATTTCTTTAGTGCATAGTTTATGGTACAGTTTTTGTAATTGATTTCATCGGGATATAAACAATTATGTTTATATTGCCCATACGAATTTAGACTTCGTTTAATTTCTGGCTTTTCTTCGTTCTAAAGTACAATGGTCATTATTGAGTTGTTGCTAGAAATTCAGGACACAGTACAGATTTTGATTTCAAAGGTACAACCATTAGGATCTCTATGAAAAGGGGAACCTCAGTCGAAGGCTCAGTTCACCAGAAACAAACAGTATAATATAACCTACATCTGTTTCTACTCTGCTCCTGAAAATATACTCTACCAGAGCGCAGTCCATTGTAAATTAATTAAATAAATAAATATTGATGGACAATTCACATAATATCATTATCTAGCCCCAAGCTAAGCCGAGCTTGTGTTATGGGTACTAGGTAACTGATATTATAAACATATAATATAATACATAATAGTAAAATCGATATGTCACTTCTTAATAGCCTTTTATTGTGCTTTTATGGTCCACTGCCGGATTATCCTGGAAATATCTGCCACAAAAAAAAAGCGTTACATTTTATAGCTCATGTTTACTTGAAAGGACTTTTGTAGGATTTTGTATAGTACGTAAGCCGCATAATTTTCTATAATAAGCCGACCCAAGATATCCACTTTTATGACGACGATTTCTTATATTTATACGTCAAAAAAGCAAACTCGTGTACCTTTGCAGTAATAAAACGTAATGGTTGAGTGATACCAATTTATCTGTTCTGGTGGACAAATGTGGAACTAATTTTGTTACATAAAAATTACACATTGATTCTGATAGAATGGCACTTAACACCTACGTACCTATATTACACAGATACGCTGAATTTTACATTATCGATGACAGAATGAGGCCATTTGATGTTCACCATTTAGGCACTAAGCGATTGCGTGAGTGCGGTGTGAGAATCCACGGAACTCATATTAGATCGTGTTGTTTCGGTAGATACATCTCAAAAAATGACAATTTAAGTTTCCGAAACGCTACATTCGAGGCGTTATGAATCGCCAGAAAACCACTATCATTTCGTATAGAATTATTACGTCCTGCGCATGTTTATTGGACGTCAGTGTAGAATACTCACCACTAGCGCCAATGTGAGCGGAGCAGATAAGTTGGTGGCGCTGTAGTCGAGGGGGTATCGTTTTGTCGGAGTTGGATTCGGTTGAATCTCAGAGGGGAAAGTAATTTTGTTCAGGGTTATAGCTTTATCCCTGAACGGACATTAAAAACAAGGTTTTTGGCGGTCATTTTACTATGTAGGTAATGTACTTTGTTTACGAAGGTATTGTTCCCTGAGCTTAGACAAATGCAACTGGTCATTGAACTTTCTTCTTTTACTGTAAGGTAATTTTAACTACACTTGGCTATGAGGTTCTCTTGGAGGCCATCTGGGATCTCACAAGACGTTCTCGTCATGGATTTTGGAGGATTATTACCTTTCAGAGGTTAAGTGGATGTCTCGTCTTATAATATCTATAAAAGGCCGATTCAAGGTTGTCTTAGTCCAGATAAAATCATGAAAAAAGATTAAATTCACTTCGTGGGTCACGCCGTCAGAAATTAATGGTTTAGGTACAGCTGACTTATATCACATTTTAGGTAATGTTACTTCCCAGCTCGTATGCTTTTTTTTTACCCGACTGCGCAAGAAGGAAGGTTTTTAGTTATTCGTTAATTCAATCTGTACTAATATTATAATCTTTACTAATATTATAAAGAGGTAAAGTTTGTGAATGGTGAATTGTTTGAGACGTTGTATGGTGTATTTTGTTGTTGTATGGGTAATCTGTGGATCTACCGAACCGATTTTTAAAATTCTTTAACGAATAGAAAGCCACGTTATTTGTGAGTGTCATAGGCTATATATTAGTAACTAAATAATAAATGATGCTGGACAATTCACACAGCATTATCTAGCCCCAAGTTAAGCAGAGCTTGCGTTATGTGTACTAGAAAACTGAAATGCATACTAATACAATATAATATACATATTGTAAATTTTTTATTACACATAGAAAAACGACTAGAACACCCGGAACAAATATTTGCAGATTTATTAATCATTCAATAAAATTAATTAATTCAAATTAATCATTAAATATTCAATAAATTATAAGCTTTTCTGTCAAATCAAATCCATAAACACAGGTCACATACAAATAAAGTTATGTTCAAATTATTATGAAAAACTTTGATGCTTCTACTGAAAAATCGTGTTTGTCAGTTACCCCAATCGAGCCTGCAACCGACGATATCCATATTTGACGACCGATGTGGCGCGGTGGGCGAAGGTCTGTCTGCGACGCAGAAGGTTGCGGGTTCGATTCCCGCCTCGGGACAAATGTGTGTACGATCTGCAGACATTTGTTCAGGGTGTTCTGGTCGTTTTCTATATAAGAAAACAAACCTAGTAGGTTAGTAGGGCCCTTCGCAGCGCTAACCCCGGGGCGCGGTAATCTTTTTCGTCGACATTCTGGTTGAAAATATAATAAAAAATATCTATCTATGTATTGTATATTATGTATATCAGTTATCTAGTACCCATAACACAAGCTCTGCTTAGCTTGGGGCTAGATAATGCTGTGTGAATTGTCCGGCATTATTTATTTATTTATATAGGCTTCTCATAGCCCTTAAGTAGGTACTTACAATACTATGTTCATACGAACCACAACAAAGTTTAAACCAAAACAAAATGTTAGTAAACTTTGAACCGGATTTTACCGGGGCTTGCACTGATAAAATTTTCATTACAGGCTAAAACAATTTGTTGCCGGTTGTTATAGTCACAGTCATTATTTTTTATGATAACTGCCAGATTCGCGAGAACCCCACTCAATAATAATAGTCCGCATCATACCGGAAAACTATGATAGGATGATCTTTATTGAATTAGGGAAAATTCGAGTTTTTACTTCGTGTTTTAGCATTGGGGTCGATACTAAATGTGTGGTAAGAGCTAAAATGCCTCCCTCATTAAAATCATTAAGATTATTCTAGCCAAAATATTCAACTTAAATAGTTGTAAATCTTTATTTGTTATTGTCTGCATTCAACTAGATGAAGACAGTTGTGGATATAGGCTGATGATGATAATGATGATGATGAAATAAATAAAACGGAGCTTTACTTGCTGAAAAAACTATCTATCATTTAAAACAGTATATTAATTAAATAAGGTAACTAAATAGCACATATACTCCGATTAAAAACCTTTAAAAAAACAAAACCAAAGGAATATTGGTTTACAATAATTTATCACCGAAGCAACACAAAAGCTCAAAACAATTTTTAGTTTTGAAAGCTTTCATCAACAATTGATCTCTCGTTCGTTTTCGAATTCAAATTTAAACCTTTTTTCACAGCACATGTGAGATTATGCGTTGTTGAAATTTGTGTTTTAGTTTTTAGTGAAAACCTTGCTGTTACCCTTTTGTTTTCTGTTACTGTTATCTAATTATTAGTTCTTGTTAAGTTTTACAAATTTCTTTGTTGACCTAAAATACCTTGGATTCTTCATCATCATCAGCCTATACCAGTCCACTGCTGGACATAGGCCTCCCCTAATGAGCGCCATAGCGCCCTGTCTTCAGCTTGCCGCATCCAGCATCTGCCAGCAGTCTTTCGCAAATCGTCGTCCCACCTGGTAGGAGGGCGTCCTACACTACGTTTTCCGAGTCGCGGTCTCCACTCAAGAACACGTTTACCCCAGCGGTTGTCGGTTCTTCTCGAAATATGGCCAGCCCACTGCCATTTCAGCTTGCTAATCCTTTGAGCTATGTCGATAACCTTGGTTCTCTGTCGGATGTATTCGTTGCGAATCCTATCCTTCAGAGAAACTCCGAGCATGGAGCCTTGGATTCTAAATCGGAGTATAAGTACAAAAATGTAAGTCTCAGGTAGGCAATGGGGTAATGATAATAAAAGTAAAATTAATATTTTTGGGACAATTATTTTTACGATCTGCAGGTATAATATGTTCTGGGTGTTCTGGTCGTTTTCTATTTATAATATAACAATGGTAGCGATTCTGTTGGCATAAAACCTAAACTAAACTAAGCTAAAATTGTTGACGTCTCTCTTTTTTCTATCGAACAAAAGGGGACAGGTACATTTTTACGCTAGTTTAGTTTAGGTTTTGTGCCAACAGAATCACTACCAATATCTATCTATGTAATGTATTGTATTGTGTATATCAGTTATCTAGTACCCATAACGTAAACTCTGCTTAGCTTGGGGCTAGATAATGCTGTGTGAATTGTCCAGCACTATTTATTTATAAAGGGAACGAGTTCGTCCAGAAGAGAAGTGTTTGTGCGTATTCTAAAAATGCAAAGTTTGCCTTTCCACGCGATATGGTTGACAAGGGAATTGCGCCATGTGTACGAACTCGATTTTCACGCTCCTATAACTGAATCAGGGATTACAAATATATGTTTCGACATTGTATGTATCTTATACTTATTGATATAAGGTTGTTTTTGCATAAAATAACGCAGTTGGAGTTTGTATTCCTCGTAAAACTCAAAGGTCCCGGGGTCCGGCCAGCAGTGCGCAAAACATTGAATTTCGTTCAAATATTAATTGTACTGGCTTATCATGAAATATTCTGTTGAAAAACACTGTTTTTAGGGTTTCAAAGATCGGTTTTGAAACCCTTATGGTCTCGCTCTGTCCGTCCCCGCTCTTTCTTGAATATCTCAGTAACTACTGCAGCTATTAACTTGAAATTTAAAATAATGATACATTTCGTGCGCCATTACTGATTTTAAGAAAAAAATATATAAATAAATGAAAAATGAAAATGAATATTTTCAGTACAAATTTTGATGTTGAAATTTCAAAAGAGACCTAGGAAGGCAAATGGGGTATCAAATGAAAGGTATCGTTTTGTACATTTCAAAACACTTTTTGAAATTTCTGTAAGTTTCATACTTTTTTAAATATTTCAAAAAAAGTCGAAAAATTGACCATACCCCCCCCCCCCTATCTCCGAAGATTGCACACCGATCCACGTACAATGTATCAGGCGTTTGTAGATATCGATTTATATTTTACAGGAAAAATATAGAGAAGTCTGTAATAATAATAGTTTTTGAAAAATGGTCAAAAAGGGGGAGAATTTTTTTTCAAAAGGGGGGGTACCTACCTATGTGGGGTATCAAATGAAAGGTATCGTTTTGTACATTTCAAAACACTTTTTGAAATTTCTGTAAGTTTCATACTTTTTGAAATATTTCAAAAATAGTCGAAAAATTGCCCTTTCCCCCCCCCCTATCTCCGAAGATTGCAGACCGATCCATGTACAATGTATAAGGCGTTTGTAGACATCGATCTATATTTTACAGGAAAAATATAGAGAAGTCTGTAATAATAATAGTTTTTGAAAAATTATCAAAAAGGGGGGGAATTTTTTTTCAAAAGGAGGGGTACCTACCTATGTGGGGTATCAAATGAAAGGTATCGTTTTGACCATATCAAAACACTTTTTGAAATTTCTGTGAGTTTCATACTTTTTGAAATATTTCAAAAATAGTCGAAAAATTGCCCTTTCCCCCCCCCCTATCTCCGAAGATTGCAGACCGATCCACGTACAATGTATTAGGCGTTTGTAGATATCAATCTATATTTTACAGGAAAAATATAGAGAAGTCTGTAATAATAATAGTTTTTGAAAAATGGTCAAAAAGGGGGGGAATTTTTTTTCAAAAGGAGGGGTACCTACCTATGTGGGGTATCAAATGAAAGGTATCGTTTTGACCATTTCAAAACACTTTTTGAAATTTCTGTAAGTTTCATACTTTTTGAAATATTTCAAAAAAAGACGGAAAATTGACCATTCCCCCCCCCCTAGCTCCGAAGATTGATGACCGATCCATGTACAATGTATTAGGCGTTTGTAGATATCAATCTATATTTTACAGGAAAAATATAGAGAAGTCTGGAATAATAATAGTTTTTGAAAAATGGTCAAAAAAGGGGATTTTTTTTCAAAAAGGGGTACCTACCCATGTGGGGTATCAAATGAAAGGTATCTTTTCGGCCTTTTTAAAACACTTTTTGAAATTTCTGTAACTTTCATTCTTTTTAAAATATTATAGAAAATTGATTGTCCAAATAATTGGCAAATGTTTGAAACCCTCGGCGCGCGAGTTACACTCGCACTTGGCGAATCTTGTTTTAATATAAATCTGGTGTTTTTTTAAGCCTTATTTGTTTTTTGTTCGCCTAAAGTTAGACGAAAGTTGCTATCTGGCACACAATAATATAAATAAAATAAATAAATAAATAATGCTGGACAAATCACACAGCATTATCTAGCCCCAAGCTAAGCAGAGCTTGTGTTATGGGTACTAGATAACTGATATACATAATACAATATGTTACATAGATAGATATTTTTTATTACATATAGAAAACGACCAGAACATCCGGAACAAATACCTGCAGATCTTACAAATATTTGTCCCAAGGCGGGAATCGAACCCGCAACCTCCTGCGTCGCAGGCGGACTTTCGCCCACCGCGCTACAGAGGTCGTCATATGTTTTAGATTATATTAAAATCGGTGGACAAAAGTTTCCAGGTTTTTTCCTACCTCTAAAAATCCGATCCATAGACTGTTCTCACTTTAATACAGACTCTATACTACTTATTGGTATTTGTGTGTTAAAAACAATGCTTGTCGCTGTGACTGGCAAAAGCCTTTTCTAGACGTTGGGCAACATTATCGCCATCATTATGGCCAACACAAAATGGCCATAGCGTGAATCTTTGTTGAGTTTTGGTGTGGTTGGCCTGTAGATTGGCGCTAGATCCGTTAGGTGTTGGTTTTTCAATGTGGATCAGAGTTGTGGCGTGATTATGGCTGTCACGTCGACATGGTGCCCAAGCAGTTAGTTTGCTGCAAGCTTTCAGAGCGACTGCACGCAGGTTCTAAAAGTTAAAGAGTTTTTGCGTAACGATGTTCACAAAATGGCAGGTCTAGCCACAATGAACAATAAATAAATTTACTTTACTTTGAACATTACTGAAAAAAAAAACAATATTGATGGTGGGCGAAGGTCTGCCTGCGACGCAGGAGGTTGCGGGTTCGATTCCCGCCTCGGAACAAATGTGTGTACGATCTGCAGACATTTGTTCAGACATGTGTTCTGGTCGTTTTCTATGTATGATAAAAAATATCTATCTTGTGTTATATTATGTATATCAGTTATCTAGTACCCATAACATAAGCTCTGCTTAACTTTGGGTTAGGTAAAGCTGTGTGAATTGTCCAGCATAATTTTTTTTTTATATTGCTTGCAATTTGGCCTAAACCAAAGCAAACTGTTCACCAAGGTGTTGGGCACTATTATAATTACGGTAAACATATTGGCCAACGTGTAGAGGAGGCTAAAACAAAACGTAAATAATATGTTTTTGTTTTCTACGAAAAAAACAAAGTCAACATTTTCTGCAAGAGAAAAGCATCTACCACTAAGGAAAACCTAAGAGTATCTTCTTGAAAAGAATAATCTATCAGAAAATAACCTCATCAAAATGTACAGAGATAGAACTGATGATATATTTCCACCAATACACAAGTTTGGGCCTGTCAACGTAACGGTCCTTAACGAGAGGGAGGCCTACGGTGCTGGAGATGACGAGTCAGAAGAAATCGTTATGAACAAGACTGCAGCCAGTGCTGCCCTAGCCTGTGTTTACCTCATGGTCGGAGCAAACATAATGCTTACTTATATCTACTCTATACACTGGCACCTCAGCTTTATCAACAACTTACATATTTTTTTGTGTTCTTCAGGAGTAAGTCTTACCTAAGCTTCTTTCTGTTATTCGTGAGGAAACCAATTCTGCCGATCGTTTTACTATGAGAAAATTATCGTCGCAGAAGCGCTTAAAGGCAGAGTTTCTCGCATCAAGGGAGTTCCAAGAAACTGTTGATAAACCTTGCGGTGCTTTTTGAACACAAAGATTGATAGAATGGTTTCATCTGGATTTATCCTTCTCATCTAACACTTTTATACTGCGTCTGCGTCCCATCTATAGTTTTTTTCACCCAAGGTAGAATAAGTACCAAATTGTGTTTATTTTGTGATAACAACTCTGTCATAGTGAAGGGACTGTCTTTGCAGAATAGGGCCCCTTCCTTACTGTTTTTGTTCTGCTCTTCCAGTGGGTAGTAATATTATTGATGCTAATAGCAAAAGCATCCAAAGAGCATCAATTCAAACCACAACCTGCTACAACACAGTATTTGGCACTAACTTGACACCTAAAAAATGTCATGCTTGTGATGAGTGTTCCTTCTTACTTACGGTTATTTTACAAAAAGGGGGTACAAGAGATACTCTCCAACATCTCGTCTCCTAAGCCAACCTAACCTGCACGTGGTACCCTGCTGGATAACGAACTAGGCTCAGGTGAAAAAATCCCCGAACCGCGGGATTAAAGATATCGGTCCCGCACGCTTGCGGGACTGACTGCTTTGCACTGCGGGATTGGATTCCCTAAACTGTGGGTCATTTTTTGGAAATTCATAGATAAGCTACAGCTTATTCTTTGCTTAAAGTATTTTGTAGTTGACTGTTCAATATGTTATGTGATAGGAGCAGGAGGAATTAAATTTAGAATATTACATTATTCCCCGTGGTTTTTATGTTCAGTAGGAGCATCAGGACATGGGTGTCCCGGTGCTCCTACCAGTAGGAGAATTTAGTAGGAGCACGAGGAAGAAGCGAAAATATCATACAATCATCATAATTTTGTTAACTAAGTACTACAATCTATAATTCTTTTCCATTACTGGCAGAATTGACCAGATACGTTACCATTAATAAAGAATTCATTCATTCATTTTACAAAGATCTCTGGATTGGAAGTTGACCTTGTAGCACATATTATGTATACCTATATATTCACTGTTTTTAGGAGCTCTCGCACTGAGCGGAAATGCACTAAAACGGAACTGCGCAACACGGCGCGGCCAGTTATTCTTTGAGAATAACTGGCCGCGAGAGACTGATCGCACTACGCGTCAGCGGAACTGCGCAGCCTTTTTGGTAATTTGTTCTAATTTGACGCGGCCGCGTAGTGCCGCTGTCGCCTAGTGCGAGGGCACCTTTATTATAAAGCTTAACTTTTTTTTAGCATTTGCTCTTTTAGGAAACTACGTTGAGTCTTCTCGTCATATATACCGCAATGCTTGAAAACGAAAGTTTTCAATCAGTGCGTCCTACCCGTCATAACCTATGGATCTGAGACGTGGACACTCTCGGTAGGGCTGGTCCACCAGTTTAAAGTCGCCCAGCTCTATTGAGAAACCTTTGCTCGGAGTTTCTCTGATGAAATGGGTTCTCGCAACAAATACATACATCCGACAGCGAATCAAGGTTATCGACTTAGGTCATATAATTAAGCTGAAGTGGCAGTGGGCCGGCCATATCTCGAGAAAAACCGACAACCGCTGGGGTAAACGTGTTCTTGAGTGGAGACCGCGACTCGGCAAACGTAGTGTAGGACACCCTCCGACCAGGAGGCAGATGCTGGATGCGGCAAGCTGAAGACAGGGCGCTATGGCGTTCATTAGGGGAGGCCTGTTTCCAGCTGTGGACTGATATAAGCTGATGGGGCTGTGTATATTTTGTTCTCTATGCCTTGTTAAACTTTTTGCTAACATGTTTTAGTGAGCATTTTAATAGGACCTTATTTTTCAGTTTCAGCTATTAATCCCCATGGGGATATTAATGCAGAGTAAGATCAATGGTCCCTCACATCCGCTAACACAAGAAGAGAGAACCAAACAGCACATAATGCTCCAAATATCAGGGTCTCTCATGGGCCTCATAGGAGCAGGTAGTGTTATCATTATTGGTGAAACGACAGAGCAAAACAAATGGTCCATTCATTGCATAATGGGTAATTCCTATTTTATTTCTTAGTTTTTAAGCTGAATTCTCAAATGATTTGGAAGACCTGAAGACTGGACCTGACGAGCGATTATTTTAAAATATTCCATTCCCATTGGAATAAACAAAGGCCATTCGGGAAAATCGCCATAAATTATTTCGGTTGCAAATGGTACTAAAAATTCATAAAACTTTCTGGCCGGACGGAGTCGTTCGACGACGAAATTTTTACGTCATCGTCTCAAATGTTAGAATACTCACACTTGCCTTTTTTTGCCTAATTTCAGTAATTCTGATTTAAAATAAACATATTAAATACCAATACATTGCAGTAATGAAATGTAGTGTGGCATCCCAAAATCAAGTGTGAGTAACATAAGTACTTATGTGGTTTATCGTTCAGTGACTTAAAAAATAAACATTACATTTGGTTTTGACATTTTAGAAATTTTGACATTGACAGCTTCGACGTCAATTCGTTGAAAACAAATACATACAATTATTTGTTTTTGTAACTTGATAGAAACCGAAATAGCTTACATCCAGTCTCCCCGCATGGCGATCAATAATAGGAATTATAAAAAATAATATAATAATGAATACGATATTTTACGGTAATCGCTCGGCTGAAAAGTAGACCAATCACTACCTATGCACTAGATCACTTTCTATGTAGGTAATTAGCTCTGCACAAGAAGTCACGTCAGTTTCAAGAAGAACCGACAACCGCTGGGGTAAACGTGTTCTTGAGTGGAGACCGCGACTCGGAAAACGTAGTGTAGGACGCCCTCCGACCAGGTGGGATGACGATTTGCGAAAGACTGCTGGCAGATGCTGGATGTGGCAAGCTGAAGACAGGGCGCTATGGCGCTCATAAGGGGAGGCCTATTGGCAACCGAAATCATTCATGCCCGATCTCCCTGGATGGGCTATTCAATGGGTATGGGATGTTTTACCGTAGTCGCACAGCAGCACTTATAGGTAAATTGTGACTATAGTAGTAGAGACCCTGTGACTTCTTCATCATCAGCTTATACCAGTCCACTGCTGGGCATAGCTATGTGACTTCTTCATCATCTCTACTACTATAGTCACAATATTCATATTCATTTATTTATTTCTCATAGGCACGTTACATTGCACTTAAGAAAGTCTTACGAGTAAATTAAAATAACAGGTAGGTACATAATATATTCATCAAACAAAAAAGTAGTGTTATCTAAGTGATGTCTTTCCAAAAATTGTGATCTGAGAGATAAACCTTTATGTCGTAGTAGGCTCTCTCAGTGAGGTGCTTTTTGATGATGGTCCTAAATGCCTTTTCGCCAAGATTGGTAATATTGGCGGGCAATACATTATAAAATCTAACACAGTTTACTAAAAAAGATTTGCTAACTTTCGCTAGTCTCGTCTGAGGTAATACCAACTTAAGCTTTCCTCGCGTCTCATAATTATGAATATCACAATTTTTGGAATAACGTTTCATACGTTTCCTTATGTACAATAGGTTAAGATAAATGAATAGCGATGGCATAGTCATAATGTTAACTTTATTAAAAATTTACCTATAAGTGCTGCTGTGCGATTACGGTAAAACATCCCATACCCATTGAATAGCCCATCCAGGGGAGATTGGGCATGAATGATTTCGGTTGCCAATAGTGTGCTAAGTATATGGATTCTAAAACATGCACAGCATTTTTTTGTCTAACGTATGTTTTCCCACGGCTGGGCAAAAGTCTCCCCAAACTGTCCCACGCGTTTGTAGGCCAGGTAACAAAAATCTAACTGGAATGCGTCGAAACGAAAAAAAAATAGTTATTTAAATCTAATAATATTAATGGAAAATAATTAACGACGATGTATGATTAAGATGGCCACACAGTTAATATTATCACTATTTATCATGATAGTGGTAGTGATTCTGTTGGCACCAAACCTAAAGTAAACTAGCCTAAAATTGTTGCCGTCTCTTTTTTTTCGATTGAAAGAAAGGTGACAGCAACATTTTTACGCTTATTTAGTTTAGGTTTTGTGCCAACAGAATCACTACCAGTATCGCAGTATATCGTATTCATATTACAGGTTATGAAAACTTGAATCATCATTAGAAAGTCAAGCTAACACGATATTATTCTTAGTTCATCGCTGTAGTTTTATCTTTAGCGTTCATAAAATCCCATGAATCCGAGAAATTTTGGAAACCCCTAGAATCAATTTTATTAAAATATCTAATAATATAATAATTGACGACCGATGTGGCGCGGTGGACGAAGGTCTGCCTGCTACGCAGAAGGTTGCGGTTCCCGCCTCGGGACAAATGTACGATCTGCAGACATTTGTTCAGGGTGATCTGGTCGTTTTATATATATAATAAAAAATATCTATCTGTGTATTGTGTTAATTATGTATATCAGTTATCTAGTGCCCATAACACAAGCTCTGCTTAGCTTGGGGCTAGATAATGCTGTGTGAATTGTCCAGCATTATTTATTTATTTATCTTAAATTGTATTATTTCAGGTGTCGTCACTTGTGGGTTTGCTCTGTTGAGTATGATATCTGGAATTGCTTTAAAGGTGGGTGCCAATTATTTAGCGAAGCACCCGGTGTATGGTGTTGCCACTTATTTAATGTCATCCGTTTGCTTCATTTTAGGGACAATAAAAAATGATTTTGTAGTTTTTGTTCCTATGTCTCTAGCGCCTGATGTTGTTTACATGGTTATTGGTTTCTGTGCCATTAGTACTTTGATCGTCATCTACTTTCCACTAAGGCGCATTATGGCAAGACGTTAAAATGTGTTAAGGTTTTTATTGTGTTAAGGTTATTATTGTGTTAAGGATATCATTGTTTTAAAGTTATTATTATGGTAAGGTTTTTATTGTGTTAAGGTTATTATTGTTTTAAGGTTATTGTTTGTGTTTAGGTTATTACTGTGTTAAGGATATCATTGTTTTAAGGTTATTATTGTGTTAAGGTTTTTATTGTGTTAAGGTTATTATGGTGTTAAGGTTATTATGGTGTTAAGGTTATTATTGTGTTAAGGTTATTATGATGTTAAGGTTATTATTGTGTTAAGGCTTTTATTGTGCTTAGGTTATTATTTTGTTTAGTCTTATTACTGTTGTGTTAAGGGTGGTGCTCTTCTGAAAGATAATTGAACAATTACTAACCGACTTTGAAAAACGGAGGAGGTTCTATGTTCAGCTGTATGTATGTTCTTTAATGTATGTTCATCTATTTTTTCGTCAATTATGGAACAAATATAAAATTTCTTTTTTATTGCATTGACAATTATCCCGACGTGTTTCTATAATAATTTTATTCAAATGGGATTAGTATTTTTGCGGCAAAACTTAAAAATAGTGTTAACTAATAATGGGTTCAAAGTCGGTTTTTGGTTTTTAAAAGAAACAAATCTGTATACAGGGTGACCCTAAACACAACGTCAAACGGAAAGTGATAGGTGGGTTAGTGACGAAGAAAAAATTACAAAATTATGGGTCTATCTACTTAATTAATAGATAATCAGCAAAAACTTTATTTTCTGCTCTGTCCCGCTCCTTTTAACGCGAAATCCTAAGCCTATCCTACTCACAAAATGGCGTCATATATCGCCTTCTTAACGGAGCTGCTGACCTTTCGCTTATCTTTCAGAGAACATCAACCTTATTACTTATCTATTACGGAATTAGAGACGTTTCATTTTGGTCCTTCGTCAAACTTTATGGTATACTCTTAGATATCATGTCATTGTGATTTCATGAGAAGTGGATACTTTAGTTTTAGTAATTGCATAATTATATTATTATTTTTAATTTATTTTTTTTTATTTTAATCTTTACAAAATAATTTAACTATTGTTGTAGGTAAATAAAAAAAATGCTGGAAAATTCATATAACATCATCTAGTCCCAAGCTAAGCAAAGCTTGCGTTATGAGTGCTAGATAGCTGGTTTACTTACATAGTTTATTAATCTGTATACAGGATGGTTTTTATCTAGTGTCGTTTCGTCCCTTATTCGCCCATTAAGGGTCGGAAACACTACCAAAAATAAATAGTGTTGTTTCTGAGATGAGCATTTCCACAAAAAAAAAAAAAAATATCAAGCAAAATTAAATATCATATAGGTACCTATTCTAATCAGAAAATAGCTATTTATTTTTCTCACAAACAACTTTACAGAGTAGAAGTTCATAGGAAAAGACTGACAGCTGTCAAAGTCGACGCTTACTGTCAAAACTGATTGCGTGAGTTTGAAAGCTGGCGATCCCCTTTTGTTTTTCCTATACTAGAGCCAATAAAGTATTTTAGTTACAAGCAACAAGACAAGCCAAGACCACGCTGACGTCACAAATAGTTATAGTTATCCTGCTATAATAGTAGATTTGTGACGTCAGCGTGGTTAGAGTTCGACAATGTATTGATAATAAAATAAAAGACAAATGCAGTTTTTAAAATGTTTTATAGGAAACTACTGATTCCACCTCTAAAGTTCCATTTGATGAATCCCAAGGATTTGAAAATTTTCTTGGTTCCACATTGAAGGGGGAACCAATGCCTGTCTACTTAGGGCCAGCCTCCAGCAAAGCTGAGCTGAGATGAGTGAGAAGAGATGTGTACAAATCGTAGTGAAAAAAATTCTATGTCTATGATATAAACAACCAATCGTCGCACATTCATCTCCACTCAGTTTTAGTGGAGAACACCACGTAGTAGTTTTATTCTCTTTGGAGAACACCGAGTGGAGATGTAGGTATAAATTTTGTATGCAAAGAAACAAAGAAAGATCGAAACGGAGATGTGAGCTGTGTCTCGCAAACTGGCGACGTTATGCAGGGGAGACAAGAAGAGATGAGTGGAGATGTGAGCTGGTCTTCGCTACTGCAATTAAACTCAAAAAACATCCGACGCTCGCCGCATTCAGCTCCTCTAGCCAGCACACATCTCCGCTTTAGTCTGTGCGCATCTCCGCACAGCTTTGGTGGAGACACCCTATCTTAAAATACGTCTCATTTCGTCTCTGCTACGGAAAACCATCACATCTCCGCTTTCCCTGGCCCTTACAATTCACAGATTTATAATTATATTCGTTTCCCAAGTAGTTAACCTTACCTTCTGCCTCAAAGCATCATGTTGCCTCCAAAAATACCTTATTTTTCTGTTGATGATTTTTATATCTCTGGTTTTTTGTGGTCATCTGTGGTTTTTGTAAAGTAAACATGTTTTTATTTTTGTATTCTTTTTGAATAATTTTTTACTTTTATTTTCTCTAATAATAACTAATAATGACAGCAATAACGGATAATACAAAATCTGAACCTGTACGTAAAATCAATAAGAGACCCAAAGCAATACTCAAAAAACCTCGCATCTCGAGAAGACAATTACCAACCAAGAGTGAATTGGAACCCAAACCGGAGTTAAAATTTGCTAGGCCTGTAAGGATTCTTATTATAGAGCCAAAATCTGAGTACTGCAAAGGTTTGTGGTTAGCCGTCGCAGTCGGCTTCACACACATATGCGTTGGAGCTATTAACTTTACCATTTTACACTACTCATTCACTAAAAGCGATATACATGCTGCTCTTTGCGGATTTGCTGTGAGTTCCTTTTCCTATTTATTTTCCAGAACGTATTTCATATAGTTTATATTAAATAAGCTTTTGCCCACGGCCTTGGTTGGTTCAATACATTCAGTAGCTCTGTCTGGTGAGGGTTTCGCAAATACTCTGATGCAGATACTCATACAGATGTCAAATTCTTAATTAGTCAAACTAGAGGTTGATCAAAACCTTAAATGGTATAAGCGATTCATCAAATTCTCCACTGTGATCAGGTTACGAATTCTCTTTTTCCAGTTTCACTTTTTCTCAGCGGAGGCCATATTAGCTCTTCACTACGCGAATGGATGGTCCACGCCCATGCGCTCGAGGCATAGAAAAGTTGCACACATGTACATGCAACTCTGTGGCTTTATTTGTGCATTGAGTGGATTGGCGCTTATAATCTTTGATAAAGGGCTGACTGTATCCTTTCATGGGCTTACAGGTATTATATAGACCCTTACAGACAGACTCGGCCAGCAGTGGCGGCCAGTTTGATTTGCAAGCGACTACAACACAAATCGTACTGACCTTCAATGCAGGCCAGTACGATTTGTGGGAGACTGGGGCACAGATTTGGTAACGTCACGTCGTAAACTGAGGCATAGGTAGGTACTTTCTTGTATCAGGGTTTTATGAAAAGAGAATAGGTACCCAAGTTATTGGTATTATAGTGCGTAAACCCTCACGCACTATGGTTAATCTAATCTCTCAGATAATTAATAGGTTCCCAAAAAATTTCGATTTCGACGGGACTCGAACCAGCGCCTCACCCTCAGTTCGGTTGCTCTAACCAACTAAGCCACGAAATCCCTACTCGCCTGGTCGAAAATCTCTGGGACCTTTTCGAACTCTAGCGCCGTTAGCTCTGAACTTTTCTTGCAAGAAAAATATCAATGTCAACTTTGATCCGGCCCCGGCCTGGATCGGATAAAAGCTGTCATCCTTCCTTAACAACTAGGCAGTCGTGCTGTGTAGGGTTATTTTGAAAGATTTTATGGGATCATGATAGGAATTCGTAATCTCTAGGGTCGCCGTCATCTTAATCGATGATTACTTAAAGTTTTGAAAATTTCTGTAGTTGGTATTATTCTGAAAATAATTCGGCCTATGTTTCAATCGGTCAAATTTGACGTACCTATTTAGCCCTAACGTTATGGAAAGTTGTATGTTCAGCTGTATGGATTTATGTATGTTCGCCGATTTCTCCGATAAATATAGATCGATTTGGAAAATTCTTTCGATATTGCAAGGAAAAGAAAGAAAGAAAGATCGTTTATTGTCCAAAGTAAAGAGCTATTACAAAATTGTTCTTAAAACCGCGGCACAATACAGTTGAGTCGTGAGATGAGATGAGAAAATAATCCCGAGGTGGTCCTGTAAAAAAAATATTCACGAGGGATTTGTATTTTTCCTGAAAAAATTTAAATAATCCATAAATAATAAGGAATTTATAGTATTTTTTTTTTCAGAACATTCAAATTAAACTTTATACTTTCAGGTTTAATAGCAGTCTTGTTGGCGAGCATAGTTATTTTCATAGGCTTAGGGGTGTACATAACAAGGCGGAAGTGGTACATAATAACTCATGTGACTTTTGGAATGCTATCGTTTATTGCAGCCTCTATGAGCTTATGTAGTGGTTTGTTTTTAGACTCATTTATGGAATTTGGAGGAGATATAGTTTATATGTTATTAGGTATCATAATTTATACAGTGGTATTTATTATACTTACAACTTTTTTGAAATGTGTATCAAAGTTTTAATACGTATTATATTTAACTTTTGTAAGAGTTTATCTTTTTTTTTTGGCTGAAGACATAGGCCATAGGCCATTGACATACCTAGGCCTGTGTCTAGCAGTGGACTAATATAGACTGATGATGGTGATGATGACGGTGAAGAATTTATCGTTGTACAGATATACATTTTTACAATAGGTTCTTGACTCTTATTTTTTATTCAGCTTATTTGTTTATATTAAATATATGTAGGTAATTGAAGTGTTTGATTGCAATTTTAATCTGTAATAATATTTCAATTATTCTGATTAGGCCTATCGAACCGATATGTACCAAGATATCTGATATGACTTATACGTCAGTTGATTTTAAGTCGTCATAACTTCAAATTACTTTCTAACTATTGAACTTATTTAAGATTTTTAACACTGTAGGGCGCATAATATGTTTACCTTCTCGAAATGATTTTATTTTAAGCGTTTACATCAAGGTCTTGTTTGGGTACCCAAAATGACAAAGAAAGCAAGGTCGAAACTTTTGTCACACTTTGTAAAGACATAATAAATCGTAATGAGCTTATAAAACAAACTTTACAAGTATGATTTAAGTGAAGTTAGTAATGAACAAAAACACTAAGCGTTTAATAATATAGGTACAATAATATAATACAAATAATGGAAATACATTATACATAAGCAAAAGTAGTAAACATGTTTATAAACATAGTAAATTAGTTATTTTATTTCATTGAATTGAAACAAAAAATAACCATTGCTTCTAGATTTGTTATGTTGTTGAGTTATTAATATTTAGATATACCCTGTTATGTTATTTGAAATCAATTATAAAGTACTTACATAAACAACTGTTTTCACAGTAAAATAAAGTCCAGCACAAGAATGTATGTCTATAGGTAATAAAATTGGCGAACCCCCAACGTGCTTATTTAGGTTTTGCATATCTAGTACATTTCAGCAATTAATGCACAAGGGCAATTAATTAGGCGTGTCGGTGAAAAGGTGATAATTATCATACTTTTATAATAGATAGGTATGTAGATACTTGATAATAATAAGCAGGTAGTTGATAATTTTTATTTATTGAATTGCTTACGCAAGCATACCACAGTATGTATACGAATTACGAATTAATCAAGTTATAATAGATATGATGGTCATTATGACTCGATAAATTCGTAAATACACAGAAAGTGACATTTGATTTAAAACTGTTCATAATTTTCATGAATATTATAAAGGATTCAAGATCCATAATATTATTTCATATCATTCGTAAACCTAGAATGTATGGGTATATATTTATGGGTATATGCTAGATTTTGCAAATCTATCATTCTGTATTTCAGCAAATAATGCACAAGGGCAATTAATTAGGCGTGTCGGTGAAAAGGTATTAACTGGTGATAATTATCACACTTTTATAATAGATGTAGATACTTGATAATAATAAGCAGGTATTTGATAATTTTTATTTATTGAATTGCTTACGCGATTAGACATCACTGTATGTATGTATGTATGTATGTATGTATGTATACGAATTAATCAAATTATAATAATTATGACTAGATAAATTCGTAGATACACAGACCTAACAGTTCACAATTTTCATGATGATTTCAAAAGATTCAGGATCTAATATTTTTTCTTATGATTCGTAAACGTAGAATGTAATATGGGTGTATGATGCTTATTTAGATTTCATACATTTCAGCAATTAATGCACAAGGGCAATTAATTAGGCGTGTCGGTCAAAAGATATTAACTTGTGATAATTATCACACTTTTTTAATAAATATAGGAATTGACTTACTTTATAATAATAAGCTGGTATTTCATATTTTTTATTTATTGAATTGCTTACGCAAGTAAGTATACAATGCATACGAATTAATAAAGTTACAATAGGTAGGACAGTCATTATGACTCGATAAATTCGTAGATACACAGAAATTGACCTTTTATTTAAAACAGTTCACAATTTTCATGAATATTAAAAAAAAACAAGATCTGTATTATTTTTTATGCCATTCGTAAGCCTAGAATGCAAAGTTTTTTTTGTTTTAAATTGCTTAGGTATTTTTTTTATATCATTACCGAAAAAAATATAAAAATCACAATTATTTAAATTATTATGAACTAGCGGTGCGCCCCGGCTACGCACGGGCATATTCTATAGCCTATGTTCATCAGGGATTACGTAGGAGATTCTATAGGCGAAAGAATTTTTTAAACCAGTCCAGTAGTTTCAGAGCCTATTTAATTCAAACAAATAAACAAAAAAATCTTTCCTCTTTATATTATTAATATAGAAAAAAAAAAAATAATCTGTACTCAGTTTCGGGTAATGAAAACGCTGCCCTTTTTCTGTGACGTCACCGTCCAGTTTGTTGATACAAAACGCTTATGTTCCTTCAATCAAAATAAAAAATGTAAAAAATATAATGCTTGTTGTTTGTGTTGCGTCCAATAAATAATTTTCTTCCTTCCATAAAAGATATCCCCATATAGCTTCATGACAATGTGGTGAACGGTGACGCAATGTTTAGAAATTTTTCGATTGGGTTTAAAAACGTTTACTTTTCAATTATAAAATTCCACAGAAAAAATACAAAAAAAATATGCAGATTAATTTCTATAAAAATAAATAAATAATGCTGGACAATTCACACAGCATTACCTAGCCCCAAGCTAAGCAGAGCTTGTGTTATGGGTACTAGATAACATAATATAACACAATACATAGATAGGTATTTTTTATTATACATAGAAAACGACCAGAACACCCTGAACAAATCTCTGCAGATCGTACACACATCTGTTCGGAGGCAGGAATCGAACCCGCAACCTCCTGCGTCGCAGGCAGACCTCCACCCACCGCGCCACAGAGGTCGGAAGAGAATAGAAAATACACATAAAAATTATCATAATTTTGAAGTCACATTCAAATACCGTATTCTTTAACATAATGTTGTAGTCAAAGGTTTAAAATTTTCACAATGGAGTGTCGCATTTATCAAAACATACGCCAAAGGATCTCGAACATTAGCAATAGCAACAATACCATGTCCCAGAATGCTCCTATCGGGGACCATTACTCTTCACAGCAGTTTCCTTTATATGTTTAGATGCCATAAAGATAGTTGGCGCTTGAGTTACTATCCTTGATCTGGTACCTGCTCTCTCAATCGAATCTAAATTTAACGATAGAGTTTCTATGATATAAGCAAAAGCTGCTTTTGCTTTTGCATTTTCGTAAAATTTATGTCTTTATAGATTTGAAATAAGTATGATTCATTCCCATAATAAAATGTAGGTTCTAAACGACTTTAGGAAGAGTTTTCTGTTGTTGGTGAAAAACTACAAATAATAACTTACAAAAAAAGAAAATAATAGTTACAATAATAGTAAAGTTTTAACTGGTTATTATACCTTAGCTTAATGAATAATGTTTATTTTCTCGCAAAAATGATTGTAGTCCTAAATCTCTATAATTAAAAAAATATATTTGATTTTTAACCATGCCAATAAAACAACAACTAACATAACAATTTCTTTATTTAGTCGTAAAGACATGCACAGAAAGACATTCACAGATACTTAACTATAAAAAACATAGAGCAATTTTTGAACAGCAAAAAAAACAGGTGAAATAAAACTTCTTTTTCTATTCATAATAATAGGTTATGATTAGAAAAAAGTTACTATCCTTACTCTATAGTAAGGATAGTACCTACAAGGTACCATATTATATATATCTACTTTAGAAAAATAGGATAGATTTGTTTGTTTGTTTGAATTGAATAGGATCCGAAACTACTAGAACGATTTGAGAAATTCTTTCACCATTAAAATCCTACATTATCCCTGATAAACATTATCTACCCATGAAAAGCCGGGGCGGACCGCTAGTTGATATACAATGAGATAGAATTGAACAAAAAAAATTGTTAGGGTCAGCTCATAATAGGACACGACGCGATTTGATTCAAAGTACATAATAATATAACTTTATTTATTTACTTTTATAATTTTAAGGAAGGCCTACAGCTTATATCTATACAATATGAGTTACATGAACCTAGCAACAGAAAAGCTTATTGACTATGCAACAAGGTAGCACCGCATCGGTGTGAGCTAAACGTCGAGCATATATTTCCGTATCATTAGTATTAACTTATTGAAAGCTATCACAATGATTTATCGGCTTATATTTCAGATCACGTATATGATAATAAAATCACTTAAGTTGTTATTATATAACAATAATCTAGCCTAGCTTATCGTTATCGCCGTACCAGGCTGATAGATTTCTGATAGAAAGTCACCGCTGGAGCTAGAATTACTATGAAACTGAAAGTGGCTGTTAAAGATATAGCTGTGTAGGCTGTAGCATCAGATACCCAGTTTCTGAACATGCCCTTATCGAAGCCGTAGCAAAGGCAGATGCAAGCAGCTGAGAAGCCAACGGTCCCGAAGCAGATGTGGGTGAGCTTGGAGATATTTCCGGGGAGGATGCCCCGGAGCTCATACGCCCAGAGGGAAGCGAGGCCGTTGACTAAGCTCACTGATGTGAAGACCAGGGCCACGAGAGCTGTGGAGTAATTTTATTATAGAATAAGTAAATAATAAATAATGCTGGTCAGTCCACACATCATCATCTAGCCTTATAGTAAGCAGAGCTTGTGTTATGGTTACGACTCTAATATACCTATTTAACATCTTCCTAATATTACAAATGCGACTGTTTGTGAATGGATAGGATTTCGTTTAGGACTTCTGAATGGATTGACCTCAGAAATTTTGGCGTTGTCTTCAAAACAGCACATTTTTTTTTATTTTTTTTATGTAAACATAAGAAACTGGAATTCAAAACTAGCTTTATTTCCTTTTAGGCCTTACAGGACTCTTGAATATGTCATATAACTCAGATTACACAAGTAAAACTAGGAAATAAAGAATATCTCTTTTTGTTCTCTTATTTTTGTCCACTTCAATCTGTTTAAGGCGCATACAGCACCTAAACTAGCGCCACCACCTACTTTATGTAGCGAACAAGAAATCTTTATCTTGGTAGAATGTAAGTTTTTGAGTTGGAGCTCAAAAACTTACTCGTAACAAGCTTTTTTATCCTTTAAATAATTAGATGATTAAAGTAAGTTTTTACAAAGGATAATACAATACAATACACTTTGCACACCAAGAAAATCCAAAAAAAAAATGATACGATAATGAGAATACAGGATAGGATAAAGACTTTGGATATTAGGGGGTAATGATCAGTTATTGGACTATTTTCAAAAATTTCGAAAAGTATGGTTTATTCTGTACATCTCAGTGTAGGTTTACACTGAGATGTACAGAATAAACCAATCCAACGATAAACGATAACGATAAAATCCAACCATATGATACCCCCCTTGCGCTGAGGCCGCTTTTGAAAATTATGCTTTCCATTTTTGACTATTTTCAAAAAGTGTTACTTACAGACAGTCTATATTTTTACTGTAAATCATTGATTCATTATCTACAAACGTCACATACATACATATGGACCCTTTTAAATTAGGACGCCAACCTTTTGAAAATAATTCACCACTTTGACCATTTATCAAAAAGTTTTTTTTTGTTCTTGGTTCTCTTTATTTTTACTGTAAATTATTGATAAATAATCTACAATCTATTCATACATTTGAGACGCTCAGCAAACTTCGAAGATTATTCTTTCGTAAATTTTACGAATTTTTCCAAATATGAAACCTTTTTATTTCAAATTTGAAATTTTTTTATTTCAAAAAATGATTTGAAATGTACCTACTGCTCTTTTCATTTGATGTCCCACTTGAAGTTGTAGGTATCAAAGTATTATAAAATTTCGAATTCATAATTATGTCCTGAAAATTTTAATTACTAATTTAGTTTAATTTGTTTTTCTTTAAATCTGATTTGACGCAAGGAAATTTAATTTTTTTTGTTAGTTACTAGCTGCGTAGATCCCATAAAATCGAAACCGATCTTGAAACCACTTAAAACATCACAAACTCACCGAATTTTCCATGTAACGAAGTCCAATGTTCAGTCTTGTCTAGAATCTTGATAAAAGATCCTGTGATAGCTAGAACTGAGCCCATGATTTGTAAAATGTAATGCGCTCTTCGCTTGTTCACCAATCGAAGATGGGATGACCAGCCATTTGATGATGATAGACTTAAGATAGCTTCAGCCATTAGAAACTGGTACTAAAATAAAAAAAACAATATAATTAAAAAAAGCTTTTATATCTAACTTTTTGCTTTATACTCGCACTGGGCAAATTTTCCACGAAAATTTAATAAAGTCCCAAAAAAAAATCCTGCCGAAATCGAAAATTTTTGGGACATTATTAAATTTTCATGGAAGCTTTTATATCATCTAGGACCAATGTGTTTGGGAACATAAATCCAACGAACCCAAACAACGGGGTTGAGTCATTTTGCTTAGGAGATACTCAGGCCTCTTTTTGTCATGACATAGCATTGTCACCGAACTTAAATAAATATGCCATATTTCAGCTTAATCAGTTGAGAATAACTGTGAAGTCTAAAATTCTATTGTAAGATTTATCCTACACAATATAATAACCGGGTATCAGTAATATAAAGGGTAACGAAGGAAAGAATCAATTTCTAGAATCATGAGCCTAAGTACCAATGGCTGTTTCTTTGCACATTTTGCACAGTACTTATAATCATTGAACTTAAGTACTAAATAATAACTAATAAAGTCATTGTAAAAACCACAGACTTTCAAGAACTTGAAGAACTTACCCCAAGGACACAAAGCACAATATGCAGTGGCGTTGCTAGCAACGGCAATCCACCTCTAAATGCAAAGATAAGCGCTAGCCCAGTAACTGCACCGATGAGTATATGAGCGAGGGAGTTCGCCGTGGCCGTAAAAGTTCTTAGCTTCTGTTCATTCTCAGATATTCTTTCAACAGGCGCACTTCTAGGTATGTTTCCATTTTCCACAGAAACTCTATCAGGAATTTCTTCTGTTATATCCTTAGGGACTTCTTCAGGGTGGTCACTAGGTCCAGCGGTATCCACAATATTTGGTGGCATGGTTGTAAAGTTACGTCTAACTAATATATAAATCTAATCTAAGTCAGAAGCAACAGCTTCATTGATTCTGAACGAAAATGCGATGGGAACCGCTATAAATGTAGGTGAAGGTACTTGATTTTTTATTAACTAGTGAAAACCCTTGACATTATCTTGGTATATTTTTTTTTCGATAGTTGCAATGAAATAACCCTGAAAATTCATTCAAGTGTATGCATGAATAAAATATGAAATTAGTATTGGCGGCGGGCTTTAAAAATAAAATTATGACATCACATAGATAGTGCGCAGTTCTAAAGTAAATCACGCATTTGTTATTATTTGTATCATCCAAACAAACAGAGCGTTGATTTTTTTTATATGTGACGGTGTCACAGATAGCTAATCGGGTAATACTTTTATGCGATAAATTAGGCGCAGTGATATCTGCATCGATAGGAAGTGAATGATTAGATAAAAGGTGTTATCAAAGAAAAATGTTCATATCTCAGTGCTTTCCACGCATGGGTGGAGAGATAAGTTAATAAAATTCATCATCGTCTAATCTTTGCACTTCTGCTTCGTGGCAACCTCTTACGTAATATGGTCTACTAGCATCGCCTCGCGGTTTCACCCGCGTAGTTGCTGTTCCTGTCTGTAATTCCCGGATAAAATATAACTTTTGTGCTATTCCAGATTATAATCTATCTCTGTGCAAAATTTCATCCAGATCCTTTCAGCCTTTCTAGCGTAATTCAGAAAGAAACATTCAACTTTCTAAACTTTCGCATTTATAATATTAGTATGATGCTTATGCCAAAATTTTGTATGTACCATACATACACGACGCCACATATTCCTATGAACGAGTAATAATTATGAAATCTTTGTTATAGGCAGTTCTATGCCTGACAATAAGACATTAAAAACTACTAAAATAACAAATAACCACTGTCTTTTCTCCACGGATGTTTCGATATTTTTCTGTGTTATTCTCCATCCCTAGGTTGTCTGGGAGAAATCGCTCGCACGGATGAGGCCACCTATTCTACTGATCATATTAAAATTTAGATAAGAATATTATTTTTGTTATGTTTTTATAAGTATAAATACGTTCAATCATTCAAACAAAACTGAATTCAATTATCAAACACAAGTACTTACGCAGTTTCCTCGCACCGCCCGTGGTACACGTCATGCCATGACAAATAGCAAGTTACTCAAGCAATGCACAATTATCAATTAAATTGTCGGTATCGTGATCTACGGCTTAGAACCTACACTTATTAAATATCGGAGCACTAGCCTTTAGCCACAGTGAAATGACACTGGCTAGTATAATAATTTTCATAGTAGTTCCGATGTTGTAGAATGTACCATTCCGCAATGAGGTTTATGTTACCTTTGGTCTTTAAGCCATCTGTGAAGAAATTATTATAAGTCCTTGATTCATTGATTGTCTTTACGTTCTGAAATTATTGCTATTTTGTGCGCTTATCTTGGCCTCTCTCTCTCTCTTTTTCCTCAGTGCGAGAAAATTAAAGCTAGTGTGAAATCCATCTACTAAGGTGAGCTTAGCGCCAAAGCGACATCAAAATATTCAACGTGGGAAACTTTTCGACTCAGTTTTTCCAACGTTACTTATCCCATCCATTAACTCAGTAAATTTTTCACCAAGTTTAGTGTACTGTAGTGTTACTAATATTGACTGTGGGTCCAGCCTGTAAGCAGTGCCCGGATAAGCTGCGTTTAGATGTAATCATTGCGTGAGTAACGGGACGAAACGAGCCTGCGAGAAACCCGGAGATTAATAGATGTTTACCCAGGATTCACTTCAACCACTTGTATTCAGTTAGCCAATTATTTTAGACCATTAAACTTATTTACTCTGGTATCTATTTTATTTGTGAAGTCTGGTTAGTTGTAGATTAATGGGGTTGCCTTTAGTCTAGTCTTGGTTTTTATTTGATTTTACGAATGATTTATCACTGCTTTTGTTGGTAGTTGGTACTCACTAGAAACGAGTTCCTTTATAGGTACTACCTAGTAGTTAATCTTAATGTACTCTTTCTTGGCAGAGAGAAATATAAGACAAGTAGGTACCTGTTGTATACTATCTTACAACAATGTAACTTTAGGCCATATTCTAAATTGTTATTGGGATTTATCCTAGTTATTTTAACGGAGACACTAATCATATCGTGAAATCGATAAGAGTACATCGTAAAAAGTAAATAACTAGCACGAATCCTCAATGGTCCTTGACATTGATTTTCGGGCAAGGTTTCTTATTGCCACACATTTGCTACGACGACGTCTCCGACGCGATAATTCCTCATCAGACATCAAAGTGTTCCTTATTATTATTATGACTGATAACAACGATTAAACAATCATTGGCTTTTCACGTGATACCTATTCTAATTTTATCAATCAGAAGATAATTTTATTCGATTAAAGTCTTTAATGATTTGCGAATATTTAACTTATCATTAATTAGAGTTTATTTGCTCACTCATTTTATTGATAGTTTTAACCTGATTTTGGTATGCAAAGGCAACTTAGTAACTAATAATAGAAAACCGAATATTTGCAAATAAAAAAACTTTATAAAACTAAAACTTAGCGATCTATATTTTAATGATAACTAAAATTTATATTAAACTTACAAGTAAAGTAAACAATCTCAAAAACCTAAGTCACCGTTTAAAAATACTAAGAGACTTCGTGGCAAAGACTATCAACGGATTGAGTATCACAATAGCAGTTAAGGCCGCGGTAAACGCAATAACGGTAGGAGTGAGTCCAGGAGTAACCCAGTTACGGAACATGTTCTTATCAAACCCGTAGCAGAGGGATATAGAGGCGGCGGCAAAGGCGACGGTCCCGAAGCAGATGTGCGTGAGCTTGGAGAGATTGGGGGGTATGATGCGACGCCATTCGTAGGAGTAGCTGGAAGCCACGCCGTTGAAGAAACAAGTTGCAGTGAAGATCATTGCGACTAAGGCTGAAAGAAAATGAAGAAAATGAATATAGAACAGCGTTATGATGACATGACCTCAATGGCGTAGGTTGCGTGTCGCATTGCCAAATCGGAATAAATAATAATATATTATATATAATAGTTATTTTATTACAACCTCGGTATTTGAAGACAAGAGTGAATAGGTATCATCTTCCATCAGCCGAGATTGTGATCATCGAAGGTCTCTTGACTATACATATTAAAAAAGTAATCTGGTAACATTAGCTCTACTTATTTTAGGGCTTGATGATGCTATGTTTATTGCCCATAAAAAATTGTGTATATATATATTATGTGATTTTCTCTTCTAATTGTCTATGTCCTAGCCACTGGATTGGTACTTGTTATGTTACATACTAAAAATACGTTTTCAGCATGTCATTTTTACAAAAAAATTACTAGATAACAACGCTTATACGAATTATTTATGGCAATCAAGAGCACTGATCTAAATTGGAAACTTTCGCGATTAGTATTAAAAACCGATACCTACGATTTAATAGGTCAAGAATTTTTTAAATTGTTTTATGGAATCATTACTCACCAAACTGTCCATGCAGCGAGTTCCAATGAGCACTCTTATCTAGCACCTTGATAAAACAGCCTGCCAGAGCGAGCCCCGAGCCCAGGATCTGCAGGACCCAGTGGGCGCGGCGCTTGTCCACCAGTCTGAGATGAGCTGACCAGCCGTTGTAGGGGGATAAGGAGAGGATAGCTTCCGCCATCAGGAGTTGATACTGAAACAATAACGGTTATAAATGATACGAAAGGATCCTATTTAACTTACGAACTATACTATGAATTCAAGTTATATGATAAATTTTTAAGGCATTTTAGTATGTAAGTATATCAACGCCTCCGTAGTCCGTAGTCAATTCAGTATTGCTTCTCAATGTTGTACTGTTGTTTCATTTTCCGTGAAGTCCTCAAACGGTTATTTCGGAAGATCAGCGCAAGGACCTTTTGTGACTCGAGCAAATTGTTTATTTATGTCTGTTTGTTCACTTGTAAGAGTGACAAATAAAGTTTTTATTATTAAGTTTTATTTTTAGTTTTTTTATTAAGTTTTAGCTACGTTAGGTAATGGTAATTTTGATTTTGTGTGTAGCAGAGCGCACGTCAAATCTGGCTTTTCATTATGCTGAATTAACACACTGACATGTGTTAAATTTAAACTAGACTAGAGGTTCATAATTTAGTATTGGCGCAAAATTATTATTATTTGAATAATACGTAATTTTTATATGATTTCAGGTCCAGCCAGATCTTTTTGTGCAAAAATTCAGTCCGATTCTTTTAGTTCGTCCCCGATCCGTTTTAGCGTTGCCTTCTGTTAATAATTTTCACAACGGCATAAGCTTTCGTCTTTGTATTATTAGTAAGATAAGATAGAAAATGAAATTTAATGATTTCAGCTAAAAACATACATTTAATAAAACAATCAAGAAAAATATTATAGAATACACAACAATCAAGAAAAAGACTGTAATAACTAGATTAAACACTTACCCCAACAACACACAGCACAATATGGAGCGGAGTAGCTTGCAAGGGAATGCCATTTCTAAAGGCATAGAACAATGATATCCCTGTAACAGCACCTATCAGGATATGTGTCAGGATGTTCAGAGAACTGTGGAAGGTCCTTAGTCTATAGTCTTCATCAGATCTCTTGATTAGATCAACGGTCGACCCTTTCCCAATCTGGAACTGATCCTCCGCATCACCTTGAATTGCATTTGCGTTTGGCGGCATTCTGTTTTTAGCCTACCTCAAAAAATAAAGAGGAGAGTTGGGCTGTATGTACGATATATTTTACGATCGCCGATTTCTAATTCAATTGTGGACCGAATCTGATGATTCTTTGATTTTTGCTACTGTAGGTATATAGATTGATCCCAAGATTGCCACTAAAAATATTAGATAAGTATTTCCTCGCAAAAGTAAGAAAACAGTGTAAATAAAGGAACGTGACTCGATTTTTAGTTTTTTTAAAACAATTAAAAATATTATTGGAACCGGACACGCACACGACTAGACTGGTTATTGGTGGATATTGTTGTGGATTTTTAAGCTTCGGTTGTTGATTATAAATTGCAAGGTAATTTATCTTGTAGAACGCCTGATTGCACCTGAGACATTTTAAATGATAGGTAATAAAGTTATCATGTTTATATCTGATTAAAGTCGTATACAGGGTGCCAAGGAAAGGTACATCCTTCCTGTAGCACCCTTTAATCTTTATGTGTATTCCGAACGAGGGTAATTCTGGACATGGAGGGGTCTACATCCGTTTTACAATTTTTTTACAAACTAGAGACGTTTTATCTTCAAGTTCGTGTTCTTTTATGTGTATTCTTACATTATTATTATGTGTTTTTATATATGAAAAGATTTGATTCATTTTCTGTAATAAGTAGGTACTTACCCAATCTAAAAACAAAACAATGATTTTATTGAAAAAAAACCAAAAACTTTTGTGACATATTTTATGATGTTAAAATAATGGAAAAACACGTGTTGAATGTGAATACGTGAATAGGAAGAAAAGATTCTGAACGATGCTCGGGGTTCAGAAACACTCCCTTTCGTCTTAGTACACCCTTTCCGTGGACTCTGTATATTTATACACATAAGCATAACGTAGTAAACTAAACTGACCAAAACGTCGTCATAATGGTATTGATATCGATACCTTTGTGATATAAATGATATTGTCAATGAGGGACTTACATGTTCATTCACTTGCTGATAATAACACACACGTCTCTAGTCACGCATCTAAAATCAGTCTGGTAAGGTGCAATTTGCAGCGTTAAATAAAGGTCAGATATCGATGCATGTGCATGAATTATTAAGCGCTTGATATAACTAAAGGGAATCTCGATTTCTATCAACACAGCTCAACACAGGGGAGATAGTGGAAAAGAAGCAGAGCCGCTAACAAATCTGTAGGTACCTAACAACCACTTGAACCATATACTACGGTAGACACGTAGAGAGACATAGATGATCGAGTCCTTATTATCATAGCACAGATAACTCATTTTTGAATTATTTGCCACGAAATCAAGCAGCGAAAAGGCAACGCGAGTCCCGCTGCGCAACATTACTACATTACATTAATTTGTTGCCGTTTGAGTAGCGAACTGACACGTGAAACAAACATGGTTGCAACGAAATAGTGGACCAAGCGTGGAGATGTAGCTAGTATACGAGCAGACCGGCGGGAATGTGCAGAAAAAAGACCATAGTCAAATCTATGGCATATAGGCAGTTTCGCTTCTGTTTTACTTGTCGTGCAACGGGCAAGTCATGCCGAAACTACTGCGGTGTCGCTGCTGTGCTTTCGCAGCGGAGATGTGCTACGGGCGTAATACTTCATTGATTGCGTCTGTCAGTTTGATAACGCTAGTATACTCGTACATGCCTTATGTTAACCGTGTAGTCGGAAACAATGCAACAGGCATTGTTTCCGATCTTTCGGTTTATTTTTGTTAATTCCTATCATAGACAAAAAAATCATAGAAAAGACGATGCCAGTCAATAATAAGACCCATACCGTGCCTTGTCTTAGGCTTTAGGTATATGGGGTGTTAAGCCCCATTAAATAGTTAGCGCTGAATATTCAGTTCTCAATATGCAAATCATTCTTGACCCTCATACGTGAGAGCAACGGTAAGATCTCTTAACACCTTTCCCTTCAGCATGAGAAAAGCTCTGCTGAAGAATCTTTTTCTGGATAATATATATAATAATGCCAAATACTGCAAAAGTTTTGTATCAAGTTAGATTGTTAGGACCATTTATAGATATGTACTAGTAGCATAAGCCGTGTGGTGGTTTAGAACTTGCACCACCCCAACTCTTCCCGTGGGTGTCGTAAGAGGCGACTAAGGGACATACATCGGGGGGACGGGCAGCAGCGCCTCTTATAAAATAGATCTACCACCGAACTGCGATCCTCAACCCGCATGAACACGATGGGGATTGTGGGCATCAGCCCTCATGAGATAAAAAAATCTGGAGGCCTGCGTCCGGCATTGGACGATTATAGGCTGTTGAGGTTGAGGAAGCATAAGTTGAACTTGAACAAATATCAGGAATCAAAGGCGACCAATGTCCATACCACGTTGAGTACCGATCAACGGGCACGGTCAATGCTTAGATGGGTGACTGCGTCAAGTTGGCTTTTGATGACGGATTTTTTGACTGCATACGCAGTAAAACTGAGTTTCTGATAGTTTATTTTTCTTTGGGCCCCATTGGAGTTTAGTATCCAAGGTTATCCCTAAGCATACGGTACTGTCTATTAATATCTAATGCGTCTCCTTTTAAGTTTAGATTAGGTTTAACTTCTTTTATGATCTAAACTAATATTATAAATGCGAAAGTGTGATTGTTTGTCCTTCCTTCATGCCCTAACTAATCAACTTGATTTTTGGCATAGAGTTTGTTGAAAGGATGGAGAGTACCTAACATAGAATTTTTATCCCATAAATCAATTCCCATGGGATAGAAATAACCTTCCACAACTCGTGCAAAGCCGCAAGCAGCACTTAGTAAGTAGAATACATCCATATCAAGAAAGAAAGAACAGAGAAATCAGAGGAAAGAATATGCCATAACATGCTTTGCAAATATTTCACATAACAAAATGACGTATGGCTGGACCCATAATAAACTGGCATCGGTCAGCACATTTAAGGGGTCCCATTTGGACCCTTGCTAATGGAATTAAATCCAATTAGATTTTAGGGTTACGAAGTGAAGTTCACCATGGGCTTGGCAGTATGAAACAAACAGCTTACAAACAGTGCACATCTGGAATATTTCTTTTGATCTGATATACAAAATTGTAATATAAAAGATAAGAGAGTGAAGTTACAGGCAAAATAAAACCATATTTTTATTAGATTTAAAATAAAACAGCATGTCTATTTTATAAGGTGGCCGAAAAAAATACAGCAAGGAGAGACGTTGTCCCATAAAGTAAAACAACAAGTCTACAACAAGACTATACAAATTTTCTAACTTAGTAGCATCTTTCATATATAACCACATACCAACCCCATAACCACAAGGTAACTGTTGGTGTTTTGACCTGATAACTGAAGTAGCATTTTACAAGCTTCTATTTAACTTGGTGGCCTTCATCATCAGCCAATATTAGTCCACTGCTGGACATAGGCCTCCCCTAATGAGCGCCATAGCGCCCTGTCTTCAGCTTGCTGCAACTAGCATCTGCCAGCAGTCTTTTGCAAATCGTCATCTCATCTGGTCGGAGGGCATCCTACAATACGTTTGCCAAGTTGAGGTCTCCACTCAAGAACACACCCTAGCGGTTGTAGGTTCTTCTCGAAATATGGCCAGCCCACTGCCACTTCAGCTTGCTAATTCTTTGAGCTATGTCTATAACCTTTGTCCTCTGTGGCTTGGTGGCCTTAAGAACTCCTAAACGAAACGACGTAACCTTTTCGAGTTTGGTTTGAATTCGACTTTACAAGAACTTCGGTCTAGATGATGACCTGGGTCATGCTGGTGGAACTATTATACGAACTACGTAACTTGATAAAATGTGGAATGTATTTAAAAAGCTTATTAAAAAAATACCTTTTAATATTATTTGTAAATAAACCAGCTGAAACAAAAGTAGCTGTTGTCGGTAAACAAATTGTTTCTATTACGGCCTACACCTGCTGTTTCGACTGGTCAGAAATAAATTCCTATCTCATTTTCTCTAACGGGCGCCATTTGTTTATTGATAAGTTTTATTTTAATTGCTAGCATGATGTATTCCTCGTTCGTCTCATTCGCTTCGGCGTAAAGTGGTCCGAATACAGATAATTAAATCTAACGCTGAAATCGTTACTTTTTCATTCCACCTTTTAAAAACAGACTCTAGTACTGTCTAGCCCACACTTCTCACGTAAGAAGCTTATTCGTTGTATTCCTTTTGCTTAATATTGTTCTAAATTCTAGCACTTACAAAGAAATTGATTACACCTTCCTCAACTTACGGGGAAGTCAACCTTAGACTTATTTATTTATGACCCGATTCTTGAAAATGTCTGTGCGAAGAAACGTATTAGTAATAAATAATCCGATCGAAGATTATACCTAGTAATCAAATGCCTTAATTTGATTACTAGGTATAATCTTCGAGCATAATACTGGGAAATCAAAATACACAACAAGGTTCAGGTTTTACTACCCCGAAGCCCCAGCAATATGGAAAACTTTGATTGAAAAACCGCACGCTGCAAATGCAAACGTAGCATGTGTGAATGTTCAGAAGGATAGAAACTTTGAATTTTATCGAATGTGCTGGAAACTTCTGGAAGCGCTAACCAAACAAGTTCCGAACACTTGGCGTGCCCGTGTTTGATTTAAGATACTCGTGAGATGGATTCCGATTGATTTTATCGAGTCGTGTTTGTTTTGAGAAAAAGTTGTCCCGCGCTGAATTCTTCGTTGGTTCAGTACGTACTTTAAACATGTGTTTCTGATTCCTGAAACTCCTATAATAAAACTTCATTCTTTATTACAGGCAAGCATTTCAAGCATAGGGTTGATAATAAATAATATAGGACTGAAAATAAATAATATCCCAAAAATTAACTCAGGGAAGTCCCACCGAAATCTTTTTTTTTTGTGTTTCTTAGAGATAACCCCGAGTGCGACGGCTTACACACTATAATTAAGAAAATAGTTGAAAATTGTCAGGCACGATTTTAGTATTATAACTAGATATCCAAAATATCAAAGGATCAGCAAGTTGAAGTGGCAGTGGGCTGGCCAAGTGGCCATAGCTCAAGAACCGACAACCGCTGGGGTAAACGTGTTCTTGAGTGGAGACCACAATGGCAAATGTAGTGTAGGACGCCCTCCGACCAGCAGATCGATTACGGTAAAATACTCCATCCAAATTTGACATTTGAAAGCCCGTAGGATGGCCTTCGAGCCTCCCATCCATCCAATTGTAAATAAAATAGTCGTCACTGAGACGATTGCCAGTCCCAGCCGAAATTGAAGCCCATGAATGAATGAGACGAATGCTTTTGACAGTAAATAGAACGATTTTGAAGTAAGGTTGTTTTCTTTTCATTTGACATTTGACATACTCTAATTTCCAGTTGACGCCCCCTGCCACCTATCGATTTATTTGGAACTATTTTTTTTTAAATGCTAATAGAAAACCCCTCATTATGATGTTATAAAAGTTGATATTGCTCACATTCACATTAAGATAAAAAATGAAATGTAGGTAGGTAGGTAGTCGTAAAAAATAGATAAATAAATCAACAAAAATAAAAAGGACAAGAAAATGGCCCAATATGCTAAACTGGCAACATTTCACTGAAAACTTCTAACATGACAATGACAGTTCCGATGCATGTTCTTGATAACGTTTCATTGCCGCAATTCTGACTCCAAAGACAGTAACATAACCTTCATGATATTTTTATTTAATGTAGGTACCCTTATATTTTCTTAGGCAACCCAACTATTAAATGTTTCAGCCTTAATGTTTATTATTTCAACACAGACTATGAAGCCCCTAACGTACTTGGAGAAGAAAAGAGAAGTTTTCTAAAATTTGTTAAATCATCAGTTTTAGGACAATATTTAGGCAAAATCGAAAACGAAACGTAAAATGGGAATCCACTTCGTTTACTCCGTGTTCATTCACATTGACCATCCAGCCATAAAATTTAGTGCAATTCTATTTGTCCCATCGATGGAATCGAACCCAGTCGCCCATCCATTGATCCATTGAGAATAGCGTAATCACTCTGCAGGTGGGATGACCATTTGCGAAAGACTGCTGGCAGATGTTGGATGCGGCAAGCTGAAGACAGGGCGCTATGGCGCTCATTAGTGGAGGCCTATGTCTAGCAGTGGACAAATATAGGCTGATGATGATGATTATCCAAAATATTGACGACCTCTGTGGCGCGGTGGGCGAAGGTCCGGTAAAAGGTTGCTGGTTCAATTCCCGCCTTGGGACAAATATTTGTACGATCTGCAGGTAGTTGTTCCGGGTGCTCTGGTCGTTTTCTATGAATAATAAAAAATATCTATGTATGTATGTATGTAATGTATTGTATTATGTATATCAGTTACCTAGTACCCATAACACAAGCTCTGCTTAACGTGGGCTAGATAATGCTGTGTGAATTATCCAGCATT
The DNA here is from genome assembly GCA_946478455.1 of Eupithecia vulgata. NCBI lineage: Eukaryota > Metazoa > Arthropoda > Insecta > Lepidoptera > Geometridae > Eupithecia > Eupithecia vulgata. The sequence goes on from OX297874.1 coordinate 4,144,056, forward strand.
ATTTATTTATTTATTGAATCCAAATTCTTTTCAAGGGTGGAAAGTGCAAGAAACGCGTCTTGCATTTTGCAGTAATCGCGCTTGCGGAAGTTCCATCCCGAATTCAATAACATAGACATTTTGTTAACGCAACAGGAGCCGGTTTTCATTTGCCGGTATCTCCCCCAGGCACTTAAGTTTACATTAAACTTGTCCAAGCGCGAAATTGATCTTTTAGTAGGGGATCCTTCAACGAAAATATAAATTTGCCACGCTTCTATCGGTATTTGGCGCCGGTGAAATTGCAATTGGAAATTCCCTGTGTTTAAAATAACAAAGGGAATTTAAAGAGGCTGTGAAACTTACATTGTATTTGCATGAGGAGACACATTAAAACTTGAGTTGGTGATTGATTTAATAAGTAGCTCTCCTTCTTTTTCCAACCATTCAGAATGACAACCTTTGTGGTGCAGCGGATGAAAGTTCGCCAGCGACGCAGAAGGTTGAGGGTTCGAATCCCACATCGGGATATTATTTTGTAAGATTTGGTGTTCTGGGTATTTTCTTTTGTATTGTAAGGATCATACAAAACACCTTTCATCATCATCATCATCAGCCTATGTGCAGGACGGTAATTTGACTTAAAGACCTATGTCCCCGGACGGTATATATTAGTCCACAGCTGGACATAGGCCTCCACTAATGAGCGCCATAGCGCCCTATCTTCAGCTCGCCGCATCCAGCATCTGCCAGCAGTCTTTCGCAAATCGTCATCCCACCTGGTCGGAGGGCGTCATACACTACGTTTGCCGAGTTGCAGTCTCCACTCATATCTAACACCTTACCACTACCTTAACCACCTGGTATTGTATTAAGAATACCAGCACTCATAACAAAAGTCTCAGGGCTAGATGATGCTGTTTACATTTTTCCGCCTTACTATTTAATTTATAATGGTATACGTTTATTTTATGATCTTTCTGGCACCGTAGAATCGAAGTAAGCATAAAAGAAAGTAGATGACCCAACACAAAATTCAATAACTTCCCACAAGAATCTTCCATCACCCCTGCTCCGACCGGTCCTTGATTCAACTCCCAAAGCTGAGAAACGTAATCAAGGATTAATTTTCTACTTGGATTACTTTCAATTTAGATCCATGTGTGAGCTTTGGATGTCTTCAAATTGAAGAGCCCCTTTATTTGACTGATAATTTAAGGAACACCTTTGTGTATTTTGTCTGCCGGAGTGTAAGAATTTTGATGGAAAATCACTGAACTAGGCACCTTACTTACTCCTTTAAATTCGTATTTCAATATTCTAAACGTGGATATAGACTGCCAAATGTGATAGGTCCATCCAATGGGGATCAAAAACCAAATGTGGCAAAATTACCTAAACTATAATACCGCACAATATAAGTGACTAGCGGCTAGCGGTCCGCCCCGGCTTTGCACGGATATATTCTAAATCCTGGATAATGTAGGATCCTCATGCTTCACACCTGTATATTTTATATCCTATATTACTCAGTGATAATATAGCTTTCTAACGGCAAAATAATTTTTGAAATCGGTCCAGTAGTTTTTAAGTTTATTAGTTACATACATACTAAAATACAAATCTTTCCTCTTTGTAATATTAGTGTAGATCAACACTAAAGTCCTACCGGTATTGCTATAGATTTATTGAGCTACCTGTAGATTGTTTGCAACAGTCTGCAGCTTGCTCAATTGTTTCAACTGTAAATAAATAAATAATGCTGGACAATTCACACAGCATTACCTAGCCCCAAGCTAAGCAGAGCTTGTGTTATGAGTACTAGATAACTGAAATACATAATATAACACAATACATAGATATATATTTTTATTTTCTTTGATAATAAGTTATTATTCAATAGTTTTGTGCCCCACGTTTGTCTAAAAAATTCATAAAATTGCAAGGTTTCGCACATCACACGAAGAACTTTCATTACTTTTTAGACCTACACCTGACGCACAAAACAGTTGATTCTGCGGGTAAAAACGGAAATAAAATTTTAAAATTCTGGAAGCTCTCATGACCAGAGACAAAGAGCAAAAGGCACCACAAAAAACACGATAATGTTCCCGTAAAATAAAACCTTATATTTCACAACATCACGTTACCCGTACATTCCTCTACACATTTTGTTATGAGTAGACTCTCATTTTACAGCGTGTGTGAGGATTTATGAAGCTAAAATAAAATACAATTTCACCGGCTCGGTATCAAAAGAGGGCGAATTAGAAAAATCTACATATAATAACGGCCCTCATATTTTCAATGGGCATATATTACTCCCCGTCTGACAGTTATTACGTTTAAAGAGTCTGCAATCTGCCTTGGGTCGTAGTTCATATCCACTACACTCGCGGGTTAAATTGTCTAAGACTACACTACATATGAAGACGCTGTTGTGTTTTACCTATCTTAATATATAAAGGAACAAACGATTTTCTGGGGACAACGTCCAGCCCCAACCGCTGAAACTAGAAAGCTGAAATTTAGAGGGTAGGTACCTCCTAATACACAAGCTCCCGATAAGAAAGGATTGTAGGAAATTTCACCCCTAAGGGGGTTAAAAGGGGGGTTGAAGGTTTTTTGGTGTTCGTAGTTTGGCTTATAGCTGACCTGAAATTTTCTTTGTATATAAAAATACAATAAATTAAAATACGTGTTTCAGGAATTTTCATGAAAACTCCTAAATAAGGGTAATATGGGACTTGAAGTTATTGAGATTTTTTATGTAACTTTGTAACCAATAATGGCTCGATTTTCTTGAAACTTACAGAGAACACAAAAAATACAAAACTATTGAAACGTAATTTAGGATATTTCAAAACATTTATGAAAATTAAGTAAATGGCTTTAATAAAGTTTGAAATTTGTACATTGGCTTTTGATTACTGGGATTAGATTGAAGAGCAATACAAATCGTATCTTCTACGCGAGCGAAGCGGCGGGCGGAAAGCTAGTCCTTCATATCCTTCATCTTTATTTGGCCAACCTTTGTGCTGCCTTTACCAATTGTCTGTGGTTGGTTAAGTATATAGTAAACTTTGGCCAAATCTTGATCACATGTTTCTATTTAACTTCCGTGGCCATCACTTTTCCAGCATCAAAGTTCCTGCAACAGGTAAAACAGTACTTACCTATTATAAGCTTGAGTCACACTAATATAAATGCGAAAGTTAGATCTTTAGGCGTTTAGATATTTTTTATCTCTTCAGCCAAACTTGCTGAAAGGACTGAAAACGTTTCAGTAGAAACAACGAGTGCGAAGCCGTCGGCAAAAACTACTGGAAAATATGTTACGTTACAATAGCCTGTTTTTAATTGCTTGATTAGAAACTGAATTGGTCCGTTATTCTACAGTCTGCTGTCAAAACCACTGGAGGAACTTCCTGAACTGGACTTCCTCAATTTTTTTTAAAAAGATATTCATAGGATTTCTTTCTTTCATTATTAATTTTTATCCTTAGTTCTAAAATCATGCTTTTTTTCAAGATTTTAACATTTATTGTGGCTTTAGTAAAAATTTAGTATTTTTGCGATTATTTTTCTATCGAGAAAATTTAATGGAGTCGTGTTTTCATAACTATGATCAATAGAGTAAGTCCTGAACTTGCCATATATAAATTTCAAAGTTAGATATTTAGTAGTTTCGAAGAGGAGATCTGACGGAGTTGATTTGAGGTAGTATATGTCCTTAAGTACAAACACTTGCGGTATAATGATGGCAAACCAATTTACCGTGCAAAATGTCCTTATAAGTCTAGTGGTTAAGTCTTTATAACGGGACGCGTCCATTCAAGCTAAGCTCGTCTCTTCTATTCCCTGAAAGCCTTCACTTAATCAGGGTTTAAATTAAAACTGTTCTGGAAACTAACTAAAGTGTGCTGTCTATGAAGTCTGCATAATTATTTTTCCCTCCTCATCATCATCATCAGCCTTTTTCAGTCCACTGCTGGACATAGGCATCCCCTAATGAGCGCCATAGCCCCCTGTCTTCAGCTTTCCCTCCTAAAGCCGCATAAGACTTACAACGCTTATTGTCTAATAAGTAAATTACTTCTGAAATGCATTATCTGCTTTGCTTATTACCTAAACTTCATTGACTAAGAAAAAGTCTTCCTAAAATGCACAACATGTGTTTATCAAATTACCCACACTGCATTATGTCTGTGTCGAGGCCATAAATGGCTCGCTATACCGAACTTCGTCTTGAATACCTTATAACACGTAATGACAGTGTTTTTTCGAATGGATTATAGTCTGTTGACTGCAGGTGGCTATGACAGCGTTACCGGAATTTTGGCGGGCGCTGAAGGCTTCTCGCCGGTAAAGTTAGGTAGGGGCAACACGCACAAGGGCCACCGCTTAGATGCAAACCTCGACTTGGGATGTTGCCAGATGCTTCAAGACGGAAATAGAGGTTTCGCCCAGGTGAACGAATGCACCTATGGACGGAAGCGGGGAATTCCTCGACCCCGCATCCGACGATTGCGGACTTTGGTCGGGTGTGTGTAGTGTGCGGAAGAGAATCGGTAATTGTTGCCGTCACGTTGTTGCGTCGGTGATTGGGTCAACGGAATCTCCGAGAACGTGTCTCGTTCTACGGAGGAGAGACACGTGTGACAGTAGAGTAGGCCTTCGAATTTATAGGTGTAGATAGGTACGTATACGGACTTAGGTCTCTAAATACCTATCTGGTTTCTGCGTCTAGTGTCTCGAAGCAATTTTCCTCAAATACTAAATGCGCCCCGCGTAGAAATGTATGTTTTATACAAATTTCAGAAATTTATTGCACCCCCTAGGCGCAGTATTGTCAAAATATACGCAAGTCATTATTTACTTAATAGTTATTTATACTGTACATATAGTTCTGAGTGAATCGAACCAGGGAATAAAAATTATCCATAGAAACTATACCACCCTTTATGAACCCTCAGAGATTAATAATTGGAAATTGGATTATCTACTTGATTAGCTTATGTCTAAAGGTAAACCAAATTTCATCTAAATAGGCTAAGTGGTTACGGATATACGTGGTAACAAGTATTCTCACTAATATTACTATTTATAATATTATAGTAAGATTCAATACCCCCAACCCTTCCCAAGGGTGTGCCGTGTGGTGCAGACTTAGAACTTGCACCATCTCAACTCTTCCCATGGGTGTCGTAAGAGACAACTAAGGGACATACACCGGGGGGCGGGCAGTAGCCTCTTTTGCAGAATTGATCAACCACAGATTATACCTACGTTTTGCAGCATTCACTAAGATTCTTCGATTGTTGTTGCCTCATAGCAAGAAAACAATACACCACAATATCACACACTACGTACCTACTGTCGCTGATGAAGAAAGGCTTAAAAGCTTAGGTCTTGGCGCTTTAGCATTCAGTTTGCCTATGATAAAAGCCCGTTTTACACCCCATGTTTTAATAATATCCGGTCCTTAGAGGACTCTTTCCGCAGTAGGATCCCGTTAGAAGTTTAACTAATAAAATTAAAGCTATTAAACATTGATTGGGGAAGTTGTTTGAGATAACTGGTTATTCTCTTTTAGCAGGAAATTGGGTGGTTAAATTAATTTTATGAAAATTATGTGTTTTATGAATTTGAAAACTGAAGGTTTTATTCAATTTAGTTTAGCCTCTAGTCTAGGGTTATTGAAAAAAATACCTAGGGTTTGCTTTTCGAGACAAAATATTTTTTATGATCTCTAAAACCATTTCTATTTAATCGACTTCGAAACTAGAAGAGGTTCTATGTTAGGCAGCATGTATGTATTTTTTGTATGTGTCTCGTCGCTTTCGCCAAACGGTGTAAAATTAAGGGATACGAAATCGGTTTTTATTTTTTTGACCTTTCAATTTATCCTCTAACCTTTAAAACTGATATAAATAAATAATGCTGGACAATTCACACAGCATAATCTAGTCCCAAGCTAAGCAGAGCTTGTGTTATGGGTACTAGATGAAAAAAATAACGATATGACAGTTTTAGAAAATATAAGAGACTAGTGTTCCACCGCAACGTCGTCGCACGCGTGTGTTCTATAGCCTATGTTCATAACGGATAATGTACATTTCTAATTGTGAAAGAATTTTTCAAATCGGTCCAGTACTTTCGGAGCCTTTTTAATTAAAACAAACAAACAAATATTTCTTCTTTATAATATTCGTACAGAAATAGTACGGCAGTTTTTTTGTTATTATAGTGCTTACCCCGCACTCTGGGTAACTCTAAGATATGAAATAAGTTCGTAAATATTTTAGATTCCGGCGGGACGTGAACCCGCGCCTCACTCGAAAAAAAATAGTAAGTAACAAGTAGCCTTTATGGTTCCGGGAAATGAAATAAAGTCCCAAAAATTTTCGACTTCGGCGGGACTCGAACCTGCACCCACCCTAAAAACATGTCATTTCTGACATACCAAATCGCGTTTTGCATATTTTTTGCTTACATTTCATTAAAGGTGTGTATTATTTAAAGAAAAAACAACCAGGGGCCTTGCTAGATATATACATAATATGTACTAATCAAATACAAAAACAACATGGTTGTGGTGGAAATATGCTCGAAGTAACTTAATCATTTTGGTAGTACATTTGTATGGGCAAATCATCATCCGCAGGCCCCTCGACGTTACTGTCGTACTGTTTCTTGTACTATTGTTTCTTTTATTTTGTTAATAAAACCAGTAATTTTACTAAAAAATAAAAGCTCTCCCTCATAGCGAATGGTAGATTTAATAGATAGTGCAATTGTCTTATCTGTAAATCCAATGTATTTGTATAAAGGCGGGATGCACATTGCCTACGGACATCCGGATAGTATGTCCGGGACGTCTGTTGCAGACACTATCCATGGAGCTGTGAAAGCACGGGAGAGAGACTAAAATTATTAAAGCTTTCATGCGATTTTAGAAGAATAACTATGCAAACGCCAATGAGTTGAGCCAATATTGACGACCTCAGTGGCGCAGCGGGCGAGAGTCTGCCTGCGACGCAAGAGGTTGCGGGTTCGATCCCCGCCTCGGAACAAATTTGTGTACGATCTGCAAAAATTTTTTCCGTTGGTCTGGGTGTTTTCTATGTATAATAAAAAATATCTATCTATGTAATGTATAATTATTACGTATATCAGTTATCTAGTACCCATAACACAAGCTCTGCTTACCTTGGGGCTAGATAATGCTGTGTGAATTGTCCAGCATTATTTATTTATATTTATATTTAATACTAAGAGCTCTTTTCATGATGATTGCTGACCGAGTGCTTGCCACCAGAAACATTATAATTGCTCCAGCCAATCTGCGTTCCGCGTGCGCATGGTGTGACCAACAAGATTGAAAATGAATGTTTAGATTCTGCACGTGGACCAGCGATTCACGGTGGCTCGGAATGAAAACCGAATCTCGGAATCGAAAACAGATACCTACGCGTAACTCCTATATATAACCCCTAAAATATTAGAATTTCGCGCATAATAGGTATTTGAATTTCGCGCGTATCTGTTTTCGATACAAGAAAATAAAAAAATAGAATGAAAAGCCACGTTATTTGAATGAAGGTTTAAAAAACGTTGAAGAAGAGACCATATTTCCAATACTATAATATCATAGCGTGTATGAACCAAGTCAAACATTTCGTAGATTCGTACACCCCATCCGTTGAGTCAATATCGGAGACCCGCGCTTCCCAAGCGGCAGATCTAAATTGCAAATGTACGCTGAAACTTTCAATTCAGAATATCGAAGCAAAAATATACTAAGATTGACTGAGATGGTTCTTAGCAGTAGATAATAGAAACGTATGTAAATAGAACCGAACCAATTTGGTTGATCAAAGGTGAAATTTGGTAACAGCATGACTCCGGGTTCCGGAGCACTAACAGCTTTAAAAATGAACTTTTAACACAAATTAGTTTGTATGGTTGAATTTATTTTCCGTTTAGAATCTCAAGTGGATCAAGTAGGTTTTTAATTAAAATTCTAAAATCTTTTAATTTTGTCTAAAGTAGTTGTGAGGGGTAGAGCTAAGGAAATAAGCACTGTTAAACTTTAGTAATTCATGTGTTTTATTTTACGCCATGTCAATCTTTGCTAATTTACTGTTAATAAAGGTCAATGTATTTTTTGTTTTCTTTAATTAATAAATAACATGCAAAAGTATTGCCATTTTTTTCCACAGAAATTACTCAAAATTATGGTGCCATCAATTATGCCTCTGAGTGTATTATCCATATCTACCTCTATACTAATATTATCAATTCGATAGTAAATCTGTCTGTCTGTTACCATTTCTTGCGTAAACGGCTGAACGGATCTTAATTAGATTTGACAGGAAGGTAAATATTATCCAAGGGACAGACTTAGGATACTTGCAAAGCGCGGGCTAAGCCGTGGTTAGCAGCTAGTATATATATTAACATCTATCAACTTGGCCTACCTTGCATGCAGGTAACTTGGTAACTTGGCTCCACTTCTGTCTGTACTCTCCAATACAAAATCATCAAGGTAAAAGTTGTCAATTTCGTTTTCCGATTAAGTTCGCTACGATCCGTTGAGAAGTTAGTTTTTAAAATAAGAGCTAAAATATCGTCAGTTGGGGCTAAACCTCGCGCCGGTCAGACGGAAACTTCGAAATTAATTTTAAAGTTTGATCGAAAAATGTTTTCCTTTGTCGTCGCTCCGCTCCAACTCCCCGAGGAGGCTTCGACTCCGATGACGTAGGATATCTATTTGATTAGAAAATTATAAGTTTGTATACGTAGAAGTGGTGTCAGTATTAAAGTCATTTATAAGGGGATATTTACCATGATTCGATTTTAGAGTTTTCCAATATTTCGGCACAGTTTCATGTGCCATGAGTCATGGTAAATATCCAAAAAATCCATAAATCGAATCATGGTAAATGTCCCGTTATAAACGACTTTAACGTTAATAACCATGATCGTTTTAAAAGTTTTATTGTGGTGTAAGTAGGTATAGATTTAGTATCATTTCAACCACAGAACTATATCGGGAATAGTTTTGTGATTTAGACGAAACTATGGTCAAAGAAAGATCTTTAGTACCATTTCAACCACGTGAATAGTTCTGCGATTTCAACGAACATAGACCTTCGTTTGACCATAACTTCACCTGACCAGAAAGTGACTATTTTGTCCGACAGTTTATCATGAAATCAAAGAACAGATGAAAATCCCCTTACTCAAGAGTTTGTTGTTGGCATCTATGGGAGACTGAGTAAGACTAGTAAGATTAAGTAAGACTAAGTAATGCGGTAATCCTCTTGATTGACGGCTATCAAGTCAAATATCATAAAATAACTCAAGAAATTCTCTTTCTGTTATTAGTCCTACTTTCTGAACAATTGATCTGACCTTGATTTGAGAAATAGTGATGAAAAAACAAGTCGGTGTTTTTATTTTAACTGATGGTAACCTCATTATATTATCTCTATTTTCCCTATATTGTGGCATTCATTCAAACTCTCCAACAATATTGTAAATATATCGGCTAAAAACGTTATCTAGGTCACAGAAAATAAATGGAAAGCTAAATAAACAACACCGGAGCGACTAGAAACAGTTTTTGAAATGTGCACACGTAAAACGCAAAACAACGAAACCGATTTTATTCGCGCTGGTCTACTAAAAAAGAACTACATTTACATAGCTCACCTCAAAACTATGTCATTGATGGATGGCCAAGATTTTAATAGTTGATTTTTGTTAAGAGCCCACAACCTCAATTTTTTGTGATAACGATAGACATAGGATTTCTCAGGATTTTTGTTATAGTGCTTACCCGCACTCTGGGCATCTCTAAGAAATGAAATAAGTTCCCAAAAAATATCGTACTAAGGGTGGGGCACGGGTTCGAGTCCCGCCGAAGTAGAACAATTTTGGGAACTTATTTCATTTCATAGGATTTCTCGTTCCTAGGACAGGGCATAGCAGAACAAGCCCAAATATCAAGTTTTAGCTTATTATCTATTAATTAGGAAATTACTTGAAAATACCGAAACATATTAAATGTTTTTATACTTTGTTCCTTTACCTTCTAACCTAGCGGTCCGCCCCGGCATCACACGGGTAGTTATTTTTTCGTCAATTCTCCAAGGTTTTTAATACTTCTTATCTGGACTATGAGAAATCCAACAAATCAAAAACCATTAAAATCGGTCCCTTCCTTCTTGAGTTATAAATGGTGTAACTAACACGACTTTGTTATATATAGATTTAGACGTAAGTTTGCGATTTTTTTTCTATAGAGAAAATTTTATGGAATCGTGTTTTCGAACTTTATGATCGATAAAGAAGTCCTGAGCTTTACCGTGCTTACCATTTTAAAGATAAAAATTTAGTAGCATGGAAGATATGGAGATCTAACGGAGTTGATTTGAGATAGTGTAGGCCCTTAAGGTTTAGTTTGTATCAACGATCATTGTATTTAACATTATCATATCACGATGGACGACGTCTGTGGCGCGGTGGGCGAAGGTCTGCCTGCGATGCAGAAGGTTACGGGTTCGATTCCCGCCTCGGGAAAAATGTGTGTACGATCTGCAGACATTTGTTCAGGGTGTTCTGGTCGTTTTCTATTTATAATAAAAAATATCTATCTATGTATTGTATTATATTATGTATATCAGTTATCTAGTACTTATAACACAAGCTTTGCTTAGCTTGGGGCTAGATAATGCTGTGTGAATTGTCCAGCATTATTTATTATTTATTTATATTTATCACTGTATGACTCCAAATGGACGCGGAATCCCTCGAGTCAAATCAATCAAAAATAAGTAATAGAAGGCTTGTTGCAAAAATCCATAATTTACAGAGAAATCGAACATTCATAAAAAATTAAACAGGTATACCTACGGAACATAAAAACCTCCTTCTTTTTTCTAATTCGATTAAAAATAACCTCAACAGCCTATAATGGTCTACTGCTGGACGCATGCCTTCCCCTGAATTTTTGATCTCTTGGGGGTAATGCCCATAATCTACACGCTGGGCATGCGGGTTGGGGATCGCAGTTCGGTGGTAGATATATTCTACAAGAGGCGCTACTGCATGCCCCCCATTGTCGCCTCTTAAGACACCCACGGGAAGAGTTGGGATGCCCCCCATTGTCGCCTCTTAAGACACCCACGGGAAGAGTTGGGGTGGTGAAAGTTCTAAGCCGGAACTACACGGCTAATTGAATTGATAATTATTATAAATATTATATATAGAATATTTCGACCTTCGCTAAGGTAGAATTTTGCCCGAAGAATGTGCTGTTTTGGCGTTTTCGCGGACGATTACCGGTCGCAGCACATAATATTGAGTGTCACACGTCACCGACACTACGTAATAGGAAATAGGTTTATTTTATGTAAATTTTAGATTAAGGTTTATATTTATATGGGTAGTTTTAAGTATTTATTTTACATCTTGTACTAGACGAATGTTGCCTGAAATAAATGTTTTTATTGCAAAAGCTAATAAAGAACAGCCACGCAAAATAAATGATTTACCGCTCATTGCTTTGAAACGCACCTTTACATTCCAAACAATGATGCTCGTATCATAAATCTAAAGACTACCGGTACAATGATAGCTAACTACGCACTGAGCACTGATACAATCTCTCAGCAATAATCAATTCAAACTTCGGCTACCTTTCATTAAACTATTGGGTCACGATTTGATGGGCACGATAAGTGTTAGGCACTTAACCTACTACAATAGGTAGGTGCGAGCTGAGTTTTGAGAAGTAAACTGTAAACACGGTAGCAATAGACTGTTAAGGGGTCCGGTAATAGGCCATAACATAAGGTGAAAGAATTGGTTCATGTGTTAAGGCCCCACCTAAAGTGGCGTCGCCACCTAATTTGCCTTATTATTCCGTTTAACAAAGGAATTTTCTACTACATTCCAAGACGTCAAACATTAGTTTAAAATCTAAAGTAGGTATAATAATGTCCCAAAATTCGACATTAATAACATTACTAAATTTAATAATTAAAACAAAAACCTTAAATCTAAAGTAGGTAGGTACATCAATTTAACAACGCGAATGATATTCGAAAATCTACAGCCACGAAGGTTGATGCACAATAAAATATAATACCATAAACTCTATAAACCTATAAAAGAAAGAGTAAAGCCGATTTCCGCTCGCGTGGAAGCGTCTATGATATTATCCAAGAGCAAACAGAATAAATCGATTTATCGCAACCGTACCGAACAAACACAACTACTTAACACCGCACATAAATAAACTAAGATATTTAATTGGGACTGTTCTCTTACGTAGTTATGGTCGTAATCAAATTTTAGAATTTTTAAATGTTCCTAAACGCTAATTTCACTTTACGTGCAGGTTTAGAAGTCTGAAGCTTCGTTAATAAGTAGTTATACAAGATAATGGTACACCCATTTCCTTGTAAAACTGGTGGTTTACCTTGAGTCGTGACTTCGGGAGCCAAGATTCACTTTGGATCTCTTCATCATCATCATTATTCGTAACCCGACTTCGAGCACTGCTAGGTATTAGCTACCAAACTTTTGTGCCACACGTTCCTACGCCAATTTTATCCGGGTTCGCGTGCAAGGAAATTATGTAAGTTAGTATGGAAATTAGTTATGAGTGTGATCCTGTAATAGAGTTGAAAAAAACCAAGTGATGCATGCCAAGAAACAGAAGGAGAGAGATAAATAAGAGAAGGAGAGAAAGAATTCAAAAGTCATGTATCTGACCTACTTTCACTGAGGCACGCTTCTCTTTGGACAAAAAATTGAAGCGAATAAAATCAATAAAATCATATTTCTTATTTAATAATAATGACTATTTATAAACCTGTTTATAGTATAAAATTTGACTTGTCTAAGTGCTTATTTTGTAAGCTTAAAGAAATAAACGTTATTGATATTTGATATTTGATTTGAAATAAGCTACGAGGCGAGGATTAAGTAGTACCTATATTTATATATAATAATATAGTTTTTTATTTATAACAAGTGACTAAGGGACTTTGTCGCTCAGCGAACACATCGCCCTAAGAAAAATAATCTGAATAAAGGTACCTACCTATATCTATTTATATCTAACTAAACAACAATTTTCTTAACACACTAGGTACTTAATTAAATAAAACAACTTCCTAAAAACTTATAAAGTTCTCAAACCGTCAATAACCTAATATATCTAATATAGATACAGTAATTTCCGAAAACACCCAGCTCAAACTTTACACCATGCAGCAACACAGCTTCAAACCAGTTTCCTTACTAGAGATGCTAACCGCTCGTTCCATGATATCAAGCAAAACGAACCATCCAGATATTCACGTAACAAGCTTAGAATATACAATAGTTGTGGTACAAGTGTATGGCTGTGTATACTGGCTGTAGTTACCGGAGATAGTGACACGCAACCTCAGCTGAGCGAAGGACTCGAAGATTAAAATGAAAGTTAATTTCTCTGCTTGAAGATTAAACGTGGATTCAGCTTTTGTTTTTGTTATTTTTAATAGACCTTCGACCACTTGATGGAAAGTGACGATAAAGCTGACAGTGTATTTAGAAGGTCTAGATACACATCTATACTATTCTATATCTAATAAATAAATAAATAACGCTGGACAATTTATGCAACATTATCTAATCATCATTATCATCATCAGCCTATAAGTCTACTGATGAACATATAACTTTATTTTATCTTTTTTATAGAAGATTTGTAATTGTCCAAACCCCACCGAAAGTGGCGCGACCACCTACTTTATGTTATTATTACATTTAACAAAGGAATTTTCAAAAATCCATCTTCCAGTTTGTGATACCTAGCATAAGCTTTTTTTAATGCCTCTGTAATAGTTTTATTCTATTTAGTTTAGGCAGAGATACGAAAATAGATTTTGGTGGCCACCAAGGGCAACTTCGTATCTGCCTAAACTAATTAGAATAAAACTATTACAGAGGCATTAAAAAAAAGCTTACGATAGGTATCAAAAACTGGAAGATAGATTTTTGAAAATTCCTTTGTTTAACGGAATAATAACATAAAGTAGGTGGCGGCGCTAGTTTGGGTGCTGTATGCGCCTAAGATCCTTGCAACAACATTTAACAAATAAATCCAGTCTAATTTATCTAACTTAGAATCCTAAATGTTTCTAAGTGTTTCCATGGACGAACTAATAATTTATCTCAATGAGTGCGTTGCAGTCATCCCATAGGAAACTACAATGATGCTCACTCACAACCGTTACAAGACCGACGCAGTCCCTCGTTAATCTATCCGCGGGAGTCCGATTGGGTCCTGTCATGCGGAAGCACTGGTAGGCAGCTCTCTAATCATTACCATTTGGTAAAATAATCCAGAATAGAAGTGAAATTTATGCGTGACTGGTTGAAACAGGGCACAAAATAAGCACTGTCAAATCGCTATGGATATGATGAGTCAACAGAAGATGAATTAGATAAATTTTTAAAAACTGGCGTGATCCGTTTTTATTTTTGGTATACGAGAGGCCTAGATTTGTGACGTCAGCGTGGATAATTATATGAAAAGAAGACAATAATAGCATTGGTTAAAAAAATCTAAAAAGGTATACATTTTTAACAAATTATGAATTACATTCGAATGACGACATTCGAAAAGATACCAAATGTTGAAATGACACTATTAAAATTTGAACAGAACCAACCTACTTATGTTCTGTCAGATGGTATTTCCCGTCTTGACTTTAAATCTATTTAGTAAGAAACTGTCAAATTATCGGAAATTAAAGGTGTAATATTTCATTAAATTAAATTACAGAATACCATGTTTGTAGGAACGTTAAGGAAATCCGAAGTACCTACCTAGTTTGATGTTGCGTGTTTTATTCTCTTTCAATTTTAAGTTTCGCTTCTATGTCATTAATTCTATAGCTATCGATAAATTGCTAAACAATCGAATTGAAATCGATTCATCCTACGCTTCGTCTTATTCTATAACAAGCGATCGTGATCATCTTTTCGAGCCTACGCATCTATTTGTTAAAATCCTTTGTTTAATTTGATTTCTATGCTTTATAAGGATACGTTCTACGGGCGAGTTCATGCTATCGATAAATAAATAAATTGACGTCATAGAACATAGACATATTTATTTACTTTACATAGAAAACACACTGAAAAACTGGTATTACTAAATAAATAAATATTGCTGGACAATTCTCACAGCATCATCTAGCCCCAAGCCAAGCAGAGCTTGTGTTATGGTCACTAGATAACTGATATACATAATATAATAGAATACATAGATAGATATTTTTAATTATACATAGAAAACGACCAGAACATCCTGAACAAATGCCTGCAGATCGTACAAACATTTGTCCCGTGGGAATCGAACCCGCAGCCTCCTACGCCGCAGGCGGGCCTTCGCCCACCGCGCCACAGAGGTCGTCAATATTTATCAAGAGCCCGCTTCTAAGAGGTTGCTGGTTTGATTTGATGAATGAAGTTAATTAGCTAAATTATTCTCAAAAATCAGCGTTCGTTTAGTAAGCAGCCTAGCCATTCTACAAACAAGCTGATTCTACGTTTCGACGGCGACTTTTTAATTTAGAGGCGTGCATGCTTTCCCGTTTTCAGTCACATTTTCATTGGTATACATTCATAGGTACATTTCATTTAATATTATTGCATATACATACATTTTATACAATTTCAGCTTAGATGTACTTAGCTTAGTGGTAGGTACATGTAGGTACCCTGTAAGGGCGCAGCAATGTATTTACAAATTATTATTTATTAATTTTTATAAATATTATTAATTATTATAATAGTTACGTGCTTAGTCTATTTACAGCTTGAAACATAGTAGTCTGATATTCAATGACAAAAAGCACAAGAATAAAAAATAATAACATCAATAAATCTTTCCAATTTCTTTTCTAAACCGCACAGTTTGACATCAAAATTTGAATATAAATAATTCTATTAATAATTTTGAATGCCAAAAGTTTTCACACTCCTTATAAACTAAAGTTAATATTGAATAAAGTATAATGAGTCTATAGCGATGATTAATGGTCTTGAGAGGCTTACCGTTGCGTACTGGAGTAAATATAAACAAGATTTCATGAGCCAAAGCCTCAAAGTTCTTGCCTAAGTTAGAATACATTCTAATACTTGTAAAGGTTATAAATACAGTACGAATAAGTGTACTGTTTTTTTATCTATACCATTAATATATATGGATCAGTTGAGCTACCTGTAGATTGTTTGCAACAGTTTGCAGTTAGCTCAATTGTTTCTTTTGTAAATATTATCATCATC
The DNA here is from genome assembly GCA_946478455.1 of Eupithecia vulgata. Lineage (NCBI taxonomy): Eukaryota > Metazoa > Arthropoda > Insecta > Lepidoptera > Geometridae > Eupithecia > Eupithecia vulgata. The sequence goes on from OX297874.1 coordinate 4,160,394, forward strand.
CTGATGATGATATATACTAGTCCACAGTTGGACATAGGCCTCCCCTAATGAGCGCCATACCGCCCTGTCTTCAGCTTGCCGCATCCAGCATCTGCCAGCAGTCTTTTGCAAATCATCATCCCACCTGGTCGTATGGCGTCCTACACTACATTTGCCGAAATATTAGTTTTAATTGAATTCTATTGTTTGTTACAAGAAATATCTACAGAAATATCTTGATGTCAATAATTTCATTCGGTTTCGTTCATACACCAATCCCGTTATTCTATTCTGCACAAATTAACTACCTTTTAATCGCACTATAGCCTACTTTATATCACTCTCAGAAATCTCAAGTCGCTTATATGAGCTGTTAATGATGATCCATTGTATAATCAGTTACTTAGACCACTTGCTCAAATACTGCCATTATGTTAAAGAAACAGTTTATTTAGCTTTGAATAGCCGGTGGTTGGGAACTGGTTTATGTTTTTGAACAGCTGCTAGACTCTGCAACAGACTCTTCGATGGGAGAAACTATTTTATCTATTTCCAGCGATATTAAAGGCGGAAACAAACTCCACGTGACAATACGTGTTGAGTGAATTTTATTTTTTTATTACTTATAGAATCACGTTGGTAACAACCGAAGCGATGACAGTTCAGGCGTAAACAAAGAATAAATAAAATAGTTTATTTCAGGCAAAAATCCGTTATCAGAAAGAAAAATCACATAGTTTCAAAAATATTCAAAAATAAAATGTAAATTAACAAAAAAATTACATTGCGCATAAAGCTACCGCTCGTCATTTTCTGTTTCCCTCAATATGAAGTGAAATCCAGGTTTACAAAACAATAATTATTGTAAACCTGGTCAGAGAGAGCCTTGAAAATGTTTTTTAACAGCAGACTAACCTACCCCGGTACGCGTGGACTCTGATGGTGTTTAGTACAATGTGTTTCTAGGCATAATAATAATAAATACGATTTTATTTAAGTCAACACGTATTTTGTTTCGTCGGGTGGTCTGGCGTGTAGATAGAGTGTCGAAACCTTAAGTTCAATCATGTTCAATGATGGATTTTGGCTTCTTGCTTGTCATAAAATCACTCCCGTTTTATTAATTATCAAGCGTTGTCTCATCAGAGGTTGAATATAACATACCTAAACTAACACTTTCATAGCCTAAGACGCAGAACAGAAGTTGACGCTTGACCTGCGGGTCCGCGTCACAGCGGCGCACCCCTGCAGATCGCACCGCCGCCGCCGCCGCCGAGTCTGTGGGCAGTGAATGCGATATAACATTCCACTAAACTAAACTAAGTGAGCCTAACCAAGAGGTGCATTCGATTTTCAGATTTATCTATGTGATCCTATTTATTTAGGTCGAAAATTACTCTTATTCAAGGAGTATTAAAGGAGTTACACCGAATTTTCCTTGACAAAACGTTTGTAAAATAGAAAGATCCCTAGAAAGGTCTACAACATCAAAACTGGGCACATGCAAACAATAAACAAATAATAACAGGGCCTTAGAGGGACAACGTTTAGGATACCCTTTATTTGCTGACAATTTGTCCTTTGAGTTGTCAGCTTGAATAAATAAAACACAACCGGGAGGTTTTGTTCAAAAATGTAAGCCGGTATGAGGTAAATAAAGAGGTAACACGTAATTTGTTTATTTTGAGGTTTTCTCTCCATGAGATCCCAACGTTTTCCTCATAGAAAATATTTTATGGCAATAGGTAGTTGTTTGTATCTTTGTCGCCGCCATATCCTCAAATTAGCCAGGTTGTAGAATGGATAGGCCAAATGCAAATAGCGCAATTCAGTTAATTGGCTACGTCAATTGTTGAACGTTTACTACCGAAACTACTTACTATAGGGTCCCGAAGGTTCACCTGGTCTCGTAAAGAGTCGATGGATGGAGGCGGTTCAGTACCTCAGGACCTCAGGCTCAGGGGAGGCCTATGTCCAGCAAATATGGGCTGATATGATGACAATTGGATCCCATCAGTGGGTGGGCTTATAATTGCTGCAATTATTCCTGTACCGTTCCTGTACTGTGTGAGTGAGACCAGGGTGCACCAGTCGGTTTAGTGCTCGCAATCCGGCTTTTTCCAGTTACAGGGCTAATATAATATAATATTGTGGCTTTTTGTGCAGAATATAAAGCTTGCCTAAAGTCATAACGTATACATAATATGTATATATATACCATGATCTGAGTTTTGAGCTTTCCAATAATTTGGCACAGTTTTATAATGGTCACGGAATAATTGAAGTCAATGCGTGTTAGTTTTTAAATTTTAGTCGTTGGAGGGTTACTTACTCTTTTTTATACATTATATTGTCTAGTATACACATTACAAGATACACTAGATTATAATTACAATCTAGCCTTTAGTTTTAACTTAATTTTATAACAACATATTACTAAGAACGTGTCCATTGGCACTTTTCTTATCGTCTCTATTTACTTAAGGGAAAGACACTTGGTTCATGTGTTCTTTATGATAGCACTTATGCACATACACTATAATTATCACTACACTAACTCAAAAGGTTTTGTTCTTTTGAGCCTTCTCACGATGTCCGTGTTGTCGAGGATCTGGATCGCCTCGACGTTCACATGATGATGAAGCATTTGTTCGTGAGCCTCTGCGTATTTTTGTATGACTGTGTCGACAAATCCCATATTCAGGTCCCGATGAATATCGTCATTTCTTACGTACCAAGGAGCATTAACTATTGATCTGAGTACTTTGTTTTGGAATCTTTGTATTATTGCTACATTTGTCTTTTTTGTACAGCCCCAGAGCTGTATTCCATAGGTCCAGATTGGCATGATGACTTGTTTATAAAGTAACAGTTTATTGTGTATTGCTAAAGTAGAATTTCTTCCAATCAGCCAGTACATCTTTTTGTAGCGGATCTCTAGCTCCTCTTTTTTCTTCTTGACGTGAGCTTTCTAGCGTAGCTTTGCGTCTAATGTCATGCCTAAATACTTCGCTGTATTTTCGCATGGTATGATGGCCCCATTGATGAAAACTGGATGATATTGATCTTTTTTATTTGTGAAGTTGATGTGGCTCGACTTCGATTCGTTTAGTTTTATTCGCCAGGTTTTGGTCTAGTTGTGTATTTTATTAACAGCAACTTGAACCTTTTCGGCTGCCCTCTGCATGCGTTTTTCCTGTTGCTATTATAGCAGTATCATCAGCAACAACAACTTACTTTTTCTAACAACATTAACAAGACTTAAGTATGTCCCACTGCTGCTCAAATGCCGAAATTACTTAATTTTGTTTAAGCATAATTGTACTGCCAAACAGCAAGTAGGCAATAGATTAATAATGTCGCCCTGTTGATCGTACGATGAATTTTTATATTTTTTTGGAAAAAACAGTGTCTTCAAAAATTTAACGACTTACTCAACTATAAGATAACCTTTGACACAAAAACACACAAGTACATAATATACACCAATACACCTTTCCGGCCTAAATTCGGCTTTTATGCAGTTCATAGTTGCTCCACACTATCCAAATCAACTGAGAAAGTCCTAATTTGAACATTGCATGTCTTCGTGGTTTATGAATTTAGTTCTTTGATGTATTACAAATTTACCTATTTATTTGGTGGAAACTTTGGGGAATAGTAAATTACAATAGTTTGACACTTAAATTGCTGTAGAATTCCAAGGGCCTTATTGCAGTAAATTTTATCGCTTTATCATAACAATGGTATTGCCTCAAAATGACACATTTTGAAATTTTTCCTTTGATGAAAGAAACTACAGATAGAGAGGCTCGTGTCAAAATTGTCATCAAACCATCAATCCAAAGATCAAACCATTCTATTAATCTGTCCGTGCAAATCACTGCGCGCTATATCTTGTAGTTTCTTTCATCTATGGATGATTCTGCGACGATACTAGGTATCTAATTACAATTTCAAGTGGGGGGAACTGGGATCTGCACTGACATCTCGCATGGGAGTGTATTGTGCATTTCCCCCTGCCTAACCAGGCCCTAACCAGCCCAGCTCCTTGAAGTACCGGAGCAGGACTCTTGGTGATTGACAGCTTTTCAGCTTTTCTGTGGGTGTGGTTGGATTTGATATCTCTATGAGATTCTTCAATCCCATTTTCCGTTTGGCCTGACTATAGTATCGTTATAGTTTAGCGATTGGTTAGCAGAATTCGGCCACAGTTTAGTTTAGTTTAAAGCGTTTATTTGTAACTAAAACTTATAATAAATCTACAATTACAAAGACTTAAAAATATACACAAAATATAAATGATGAAACAATGAAGATACATATTAACGTCTTAAGAGGACCCTTCCCGGTCCTACTATCGCCAACGCGAGCGTGATTGAAAAGCTTGTTGTTTCATCCAGCGCAATGTTAGAAAAAGAGGCAAAGCGAAAAGAGAGAGAAAGCGCCTGAGCGCTCGGTTGGCATTCGGTTACTTTCGGTTTTTTTGACAACGCGATAACATTGAACGAAAAATAGTGTGCGAAAATTTCATAATACATGTTCCAGGAAATACGTGATTTTCAGTAGGTAAGCCTTACAAGTTTGTTAAATAGAAGTTTGTCGTTTAGAATCTCCACATTTGCAAGGTTTTTATCGAAATATAATATTCTTTATTTTTACAATTTAAGAGTACCTACATTATAAACGCCCAAAGTTCAGGTAAAATATGTGCAAAAAAGCAAATTTTTGGAGGCTTATACTGATTTTGCTTCTTCAAATTTTGGTTTTTTGTTACAATAGAAACCTAGATAATAGTGCTCAAGATACCTATTAGTTAAAAGTTTCAAAGAAAGATCTGTTACAACGACATAATCACGTACGAGCGTTTGTATGAAAAGTAAGACGGGTTGGCCGCTCAGGAAGTTTTCCAACATATCAACATAATAGACATTTATGTCGTACCAAAAATCAACCTATTAGGTATGACTAGGGGACATAGGTAACAGTTTTGGGATGGTTGACAATAATCTATAGGTACCTACCTACCTATATGTATACTAATATTATATGCAAAAGTGTGTTTGTTTGTCCTTCTTTCACGCCCTAACCAAGGAATTTTTTGGCAATATTTGGCAAAGAGTTGGAGTTCGAAAGGATGGAGAGTACCTAATAATAGGCTAGTTTTTATCCCATAAATCAGTTCCCATGGGATATAAATAATTTTAACAACAATCTGCTGAGCTTAGTACAAATTAAAGCAAAATCCATTGCGTTTCAAACAATTAATTTTATACGCTTTTTACACGCTCTAAAATTCAGTAAAATACCCTTTGAATATTCCAAAAGTCCTCAAGGAACCTTCGAACGGAGTTCAAGTAAAGCTAAAAATACACACCATATAAAAACACTCAGAACACAACACACATACTCATAGAATGAGTAGATTTAGGTACGAGTACAAATCTGTGTTGTCAATGTGACTTATATCTATTTGTGATCTTATATCTATTTTTAATTTTAAATAAATCGTAAAACTAATAAATTTTATTTCCTATGCGGGTAAATGTGAGACCAAATTGCCCATGCCATTATCCACTTTATAGCTCTGTGAAGTGAAAACGTTAATAAAATACAAATCTTAGCACAAACGTTATACTTAGTAAATTCAAAATCTTGTCACATCTTACCACAATCTTATGTTTACTGGCAACACTATTCAAATAAGCAACGTTAAGTGCATACAACGTGTATCATGTAGTCGCACCTAAGTGCAGGATGTGCCATAAAACTGTGTAGATTGGCATTAAATGTACTTTGGAGTGCCATGAACATGGCTTGCTTCTGATCGTAACTCGTGTGCCTACAGCTTTATTTGTGCATCGGTTGCGTAAGAGCTACTAAAGTTTATAGTTTGCAACAATCTGGTATGAAATAGGATATGATGTGCCTTTTGAGTGGTATTGGTACCGAAAGCCAAAATAATTTAGGTACTATTGACACTCATTTGGGATTTATAAAAAAAACGTTTATTTCAGGCAACATTAGTCTAGTACCTACAGGATGTAAAGTACTAAAATCTACGGCCCATATAAAATATCATCGTCATCATCAACAGCCTACATTAGTCCATTGCTGGACATAGGCCTCCCCTAATGAGCGCCATAGCGCCCTGTCTTCAGCTTGCCGCATCCAGCATCTGCCAGCAGTCTTTCGCAAATCGTCATCCCACCTGGTCGGAGGGCGTCCTACAATACGTTTGCCGAGTCGCGGTCTCCACTCAAGAACACGGTTACCCCAGCGGTTTTCGGTTCTTTTTGAGATATGGCCAGCCCACTGTCAATTTACCTTGCTAATCCTTTGAGCTATGTCGATAACCTTTTTTCTCTAACCTTGGTTTTATAATAATTATATCACACACAATTTACTCAAATTCCTTACTTTGACTACCTACCTACCGTACGACTATGTTGGGTGTTTTCCTATACCCACTATTTTACCTGAAGACTAATAGGGTTATTTATTGTAATAAATTGAAACTTACGAAATAACCCGGTAGGGGCGAGGCGTCATCGCGGTAGACCACCTGCCAGATGGTCGATGGAACGATGCCTAAACCCAGCAGTGCGTGTCTGGGTAATCAGGGTTGATGATAACGATGAAACTTTACAGGAATTTATAAGTAAAACAGTGAAATTCATAACTGAATTTCTATAATATTTTACCCTCAAGCATTAGTCCAGTCATTTGGTAGTTATATTCCTGGAAAGTTTTCCAGGAGTTTCGTAAATAGTTAGTTTTATGCAGAGCGTGACAAGACTAAGACTAAAGATTTTGAAAATATGTAAGTATTAAAAAAAGGCGAAAAATATGTTGACCATCAATATCTTTTTTATTTATTTTCGGGTACATTGCCATAGTACAACACTATTAGAACATTATCTACATAATTATCTAATTTATATAAACAAAACAAATAACATAAGAAGAACAGCAATGTATTCCAAAACACTACACGCACGCGCGCTTGCTTGTACATTGACATTTGAAAACTTAGCTGCAAATGTCCGACTAACAAAAAAAATCTTATAAAAAATATCTAATATTTTTTCAGACATCGGTTTTTTTATTTGTTTTGTTTTGGCATGCGGCCCTATTCCTTCTTGTTTTCGGTAGTGATCTTCACACACGTGTACCTATACCATATATTTTGCCGAATATACATTTCATTTTACATCTTAATATTATGACAATTTGAAAATGTGAAAAACCAAATTGTTACTCATAAACGTAATTGATTGCAAGTAAATGTAATTACAGTATACTCAAACAAAACCAGTAAATATTTAATATGAACTCGATTTCCATTGCATCTCTGTGTTTTAGTTATGCAAATAAGAATTTGCATGCGCTAGCCTTGTTATTATCAGAGCTTTTAATCATCAAAAAACTTTTAAAATACCACGAATTTCGGTACTTGTGAACATTGGAGTTAGGCCGCATTTATACTGAAAGCGGATAAATGCTGAGTGAGAGCAGGTAATCTTAAGCTCATCTCTTGAGCAAGACTCTAACTGTTATCATTATCACTATTGGATTAACAAATACTACGAACACCTTACTCCTAATATAAAAATAATTACTATTTATAAAGCTGTTGTTGTAAAGTTTGACTTGTTTAAGTGCTTATTTTGTAACCTTTAAAAAATGAAGTTGGTTATTGAGTTTTGTATTTTGTTTTTTTTTTGATGCTCAAAGTGATATTTAGAAATGTGTACTTAATTTTAATGCGGTTCGGAGAGTTCTATTGTTTTTTTTATCTGTATTACATACAAATTTATTTATTTAACAGCAAAAAATAATTACAACTAATATTTACACTTACATCTATTTTCTAAAAATCTAAGCCGTCACCAGAAGGCAGAGTGCCCAGAATGCTGGCAGCATTGCCACGTTGAATGGCAATGCTAATTCGTTGACTTATCTACTACTTTTATCTGTATTTACTTCTTTTAAAGACCTTTTTCTGACCACAATCTCAGCTGGTGGAAAGTGAAGATGTGGCCGACGGCGTATCACGATGGTCTAGAAGTTACTTCTTCACTCTTATTTTGAACAACCCGGGCTGTAATTAACCGCACAAAAACAGCAGGGTTCCAAACCCCCGTGGTATATACATATAAGCAACTTCATCGATTTTGATAACGGCGACCCAGACATTACAGATTTTTTTTTCTATCATGCATGAGCCCCAATGTGGCATATACACAGTCTACCTAATAATTATAAATCTACAAGCGCCTTTGCACGAATCTTGGTGCTCTATTTGTTTATTTTGAGTAGGTATTATGCTTTTTTTCGGTGGTCAGTGTATTAACAAGGCCCTTTTTATAATACACTGACCAAATCAGTAATGCCTGACCGCCGTACCGTCCTGCTTTCATCGTAAATGCTTCAAACGAGTTACCAACGACAATTTCGGCGGCGGAATTTATAATAACATTCACGAAATAGTCATCCAGCCAAAATTTTTAATGAGTTATAGCTTCTCATCTTGGCGGACTTGAAACGAAAGCTCGAATTACAATCAAGAATTAATAAGGGGACAGCCACCGCTATAAAGTTTTGGATCGCCACCTGGCGACCGCGATGCGAAACAAAGCTTCCTAAAACTGCTGAAGTTCTTTACAGTGACCTTTTCGTTAAACTGGCTTTCGCACTTGACTTCTTTTGAAGAAGACTTTGTTAGATATTGCCACAAGTCGGTGACATTGTTATAATTACAAAGCTTTCCTGAATAGAAGATGAATAGGCTGGTATAGAAGTGAAAGGGAGTCTAAGCTCTACAGTAATTGTAGTGACTGATAATAATGACGACTTCTGTGGTGCAGTGGAGGAAGGTACGCCTACCACGCAGGCGGTTGCGGGTTCGATTCCCGCCTCGGGGCAAATATTTGTACGATCTGGAAATATTTAGTCCGGGTATTTTCTATGTTAAGTAAAAATATCTATCTATGTTATTATAGTGATTCTGTAGGCACAAAACCTAAACTAAACTAGTCTAAAATTGTTGCCGTCTCTTTTTTTTCGATCGAAAGAAAGGTGACAGCAACATTTTTACGCGAGTTTAGTTTAGGTTTTGTGCTCACAGAATCACTACCATTATCAATCATTGTCCAGCGTTATTTTTTATTTATTTATAAGAAAAAAATTGTCGTTAAAAATGAAAATTTGTCTTTAATGATATAAGAATATGCTGAGTTCTAATAAAAATTTAGAGTTTACCTCCTTCTAAACAACTACAATATTAACAGATAAGTGTAATCCAAGCGAGAAATACCTTTTAAAGTCCAGAAACGAGCAGATTTACTACAAACAAACCTTCTCCGTTTTATAGTATTTCTTGTGAATTCATAGAATATTAATACCGTCCCAGAACAAATGCGTAGGCTGGCACATTAATATTAAATTCCGTTTATGTATTTTGTCAGCTGGCGGAATCTCTGACTAAATTTACAACCTCAGAAAAACATTTTTCGGTTAATATTTGTGCTGTCCAATTACCTTTCCTTTTCTTTGTCTGTGGATACTTAATTTATCTTATTTGTAGAGTTTGAAATGTTGGTAATTGATCACATCAATAAAGGTCTCTTAAGTATGTAGATAATTCTTGTTTTACCTCTTACTTTACCAGGCAGTCGTTTATGGTTTGTTTTAAGCTCTACCATTTTTTTCATTTGCATTACCTTTGCTTTGGAGAGCACTTTAGGCCACTGGTCCTTTTCCTGACCTCTCCCCGGTTGTGTCAAGTGTTATGAGTGAATTATAAGTGAGGGAACAAAGAGTGCATCTGTATTTGCGCGCGCAAATTGTGCATTATAATATAACGTCCTACGCACCTGGCTTGTCTCCGTTGAGACTGGCAGCCGTGGTCGAAATTCATTGCTACAAATGTGTTCTGTATAACAACTTTAACACTTTCATAGCCCAAGACGCAAAAGCCTTGCTCCGGCTCCATGTAGCAGCAACCCCTGCGGGTCGCACCGTCGAGACTGAGCAGTGAATGCGTTAACAAGGTGATAAAGAAAATTGGCCTGATAGCTAAAGGACCGATTTTCAGAACGTCCCACCAAATTGAGTATCTTATTATGACCTATTAAGTACATCGCTCTAGTTTCAATATCAGAATTATTTAGTTTATGATTGACCGTAAATTGAATAGCGGTCAAATAAATAAGGATTTGAAGGCAGTAAGAAATTAAATATTCCCCTGAAATTTTATTTCAGCAGGATACGAACATGCGCCCCTCCCTCCCCACCCACGATCTTTGTTTCGATAGACCCCATGGTCCAATCTACCTCATTTGGTACGTAGGTAAGTACCTACATCAGGAAGCTGCTTAATTTATTCTATTCTCCAAACATGAGCATCAAGAAACCAACCAGCTTAACAACAATCCTACAACACAAGCAAACAGATCCATCTATTTGCCGGTAGCTTAATGCAAACGTAACTGCAACGTATACCTAGTGTATAGTAGCTATATACCTAGGTATATCCAATCACTCGCCCAATCCGATAACTAAACCCATTAATTTTATTGATAATCCATTGAAATTGCTAAACGTCTGGCTTCGTGAATGGATTGCATTGCACAACTGCATTGAATGGATTTGGACCTTAATCAAGAAGCGCGACCCAGTGACCATTCAGTATTCTGTGTTTGACCATTGCATTGCTGGAGCTTACTTGAAAACAACCTCGATAGGGTATTTTACTCTAGGTACGTGAGAAGAAATCTATTATTGAGATAGCTTGGGCAAAAAGAAAATGTTCGTTTTACTTCATGAAATAACAAAAATGTTAAACATAAATTCAAAGTTTTCAGTTTTTTAATCTGTTATTATTACACCATGAAGTAGCAGGCGAAATGTTGTTATGTCATACGGCTGTAGGCAAACTAAAAAGTATTAATTGTTATCAGCAACACCAGCGCATTTGTTCAAATATCACATCCAACTGACGTCATGACCACAGAGCAACATGGCGTCCACTGCGTCCAGCATTTTCGTCAAGTTACCAAATTCCTTAGTATTTACACTGTTTTTAAAGTTTTTAGGCACAAATATATACTAATTCTACGGAAATAACTTTTATGGGACCTTCTCGCGATTATTCTCCATACAATATCTCAACAGCCTTTATGGTCCACAACTGGACGCAGGCCTCCCCTATAATAGCTTTTAACTCATGGGGGGTATTGACCAAAAGAATTTTCCCAATTAGTCCCGTCTTATTTTGTTTCTCGTCCATTAAAAATAAAACACATCTCCAGTTAGCTAGTCATTATTTTTCAGGTTGGGGTAGAGTCCGTTTAGCTTATCGTATATTTTGTCTTAACCATCGTATCATTATCAAATTTTAATCCTATATGTGATATAGAGTCTATATCATATATAGGATTAAAGTTTGATAGACTAAAGTAAAGAAGCGAAGAAGGAACCTTAGCCTTACCTTAACCTAACCTTTAAGCCCGTCAGTTATTTTTCGAGTTGGAGCAAAACCCGTCCCTAGCTTTTTAATTCTCTAGATAATTTGATATTTTATTTTATTCTAGTAAGCCTTTTTGCATAGGATCCCTTGGGGTATGACATAACCTAGGTACATTGGACCTTTATTAATATGCGTATAGCGGTAACATAGCCACAACCTAATTACTATTCCTGTCAGCAAACTAATAATCACGGTAATTACTCTGTAATATCCTTCTAAGCTGTGCAATTGGTGGATTCGACTGGACAATGAATATTCATACTGGCACTTAATGGTCCTATTAGTTTAAGGCGTCCAGCTGTTTGAGGCGGGTTCTGCAATTTAGGCGATTGTGCCCAGCGTTCTCAAAATATTGACTTAGGTTGATACCTAGGTTAGGTGATACTAAGGCTGTTTTCTCATAGGTACATATGGTCTCAGCATGGTCGCCGTGCCGTGTTAAGTAGCAATGTACGAGCTAAATAGACAGTTTAAAAAAATGTATGGTATAATAATATGGGACACAATGGTCGCCGTGCTCCGTGAACACGGCGACCATTGTGTCCCATATTATTATACCATACATTTTTGTTTTATGTTTTTCTATTTACTGACAAGTACTTTGTAAAAAAAATTAGTTGATTTCATAATTAATAAGTTTTTAAGTAAAATATAAAGATGAAAATTAAAATAATTAACTATTTTAATAGAATTAGCATTGCCATTCAACGTGGCAATGCTGCCAGAATTCTGGGCACTCTGCCTTCTGGTGGCGGCTTAGATTTTTAGAAAATAGATGTATGTGTAAAATATTAGTTGTAATTATTTTTTGCGATGAAAATATGTAGTAAAAATTCCGCGCAAAACCATCTCCGGTAAGCTCTAACAAGAAGAAGTTTTTAAGTGATTAGTTCTAGTAATGTTTTGACATGTGAAAATTTTATTCACAGAAATTTTGGTGATTCGTGATTTTTTATATTAACACTACACACTATGTACTGTACAATCCTGGTCATCATTACTCGGCCAGTCTATTATCCTATATGCTTATTATAGTTTTATCATAGAATTACTGCCTTAATTAATGGCGCGAGACTATCTACAGCGCGACTACAGTCTTCGGAGTGAATAGGTATCTTCTAGCTAGACCTTCGTGATACATTGTCGGCCACATCTTCACTTTCCATCAGGTGAGATTGTGGTCGAACGTAGGTTTATAGACTATAAAAAAGACTATTGTCTGCGTCCACCTGAGTACTTCACCTTGGTGGACAGTATTACCCCATCATCACCAATCTACTTCACCATCATTTCACCATCACCAAATGTCAACACGTGATCATGACCTGAGAAATTACATATCATTAAATTCACGTCGTAAGCCCATCTTTAGAGAGCCGAAGCAAGTCTTTATAAATTTAAAGAGCACCGTCGCAATTTGTCAAATTTTGGTGGACATTCTAAGGTCCTCAAAAGTTGAGGGAATTACGGGCGGCGCCTGAAGCGAGTACAAAGGTTGAGGGCCTATCATCAAAAGAAGTTACGCTGAGTGCTGTTGATGGTCATCTAAATGTCCTTTGATCCTCTCGGAAATTCAACAAATATTTAAAAACTGGAGAGGTAAAGTTAGGAAACAGCGACTTAACAATTTGTTATAATGTTTAAGAGGAAATTTTGAGTAGGGAGTGGCCTTTTTCACCTTTCACCGTTTAAATAAAACTTGAAGCAAGAACGCAAGCATATTTTATTTCATTGTTTAAGTAAGAACTTTAATTAAGATAACTTCAAAATTTCATAAGAATGAATATGCTGAAACTTATTAATGAATAAAAAATGAAGTGTGCTGTCTAATTAAAAGGCCTCTTCAAGTATTCACAGATTGCCTTCCTGTATTTGCTAAAAACCTAATAAAAGTAACCCTAAATGCGCAAATAACAACCATTAGCATGATCTAGAAACCAATATCATTATACAACCGGATGCAACTCCTTTATTTCTTACATTAATAATCTGAAATGAATCCTGTTACCGAGTCGCGACAACATTACAGCAAGCTTCACACCTTACGCATTGCGTGCGTTAATGACCCTTAAACTGGTTGAATCTGTTTCATGCTCGGCTCGCTCCATTCACGATATTTTGATAATAGCGTAAATTTATGCAGCTGTACTTCGAAATCCAAGAATGCATAATGACTGTGAAGTGAAATTGATATTAAACAGCTGGGTTACTTACGTAGAGAGATTTATAGAATTTTAATTTTAATTCTTAATATCCTGTAAAGGCACTGGATACTAAGCATGATCGAGGTGATCATGCTGATTTGACAAAACTTTAATTTTAAATTAATTAGGTGTATTATAAATGTCTACCTTTATTGTTGACTCTTATAGATCGTGTAATCTAAATCAATAAATGAATTTAATTTAACAGAATTAACGTTCAACCAAAGGTTTATTCCCATTTGTCACCCTGATCTGTCCCCTTAGGGGGACAAATAGGAAAAAAAGGTTCTATCTGTCCCCCTGTTAGTCACAAGGGGACAGATAGAACTTACCTATGTATATTCAAAACATAACTAATATTAGGTATTTAAGTAACACGAAATTTTCATTGCACTCATTGTTTGCTATATTAAAGTGGAGGCGATATAATTTGATTTCATATGTTTTTTTAATTTTATTAATTCACCATCATATAAAAATAAGTGTTATACAAAGTAAGTGTAAATAAATTTACATGACATTGTTATTAAAAATACATTAAATTAATTCCATACCCATCCATATTTAAAAATTTGCTTATCTACATTAAGTTTTACTAGAATGATATACCTACAATATAATGTTGCGGCTGTTTATGACACTAACGCATAGCTGCAAAGATATTGGAACAACTTTGCTCTTTTCTTGGTTGTGTAAGTATGATATCCTTACTTACAGGTTAGGTCCTAAATAATTAAAACGTCCGAATGTCGTGAAATGCATTCACTGTCCACAGTTTTTCTAGGGAAACTAACGTACACGTGCATGCATGGTGCTGTCACGTCATATTACACCACAGTTGTAGACTAATCAGTACACGTCATACCCACCACATAAAACAATGGCTCCAGTGTTTTTAACAACCACAAAGACGTACCACTGGGTTCTAAATTAATTCCATACCGATCCATATTTAAAAATTTGATTATCTACATTAAGTTTTCATAGAATGATATACAATTATGTTGCTGATTAAGGTACTAACGCAAAACTGCGAAGATATTGGAACAACTCCGCCTTTGCTCTTAACTTGGTTGTGTATGACATCCTTACTTACAGGTTAGGTCCTAAATAACTGAAACGTCCGAATGTCGTGAAATGCATTCACTGTCCACAGAGAGCGCTATACAAGTAACTATATCTTAATCTAGAGAAACGCACATGCACTTGCATGCGTAGTGCTTACACATCATATTACACCACAGTTGTAGGCACGTTATAACCACCATAAAAAGCAATGGTTCCAGTGTTTTCAATGACCACAATGACGCACTGTGTTCGAAACAACACCAGCTACTTACCACTAAGCTTCATCCAGGTGTCGGTCTTGTTTTATGCTAAGTACTTGGATGGAAGAGACTGCAAATGTATGCAGATCGCTTGCGTGGGAAGTGGCAACAAGTGGTCGAGACGTTACAAAAAAGTAATCGCCGAGTCCTTTTGGCAAGATTAACCACTGGTTAATTAAAACATTAAGACGGGCGCGATGGTTGCGACAAAGAATAAGAAGAAAAGGATGTGGGAACGTACAATTGAAAAAGTAACGATAAGGATTGGACCGCGGCCAATAATATACAATACTACAATGTACATTATTGTACAATTAATGTACAATGTACTACAACATGGGTCTCATTTCATTACCAATGAATGCTTTATAAGTAATAAGCCATTCGCTATTAATATTCAATATATTAGGCTATACATCCGCTAAAACCGCTGGGGTAAACGTGTTCTTGAGTGGAGACCGCGACTCGGTAAACGTAGTGTAGGACGCCCTCCGACCAGGTGGGTTGACGATTTGCGAAAGACTGCTGGCAGATGCGGCAAGCTGAAGACAGGGCGCTAAAGTTACAAAATATAAATTTCTCAATAAATACAGAAGTAGGATATTAAGATTAATTGAACTAAATTATTTATTAAGAGCATTTATAAGCTATGTTGTTTTTCAATTAAAATTCTAATTAATAGATAATAAGCAAAAATTTTACTTTTGGGCTTATGTAGCTATGCCCTGTCCTGTTCCTATGAACGCGAAATCCTGTATCCTTTTACAAAATGGCGTCATAGTTCACCCCCTTAAGGAAACTTCTAAGAAGTTAACCTATTGAGATGCCAATCTCAATAGGTTAATTAGTGAAAAACCGCCGGCTTTTTCAGATACACAACCACTATATCGCGTTTCAAAAAGTTAAATAATATCTCAAAAAAAAAAAAAAAAAAAACAACCACGGCGGCACTTGGAACGGCAACCTTTCCTCAGTACGGGAATGGGTACATAATATTATTATGTAAGTGTTTCTATGCGCTTATTGAATGGGTACATAATATGTAAGTGTTTCTATGCGCTTATTGAATGGGTACATAATTTTGTAAGTGTTTGTATGCGCTTATTGAATGGGTAACGCACTCCCGTACTGAGGAAAGGTTGCCGTTACGAGAAGAGTTATGTAGGTTAAAGTATAGATATAGATATATATAAGTATAGATATAGACAGATATAGATATTATCTTAGTAATTACAATATTACTTTAACCTAGATAACTCTTCTCGTCCAAAGCCTTTTTTACGATTTCGAAGTTACTCTAGTCTAGATTGTTTTTCAGCAGAGATGACAGCGCCAAAATTTGGCAAGGGAATTACGTTATCGGACCACGTGCTCACAGACCTTTTACGAGTTCGAAGTTATTCTAGATTATTTTTCAGCAGTGATGACAGCGCCAAAATTTGGCGTGATGTGAGGGATTATAGTTATCGGACCACGTGTTCACAGGGTGATCGCATTATTGTCAATTGTCTTATCAGATCATCAGACAATCGTCAAAGCTCACATGTGTCTGAGTTGTACGTAAGCAATCTAAATGATTTTCATAAAATGCGACGCAATTCTATAATCGATTTATCAGTAATCGTAAGTGGATTAAATTCTAAGATAATATTGCCGTTAATTGATCAATTTTAGATAATTTTACTCGATTAACTACAATGTCGTTGACGTGTATTGAGCGTTGTTGTAGTTCAGTATTTCTGATGATTCCATCACATTGTATGTAACGCTTGAATACCAATTTAGTATTTTTACTGTGGATTCGAGCATTTGTCTACTAGATTCTGTACTGTACATACCTTGTATATACATAACTATAGAAATGAGTTTCTTTATTGACTAGTTTAAATAGTCAACAAAAGAATCGAAGATATTGTAATCATGGATGAGCACTATTCTAAACGAAAATTGGTCCTTCAATAATATTTGTTTCTTTGTAGCAATACCAGGTTCTAGTGTTTTGACCTGTCTCCTCATTTTATTTCGTAGACTCATTTTCTGGGTAAAACAATTTAGTCTGAAGGTCAGCGCACATCTATCAATCCTTCTCCATTCGCGTCAGCACAGTCAGCTCTGAATGTTGTGCGCTGAGCTTAACTTGCCTCTAACACTCGCTTTTAAGGTTATTCCATATTCATCCCATAAAAAAGTCATTCGCAAAGTATAAAAGCACGTACGGTATCGACGCGGGGGGCGTGTCGTTATGATCGTATCGCTCGCAGTAATTACCCACCATCCACTTAATTTTCACAGACGTGCTATCAGATCGACGTCAGTATGTTAATAGCACTTATTCCGAATACCGGCGCTGTTCTTAATCGTTTTTTTTTCACGGCTGCCGGGAAATGGATATGTGGAAACATACCACAGGAAATATTAACTCGGCGTGATGTAATAAAGGTAGGTTGGTGTAAAAATCAGAAACAAACAGTTTAATCCTACATGAATGTTATAGAAATTTAGAAAAATCGATGGGTTGGTCCAAGCGAGTCTAGGGGTTAATTGGTAGTTATACAAAAAAGACGTTTGATTCTCTTCACTTCCATATTTTTATTTGTTACTAGAATAAACCACAATCAAATTCCAATAAACTTAAAACAAAATCTCGTCGCAAAATATGGTTTAGTTAGATAATTGTGAGAATAATCTAATAATAAGAGATCTCGAAATCAAATATCTACCTTTAACAATATTACTAATATTAATCATTTATTTCAGGTATCACAAGACAAGAACTTACAAAGTAATTTAACTACTTAGGTCCTATATATGATAAATAACTTAGAGACTAACATGATGAACTTGAACACAATTGACAAAAATGACGACCTCTATAGCGCGGTGGGCGAAGGTCTGCCTGCGACGCAGGAGGTTGCGGGTTCAATCCCGCCTCGGGACAAATGTATGTACGATCTGCAGACATTTGTTCAGGGTGTGCTGGTCGTTTTCTATGTATAATAAAAATATCTATCTGTGTATTGTTTTATATTATGTATATCAATTATCTAGTACCCATAACACAAGCTCTGCTTAGCTTGGGACTAGATAATGATGTGTGAATTGTCCAGTTTTTATTTTCATTTTATAATTATAAAAAATTTAAAAGAATCGTGTCATTGGCACTAGGTCGATGACGTGCGCGCGGTGTCGCGTATCAGCCTTCCAGAGAACTTCCTGAACACGACATCTTTCGGTCAAAATCCGCTATACATAAACGTTGACATAATGCAGTTACATAATGAAAACCAACAGCTGTACATCTAACATGTTCAGCATAAACTTCCGGATGATATAAAACAAATGACAAACACTCATTGCTCGTTTTGTTGTTGGTTTTGAAGTTAACATTGTTGGAACACCCTGTATTTGTGTTAAAATTGTGCATTTCGTGTGCATGTGCAAATTAGACTAGTAGAATATTGTATGCATTGCATGAGATTACATGTTATTCATTTTGCATGAATAAAGCGTTGGTGAATAGTGTTTGTTGTTTCAATGGGTTTTAATACAATACAATACAATACAAAACTCTTTATTGTACACCACAAAAAAAAACAACAAACAGACATAGACCTTAAACATAAAAGTACAATGGGCGGCCTTATCGCTTAGAAGCGATTTCTTCCAGGCAACCAAATGTGCAAAAAACCAATTTAATGTTATCTTTTTTTATGTATTGGCTAGGTTTAATTTTGTTGAGAAATTCTAGGTGCAAGATTTTTCAGGATAATTTTCCGTGAATTGTAGAAATACAAAAGTGGTACCTACATACTTCTCAACTAACAACCATTTAGAAAATAAAGTTTTAAACTCTTTGTACTTTCCAGTTGATTTAGTGAATTTGGCTCTACTCAACCATAATTGAGGTGCATTTTCTTTCCGTCTAACTAAACCTTATACAAGGTGTTACGAAACATGTGTACTGATCCGAAAATGGGTGGAATTCTGGACTCCGAGAGGATCAACTTTTGTTACAAAAAAAAAAAGTCAAAAATCAAGATATCGTTTGTTTTTGTTTGATTTTTAAACATTTTCTTATTTCTTAATACATTTACGTGGCACTTAGTAGAAAGCACTAAGCACACACTGCAAAAATAATCTAGCAAAATCTTTTAAACCACCACCTTTTTATTCAGACGCACACCAAACTTTACCATATTATTTTCAGCAGAAATCAGAAAATCTTTGAACTTATAAAAATTGTAACCATTTTTTTTATTTCTGAACATTTTCTTAATTTACCATTTCGGCTAAGTACATTTACGTGGCACCCTGTAGAAAACACCAAGCGCATAATGCAAAAATAATCCAGCACAATCTTTTAAACCACCGCCGTTTACCTTTTGTATTCAGACGCAGTCCAAACTTCAGCATACTGAAATTTATCGCCACGTTTTCTCAGTGCAAGCTATGCAACCGTATGACAAATCACTTACCTAGTTGCTCGTGAACCGAAGCAAAATAGTTGCTCGGGTCGCCATTCCACAATAAACGTCACTTGTCAGGTGGTAAGGATATAAATCTACCGGCGACGGCTGCTTCATGAATCACCTTGAAGAAACGACAACTTTCTCTCTGCTGAATAAATAGAGGTTATGAACCTTTGGCTTGACTGGGTGGTTGATTACAACTAGTTAGGGTGTAGACTTAGAAGAATAAGGTACCTATTATCTGCACGGTAGCCCAGCCGGATGACAACATAGTGCATAAAAATTAAAAATGGCCCTAAAGAAGCTATCCCTATATGGAATATAAAATACTCTCTAATCTCTATATTCAAAAAAACTGCTTCATCAGTATTATGCATCCATGTAACAAGCTAATACAAGCTACTTTTTTTTTAAGTTTAATTATGTAAGTTTATCATTAGTATAGTGTGAGTAAAGACTCACGGAAAAAAAAGTTTTATGTGACCTGAGTTGACTTTTCATAGGAGTCGCATTTAATAAGACTAGTGCAGTGCAGACTAATTTGAATCAATGTTGTCTGTTGAAGATCGTTCTTGATCGATAAGATCGCCAACTGTCACATAGTAAAAAAAATTGTTAATTGTTTTGTAATGAGTGCAATAAATATTTTTCTATCTAGCCTCAATTTCAGATGACATTCTAATACATCTTGCCTGATTTTAAAATTTGTCGAAAATGCTTTTCCTAAACTACCAATAAAATAACTAACGCGAAAACTCCAATAAATATTTAGAACCGTATATTCGAATGCAATTTTTTTAACTTATCACCTGTCACGACGTCGATATTCAATTGAATCCACTCAGGGTTCGATTGGACTATTTGAATTTCAATTAAAGAATTAATGGTGAACTTCCCGTTATCATGTTTTATTCAACGCAGTGTACAGCGCCACAAACTTATTTGTACAGGTGGAGAAAATTGGAACTAAGACTCCTGCTTCAAAATACCGTCTGATTCTAATAAAAAATTCTGCTGCTGGCGTCGTCGATAACTGTAGAGAGAAGTTTGTGCCCCACAACACCTTGCATAATGGAAATGACGTCTGCCGGTCTTATCATGAAGCGTCATTTGCAAGCGATTTTCGTACAGGTGGGAAACCAGTTATTGAGTTCGTGTCCTTACGTTTCTAGTGACCTATTTGACAAAGCTCTTCTTCATCTTTCATCGTAGTCGTATTATGCAAGGAGGAGAAAAAGCACGTGATGCGACGCACCATCTTACCTTTGTACGCACTGGTTTGTATGTTTTTTTTGTTTGTGATTACCCCGCACTCTGTATATCTCTAAGAAATAGAATAAGTTCCCAATTTTTTTAGTATTCGGCGGTTTTTTTCGGAATTTGTTTAATTTCGAAAAACACAGAGAGATGTTTGATTGTAGCTTTCCTCGGTGATAAATGAGAAGATTATTTATTTAGATGTTAGTTCACAAAACAAAGTAAGATCCTTAAAAAAGTACCTACAGTAGGTAAATTGTTGTAACGAATAGATAAGTATTATTATAAGTTAAGGTTAAGCAAAACTTTCGACATATCTCTAAGTTTTAGCAAGCTGAAGTGGCAGTGTATCGGCCATATCTCCCGTCGAACCGATAACCGTTGGAAAAATGTGTTTTTGAGAGCCGCCTAGGTAGGATGACGACCTGCTAAAGACCTAAGGCTGGATGCGTCAAGCTGAAGACAGAGCGTTGTGGCACTCATAATAAGAGGCCTATGTCCAGCAGTAGACTATTAGAGGCTGATGATGATGATGATATTATTTATGTGATGAGTTATGTGCAAGCTTATTCCATATAATTATGTCAGGCTCTGCATCTTACCAACAGGTGCTGACGTTGCATAAACTCAAACCAGATTTATTCATTGCGACAGCGAGTGTTAAGCAGAAGTGGCATACTCTAGGTCCCCAGATTTGCAAAGTAAATTGTATCATGCAGCGAAGTGAGGGTGGGCGGTGCAGTTATGACGTCATTAGCACGTTAGTGACGTAATAATTCCCCAGCTATCTTCCGGCTGTCGGCAATTACTACGATGGATGGTACACGTGGCCTAAATGTGCCCTATTATTTTGACTAGTAGGCTTGCGAGAGCTTACGGTGTAGGTACTTTAGGGAGGCTGAAATTTTGAGGATTTACTAGTACATAGATATTAAATTTTTTTTGGTTAGGTAAGTGTAGAGTAGTGTTGAGCAAATGAGTGGTTGAAATATTTTTGGAATTAAGTTATGTCGGACAAAAGTGCGTTTGTAAAGAGTCAGCTACACCAAAACAGTCAAATGGATAGGTACGTTATCCTCAATGAAAACTGCAAAACTGTATGCTTAAAAATAGAACTACTGAGGACTTGGCGCTATTAGATAAGGAAAAAGGCTGAAAATGATAATTTTAATGTAACTAACAAGAACAGTTTGAGCCACAACAAAAAATCATTACAAACTGGTATAAGCGAGGGACAGAAAGAGAAAACGCGGTAGACAATACAAAAGATGGGCGGACGAAATAAGAGAGACGGCAGGATATACTTAGTCTTGGTATAGAACTGCACGAGCAAGATAGGAATAGAAGCAGTTATTTATTTATTTATTAAACAAGACCATAACATTACAGATACTTATATCTAAATCGTTATGACTAGTACAGTACATGAATCATAAAAACAACTACAAAAATAATGAAATTAAAAACAAGAAAAGACAATCACAAGAATAAAATAATAGAATTAGAACAAATAAAAAATCTTGAAAAACAAAACAATCTAAAACTTCAAAAACACGAACCAAAAATAGTTTTTACAGGATAACCATCATACAAGCTAAAAATAATAAAAGTAGATATAACTAAGACATTTACACGCGCTCACAAAACTCGAGCACACTCTTTCAGTTAAAAGAGGCCTATGCCAAA
Organism: Eupithecia vulgata; assembly: GCA_946478455.1. Classification (NCBI taxonomy): domain Eukaryota; kingdom Metazoa; phylum Arthropoda; class Insecta; order Lepidoptera; family Geometridae; genus Eupithecia; species Eupithecia vulgata. The sequence continues at coordinate 4,182,850 of OX297874.1, forward strand.
ACCAGGCAAACAGATACGGTAAAGGTTGATGTTTAATTGTTTACCTTATTGTAAACTTAAAGTGTTTGAATAAAGGCTTTTCAACAAGAACAATATAAACTTATTCAAGCCAGAACCCAAAAAGGTAAGTGTCAGTGAAAACGGCGAAGTCAAACAAAAATCGTCCAGACTTTAATATAACTGGAAATGGAAGACGTTAATGAGAGTAGTTGGTTGTGTGGGACAATAGTCGCATAAATCGCGTAACTATCTGTGTAAAACTGTGCTAAAAGACGTACTGCACATAATCCTGAAATGACAATTAGGTACAGTCTAAGGTTACATCTTGGTATGCCTGAGGTTTTGCGAGAGTGATGAATGAAAGGATGCTTGTTTAATTAGTTAATTTAGTTAGTATTAGTTTAATTTATTGTAATATTATTATGAAAAACTAATTTTATAATTTCAATTAATTTATTTGTCTAATTAATTTTTAATGTTTATATTTTGAATTATTTTGTTATAATATTTTAAAATTATTTTGTTATAATATTTTAACTTATTAATAGATAATCATAAATAATCTGTTTTGATCTTAAGTAACTAGCGTAATTGGTTTTTTTAATCATGTTAGTTACTATTATTAATAAATAAATAAATCTTTGAAGATAAAGCGACGGCATTGACCTACAAATAAATAGATCGATGTGCGATGATTTGACAGAAATGGCCGGGAGAGTAGACCGAGGGGACGCAGTGAGCTATTTTCAGATGACTGTCAACTTGTCCACCATAGTAGAGTTTTTTCTGGCTATCTGGATCTGAATGATGCGACTTATCTAGTGGTAAAGGTCGACACTGCTTCTGAAATAAAATAATAATAAATAAATAATGCTGGATAATCCCCACAGCATCGTCTAGCCACAAGCTAAGCAGAGCTTGTGTTATGGGTACTAATTGACTGAAATACATGATACAATAACATTATATAGATAGATATGTTTTTTATATAATAAAAAAATTCTCAGAACACCTGGAACAAATATTGTCAGATCGTACAAACGTTTGTCTCACATCAATCTTTAATGTTTCATCTTACATTTTCCAAATAAATACCTATCATTATATTTATAACTTTAAGGGATTTTAGTTTAGGGATTCTAGTCCCCAAACCAAATAAGGTAAACCGACGACATTCATAATGCGTATTTAGTACCATTGTAATGAATGTGATCACCTTAACGGGAGTGGTCTCGCGAGTTATGGCGAAACATGTGCTTAGGATCGTTTGTTCGAAATTGTTTATTCATCGAGATAGTTTATTTAACAGTTATTCATTTATTATGAAAATTAATGCAAGTTAACTCTTGTTTATGCGAGAGTTGGAAAGCTGTTGGGTGAGTCTTAAGCCTCTTGTTTATTTTGGTCTCATGGTAAACTGATTTAGTTCCCATCAGTTTAGATATCAAGGCCTCCCCTAATGAGCGCCATAGCGCCCTGTCTATCAATGCACGAATGTAATGATCTCAAAAAGTAACACTTCTTTCTATTTATTTTTAATTTTTAACATTTAATACTTTATACATACTTTAAATTTTGGTTAATTTTTATATTACTTTTTTTATTTAATTCGTATTTAGCAGTGTCATACAGCCACAGCAAGGCAATTCAAAATTCATAGTGCTTTATTTCTGTTACACCTTACAGGACTCTTGTACGCGTCACAAAACTCAAATTACATGATTAAAACTAGGATATATAGAAAAATATATATATTTATAAAACGGTTTCGATTGGTACCTATTGATACGGATCAGTTCAAAGGTTGTTCCTTTATGATTGCAACAGTCTACAGTTAGCTCAACTGTTTCATTTTTCAATTTCAACTGATTCTAATTTGTTTCTATTCTTTAGCTATAATTTTCATTTTTAAATAAATTGAAGTCTAAAGTAAAAAGACACTAACAACAAATAATTTTAAATTCTTTGAGTTTCCCGTACCTGTAAAAGCCTGAAAGTAGGGACCACCTTTGTCCCACCTGTTGTTTCCCCTGCGGGTATAAACCTACCCATCGTCCTTTTGACCTATTGTGTTGTGAAGCGGTCATAACCACCCCTCTCTGATCTCCACTTACAAAATCTTTCATTGCCCGAGGGGTAGAGTATTTTGGTCCTTTGGACGCACCTGAATTACGGGGAATTAGGGGATGAAGGAGCGTTTCTGTTGAAGCAGTCCTAAGCCTGCTTGATGTTGCTTGGAGCTTTTAAATAAGATGGTCAAGAGTGAGTCATGCATACTGCAGGCGTGTTTTTATTTAATAATAATAATGCCGGACTATTCACACAACATTATCTAGCCCCAAGCTAAGCAGAGCCGGTGTTATGGATACTAGATAACTGATATACATAATACAATACATTACATAAAAATATATTTTTTATTGTACATAAGAAAACGACCAGGAAACAATTTATATTGAACTCGCGATGAGAATGCTTTCTCCAAAGCTAAACACATTTATACGAATATTATAAGAAGTAACTGTATCTGTCTGTCTGTCACGCCTAAATCGCAGAACGGATTCTAATGAAATTTGGCAAAGAGGTAAATGGTATTTCGCAGACGAATATAGGCTACTTGAAAAGTACGTGCTAAGCCGCGGGTAGCAGCTAGTAAAGTATAAAAGAAAAACAAAAATCAAAAAGTGTCAGAAAATTTATTATAAATATAAATATATAATGGTGCAGTAAGGTTCTTTATTCAGAAAGAAAATAACAATCAAATAACAAATTTAAATTAAAACTAGTATTTACAATAGAAACAATTAAGCTATCTGCAAACTGTTGCAAACAATCTACTGGTAGCTCAACTGATCCATGTCAATACCAGTTGGAAGCGTGCCTAAGACACTGGCTGCATTAAAAAGCGACGCGTGACCCGAGAGCTGGTGAGTATCTGGCACAGCGCATCAGCATTGCTATACAGCGGGGCAATGCAGCCAGTGTCTTAGGCACGCTTCCAACTGGTATTGATATGGATCAGTTGAGCTACCTGTAGATTGTTTGCAACAGTTTGCACATAGCTTAATTGTTTCTATTGTAAATATATTAGTTTTGTGAATTTATGTTCACCTACTTTTACTTACTCGCACATATTTTGGTTTATATTTAAGGCCAATTACAAAAAGCTTCTATTGTTCTTATATCAGTTATTGTTTCTAACTTCAAAGACATTTAATATTGACCCAAATAGCCACGAAAATGAAAACATAGACGAAACAAAAGCTCTAACTACAAATCCCCAAACGTATGAAAATGTACCGACATCAAAGGCTTCGCAAGTCTAAATTTAGTCTGTACCTAATCCATCTCAATTCATTAATATTAAAGACCCTAGGTTTCTAGTCGGGCTTTCAACTTTCCAGCTACATGTACGTATCTGATTGTATTAATTACTGGACGGGCTATTTGTCTGACTTTCAAACGACTGTACCGAGACTCTGACCTTAGCCTCAGATTTGTAATAAAATTTCAATAAAAAATTACGAGACTAGGTTTTTGATCTATCAAAATTTTGTCTCACCCCTCTAGGGGCACAATGATAATTTTTTACACAAACAAATTACATGACGCAATTTCAATTGGCTTTTTCTAGTAAGTATCGTTTGAGCCGTTTTTCTAATATCGTCTCTGATAAACACATCTTGTCATTTTGTATGTACTCAAATAGCACGAGAAGGTAAAATGTTTGGTCCAGGCTGAAGCGTTTTTGGAATTTCGTATGACTATTCGATCGGATTTGTCGCCAATTGAACAATAAAACTTATGACGTCTATCGACATCGTTTATCGCAAGTTTCTTGCTCAATATTATAATTTACGAAAATTCGAAGGAAACGATTCATATCAATCGAAGCTGAGACGTGGAACACAGTAGGGCTGATCCGTCAGTTTAAAGTCGCCCAGCGAGCTATGGAGAGAGCTATGCTCGGAGTTTCTCTGAAGGATAATAGGATTTGCATCGAATACATCCGACAGAGAACCAAGGTTATCGACTACAGCTCAAAGGATCAGCAAGCTGAAGTGGCATTGGGCTGGCTATATCTCAAAAAGAACCAAGCACCGCTGGGGTACGCTGGGGTAAACGTGTTCTTGAGTGGAGACCGCGACTCGGCAAACGGAACGCCCTCCGACCAGGTGGGATGATGATTTGCGAAAGAGTGCTGGCTGATGCTGGATGCGGCAAGCTGAAGACAGGACGCTATGGCGCTCATTAGAGGAGGCATATGTCCAGCAGTGAACTAATATAGGCTGATGATGATGATGAAAAACTTATTAATGACTCGGCAAATGGAAGGACGTTCACCGACCAGGTGGGATGATGATTTGCGAAAGAGTGCTGGCTGATGCTGGATGCGGCAAGCTGAAGACAGAACGCTATGGCGCTCATTAGAGGAGGCCTTTGTCCAGCAGTGAACTAATATAGGCTGATGATGATTAAAATAAACCTATTCTCACCTCACTATAAACCTATTCTCACTGCTGATGATAATAATCATGATGATTCAAATCAACGTACTCTCGCGTTTCTTTTCGGCAAACTTACGAAAAACAGGGATCGTCTGAAAGAAACCATCATCTCGTTAAATGATCCTGGCACGAACCCGTAAGGTAGCGTAGTAACAGATTAGCCGTCTATTTGTTTAGCGTCTAACGCTTATAACATAAAGAACTAAACATCAGAGTCGTAAGTCAAGGCGAGAATTGCGTGCGTGCGCAGCGAGTGTAAATCTTTGACGTGTAATGTAATGAGGTGGTTGGAAGACGCCGCGAGCGCCGTGGGAGCTGATTGATCGCCGATTATTTAATGGAATTGATATAAGAAATATAAATATTACACGACACCTTTAGGTGGTAGGTACAGGCAACAAATTGCGTACATCGTATTAAGATCTTTTACAACCTCAAGTTTTTATGAAAAGGATATACATAGGATTTTTCGTTTATAGGAGCGGAACAGGGGCATGCCAAAACAACGCAACGCATGCCCATAAATCAAGTTTTAGCTTATAATCTATTAATAGAATTTTATTTGAAAAAACTGAAACATTTGAAAATATTACCATGTTTATTCTCAAGATCTTAACTTCTGTATTTATTGAGAAATTAAGGTTTTAGTAAGAATTTAGAGGTAACTTTGCTATTTTTTTCTATCGAGAAAATGTTATCGAAACATTATGATCGATAGAGTAAGTTCTAAACTTATATAAAATACTAGTAGTTTTTTTTTGAAAAAATTATTAGTTTGGAAGATAAATGGAGATTTGACGGAGTTGATTTAAGGTAGTATAGCCCCTTAAGAAGGTGGCAAACTTTATAACAAGTAAAACTTAACAAAAGTGTATTTCCGATTTATCTACCCAATTCCCGACGTTTCAGGAGTTGCTGACGATTCGGACAAAATTTATTGGGACACAGTGTCCCAATTGACGTTATTGATTTTAATACTTTTTTTACTGTCGATACGTACACCATCAAATTATAGAAGCTATTGAGTACAGTCAGGTAATAATATGTTTGTGCAAAATATATGATATAATGTGATAAAATTGCTTTGCGAGCGTGTGAGAGGGTTAATTCACTGTCGTGGTCATTGAGTATCATCCTATGCACGCTAAGTCTGTAGCATTTCTCTAGAATCTGATTAGAAGTTTGACAGATGACTACAATTTTACTTCGATAAAATAGTCCAGAATTTGGATAGTTTTGGATTTGGCTGGCGAACTTTCCGACATAGGCTCGTTTCTCAGATCCAAGATTACAGTGGATGTGATGAATTGTTGATTAGGTATTCTATACTTTATCATCTCAAGGGAAATTCCCACGTCGTCATTCTAGGAACTTGCTGAAATCTAATGGACGAAACATTCTGTGTGTTGCTTTGATTAGTTTTGATGAAATGTTAAGGTTGTTCCGTCTTTCCGGTACTTTGTTCTTGTTTTAATGCTATTAAGAGACGGAGCAAGCAACAAAGTGCAAAAATGAAAATTGTTTACTTATAAAATAATAGTGGATAATCCACGGTGTGCTATGGGTACTAAACCGTACACACGTAACATTCTACTAGAAGTATGCCTTAGCATACTTCTAGTAGAATGTTTGTAATCAAACCACTACACAAACCACTAAAGCTCACTCGCTTGGCGTCGAGTTTCAGATGTAATTATCTACACTTAAAAAACAAAGTCGTGTTAGTTACACGATTGAGTTTTGAATTTTACTCAAGAACGACCGGACAGATTTTCATGGTTTTTGATTTGTTGAATTTCTCTTAGTCCGATAAGGATAAGAAGGATTAAAAACACTGACGAAAACATAACTATCCGTGCGAAGCCGCGGACCGCTAGTAAGTAATATTTATTGAAGGGCAAGAAGGCAAGTAGGAATTTTAACAAACGTTCTTTATGGAGGAAGAAGGTTTAACAAAGGTAGGATAAAACGAGTGTTTGGTAGTAATTTACAACGCACCTGTTTTATTGACCTTCTACATGTTTTTGAAGGTACGTGCATGCACGGAGAATTAAAAGCTGCAAAACATCGCACTGGTGTTTTACTAAATTTACCGCTCATTGACCGCTAATTATGATTTTGTAAACATATCCCCATTCTATGACTATGAAATTTCCATGAACCGGACACTGGCAGAGAAGCGGCAGATATATTTATTTATTTATTTATTTGCTCACATGTACATGTATACAGCTTGGATAGTAAAGTAAGCTTAGGTCAATAGTACATGCACCCTGTAGGGCACTGCAAAAGAATTTATATAAAATGGCAAATTTATTAAAAATAAATATAAATATATATAAATAAATCTAAATAGTTATTTCAATGTCAGGTAAAACATGCATGTCAATCATGATTAAAATTAGAATTAAATTATTTCAAAAGCAAAGATTCTATTTTTTAAGGCGTCTAGGGTAGTCAATATCACAAAAATGGTAAGTAAGGTGTTGTGGTCATTGATCCGAGTTTATGTCAGTATTGTACTGTAGTTGTTCTATGCACATGTTGCCAATAACAACGATGTCTGAAAAACAGTGGCAGTTTCGATCACAACGCCAATTTCAGTCTCATTGAATCCACTTGAAAGTTGGAGGTTCCAAATTTGAAATCGAACATTATATAGACAGACGTCTTCTTTAGTTTCATGTCCCACTCCAACCCGATGCCATTCATAAACATTTCAAGCATGTCACGAATTTGGTACATTTCGAATACTGCTGCTAAAATCTTCCAGGTTCAGTCTAGTACCAACAATGTGTTCTATGAATTGAAGACTGCAGTCTCTTTTCAGCTGAAAGGGCTCAAGGACAACAATTCTTTCTCGGAGTGACTCAAGCGACTACTCTATAGAGCATACCGTGATCCCGGCATAAATCCACTAAGACAAATTACACCGACCTTTTTTCCTTTGGATTCCCGTAGGATAACGGGTTCCAGCAAATCCCTTGATCACACTGTTTAATGGAATGATTACACCTACCTACTTTAACGTTATTTGACTAGATTTTTATGTTTTCGTCAGTACCAGAATTTTTAAGCACACTCTTTGCGAATGATATTTTCTCTTGGAGCTGTATGTGCCAATGGAATAGAAGTAAAGGAATTTTGACCTGTTTCTGACCAATAGCAGAATAAAGCTGTTGAGGAGGCCTACCTCCTCAACAGCTTTATTCTGCTATTGGTAACACATTATGTGGTACCACTCCTACCTCCTCAACAGCCTATAATGGTCCACTGCTGAACGCAGGCCTACCCCTGATTTTTTATCTCATGAGCGGTGATGCCCATAATATCCACGCTGGGCTTGCGGGTTGGGTATCGCAGTTCGTTGGTAGATCTATTCTGCAAGAGGCGCTGCTGCCCGCCCCCCGGTGTATTAGTTGCTTTGCTTCTTACGACACCCACGGAATGAGTTGGGGTGGTGCAAATTTGAAACCAGCACCAGACGGCTTCCAATATTCAGACAGCCCTACTAAAGGTACCTTCGTTAGAGTATTAGTTTGGCACTTTGTAAAACTTAGCATGACTAATTCCAATACAAGATGAATTTCAAAGGTTTAATATAGAAACTAGGTTGTTAGGGTTAGGGCCGTTAGTAAAGATAATTAAACTAAAACCAAAACATTAGTTAGCTGATAACGTCTGGCGTTTCTAAAACAGATCTGAACTCGGTAATTTAGTTTGTTATCAAAAGATACAGAGAAACATGTTCGGTTTATGTTCCAAGAGTCATTCCGAAAGCCAGAGACAAATTAACCACTGACTAGATTTACAGCTACACTATTGCGTAAAATCTTACACTACCTACTGCAATAACAGAACGAGAATATTTGTTTTTACGTTATTTTAAGTTTTTTTAAACGGGTCGATCTGACGAAACGTCAGAAATATCAATGATCATTTAAAACCAAGATAATTTGTTTTTTTTTTTTGGTAATTTTGTTTATTAGATACCTACTAGCGACCCGCCCTATACTATATTATGGTACACGGGTACTATATAATGCATGTATTGTACATCTAAATAAATAATAATAAATAATGCTGGACAATTCACACAGCATTGTCTAGCCACAAGCTAAGCAGAGCTTGTGTTATGGGTACTAGATAACTGATATACATAATATAATACAATACATAGATAGATATTTTTTATTATATATAGAAAACGACCAGAACACCCTGAACAAATGCCTGCAGATCGTACACACATTTGTCCCGAGGCGGGAATCGAAAACCCGCAACCTTCTGCGTCGCAGGCAAACCCACCGCGCCACATCGGTCGTCATATAAACATTCCTATTGAATAACTTTAATAAAAAATACATCAAAATCCGTTGCGAATTTTTAAAGATCTAAGCATACAATTGGGGCAGACAGACAGCGGGAAACGACTTTGTAGTGAGGTAGGTTTATGTTTGAAGTAAATTAATCTGATATCTATGTAGTAAATAAATAATGTCTATATTAGAAAGAAAATTACAAAAAAATAATAGAATAAAATTAAAACTAGTGTTTACAACTGACACGATTGAGCTAACTGCAGGCTGTTGAAAACAATATACAGGTAGCTCAACTGATCCATATCAATATCATATCCGCAGAATAAAATTTAATGTTGCAAACAAAGTAAAGACCTATAATGACACTTCTCAAAACGGTTGCAGATCTAAAAGCACTATCAGACAAAGCGTCTGGACGAAAACTTTTAGGCTCTTAGTCTAAGAATTCACGGGAATGGAAGTATGCAGGTTTTAATGAAATTATTTCTGGGAAAGTGAGATCTGGGTTCACTGCCCCGAGTGCTAGTAATTTGCATGTTGAGTATTAATTGTGCAGCTTTCAAGGCGACAACGCCGCGAGTGATGATAAAAGCTGAGTAGTGTAATTACGTATTAAAATGCTGCTGATAATATTATATACTTTGTAGATATTGGATCTGTATCAACAAACTTAAAAACTAGTTTCTATAATTATTTTATTGCGGTACTTGAATATAATTTTTAAATATGGAATTATTTAAGAGGCAAACCTAGCGTGTTTGCTTTTCAAACTAGGATAAGATCTCAATGGTCACGGGATTCCCGTTAAAACTCGACTTACATCGAACTCTCTATTTTTCTTTTGTTTCTGCAACGTAAAAACACGATCGAGAAAAAAATACGATAGAAAAAAACAATAAATATTAATAGTAATGTAATTGGTGTTACCGTATTAATTAAAGTAAAATAAACGAATAAATAATAAATAGGTAAATGAAATTGCGCTGTTTGGCACATAATTTGGTAGAGATCTTAGGAATCCTACGGTCTATTGAAATGACATATGTTTTGATTCGTAGGATATTACTAGATACTTAGGTCCTTCAGATCATAGACATAGAATTTTTTCACTACGTTCTTCAGATAGTATTTTCTTAGTAATAGTTTTTTTATTGATAACTTAAGCATGTTACAAGTCATTTCTTCATGAATTATGTAATTATTACATAAATTATAAAATCTATTTAAAGTTAATTATCATCATAAACACATTTCAAAATCATTACAACATCATTATATAAGTTGAGTTATCATTATCAACCATAAGTTATAAAGTTTTCTAATAGGCAAAAAATCTATTTTTGCATTTGCGCCGCTGTTCCAAAAACGCATGCTCAGTCTCGCTCCTATGAATAAATCCTATATTATATCCTTTTCACAAAATGACCATGCACCATGCACCCCATTGACCAAGGTATTCATCGGCCCGTCGTTTTTAAAATTGAAGGGCTACAGCTTCCACAAAAGTAAAGTTTCTGTAAAAAGCAAAGGTAAATCAAAAGAGCTTAAGAAAATCTACAAGAACCAGTTTTGTGTGTGTCCGCCATACTATCGTCATCACAAAATAAAGCACCTTTCCCTCTTAGACCTTCATAACAAATCTCTACAATAACACTGTCACGAGTCAGAAAACTGATAACAAGTAAAGGACAAGCAATAACGAGTGCTTTTATTAAATTTTCTCGCATCGGCTGACTAATGCGGGGCAGCTGACGCGCTGCGATTTACTTTCTCACCCATTCGAGTTAAGGTTGCTTCACATATCCTTATTTTGCTTGACGAAGCGATGCCTTGGAAAATCCACCTGCACAGGAATCTCGCTCAAGATACAATTGTACGACTATCGCCATAGATACTTTTGTCATGCAATAGCTCAAATCAATTAAAAAATAAACATTGGACGAGTTTTTATGACAGTGATCTGATGGAAGGAGCTGATTGCTATTTTCATCTGTCTGGCAGATAGAACAGACAGTGTCTTCGGCAGTGATACATTTGCTTGCCTACCAGCTTCATTCATACTTTGAACTGAATTTGATTTAAAAAAAACCTTAAGAAGGTCCTGTAAGATACTTACATAGTGAAATACCTACCAACAGGCATTGTCCGACCCTTTTGTGTGTGCACCTTTTTATGGATCGCTTTTTCATGGATAGCTAAGCAATAGAGGCGCATATTTTCTGAATGACTGGCCTTAGTTGTTTATTTATTGTCTTTTATCAGCTGAGAGGAGTGTAAAAATCCTGTTATGAATTCTTACTACAATTTAACAGGATATTACGAAGAACAAAATAAATATTGCATTCACAAATGCATAAGTAGGATAGAAAAAAAAACTGTAAAAAAGAATAAGAGGCCCTATTAGTACGACTTGTACACATTATTTTTCGAATACTTTCATTAAATTCGAGTCCTTTCTACGGTGTATTCTACGGTACCTATGTATTGAGGAACAACTTACCGTTTTGTGACAACAATCCAACCGTTTTTTTAACAAACTGGATGATAGTTTTCAAATGTCTTTGAGTGATTTGTTGCACTTTGACAAGACAGCGGCTGTCGCGTTTGCGGCATTGATGTTATAAAAGTAAGTAAATAGAGCACCTCCAACATAGCTTGGTCACAGAAATGCCTTTTGGTGCTTCAAGAAAAATAAGAACACACGGCAAAATATTTCACTCGGTACTTGCACCGAATCTAAGTATTTTCTTTACGTCAATTTTAGAGATAACACGCTTACTCAACAATTATCTTGAATTCGAAGATAAAAACGAATCTATTTAGGTACTATGTGGGATTTGACAAACATAATTTTATTAAAACTTCAGTGATTTCACGACTACCACGAAAACGAATATTAAAATGAGATTTGGCTACATTTCGTTTGTGTGTTCTAAGCCTTGGTCGTCGAAGACATCAATGGTTCTTGAATACGTTAATCGAATGTTTTTTTCATATTTAAGGCCTTATGTGTCAAAAATAAACAACTGTGTTAGATACGCAGTTGTTGAGAACTAAAAAGAACGGAAACCTCGATAATAACAGTTTTGGCAGAATTGATACTTCGAAAATAAATAATTCCTAATTGAAATACGAAAAGATCAATCTTACTGAACAATAGATTTAACTTAAGGAGTAGAAAATTGGCTGGCTTTTGAGCGCTTACAATAGCAAAACAGTCTTGTTCACATTAATTAGGAATGTTCGTTTTGTTTCGCCTTTCGGTAACACCATTTCCTGAGTTCATTAATTCATTTGAAACATTCATGCTTAATTATCGAACTCTTCAATTAAAATCCCCTTTTAATTTGTTGCTTTATTTATTTACTCGACTTTGCTATGCAAATAGGTTTTCGACTTTTTACCGCAGAATCTACATGCGATTATCTGATTCAACGGTTACGGGATCAACTGATGATTTATAGTGTAATTATTTTAAATGGTAATGATTGTGGTTGTGATCATTAGCGAAACAGTTTCCGTGTAAAAATAATGATAAGAGCCTAAGATTTACTTAATTGTTAAGCATTTTGTTATTTATAATTACTCTTAAGTCATATTATTTTATATTCTATCCTTTGAGGTTATTATCGAACAGAACATGTTACTTTTGCTTTTACCAGCTTATTTTATTTTACTTTCGGCCATCATCTGTTTCTCTTTCTATAATTTTCGGTCTATTGAAATCCTATTAAGGATCAACTCCATAGATTGCCCTTTTAACCCGGCAAGCGTAAAGTCGGGTAAAATTCACCTTAGGTAATTTTTATTCCTCGATTATTTCTATTTCGCGCGGTAAGTTTCAATAGCTGCGCGGGGGGAGGTAAGGAAACGACGGGTGAGACGGGTAAGTCAACCGACGACGCTTGGCGAGTAAGTAAGACGCTTTCAAAGTGTTCGGCAGGTGGGTTTTACCCGCCTAACGCTTGGCGTTACTATTTTCACAGGTCAAAAAGGAAAAAAGTGGCTTTTAATAAAAATAGGTAAAATTAATTCTTTATTTCCAATTTATTGTAATATAAACATTAAAGGATGTTCAAATAAACATAATATACAATAAAACTTGGTAATATATTATAATTGAATAAATTTTCAATATAACAATTCGTTTGAAAATAACCCAAACGCTCGGTGTTACAAATATGAACCTTACGCTCGCCGGGTTCAAATAACACCAAGTTGACGTGTTCCATTGCTACAGAGCTGTATATTCGCCCAACTTCTACAGAAGTCCAAATCTAGTTACAAACAAGCAAGTCCATCCCACGCAGTATTGGATCAGAAACTTAACGACGACACGTCAGCTATCTGTCCATAGTTATTGGACGTCTGACACTCACAATGTAGTGTAAGTTGGTAACTTTCTTGAAACAAATTGCTTTGTTAGTAACACTTCGTTGTAATGGCTTATGCTATAAATGTCTCGTTCACTAGACATCATCATTATTATTCTCAATCTGTCTTCAGCTGAGCAAGGTTTTGTTGGCAATCTTTACCCATCAACAATAATTATATACAAAATAGATACAACTAATATTTACACTTACATACACATTTTCTAAATATCTAAGCCGTTACCAGAAAGCAGTGCCCAGAATGCTGGCAACATTGTCACGTTGAATGGCAATGCTAATTCGTCGACCGAAATAAAAGCCAACATTCCGATCACCTGTGGACACTATTAGGAGTTTTGTAAGATCTAGTCTTTACCCATGAAACGTCATTTTATTTACTGAATAAGAGAAAAACCACCTAGGAATTTTTATAAATTAGGCTTAATTACCCCATAATTAAGAGTAACAGATTTTGTTTGGTAAGCAAATTTAAATAAGTATGACGAAAGTAACGTTTTAATAGTATCACTGTAATATATTTTTTCTGGCAAATTGTAAGTCGATAAATGATTTTCTGATACCTGTTTCGGTGTAATAAAAAGCTATCTTCCGCGTCTTGAGAGCTTGTTATTGAACTTTCCACACGGCCACTCCCGATACTGCCACGAGAAAAATCTAAAAATAGTATCGATATCCCTTTTCAAGCAACTTTTGTTCTAGTTCCTAAAACACGGTGCATGCCGGCACGGCTGCAGTTTGAGGGAAAGACAAAAGTTTTTTAAGAGCGGTTTAGGTATTTCGTAATACCGCCATGTGTCCACTTATTATGTTTTGAAGTATTTTCGGTACGCTCTACTTATAGTGCCTCGCAAAATTGTCTGTTTACCAATATCGTAGCCAAGAAGCAAACGAAAGCAACTGTTTTCCTTCGACACAAATTTACTTAATAGTATTTGGCAGAGCAAGAGTTTCTAAGAAGGTACTGCGTATAAATTGTTGAAATAAGGCGTCGTCTAGTTGTTTGGGTTGTTTTATTCACATTTCGACGGTTCCTGAAAAATCTGGCCAAAGATTTTTGTTTTATTCTTTTCTGGTTGTTTGGAGAAGGAAAATTGCCGATTTGTGTACACGCTTGGGTGGATTTTGGTAACAAGATTCAACTTTGTATCGTTTGTACTTAAATAATTTCTTACATTGTTTTTTAAATCTGTAGACCTTCGTTGACTACAATCTCACCCGATGGAAAGTGAAGATGTGGCCGACGATAACTCTTATCTTGAAGAGATCCAGGTTGTATTTGACCGGTAATCGTTCGATGCGAATCGACTCGCCCTCAATTGAAAAAAAGCATGGCTACATGAACTTTATGTTAAATAGGGGGTACTCCCGGGACCCTAAGATATCTGCAGGACAGACGCCGCTGCAACAGGTCCAGAATACCAAGCTACTGGGACCCATAGTAAAGAGCTCCCTATTTTGAGACATTAATATCGACTCCATGTGCAAAAACTGGGACAAACCCGGTTCGCATTACAAATGCTTGCTATTAGAGCGTCTCGAGACGCAGTACGCTCGTGTTATTTTGGAACCGTCCATGGTATAGTCACGTACGGGGTGGAACTATGGACACGAGCTGACGACACTGGAAGCGCCTTCGTGATGCAGAAGAGAGCCGACCGCGCCATTTTCGGTGTCCCCGATGATCCGTGACACTCAAAATAGGGCGATGTATCCTGCAAGGAGTTCTTTTTACAGCTAAAAATATTCGTAATGATGCTGCCCCGCATCTGGGTATCTCTAAGAAATGAAATAAATAAAATCGATTCCGGCGTGACTTGAAACCGCGTTCCACCCTCCTGCGTGCTCTAAGTTAGAGCACACTCTGACCCAACTAAGCCATGAAATCAAGTAGTCGCCGGCTCGAAAATCTCTGGTCCCGCCAAAATCGTAAATATTTGGAAACTTATTTCATTTGATATAAATAGATACTGATCTATGTATGTATATACAGAGATGCTGCTTCCTCCAACATATTCCAGCACCAACATAAAACATGGCTACTGGAGAGTGTGTTACACAGCTTTTGTGAGTTCCTAGAGTTACCCGAGCTGTAGAATGCAATTTACGGGCCTGATGTAAATCAAAATGTTTCGGTTACCTGTTAAGGAATCACAAAATTATGTCACTCATTGTTGTCATGTTATTAATTTTTGTTTCTTTAAGCTTTTAAAATAATATTATAAAGAAATTATTATCAATTAATAAGAAGTGAAATGATTTTTTAACTGTCTTATAAATGATTATTTATAATGCTGGACAATTCACCCAGTATCATCTAGCCCCAAGCTAAGCAGAGCTTGACGGGTACTAGATAACTGATGATAATACATAATATAATACAATACACAGATATATATTTTTTATGCATAGATCACTCGGAACAAAAATATCTGCAGATCATGCAAACATTTCTCTTGACCTTCTGCGTCGCAGGCGGACCTTCGCCCACCGCGCTACATCGGTCGTCGTAGACGTTTATAGTGTATAAGAATATTTGATTTAGGTAGCAAATAATTTACTATACATAATTATAATTATATATTGTATTAATAATTATGATAGTATGGATGATTGATATACGCGTATAACAGTAGGTATATATTATTAATACAAAATGCGTACCACAAGGTATAACATAGAATTTCACCGTTCATATTTTTTTTTTTTTCATATTTTTATAAAATTAAATATAAAATTTAAATCCTGTTATTGGCTGTAAGTGATATTTTTAAGTTAAATTAATTTTAATTGAGAAAGCTGTGAATTTTGTGTAATAGATAAGATCAATCCAATAGAGGTAAAATAAAATAAAACTCTATCGACATAGATAAGTTAAAGTGTAGTTAAATTTCCGAGTTTTCTAATGTAGTAAGCTTTTATAAGTGAAATACCTTTGCCATTTGAATTTATCGGTCTCAGGGTCGCTTCCCATTCCGACTTAGGTTGGTCAGATTTGCATTTAGAGTGTGAGTCACTATCTTTACGTTATCGCGGCGAGTCTGGCTTAATGTGCCACCTCCCCGACAAAAAGGTCTCGTAGAAAAATGGCGAAAACATTTTTTGGTAAGCAAGGAACCCTTTTAGGAGCTCTATTATAAGAAGAGAGATCTATTCTCGCTGCCTTTGTGAGGTCGTTGGCGTTAGATAGGGAATAAGTGCTTACCTTCTGAGGGTATTTGGGTCATACTATGTCGAAACTTTGTGCGAAAGTTGTGTAAATAAAAATAGGATGGCCTTCAAATCGAGGGGCTTTTTGATCCATGGACGTTGTTTATTCCAAACCTTATTTTGCGGAAAAAATGGAATAAATAAATAATAATAATAAATAATGCTGGACAATTCACACAGCATTATCTCTAGCCCCAAGCTAAGCAGAGCTTGTGTTATGGGTACTAGGTAACTGATATACATTATTATACAATACATAGATAGATATTTTTTATTATATATAGAAAACGACCAGAACACCCTCAACAAATGTCTGCAGATCATACACACATTTGTCCCGAGGCGGGAATCGAACTCGCAACCTTCTGCGTTGCAGGCAGACCTTCGCCCACCGCGCCACATCGGTCGTCGTGAATAAATCCTCTATTACCATTACGAACAATTTTCTACCGCTCATTTCCGTACAGTTTTAAGTGTTACAATTTTGATTGCCTTGCTCAGTTGATTTTTGCCTGGAAGAGATCGCTTCTAAGCGATAAGGCCGCCCATTGTACTTGTCTCATGTAATATGTCTTTTTGTTATGTTCTTTTTTTGGTGTAGGTACAATAAAGTGTTTTGTATTGTATTGTATTTTTGATGCTATTGCCACTAGATTTGTTATTAAATTGTTGAACAGTAAACAAAATTTATTGGCAACGTAGTTTGTTTATTACCGCGAACTACATACTATTCCTCCAGACTAAACTAATAAGTTATCATCATCATCATCATCAGCATATTAGGCCTCCCCTAATGAGCGCCATAGCGCCCTGTCTTCAGCTTGCCGCATCCAGCATCTTCCAGCAGTCTTTTACAAATCGTCATCCCACTTGGTCGGAGGGCGTCCTACACTACGTTTGCTGAGTCGCAGTCTCCTCTCAAGAACACGTTTACCCCAGCGGTTGTCGGTTCTTCTTAAGATATGGCCAGCCCACTGCCACTTCAGCTTGCTAATCCTTTGAGCTATGTCGATGACCTTGGTTCTGTGTCGGATGTATTCGTTCCGAATCCTAATCCTTCAGAGAAACTCCGAGAATAGCTCTCTCCATAGCTAACTAATAAGTACGACGGTTCTTCTGTCATGTTTCCCTCAGCGGTTTTGCCGTAGGCTTCGCAGAATAAAATGCCTTACGGTTTAGCACATTTTGCCTGAGTCGCCTGCAGGTAGTGGAACTTCAAAGCGGCTTACAAACGGACGCCCCTAGACAACATTCGCTAATTCACTTTGATGTCACCCACTTACACCCCTCAATTCCACCCCACACCCTTTCTGTAACGAGAAAACGCGTCTTAAAACTTTAAGCGCGAGGTAGAATGAACGTTCGCAACAATTTTTTAATACATTTTTTAACGAGAAATTGTTTTGAAAGTTCTTTGAGTAGATATTTTATGGAACGGTTTTTGTTTTGTAAGTTCAAAGCCGAATTTAATAACATTTAACATCTCACCCTTAAACAAAAAACTTTTTGGAATTTGTTTGTCGGTGGGTGGGGGCTTTGTGCAAATGAATGTTTGTTTTCGCCAAACAAAAATAAACAATGTTTTGATGTATTTAGATAATATTTTCTAAATTCTGAAACCAATCTAAGTACTCCCAATTGTATGAAAACTATCGTATTATCGATTTAAGCTGGTTAACTACGAACCTTAATGTGGTGTCGTTAAGAGATGTAACGTTGATGTTCTTCCAACACAAATGATGTTCGTAGATAACCCGCTTACATCCGTAATGTACTCCCAGACGTTTTCACAAAGGTCTCTGACCGACTTATCTAAACTTTATCCTTCACAAATAACAGCGACATGATATGTTGATAATCCTCGATAATAAGCCCCCATTGCTGGCGGGTTATTTTATATGTACCATGCAGTTAATACCGAGCTTTCAGCGATATTGCTTTGTCGACGGCCAGTGGTTGCTAGCTATCTCTCATAACGAAGATTGAAAACGATACAAAGCGGCCGCAAGAACGCTTTGTGGTTTATATTTTGTTTTGCGTTTGTTGAACTCAAAGTTTGAGGTATTCCAGGCTGGATACTTGTGGGGCGCTGCATGTTTGCTGACAGAATGTTTGTTAGCCTGTTATGCTCGAGGTGAAGTTCTGCGTATAATAGTTGAAATTTAACTACGGTTATGTATGAAAACGTTTAGGATAGGATGAAAATAAATATGGATTATTATATTTATTTTCATCTAATCCTAAACGTTTGCTCCTTGCTCAAACGTGAGCTCCTGCTCGCGCTGGGATAAAGTCTAGGAATCTATAGGTTCTAAGGCTACCTATATTATGAGGATATTATTTAGATTTAGTATGGTCAGTATCTCAGAGAATTAATAATAAAATATTCTAAAATTGACCAATGGTTTGGGATAGGAGATAGGAATAGGGATATGTAGGTAGGATTAAGTTTTACAATAATATAATTTTACCCATCTCTTATATTGTATTAAATAGTTACAACTAATATTTACACTTAAATCTATTTTCTGAAAATCTAAGCCGTCACCAGAAGGCAGAGTGCCCAGAATTACTTTTACCTATATTGATAAAGAAAATTAAAATTAAAACAGGAAATAATTTTGAACTAATATCTACAATAGAAAAAAAAATAGAGCTAACAGCAGACAGTTGCAAACAATCTGCAGGTTGCTCAACTGATCTGAATTTATGAATTTTATTAGATAAATAGATATTTAATCTATGTGCTGTATAGTATTATGTACCTATATCAATTACCTAGTTTTCCATAACACAAGCTCTGCTTAGCTTGGGGCTAGATAATGCTGTGTGAATTGTCCAGCAGAATTTTTTTTTATTTAACAAAAATAATGTATAGAGAAATAATCAAACACACAGGAAAATTTAATCTGTTCCAAAAAACCTAAACTACTGTACGTTCTAACAAGATCTGCAACATTTATTAAGTTCCACGAGAAATTTCAGACACTTATTCAAATTGCTACTAATTACATCAGAATCTGACCCTGCTAGTGTAAAGGCCCTTGCACAAGAACCAGCTCAACGTTTTTAGTAAAGGCATTAAAATTGAAAATAGTAAACTGTTTCAAAGATTTTTCTAATACACTAGCGGTCCGCACCAGCTTCGTACGGGTATATTCCATAGCCTAATGTTACTCAGTTCAGCGCAGCTCAAAAAAAAATTGCCCTAAGAAAGCTACAATATCGTAGCTTTTTAATTGGTAAAAAAAAAAATGAAATCGGTGTAGTAGTTTTTAAGTTTATTCTTTACATACAAAAATACAAATCTTTCCTCTTTATAATATTAGTATAGATTAAGATCATTTAGATAAGGCTAAAATGAATAAGCTGGTAGAAAAGAGAGAGCTTGTCAATATACAAGATAAAAAAATAATAATAATGAGATGGATCTACCTGTAGATTGTTTGCAACAGTCCACAATTAGCTAAATTCTAAGGATTTTTATTATACTGCTTACTCGCACTCTGGGTATCTCACATCCGTACTGAGGGTGGGGCGCGGGTTCGAATACCGCCGAAATCGATTTTTTTTAGGAACTTATTTCTATGTTAGCTAAATAGGGATGTTAACAATTTTTCGGAATTGCTTTTATTTTGAAGATGAACTCTTGTTTAGCATAAAAAAAAATATTTTCTTTAAAAATATTACTATTTTCGATAAGAAAATGTACAAAAATAGAGTAATTTTAAACTTTTCCGCTAAAACACTAACAACTGTCACGTAACAGAAATGACGTCACGAACCGCAAAACGATGGTCGCGATTCATGACATGACTGTATGTTGTATGTCCATTGTTCGATTAGGACATGTGTTTTCTTAATTTTACTTGAATACAAACAATCAAAATGAACACAAAGTTTTACAAAACCTGTGCAGTGCCCCCTGTGTAAAAGTACAACAATTACTATACCGGAAAAACTGTTTATTCATGTGCCAAAAGATAAGCAAATGTTACGAATTTATTGTTTTAGCACATAACCTAACTTTGTAAACAGTGATTTAAACGATGTTCTAAACACGATAAATTATATATAAAAAGCAGAAAATCATCTATTACACATGTACTTGACTGTTATTTATGTATTCGTAGATAGATAAATGGTATTAAACGTAAAAGAGTACCTACAAAGATGTTTTCACGTTCCTGAATTCTGAACCACAAAAGTCTTCGTTTCTTGCAAAAAAGTTTGCCACCATCAACAAATCTACTTTTGGTAAGTTGGAACTATTCCCTTTAGTGAATCCGGATTCCATCATGTATTAATATTATGTAATTTACAGACTAATTCGTCGTTATGAGAAAATGCAGAAAGGTAAACAAACAGTGCGACAGCTAGTTTTGCAGCTAGTGACGTCATAAGCTTATAATGGCGTTTGCAGTCACTTGACAACAGATTATAAATATAGCATTTAAAATCATTTTTAATAAATTCAATAAGTTATATTATATTATAAAAATGTGATTTTCGATATTCTAATAATACAAATGATTATAAAATTAACACTAAACTTTAATTTGTGATTATGGTTAACATCCCTATTGTTTCAATTGTAAATATTTGTCCCAATTTCAAAGTCATTTATAACGGGATATTTATCATGATTCGATTATTTTTCCAATATTTCGGCACAGTTTCATGCCGTTTCTATCCGTTAATAACCTTGATGGTTTTAAAAGTTTTATTATTCCAATTTATTTCTATTATCTGATTGTAATTTTCTTTATTAATAACTATTGTCCTTTTATAATGAAATGAAAGTTAAGACAAAAATGAGAAACACATGTTATGTAAATGTTGCAGGCACTAAGCAGCTTGCTCTGCATTGTCTAGTATTCTAGCTACGACTCAATTATAACAAGAAAGTAAGAAACACCAATTAACATCCCTTTATACTGTCTCTCTTGTATAAAACGAGTTCTTGCAATATTGCAATTTACTGTAGCTCTAAGAGCAATTGAAAACAGCTCTTGTTTGTACTGTTGTAAGATCAATTCTCGCTATTGCTGTGTAAGGTAGATCTTGTTTAAAGAGAGTAAGGACTGATGCGCGCTCATTTGCAAGTGTCCGTGGCTAGATTACGTTTTGACAGAGCTAACAAACAAAAACCAGTTCAACGGGAGCTGATATATAAAATATAGGTCCTAGCATTGTGCCCTGAAGGAGGATCAAATATAGTTTTCTTAATAAATATCCGTGGATATGTCATCTTCAGAAAACCAATTAGCCTCGGGGATAAAATGCTTTGTAAGGGCTGGATTATTACAATGGCTTATTTTTTTTCATTATGTTAGTTATCCAATTAATTACATTTATGTTTTATCAGATAATGCAGTGTGTCCCTAGATAAAGTACAACCCCAAAAGGGGGTGAAACTAGATCAAAAATTATCTTGAAAAAAAAAAAAAGATTTTTGTTGTTTTCTTCTTTTTTTTTGTAAATAATTTTTGATCTTCGTCCTCTTTTGGGGTTGCACTTTATCCTGGGATACACTGTAAACGACCTACATTCGAAAAGGAACCTATAAAATGATTTGTGTTTTCTTTGTTCCCTTACGGTGTGTTATAAAAACAACCATGGCACCAAAAAAGGCATGACCTTAAACTAAAGTCTAACAATTCTAAGATCTGGGCACTATACTTGAGCAAATATGTAAGCCACTGACAGGATAAAAGCGTAAAGCATTCTACAGGGACTGCAGAATGGCCCATTTCATATGAGAAGGTACAGTCGTGACCGTAAATTTGTTTATATGCGAGTATTCATGAAAAACTGATGATAGAAACTTTTAGTTACTTCTGAAGGATGTGCTTGTACCCGTACCAGCGTATTGTATGAAAGTTTGACGTGCGTAAGCATTCCATTTCATGCGTCACGCTTTAAAGCCAGTCCTGCATTATGTAAATTAGGGTATTTAATTAGGTCTCTTGTCGCCTTGTTGGATTGACCATCCATTTGTCCCATCCTGCGAAAAAAATAATATGTTTAACCGACTTCATAAAAAAAGGAAGTTCAATGATTTTCAATTCTCTATCAAATAGGGACCGATTCTGATTTTTTGCTTTTCAATGGAACAATTTCATTCCATACAATTTTATTATTTGTAATAATTTAAAAAACAGTCTATCAACTTACGTGTAAATTCGTAGGCGTAAAAGCCAGGGGCCGTGGACATTCTAGATAGTTTTTTTTGCAGCTTGAAGGGTGGATTTTTTAATAATTGAGTAAGTACCGCTACTTAGTTTTTTCAAAACAATGTTATTTTTATCACTATCTCGAGAAGAAACAATAACTGCTGGGGTTCTTCTCCACTCAAAACCACGTTTACTCCAACGGCCGCGACTCGGCAAACGTAGTATAGGACGCCCTCTAACCAAAGGGATGACGATTTGTGAAAGACTGCTGGCGCTATGGCGCTCATTAGGGGAGGCCTATGTCCAGCTGCTGGATCATCATCATCATCACCTATACTAGTCCACTGCTGCAGTGGACTAGTATAGTACCTATAGGCTGATGATGATGATGATTATTATTAATTTAACCAGTAAATAAACAAAACTGTTTCCATTTCCTCTAGCGGAGTGTACTTACAGCAGGCGGTATTATTGGCAAAGCAGGTGCCAACTTGGTCCCTATTCAATATGGCCCTATTGTACCATTATGGGTAATCGAGAACATTTAGATCGAGATGAAGAGTCGAATTTATTACGGATATTGTCATTCGAAAATTGTCGAGTGGATAGATGAATGTAAAAAATATTTTTGCACTAGAACGTGTTTCAAAAACAACTCCAAAATGATTTAATTAAAGTAAAAATTTGTTTGAAAGAGCTTTTGTTTATAAGATATCATCATCATCATCAGCCTATATTAGTCCACTGTGGACGTCATAGGCCTCCCCTAATGCGCGCCAAGGCGCCCTGTCTTCAGCTTGCCGCATCCAGCATCTGCCAGCAGTCTTCTGCAAATAGTCACCCCACCTGGTGGGAGGGCGTCCTGCATTACGTTTGCCGATTCGCGGTCTCCAATCAAGAACACGGTTACCCCAGCGGTAGTCGGTTCTCTCGAGATATGGCCAACCCACTGCCACTTTAGCTTACTAATCCTTTGAGCTACGTCGATAACCTTGGAATCGTCGATAATGTTGGACTAGCCCTACCTTGAGTGTCTTCGTCTCAGCTCCGTATATGTATAGGTCATTATAAGTTATACTTTCCGCTATCGCTACACTACCAAGAAATCATATTTCTAAGAAGAAATAAAGTTGAGTATATTTGAATAAAATGTATCTAACTAACAAGAATAGCAAATCACAATCAAAATTATATTGCAAAGTTGAATAGTGGAAACAAAACAGTAAGTACACTTAGGGTGACAATTATTCAGTTACCTAACGAGTCGTTAGTAATTCGCATCCACAGCAAATTCCATCAGGTGTACTCGTCGGTAGTATTCAAAACTTTGGTCAAGTCATGAGTTTTTGGCGACGAGGAATATGTGGAAAGTCCTATGAAGTTTTTCACAACCAAAGAAGTTGAGTTTTCATATAAAATGTTGTGCAAAATAGTCAGTGGTCTCGAAAAAGTATTGAATGGGCTGATGAGAAATAAAGTTATTGAGTTTTACTTTGCTTAGATGCGTTGTTTATTATGTTTAGTGATACCTCTATAGGTGTCACAAAGTAAAACTCAATAACTTAATTTTTTTAGGCTCAGATTTGGTAAGTAAAAATTGTGCTGTTGACAGTACTTTTGCTTACCTATAAAAAGGGGAACAAATCAGGAGCGTTTTCAGCATAAAATTTTAGTTTATTGACTCATCCCACTTTGGGCTAAATCAAGTGGGACGAGTCAGGAATAACTCAAATAATATATTAATCAATCCACGTTCTTTTACTTTTTCTAACGTCGCCTGAATTCTGTTAGTCCACTTTTCGTAGATCGCTGATGCCTCTACCTTGTACCCCAAACGTCGTTAGAGCCGTGTTCCTCTGTCTTCCACCACATGTGGACTTGCGGTCCAGTTTACATACTCCTTTGTTTAGAAGCGTCGCCCGCGGCTGTCACCAACCGTTAAACGCTCCCGTCCCAGCAGCTTTGTTCATTTCACGGCGGTTTGCGCTTGTCCTTCGGTACCGAACATTCATTTCACTGTGGCATTCATTAGACTACCTAGTGTCTAATTACAGCGGTTTCATATTTTGATGAATTAAAATGATTTATTTATCTGGCTTTCGGACGGGCGAATTAATTTTTGAAGCAATTTGTCTTTGTACATGGATTTCATTTATCTTTTGGTAATTGATGTTGGAAATATTTTTGGTTGATAATTTGTGATCATTCGTGTCGGTAAAAATTAACTTAATTGAAAATAAGATATAAGCCGGATTTTATGTCATTGGATTAAAAACATGTAACTACTAGAAATTCTGGATAGAGCAAAATTAATTTTCTCAGCTCCAAGTATCAAGGAACAAAATAAGGTATATGGTCCCAGTTGACCGATTCAAAAATGTGATCAGGTAACTGGGACCGCGGTCCTAGTTATGTATGGGCCCAGTCGCCTGTATCCTCAAAAAATCGTTTAGCAATCAAAATTAACTGCGAGTCCGATGTAAAAGAAATACAGTTTCTGATTCTTGCTGAATGAATAAAGGTTGTGTTTTTTGTAAATAGCTAGAACCGACAAAATTTTCTACCTAGTTCGTTTTTATTATTTTGAAAGTTTCAATGCATTTATATTCTTGTATGTAGATTATCGTGAAACCTCAATACCTATTTATGTCAATGGAGAAAAAATACCCTCTCATGCATATGCATGCATAGAAGAGGGTCTCAAAGGAGTGGCAACCCTAATTCGCAACAGTAGTTTGCCCCGCTTCATTAAGCAAAAAGTATGCTTATGTAGGGATTAAGGAAAACAAGCAATTAATTAGTTTAAGTAATTGCACTATCCCCAACTTTTTCCATGCCAAATAAATCCTTTTAACTGTTGAATTATGTATGAAAATATAAGATTTAGTTCTTTCGATGGAAACTATGTAAATGTAAATCTACAATTAAACACCTAGCTACTTACCATCTAGGAAGTGGTAAGGTACCTATTCATTAAGGCCAATTTTGCACATGTATCTCACTACTTATGTACCTATCTGGTTTTAGTTACACTTTTGAATTGTAAGAATACTTAATAACTTAATATAAAATAACATACCGGCCCCGGAGGCACAATAACATTATAAGTATATATAAGCATTATTTTAGTATTGTATCTCATTTTAAAAGAACATCTGTTTTTATGAGAAATAAATATCTTTAACCCCAAACTTGTTCGCCTTTTCACGAAGTTTAGTCGAGGAAACAATATCGATTCGGTTTTATAAAAAATTATAAAGTGTTGAAAGACCTCTCAAAGAGCTTTAATTAATCAAATTGAAGTATTGAGGCATAGGTGCCTATATTTATGAACCGACTTCAGTTGGAGGTTCTATTTTCGGGTGTATGTAGGTATTTATTTTTGGAGTTCCGTACCTCAAAAGGAACTCGAAAGTCGAAAATTTTTGGGACTTTATTTCATAATCAAATTATTAACAAAAATTTCATCTATAAGACAACATTGATTTTAAGATACTCAGAAGGTTCAGAAAATACCTGAAACGTATGGTGGAGTTAGAGAATGGTTATTTATTACGGAAATATACGTTCAATGTATTAGTAAAGTGTTAAATTTATTTATTTTCTTTCTTTACTTTCTTTCAAGTAATTTGGAATGATTCATCCATGTAGCGTCTACAAAGTTTTCAGCGACGACAATGCGATTTTACGGTAGAACTAATTCTTCTTGAATTTGACTTTAACGCACATTTGTAGAAATTTCGCTTTAAATTCTCATTTCGTTAACAAAATGTAAACAGAAAGTTTCAGAGTTGGAGGCGTTGGTGTTGGGGCGTTGTATTTATTTACAGTAAAGTAAGTTCAAAGAATGCTGTGGCAAAAGTGATTGACGACATCGTCAAAGTAGTGAAGGACTTACGAGACTGACAAAAGCAGAAACATCAAAATACTCAACACTGGGGGTCGCAAACTAGAATGGTGATTACGCACTTTAGTGCAAAAACCTTAGAATGGTGATGATAAAAAAACATTTATTTTATTTCTTTTATACTATAAAAATGTTTTGCATATTAGTATTGTATCTGTAAAGTAAAATTAAAAAAAAAAGGAAAAGTCATTTATTTGCAAACCACGTGTAAAAAGGTGACAAATTGTTATTTTTGAGTCAACATGTTTGACCAATATAATTGGTGTGCAAAATAATTAAGAGTGGCATGCAGGTTTTAATTTAATTGTACATAGTAGCTGTAGGGTCCTTAACTAGCCAAAGGACCCTACGGATAGGATTTATTTTTAGATTTTTGACTCAAGGCACATGTAGGCACAGATAACTTCTCAAAATATTACTCTAATTATCCAATAGCCCCACTATTCCCAGACTAGAATGATGACGATAAAAAGACATGTACAAATATTTGGCTATATGATTTTTCTTATTGTTTTCTCAAGGATCCAAAATGAAAAATTGTGTCAAAATATGTAAATGATTTTTATGTTATAAAGAAGTTAAAAAAATTAAAGAAAGTTTATCTCTTTTCAGTCTTCTGTAAATGGCAGTAAAGTCCCCGGAGGTTATGGTACTGAGATAAATTTACTCTGCCTGACCCTATTGCCTGATTCTTCACCCGTTCTCTGCTTAAAGTTAAAATTATTATTTAATGCTTCTATTCCATGCTTGCTTCTGTAGATTTTTACAATGATTCAAACAAAATAGTCATAAATAGATAATTAAATTAAGATGGCCTCAACAATAAAAAACAAGAACACACAAATTAAGAGGATTACAAAAAGCCAAACCTGGTAAAGCCGAATAAAAAATCATTATCAGCGAACTATACATTAGTTTTAAAGTCTCTAATATTAGGGACACCAATACCGATTTGATGTGGGTACTGGAGGTGCTTTTAAATTAAAACGAAATTGACACCCTTTGCAATGTGCACATCTTTTGTAGACACTTCTCTTTTTCTAATACTCTTTTCAAGTCAATCAAGTATTCTTAAAAAAAGTTTTACAAGGCACAATGTAGGAATTTTATGGAACTGCGTTTGTTACGTTTGTTTTGAAGCGAAACAACAAATGTCCACGACAATTCCGTTACAATTAAAGAGTGCACGAAGACTTTTTGCCAGCGAAAGTTTGTGTTCCACAGATTTGGGATACAGCTGTGTAAGTGAATGTCTGTTGTTATTTCTGAAGGCCCTGCGCAAACGTAGACACTTTTGTATCTTGCGTCGGATACAAGCTACAGATGAATGTTTGATTTCTATAGAGCCAGTATGAAATCATCCACTCCCTGCGCATGCGTGTATCCAGTTGCTCCTTAACACATAATCATTGACGATCAAAAAGTGTTTGGTGTCGGTGACTGGAAACTAAAAGTCGTCAGTTGATAACACAAGCAACATTAACAAATTTGCTTACAATTGCACGGAGAGCTGCGCAAACGGACGAGTTGTATTTAGTGTCTGTCTCCTGTATGCGACACAAGCCATTAACACTGAACGTCTTTTGACTCCTGAGACTGATGGAAAACAAGCAACGAATTGAACCAGTGACCAGTAGTAGCAAAGGGCGACAGTGTCCCATCACCGCTACAGGACACGGCAACTACGGTTCCCTGAGAGGGTTATGGAATGCGGCAACACGTTTACGCAGCGCCTTAGAGTAGAGTTTAAAAGTTGCCGTCAGCAGCTACTGACCCAACTTACTTCTTTTAACTGTGGCGATACCAAAATTGCTCAATTTCCTGTCCCAAGTTTCAGCATTGCTTAACGTCGTAATGAAAACTGTTTTGCAAAACTAGACCTTTTATCAAACAAACTAATTAAGTTTTTAATTGTTCCTTTTCACAGTCGTGTTTAGCCAACGGTATTTTGTGGGAACGTTATGAAACCAAACGTTCTTATAAAATTGTTAATTGGTAGACGTTTATAATTTAAAATCTATTGTTGCTTAATTATGATTATATTTCCCGCTTTTATTTTCCGCTTATTATTTTCCCATTTTATCCAAATTTTATCATCATCAGCATATATCAGTCCACTGCTGGACATAGGCCTCCCTTAATGAGCGCCATAGGGCCCTGTCTTCAGCTTGCCTCATCCAGCATCTGCCAGCAGTCTTTCGCAAATGTCATCTCACCTGGTCGGAGGGCATCCTACACTGCGTTTGCTGAGTCGCAGTCTCCACTCAAGAACACGTATACCCCAGCGGTTGTCGGTTCTTCTTGAGAAATGGCCAGCCCACTGACACTTCAGCTTGCTAATCCATTGAGCTATGTCGATAACCTTCGTTGTGTCCAGTGTCTTAGGCACGCTTCCAACTGGTATTGATATGGATCAGTTGAGCTACCTGTAGATTGTTTGCAACAGTTTGCAGATAGCTTAATTGTTTCTATTGTAAATACTAGTTTTAATTTAAATTTGTTATTTGATTGTTATTTTCTTTCTGAATAAAGATAACCTTAGTTCTCTTTCGGATGTATAATTCAGAGAAACACCGAGCATAGCTTTCTCCATAGCTCGCTGGGCGACTTTCCAAATTTAGTAGGTAACTAATTCGCGTAATGAGTGGGTATCAAACGTCTCTTAAAGACTCGGTCGTCAGGCGATAGGCGTAGATACGAATATCTTTATTTTATTGCATCTAAAATTCTACGAGCAATGCTATTGCAATAACACTGCAATCCTGTTAAAATTCATTTGACTCAATCTTTACGAAGCCAGTCATTGAATCTCAATTTATTTCATCCCACTGTCAGCTTCCAGCATTTTCAATTTCACTGAGTCGAAGCTAGCTCTGCAAATAGGCAGTTAATTTTAATAAGGGGCCGGTGAGAGCGGATTCAAATGAAAAATAAAGTGGATCCAGGTTGATCTCGAGTTGAACAAGATTAAAGTTGAACTGTTGAGTTAACTGGGCTAAGCCTGCATAGAGTTAAGGCGGCTATTCGACCTTTGTAAAGCTGAGGAAAGTATTTTTCTTTTTTTCATTGAAATTATAATTATGGAAAAGATAAAGAGAAGGACGCGCTTGACGAAATCAAAACACCAAGTATCTAAAATCTATACCACTTACATACATTATATATATATATATATATTTCATATTTAGACATGTGTTTATGATTATGTAATATGTGTATGTGATTTTTATTTAATTTTGTATGTAATTGATGACATTATAATAATTGAAATCTGTTTTTATGGTTATTAACATAGTATCTAAGTAGTTTTACTAACAATTATGGTGGACAACCGAAATAAATGAATTGAATTGACAAATTTTGGACGTTTGAGAGATTTTTTGTTAGATTTATTCTGTGTTTTAGAGCTAAAATGCTTATATGTTTACCTCAATGACTCGGTGAACATAATAATATATGTAGGTACGTCATCAGTCAAGCAATCATGTTTGTATTGTGTTCGATAATTTTAGGTTGATTCGATTTGTACAAAATTTGATAGGTTTTCCAGATAGATCTTAAAAATATTACAAAAAATATGCAGTGTGGGTATTTGCCTTAAGAATTGAGAGTGATCCAATTATGGATTCCATTTTTTCAACGGTTACTCTAACGAACTTTTCATCTATTTTACGCTGTAGGGAAACTTCATTCTATCTCATTTTTAGTTCGCTCTGTCCTCTCGTTTGTTAAATGTTAAGCCTATTATTAGTTTTATAACAAGCCTTACACAAGTTAAACAAGGTAGAGTCGCTTTGCATATTGCAACGGCATTAGATGGATTGGAAACTTTTCTGTTTACGTTTCATTGAACTAGAGGCCTATGCGTTGTGCATTCGTGCACCATTTTCAATGTTCGGAAGGTTTTTGGATTTTGTTGGTTTTGATTAATTAGCTGAAGTAGCATTCTAAATAAAATTGTTCATTCATTATCTGTTGTAAAAATTACATCACGGACATAGCAGACAAAGCTCATGGGAGGTTCATAGGAGTTGGTTTGTTGAAGTGCTAGTGATCTAGTTTATTACCAGACAACAGTGGCCCCGAAATTTGCAAAAATGCGTAAAATGTGTTCCCAGATATGAACTGCCCCGCACTGTTAGGGTTTTGTAAACTGTGCAACTGCACTTTTGGATGTATCTTACACTAAGAAAAGAAATTACAATCAAATAATAAATTTAAATTAAAACTAGTATTTACTATAGAAACAATTGAGCTACCTACTCGTATCTGCAAACTGTTGCAAACAATCAACATACTTACCTACATACTTGTTAACGCAAATTCCTAATTAATCTGGAATTTCTTATCTAGCTAGTACATTAAGAAACCGAACAGCTTTTTGCAAATATAACATTAAAAAAACTCAATTCAAAAAAGAAATTTTTAACCTGTCAAGAGGACTCTTTGGTCGTCACAGAAAGACCACTTGCTCCACTCCTATCGCCCGAAGCGTGTCATAGTCGCCGATAAAATAAGTCACCATTTTGGTCTGGACTGTGTCTTCTGTGTTTCCCGCCAGTCCTCAGTAACACCACGGTTAACTAAAACCCATGGAGTAACAGTTCTGTCACACTTCAAGCACTCTTGCCAGCAACTTGTATTGACGGCGTGAAATGTTCAATTCGCACGTTCCTCACTGGTAACTACCACATACAATTGGCAAGTTTCCGGTTTCCGGTTCCTATGAGTTTTGGCGCGCACGGACGTCGTTAGCGGAACACTCGGGTGAGGATATCGTAGAAGCGGGTGCTGATTTGGACTCGTATAAGTAAATAGAGCACAATCTCCTGAATAATAATATTTTTACAAATGCTGAATCTATTTAATGTGTGCAGTACCTAAATATTGATATTATTGAATTAAGTTCTCTTTGCGGCTTCTTATGCAGTTTCCCAAGATAAAAGTATATAATATTTAAAGGCTAGTACTGCAAACTACACAAAATTTATGTATAATAAATTCAGTAATTTTGGCTTGTATTAAAATTCTTGTAAGACTTATATTAATAACAGACGAATATAGAAAACCAAGTAAAAGTTTCGACCTTGTAGGTATCAAAAGTCATCAAATTTGTTATATTATGGTAATCACCTTCTACAGCGCAATGAGATAGGCCTGGGTAAAATGTCGATGAGATAGGCCCTGAAACGCATAAGTCCGACGAAAAGGTTTCGATTTCTTTCTTCGGAAAGATTAAGCGGGTATTGCGATACTGCCTCTTGTTACTTTCTTGTGTGAGTCACATTTTCTATACTATGCTTTTTCGTCTTTATGAGTAACAGCGTTTTCCATTACGAACCGCCTCAGTTCGAGAACAGTAGCAGCCTAACGCGCCCAATTATACCAAGTTCGGCTGATGAGGCGGGAGTTATTGAGCACATACAAGTTCTCACGGCTCGAACGACGAGTGTCATACGATTATCTCTCACTGGGTTATTTTACATAGTTTGTCGCAACATGGGTAGCTGATACTTTTTAGGGTTCCATATCCAAAGGGTAAAACGGGACCCTATTACTAATACTCCGCTGTCCGTCCGCCTGTCTGTCTGTCTTTCCGTCTGTAACCAGGCTGTATCTCATGAACGGCGATAGTTCATCATCAACTGTCATCATATTTCTGTTGCCGGTATAACAACAAATTCTAAATGACAGAATGTCCTTCTTAAATATTTTATTTAAGGAGGCATCCATACAACAAACGTGATTTTTTGCTCCTTTTTGCTCGATATTGATAACGAATATATTCACTCTAAAAATAAATAATTTAATTAACTGTGTGATAATGCTGTGTGAATTGTCCAGCATTATTTATATTTATTTATATTATTATAGCCACTTGCAATTTAAATTTGAATCAAGCTGTGCTGGTTTGAAGTGTGACCTATACGGGTTAAGGCAACCCACCAATAAACGATCAACCAATCTGCAACACACATAAATGACGCATACCACCTTTTCTCCTCCAATTTTCTCGAAACCGAAATATGCTTTTGGTATTTAATTATTTGGGCTCCACAAGCAGCAACTTAATAACCAGCTCATAAATAACCGTTTCATTACTAATTCCATAAATACTTCCTGTGAGGGGTTTGTGGGGATGGCCAGAGGAGACCCCTGTCGATTATTTGCCGATACTGACTGCATTTACACAAATTTGCATGTGTGTCGTATCGAGGCAAGTGGAAATCGAGCTACAATGACTGGGTATTGATCTAAGTTTAGACAAATAAGGTTTTACAAAACATTTATCAAATGGGTAGCTTTATGTATGTTAAGGCTTCGGCGACAGCTGCTGTGAATTATTGTATTCCGTAATACCAAAAATGATGAGTGAAAACTTTTTGTATTTTCGACATGGTGTTGTTCTTCTGTAACAAAACAGTATAAGCTGTACCTTATCAAACAAAATTCAAGGTATAGTCGTTTTATTACATATAGGATGTTTATATTTGTTTGTACTATATAGGATGTTTCACTTCACTTCACGTTTTTTACTTCTCCCCGAAGGAAATCCTTCAGTTCCTAGCAGCTGCAAGGGTAGGTGGCGAACTCTGAACGCCGCGGCTTTAGGGGAGAACACATAAAGTGGCGATCACAATAGGCCCATCATGGCCGCAGTGACACGAAAGCCACCAAGAGCAAATAAAAAAAAAATAGGATGTTTCACGGGAAATTATGAAAAAGCTAATAGTAAAATAATGGAATACCATTAAAATCTAGGTCTCCATTTAATCCCAAATACTTCAAACTCATCCCGCACTCTACGCAGATGTTCGAAACGACCGGAATTATTTCAACGCCTGTTTCTCAGAACTCATTTTAATTATATTTTCCCAGAAATCAGTTTTTGTGCGAAATAATAAAATAAACTTTATTAAAATAAATTCCCTCAGCTGCCCAAAAATAATTTTATCTTTAAAAGTGTAAATTCACTGAACATGAAAAATACGAACTATGAGGAATGCTGTACATAGCTCTACATCGTTTCGCTAAGATTAAATAAAATAATGTTAGGTACATACAAGTTTGTATGGAAGAGATTCTTAGCGGTAAGGTTGTGCTCTCTCGAAACTCTGACATTTCTCTTCTCCTGTAAGTAGCTCCCAAAAATAATATTTTTTTATCAGGTGCCCTTACTTCCCATTTGGGATATGGCTAACTGGGGAGAAACAGTGACCTACCCTTTTCATGGTGTGCAATAAATTGTATGTTAGAGAATCCCGTTCATCTGGTCCAGTTGACTGGACCACCGAATTCAAGTACAAATATTCATCATCATCATCAGCCTACTGCTGGACATAGGCCTCCCCTAATGAGCGCCATAGCGCCCTGTCTTCAGCTTGCCGCATCCAGCATCTGCTAGCAGTCTTTCGCAAATCGTCATCCCACCTGATCGGAGGGTAGTATAATAACACATAATGTACAAAAAAAATATTTGATTGTGAATTTTCATTCATCATTCTCCACGTTACCGATTTACACGTCTGTCTGTCAGTCACGAAACGTTTTTATATTCCAATTTGAACATAAAAATATTACGATCGCTTATTATCATGGATAGAAGCTATAACATTAGAAAGTTATATTTTATTCGGCTTTGTTTTGAGTTATTCCTATCGATTTTTATGAGATTTTTTAGTGGATATCCTGCTGTGATATATGTTTTACTATGTACCCAATTATGGAACAGTAAGCTACTGTCTGTACGTTTACTGTTTTTTTATTGTATCTTCAAATATTTTTTTCCATTATGTTGTGTAATGTTTGTGCTAGAATCTTCAGTGGTACAGTTAACAATTGTATATTATATATACATAATTGTAATTGTAAGTATGTACATAATTGTAATAAAAAAATTGAGAATGAGGCCAAGAGGTGGCTCCGGCTAGGTTGGGCAGCGTTTGGGAATCTACCGCAATGCATAAAAACGAAAGTTTTCAATCAGTGCGTCCTACCCGTCATGACCTACGGAGCTGAGAACGTGGACACTCACGGTAGGGCTGGTCCACCAGTCTATAGTCGCCCAGCGAGCTATGGAGAGAGCTATGCTCGGAGTTTCTCTGACGGATGGGGTTCGCAACGAACACATCCGACAAAGAATATCGACCTAGCTCAAAGGATTATTAAGCTGAAGTGGCAGTGGGCTGGCCATATCTCGAGAAGAACCGACAACCGCTGGGGTAAACGTGTTCTTGAGTGGAGACCGCGACTCGGCAAACGTAGTGTAGGACGCCCTCCGACCAGGCGGGATGACGATTTGCGAAGGCTGCCGTTAGATGCCGCAAGCGGAAGACTACTATTAGGGGAGACCTACCTATGCCCAGCAGAGGACTAGCTGATGATGATGATGTACAATTTGTAACAACGACGACGAAATTTTCACGACCTCTGTGGCGCGGTGGGCGAAGGTCTGCCTGCGACGCAGGAGGTTGCGGGTCCGATTCCCGCCTCGGGACAAATGTGTGTACGATCTGCAGACATTTGTTCAGGGTGTTCTGGTCGTTTTCTATGTATAATAAAAATATCTATCTATGTATTGTATTATGTTATGTATATCAGTTTTCTAGTACCTATAACACAAGCTCTGCTTAGCTTGGGGCTAGATAATGCTGTGTGAATTGTCCAGCATAATTTTTTTATTTAATTGTATATACGTTTATCAATAGCAAGTTTAACTGTATTGTACCATACACTATTCAAACCCATCAATAGAAGTACAATACTGTATCGAAAACGGACGGTACGTATGTATGTATTTATTCAAATAGAACTCTGCCTTCATTCCTACGATACAGGCAAGTTTATCGATATGTACGTGCCATCTACCGGTCCCTCTTTGAATAAGTGAGCACAAGAACCCATGAATTTGTGCAGCTTCCCTTTCACTGCAAGCTAGATGCTAGATATATATATATATACAGTGTGGAAATTAAACTCAGGCCCTGGAGGGAAACTACTTAAAATCCTTAAGCTAGCTCATTTTACTTAAAGGAGACATTCCTTTATTTTTAAAAAGAAACAAATCTGCATTAAAATATTTTTTTAAACTCGCTTGCTTCGCCCGGGACTCGAACCAACTAAAATTTAAAAAAATAAACACTCTTTATTTTATTATACTAATCGGTAGTATTAATATTCAGGATAAAGTTTCTCTAAAAAATATTTGGTTACTGTTCACTTTTAACAAGTAAAAGACACGTAACAGTTCTGTTATCTCTCCAACACAACACGATTAGATGGCCTGCAAGAAGTCCAGACCTGACGCCCATGGACTTCTTTTTATGGGGTCATGTAAAAAATGTTGTTTATGAAACTTGCTATGAAACCGTTCAAGAGCTAAGGATTGCGGTAGAAAATGTTATCAGGGGCATACACCACAACACTTTGCTGAAGGCTACAAGAAATGAATTTCAACGGCGACTAATGTTGTGTAGCCGGAACGACGGGGCTCATTTCGAACAATTTATCAGTTAAATAATTTAAGTGTTACAAAATTGATAGTAAAATAAAGTTGATGTTAGATTTAACGATTATTTTTATTTTTAAGACCAAATGTTTGTTAGAGAAACTTTATCCTGAATATTAATACTACCGATTAGTATAATAAAATAAAGAGTGTTTATTTTTTTAAATTTTAGTTGGTTCGAGTCCCGGGCGAAGCAAGCGAGTTTAAAAAAATATTTTAATGCAGATTTGTTTCTTTTTAAAAATAAAGGAATGTCTCCTTTAAGTAAAATGAGCTAGCTTAAGGATTTTAAGTAGTTTCCCTCCAGGGCCTGAGTTTAATTTCCACACTGTATATAAAGCATCGGTCAACGAATTAGCATTGCCATTCAACGTGGCAATGCTGCCAGCATTCTGGGCACTCTGCCTTCTGGTGACGGCTTAGATTTTTAGTAAATAGATGTAAGTGTAAATATTAGTTGTAATTATTTTTTGCTGCTAAAAGTATATTATATAAAGCATGATGCGTCAAACCGTGTGTCAACATCATCATCATCATAATTTTCAGCCCATATTACGTCCACAGCTGGACAACCAAACTGTGTATAATAATTTAATATATTAATTATTCTGTAACGGTTTGCTAAAATCCGTTTCGTTGTTTGTTACACGTTACATTACACGTAACGCCGCCCGGTCAGTACCCTATCCACCTTATTTATTTCGTGTGAATATTATCAGCATTTGTTTCGTAAATGTTTCGCTTGCCCTGCTTTATATCTATTTAATAAATAACTGTTGCGTGTAAATTACCTTTTTGCAGACAATGCAGTTGGAAATGCAAATGCACCTACGTATGCAGATTATTTGCGTGCCAGTGGAATGAAAGCAATCAAATTAAACGGCTGGAAAGGTTACAAATGGTGTGTTAAAATGCGTTCGATGCAAAAAGTAGTGAGCTTTTTACGCATGAATAGAAAATGAAAGAGCTTTTTGTGACTATGACATTTCGGAGAGAAGTTAAGGCCCGTTCCCGTATTATTCATCATCATCATCAGCCTATACCAGTCCACTGCTGGACTAGGCCTCCCCTAATGAGCGCCATAGCGCCCTGTCTTCAGCTTGCCGCATCATCTGCCAGCAGTCTTTCGCAAATCGTCATCCCACCTGGTTGGAGGGCGTCCTACACTACGTTTGCCGAGTCGCGGTCTCCACTCAAGAACACGTTTACCCCAGCGGTTGTCGGTTCTTCTTGAGAAACGGCCAGCCCACTGCCACTACAGCTTGCTAATCCTTTGAGCTATGTCTATAACCTTGGTTCTCTGTCGGATGTATTCGTTCTGAATACTCTCCTTCAGAGAAACTCCGAGCATAGCTCTCTCCAGCTCGCTGGGCGACTTTAAACTGGTGGACCAGCCCTACCGTGAGTGTCCACGTCGCAGCTCCGTAGGTCATGACGGGTAGGACGCACTGATTGAAAACCTTCGTTTTCAAGCATTGCGGTATGGATGACGAGATGAGAGGGCCCGTATTATTAGGCTTGCTAAATCATCGATCTATGCTTGAGCAACGCTTATGCCATATAAAATCGTTACTTCAGTATAGTATCGGTACTTCGATCATGACTGTGCCAACTTTCATATACATAAAAAAACAATCCGTACACAAAAATCTCCTCCTATTTCGGGAAGTCAGGGTAAAAACATTAAATTATCCAATAGTTTTGAAATGTTTGAAATGACTACTTGACCCAAATCAAGATTTTTAAAACAATTATGTATACAACAGGAAGTGTAGTCCTTTTCACGCGGCTTCTGAGTCAGGGAAGATTAATCGCAGCATTTATCAGACTTTCGTTTGTTTTGAGAGCGGGGGGTAACCGGAATTAGGTTGTTCACAAAATGTGCCGCGCGGGCTGTGTAATCCAATTTGAATTTATTATATGTGACAACTTTTTATGCACGGAATACATTGCCGTCTTAGACATAAGGGAGTTATTCACCCCCAGAGACAAGAAAAACAAGCGAAATCTTCGACCAATGCTGATCATGTTCGAAATCCTAATAGTGGTTGTTTTCTTCTCGGAACTATGCAATGTACATAGATGCAAATCAATGTAGTAGTTTTCGATAAATAAAAAAAAATCAGCGCTTAGATAAACAACAGACTAAGAAACAGTAACTAAGCGAAGAGACGGATCAAAGACCAGGATCTTAAATTTACTAAATTAATAACTTTATAATAACAATGGCATCGTCTCAGAATGACACATTTTGGCATTTTACCTTTGATGAAAACAACTACAGATTAAGGGACTTGGGACATGAGTCAATGTCATCAACTTCTCTATGCAAATAGCACCGCACACATTATCTAAGATTTCTTTCATCTATGAATGATTTTGCGACGATACTACTGTCATTGTAAATCGATTAGTTAGCAGAATTTGGTATTGGTTGGATTTGGTTATTGTTGGTTAACTCCGCGAGTTCAGTTTGTAGTTGTATCGAGCGTGACGTCATCGTAACATCATTTTTAGGGTTTCAAAGATCGGTTTTGAAACCCTTATGGTCTCGCTCTGTCCGTCCCCGCTCTTTCTTGAATATCTCAGTAACTACTGCAGCTATTAACTTGAAATTTGAAATAATGATACATTTCGTGCGCCATTACTGATTTTAAGAAAAAAATATATAAATAAATGAAAAATGAAAATGAATATTTTCAGTACAAATTTTGATGTTGAAATTTCAAAAGAGACCTAGGAAGGCAAATGGGGTATCAAATGAAAGGTATCGTTTTTTACATTTCAAAACACTTTTTGAAATTTCTGTAAATTTCATACTTTTTGAAATATTTCAAAAAAAATCGAAAAATTGACCATACCCCCCCCCCAATCTCCGAAGATTGCAGACCGATCCACGTACAATGTATTAGGCGTTTGTAGATATCGATCTATATTTTACAGGAAAAATATAGAGAAGTCTGTAATAATAATAGTTTTTGAAAAATGGTCAAAAAGGGGGGGAATTTTTTTTCAAAAGGAGGGGTACCTACCCATGTGGGGTATCAAATAAAAGGTATCGTTTCGGCCTTTTTAAAACATTTTTTAAAATTTCTGTGAGTTGCATACTTTTTGAAATATTTCAAAAAAAGACGAAAAATTGACCATTCTCCCCCCCCCCCCCCCCTAGCTCCGAAGATTGCAGACCGATCCACGTACAATGTATTAGGCGTTTGTAGATATCGATCTATATTTTACAGGAAAAATATAGAGAAGTCTGTAATAATAATAATTTTTGAAAAATGGTCAAAAAGGGGGGGAATTTTTTTTCAAACCGGGGGGTACCTACCCATGTGGGGTATCAAATGAAAGGTATCGTTTTGACCATTTCAAAACACTTTTTGAAATTTCTGTGAGTTTCATACTTTTTGAAATATTTCAAAAAAAGACGAAAAATTGACCATTCCCCCCCCCCCCCTAGCTCCGAAGATTGCAGACCGATCCATGTACAATGTATTAGGCGTTTGTAGATATCGATCTATATTTTACAGGAAAAATATAGAGAAGTCTGTAATAATAATAGTTTTTGAAAAATGGTCAAAAAAGGGGATTTTTTTTCAAAAAGGGGTACCTACCCATGTGGGGTATCAAATGAAAGGTATTGTTTTGACCATTTCAAAACACTTTTTGAAATTTCTGTAAGTTTCATACTTTTTAAAATATTTCAGAAAATTGATTGTCCAAATAATTGGCAAATGTTTGAAACCCTCGGCGCGCGAGTTACACTCGCACTTGGCGAATCTTGTTTTCTATGGGAGTTTGTATTACGCCTCTAGCGTGTGGTGGCCTTGGCAATGATACTGTTAAAATACGCATTTAAATTCGGAATCCTAAAAAATACGTACGCATTCGTTGGAAACATTTTTAACGTAACCAGACCGAGACTAAAAAAATATATTATGATTATCATACTCTCACAGTATAACCCTCACCTTTCATTTTGTTTTGTTCTCCGTCCTCCACGTAACAAGCATCCTGTCTGGTGGTTAATTTGCAGAATGTTCTTTTTTGTTTTCAAAAGTTGCCAGGATTTTTGTCACATTTTTGTGGCTTGCGGATTTTGAGGATTTGTTAATGGTTTTGTTTGTGTTTTGGGTGCTTATGCAATTTACAGCGGAAATAATCCCTGGATATCCGTAGACTGAGGTGGCTATGGTTATCCACATAGCTCAAAGGATTAGAAAGCTGAAGTGGCAGTGGGCTGGCCATATTTCGAGAAGAACCGACAACACTTAACGTGTTCTTGAGTGGAGACCGCGACTAGGCAAACGTAGTGTAGGACGCCCTCCGACCAGGTGGGATGACGATTTGCGAAAGACTGCTGGCAGATGCCGGATGCGGCAAGCTGAAAACAGGGCGCTATGGTGCTTATTAGGGGAGGCCTATGTCCACCAGTGGACTGATATAGGCTGATGATGATCCGTAGACTGTGTTTGGTTACAATAAAGCAAATGTTACCCGCCTTCCTGTATGATTACTATGATTTTGTAATTTTTTTACACTATCAAAGTGAAATAAGGTGTTGTTTACCACCATCTGTCAAAGGAGACCTGCTAAAATGCAATGAATCACTCAAAATCATTCGAAAACAACTATCGAATTTTATTTTATTTTATTTATTCGGGGTAACAAACAATTACACTCTTAGCCTAATTATAAAGATACTTATTTAAAGTGTTATTCTATAAGTGCAATCAACACCGTTACCCTCTTATAGATATAAGAAAAATAAATAGGGCAAAATTTATTAACGTAAGAACTAGGTAGGTTTAGTTACATAGGTGCATTGCTTACATTACGAATTGGCAGAATTGTGGAAAATAGTTACAAAAGCCACGAAACAAAGAAGAAGAGTTTGTGTGAAATTATTGGATTGCTGTCATACTACGAAAAATGGATCCGCTCTATCCGGTGGAGGCGGTGCAGGGTTCTCAATGTATAACACTATAGAGGTAAGTATAGGTACTATGCACGGGTTAGATTTTGCATTGGTGGGAACCAATGCAAAATCTATTGTTCTCTGAATTTTAAACTTCATACATTGAGTCCCAAGCATGGCTACGACATTTTAATCAAATCAAATCAAGTCGTTTATTTGCTGAATACAATATTACAGGTACATGTCAGATCTTATAACTAGAGTGTAAACTAGAGTTAAATCGACCAATATAAAATTATTTTCCTCCCAGTGAATGCCACGAGTTTTCGGCAGGCCTACCCATTCTATGTATGTAACCTACTTTGAATAGCAGGGATGATAGAAGGGATCGATGTTTATCAAATGAAATAACAAATGAACTTGCAATAAAAATTTGTACTTTATTTCAGAAAAAATGCCAAACATCTATTTTTATAAATATTCCACTTATCAGCCTTAATAATTAAAATTTGATGAAAACACTGGTTTGAAATCATCTTTATCACTATGTATGGATGGACATATAACAAAATAGAACAATTACAACTGGTAGATACATACACTTACATATGTATATCTATTAAATACTTAAACTATCAGTGATAGTTAAAGTTGTGTAGTTAAAGATTTGTGATAGTCTATCACAAATCAACGTTTGTTATACATAAAATAGTTTGATCACAGTAAAAAAGCTTGATCTGGATCAATTCAAACTTAAACCTAAAAGCTTTTTTGATTGTACTTAATCCTTTTTACCAC
This sequence comes from Eupithecia vulgata, assembly GCA_946478455.1. NCBI lineage: Eukaryota > Metazoa > Arthropoda > Insecta > Lepidoptera > Geometridae > Eupithecia > Eupithecia vulgata. Next base: position 4,224,588 of record OX297874.1, read on the forward strand.
ATTAACGAATTTATGTCCTGTTAATTCTCTACTCTGTCTGTATGAACTAAACACTGACAATAATTAAGTTAAGTTAAATTAATCTAATTTAATAGATATTAAGGCCCGCTTGCACAACGATAATTAACTAGCTTAATTTTGATTAGTGAGTTGTCAAACCATACAAATACGTCAAAGTTAATCAAAATTAGACTTTTAAATATTGTTGTGCAAGTGGGGCTAAGTAGTAGTAGACGTATTTGTATGGTTTGACAACTCACTAATCAAAATTAAGCTAGTTAATTATCGTTGTGCAAGCGATCCTAAAGTTTTTAATGTTATTAATTTAATTTACGAATATAATCAATTATTGTTAATTTGACCTACAAATGATATGACAATGTAACAAAATGGTTAAATAAAATTATTCTGATTCTTATAATAATAATCTAATTTATTATTTATTTATTTATAATACTTTTTCTTTAATAATTTTATATGACAGCACAAGATCATGCTGAAGAACAACATATATACATTTATTTATGATATTTTTTGTCAAATAACGCATGAGCGGTTGGTACAGGAATTATTTCCGCACGATTTTTTTGCCGTTAGTGTGGGTAGCACACAATTTCTCACAATTTCCGTATGTTACAGAACCCTGCGGATAAAACCGCTCGGTGAGATTCCACAGCGCGGGATAAGCCTTAGCTTAGATGTGTACGCTTTTTATTCAGCTCTTGACAAATAGGGGAGTCCTTTGTCCATCGGTGGACTAAAGTAGGCTGATGATGATGACAAATAGGCGTATCAGAGAGAATACAATAACTACAGGCGTATGTGATACATTAACCCATCCATCAGAAAACATGGTCTTCTTTTTCTGCAATAAACTTTTTATTTACAAAAATTTTGCGTCGGGCTTTCAAAAAGAATGATGGTTCAAAAATGCCTGCACAACTGTAACAAGCAATTTTCACGGTGTAGAACGAACAGTGAATCCTCCTGAATAATGGAGGAGCTGGTAAGTACTCTGTGACCCATTTTGACTAGGTTACCGCTAGTTAGAATGGGAAATTGAACTTTTGAGAGTACGACTTAAGCCGTCTCTTGCTTGCATAAACATCGGCGTACAGACCGATGTTCTTCAGCTACTGCGGGACGTAGATTGTTTTAATTGGAAACAGGTAAGATAGGCTGAAGGTTTCTATAGGTAAATCGATAGGTTGGGATTGTGACCTAGGAAAAGCTTTTTTCGACACAAAGTGACTTTTTTATAGTCTTTAGTCCTTTGTTTGACCACAATCTCACCTGATGGAAAGTGAAGATGTGGCCGACGGTGTATCACGAAGGTCTAGAAGATACTTTGTCACTCTTGTCTTGAAGAGGCCCAGGTTGTAATTGACGGCAAAAACAGCAACAGGAGCGTGTTCCAAACCCCAGCGGTACGAAAGATGAAGGTGGAGGAAAACCACTTAGTGCGAGTGGACGGTATATCCACTAAGTAGGGGTGGTAATGCGCTGTGCATCTGCTAGTCCTGGAGTGGAAGGGAGATGGTGTAATTAGGTCACAACACAAAGGACCCAAACAGACGGAAAAGAAAGACAGTATTCTGTTTTTATAAGGGCACAATCACGTTCATTGGAACAAAATGTTTTATACATAGACTATAAGTGTGATAGATTCCTAATCTTGAACAACGTTGAAAATTTATTTAAACTTCATCATCATCATCATTTTTAATGTAATTTATGTGTTCTTTGTTAATGGGCTATGAAATAAAGCATTATCTATCTATCTATCATCATCATCACATCAGCCTATATTAATTTGTCCACAGCTGTACATAGGCCTCCCCTAATGAGCGCCCTAACGCCCTGTCTAAACTAAACTTCTAAACTTTCATTTAAACTTGTCAATACTATTTTTTTAAATTTGAAACCAACTCTGTCTGTCTCAACGGTCCAAATGAATCTGACAAGGACGTAAATGGTATCCCAAAGACAGACATAGGCTACTTTAAAAACGCGTGCAAAACCTTTTTCGTTCTTTAGAAATAGTAGATAATAAGAATTGCGAGCATTATTTAACAATTTTCGATACCTTAATAGGGCAAAATTTGTTTCTATTTTACAAGGTAGGTACCTATTTTTAATTATAAACAATGTATTTGTCTGTATGTTTGACTGATATTGTTTTGCAATGTTTTATAATGTTTTTAGCCTTCAAAACTAATACATAATTAAAAACGTAGAAGAGCGAAGCCACCTAGGCTAAAAAAAGACACAAGTATTTCCATAATACTTAACACGATCACTGCTAGCGTCGGCGGTGCGACCCGCAGAGGCGCGCCGCGTCGCGAGAGTGATCCGCATATCGCACTCTTTGTTTTCAGCCATGAAAGGACTAGTCTAGTATAAAAGGTGTCTTCTACCATGATTAAGACTACTTTATTGATGAATAAAACATTTTGTATTTGTTGTCTGTTAATAAAGATATTAAAAAGAATTGAAAATCACACCAAATATCGGCCAGGCTTTCAACAGCTCGTGCTCGAAATCTTCTAGGAGGATTTTCTTATAAGCCGATACCCTGGAAAGTGAGACTAACAAAAACATATTGGATTTTAGAAACTAATTTGCAATATAAAAGTACCTAGAAGGTTCGGCAAACCTATTAACACAAAATTAATTAGTGGGGTCTTTTGTAGAATCTAATTCTAATTAAAGTATTCTCTGGATAAAGCGGGCACAGCTTATCAAAAGATGGCATCCTCTCTACCTTAAAAAAAATAAACGCGCAATGTAACGTCAACCAAGTTTTTTTTTAAAGTAATTTTTATTTAGAAGAAGATAAACAAGATCGTAGGTACAGAATTTTTTTTGTAGGTTAATTGTAAACCTATCATAATATTATTATAATATACCTCTCTATCTATCTATAAAATCCATCAGTCAATTATTTCTACAAATAAATTATTAAAAAAAAAAAATAAGGAAGCAAAAAAATAAAAAACTGTTTTAAGTAACGTTCCGTAGCGTACAAGGTTTTTTTCACCATTATAATTTAAGTTACCCAGCCATTTTATATCAGCTATTTTCAGAAGCTACATACTACCTCAGCAGCTCGTTTTGTTCAAAGGCCCGCTTCAAAAGTTTGTTTTTCACTGTATTCTTATCCCGTAATTTAATTTGCAAGCCCCTGTTGATGGTTTTTTTGGAAAGCTGAAAGGCGGGGTGTTTCTCGAATGCCACGATTTGTATCGTGGCATTCGAGAAACACTCCGCCTTCAATCCGTTGGGTCGCGGTAGACGGACTACGGTTCTCACCCTACTAAGTCGGTTGGTAGGTCACGGTTATGGAGTCTATGCACTTTGATATCTCTGTGATACGTCTCAGCGGGTAGGTGCAATATTTCAGTGTATGATTCGTCATCATCATCAGCCTATGTTAGTCGACAGCTGGATATAGGTCTCCCCTAATAAGCGCCATAGCGCCCTGTCTTCAGCTTAACGTTTCAGTGTATGATTCGTCATCATCATCAGCCTATGTTAGTCGACAGCTGGATATAGGTCTCCCCTAATAAGCACCATAGCGCCCTGTCTTCAGCTTAACGCATCCAGCATCTGCCTGCAATCTTTCGCAGTTCTTCATCCCACTTGGCACGAGAGCGTCTTACAATACGTTTACCGAGTAGTTGTCTCCACTCAAGAATACGTTTACCCGACGGTTGTCGTTTCGCGAGATTTTGCCAGCTTTACGAGTTCACAATATGTAGTGGCAGTGGATCACTTCAGCTTGCTAATTCTTAAAGCTGTTGTATGATTGATTATTGATGAGCAACAATGTTTTGTCAATCTGTCGGTGGACCGACGTGTTCGATTTTTTTGTGTATTTTCGTCACTCAATAATGGGCTGTATTTATTGTAGTGAGTAGTGATTTCAACTTTTGGTACACCTCTTCTACAAAAACGCAGCAAACAATATAACCCAATTTGTAACCCTTCCTAAAAGTGGTTACAAAGTGGTGACAGCATCGTGCGACCAAATCAAGTGGTTGCCATCGTAAGTAGCTCGTGGCTCGTCTACTTTGCATCTACTTTTATATTATTCTTTATCAGAGTCTACTTTGTATTTTGAAGGTTTACAAAGTGAGGATTATTTTAAGCGCTTTTCCTGTTCAATTTAAAAAAGAAGCTTTGATCATGGTATTTAGATACGAACTCTGTTAGGAGTGCTCATATTTTGGGATACAAATGCACCTACCTCGAGAAAGAAGGTGTCTCATATAAAAATTGTATATTTAAACATTTTATTTCGGTAACTACCCAATTACCCAATCTTCTGATAAAAACTTATAAAAGAACTTCCGGAAATCTTCAAAAGCTTTTACTCTAATTTCTTCGGGAAATAATCTCCTTAGCCTCAAACTGGTACAGACTCCGAACTCCTCTAAAGATTCAAAAGTAATTTGGATTTCTCAGCACATAAGCCGTAAAGGCAAACCGAGTCCCGAGTTACCGATCCAAAGTGATTCCAGGCACTTGCGTCATCTGAATTCGTCCCTCAAACACAATCTCCCCCTGATAAGGTCAGAATATCAGTCGTTCGCTTTAAATGCAAATATTACCGCACCCCTGAGAGGTGTTATAGCCAAGGTTTTACCTAAAAAAGGACGAAAGCGCCGCTAAATGGCATAAAAGCGCTTTTTCTGCTGACTGGATCGGGTAGTTAAAGATAAAGAATGGATAGAGCGTCAACTACGATGGCTATTTATGCGTCTTTGTTTATGGTATCTTGGAACCTATCTCGTATTCTCAAGGTTTATTTTCCATTTGATTGGTGATTTACGTATATTGAGTTGCTTATTTATCTAAGTACCTAGTATAGATAGCTGTAAGTATACATAAGGAAGAGTAGTCTTAGTGAGCGAGCCATAGCGTTAAATTTTAAGGTCGTGAGATCTAACTTAGACGTGTTCTATCGAATAAGGGATAAGTTGTGCCCTGCTTAGTATGTACCTAATTACATAGGTCATTACATAACAAAACAATAGACATCTTACGGTGAACGGTCTGTAGTACATGATTATCGGCTTGGTCATTGGCAGTCAAAGGAGATGTAAGAATAGGGAACCTCTATGCCTTTGAGAAAAAGAAAGTTACTATCGATGCCAGATATCAAAACCTATGTATAGTTTGTGTAGTAAATATCAAGCGATTACCTACCAATGCAGTGACGAAGGTGGCATATTGAGCAAAATGGATGTCGAACCCGTTAAATAATAAAATGATCACATTTTTACCACTGACCGTATTTTCTCTCCAGTGCAATATTTCCAAACAATCTTATTACGGTTATCTAAATTCGTTAGGTAAAGAGCCGTAAAATAAATTCAAGCCTTAACAGTTTTATCCTGCAATTTTCATTTATGATTAAAGCGCGGAGGTTGCGCGCTTCCTTCGGAAACGAAGACTCAAGGGAAATGACTTCAAAGTACCTACTTACTTTTTTAAGACGGGTGCCTACTGCTTAGAGGACAATTTACGCTTATAAATGATCGGAAAAACTATAAAATCACAAAAATTACTGTCTACTGGCTATTGTGTGCAAAGATATCAACAACATTATTATCTGATCGTGATTTTTTCAAAGTATTATGTAATTTTTATGTTTGACGGGATAAACACTAATCCCTTAGGATAAATTTTCTTATGGGACCAATTCAGGAACATTTCCTATACAACAGAGAAGTAGGTACCTATTATTTAAAATCGGTTTATAATTATTGACGGAGAATTTGACGAAACCGAACAAAGACCTCCTCCTGAAGCCGGTAATAACGTAATAAATATCTGTGTGCTAAGGTTCTTGAATCCTCAATATTATTTTGTAAATAACGCGGTTTCAATACGTAAACGAAAAATACATGTTGTATGACAATGGTATCATAAGATGACGATGTCATAGTAGTCTACTGTTAGATATTAGGCCTCCTCTAATAAGCGCCATCATCATTTGGGGTTTAATGCCCATAGTCCCCACGCTGGGCATGCAGGCAGGGAACTAATATTAGCAGAAGTTTGAAAAGATTTTCAGTTTTGACACTTTTTATTTAGAATTTCATTCCTCTCTCGTCCGTTTTTGAAATTGAATTGGCACTTTTACGTTGCACGTGTGCAATTATGCGTTTTTGTTTTAAGTAGTTTCATTCCTCCTGTTTATTAGTCTTTTCCTGCTATTATTAAGGTATAATTTATAAATACCTATTTAAACAAAAAAAACTTGGTTTCTAAAACCGAGTATACTAATGCTGGACAATTCACGGCATCATCTAGCCCCAAGCTAAGCAGACCTTGTGTTATGGGTACTAGATAACATAATATTTTATATTATATTCAGAAAACACCCAGAACACCCGGGACAAATATCTGCAGACCGTACAAATATTTGCCCCGAGGCGGGAATCGAACCAGAAATCTCCTGTTTTGCAAGCGGACCTTCGCACACAACGTCACGTAGGTCGTCTAAATAATGCTACAACTCACTCCTCCAGATTGGATCGATTCAGCAGAGCTCGTATAACGCCAAACCAATGTTTCGACTACCCAAAACCAGACTTAAGTTTTCAAACCTAAATAATTCTAAGCGAATCTATAATCGCCAGAGTATTGAACAGTGGGTATCGTAACTTACGCCAGCAAGAGATTGGAATTGAATAAAATATTGAAAAACTTAGGCGTATCACAGACGACGAAGATGCTAATACCTAACATTTAGACGGATGTGGCGCGGTGGGCGAAGGTCTGCCTGCGACGCAGAAGGTTGCGGGTTCGATTCCCGCCTCGGAACAAATGTGTGTACGATCTGCAGACATTTGTTCAGGGTGTTCTGGTCGTTTTCTATATATAATAAAAAATATCTATCTATGTATTCTATTATATTATGTATATCAGTTATTTAGTACCCATAACACAAGCTCTGCTTAGCTTGGGGCTAGATAATGATGTGTGAATTGTCCAGCATTATCTATTTTATTTATTTCATCTTAAGATAAAATATCGCTCGCTATATAATCACTATGAGCCATCACACCCGGCTAATCACACTAATATTATAAATGCGAAAGTTAAGATGGATGGATAGATGGATGTATGTTGCTCAATCACGCCAGCCTCCATACAGCCGTTCTGATAATAACACATAGTTCTAATAGCACATAGACTATATTTTATCCCGGAATTCCCACGGGAACGGAAACTACACGAGTGAAACCGCGAGGCGCTGCTAGCATTATTTATTTTCATATTACGATATATTAAGATACGAAATGTATCGTAAGATACTTTATACAGGCTGGTACAAAGTGCTGTAAAACTCAAGTATACCTACATCCTTGGGACTAAAGTAATTTTTCTTTTAATTTTCGTCTGAAATTATCAGCCAATACAAGACCCATCCTCTTATCCTCGCGTTTTTTATGTTTAATATGATTTTTAACCCTAATAGCCTCTTGGAATGCGCTGATGCAATTTTCAAATCAAATTCGAAATCGGAATCATCTGATGCGCTTTCCAAATCTTAAGATAAAACGTTATAGCATCTTCACCGTGTGTGACTACCTTTAATACTGAAAAATGTATATCTGTCTGTAAAGCGTATCAGGAAAAAGCACAGATATCGCTGCGTTTCAGATAGGAACACGTACCTATCCAGCTAAATACCATATCGGATTGAAGTGAGTAAATCTTAGGCTTAGCCTAAGAAAAGAAAAATAAAAAAAAAACCTGAGCCTTAGTCCAGTTGATGATAGCTCCGAGACGTTATCGTGACGTTTCATTTTTGTATGGGATTTGCGTAGTCCCCTGTCCGCACGGTACAAGCGCTCTATCAAATTCCATAGAAGAAGGAGACGTCACGATCTCCGCTCGATGATGATGATGATGATTCTTTGTTAATGGCAATATAAGTCTGGTTGGACTCTTTTCTGCCAGTGTCAAGTAATGGAAAATAATAGTAAAATATGAGTTATGAAGTTATGAAGAATGTTGATATTTTCACCAGTTTGTTATCTAGCAAGGTACACCACGTGCAGGTTAGGTTGGCTTGGGAGACAAGATCTTGGAGTCTCCCTTGTACCCCATCTCCTCTCGATACTTTCGTCTCAGGGTTTCGACGTGACTTCAACCGTCAATTCCTTCCTTCATCCTTTTACGGCCTTTTAAGGCCTGTTTTATCAAAGCTTTCTCAGTCATTGATCTATGCTTGAGTCATCATCATCAGCCTATATTAGTCCACAGCTGGTCATATGGGCCTCCCCTCCCCTAATGAGTGTTATAGCGCCCTGTCTTCAGTTTGCCGCATCCAGCACCTGCCAGCAGTCTTTCGCAAATCGTCATCCCACCTGGTCGGTATGCTTGAGTAACGCTTTTCTATGGCATAAACGTCACTAAAGCATAGATCCATGACTGAGCAAGATTCCAAAATACGGCCCTAGGAATCCTGAGTACAACTAAATACTACCTTGTTTTTCTTAAATGGTACACGTGAGAGCACCCATTATTTTGGGTATTGTTTTATTTTCTCTCGATTATTCAAAAACACTAAAAAAATTATTATAAATTACTATGGTATAGTCTGGTATATATTACTTACTATGGACTGTAGCATTAGTTAAATTATATATGTAACTTTTCGATGGACTGAAATAAATGATTACTATTATTAGATTATAATAATCTAAGTTATTTATTTGATTATTCTATAGTTTGACGATGCGATAAGTTTCTCATGATAAGGATCGGTGCATCGAACGTGACCGCACTGGAAACTTGCAGTTTGCGGTTGGAAACTATAAAGTTCGGTCCCACATCTCATTTAAGAAGTTGCTATTGTTGTCGGTGTTGCCAGTCTTCGCATGCTATTGTCAGATGGAGTTAGGGATAGGTTTAATAGTTTCTCCTGAATAAAAGTAGAAAAAGTGGCGTAGTGCACCTTGGCGGGGCCCCGTATAAAAATTTGTTTGGGAGCCCTGATGAAGTAAAGATTTCTCACAAAAGAAACCTACCTTTACCTTTACCTATTGCCAAAATGAATTCTGCCGAAATCGATAATTTTAGGACATTATTAAATTTTCGTAGAATTGACTTCCAATTTTAAAACTTTCATGATAACACGAGGTTTTGCTGAAAACCGCAAAACATGAAATATTTTATAATGTCACATAACATGACTGCTCGTAAAAGAATCGAATAAGACAAAACAAAAGAATAAAAAATGATATTCGAATTTCAAAAACTCATTTCATTACACAAGCTGGTGATGCCCTCAGGGTCCAGAATCACCCCTTTTCGGCTTAGTAGACATATAAAGTAGAACCCTGGTATATTGGTTAAGATTTTCATTGATGTAAAAGCCTAAGCTTATTTAAAACCACAGAAAAGACCAAGTTTACACTTTTAAAATCAATAATTTGCAACGTCAATTTATTTTTATCACATTGCAATCATAAAAACATTGCTGCAATTACCCTCAATGCATAAAAATAACGAGTGTGCCGTGCATGTGACTGATTGCGATCATAACAATATTCAGAAATCACTTGACTGATTGAAATATTCGTATTTCGAACGATATCCGTGAAAATGGAAGGCCACCGTGGCACCCGCGGGATCTCATTAGATTCGTCTGGTGGCCTCATTCGGAGAAGGGCTCAATCAATATTGAGTCGAGATATTTTTTACAGAAGTTCTTCTTCATTTTTGCATGGTATTTTGTTTTTTGATTATACTCGTAATAAGAGTAAGACTACTTAAGTTTTATTTATTGGAACATTAAAACAGTGTCGTAATAGTGAAAAAATAAATATTAAATGAAATTAATTATTACAGATTTTTCCGACTTATTGTAGTTTACTAACGTTCAAGGCTCCCCGAAGTAAAAAAACAATTCATGGCGTGTTAGACACGCGACAAAATAACATGAAGAACTGAAGTCATTTTCGTGCTTTAGCTTGGAAATGATTGCGAATAAAGCCTCATTTTCACGGAAAGAGCCACTATGGTGACTCTTCAAAATCCCAAATCGTCGAACAGTGGGGTTGGGATGCCAACCCCACTTTGATTTGGGATTTTATTATGTTTTGTTAAAAATATAAAGTTTATTTTTATTACATGCATTTTTTAAATGGCACTCCTTCTTCGATTAGGGCTCCCCACTAGAGACTTCGAGCAGAATCACCGATTCTACGCTTCGATTTCTGAATTCACGTAAAAATATGAAATACCTCGGTTGCCATAAAATTATTGGGTAAGGGGTGTGCTGACGATTGAAACAGCTGACTGTTGGTTTACAGTCCACCAATTGGTACCAACAGTTATTTTGTTCTTTCATTCATGCGGATTTTAAAGACCCCCCCCCCTCCCTATTTATCTAAGAGCTTAATAAATCGCGAGCTCTTTCGCGGAAACGAGAGGAATGAAGAAAGGAATAAACGAAGTCCATGCAGTGCTGGTTAGTTCAGGTAAGTCACTTGAATTTTACAGTTCCAAGTAAAAAGCACTCTCTTTTAAATCAAGTTGAAACTTGTGAACCTAATTCTTTTCATTTTATTCCACAGAACAAAAAGCTTTGTCGCGACCACAACGTATAATTGTACATTATTTACAATATTTTACAAATAAAAACTAAAAAGTAATTTCATCAGAAATAACATAAAGCATGTTTGTAAATTGTTTAAGCTTCTTCAGACAATAGATAGAACAATTATAAAAAAATGAAAGCATTTCAATTTAACTTGATTTCATATCTCCACCATAACGATTTTATTTATTCTTTGGATCAGTTGAGCTACCTGTAGATTGTTTGCAACAGTTTGCAGATAGCTTAATTGTTTCTATTGTAAATACTTTTTTTAATTTAAATTTGTTATTTGATTGTTATTTTCTTTCTGAATAAAGATTTTATTCTTATATTTGGATGAATTGACGGACTTATCGCTATTAGTTATTATTTTCTCTTTTTGTCCATTATGTCTTTGTTCTGATTACGTTCGTTTAGTTTACGGCAAAATTATGCTGTTATAGTTTTCTTAACAGTTATTGTTGTATTCTCAGGGTTATTTTGTTTAATAGCGTTGGTTTAATCATTGCGTCGGAAAAAGGAAATAACCTGTCGTTGAGGTAATAGATACTAAACATAATTAAAGTCAAGAACATGAGCTTTAGTGCGCCTTAGGGTGCCTTCAGACATCGTCACTTAAGGCGCATACCCCACCCAACCTAGCGCCGCCGCCTACTTTATCTCATTATTCCATTTAACAAAGGAAATTTCAAAAATCCATCGCACAGTTTGTGATACCTATTATAAGCTTTTTTTAATGCCTCTGTAATAGTTTTATTCTATTTAGTTTATGCAGTGAATCGAAGTTGCCCTTGGTGGCCACCAAAATCTATTTTTGATTAACTACATAAAATAATAAAATAAAACACAGTAAATAAAATTACGTGTGCGTACGTTGCGGGTTCGATTCAATGTTCCTAACAAATGACAAATGTTTCATTTTGAGTTATTCCTGACTCGTCCCACCTATGTCCAAATCCAGTGGGACGAGTAAATGAACTTTTTTTTTGCTGAAAACGTTCCTGATTCTTTCTTTCCATTTTGAGATTTCTAACAGAAAAGTAGCAAAAGAACTATCTATAAGTGCGCACATAATTACTTGATGATAATGATGATGAGAAGTTCAGATGTTTTAAGAAATGTATTTCATTTCTTTTTTTAACCTACGGAGGAGGTTCTTTGTTCGTATTTTTATAAGTACCTAACCTAAGTTTCAAACAAATAGAGTGTCGCGTCAAAAGCATAAATGCTGAATCTCAAACGACCAAACTTTACCGCTAGCTAAAGGAGCAGCAAATCTCCAAGAAACACTTTAAAGTAGATTGCAGGCATCGGCAAGTATCTACTGTAGCCATTGTGTTCTTGACAGACGTTCTGAAACTACGGGCTACGGGTGAGTATTTGGTATCTGGAGGTCTACTATGAAAAGCAAAGTTAACGGATGAATTCACGAAACAATAGTACATTACTAAAGAGGTCAGTGATGGGTGAGGAGCTGGCTGCGGCTGATGATGTCTGAAAGCGAAGCGTAGGGCACGTCCAGGCGGTCAGCATTCAATGCTGATTGACAAGCTGAAATGACGTTAAGCTAAGCTTACTAAAAACTAGCGTGGCCAGTGGGCATTTATTGAGGACTAGGGCTTGAATAGTACTTATAAAAATCAATAAATAAAATAATTTTCATAAAGATTCACGTAAAATGATTATATATAACATTTTTACATTGGAATTAACATTATGGAAAATTTGAATAATTTCAATGGAAAAAATCATATTCATAGTAGAAGGTACATTTTGATGTTATAACATTTATTAAATTAATGCATTTCTACTTCTCTACTACTTTAGTCACTGTGCTTTAGCTACAAATAAAGAGTTTTATATCGTCTCAGACCGTAGTCAGTAGACTTGCTGTAGTTTTAAAAATTAATTTTTTTTTAAATCTAATTAGTAATAATTAAATAATAGACTATTAGCTCGTAAGCGCATCTCTTGAAAAAGGATGAACAATTACTATTCTTAACAAACATAAAGTCCGTGTAATCAATTAAAATTGAAAACATATTTTGTATTGCAGATAGGATTTAATTCAAATTAATTATCTAGTTTTAGGTATTTACCTAAAAGTGTTTTTTTACTTTTGAAGACTTGTAGATTGTTTTTCACGAAAGAAGTCCGTCAGACACAGCGCTGTAGGTTCGCTGATGACCGAATTAATTTAGTCAATTTAGCGTTAAAAAGATTTAGTTCAATTTATACCACGGGACTTTTTTCGTGAAAAGAACTCTTACCCGACCGCATTGTCATGTGATTCAACGGAATACACCCGAAACTACACGGAACAAGTTAAATATTGAAGTTGTCAACTAGCAGTAAAGTCTGTTCCCTGGATCCAATTTGAGGTTTCCTCACACGAACATTTCGGTGTGTATTTTAATATAAGTAATTAACGGTTTTAACTAGCCCGAAAGTTTTGTTAGAAGTTGTGAATTGATATAACTGAAATTGATAACACTGTTGAAGGTAGCTGTCTACCTATTATAAGGCATAGGTATAAGGTACCGGCGCCTGGTAAGTCGCCGCCGGTTACAATTGGACAGATACGAAAATATCGGAAAAAGGGCTAATATCCCAATTTTTTTATAGATATTAAGCTTATGAAGCCATTGCAATTTTAAAAAAAATCAACCGTTTTTGGCGTAGGACGTTTTAAACTTATTTTTTAATAACTAAAAAAATCCTTAGTTTCGATAACTAGAGCCCGTATTATGAACGCATTGTTCAGTCAATCGGTATAATTGAGTAACGCTTTTTTGCGCATAAACGTCACTCAAGCATATACCTATCTATGACTGAGCAAGCGTTCATAAAATGCGCCAGCTTTTTAAAACAAGATTCGCCAAGTGCGAGTGTAACTCGCGCGCCGAGGGTTTCAAACATTTGCCAATTATTTGGACAATCAATTTTCTGAAATATTTTAAAAAGTATGAAAGTTACAGAAATTTCAAAAAGTTTTTTGAAATGGTCAAAACGATACCTTTCATTTGATACCCCACATGGGTAGGTACCCCTTTTTGAAAAAAAATCCCCTTTTTTGACCATTTTTCAAAAACTATTATTATTACAGACTTCTCTATATTTTTCCTGTAAAATATAGATTGATATCTACAAACGCCTAATACATTGTACATGGATCGGTCATCAATCTTCGGAGCTAGGGGGGGGGGGGGGGGGGAATGGTCAATTATCCGTCTTTTTTTGAAATATTTCAAAAAGTATGAAATTTACAGAAATTTCAAAAAGTGTTTTGAAATAGTCAAAACGATACCTTTCATTTGATACCCCACATGGGGAGGTACCCCCCCTTTTGAAAAAAAATTCCCCCCTTTTTTGACAACTTTTCAAAAACTATTATTATTACAGACTTCTCTATATTTTTCCTGTAAAATATAGATCGATATCTACAAACGCCTAATACATTGTACGTGTGTCGGTCTGCAATCTTCGGAGATAGGGGGGGGGAAAGGTAAATTTTTCGACTATTTTTGAAATATTTCAAAAAGTATGAAACTCACAGAAATTTCAAAAAGTGTTTTGAAATGGTCAAAACAATACCTTTCATTTGATACCCCACATAGGTAGGTACCCCCCCTTTTGAAAAAAAATTCCCCCCCTTTTTGACCATTTTTCAAAAACTATTATTATTACAGACTTCTCTATATTTTTCCTGTAAAATATAGATCGATATCTACAAACGCCTAACACATTGTACGTGGATCGGTCTGCAATCTTCGGAGATAGGGGGGGGGGGAAAGGTAAATTTTTCGACTATTTTTGAAATATTTCAAAAAGTATGAAACTAACAGAAATTTCAAAAAGTGTTTTGAAATGGTCAAAACGATACCTTTCATTTGATACCCCACATAGGCAGGTACCCCTCCTTTTGAAAAAAATTTCCCCCCTTTTTGACCATTTTTCAAAAACTATTATTATTACAGACTTCTCTATATTTTTCCTGTAAAATATAGATCGATATCTACAAACGTTTAATACATTGTACATGGATCGGTCTGCAATCTTCGGAGCTAGGGGGGGGGAATGGTCAATTTTTCGTCTTTTTTTGAAATATTTCAAAAAGTATGAAACTAACAGAAATTTCAAAAAGTGTTTTGAAATGGTCAAAACGATACCTTTCATTTGATACCCCACATAGGCAGGTACCCCTCCTTTTGAAAAAAATTTCCCCCCTTTTTGACCATTTTTCAAAAACTATTATTATTACAGACTTCTCTATATTTTTCCTGTAAAATATAGATTGATATCTACAAACGCCTAATACATTGTACATGGATCGGTCATCAATCTTCGGAGCTAGGGGGGGGGGGGGAATGGTCAATATTTCGTCTTTTTTTGAAATATTTCAAAAAGTATGAAACTAACAGAAATTTCAAAAAGTGTTTTGAAATGGTCAAAACGATACCTTTCATTTGATACCCCACATAGGCAGGTACCCCTCCTTTTGAAAAAAATTTCCCCCCTTTTTGACCATTTTTCAAAAACTATTATTATTACAGACTTCTCTATATTTTTCCTGTAAAATATAGATCAATGTCTACAAACGCCTAATACATTGTACGTGGATCGGTGTGCAATCTTCGGAGATAGGGGGGGGGGGGGTATGGTCAATTTTTCGACTTTTTTTGAAATATTTCAAAAAGTATGAAATTTACAGAAATTTCAAAAAGTGTTTTGAAATGTACAAAACGATACCTTTCATTTGATGCCCCATTTGCCTTCCTAGGTCTTTTTTGAAATTTCAACATCAAAATTTGTACTGAAAATATTCATTTTCATTTTTCATTTATTTATATATTTTTTTCTTAAAATCAGTAATGGCGCACGAAATGTATCATTATTTCAAATTTCAAGTTAATAGCTGCAGTAGTTACTGAGATATTCAAGAAAGAGCGGGGACGGACAGAGCGAGACCATAAGGGTTTCAAAACCGATCTTTGAAACCCTAAAAAAGTCAGTAACGTTTACTTGCGTTGTCTTTTGTTCCTTTGATAAAAAACTGGACAAAAAGTCACTCATAAAAACAAGGGCCTTCGATTTCCAATAATATTTTTTATCAAGTAATTGAGTCATATATGATAGACTCGTATTTTAATCTACCAGTTTATAATTTTAGAACAACAAAACCTTACATTCCATTTGATGAGTGATTTTAATTAAACTAGAGCATTGCGATCGAATACGAACCAAATAAAGTTCAACTATTCGAGATATATGACGGTAAATTACGATTTGTGACTGGGCGTTAGTTCTAAAAGAGTAACGGATTAAATAAGAAAAGCCGGATGAATTAAAAGTCGGATAAAGCGGCTGACACAGAAATGACAGTTCGTCTAACATTAAAAATAAAATTACACAACTGTCCCACAAAAAAACAAAGATCGCTTTATTTCTTATTTTACTCATGTAATTTGCTTAGCGACGTGTCCAAAATTCTAATGCACTTTGTCATTTGAGATACTGGCGTCTAATAAAGCCGGGTAGGTACTGACCAGTGTTACGGGGCGTAACTACCATTCGCAGCAAGCATGATACGTTACGCTATATGCCGTGTATTGCAGCGCCTTCTTTCCCGTAATTATTGACAGCACGAACGCTCGCTGTGTATAACACCGTAACACGTTACCTTTAGACGAAGCCGGATATTATTTTAGCCGGAAAAATCTAAACTCAAGCAGACAACTCTAACTCCATGACAGATTTATCCTCCATATACACGTCCTACTTTGTGTCACAGCTCATAAAGATGTCGTTGCGTTGAATTAATATGGACGCATTTCAAATTAATCCCACTAATAATTTTGTTCACAGATGAGAGGCACCGTTATTAAAAACATGATTTAGTTGCTTACGATGTGTTTCTAATTCTTTGATGCCTCGTTTTGTTTTGAATGCGTGATTCGTTAGTTCTTATTGAGTCAAGCTTTTGGTCATTTGTTTTATATAATAATTATTATTTGGGTGTTTTACTATAAAAACTATCGTTATTTGACGAATTCATTACGAACTTTATTTGTACTGGAAGAACTTAATTTCAAAAATATCACTTTATTTCCGTGTTAGTGTTTTATTTTAAGAATTTGACTTTTTATAAGTGTACATTTTTGTATTTGTGGAAATAAAGAATTTTTGACTTTTGACTTTGACTTTTTGACTTTTAATGTTTGTGTTCTTTCATCACAAATTAAGGTTCGTAGTTAACCCGCTTACATCCGTTATGAATTAGTTGGGTGATTATAATATATGTATTTAATTAGAAAACGTCCTACCATTTCATCCGGTCTATTATAAAATAGCTATTACTTTTGATAGGTATCTTGTCTTAATAGGCAAAATAGATTAAAAGCCAATTCGCAATTTTACGTCAGCGGAATAATTTTCGCTAACGTTAAATTTCTTCAAAGCAGAACAGGGTTTTGGTCCAGAATGCCCACTTCTGTCATTTTATAACCATCAGCCAGAAACTCCGCGCCAGACAATTTAAATTTTCAGTTTTATACAGTTCGTTCTAATTTCGCAAATTAACTTATTATACAAGACAATTATAATTTCTTAGCTTCTAGAATGAAGCCATCTGTAGCAATGTGAGTAAGAAAATGGATCTTGAGATACAGAGGAAATTAACTCGATTGAAGATTTAAATTTTTCATCAGACCAACCTTATTAACTTCATAATTAACTTGGCTGTCTTGCGAGTTTTATTCATCTATTGAGATTTCATTTGTCGGCGGCTCACTTTCATTAAATTTTATTACACTGCTTTAGAAAAGTCACTTCGTCGTTTCATTCTTACATTTTAATCCGACAAAGTTCATCCGAAACTTTATCAAAGGGATTGTCAAAATAATTCCAAAAAACGTTTCAGAGTTCACAAAAGCACGAACTGCGATGCACGAAAACTGGAGGGCAAAGGACCCTTCAAAATAAGCATTGTTAAATCTTTTAAAGTCCCTAACTTTTTGCCATCGAGTTCACAACTTAAGTATACAACTTAAATGAAGTGGAAAAGTTGACCGAAAAGATCACCATTAAGAAGGGGGCGCCAAAATTGTCGTTCAAGATTTTTAGTTTGAAATTCCTGTTCCCTTACCCCTGTTACGGATGAATTGTTGCATGTTGGTGACTGCAGTGGAGGATTTAGAAATACCCCGAAAAAAGCTCCTATCCCTTCACTAGTAAGTTACCTTCATTAACTCTTACAACATCAACCGGCAGACTTGCAGGGTTAGATCTTACTCCGCGTCCGCCCCGGCCAGATTTTCATTGATAAAGTAAATAAGTGTCAATATGACAGCTGTCAGTCTTTTCCTTTGTACTTGTACTCTAAATGTTTTTAAACTTACGCGATCTGACCACATAATTATAAATACCTACTATTTAACTGGTATTTATCGCGTATGTCATCCCGTGACCACGGCAGTGTGTAAACCTGTCCAAACGTCGGGAAAAAATTGGTAAATAAACGCGATAAATACCCGTTAAATAGTATTTATAATTACTTGTACTCTGTAAGTGTTTTGAGAATAGTCGCTTTGAAGCGCTGAAAATAACTGGGCGATATTGTCAAAAAAAATTGGCTATTTTCTGATTAGAATATGATTTTTCCTTTTAAAATGTGTAATTAAAAGTCGGAATCGGTCAAACATTTCGTTTTGCAAAACTAGCAATATAACGTGAAAATATAATTGAATGATCAAGCGAGCTTTCCTGAAGCGAAGCTCGATCTTGATTATACAGCCTTCACCGAAGAGAGATTACTTGTAGTATGTACATACAAACACGGTCTATATTCGCACAATAATTTTAGAGATAGAAAGAGAAAACAACACATTGCCTTGCATTCTGCCCAAGCCTGTCTTCTCATTATTTTCAGAGTGTACCAAAAAAATCAGCAACATTGATCCACCAGGGATATCAAGGTAGGTAGGTACCTAGTTAAGTAAGGGTAGGGAGGGACCCAGCCTCTCTTCGGTGAAGGCTGTATAATCAAGATCGAGCTTCGCTTCAGGAAAGCTCGCTTGATCATTCAATTATACAGCCTTCACCTTCAGAGAGATTACTTGTAGATGTTTAGAGACTGATCTATGTTGCTAAGAATCGTAAAATAAAAAATACGTAAATAAGATTTCTTGAACTTTCTTAATGTTTATTATTTCTTTAAAATAACAACAAAAGATTAGCTGACAGAATCCTTATCATTATCTTATGACTAAACATGTCCTTAGGTTTGATCAAACTTAAATTATAGCGTTTAACAAACTAGTGGTGGAGTCAACAATAGGCCTGTTATAAAAATTTGCGAATACTGCCGATTGTTCAGACCAACCCGCCGACCTCCTAATTACATCGATACTAACACCGGCGCGTGAGGCAGCGGAAGTAGAGGCATGCCTCGTACTGTGTGCGCCGAATATAGAAATATCTATACCACTATCCCCTAAAGTCTGCTTCAACCAGCGACCAATAGTCTGAGCAGTAGCAGCTTTATGAGGCTTTTTAAAAGTAATAATAAGTCGATCAACAGAATCGGGTCTGATAGAGGCAGTTTCTAACAGATATTTTTGCAAAACTGATGCAGGGCAAACACCTGGTCGCTGATTAAAGTATGGTAAGTTTAACACTGGTTGAGTTCTACCTATTCCAGAAGTTTTTATTAAATCTGTAATTGAAATTACAATTCGATCATTAAATGACTTGATATTCGATGTCTTGATCAGCGATAAAGTCTGCATTCTTTGACCAGTTGATAAGGCTAAGAGCATGATCAATTTTTTACTTAACTTTTCTAGATTGCAAGAATCATGGGGTATTTTTTCTAAATAATCCAATACGGTAGTTGGATTCCATGTTATTGAATATCGTGGGAACGTTGGCTTTAATTTAAAAATCCCTTTAAAAAATCGTTTGACTCTCATATCCTCCCCGATCTTATTTGAAGATATGAGCTGACCTATGACTATTTAAGGTGCTATAAATAGAGCCTTTGTTGAAGCACATTGTGAGGAAATCCAAAAGTGATGGTACTTCAACATTGTAAAAATCACAATTATTCTCGACGCAATATTCCCACCATTGCTTATAACTACTATTATACTGAGTTCTAGTGTTATGTGAAATAGATGAGAGCATTACACCTAAAGCCGATTCTGGTACCCCTTGCCTTCTGAAGCCTTCCCTGATAACACACATGCCGCCAGGGAAAGATGGCGGTGGAGCGGGTGAATTGACCTGAAAGGAGAAAGCAAGAGATGCATACTTGGAGGGAATATGATTATCTCTCTTATGCATAGCGACATAAACATAGGATACCACGGCTGGGAAGTCCATAATGGTACCACTACAATACCGGTCGCCTCATCGGATACAATCTTATTTAGGGTCTTCAAAATTAAAGCAAACGGTGGGAACGCATAGAAATAAAATCGCGACCAATTGATGGTAAAAGCGTCAATGTTATAAGCAAAAGGATCTTTTCTCCACGAAATGTATACAGGACATTTTGCATTCACACGAGTGGCAAATAAATCAATATCGGGCTTATTAAAATAACGAACAATTTTTGTAAATTCTTTAGTACCTAATTCCCACTCAGTATCAATATTCAGTTTCCTAGATTCCGCATCTGCTAAAACGTTTTGTGATGAGGGAATGTACGATGCGAAAATAAATATTTTCCTTTCCTCACACCATTTCCAAATCTTGCTAGATAACTTATTCAAGTGAGGGTACTGGACTCCACCCATCCTGTTTACGTAGGAAATCGCTGTGGTGTTATCTACGCGCAAAAGAATATCACAGTGCCGTTTTTCATCCGCAATTGATTTTAGTCCGAAATAAATTGCCAATAACTCCAAATAGTTAATATGATTAGCACGTTCAGTGGTTGTCCAGTGTCCGCCACTTTTTTCAGAACCACAAGCCACGCCCCAACCAGTGGTCGAGGCGTCAGTAAATATTTCTAAGTCATATCTATGTTGACGTATGGGATTAACAGTCCGTAGAATGTTTTTATTCCACCAATGTAAGTCTTCATGTAACTTAGCGGGGACCTTCATAACAGCATCATAGTTATCATTGTGATTATGAAGGGCTAAATATTTTGCTCTCTCTAGAGATTTCGTGTAAAGCCATCCATATGGAATAGCTGGACAAGCTGCTGTGAGGGAGCCTAAATAGCGTGCAAAATCTCTAATGCGCATTTGCCTTGAATTTAGAATGTTATTCGTTTTCTTAAATAATTTTTGTCTCTTCGTGTCAGGTAGTTGTAAAGTCATAGTCTCAGAATCTAGAATAAAACCTAAAAATTTACACGACTTCTTTGGGATTAAAATGCTCTTTTTATCATTAATAACAAAACCTAGGCGGGTGAGACATTTTATAGTTTCATTTGCATTATGAAGGCAATCACCAGCGGATCTTCCAATACAAAGAATGTCGTCCAAATATCTTACTGAGAGAAAACCCCGAGACCTCAAGTGAGACATGACTGGTTGCAGTATTTTTGTAAATACATAAGGCGCAGAGCATAGGCCGAAAGCCAACACTACAAACTCCCATAATTGGCCATTAAAGTTAAACCTTAAATATTTGGTATGCGATTCGTGGATAGGAATCAAAAAATACGCTTCTTTAATGTCAATATTAATCATGTGACAACCTCTAGTCAAAAGTTTGGTAGCAGTGCGTACATCTTCCATCTTGAAGTGTTCCGTACGAATGTATTTATTTAACTTCTTTAAGTTTAAAATAAATCGATTACTACCGTCACTTTTGGGAATCAAAAATATATCGGATATAAATTGTCCCACCGTATGTTCACATTTCCTTATAGCGCCAATATTTGATAAGTGACCTAGCTCGTCCATTATTGCTGATGACTCAGTTTTAGAAAAACTGCGATGTGGGTAGCTTTCTGGACATTGGTTAGGAATTTCTATGAATGGTATTTTATAACCTGATAAAATATCAAGTATAAACTTATCGTCTGTAATGAACTGCCATTCATTTATAAAATATTTTAGACGACCTGCATGTACCTGGGCGTTTGGGTTTATTACACCCCCCTGCGCTGTGTACTGGCGTAGCGAGGCGCCGCCGACGATGCCGTGAACGGACGGCAACGGGGCGCGGGGGGCGGGGAGGGGCGCCGCGCCGCATGCGGCGGTGGCGGATGTGGTGCAGTTGGTGCCCACCGGCGCGGATACTGGTATTGGTATGACGTCATTGGTCTCGGCCCACCGCCTCGCTGGTTCCGACCGCCGCGCTGTTGGTTCTTCGCTCCGCGCGCCGATGAGCCTTTCCGGTTTAAATGGGCCGATGAGGTCGATGCTTGTATCAGCTCACTTGTCTTCTTTATACTTCTGGAGTCTCTAACGAGTTCTCCCAGGTTTTCGCCGAATAAGAGACTATCCCTTTTTCTGTCTTTAAAAGGTTCCATCAGAGGCTTGTCGATCAGCGGGATAATTACTGAACGTCTTGTGTCGGTTTCAGCGAAGTGGGAGTCCGCTAATAGTCTGGCGGCGTCATTTAGTGTACGGATAATATCCGAAATATTTGAATTCTTTTTCATCAGACTAGTCATAGCTATTGCTAAAGCTGAAAGCGCTTTACCGAGCTGATCTTGTTTACCAAGTAGGCGTTTGTCCCGCAGCTTACATGGCTCGGCTAGCATTGCTCCCACCTCCATGTTTAGAGTAGGACCTTTAGCTAAAGCTAAATTTTTGGGAAATAAGTATTTCTTTAATATTTCTTCTTTTGCTTCAATATTTAGCCCGCTTTGAAGAATTTTTTGAAGGCTCGCTGACAAATCAGTCTGTATATCATCACCAAAGTCCACAGAATCAACTTCCAACTCGCCGAGTGCTTCCAGTAATCTTGGGTCGAAAGAATCGACCTCTTCGCCCGCGCTTGTCTGGTCCTGTTCGGCCGCGGGGCTTGAAACAGTCACTCCTTCAATATTTGTCTCGACATTTTCGACAATTATGTCGTTTTCTTGATGATCTGTAAAGACCATAATGCATTAAAAACCTATAAATAGGTTAGTAGCTATAGCTACCGACAAGTATAAAAAAACTTGTAGCGTTCATCCCATAATTCGTAGAATACAACGAATATTAATAAAAAATAGGAGGGTAGTTCGATATAATCAATATCGTTCCACTTGGGCATGAATTTCGATGAATGCAACGAAAATTTGATAAGATCGTGCACTGCTCGATGAATGCATCGAGGTTATCCGAAGAATTCAACGGATACTAAAAATTAGTTGTATAAGTGCCATCGATCGTAGGTAGAAAATAAATGATTACCTTCATCTTCGTCATCCGAATATATTATTCAACACTTGCTGCTCCGTTTCATCTTTAATTTATCCTCATACTTCTTCTTCTTCCTTTTCCATCTATCTTCATTTGTTTCTTCGTGGTGTCGACGCTTGGGCATTTTTTTTTTTTTAAGTTGCACTTGTGCAGTAGCCGTGAGCGCACGGACAATAATGAGAAGACAGGCTTGGGCAGAATGCAAGGCAATGTGTTGTTTTCTCTTTCTATCTCTAAAATTATTGTGCGAATATAGACCGTGTTTGTATGTACATACTACAAGTAATCTCTCTGAAGGTGAAGGCTGTATAATCCGAGCACAGCGGGACTCGTGCATATCGAAACTAACCGAATTTTTTAATCTACAAAAGCGTGATAAAACAAAACCTCCGATAACAGCCAAATAAATCTGCCAATACCGTAATCAAAAGACCACTATAAAGAAGTCAAGTCACGGCGAGCTAAGTGTTCGTGCGCACTTGTTTGAGAAAACCGCAAATAAATATCCCCCAACGACTAATTGGTTCCCGTTGGATTCGACAGGCACCCGGGCTGTACGGTCCACCGCATAATTTATTAAACAGACAGGGTGTTCGTCTATTCCAAATTATAGAGCGATTGATACGTTTCGAGGAAACTGGCCTTAGCAAAGGGTGATTACTGTAGGAAGATCTATTGAATATCGAACACTATCTTTTCTGTAAATTATCTGTTATTTTAGAGTCTGCGATGAGAATTGATTCTCTTCTGTGATTTGTAGGTAATGTTTCAGTGGAGATCTGGGGATAAGTTTTGTATAGTTAACTAAACCTATAAGTGTGTGTTTCTCTTCATACATTAAGCGTCTTGCAGCTCCCCCTACTGGATGCTGAAAGGAATGAAATTGAAATCTATAATATTGTTTCATACGAGCTCGATAATATTTTCGAATGATTTTGTTTGATTTGTTGCATTTGAGTAGGTAAGTAATCTTTGACAAGCCAGCAGTAGTAAACTAATACATTTTCTGTGTTGGTATTTTAGAAATCAATAATAATTACCGCAATTTTTATAAAACACCTTTTCTCGGTACTTACCAAGTCAAAACAGGTTTATTATGTTATGTATGGAACATACTTTCCTACATTTGTTGAATTAATCTTCCACCTGAGTACCTAAACATCAGCGATACGTTGATAATATGCAAAATTATCCAGACTGGACTGTTCAAAGAATATTGAACTCTAACCAATCGATACTATCTGATAAAAGACTGAATAATCAGGCCAATGCTCTTCATGTATCATTTAAAATTCAAAGTTGTATGCAAGTTTTTAATACCAGGCAATAACACCTCGCAAGCGGCGATTGTTCAAACAAACCAATAATTCAACACGGAAGTACTGCCTCAGAATACAAACACTATCTATACACGAATGATGTGTAATAAATTTTTAATGCCTAATGACTTCATTCATTACGTTCCAAGTTTTATAGCATTTCTTTTTAGCCTGTCCATCAGGGTTTTACGATTCTATACATTTACACCGCACTTACGCCCCATAAATAATTCAATATGTAATTGACCCACTCTCAGTCGAGCCACAGAGAAGCTTCATAATAATTTCTGCTTTGTTTTGGTCTGTTGCTTCAGAAAAACCCCCAGAGCATAGCGGCTCGTGAAACATTAAATTGATCTTGAATAATTCCGCCGTGGAAAACTGTAGATCCGTTTTTCACTTCTTCTGCGCCACGTTTTTGCCCATTTGGATACCCGAACCGTATCCAACTGAGCCTGTTATCCTCAAACTTTGCCTTCTCGTTGAAAAACTCATGCTATTATCGTAAATATCAATTTGTATGAAACTAGAGGGCGGAGACGGCTCGAGGCGCACAACTTAGCCTGCCGCAGTCAGTTACAAATTGAAGTAGCTTCTCAGGATTTAGATTTTTAAACGTCACATCGGAAATGGATAGAACTTTAAATTGGACCTATATTTTAGGTCATAAAATTCGCCGGGAACGTTAAAGTTACTGAGGGGCACTAGCATTGCTAGAACAAAGTTACGGTTTTTACCGTCTCAGCGCAGCGGTCAAGCCAAAAGCTATTACGCCAGACTGCTTTGCAGTTGTAAACTAAAATAGTTAATATCTTTATGACCTGAGAGCTTAAATTTCAAGTGGTAGTTCCTCTTTTATAAATAGGATAACTTGCGTGTGTTTGTGTGATAAAGCAATTTGTCGTTCCACAAAATTGTGACATGCTGAATTAACTAAATGTAACGAAAATAAACCCTTTATTAAAATAACGACGTTATCTGTCTGTTTTATACAGTAGTGGAGTAGTTTTCTAATAACAAACGATGTCACCAAGCTCTTACGGGTCAAGCAACGTTACTACATTAGCGTTGAGCAAAGCGACACTCCGTTACGGTAGCGTAGCCATATCCGTAGCAAAAAGCTACGAGCGTAGCAAGCTGTCGTAGCAAATCTGTTACGTCAAGCTACGAGCTAGCACTTTGTAATGTATGCGCAAATGAGCTGTGAGCGTAGCGTTTGATGATATTATATTAAACTGGCTTCGAAGGGTCAAAGAGTAGTACAGAAAATTGTTTCAGGCTGAGAACTACATAACATTTTAAGAAATAAATATTATTTAAGCTTAACATCTTATATTTCAGCTAAATACTTTCAGAGGTTTTATAATAATAATAATAATGCTGGACAATTCACACAGCATTATCTAGCCCCAAGCTAAGCAAAGCTTGTGTTATGGGTACTAGATAACTGATATACATAATAATTATAATACAATACATAGATAGATATTTTTTATTAAATATAGAAAACGACCACAACACTCTGAACAAATGTCTGCAGATCGTACACACATTTGATCCGAGGCGGTAATCGAACCCGCAACCTTCTGCGTCGCAGGCAGACCTTCGCCCACCGCGCCACATCGGTCGATTTGGTGTGAAAGAGTAACAAACAGACGTTCAAACTGTCGCATTTACAATTATTAGTATAAATAACTGCCTTAATTAGGGTTCCGTTCCCAAGTGATAAGCCGGAACCCTATTACTAAGATTCTGCTGTCCGTCTGTCACCAGAGTGTATCTCATGAACCGTGATATTTAGACAGTTGAAATTTTCACAGATG
The DNA here is from genome assembly GCA_946478455.1 of Eupithecia vulgata. Taxonomy (NCBI): domain Eukaryota; kingdom Metazoa; phylum Arthropoda; class Insecta; order Lepidoptera; family Geometridae; genus Eupithecia; species Eupithecia vulgata. Next base: position 4,250,725 of record OX297874.1, read on the forward strand.
ATATATTTCTGTTGCCGCTATAACAACAATTAAAAACATAAATATTTAAAGGGACTCCAATACAAAAACATATTTTGCTGTTTTTATAGATAATGGTATGGAACCCTTTTCTTCTTTTACGTCTGGAAATTCCTAGATCTCTTCACTTTTCGCTCCGCTCATGAACACCGTCCAGCACTAAACGTGATGTCGCCGAGTACCTACAGGTCACGCACTGTAAACACGCTAGCGTTACGTTGATCCCTTCATAACGCCATGATTGATTGTTGTTAGCACTTTAATGCATTACGTGCTGTAAAAACGCAAGGCGATAAAAATAATTTTTATGTATTTTCTGTGCCTAATGTAATGTTTACGGCTTATTTTTGGAGTTGTAAAAGGATTTGATTGTTATCTACTTAGATGTTACGATTCTGTGAAATCGTAGCTGTAAAACGTAGATCGAAAATATCTACTAAAGAAACCAGCTATTTTATTCAAATAAAAATATTGTAGTTCTATATGTGTGGAGCTAGATAATGATACAAAATACAAATACAAAAATACAAAATCGTTTATTCAACAAAATAATATTAGTGACAATAAAGTTGGAGCTCTGTCTCCCGTGGTAGCTACAATGTAGCTGTGTAACAGTGATGATAATATGTGAATTGTTCAGCATTATTTATTTATTTGGTCAGTTTAATAACTTTTATAAAAGTAGTTTAAAACAATAGGTATTCAGTTGGTTTATAAAACAATGAAAAAAAATTAAATGTCTGTGTAAAGCGTAAAATTAATAGTACCTATTTATTATCGTAGACACTCACGGTAAGGCTGGTAAAAAAGTATAAAGTCACCCAGCGAGCTATGGAGAGAGATATGCTCGGAGTTTCTCTGAACGATAGCATTCACAACGAATACATCCGACAGATAACCAAGGTTATCGACACAGCTCAAAGAATTAGCAAACTGAAGTGGCAGTGAACTGGCCATATCTCAAGAATAACCGACAACCGCTGCGGTAAACGTGTTCTTGAGTGGAGACCGCGACTAGGCAAACGTCGTGTAGGACGCTCTCCGACCAGGTGGGATGACGATTTGCGAAATACTGCTCGCAGATGCTAGATGCGGCAAGCTGAAGACAGGGCGTCCTATACTTGTGGACTAATATAGGTGTTCAATATTGAACACATAACCTATAATACCTTAATAATACGTAGGCAGGCAGGTATTCATTATAAACACCAGACTTTAGTAAACGCCAGCATAAATTAACCTATTATTACCACCGCAAACCCGAATTGCACACAAAAACAGCAACTTGATAAAATTTAAATTGCATCGAAATTGGGTCGGTAATTTTATTATGGGACGCATTCAACGGTAGGCTTAATTAACAGAGCACCGAAAACGGGCACTATAACTCAGCCTGACGTCCTACTGTCGTGTCGGGTCTCGTGTCATAGCACAATGCAATATGCATTTTATATGTATCAACACAGGAGATAAATTAAAGTGATATAACGTGTCCGGAACAAAGCTTTGGAAAAGCTATGGCGGCTTGGATGGCATCGACATGACTTTGGTATACTGATGTGAAAAATGTCACTTCTCTTGTTCAAAAAGTGTGTCAAATAGTACGCCAGCTTTTAGGCTCGCTAAGGTGCCCATTCCACTCATCCAATATCTTTGTCCAAGATTCCTAAGTAATTGAAATCAAATGAAATTATATCACATCACACTAACATTAAAAATGCGATAGTTTGGATGGATGTTTGTTATTTCTTCACGCCAAAACTTCTCACCAGATCGGACTGAAAATTTACATAGGTGTAGCTCTTGACCTGTTATAAACTATAGGTTACCAATTATCCTTTATTTAAGTATTAAGTATTATAATTCCTAATAAAATTAATATTAATTATATTATTAATCTTAATAAAATTTCAGTTGCCATTTGGAAAGAATTAATCTGCATACGTTTACATAAACACGAACAACGCGTGCGAAGCCGCGGGCAGAAACTAGTATCCAAATCTTTAATCAAAATATCTAGTAAAATAAATAAATAAATAAATAAATAAAATTCGTTTTGAAGTTCTAGGGGTTATAAATGTTATAATAGTACATTTCTCACCTAGGGCAGGGAAATAAGAAATTTCTCAGATCACATGTAATTGTTGACCGAGGCGAAGCCGAGGTCGACAAACATGTGACCTGAGGTTTTCTTATTTCCTGCCCGTGGTGAGAATACTATTTTCCTCCTCGACGGAGGCGGAAAGCGGCATTTCCACTTAGCGCCGCGGGAGGAAAATTGACGCTTTCCGCACGGAGGAGAGGAAAGGTTTTTTTTAAATCATCAGCCAGTACAAGACATTCCTCGTCCTCTTGCATAAAGACTCGACTCTTTGGTGTTCCATTTAAAAAGAACATACGTTTAATTTGAATTTATTTTTGAATATGGAACTAAAAGCGCCCTTATAGTCACTGCTGGATGTTTTGAATGGTGATTCTTTCTCCATGGTAGAATGCGTAGGTAGATTAGATAGTAACTTTGCGTTGCGCGTAACGAAGACACAAAAAAATTATTATCAATCAACGCGAAATCTCTGGAATATTTATTAACTACAAATTTAAATGAAGTTGAACTTGGCTTATTAAATTAAAAATGCCGTCAACCGAAAATTAATTTAATAATATGCAAATGCGGGATGGGCAAAGAAATAATCAATATGATTCTACTGTTGTAGTCGAAAAATGGTATTTTAAGACGCGCATGAAACTGTGCCGAAATATCGGATGACTCAAAAATCGAATGGTAAATATCCCGTTATAAATAATCTATTAAACAATACTCAATACAAAACGCTTTATTGTACACCAGAAAAAGAACATTACAAAAAAGACATTATTACATGAGACAAGTACAACGGGCCTTAGAAGCGATCTCTTCCAGGCAACATTTGGATGGAAAGAACTATATAAATAAATAAATAAATAATGCTGGACAATTCACACAGCATTATCTAGCCCCAAGGTAAGCAGAGCTTGTGTTATGGGTACTAGATAACTGTTATACGTAATATTATACATTACATACAGTCGTGGTCAACTAATTAGGGACTTTCAAGATAGTGAAGAGCAATAACCGGTTATGTACATATAAATATAAAACCATATTGATTTCTCAGCACCTATTATTTGCATAATTTGGTCCGATTATTATGCTATAAATGGCTGTAAATAAAAGAATAAATAAATAGAAAAAAGTATTTAATATCAAAGGTTGAACATGTATTCAATTTTAAGGTATAATTCTGTAGCTGGACATTTAATTAAGGACAGTAAACTATAATGAAAAATAGAGTTAAACAAAACTAATAATCTGCAGTATTATAATATCTTTAACAGCTCCATTTTATTGCGTGTAAAATCAGTACCCAGTAGCAAAACCTTTGTTAGTAATTACCGCTTGACACCGATGTGGCATAGACATTATCAGTTTCTGGCATGTTTCGACAGGAATGTTTGCCCATGCCTCACAAAAAGCTTCATTAAGTTCATCTAAAGTTGTGGTACGATAAGTGGCAACTTTTTTCTTGATTTCGTGCCAAAGGTGCTCGATTGGGTTAAGGTCCGGGCTATTTGCTGGCCAATCTAGCACCGATACTGACTGACTGGTAAGAAACGACTTGACTGAACGGGCGGTATGTTTCGGGTCGTTATCATGCTGAAACGTCCATATAATAGGGAGATGCTCCTCAGCATAGGGAAGCATCGTTTCCTCCAATATTGCCTTGTATTGATGTTGGTCTAAGTTACCCTGAACTTTCCTCACAGGTCCCACTCCACGTCCAGAAAATGAACCCCACATTTTAATGTTTCCACCGCCATGTTTCACCTGCTTTTTTGTGAATCTTGGATTCATTTCCGCTTTTACTGGACGCCGTACGTATTGCCTTCCATCTGAAGAAATCAAATTAACCTTTGTCTCGTCAGAGAATAATACATGTTGCCATTGGGCGTAGGTCCAATGTCCATATTTACGTGCAAACGCCAAACGAGCATTTCTATGTTCTTTCTTCAACAACGGTACTTTGCGAGCCACTCTTCCGAACAACCCTGCTTCTACCAGACGTCGTCGAACGGTCCTCGCTGAGACACCAGCTCTTTCGTCTGTCCCAAATACTTCGTGTTTAATTACAATAGAGCCTAGAAACGGATCTTTCTTAGCTAACCTGGTTATCATTCTATCTTCTTGCGGAGTTGTTTTTCTCGATCTTTTTGTTTTGGGCACATTTAAAGTTGTGTTATTGCGTCTGACATGTTAGACTGCATTGTATACCATAGTTTTTGAACAATTTAAATGTTCTGCTATCCTTCGGTATGGCCAACCATGCTCGACAACAAACTTCATGATAATTTTTCGTAGTGTTGGATCGCAACTTTTATTTTTGCCCATTTTTCTTCAAAATATTTTTCAAAACTTAAAATAAAAATCGGGATTGCCGCCAAAACTACCACGAAACAATAAGAGAAGAAGTAAAAAAGTATTGAGATTCAAACTTTGAAAATAGAACGCAATATCTCAGTGTCCCTAATTAAATGGCCAGCCAGCAATATTTGAACAAATAGCACTATGATAATCTATCAGCTATACTGTAAAGAGGTTTAATGTTTAAGAAGTTGTTATTGTTTGTATAATCGGGCACATCAATGACTAATCATACTTACATGTAAAAGATATGGAATATTTTTAAGACTCGTTGAAAAAAAAAAAAAAAACACAATTTGGCCTAACTAGAGATTGTCCCTAATTAGTTGACCACGACTGTATATAGATAGATATTTTTTATTATACATAGAAAACACCCAGACCAACGGAACAAATTTCTGCAGATCGTACACAAATTTGTTCCGAGGCGGGGATCGAACCCGCAACCTTTTGCGTCGCAGGCAGACTCTCGCCCGCTGCGCCACTGAGGTCGTCAAAGAACTATATGAAATGAATATAAGACAGGCGCGGGTGTACAAAAGATAAAATAAACATGAATACATATAACAGAATATTGAAAAACATAATTATATAATATTATGTAAAATTAATTATATTAAATATAATTCTTCACATCAAAACACACCAATATAGCTTGGCGACAGAATTACCATGAAGGCGGAATTTTCCTAGTTGCATTTTCACAAAGCGCCTCTTCCTTATTCAAATGGAACCAATCATGTGATTTGACTTTGACGTAACCTTGTAATCAAATACTCAAAGTAAGGAGGCCTGTAATTTACTTCCGGACTTTACGTCAAAACACTGGGGACCTGAATAGAACTTCGACAATAAGGCTAACTATAGTAACTATACAACATGATATAAAAACTTGGTGATGTTAAAGACAGAAAGTTAAGTAAAAAAATACGTTCAGCGAAAATAAAGTGATAAATTTTCCTAGCAGAAATGTACATTATGTTTTGTGATAAATAAAAATTAATAAAATAAATAAATAATGCTGGACAATCCACACAGCATCATCTAGCCCCAAGCTAAGCAGAGCTTGTGTTTTGGGTACTAGATGACTGATATACATAATACAATACATTACATAGATAGATATTTTTTATTATTATATAGAAAACGATCAGAACACCCTGAACAAATATCTGCAGATCGTACACACATATGTCCCGAGGCGGGAATCGAACCCGCAACCTCCTGCGTCGCAGGTGGACCTTCGCTTACCGCGCCACATCGGTCGTCATATAAATAAATTATAGGTATGTCAAGGAATATTATATTTTCGTAAACAATTAATAGTTATTACTTAAAAAATAAAAACAACCAATATTGACACGAAATCCTTGGTGATTGATTATACCACAACCTTAACAGCCTATAATGGTCCACTGCTGGACGTAGGCCTCCCTTGATTTTTTATCTCATGAGGGGTAATGCCCATAATCCCCACGCTGGGCACGCAGGTTGGGGATCGCAGTTCGGTGGTAGATCTATTCTGCAAGAGGCGCTGCTGCCCGCACCCGGTGTATATTCCTTAGTCGCCCCTTACAACGATTGATTATAAAAAAAAACATTTAGGGGGCGATATACGACGCCATTTTATGAATAGGCATAGGTTTTCGCGTTAGCTTTATCGTTAAAGATGACAGAGAAAAATTATGTTTCACTACATAGTATAAAACAAAGTCGCTTTCTCTGTCCCTATATCCCTATGTATGGTTTATCTTTAAAACTACGCAACGGATTTTGATGCGGTTTTTTTAAATAGATAGAGTGATTCAAGAGGAATGTTTATATGTATAATACATGCATAATATAGTACCGTGCGCAGCCGGGGCGGGTCGCTAGTTTATGTATAAACCAAATTTGACCATTTCACATCTATCGCTTATGCACAAAATTGTTTATAATCTGCACACATTTTGAACGCAGATAATTAATTTCATGACAGAAAAACGATTTAGGTCAACCCTTAACATGTAGAACTATGTTCTGAAAAACATGTTTGCGCGCTGAAAATTTGATATGAGCAGCGAGATCCATGCCACAGTATAGATTATTGTCTATATCCAGAAGGCTCTGTCTGAATAACACCAAAGTGAAAAAAAGTTTACACGCCATCGTATCCATTACCAAGTGCGTGTACTGAGTTTCAGCTCAGTTTCTTTTAAATTGTATCAATAAAATCTGTGCAATACCCACAAATTGATCATCATCATCATTACCATCAGCCTATGTTAATAAACTGCTGGACATAGGCCTCCCCTAATGAGCGCCATAGCGCCCTGTTTTCAGCTTGCCGCATCCATCATCTGCCAGCAGTCTTTCGCAAATCGTCATCCCACCTGGTCGGACGGCATCCTACACTACGTTTGCCGATTTGCGGTCTCCACTCAAGAACACGTTCACCCCAGCAGTTGTCGGTTCTTCTCAAGATAAGGCCAGCCCACTGCCACTTCAGCTTGCTAAGCCTTTGAGCCATGTCGATAACCTTGGTTCTGTGTCGGATGTATTCGTTGCAAATCGTATCCTTCAGAGAAACTCCGAACCGATTTTCTGCCCGCGGCTCCGCCCGCGTTGTTTCTATGAAAACGTTATAAGGTAATTTCTATCCCATGGGTACTGATTAATGGGATAAAAAGTGATCCCAGGCTTAGAGCTACATCTATGCATAATTTTAGCTTATTTATTTATATTTATATCCAAAAAATCTAAAAATTCACACTTAAAATATGAATACTGTTAATAAGACAAATGAGTTGTAAAAAAGTCTTGTAGTTAAAATAACCTAATGTTTAATATTTCCATTTTTTATGACTGAGCCTTCTGTCTAGCGTCATATTATCAGTGGTCTTGGTAGGATCGTGCATAACAACGTTAACAGAAACGAGCCGTCAATAGATGAAGTTAAATTAAATTAAAACAAAATGGTAAGAAATGGATATTTACAATTAGCGTTCCTTTTAAGGCAAAATTGTACACTGTGGTCATTTGATAGAAGTAAGTCGATTTTGGAAGTTGTTGGCTCAAAACCTAACCATCATCATCATCAGCCTATCTTAGTCCACTGTTGGACATAGGCCTCCCCTAACGAGTGCCAAAGCGCCCTGTCTTCAGTTTGACACATCCAGCATCTGCCTGCAGTCTTTCGCAGATCGTCATCCTATCTGGCCGGAGGACTTGCTACACTACGTTTACCGAGTCGTGCTCTCCACTCAAGAACACGTTTACCCCAGTGGTTATCGGTTCTTCTCTAGATAGGGCCAGCCCACTGCCCCTTCAGCTGCTAATTCTTGCTTTGTCGATGACTTTGGTTCACAAAACCTCAACCAAACTAAAAATGATATTGCTGTCTCATGTTTTTAGATCAAAAAATAAGGACAGCAACATTTTTACACTAGTTTAATTTAAGTTTTGAGCCAACAGAATCCCTGCCAATGTCTCTTACTTTAGGTCATACACCTGTACTATGTTCTAGAATAAAATATGTATATCTTACTAGCGACCCGCCCCGGCTTCGCACGGGTACTATATTATGCATGTATTATACATGTAAACATTTCTCTTGAATCACTTTATCTATTAAAAAAAACGCATCAAATTCGTTGTTTAGTTTTAAAGATCTAAGCAGTGTTTTATACTATGTATGTATGTAGTGATGTCAACAAAGACATTGGGTCTTTGTTGACATCACTACATACATAGTATAAAACAAAGTCGCTTCCCACTGTCTCTCTGTCCCTATGTATGCTTAGATCTTTAAAACTAAACAACGAATTTTGATGCGGTTTTGTTCGAAGCGACGCGTGACCCGAGAGCTGGTGATTATCTGGCGCAGCGCATCAGCATTGCCATACAGCTGGGCAATGCAGCCAGTGCAGAGTCTTGGGGATGCTTCCGAGTGGTATCGAGATCAGTGAAGCTACATGTAGATTGTTTGCACCAGTCTGTTCTTAGCTCGTTTGTTTCAAAAGTAAATACTAGTTCTAATTTGTTTCTATTATTTCATTGTATTTTCAAGTTAATAAGGAGCCAACGCAATTTAAGTATGAGAAAGAAATGTCTATGTTAGACATATTTTATAAATTGACTCAACAAAAACTGATAATAATAACAAAAAAACAATAACGTAACGGCAAATTAATAACCACAAAACAACCAAAAACTTCAACAAATCATAATTGCTAAAAACAGTTAAAAATTTCTTCAATATGCTCCAATGATATCGTTGTCATAAAATATTTTAAACCAATATTTCGGTTTTGTTGCTGTTGCTGAAAAATGTTTACTTAAAATAGATTGACTCTAGAACCACTCTAGAACTGATTATAAGAACGCCCCATCCAAAGCGTTCGTTATCTCCAGAAACAAAAAGCAATGCTGCAGTTTGTAAGCTCAAAAGACAAAATTTGTTAGGGTATCTGAAAATTATCAGCTTGGGATAACATGAACTCAAACAACCCTGTCTCGAGTTTCCAAACCATAACTGCCATATCCATAGGCATGACATTACAAGTAACATATTGTACTATGAAACCACAGAAGACATTATAAAGATGACATACACGATCACTCCGTTCCACCAGCCCTAAAATTAGAGAATCAATTGACTAGAATATTTCCCCAGTGCAAGTTACGCTTTATTAAGCAAAAACCTTGAATGACGATATGCGAAAGACTGCTGACAGACGTTGGATGCGGCAAGCTGAAGATAGGGCCCTATGGCGCTCATTAGGGGAAGCCTATGCCTATCCAGCAGTGGACTGGTATAAGCTGATGATGAAGCAAAAACTTTGAATCAACTGGCATTTTGTAAAAGAAAGATCGTAAATATGACAACATTCTTTGAAAGTATGACCCCTCTGTGTAGTCACTTCTTGCGGTATTTAAGTAGCATCAGGATGTAAGGAAAAAATACCCGTTTATAAAGTGCGTCATCAATCGTATTTTTTTGTGATGAACACTGCCAGGTTGTTAAATACCTCTTTTCTCTTGCTCGCATAAATTTTATGCGTAGGGTGTATTACTAGCTCTCGAACCAAGACCATTATCTGAACCTCTTTTTCGTTATTAGAAACAGCTCACGCCGATATGTTGCGCGCAATTTCATTCGAAACATAACTTTAGTTACTACACAAATAGATATAAGTTTTATTGACTTAATACGAATACTCTGTGTATATTTTTGAGTAGTAAATAAAATTATATTTACATATAAAGTGCGCACAGCGTTACGCCGCGTCACGTATCGGTGTGAGTTGATCCTTAGGTCTTCAGATCGATGCCTAGTTGGAGCGGAGTTTTCATGTATGGCCACTTCTATATCCAGCGGCGAATGAAAACCTATTCTAAACAGCTATTTGCGTATCTCAACGTTATCATCCCTCGTAATATTATTTTGAGATCCTGCCAATGACTGTAGTTTTAATTATTTAGACCACTTAGTAACGGATGCGTTACGACTAATTTGTCTGCCATTAACAAACAAATTAGTCGTATCGTTGGTAATTGTAGGTATCTGAAACCATATAACTAAAATTCGTTAGTGCCATTTACTACTGCACGTGTAAATAGTATATAATGTATTAAACCTACATATACATATGTAATTAAACATACACGTTTATAATTTAGCAAGGTGTAGGATAACACATCTCTAAGTCGATTGATTCAAATGATTCCTAAGTCAGATAACAGATGCCGTGTGGTGCCGGCTTAGAACTTGCACCACCAAACCTTTCCCGTGGATGTCGTAGACGGCGACTGAGGGACATACGCCGGGGGGCGAGCAGCAGCGCCTCTTGCAGAATAGATCTACTACCGAACTGCGATCCCCAACCCGCAGTGGACCTTTATAGGCTGTTGAGGGTCTTATTAACAATGAGGTCGAACGCTCATTGTTAATAAGCTAGTAGGAGTTAGTAGTCCGAAATTTCTTTAGGTTATTACAAATGACTGGTCTTCGCGATACAGGCTTTACCTAGTGTGGAGACCGCAGGAAATCTGTACTTACGTAAACTGTAATTTTATAAAATAAAGATTTTTTTCATTTTTTTTTTCAGGTTGAGGAGATAATAGATTCTGCAATTGCTACAGAGCTGTGGCATATATGATAATGCAATGTTATATATATCCAGCTGGTCTGATGATGGAGACAAAAGGTGGCCATAGGAACTACTAAACGAAACGACGTAACCTGAATTTTGGAATAAAAGACTATTTTAAAAGATTTTTCTATTCACCTCTAAGTCTGATATAGTATTTATTCTGTTTTACGACAAAACGATCGTTTTCGTCACATAAAAATTTCTTGGACTAATTTTGATTAAATTTAGGGAAATTACGTCTTGGTCTCGTCCCGGATGGTCCTAAATGGACTTCAAAAGTATAAACCAATCGGCGGCTATTACCGACCGCTGATAACGCCCTCTGTCGAACTTTGCTTGAGTAGTTTTATGTGCGACTATTTGAAACTAACTTTAGACATTTATGTGTGAAATTTTACGTGTTATTTTAGAGCTTTCGTATTGGATGGCTCTTTGAAGTTTTAGATTAATTATATGACTAAATCTTTAGTAGATTACCCTACTTGTATAATTATCTCCTAAGCTACTTAACGTTGTTATAATTTTTTTAATCTTTTTATACTGATATTTTTAGTAAAGATGATGTTTTTTGAAAGACCAGCACGATCAGCAGATTTTTTTTGACGTATAAAACCTATAGGAAACTTCAAGGTTAGGTTTTTTTCTCTTGCGCGGTGGCGTTAATTTTCCTGAAACAAATGTTATTGTCTTATTAATTATTATCCTATAAAATAATACCCATACTGCCTTTTTTGCTTTTATTTATATTAAATTTTGCAAGGAATACATTATTTTTTATTAACATCAAAATATTTTTATTTCATTCTGTCGGCAAACTAGTCAGTCTAGGTAAACTCCGATTTAGTGCTGATAATAAAGCTAGATAATTAGAGATGATCACTAAAATTCCTTCCCATTTCGTAGAGATAGTATTATAATAGGTAGCTTTGTCGAAATAAGATCAAAAATATTTCAAAGAAAAAGTTCCAGTAATTTCTGGAAGCTTATTTAAAATTTATTAAAGGTTCGGCAAAAAAAGCGAAAGAAAAGTGAAATTCAGATTCAGAAATGAAATGAATACGGGCTAGAGGCGTTTCGTCGCCAATGAATAATTTATCTAAGAACTGGGTTCTCGCGAAATTACGCGCGATCTCATTCGAGTGTGCCAACATTCGATAGAAGCTAATATTAAGTAAGAAAATGAAATATGTTGACCCGCAAAATACTTACCTTGATATAGAGGAGCCATTGTAAAACAGTTTCCTTTGATATTTTACTATTAAAACTCTTGTAACAAACGCACTCAACCTGATATCGATAAGGAATGAAACGATGATGTTCCTCCATCTTAAATTATACTGAATTTTTAAGTTAACTCGCTTAAATTAATATTATATAATTAATAAATAATGCTGAACAATTCACACAGCATTATCTAGACCTAAGCTAAGCAGAGCTTGTGTTATGGGTACTAGATAACTGATATACATAACACAATACAATATAGACAGATATTTTTACAAAAAATAGATAATAGATCTAGACTAGCTATAACTGGCAATTATTAAGTATTGAAATACGAAACTTTTTAAACTTTCGCGATTTGATAACATATTTAAGATTATTTATCGGGTATTTATCGCGATAAATACCCGATAAATTATCTTAAATGTATTGTAATAATATATGTTTATCACTTATCCATAACACAAGCTCTGCTTAGCATGGGGCTAGATGATGCTGTGTGAATTGTTCAGCATTTATTTATTTATTATTAAAAGGACAAAGAAAACGATTTTCTTTCGAAATTGACGAAAAAGTACTGATAGCGTACAACAGAGTGAGTGATTGACAGTTCTCATTCGTCATTTTCAATATAAGCGAAAACGAAGCTTCCAATATTGTCGAAATCCTCTAATCGACAGCTTCAATGAATTCCCGCCCAAACGTTTCGGAAACATTCCGAAAGTAATTGAAACAATTTTTCAAGCATCGCAACGGTCCCTCGGTATTCGCGAGTTGTTAGCTAAAAGTTACTGCCCTTAATAAAACTAGTTTGTATTTTCTATGTAACAATTACGGACTAGTAATAAAACTTTTCTACGGGACTGTACGTGACGTCGATACTGAGAAGTTACGTGTGACGAATGGACAAAAATACGAATTCTTAAGATAGGTACAACTGTCGACGAAAGTGTATTGAGGACAAAAATGTTGTATCACTTTGGGAAATGAAGGCACTTGAGCATCTATTGTCGTATAGTATGATACGACTCCGATACTCGATGGGACGTGATACGAAACTGGCGAGAGTTAAAGAAACTTTTTATTTGCACAATCACATAAATAAAAAACGCTGTATGATACAATCACAATGATCCTTGTAAAAACTTTTGCAGCTTTTCGGAACGGAATCATAAATTCGCGTGTAAAACGGTTTTATTGAAATTCAATCGAGGTTTTACAGAGGTATGAAAGTATCGCGTGTGTGGCCAGCAACCAACGATTTGGTAACAATCGATTGGCGAGTTTCGAGCAAATATTAGCATTGACATAATGACTAAGCCATAGTCATTGGATTGTCGACTCTGTGGTCTGCCGATTCCAGTCTATTGCGTGCTTGTGTGGTAATGTTTTGTCAATACTTTGCTTTCGTGCGCATCCATATTCAACTGTGTTTTAACACTTTTTTTATAGAGACAAAGAGTTTTTATTCTAGTAACATGAAGTCGCAAGTTTTTTTTATTATCGTTCCGGTGAGGATAAAAGAAACGCTTTTGACTTTTATTGGTGAAACTTTTCATCCAAAATAATTGTATAACTAATATAAGTACTCTGGATTGTGAATGAAACAATGCACTGACAGGAAATTAAAATATGAATCAGATTTAATCTCACTTGAGTAGATTATTTTACATCATGTTACGCAAAATTGTAAGTGAAATATTTATTTATTTATTTAACAGCAAAAAATAATTACAACTAATATTTACACTTACATCTATTTACTAAAAATGTAAGCCGTCACCAGAAGGCAGAGTGCCCAGAATGCTGGCAGCATTGCCACGTTGAATGGCAATGCTAATTCGTTGACCGAAATAAAAACCAGCATTCCGATCACCTGTGGACTCTATTAGTAGTTTTGTAAGATCTTTATGGATAACGTGTGCCCCAGGACCCCAAGGACCTAGGGTTTCCACCCCAAACGGCTCAAATAGGTAACCTCTGTCAAGACTAGCGTATTTTCGCCAATATTTTTAGTGAAATTAAACTATCTACCGGTAAATTAACGGCAGACGAAAGCTCTGTGGTAATTTTTGGAATGGTTAGTAACGAACATACCTATTTAGAAAAATGTGGTGTTTTAATACTGCTTTTTCTGATGTGCTGATAAAATAATCTTTATTAAGAAAGAAAATTACAACCAAATAATATAATTAAATTGAAACTAGCATTTGCAATTGAAACAATTGAGCTAACTGCAGACTGTTGCAAACAATCTACAGATAACTCAACTGATCATATCATCCACATGTTTTATGATTATGTTGATTGATAACCTTTTGGTAATAAAATATCCCATTTCGTAAATAGCTTTTTGCAAAAAATGTTTACCATTTAAACAGAACCTTAGTTAGCAATCTAGACATAGACATTATTATTTATTTACCACTACATATTTTACACACAACATAAATTTACAATACTGAATTAAAAAAATAAACACATTCATAAAAAAATAAAGAATATTATTGCGAGTGTGAGTGAATCTACTTTAGTTACCTAATTTCAGCGAAACATTTATTGTCCAGCTCTCTCAACCAGACAAAATGAGAAACCCCCTGCTAACTAGAATCTAAATCAGCATGAACCTTAGCAAATCTTTAATCTTGTCCCTTCATTCAAAAGCCCGATTGTTTTTCCGAGTGACTGCATCAAAATAACAATTCGTTAAGGCTCTGGTCGTCAACCCTCCACCCTTGTCCACGAGGGTCGTGGTCACCAGCCGGAACAATGAAGGCAACCATTGCTTTCAACTTTTTACCGAAATGTCTTTTTACTGTAGGTACGCGTGAGTTTGGGAATTCTAATTTCTCTTTGTGTTCTAGTTTTGTTGGTTGTAAACTGTATCTACTAATTGTCAAAAAATGAACTACCCACGTCTGGCGTAGAACCATCGATTTCAATAGCTATGGCTATAATATAACCAAGGTATGCACGACAAGATGATACACAACTTGAAGCATCATAATTAAAACTTTTTAAACTTTCGCGATTTGATAACATATTTAAGATTATTTATCGGGTATTTATCGCATACCTTTTGCTTTCTTTTCCCCAAAAAAAAGCAAAAGGTACGCGATAAATACCCGATAAATAATCTTAAATAAGCATCATAATTGTTATTCTAATTACAAAATTAAATATTAAAATCTTATAAATCTCAAAAAAATATTTAAAAATAGCTGGACATTTCACGCAGCATTATAGTCCCAAGTTAAACAGAACTTGTGTTATGGGTACTAGATAACTGACATAGATAAAACAATGTACAGATTATATTTTTTATTATACCATTATAGAAATCGAGCAGTAGTTCACCCGGAACAAATATCTGCAGATCGTACAAACATTTGTCCTAAGGCGGGAATAGAACCCGCAATTTCCTGCGTCGCAGGCGGGCCTTCGCTTACTATATTTTATTACTTAATATACAAAACGTTTTATAAGTTCAAAACCACTAAATGATTAAAGG
Organism: Eupithecia vulgata; assembly: GCA_946478455.1. Taxonomy (NCBI): domain Eukaryota; kingdom Metazoa; phylum Arthropoda; class Insecta; order Lepidoptera; family Geometridae; genus Eupithecia; species Eupithecia vulgata. The sequence continues at coordinate 4,266,071 of OX297874.1, forward strand.
CGAGTAAATACTCAGACTGGTTCTTACCTTATTTTATTCCGGCTTTGAAAATAAAGAACAAAAACGTTTATCCATAAAAATAAAATGTACTTACTCCAATCACTTGTATTTAATTTTATAAAATAAAATTCCGTTTCGTAACAAAGTAATCGTGAAGGGCTCTCTTCTGAGGTGCCAGTTATCGCCGTCAGTTCAGAAGGAAATTATCCGCCTTTAGTTAAGTGCGGATAATTTCCTTCTGCGTGCCTGCGCCATATAACTGCGTGGGGTTGTTCTGCCGGCAAAAGGAAGGATAGGGTAAATTAAAAATGTTCAGTTTTTTATAATAAAAATAAATAAATAAATAATGCTGGACAATTCACACATCATTATCTAGCCCCAAGCTAAGCAGAGCTTGTGTTATGGGTACTAAATAACTGATATACATAATATAATAGAATACATAGATATAATCTTTATTCAGAAAGAAAATAACAATCAAATAACAAATTTAAATTAAAACTAATATTTACTATAGAAACAATTAACATAGATAGATATTTTTTATTATATATAGAAAACGATAATGATAAACGTAAATTAATGCAAAAACAGACACTTTTCACCTAGGTGGGTTACATGTCTGCGGAATTTATCAGTTCAGTCAGACACATGAACTCTTATAATATATTTTTTTAAACAATATGGACACCAACGATTCTTGTTTCTGAAAATCAGAGTTAAAGCATGATTTTCAGATATATTTTTTTTCCAGTGTGCCCGGAATCATTTGTAGGGCATCAGTCCGAACTTTACCCTTTCAAAAAACTATTTATATTTATTTATAAAAGTTATTTATTACCTTATTCCACCTCCTACTACGCTACTCCAAATATATACAAAATTGTATACTATTAAAAAATATACAGCACCCGAGAAAAAATACTTATAAAAATAAAAGTTTTCATTCTTAAATTATCACATTTTGCTTGCTTGGGGCACGCCGGGGCGATGACGGCAGGAAAAAGGGTCTTGGCACGACAATTTCAGTTCGATTCGGGGGAAATTATTAATTTTTGTCTTTACTTTTCGCTTATCTCGACTAAACAGAAATGTCAAAGACCTGCTCAAATACGACTTATTGGGCAAAGTAAATGAGGGTGACATTTTACTGTAGAGTATTTTCATTTAGAGATTTTATTTATTAAATACTTGCGTTACATCACAAAATGAACGTTTCTGCAATATTACTGGTCGTCTTGTTTGTGGACGACGCAAAATATACCTCAATCTCAACAGCCAATAATGGTTCACTGCTGGACGTAGGCCTCCCCTGATTTTTACATCTCAAGGGGGGTAATGCTCATAATCCCCGCGCTGACATGCGGGTTAGGGATCGCAGTTCGGTGGTACATCTATTCTGCGAGAGGCGCTGCTGCCCGCTCCTCGGTGTATGTCCCTTAGTCGCCTCTTACGACACCCACGGAAAGAATTGGCGTGGTGCAAGTACTAAGCCGGCACCACACGGCATCTGCTACCTGACTGATGAAAATTCAGTTGAAAGACCATTTACTTTTCATACATTGTTTGGCCCAAAACCAGAAGTGCCGGCCAACGGGAGAAAATGTTTTTTTTATTTATTTTAAGCCCCTAAGCTTAATAAAAATCCTATATTACTATTTCAGCTATTTCAAGTTTACATTACTCAGTTTTATTATAACAATTACATACCTTGCTAGTTACTACACAGACACACAACTTACTGAATACCTCGCATGATGTATTTACATAATACACATGTAGTTATGCCCACGTGAATTCCATTATCTGCAATTAAACACTAAACGGAATGTCGCCGGCCCGTGGGAGATATTTGCCTTAATTAAAACTTGTCCTCTTTGCCAACAAGGATTCAGAGCCACTGGAATAAACCTGAGGTTTTAAAGATATTTAGGATGTCCGTTCGCATCATCATCAGTCTATATTAGTCCACTGCTGGACATAGGCCTCCCCTAATGAGCGCCGAAGCGCCCTGTCTTCAGCTTACCGCATCCAGCATCTGACAGCAGTCTTTCGCAAATCGTCATCCCACCTGGTCGAAGGGCGTCTTACACTACGTTTGCCGAGTCGCGGTCTCCACTCAAGAACACTTTTTTTTTTTCTCTTGCTTGGTAAGACAAAATGTTTGATCCATTAATTGACACAGAGATTTCATCTGCCGTTAATTTACCGGTAGATTAGTTTAATTTTATTTCACATACAATTTTGTTTAACATGATATAAAATAATCTACTTATCTGAGATTAGATTTAAATTATATTTTTATTTGATGTCAGTACATTTTGTCATTTACAATCCAGAGTCGAAAGATAAGTTATAGGTAGGTACATTTATTTTGGATGAAAAGTTTCCCAACCTAAGTAATTTAGTTTACTGATACCTGATCCGTAAGATTTCACTGCACTCTAAAACTCAGATTACTGACTAGACAAAGAGTTAAGAAGCTTCAACCTCAGCTGAGGCTAGCCTGGTCGTGCCTGGTAGCATTTTTGAAGTACCGTGTGCTAAGATACCACTCAGTGGAATCTCAGCATCTTGGCAGACCGAGAAAAAGTTGGCGTCACAAGCATTGATAGGGCGTAAATTCAGCTTGCTTAGGTTCGAGATAAGTATAAAAGACGAACACATCATGCTTATTGTAATTGATCTTCTAAGTTTACAAAGTCGTCTTTAGTTTTTGGTGACGATGTCGTTATTTGCGAAATCGCGCCAGTACAAACCAATCTGCTAACTGCATTAGGTACCATGTGTGATCACTCAATGTATTTATAAATAAATAAATAAATAATAAATAATGCTGGACAATTCACACAGCATTATCTAGCCCCAAGGTAAGCAGAGCTTGTGTTATGGGTACTAGATAACTGATATACGTAATATTATACATTACATAGATATATATTTTTTATTATACATAGAAAACACCCAGACCAACGGAACAAATTTCTGCAGATCGTACACAAATTTGTTCCGAGGCGGGGATCGAACCCGCAACCTCTTGCGTCGCAGGCAGACTCTCGCCCGCTGCGCCACTGAGGTCGTCGAGGTGTATTTTAGGTAAAATAATATTTTATTGGTCCTGGGGCACACGAATAATACAATACTTTACAAAACTTGTCCCCAGTTGATTGGAGTGCTGGCTTTTATTTCAGTCAACGAATAAGCATTGCCATTCAACGTGGCAATGCTGCCAGCATTCCGAGCACTCTGCCATCTGGTGACGGCTTAGATGTTTAAGCAATAGATATAAGTGTATAGAAAACTAGATGTAATTGTTTTATTTTGGAAATGTAGGTACTTTTATTAAAAAAGAAAATGACAAACAAATAATAGAATTAAATTTAAACTAGTATTTCATCATCATCATCATCAGCCTATATTTGTCCACTGCTGGACATAGGCCTCCCCTAATGAGCGCCATAGCGCCCTGTCTTCAGCTTGCCGCATCCAGCATCTGCCAGCAGTCTTTCGCAAATCGTCATCCCACCTGGTCGGAGGGCGTCCTACACTACGTTTGCCGAGTCGCGGTCTCCACTCAAGAACACGTTTACCCCAGCGGTTGTCGGTTCTTCTCGAGATATGGCCAGCCCACTTCCACTTCAGCTTGCTAATCCTTTGAGCTATGTCGATAACCTTAGTTCTCTGTCGGATGTACTCGTTACGAATCCTACCCTTCAGAGAAACTCCGAGCATAGCTCCCTCCATAGGTCGCTGGGCGACTTTAAACTGGTGGACCAGCCCTACCGTGAGTGTCCACAGTGAGTGTTCCAGTGTGAAACTAGTATTTACATGTTGTAATATATATATTTATATGATAATATTGTATTCTTATTTATTTTGTGCTCTTCCCCTGGACATCAGACGTGCAAAATCACTTCCTATATTCAAAAAACAGCTTCATCAGTGTTATCTATCCGTGTAATAAAAAGATATACAAATAGAATACTTGTTTTTATGTGTATGTAAGTTTATCATTAGTATAGTATAATGCATGTTAGGTATTATGGTAAGTAGTGTATGTACCTATAATGTAATTATTTTGTTTTCAAATTACTCAAATGCCACCGTCTATAATGTTATTTTATGTCCAGTCCATCCCAAGGTTGCCTGGAAGAGATCGCTCAAAGCGATAAGGCCGCTCTTTGTACTTCCTTTATTCCATGTATTTCCTTTTGTATTGTATTTTGTGTTTGTGTGGTACAATAATGAGTTTTCTATCAATCTATCTATCTATTTTAATGTAAGTTGATAGGTAAATAAATATTGCTCTTTAGTTGAAACAAGAAACTTTTTCTTTAATTCCTAACCATTTCCAGTCTCATATTCTGATACCCACGGCATCCGCTACAGGCAGGCTATAGGCACAGCTGCCCAGTTTGCAGTAGCAGTAACCCACAGTTTGTCTTACATCGGAACTCATTAAGTTGGTACGAGCAATATCGAATGGCGCACGTTAATTGGTGCAATGTAGATCACTACCTAATAGTACACTATTCATTGCTGTGTAGTTTTATTTAGGTACCTTTTAGGGATAATTAAAAGAATGCTATCTCCAGCAGGTCCTATAAAATAATGGTGCTCAATTAAAAGTTCCTGATAAGATAGTAGAGATTTTATATTGTTAACTAATTGTGTGATATTTCGAAAATACATAAAGTTTAAGTGATTTCATGTTCACAAAGAAAAAAACAGGCTCATTATAAAATTGTCTGATGTGGTAAGCCAAGCATAGTGTTAGTTGTCTCAGGTATATAGACGAAAATAATATTCATATCAATTTTATTTTTGTGATAAGCTTGTATAATAAATCTAGTTTTAAAAAGGTCTAAAGTGCTTGGAACGACAAATCTAACGGACCCAAATGACAGGGTTTTGTTTAGGAGTTTATATGGCCACTTTCTGTCTTCATCATCAGAGCAGTGCGTTGGTATATCCACGAGTATATTTATATGTACCTAACTGTATTATACATAACATTATGCAATGTTATGTACCTAACTAATGTCACCTAATGTCACCTAACTAACATAAAGTATTCCATATTTCAGCTAAATCGGTTGAGAATATTATCTGGTCTATAATTCAGTTGCCAGATTTGCCCTTACATACTAACAGGGCAATTTAATAAAAGCTTGTGAGAATTAAATCGCAAAAGGTCTTGATAAACTCGGATAGTTTATTATTTTGTTAAATATGTGTTTAGTAAAATAGAGTCAGATTTAAATTTGAGATAACATTTTTGGCAACTTTCTTTGTAGATCTTAGTAAATCAATAATCAGTCCACTTTGAAAACTTGGAAACCGTTTCTAGATTATTTCTCTTTATCTATTGTTGGCTAAAGTAATTAATTGGGTTTCACTGTTTAACCTCCTTTGTTGCTAAACAACACATACCTTTTGTTTTTCCTAAAACACAAAGTATCTAATTTGTCTCGCTACCACAATAAACTAGTGGCGGTAGGCAGTCGGAAACGGAAAGTTGGAATGACGTATGTCTTCCGTGCACAGAAAATATATTTATTTTCTCTCATCAGTCTGTTAGATGCTTATTTGATTGTTTACCTTGTGTTTTGGAAAGCTTAGATTTATTAGGAAGTGAAAATTATATTATGTAAATTTATCACTGCGCTATCATCATCATTATAATATCAGAACATACACCATCCACCTGGACGTAAGCCTTCATACGTCGTACGTCACAACAAGCGGTCCTGAGTTTCCATCCAGCGACTCCCTGCGAGCGCTACAATGTCAAAGATGGTAGCTAGGTCTGTAGCATTCTGACTTATAATTAATGTGCACGGTCATCGGATGCGCTTATTACTATATAGGTGCATACCAGGTGAGCCGCGCGGGGTATGCATTCGCACAAGGTGCAGCTTATCGAGTGGACTTGTGTCACTAACTAAATCTGTGTTTTATTGGCCTCAAATAATTACCCTTACCATTAAAATATAGTACAGTCTCCCAACACTCAGTTTTATGTCGCATCGCGGCCATCGGAATATATGTAGTGTTTGAGCCCTACCCCGACTTTCAGTACTGAAAAGGAGTCTAGAGAATAAAACACCTTGAACTCTCGGAGTGGACTAATTTTATTTTATAATTCCAAACTATTTAGAGCAAGACCGTGAGTTTTCGTCAGCGCAATCTAGCGCTCGTCCCTTTTACTAGCGACATCTAGTTGTGCATAGGAACTAAAACAGGTCACGCGTGGCTACTGGATTAAACATTTTAGTCTTGGACACCCCACGATAGGTTATGAGACAAGTTTGAGGGTGCCAAAATAAAAGGTTTATACAACTTTATAGCTGACTATCTCCCAATCCAAGATACTTGCCCTCATTTGACAATTTTTTTTGACTAGTTGTGACATCCTGGCATTGCGCCCTAATTTTTAAGTTTGAAAACATAAGTTAGTAAGGGCCATTAGGTGTACCCCGCTTAGTTAATAAAACCAGGTCCTGTGTGTGTAGTCTTACTGTTACAACTATCAACACCTTAGCTTTACGAGTTACTAGAATAATAAATTACTTTCCCTTGTTACTGCAACGGTGGGTTTCTAGGTTTAACTGGTTTGCAGTAATGAATGCGATGATTTATTGCAAGCAAAACATAGTAAATAACTACTACTCATGTTAAGGCATGTAAAATTTATACATCGAGTTTGTGAGAAAGTTAGCGTTGTGCGAAATCATCATCATGGCCTATTAACATGTTCTTAGTACGTACGTATAGTGATTAGAAAAAACATTTTTTTTGTGGGTGACCGCAAACTATGTATTTTAGCAGCAATTTACCTTTTCTGGAAAAAAAGGTTATGATGTGTATACAGGTAGGATTGCTTTTGCTAGCCTGCTTTCCTAACCTCCTCAACAGCCTATAATAGACCACTGCTGGACGCAGGCCTCTCCCTGATTTTTTTATCTCATGGGGTAATGCCCATAATCCCCACGCTAGGCATGCGGGTTGGTGATCGCAGTTCGGTGGAAGATCTATTCTGCAAGAGGCGCTGCTGCCCGCCCCCCGGTGTATGTACCTTAGTCGCCTCTTACGACACCCACGGAAAGAGTTGGGGTTGGGGTAGCCTGCTTTGCCACATCCAAAAATGCGGAGTGCATGAGTGCAACCTTGAAGTACCTACAATATTTAAAGAGATGATGAACCCCTTTTTTCCTTTAATCTGAGCTTTAATACTAATTGCCATAAAGCTTCTCTAATAAACAAAAGCGGTAAAAGCACAATATAGATAAAGTAGATAGTAGGTATACACAGTTCGCCACATAACTGTTTAATTTTACGCTTCCAATACACGATTCTAGTAAGCTCCGGCCCATATTTCACTCGTTCGACGGGTGTGTAAGCATTCGTGACGGTACGTGGCCATCCGCAGGATTAATGGCCTATGTATTATACAGTGCGGCGTCAAAATGTTGCCCTTTCGACCCGCCAGCTAATGCCGAATGCTGATTGCGACTGCTGCTGAAATAGGTCACTTGTAGACATTTAAATTTGGAATTTGTGAACTTACGCACGATTGCAAAGAGTTTTTATAAAACCTCTTTAGTTCACAGTTCGGAAATTAAATATTTGAACCGTATTCTAACGCTGCCATTCGACCCTGTTTGCATTTTTATTCAATTGATTTGCAGTTTTCTTTTCATGGCAGTGTTTTGATGAAAGTGAATACTTATATCCAATAGAGTTGAATTTGAAATGATTTATGGTATAGGTAAGCCTATGAACTAATTAAACTGGATATTGGTATCTATATAATGAATGTGAATGGCTATTTGCACTTAGGTTCTATCAATGAATTAACAAATTGATGTTCCGTTATGAATTTACACCACTGCGAAGTCAAATGCCCTTCTGGCTAATGCTGTGACCGAAATAGGTCGGTTGGGACCATTCTCTTTGAAAGTGCTGCAGAGGATTTAGGATTACGAGGCAGTTGAATATGTGCCATCATGAAATTTTGCTCATTTGAAATTGTGAAATGTTTTGGACGTTGAAATGTAGGTTACAAGTGATCATAAATAATTATAACTGGCTGTGATGAGCGAGGTTTGAGAATGCGCGGGATTTGCACGTAGGCGACATTGATGTTTTAATTCTAAAAGAAAGCCTTTCGTAATTTTGAGGGGTGTAAGGGAGGATCCAACATCTCGTCTCCCAATCCAACCTAACCTGCACCTTGCTAGATAACGAACTAGGCTCTATTGAAAATAACAAACAATCTTCATAATTTGATAACTCAGATATTAACATTTTTTTCTATAACTTGACAGAATTGTGTCTAACCAGACACAATCATCATCATAATTTTAACAATAGCAGCAACTTTTAACAAATTTATTCATCATCATCATCAGCCTAATGAGCGACATAGCGCCCCGTCTTTAGCTTACCGCATCCGAACAATGTTTTTTTTTAATATTATGTGCGTATCTGTTATCTAGTACTACCCATAACACAAGCTCTGCTTAGGTTGGGGCTAGATAATGCTTGGTGAAATTGTCCAATGTCCAGCATTGTTATTATAATTATATCAGTAGTTTTTGAATTCTGATGCTAAAGATCTTACTCAACTCTTGATTTCTCTTCAGCTTAGAATTCATCCAATAATTTTCAAACTTCGTTGCATTTTAGCCTCTAGTTTATAATTCCTTCACTGCATCGGAGCGGCGACCGCAACCCTATTACAAACAGCTTGGTGTTAACAAATCACACCGAGGTAGCAGAAAGCGAGCGCGAAATATTAATTTTAATTTATTCAGACTGTAAACCCTCGGCCGTGCCAGTAAATTAAGTAAGCGGAAGAAAGCTCATTTATTTTTGGGCGGATGCGGGAGATTCTACATCCGCGTTAAATACACAACCCGACGAAAGGCGCACTTTCTCGTTTCGAGTGTTTTCAGTTAAAATTTAATTTCGGCCGGCAAATTACTGTCTTTTTGTTATTCACTTTCTGAATTCCTGATCGTAAGGGTGGTCTTAGATGGTTACGGTGCGGTGCGACCGGTGAATCGCATCGCGTGACGCATTTAACGCAATTTATCACTGCGCCCACCAATGTGGTGTCCGTAAAAGTTGCACTTTTTCGTTTCAAGTGTTTTCAGATAAAATTTCTTTTCTGCCGGAAAATTACTGTCTTTTTGTTATTCACTTTCTGAATTCCTGATGGTAGGGGTGGTCTTAGACGGTAACGGAGTGGTGTGGTGCGACTGGTGAATCGCATCGCGTGACGCATTTATCGCAATTTATCACTGCGCCCACTAATCTGGGTTTTCATTGGTGGTCGTGAAATGTGCACTTTTTCGTTTTCAGTTAAAATTTAATGTCTTCCGCAAATTAATGTCTTTTTGTTATTAGCTTTCTGAATTTCTGTATTTCTAAAGTTTGGTTGTAGACCGTGACGAAGCGGTGCGGTGAGACCGGCGAACCGCATCGAGAGACGCATTTCTTGCAAATTATCACTGCCACCAATGAAATCCAATATTGAAGTCAATACCTACTTGAAAAATATCCCATAATACATAGATAGATTAAAGATTTATTAAGTAATCAGAAAGTTAAAAAATAATTTAATGGGAAGTAATTCAATCTTAGTGCCGCACAATCGGCGGCTTTATAGCTAAAGGCGAGCTTTTCCAGGCTCTTTGATGACGTAATGTTAAAATATTATAAGTATTAATAATATTTAGGTTTTCGGGGGATACCTATATTATTGGAATATCATTCATGGTGAACATGAAAAGTTTATACAAATTTCACTTGATTTTAAACTTATGGCTTGGAATATTCTTTACGCAAATATGATTTATAACTATCTTATTAATATGTAATATGTTACAAAGTGTGTGTATTAGCTGAGCAGTAAATTGAAGTATCTCGTTTGACGTCGTCGCTTCGCATTTGTATGACGTCGTCGTCCCTTATTTCTGTCCCATTATTAATTCATGCAATGGATCATGAGTAATTTTGGGATAAGTCATGAAATATTTATCAAAAGTGAAGGTTTTCTAATATTCCTGTGCCGGCCGATGTATAAGCTTACGAAATCGGATGTAAAAAATACTTTTGGAAATGAATTGCTATTGCTGGAAACCTCACAATTATTAGTCTAAAATTTTGTTGTCTGTAAGGAATTTAATAACATAATTTAAATTCTGAACATAGTATGAGGGTAGTCTTGTGGCTACCCTAACTAACTGTCATCCCATGACCAAGATCGCTGATGCAGTGATAAATACTTTCGTAATGGAATTTGCTAAATGGAACTTTAAAAAATGTAAGTATAGTAACTATTAAAGTTAAATTCAGTTATAAAAAATTAAATAAGTTCCCAAAAATTACCCAAAGTGCAAATTCTTCAGCGCTTTAATACAAAAATCTTAGAAATTCAGTTTTCTTTTCACTACCTTATTTAAATAGTTCTCCCCTGTGTTAAATAAACTCCAATCTACATACGGCGGATAAAGTCAATCACATACCTACCCCAGCACCCCTGGATATTGCAATGGCGATCACGCAATGTCTACGCTTGAGTGACAGCGTGACTGCTCCCTGGAAATATTGCATTCACACTTCAGACTACGTTTGTACAATATTAGTTTTCGTGCCGCCGTTCGCTGTGCTCGTAAAAGGCCACAGAAAAAGCTGAAAAATGACTTGCGCTCCAAAAAGTTTACTTTAGGAAATATTATGACGCTTTTTATCGCATGTAGCATTTTAGTTTTGCCGTCTGTTTTGTCTTAATACGCTTTTTGATAATAGAAATAGAGCTTTTTGAAAGAATGCTCATTGTTGTTCAGAATTTCAAGAATACATGAAAGCTTTGTTGATGATCATGAGTGTGTATTCGTTTTTCACTCACACATAATTTATTTCACCCCGAAATGGTGCCGAAAAAACCTTTCTAGACTTCTGAAAAATGTTACGACAAAACAAAATTAATGATACTTCCAGCGATCAGTCTCCTTTCCAAACCTTGCAGCAAACCCGTAAAACGCTATCGCACAAAAGTGCTATACTTTAAAAGCTTTCGTTGTCATTCCGGCAAATAAGGCAGCCTACTGTATCCCATTTTACTGAATAATAAAAGCGGATCACATTAATTAACCGTGTATCTGGCCACTGATTAAGAGTGCAGTAGCGGAACAGCAGAGCTCACAGGGTCAACTTTAATTGGCTGGCTTGTATTTAGATGTGCGATACGGAAGCGGAGGGTTAATGAATAGAGTCCAACATGTGGACAGTTGTTGTTCTTGCACAACGATGTTTTGTCTCGTAATTGCGTGATAGAGGGCGCCTCGGGATTAGATTTGCTGATGGGAGGCGGGCGGAATTTGCTCCAATTTAATGTAGAGATTGGAGATATGCCTTTGCCAGCGAGCTTAGTTGGAGTCTGTATATTTTGTGGATTAATGTAGGTAGATTTTGTAAGCGGCTTGAACTCGTTTTCGTATTTGAATTACAGAAATAAAACATGTAGACGATGTGTCTCTCGATAAATATCTGAGAGACTTTATTATGCATTGGCTAGGCAGTGTGCTTTCTCAAACAGATTTTAAAACCAGGCAACAAAAAATGATCTAAGTTATTGCTTGAATTTAAGAGCAGTTTACTATTATTAAGTAGAAGCTGCCTATTGTAAAATACTGTACGGGAGTATGACACTAAAGCGGAAATGGTATGTTAAAGGAAAGTGGACCTTGCTTTGTTTCCGAGTCAATCCAATTTATTATTAAATGCTGACTGGCTAACTTTTCTACAAGGCAACTCCCACCAAGTTTCTCAACAATAAAACCAATTTTGCATCAACTGCAATGCTTTAAGTTTCCCAATAAATATTTGATAGACTTTAAATTGCAAGCCGGAGATTTGTATACCTATGGCGACCATGACTATGGCAACTTGCTTGGACCAGCAGCAAAGCTTTTTGTTTCCATGGTAAAGCCCCCTTGTATCATGGACTGTTAAGTTAAACAATTATAATTTTGGCGGAGGCATCGAACCCGCTTATGAAAAAGATTTGAAGTTGTTATTACTCGTAGTTTTTGGATCGACCATCTCGAGTGGTTCTGCAACGAAGGTTTATTGATACTGCGGCTTTAATCCGTAGGAACTTCTTTATCAAAATTTTATGAATATAATGAATAATTGTAATAAGTTTGCTGATAATGCTGCTTTTAAAAAAATGATCTACATAGCTTCAAGCTACGACCTATCTATATTCTACGCTATCAAGGCTATGAGTCATGTTTAGAGCAAAAAGTCTTAATTAGCAAAAAGTGATAAGTTGAATTATCTGTATTTGTGATTTTGCCATGGTGCAAGAACCTATAAGCAACATTTTAAGCCTTAGGATGTCTTTCATTGTTAATGTAAAAAACTGTTAGTAATAAAAAGCTTGCCAAACAATTTACACAAAACACTTCATGTTGCGGGTAAATAAGGCTGCACGACATAATTACAAGGGTAAAATATCAACAGCCTGTTCCGCAATTGCAGTCACGTACCTATAACGGAACGATTGAGTGACACACCCTACGTAGAGCTAATAATGTCTCCCTTTGCTTGTGTTGACTTTTATTTTATTGGAAGTATGTGAATCTTTAATGCTGTCGATATTGGCTGCGTAGAATATCCCGACTATCGTTCGAAAGTGATCAATTCTCCGAACAGAATATCGGGTCTGAAAAAAGTGAAATGTTATTGTTAACCTTAAGTTCAATTCAAAATTCAAAGTGCTTTATTTCCTTTAGACCTTACAGAACTTTTGGACATGACACAAAACTCAGATTACATGAGTAAAACTAGGAAATAAAGTGATCACTTTGATTTTTGTTCAATTCAATCTTTATAAGGTAAAGTAAAGAAGTGGACAAGAAAGCTTTATTTTATTAGAATGTGAGTTTTCGAGTTGGAGCAAAACTCGTCCCAAGCTTTTTTGTCCTCTAGATAATCTGATATTTCATAGAAAGCCTTTTTACAAAGGATGTGTTTGACAATTTGTTTGAATATATTTATTGATAATTTTTGCAACTCATTTTTGTTGTTGAAGTGTATAGGTACACATTGCCCTTTCGATCATTAGAAACTACTCGTTACAATATGAACTATTTCCTTACGAAATTACAAAGCATCAATAAAATCACTAGTAAAGCACTTGAAAGGTATTTTACTTCGGTACCTAGTCGTTTATATGACCTTATAAATTCCACCTTACAAAAGCTTACCCTCGAAGCTCTTATTAGTGTCGTATCTCGATCAAGCTTTATAACTCTATTATTATTATGACATTCTCTTGTAATCCGATGAAGCTGAAAATTTGCACGCTTATGAGCTTTCCCCGTAACGACTTATCGAAAACGTGTTTTGTAAGCCATATTCGTTACTCTTAAGTCACAACACCTACTAACGGTCTGTGCGATCAAACGAAAAATTATGAGCCTTAAAAATAGACTTCAATGTGTTGTAAGAAAATGCAGAATGATATAATCTAAGATGCTTGTTTCTAAATGAGGTAACAATTCAGAGTTGCCAGTATAGGGTTGCAAGAAAACAAAAAACCTCTCGACGACCTCCGTGGTGCAATGGGCGAAGGTCTGCCTGCGACGCAGGAGGTTGCGGTTTTTATTCCCGCCTCGGGACAAATGTGTGTACGATCTGCAGACATTTGTTCAGGGTGTTCTGGTCGTTTTCTATGTATAATAAAAAATATCTATCTATGTAATGTATTGTATTATGTATATCAGTTATCTAGTACCCATAACACAAGTTCTGCTTAGCTTGGGTCTAGATAATGCTGTGTGAATTGTCCAGCATTATTATTATTTTTCACACTAAGGACTCATTTTTTTTATTTGCTCTTATTGGCTTTCGTGTCACTGCGGCCATGATAGGCCTTTTGTGCTATTGACACTTTATGTGTTCACCCCTAAAGCTGCGGCGCTCAGAGTTCGCCACTAACCCTTACAGCTCCTAGGAACTGAAAGATTTCATTCGGAGAGAAGTCTCGTAGCTCGTCTGGGCCGAGCAGGTGCTTGTCCAGATACGTACTACGTTTTTGCATCAGTGCTCCACGCGCTCCTAGCAGATGGACTCATACTATGGAGTCACATTAAGACTCACTCTAAGGACTCACAGTAAGGACTCAGTATCATTGCCAACGCCTTCACGATCTACCAACTCTACAAACAAAAAGCGCTGACATTTTATTTCCCAACTTAACTACCTATCTCCGTTCTAGGTTACAACCCTAAAGTAGCTGTGTGTAAATGATTACCTACAGTTATATGAGCTGTCACTTGATAACAACTGCAGAAGCTTTGCTTAGCTCAAAATTGGGTTAAATTCCTGCTTGCATAAATGCTATTCTGAATCTGAGCACACAAGACGGTGTAGCTTAGCTGGCGCCTAGGGATGTCCCATATTTTGCTTGTTTTTCATGTGTTTTGAATTATAAGCGCCTTGTATTTGGGTTTTGCGTCCTTATTATCATGATTGCGTCGTCCTTAGTCTTTTTGCCGGCTTAAGGTGGCGATAGATATGAAGTGGGCAAATTTAGGTTACATTAAAACAATTTTTGTCGGTCATCTTTTTCGATAAATCTTTGAAAAAAATACTTAATTATAATTGATTAATTGTATAGAACATTCTTAGTAAAATCCATTTTAAATAAGTGGCACAGCGTAGAATTACAGAGGAAAAAGAACTTTCTAAAAGCTATGTTTTCAATCTTTTTTTAAATAATAATTTTAATATTGGAACTAAGTTCCTTATCGCGCGTTGGACGGAAACAATTCTCACGAAAAGTTGTAATGACACTTTTTGCTATAGTAAGCTATTGAAAGCCGTGCGGCGACGTGCGCATGTTTCTCTGTCTGTCTCTCTCTCTCTCTTATAGAAAGGAACTTCGGTCCATCCGGGTGTCCCTTGACACCTCTCAACTTTTTTATTTTTTTAATGGGTAGGTTCACAGATCACATTCAAAGAAACATTATAGTCAAACGAAGGTCCATTCACGATAGAAATCGCTTTGGAATTCTGATGCTTTCGGGCAGGTCATGTCACTTCGTAAGTCAGGAGTCACTTTTTTGTAGCGTTTAGTTTAGCATATAAGAGCAAACTACGCGTTAGTGGAACTCAGCGCGGCGCAGCGCATAAAATTTGACCAACTCACGAAAAAAGCCGCGCAGTTCCATACGCGTAGTGCGTTCCATCTTATACGATGTCACATAAACAATAATTGGTTACGTCATGACGCGCAGTTAAGCTGCAGTGCAGTTCTGCTCAGTGCGGTGGTACTTAAGGGGGCGATATATGACGCCATTTTGTGAATAGGATAGGCATAGGATTTTGCGTTTCGGAACGGGACAGAGCAGATCGGTGCGGCGTAAGCTCAAAAATTAAGTTTTTGCTAATTATCTATTAATTAAGACTTTTGTTTGCAAAAATAAGCCAAATGTACCCCGAGTATTCTTTTATTTAACAAGGTGATGAAAATAAAAAAATCTTGTAATTGATAGTTTAGGAGAAAAATTAAAAACTTAGAAAACAGATGGTACAGTTATTTCTGGTATTTAAAAATAGTTTTTTTTTATCATTTTCGAAAATAGGGATCAGACTTGTATCCTTTACATATATTATGTTTATTAGATACCATTATTAATAAATAACGACAATATTGAATATTATATTGCTTACCTATATCATTTGACTTGTACGTAACTTGACGTTATTAATAAAGAATTTGTATTGTATTTTTTGCGTTTTGTCAATTCCTAAATAGGTCTACTCGTATAACATTTTGATTCACATAAATTATAAGTGTTATTAGATGGTGAAAATATAGCAGGCGCTATGCAGGGGACTCAGCAAAAACCTAATGACATCATAACGAGAGTTTAAACTGTAAGCTCTGAATCCACCCCTGTGCCCGTGGAAAACGGGGCGTTACTCTAATGTGTAGTAATCCTTCGCTGGCGCGTGCCAAGGCTTTCTTGGATTAGAATTATTATTCAAATATGTTTCGCTATAGTTACTGTGTACCAGCATTTTCACTACAGCGATTTCGTGTATCGAATCACTGTAGATGGAAATCGAATATCACAAAACGGTTATTTGATGCGTTATGCTACAGAATAATTAATAGTACTACCTAAATGCCTAGTCTTGCCTTAATTTGCGATGGATAATTATGTCTAGAAGACAGAAGGTGTTAACGCATTCATTGCCCAGCCTCCCACAGCCTCTGGGGCGCACCGCAGCCTTGCCTTCTGAGTCTTGGGCCATGAAAGTATTAAGGAGTTAGGTAGATATCCTACTAATCCTATCCTACTATTATTATAAAAGCGAAAGTTTGTTAGTTGTGCCGTCGTAAAGATGTTTGGCCAACAGCAACTGTTTGGTAACAGCTAATAATTATATTTTATTACCTGACTACCAATGAGGGAGTTAAAAGGGTCGATAGATAGAAAATACTTTTATTGCACACTTAGGCTAAAAACAATGTACTTTCAAATGAAACATCTGTGTATTGTAGTATATTATGTATATCAGTTATCTAGTACCCATACACGCTCTGCTTAGTTTGGGGCTAGATAATGACTATGTGAAATGCCGGCATTATTTATTTATTTAATAACAATTGGCGGTCTTATCGCCATATCTACCAGACAACCTAGATTGGTAGCTATGCATGTTTGTATAATATAGCCAATTTTTTATCTTATAGCTTAAGCTATCCAGCCTATAGGGCATATAGTCCAGCCTATAGCATATAAGGCTTACCACACACATACAAATATCGGTCAAAAATCTACTCACTCCCTGGAAAAAAATTAAATCTTTAAACTTCACATACCAATCTTCAAGGCATCTTAACGCGACCATTTTCCAACATAAAATAACCTCACCTTTCATCATATGGGTAGGTACCTACCTACTTTGAGTTCGCGAAGAGCTCAGAACCCGGTAAATCTCTTCTAAGACCACTGAACGTGTTTTGTTGGTATTATAAACTGAGCTCACAAGATGTATGAAATATACAACACTACAAGCATCTTAAGAGGCCTGCGGATGATGATTTGTCCATACAAACGTACTACCAAAATAATTAAATAAATAATGCTGGACAATTCACACAGCATTATCTACCCCCAAGCTAAGCAGAGCTTGTGTTATGGGTACCTACTAGATAACTGATATGCAATAATACAATATATTACATAGATAGATATTTTTTGCTGGATGCGGTAAACTAAAGACACGTAAACTACAGACTATGGCGCTCATTAGTGTAGGCCTAATGTCCAACAGTGGACTACTAAGGCTGATGTTGATGCTAGATTAGTATTATAGGGATACTAAATACACACATAGTCAACATTACACATTACATTATTTCCTTTTGTTCGTATAAGAAACTCCTTTGTCGAAGTTAGTAAGCCTCTAAACCAAATGAAGAGGGATCTATTATGTAGATTGTCACACAATTGTGAAATACCCTCAAATTTACACGGACAGTGAAAAGTTATGAGTCATACAACCAAGTTGATACTTCGTCAACGTAAAGTCAGTTCATCACTCGCCAATTTACAGTAACGCATCTTATTCTACACTCCCACGAAGGTTGCTCGTTATATTTGCCCCACGTGAGGAGGAAAAAATCGTGAAAGCTGATTCAGTTTTCTTTAGAAAAAACTTTCTAGAGAGACTTACTTAGAAGAGAAAGGAAGTAAGACTTACTTAGAATTACTCGTAGAAGAGGTGGAGATGATAATAATAATAATATAGGCCTTTAGGGTTGTTGCTTTATAATAGTGCGCAATTCGCACTGGCAAAGTTTTCTGCGAAATCGAAAATTTCGATTTCGGTTTAGTCCATTGCTGGACATAAGCCTTCCCTATGTCCAGCAGTGGATGCGCCCTGTCTTCAGCTTGCCGCATCCAGCATCTGCCAGCAAATTTTGTCTTTCGCAAATCGTCATCCCACCTGATCGGTGGGCGTCCTACACTACGTTTGCCGAGTAGCGCTATCCACTCAAGACCTTGTTTACCCCAGCGGTTGTCGGTTCTTCTCGAGATATGGCCAGCCCACTGCCACTTCAACTTGCTAATCACAAAACAGTTATTTTATTTAATTATAATTAGAGTTATAGACGTGGACATAGTTAAAGCAAAACTTTTAAGGATTGGTAGGTGTAATAAATATCTAAATATGGCAAGAATACGAAGGAGCTATCGGAATGAAAGTTATACTGACATAAAATATCAAATAGGTCTCACTTACAACTTCCTTTGTCAATGAAAATGGTTGGCCATCAGCTGCCAACAAAAATTAATATAAATACAAAAGTTTGGATTTTTGGATGGATCTTTGTTCCCTCTTCACGCCAAATTACTGAAAGGATCAGGCTGCAATTTCACTCAAATGCACACACGTAGTTATACTCCTGGTAATATAATAAAGCATGTTAAAAGTTTCGATGGGATAAAAATAACCATAAACTAAAAAGTGGATAGAAAACCATGAGCTGAAATTAATTAGAAATATACTTGTCTTGAAGTAACCCAGCTGTTCACATCTTAAGCAGTTGTAGATTGCAACTCCTATAGCTGACAACTTTAATCAACTCGATGGAAATTTGTCTAACTTGTGAGTTCCTCTCACGTCCCGACGGATCCACTGAACAATGAGATTTGCTTTAGATAAATTTCTACTTCTCTGAGAATGGATGCTCCCTTATGTTACTAAGCAGCTCTGAAGGTGGCTATTTTAGTTTCATGACTTTTAGTTTTATATCTTTGCTTGCAGCTGTAAAGTTTACGACATTGCTGAGTGATGAAAATTTTCTTCAATGATAACTATTTAGGTGCCTATATCTTTATGTATAGGCAAGTCTAAAGTGTAAACTTTACTAGCAGATGACAGTTTCATGTTTCAGACAGAAACAGAAATCAATTTTGCACTTACAGATAACTGCCGGTAGATAAATTGATTTCAATAGATTTTGATAGTACCAAGAAATAAGGAGATACATACCTTAGACTTAGAGAAATTAATAATCGTAAATGTTAGAATCTCAACTCATCAGTCCATAAAATTGATAGACTGTGAGCCATAAAACCTATTTACGACACATCACAATGATTATGTCCTAAAGACAGAAAAGAGGCGGGTGTCACGTAATTGATCCACTCATCTAGAGTTAATACATTATAATGAAATGCTGGACCATTCTTTACGACTCTATTAAGTTGTTGAGGAAAAAATAAAGGGAGAAAGGAAATGGCAGGCACTCAGTACAGTTCGTCCCTCGTCAAGATCGGACCTGAATGCGAAAATTCTTTGCTCGATCGGATCTTCTATGAATACTAATGCTGAGGCAGACGTCAACCAACAAACACTGGAATAGTAAGATGTGATAAGAAGTGATAAGTGCTGAAGCTGAGAAAACTAGTTATCTGAAAACTTGAAATTTGTAAAAGTATCGTAAAATTTCTTTATATTCTTCCAAACAATGCAATACCAGCATCGATCAATTTACGTTTGATAAATTGAAGAAAATAAACTAGTGAACGTGGCATATTTTTGTTACTTTTGTAAGGTAAGATCAATAGGATATTGAAAATAAAATTAATAAGATCTACTTTTTAAGAAATATTGTAAGGGATTCGATTTAAATAAGTGCGCGTATGAAATAAATGCGGTCACGAGATTTTGAAACTATTGTATAGGCTTAAAGAACTTTATTCTCATACAAACATGCGGATCACATAATGAGGTACACGAGAAACAGATTGATCTAGGTTTCATCTAGGTATGTATACATATATCTCTAATACTGTTGATACAACAATGCCAAAGTTCGACATAACCATTAAATCCAAACGAGAAGCATCTACCTACCTCTGTCATTTCGTAGTTAATATTAACATAACGACGCTACTGAAAAGCAAAATTTTGCCGCGTGCCGTGCTCAAACGAAACGTGGCAAAATTTAGCACAATTTCCATGCAGAAAACTCCATGAAAATGCACATAAGGGAAAATGTTGTTCTTATAATTGGACAGGTGCTGCACCTAAGTCGTGCGTGGCATTTCTGCAGAGTCGAATTAGCATATAAATAAGGAGCGACCCTCTGAAAAAGCGCAAGGGCGTTGAATGCAAAACAATTTTAACATTTTTATAGCCGGAAAACCAATTATCACAGTCAATTATCGAGTCAGCGAAAAATAGAATTGGGTTTTTTGGATACCGTTTCGTATTCAATGGTTTTAGGGTCTCCTTTCACGGTTCGTTCCATTCCAATCTCCTGTTTGCTGAGTGGGAATTCAGATGTTCAATAAAGCATCAGATTAGACGCAAGCGAATTGTAGCTGTACCTACACATTCGCACAATCGTATATCACAGACGTATACAATAATCTGGTGATACATTGTGCGCACTGAAACCGAGCAATTGAAAAGACGCAGCGGATGAGATAAACGTGAAGCTGCATTTTTGCCTACATGTAGCTAAATCGATGTTTTTGAAAACACGTCAAGGTCTCTGGAAGGTACTTTCTACCTCTGATTATTTATATGTCTAGATAGATTGTCAACGTCATAAAAGTGTAGAAAAAAAATTGCACCCTATAGTTAGTCTCTGATTCTTCAACCCGCGCTTCCTACTTGTTTTCTTTGATCATATTTTTGTAAACTCTTGACGCTTTGCTAAATAATAACTATTTCTAATGGGAGTTTCTTTACAACTTCACCTCATTTAGTATCATTATGCCAAATAATAAAGTGAAACCTAGCTCTTGCTCCCATCAGCACACAAAAGTAGGCCTATCTAGTTATAATTAATATGCAAACTTCTACCTACATATTTGTTAATGTTGTATCTACTTGCTCTACGTTTGCGTGGGCAAAGATTTAATTTCCTGTTATATTAAAAAAAATAGTAAAACTGAAATTGAAAAGATGACCATTGAATCTATTTCCGACGATTCAGGGTTCTTTTCCTGTCGCGTCCAGATTCTGGTCTTACGACAAATATGATAATGATTTTTGTCCACAAATCAGACAACTAGACGCCTTCTAACCTCATTTGTTTCTTCCTAACAATGCCTTTAAGAATGAGCAAATGCCGTTCAGGGATCTTTCATCAATCAATTTATAGCCGCGACTGGTTCTTAAGGACAGGTTCCCTAAATCCAAAATGACACAACATTACAAACCAAACGGTACATTATCTGCGTCACGTCACGCATACACACGCTACCTGCCATCCCCTGTTCTGTTCCCGTCAGGACGTCCTCCGTCGCGCGTCGGTTAACCACAACGCTGATGCAGCTTGCTAACCCTTTGCCCGCTTTGGATTAATCCATCATACTGGCGCGTGGCGGCTAGCTAACAATTCCTTCAGTGAATTTCGTATTGAGGTGGAACGGTGCCATTTATGGGAAGGTCTGTGTCCAGCAGTGGACTAATATAGGCTGATAATGATGATGATGGTGCCATTTATTGTACAGATTATCCTTCATGTATTGTACTGATTGCACTTATGGAATTTTAGAACTACTACTGGAATTATTGGGCAAAATACTTTAAATGAATCAAGTTGGTGGAGTCTGGAAAATAACCTCATCAGTCTATAATGGTCCACAGCTGGACGCAGGCCTTCCCCTGATTTGTTATCTCATGGGGGGTAATGCCCATAATCCTCATGCTGGGCATGCTGGTTGGGGATCGCAATTCGGTGGTAGATCTATTCTGCACGAGGTGCTGCTGCTCGCCCCCCGGTGTATGTCCTTTAGTCGCTTCTTACGACATCCACAAGAGTTGGGGTGATGCAAATTCTAAGTCGGCGCCACACGGCTGCAAAATAACAAATGGCCATAAATCTTAAAAGTATTTTTGATTGTCAACTTGGATTTATATTCAGTGCCCTTAATCCTGGTTCAATACAAAAAAACAATAGAAAAAATTAATCGAGAACCATTGACGTTCATGTCTTACACGAAAAAGGATTAGAATGACAGTAGACACAAACGAGGTGTAGCCAACAAAATGCAACAAATACGTCTAGTTTTACTATTCGTCATCTTTCAGTCGTATGCCTAAAGCTATAATTATGCTTGTCAACTCGCACATTAGATTAGTTTTTGCCAATTTTTAACGAGCGTGTTTTACCTCTTTTTTTTAAAGTTTGGGTTAGACTTGACTAGAAAAACTCAAATACATTACAAGTTCTGTGAAATGTTTTCCCATGTGCTCTTATTTTACTCTAAGCACCAATTGAAGGCATTTCTGTGATCAAGCTATGTTGGTAGTGCTCTATCTACTTACTTTTTTTTGTCAATGCCTCAAACGTAAACACCGCTGTCATGTCAAAGTGCAATAAATCACTCGAAATCATTCGAAAACTATCATCGAGTTTGTAAGAAACTATTGGATTTTTGTCATTGATTGAAAATAGTCGTCCTCTCGATTCGGTAGGGACGCAGCTACTTGTATAGGAAGGACTCGAAAACGATGGAAGTATTCGTAAGGTAACGCGCACAGCCCATACTAAACAGTCTGTTTGCAAGTTGTTAATGTAATTAGCTTTGCATTTAAACCGACTAAGCAGTAAATCTTGCCTGGATCTAGATCCTTAGTTGAGCTTAGTCTGTAACCAAATAATAGATACTGAATTGACCGCGAACCTATAGGCTGAAAATGGTTCCTTTTAGGTTGCCTGGCAGAGATCGCTCAAAGCGATAAGGCCGCCAATTGTACAACGTTCATATTAGTTCTATCCTGTCCTGTGTATCCGTCTTATTTTGTGTGCAATAAAGAGTAATTATTATTGTATTGTAGCAGTACGAAAATTGCGGAAAAATTACCAATTTCTGTTTCGTATTTTCTTTTAACGCTTTGAAACTTTTACCCAAACTTTTATCATCTCCTCATAACTCAATACGACATTCATACTTACACGAAACTATTTGTATGACAGTAGGAATTTTTCGGAGAATAGCAACATCTCCCATCATGAACTAACAAAGTTGTGTAAATCACTGTTATTCTTTACAAGTGACAACATCTTCCGGTTTCCCGGTATTTTTATACTTACCTAATATTTTAACATCATCATTTTTATCATCGAATACTTTTCTCTGGTTCACATACTCATCATCATCAGCCTGTATTTTTTTATGACAAACGCCTCCTCTAATGAGCGCCATAGCACCCTGTCTTCAGCTTGCTTCATCCAGCATCTGCCTGCTGGCAGGTGGGATACGGATTTGCGAAAGACTGCTGTCTTTCGCAAATCCGTATCCCACCTGGTCTGAGGGCGTCCTACACTATGTTTGCCGTTCGCGGTCTCCACTCAAAAACACGTTTACCCCAGCGGTTGTCGGTTCTATTTCGGATATGGCGAGCCCATTGCCACTTCAGCTTGCTAATTATGTGAGCTATGTCGATAACCTTGTTTTGTCTGTCTTTTCATGTGTCGCGTGTTAACATTACTAATTTTATTAAAGCTTTGAATAAGTTTCTTTTATGATTTGGGCAGTGAAGGTTGTCGCAAATCAGAGGCTTACTGCTACCACACTGCACAAAAATGTGCATTAAAATATGGGCTTTATCTGGTTATGTTTAGATGCATTTCGGTTTGACGGCATCCGATAATAGGAACAGACAGAAGCTTGTGAGAAGCCATTTGTCAGCCAACGAATTTGATTGTTTGACCATCACACTCCGCGAAGACAGCATGCCAACCATGCTCCTACACGACGCTCGCTTAAACTCTTAAATAATGTTTCTACTGGAGTTTCAAATGTAGACCTGTTTAATGAGAACCTGCCTACCTTCTATTTATATGTCAATCTAAGAGATTGTACCTTAGTCTTAATGTAAAGTCTTAAGTTTGTACTCTAGATAGTAGACAGTTAGCAATTTAGTGTAAACTGTGAGCTTCTTTTCTTCTGTGATAAAAATCAGGGAGAGGCCTGCGTCCAGCAGTGGACCTTTATTATAGGCTATTGAGGTGAGTATGAGTTGGTGAGCTTCTATTCTATATTAATAAATATATAGGCATTCATTGTACCAGGAAATATTTATTCAGAAAATAACAATAAAATAATAACCTTTTTATATATATTTATATTTATTATTATTATATATATTATTATAACTAATAATTACACTTAAATCTATTTTGTGTTATGTATTGAATATCAGTTATCTAGTACCCATAACACAAGCTTTGCTTAGCTTGGGGCTGGATAATGCTGTGTGAATGCTGGTTTTTATTTCAGTCAACGAATTCGCATTGCCATTTAACATGGCAATGTTGCCAGTATTCTGGGCACTTTGCCTTCCTCGTGAAGGCTTAGATTTTCATTGTACCTAAGGATAATCTTAGAGCTATAAAATTTAAGTCCTAGGTCTATAAAGGTTCCTGTCTTTTTTAGTCCTTGTTTTTAAAATTGGTTTAATTAGTAATTGTCATGTAATTAAGATATTTTCCTTGTTGTTTTTCCTTGTTTAAATAGTTTATTATAGTGTTCGTAGTTTTTTAAACGTTTTTATATCTACATTGGTGTTCATAGTAGGAGTGTGTCTTCTATTAAAACTTTTTCGATAAGCCAATAATTCAGGAAACGTTGTCAAAGTTTTTTATGGCACAAACCTCCATACAAAATATTAGTTTATTGGCTATCGTTGTGAGTTATGATGGTATTTTGGTCAGGGCGATACAGGATATTTATAATGTGCTTATATGGAAATATTTGTATAAAATTATTTATGACATTGCAAAGGACGCAAGTTAAGGGGAGAAATGATGATTGCTTCCTAAATTTCAGTTATTCCTGATTCGTCCCATTTTGGTGTTTGACAGAAAAACCACTTCAAACAACGCATATAAAACATGTTTTTCTTGGGTTAACCAGGTTCACGACAGTTGTTTAGTAGATGTTGATTATAAATATATGTGTCAGTGTCCTTTTCAACATGGCGACTTAAATCAATAATTTTACAGTCCGAATTTCAAGTAGGTCCGTCCATTCACAAATGTCAAACCTTGTGCTACAGGGTGTAACAAAATTGAAGGACCAAACTTTCAATGGCTTAGCTTTATTCTATTATTTATTTTATTATACTTAGTTATATTAAGTAATAACTTGTGACATGTAAAATTTCTTCCCAATAAATTGTTTAATCTGTTTAATCTGATCAAGTAAAAACGAGAAAAATATTTTGAAAAAATCCGGACTAATTAAAAAAAAAAATTGTACTGCCTACCGCATCTAAGGCGCGTTGATATCGCTAGTCAACGCGAGTCACTTGTTTTTCTTGGGTGAACTAGGTTCATCATATTTTTTTTCATAGAAATTACCCTGAATGCTTACTCAGTCTAAAACAAAAACAGTTGTACTAGGTACGTCAGTTAGATGCACGATAAATAATTTTCTACAAAATGTTATTGTACCTTCATAAAATTTATGCTTAGTCATGTTCAAGAAATTGATGTTCTAAACATTTTGGTCAAGAGAAAAAAAAATGAATTGAAGTAAACAGTATTTAACTTACTACGAAACATACTACAAAAAATAGTTTCTCTCAGTCGGAAGGGGCGCTGTAAGGCGCTTAATCTATGGAAGGAAACGAGAATTTTATAGTCTTCGTAAACGTTGCAAAACTCATTCAAATGCCTGTGATAAAAAAGTATTGATTAAACGAAACCAAATCGAAAGAGCTACATAAACAACGTAAAACCTAAGGTATTTTAAGTAAACAAAACAAGCCAGCCAATATAACGTGATTACGGCAAAACTATACGAGGGAGCAGAAATATTTGCGCGCTCTCGTTTGCCGAAAGTGTTAGGTGGAATTTGCATAGTTCGACGGAACTCCGACGACGAAGTTACACATCAATGTCCCGGAATTGCGGAACTGTTTCACGAGTCGCGCGTATTTTCATAATTTGCGGGTTTTAATTTGAATATTATTATGTATCTACTAACTGCCGTCTAAATTTCATCATCATCATTAAAAGCCTATAATTGTCCACTGCTGGACATAGGCCGCCCCTAATGAGCGCCATAGCGCCCTGTCTTCAGCTTGCCGCATCCAGCATCTGCCAGCAGTCTTTAGCAAATCGTCATCCCACCTGGTCGGAGAGCGTCCTACACTACGTTTGCCGAGTCGCGGTCTCCACTTAAGAACACGTTTACCCCATCGGTTGTCGGTTCTTCTCGAGCTATGGCCAGCCCACATAAAACATATTCAGAGATGCCGTCTAAATTTAGATAGGTCCAATCGTCCATTAATGGGTGAGTCCATTAAGATCCGAGTGTGGTAAGTCTTATTCTCGTAATCGGGTTGAATAAGGCTGCAGGGGTGTAAAGCTGGACATCAATAGCTAGCCTCCTAGCTTAGACGATAAATTATATTTTTATTGGTAAGCTCTGTAAAGTGTTAGGCCAGTATATATTACTAACTAGCTTTTGTCTGAAATTTTCTCTTGGTAGTGAAACAATAAGAGTAAGTTTTATGAAAACATTGATTCAAGCAAATTTTTGCAGAAAAGTCAGGGGTTTAAATCAATTTCCTCGCTTAGAAGCACATTTTAAAGCGAAATTGCTAGCAACGGTTCCTTTACGGTTCTTTATGACCCCATTCAATCCTCATTTCATAATCATAGCCGACACATAAACTGCAAACTTCCATGAAAGTTGAGTCAACTCCATGGCAATACAGTATACTTAGACCGGCTTTAATTAAGGACTATAAAACGTCAGAACTTTCCCATAAACTCGTAAGGTACTTAAGTTACGACAGTTGTTTAGTAGATGTTGATTATAATTATCTGCGTCAGTGTCCTTTTTGACATGGCGACTTACATCAATAATTTTACAGTCCGAATTTTAAGTACATTCACAATTAATGTCAAACCTTGTTTCTACAGGGTGTAACAAAATTGATGAACCAAACTTTTTATGGCTTTGAATACAGAACACGAGAAGTATATTTAGAAAAGTTCCATACTAAATTTCCAAAAAAAAAAACGTAATAGGCGTTATCTGATTCACGTGCTTTATTGTCATATAACCGAGAAGAACTGTCAACCGTTGGAGTAACCAGTCTTCTTGAGTGGAGACCACGAGTAAACGTAGTGTAGGACGCCCTCCGGCTAGGTGAGATGATGACCTGCGAAAGACTGCAGGTAGACGCTGGATGCGTCAAGCTGAAGACAGGGCGCTATGGCGCTCACTAGGGGAGGCAGTGGACTAACCTAGGCTGATGATGATCATGTTGATGGTGATGATAAAAGTACCTGTACCAGGTCTACTAGAAAAGTTGAAAAATCCATCGTGGCCAGTTAAAGTAACAAGTTCTTCGCTCGCTGAATCATCAGCATCAGAAAGCCAAGCAAAGCGAAAAATTACAAATAAAATATAAAATAACTAATATCAGGCTCAGCGAGTTATTGCTCAATGTTTCATCCTAATCCTAAATGAAGGATTAGGGATTTAGGTATATCAAAACGGTTTTTGCAAAATATACTTGTAATTACAATGAATTATGTATGCACCTTAAGCCAAGGCAAGCAAAGTCGCAGACAAATTCTACTAAGACCATAAACTAAACCACCATCTCGGTTATATTTACCACTTGTTGAATCTTGCTGACAATTTTGTCAAGGATGAATATAAGGACCGAGACTCTCGATAGAACTCCTTTGACATTAAAGTGGGTAATAAAACATGCTAGGTTGCTTTCATTAGCCAAGTCCGCGTATAAAAGCAACTTGTACTCTGAGCTTACGGGAAGTTAGGCGTGTAAAGAACTTAAAAGTAGCAACGAAATTCCTTTTATGATGGTCATAAAATTTCTCCACTCCGCAACGAAATAATTTTGTTTTAGGAATCAGAGAATTTCTGAGTTAACCGTTAGCCATGTTTTCTAAACAACCATCAGATATATTATGTGCTATATTTAACAGGACATATTAGATTATATTCGATCTTAGATCGTCATAATCAACAGTATTCATCAGATCTTCTTGAGTGATCGACCATAATACGTAGGTTTAATGCAAACACAGAATGACAACTCGATGGAGCAGGATCTTGTGCTTCAAGGCAGAATTGACTAAAAGGTACCGTGGTTGCTCTCCAACCAGATAGTCGACCATGAATCAATGTTCGTTGCGTTGGAGCAGTCAGTTATGGACAGTGTCAGATAGTACGAGAGAGGAGATACAGTCCATAGCCGACTGCTGGTGTTAGGGTTCGGATTACTTCGGATCTTATTACCTCTCTGACACAGTCCATAACTGACTGCTTCCACAATGCAACTAACAGTGAACGATGGCGGCGTATTGCACGAGCAGCCGTTTATCAGGAACCCATCATAACCCCCAAGATTTAATGACATAAAAGACTACAAATATGACCAAAAATACCTTTTAATCAGGAGTGTAAGGGGGACTCCAATATCTCCTCTGCTAAGCCAACCTAACCTGAACGTGGTGCACTCCGCTAGATAACGAAGAACTAAAAACTAAGCTCTGGTGAAATATCAAACAATCTTCATAATTTCATAACTGAATTTAAAATTACTTTCTATTATTTGACACTGGCAGAATTGTGTCTAATCAAACCCTATTGCCATTAACAAAGAATCATCATCATCATCATTCTTTTAATCAAACTACAAATCACTCTAATAATAATAAATGCTGGACCATTCACACAACATTATCTAGCCTCAAGCTAAGCAGATCTTGTGTTATGGGTACTAGATAACTGATATACATAAAACAATACAATTCATATCCTAAAAAAATAGATCGAAAACGACCAGAACACCCAGAACAAATAGGTATCTGCAGATCGTACAAACATTTGACCCGAGGCGGGAATCGAACTCGCAACCTCCCTGCGCCACAGAGGTCGTCAATGTATAGGTAAATAGAAATTATAAAAGCAATCTAAATGAAACTAACGTCCGAAAGAGCAACTGCATTTCCATTACCACAATGCACTGATTAAATTCAAAAAGTAAATATAATTCAAACTCAAAGTTAATAATTAACATCGGGTGCGGGGCGTCTACCGAGAACCTAAGTTTGACTCAATATTTGTCTTGCTCTACTGTTGAAGTTACACGTATATAGTACCTGTTCTACCTATGCTAAGAAAGTTGTGCTTGTTCAGATAATATTGATTTAAGTTGCTTCACTTAATGCATAACTTATCCCCTTCGGGCGGGCCATTGTTCGAGTTTCGACAAATATTTTTAAACGGAGATTGTTTGACATTCTTGAATGTGAAAATAATATGTGTAACTTAGTTGTCAGCTGTTGGTGTTAGCAGAGTCTTTTATGGAGATTAGATCGTCGAGGTTGGTCGTTGAAGACATTTCTAGTCTCAAAGCAGTAATTTTTTTAAGTTCTTCTTATCTTCAACAGTATTTAATGGTCCACTGTTGGACGCAGGCCTCCCCTTGGTAATCGGCTTATTGACTTCTGTCTCTTGGGAGTAGTGCCCATAATCCCCACGCTGGGCATGGCATAAGTCGCCTCTTACGTCACCCACTGGAAAAGTTGGGGCTTCTTACACTAAACTTTAAACTAAATAATCTGAACTTTTCAAAAAGGTTTACGATCACATTGTTATTAGTCCTAAACATTCGTTGATCGTATATTCTGTAGATGGCGTTACAAGCGCATATGGTCCGCTGTAACCGTAAAATTTTATAGCATTCGATGCTGAAATGATACACGAAACAATCTAAATTATAGCAGCTTGACTCTGGCAGGACGCCAGTGGGCTGGTAATGACAGGGATTCACCAATTTGTAACGTTATCCGGGAAGATTAGAAGGCAGCGGTCAAGAGTTTTAAAACAAGAAATACAGCAAGCATATCGTAATAATATCGTAGAAAATATTTTAAACTAGCTGTTGCCCGCGGCTTCGTACGTGAAGTTTAGGGATAAGTTTATCCCATAAATCAGTTCCCATGGGATATAAATATATTCCATGGGAACTGATTTATGGGATAAAATAGCCTATGTTACTCTC
Source organism: Eupithecia vulgata (assembly GCA_946478455.1). Lineage (NCBI taxonomy): Eukaryota > Metazoa > Arthropoda > Insecta > Lepidoptera > Geometridae > Eupithecia > Eupithecia vulgata. Next base: position 4,296,191 of record OX297874.1, read on the forward strand.
CATCCGTTCAACTAACTCTATGCCAAAATAAAGTTGATTGGTAGCTTAGTTAGGGCGTGAACGAAGGATAAACAAACAAACAAGCACATTCTCGCATTTATAATATTTTAGTTTAGTTAGTTTTAGTTCTTTTAATAATTATTATATTAATTATTATATAGTATTGCTGGTGACTTTTGATTAAAAAAAAACACTTAATTACAAAAGCCCTACATAATTAAAAGGTAACCAGGATTTGCTTTGGAATATATTTACAAATAATTTTAAAATATACAAACACAATTAAATGATGAAAACAATGGAAATGCAATAAAAGGTTTACATTGCATCTGTATGGCTTAAGAAGAGAAGAAAAGAGAAAAGGACCCCTGAGTATTTCGTTTCATGTCATTAAAGTACCTACTCATACAAGTGTTATGATATTTAACAGAATTATTTTTATGAGTTATTTTGTTATTTCTGTTAGTCAAAGTTAAGTAATTGTGGCTATAATCGGCTAAAAGTGGCTGTTGTTAAAACTTTTACCCAACCACCTTATTTGACGTGTATTACAGAGGAACAATATAGAGATTTGAAAGGTCCATCACCCAGGAATGGGTGAAGTGAGACATGATGAATAAATCATGATTTGATGATAAAGCATCAGCTTCTTGTCATTTCCGATCTGCAAATATTTGTTCCGGGTGATCTGTGTGTTTTCTGAGTATAATAAAAAACGTCTATCTACATAATCAATGCCTCTAATCATTAATTACTTATTGTCCTGAACATACAAAGCATACTGAATGTGTAAAGTTTAAAATATAATAATATACTGTTAAATAAGTTACTATGTAAGTGATATTTTTTTTCTTTTTAAATTTTATATTAACTCTTGCAGTGCCCTTCCAGTGTGCATGTACTATACTTAGACCTAAACACCTAGACCTAGGTATGTATGTACATGCAAGCAATAAATAAATGAAATGAAATTTTCTGAGTTACGTACCCACGACACGGGCCATGAGCCTAGTGTGGGGCCGTCGCAAATCTAGTGTTAGACATACCTACTACCTATTAGTTATAGTTGGCTCCTATGTACTTTTTCGTATTAAATGTACGCCTAAATGTAAATTTTTGTTGGGAATAAATAATTTGTACTTGAATAATGTATTGTAATTATGTATATCGACATAGCTCAAAGGATTAGCAAGCTCAAGATAAAGTGGGCTGGCCATATTTCGAGAAGAACCGACAACCGTTGTGGTAAACGTGTTCTTGAGTGAAAAACGCGACTCGGCAAACGTAGTTTAGGACGCCCTCTCTGACCAGGTAGGACGACGGTTTGCGAAAGACTGCTGGCAGATGCGGGATGCGGCAAGCTGAAGACAGGGCGCTATGACGCTCATTAGGGGAAGCCTATGTCATGCTGAGGACTTATATAGACTAATGATGATGATTATGAATCTATTATACAAAACACAAGCATTGCTCAGCTTGGAACTAGATGATGCTGTGTGGATTTGTTTAAGCTATTTAATGTAATACGCCGCTGCATTTTCTCAAAATAGTTTAAGAATAAGAATCTTTATTGTGAACTGTGTGTAACATAGTTGGTCCTATGAACTATTATATTATACATAAATAAATAAATAAAATAAATAAATAATGCTGGACAATTCACACAGCATTATCTAGCCCCAAGCTAAGCAGAGCTTGTGTTATGGGTACTAGATAACTGATATACATAATATAATACAATACATAGATAGATATTTTTTATTATACATAGAAAACGACCAGAACACCCTGAACAAATGTCAGTAGATCGTACACACATTTGTCCCGAGGCGGGAATCGACCCCGCAACCTCTTGCGTCGCAGGCAGACCTTCGCTCACCGCGCCACAAAGGTCGTCACACACACACATTCTTCAACAGTTTGTCCTTTCGGACATACAATAATTGTTATGAATAAGAATATACTTAAAATTTAAGTAATAATAATATTCATTTAAAGTATTCCCAGCAAGAACCCTTATACTTTCCGTCTTGCAATTTAAACGCTGTTACCGCAAGCGAAAAATTTCCATCTACTAAAACCTTTTAACGCGTTTAAAACGATTCTGCAGTAGCTGGTAAGTAGCTACTCCTTCTGCCAAGTGAGGCGAGCTAAGTATACTACTCTACGCCTATATTGCTTCGATGCGGGGCATAAGAAAACTGCTTCCGTTTATCCCCTGTTATCAAAACACTGAGGTGCGAATTATGATGTAAACTGCTACCTTGGCCTTTTTACTCGTATTTTGTGTTTGTTTTGTATGTGTACTTTAATAGTAGAGACATTGTTTTTTTTTGCATACAGATGCTTAGAGGTTATTGGTAATTTAGGGCAATAAGTACATGCAGGGTGCATAACACAAGTTCTGCTTAGCTTGGGGCTAGATAATGCTGTTTGAATTGTTCACTATTATTTATTTATGTACTATTGACCAAAGCTACTTACATTACGAAAGAATTTAATTATATGAAATGACAAAGATTGAGTTTAAATAATTTTTACAAATTATTGAAACGGAATGAACATTTTATCGCATGATATTGTTTTAATAATTTTGATAATTACATGGTTTTTATCCACTAAAACCATCTAGGTACTATTTGGTATACCTCGATACAGCAGGGTGACACGTGATCTGTACTGTAATTTCTAGGCAATAATATGAAGAAGGTAATCAAATAAGTAATGCTTGAGAATCTTTAGAGCACAAAAGCCCCAAATCAGCAGTTTAGATATTTTCCAATACAATCAAATGTTAAACAAATATGAGGACACAATGATAAATACTAGGCTCTACCTATCCTTAGATTTCTCTACCTAGAAAGCGTGTTTAAAGAGCAGATTTAATATGTTATTCTAGCAGAGTAACATTATGTATTACACATTCTTCATATAGGAACCTGTATGTCAGACATGTAGACTTAAATTTAAATCAATGATAAATACTAGACTCTACCTATCCTTAGATTTCTCTACCTAGAAAGCGTGTTTAAAGAGCAGATTTAATATGTTATTCTAGCAGAGTAACATTATGTATTACACATTCTTCATATAGGAACCTGTTTGGCAGACATGTAGACTTAAATTTAAATCATTCCTACCATAGTGTGCACGTACACTTAGCCAGTAATTGAATTGCACGGGTAGCGCGCCAGCACGTGCCGTGCCCAAGGGACGCCTACAATATTTTGTGCTATCTATTTTTAATGGCAGCTTGAGGGTTAATCATCAGAGCAGATTTGAAAGCTTGTTGTGGTATGTTTGTTTGCAGCGGTTTTGTTAATCCGATTATTGCTCATACAACTTTGAATAATAAATGATTTGTGAGCTTGAGAATTTCGCTAATTTGCTGCGGAATGACAAATTTATTGTTTTGTGGTTACGACCTTTTGGTAGCTACCTCTGACCACTTTACGAAATACAAGTCAAAGGTAAAACCGACGTTTAACTACCCTTCAATAAGTAGATGCAAAATGTTATGTATAATTTTCATTAAAATAATAACAGACCAAGTCTGTGGTTTGATACAGTAGAGTCCAATTAAGATTTTCTCATTTACCAATCATGAAATTCTGATCAAACCTCACATTAAGGTTGGACATAATGCAAGGGAATTTAATCATTATGTACTGTATACACCAAACAACTGCGTATTAATTTTGCATCCTGCAATCTAGGGATGCAATGTCACAATATGCCGTAATAGCAGAAGTTGAGCTTTTGTTTCCTACATTACTGATTATGATGATAGTAATGCTAAGAAATAAGTTTTAAATTTCGATTTCAACAATTATGATAAAATTTAAGTTAATAATGAAGTAACCAGAAATAAATATCAAATAAATATTGCTGGACGATTCACACAGCATTATCTAGCCCCAAGCTAGGCTTGTGTTATGGGTAATAGATAACTGATTATACATAATAGAATACATTACATAAATCGTTTTTTTTTATAGTAAACGACCAGAACACCCCGAACAACTATTTGCAAAAATCTAGATTTCTTTCAATTGAAAGAGTACGGTTTGAGTAATCAAATATTTATTATGGCGAATCTATTATTCTGCCTTTGCTTTATTTTTCAATATAAAAATCAAGTCTGTAAGTCGTCATAATATGAACAATATTATTATTGTTTGGGAGAAGAAGGCAAATATGTACCAAAATTTAGAGGTTTTAGTTATTTATTTTCATCAAACTTATACAAGTAATCAAAAAACTATCTTGGCGCTTCTATCCTAGATTTTATATTAGATTTTATATTTGAACATAGAACACAAAGATCATGAAATATGATTTTTTCGAAAGGCCAGCCTTAATGTGCTTCCGAGGCACGGGGTTGTAATATACAATATAGCTCTGAATCTGGTTGAGTCTGCTATGCTCTTCACGCCAGGGATGCGATGGCGGCATCTGGCATGACACGGCCTGACCGATTTGATATGCACCCTTCCTGTTCGATATGACGGGAGTTTGTGTTTCTGACACTCGCATGCAGAATCTATATACAGTGCTTTGCGGCGTTTTCATTGTATCAGAATCAGTTGTGGTATACACCACAACTTGTTTTTGTTAGAAATTAGCATTATCAAATGGAATATAAGAGAATTTTATATGAGAATTTTATTAATCCAAAATCGCACAAAAATAGACGTTTTTGTGTTAAGACGATACCCTGAGCCAAACGAGTGCCGCCACCGATTTTATCTTATTATTTTGTTGAACAAAGGTAATTTCAAAATTTTCAATGGGCAGTTTGTGATACCTAATAAAAGCTTTTTTTTAATGCCTTTAATATTAGTTTTGTATAGTTTAGGTAGAGATGCGCTAATTGAGTTTGATGGCCACAAAGTGTAACATGGATAATTTTTTGTTTAACGAAATAATAAGATAAAAAAGGTGACGGTGCTAGTTTGGTACGTCTTAAATTGACAATTTATTCAAAAATAATATTGCATTGAATTTACAATTAATTTTAAATATTTTTTAATAATGCCGCTGCTAGTGGGTCTGCTAGAAACCACATGTGCGTCGTGGGCAATGAAAGTGTTAGATCAGAAATACAATCATACAAATACTTTCACTGCCCATGACTCACGCGTAGTTCTATTAGACCTACTGCAGCCATCCCACCCTGCTAGTCACTCCATTGAAGCTAGGCAGTGAATGCGTTTCAGATGGGTAAACTTTTTCGCATTGTCATTCTATATGTACCTAAAACTTGTTTTGGAAGGTTATTTTATTTTATACAGCGGGGCAATGCAGCCAGTGTCTTAGGCACGCTTCCAACTGGTATTGATATGGATCAGTTGAGCTACCTGTAGATTGTTTGCAACAGTTTGCAGATAGCTTAATTGTTTCTATTGTAAATACTAGTTTTAATTGAAATTTGTTATTTGATTGTTATTTCCTTTCTGAATAAAGAGCTTATTTTATTTAAGACGTTTTTATTGTTTGTCCATGAAGTTAAAAATAATTTGTGACACCGATCCTTTAATCTGAGTAAAATTATTGTTTATTTAAATGCTCCCATTACGATGTGCGGTTTAAATAAATATTAAAGCCGCTGTAAATGTATGATTTTAAATATAATTTTACTTAAGCAGAGATAATGGACAGTGCGGTCGAAAGTTTCACGTAATTCATGCTTTATATTTAAACTGCTTTTTTGTTTTATAAATTACAAATTTATATTTCGTTCGTACAATTTGTTTAAATAAACAATATGCAGGTCTCGACAGAGCCTACACATTTGCTCCCCTAGGAGTCGAGACCCTAGGTTCGTGGGGTACCGAGGCTCTCCGGGTTTTCAAAAAATAATCTGAGCGTCTGGTCGAAGCGACGCGTGACCCGAGAGCTGGTGAGTATCTGGCACAGCGCATCAGCATTGCTATACAGCGGGGCAATGCAGCCAGTGTCTTAGGCACGCTTCCAACTGGTATTGATATGGATCAGTTGAGCTACCTGTAGATTGTTTGCAACAGTTTGCAGATAGCTTAATTGTTTCTATTGTAAATACTAGTTTTAATTTAAATTTGTTATTTGATTGTTATTTTCTTTCTGAATAAAGATATTTGTACTTACCAACTTAACAGTTCCGTCAGTCACTGTAATATCAGATCTTCAACCCGATAAAACGTAATGAATTTTAAAATACAACTGAAAATTTGCCTTCGTTGGAATCGCAAAAATGAAATAAAATCCGATGTACCAATTGCATTAATTCAACTGCATAAAAATCAGCCAATTATTCAAATGCGGCAGCGCCCTGAACCGAAGAACGTATCGATGAATATTAATTGTTTTCGATTGCGATTAAAAAACATAAAACTGAAAATATTGATAAGAGTTATGAGTTACTTAACTAAGGCTCTCGGTAAGAACCTACCTTCTAGATTCTATAAGATGCTGTAAGTATACTTAGCGTCTACGCGAGAGGCGCCGCAGTGCGTAATTTTTTTTTTAAACCATGATATAAATTGTCGAGTGATAGATTGTTTGCAACAATCTGCAGCTAGCTCAATTGTTTCAATTGTTAAAACTAGTTACTATTTGTTTCTATTTTATAATTGTTATTTTCTTTGCTGTTAAAGAATCTCATGATAAATTAATTTTTTTAATGTTTTTATCAAAAAATGATGGATTTTTTGCAACAGTCTGCAGTTAGCTCAATTGTTTCAATTGTAAAAACTAGTTACTATTTGTTTCTATTATATAATTGTTATTTTCTTTGCTGTTAAAGAATCTCATGATAAATTAAAAAAAAAAATGTTTTTATCAAAAATGATGGATTGTTTGCAACAATCTGCAGCTAGCTCAGTTGTTTCAATTCTAAAAACTATTTTCAATTTGTTTATATTTTATAATTGTTATTTTCATTGCTATTAAAGAATCTCATGATAAATTGTACTTTTTTATTGTTTTTATCAAAAATGATGGATTGTTTGCAACAGTCTGCAGTTAGCCCAATTGTTTCAATTGTAAATATATGTTTCTATAATTTGATTGTTAATTCTTTGTTAATAAAAAATCTTTATTATATATTCCTTATGTTTGATTTTAATAAAGAACCTACTACCTACATAAAATATGCATAGGAAATCGTAATGGTAATCATTTATTGAGTTGTTCCATGAGCACATAAGAGTTTAAAATGTCACATAAACTAAAACAAAAAAAAAATTATGGCCTATCTACGACAAATCTTAATAATATTGTATTGTGGTTAAAACTTCAATAAGTATGAACGTTCTGGTGATCTTTTTCACTCTGATACGGGAAATTCGCTGACTTTATTTCTCATTCCCAATAGGTACCTTGTTATTATTCTTATTGAATACTGAATCCAATAAGATTTTACGGCGACTGTGGCAATTAGCACGATTGTCAATTTGCTGAAAGTAGGTGTGAGAGACTCTACCAATGTATTTATTTAATTTAATCATCATCAGCCTATACTAGTCCACTGCTGGACATAGGCCTTTCCTAATGAGCGCCATAGCGCCCTGTCTTCAGCTTGCCGCATCCAGCATCTGCCAGCAGTATTTCGCAAATCGTCATCCCACCTGGTCGGAGGGCGTCCTACACTACGTTTGCCGAGTCGCAGTCTCCACTCAAGAACACGTTTACCCCAGCAGCTGTCGTTTCTTCTCGAGATATGGCCTGCCCACCGCCAATTCAGCTTGCTAATCCTTTGAGCTATGTCGATAACCTTGGTTCTCTGTCGGATGTATTCGTTGCGAATCCTATCCTTCAGAGAAACTCCGAGCATAGCACTCTCCATAGCTCGCTGAGCGACTTTAAACTGGTGGATATCTAATATCATAAATGCGAAAGTGTGTTTGTTGGTTTGTTTTTTTCTCCTTCCTCTGAGTAACCATTCGATTTGATTTTTGGATAGAGTTAGTTGAAATAATGGAGAGTAACATAAGCCTTTTTGTCCTGGTAAAACATCAAAATCTCATGGAAGATTTACGAGAATAATCCCCCTAGAACTGTGAAATTCGAATTTAAAGCGTGTGAAAGCGGAGGGAACAGTTAGTACCTACCTTGTAAGCCGGGTACTGACCGGGTATGTTTCGATGAGTTCGGCTGCCGAAAGCCATCTACATCGAAAGCCATTGACTAAAAAATTCTTATACTACCAACGATTTACCTCCTGCTGCAAAAAAAAAACTCAACCAAACGTTTGTGACAGCATCACAAACATGATAAAGTACAAAACTGCACTTCAAACCGTGGTTTCACTCCAAAATAGACAAATTCGAACACCTCCGTTGTACCCAAATGTCACAGTTACCTTCTGCATTATTGTTCGCAGACCATGTGCTTTAGGGTTGTCACTACGGTTGTGAAAAAAGTGAAGTTTACCTAAATAAAAAACATACCTATGAAATTGGAGTTAGGGTTCAGTATTGTAGAATATTAACACCAATTACCATCTTCAGTTTTATATTACGTCTTTCGAAAGTTGGTCTTTCACTTATATATTTAAAAAAAATTCTGGACAATCCACACTGGTACATCTAAATAAGTTTGATCTACATAGGTACAAGAAAAGCAGTTTGTGTTATGTGTACTTGATAACTGACATAATTAATGCATAGTCTTGGTAGATTTTCTATTATCTAGTATACTTTAGGTATAACACCCAAGACAAATATTTGCAGATCTTACAAACATCAGATCAGTCCCAGGGCGGAAATTGAATCCCCCAACGCCCGCCGCGCCATATAAGTCGTCTAAATAAATGCGAAAGTTTCGATTTTATGATGTTTGGATGGTTGTTAACTTTTCACGCTAAAACTAGTGTGGTAAAGTTTTAAACCTGGAATAAAACGTAGGCTACTCTTTATCCCGTAAAAACAAGTAAGTCCACAATTCCGATGGCAGAAACGTCCATTACCCGTGCTTCACCTTTGTAGTTCACCTTGGTGGTCAGAGGAAAATAATATTAAATTATATTTAATTTAATTAAAACATTCCATCACGGGAACTCATTTTCACGCAGGTAAAATACTTAAGTTTACCACTGGCAATGGACGGGCAGAAGCTTTTTTTAACCAACCATTCAATTCAGTTACTTCTTTTCATCAGCAAACACCGTCATTCCTGAAAAATTTACCTTACCCAAGTATTATTGCAAGTATTTTAGTAACCATTAGCGACAGCCCTTACCAGTCATTACCGCACGTAACCTGAACATATTTCTATCGCCCGCACAAACGCGTGGCTCGTATGAATTTGTACAAATGTATCTGCACAGCTTGTGGACAAAAAGACAGCTTTGTTATATGAGAACTTCTGAATATTAAAATTTGTATTCAAAAGAAGTGGACTCCATTCGTCCATTTTAATAACTGATAGTTTTTTTATAAACTGTTATGTTTTCATAAACTTAAGTTTTCATTATAGGGAAGTATTGTAGTTAACATGGGTTAAGGTAAAATTGTCATCGTAAAAATCTAGGGTAACTTTGTCACCGCTCAAATTATTTTAATATTAGCGACAGCCCTCATCAGTCAGTACCGCACATAACCACTGAACATATTTCACTCACCCGCACAAACGCTTGGCTTGTATGAATATATGCGATTGTATCCGCACAACTTGTATACAAAACTAGTAAAAGAACTTCTGGATGATCGTTTAATAAAATTGGCCTAGTGCGAGTCGGGCAACGCGCAGTGTAGGGTTCCGTAGTTGCACGGATAATTTTCTAATACAAACTTATTTACCTATTTTACACAACTAACAAATTTTAAATTATTTTTGCATTGATTGAGTATTTGCGTATTTAACTTTTTTTATAAATTATTATTTTGAGACAAGAAATTATTAGAAAAAGGGGTAACTTTGGGATTTTTATCTATCTAGTTGAATTTCATTAGATTTTGTAAGTGAAAGAAACTTTGATTAGGTTAGATCCTAAAATCATCTTTTTTTAGATTTTTAAAAACCATTTTCTATGCCTCAGATGATTTTAAAAATCTCAAAAGCGTTCCCTCTCCTAGCCTTTGTACATTACGCTCTATAAAACCCCGACAACACCCAGCTTTAGCCATGTCATGGTAAGTTCACCCACAGAACATCTAAGGCCATCTCATAGTGGAAGATACAGTAGACGTATCACCTAAGCATTATCGTGTTTCTTAACGATAATGGAACTTTCGAGTGACTGTAACCCAACATTAATTAAACTCGTACTTTAACCTAATGGCGTTGGTTTCGTTAATTGTATGGGGTAGGTTGGTATGTACGACAGAATCATAGGTATTATAGTTACAGCGCATGTTACTGTAATGCTTTTCAGGAATTACCACGGAAAGTTATTACGTCTATATCTATAATGTTGTTACCTAGAGGTTTGGCAACCATGAGTATTTTAAAGACTAGTTTAAGTAATTATGGACGTAGAGATCTAGAAATGCCAAGGAAATGTGAAATTAAGAGTTTTGTCCAGGCGGCCTCACGCACTTACGCACAGCTACCAATTTTATTTCTTCAATAATTATAACAAAAGAATTTGAAAAAAAAATGACCACTCTTTGATAAGATAACACACAACTGTACTCCGATTTAGAATCCAAGATAATTTATGTTAACAGTTACATTATGTTAACAAATAAGAATAAAATCTTAATAAAAACTAATAACGATAACAGAAAACAACAAGGTTATCACTAAAAACTAAAAGACAATTCAAAGGTTTTTGTATTTTACTCTGGGTACTCAATGAAATTAGTTTTTCGACGAAACCTACTAAGATTGTAAAAGATTTTAAAAATATATCCATTTTTTTTAATCAGAGTATAATTTAGAGGGTTATTTCCGACGTCTCACGTGAGAAACTCTCATTCCCAACGTATCACGAAAAATATTCGCAAAGTATTACGAGAGACGTTGCCTATTCTCAGCGTCTCACGAAAAGTCAGAGAGCTTCTTTATACAATCTACAAAATGTATTGATCATGATTTTCAAGAATATATACATATTTGATTTTATTTCCACGTGAGAACGTGAGACGTTGGGAATAACCCGATTTAGATGGTCATATTCAAGCTGTGTAAAGCAAAGTGTTTGCAGACTCTATCCATTTTTAACCAGCTGTTAGTGACACAATGCTCCAGATTTTAGAGAAGGGTGAGTTTCAGTTAACCCCGTTATTAAAAACGCTTTGTTATCGTGAGCTTGTGAAAATAACTGTTTTACGAAAGCTATCCACTTTTGAAATCCAATTAGGTAGGAAAATGAAAGAGTTATTACAAGCATGAAAACATCTTTATTTAAAAACAATCAGCTCAATTAAGAACATCTTCAGATGGAAAGTAATTCTCAATATTATCTTTTGTAGAGTCGCTACTTATAGATTGTTTGCAATGGTCTGAAGTTAGCTCAATTGTTACAATTTTAACTACTAGTTCTTATTTATTTTTATTAATTGATTGCAATTTTCTTATTTAATAAAAGTTTCCTATGCTTTTGTAGATCAGTACAATGGAACAGTATCATTTCAACCGATACAAAGAAAATTCAATTTTTTGAAAATAAATATGTATTCTTGGATGCCTTTAAAAATGCTGTATATTTTATAAGAGGATAAAAAATACGTTTCATGGTGATTGTAGCATCAGAATTAACCTCAAGATTGCCTGGGAGAAATAGCTCTCATCGATAAATCCGCCTTTTGTTCTGTTTATTCTTTGTTTAGATATAAGATTTTTAGTCATGTAAATTTTTTAGCATAATAAATTCAATCATTCATTTATCCAATAAATCCACTTCTTTGTTATCCTTTTGGTCCTAAGATATTTTAAATAAATTATTTTATTTTATTATATAATTATTAACACGTCTACTGCTGTTATCATTCTGACTGCCAAGCGTAGTAATTATGGCAAAAATCCCGGCTCGTTTGAGCTTGTGTATGTGCCTAGGTAGTGGACAAATACTACTTTAAAAAGTTTCCTATATTTATTATTAAAAAACTTACCTACATTTTGCAACCACAGAACTTCAATCAGCAAGAGCTTAGAGCAAAAACTAAAGCATCGCAAAACTACGACCACTAAGCATGGAAAATGGCATCTTTAGAACCGATATATTGCTTTCTCGCGTGATGTCGTTACATCCAGCTGTTACCGTAGATCACAGTAAAATACATCGGAAACAGAAGGTTTGCGATTTGCGATGTCTGGGGTAGCTTTGAATCATAGAATCATAATATACTCATAAAAGAAACTTTTGACAGTGCATGCAGTGCTACACTGGCCTGCAAAACTAAGTATCACACTTTTTTTTTCTAAACTATAGAAATTAGAGAGTTAAAATTAACGTTTTATAGAAAATTTGATCAGCTTTCTTTGAAACTGTAATAAACTATAAATTAGCAACATTTTGAACATTAAAAAAAAACAATAAAATAGCCATTTTTGACACTTTAAGATGTCCAAAAACTCATGTAACATTTTATAAGTACGTATGTGTAAATATAGATAATATAATAATATTCGCATTTAATATTCGCCTTGTAATATTCGCATTACTAGATTTTAATGACTATTTTCACACTAAATTTCATTATTAGGTAGTTACTGAAATTTAAAATACGATCTTTATCTGATTCTACCTATAATCAAATGCATTGAATATTTTTTTTCCACAGCAGTTAATTTTGTTACTTACTGATAGTTACCTATCTCATTTATTCCGTTTCTATAGCCCACTTGTTTTTGCCGATGTTTTAGCCAACAGTATAAAATTTGATACTTTATCATTTTTAGTTGGTTGTTTGCAAACTTCTGGTACCATGCAGCATTATAAATTAGCATAGCATGCAATGCGGCATCGTTTATTTTAGCTAAATATTCCTTGATTTATTTAATGTATTCTTTAAACAGGCTCTTTAGCTAATTAAATTAGCCTTTAACTGGCAAAAACGTTTTTTTACGTTCATATGGGCAGACAAAAAAAGCCAATCAGGCGCTTTTCAGGGGGACGCCTGCGTCCAGCAGTGCACCAATATAGTCTGTTGAGGTGAGGTTATGGCAGACAAATTCTTCATATTGTAAATTGAGTCCAAAAATAAATTGCTGCCTGTCTACTTCCTATCTATCTTTAACTAAACCGCAAAAGTCTTGTTTTTTTAAACTAAAAAACAAAGAGACTTTGTCGCTCAACGACCACATCGTCTTAAAAATCTTGTTGCTCGATTGTTCTGTCCAATTTACTTAAAAATCACTACACTGTATAATATGTATACACAAAATATAAATTTAACTTAGATTTAAGTACTTATTAAATCCATAAAAAACCATATGTATAAACAAAATATAAATTCAACATGGATTTAAGTACCTATCAAATCCCTAAAAAAATAAACATATTTCTTGCTGTTCTAAAAACAGGACGATCTTCATGCAATCTAAAAAGATATCGCAATACATAGGTATAATAAAGAATAATAAAACAAAAAGCTTTTCCATCAACTCAAACTGAAATATAAATAGGTGCAAAAAGCATATAATTTGAACCGAAGTCTACTTTCAAAGCCACTGATATATCTCTGGTAAATAACCCCATTTATATCATGAAACATTATGATAGTAACAGAAGATAAAATATGCTTATTATAACCGATAAAGAAACATTATGAGGTCTTTATAATATTCTAGTTTTTAGGTACAGTGTAGGTAAGTAGATGACGTAAGGTACTTACAAATACTTGAGTGTAATAAATCAAACCAAAGAAGATAGTCTAGGTTCTAGAATTCAATATATTTTATATCAACAAAGACATTTATTAGTGAAAACTTAACAAAAGCTGACACCAGATAACAACTTGCATTGTCACGGCAAGGTTATCACTAAAAAATTACCAAATTCAACAACGCATAATTACATAAGCCGAACAAAAAGGGTACAAATACAAAGGCATGAATCATGAATGAGATTCACGAGTTTTACGACAATCTTTAGGAAATTCTGCTATTTGTTACAATAATTCCAGTGTCGACTTATATTTTCCATTCTTTTATGTGTTTTTATAACCCCTATGTTAACAAAAAATATTTATTATTCTAGAACCGCTTATAAGTTATGGAAGCCGCGACACTTTTGAAAGTTTAACTAAAAAAATGTGAAACAAAACACTGATACATTCCTAATCATGATGAAATGACTCTAAAGACCGTGCCGGGTTTGGATGTTTACTTATAACCTATGAAAACAAAATAATTCCTAGACAATTAGGAACGTTTTTACTTGTTTAAACTACTGAACGGATCGGGCAAATGAAATTATCAGACAGGAAGTTTCTAGGCCTGGAATAAAACATAGGCTAATTTTTATCCATATAAATCAGTCAGTCATCAATATAAATCAGTTCCCACGGGATAGACATAACCTTAAACAACGCGTGCGAAACCACGGACAGAAGCTAGCACGTATTAAAGTAAATTAGATTTGGCCTTATCGTAGAGATTTCTACAAATAAGGGGAAGGCAAAAATGTTTAAGGCCAATAAAGAAATGGAACACAAAACCGAATCATAATAAATTGAGTGGAGGTTAAAGGATCAAGCAAGATTGACAGCGGTCTTTAACACTGCCCCGGGGCAAGCATCAACTTGTGTTTTGTGGATAAGTCTCAATTTTATCGAGGGAATCTTCTCGTAATAATTTCTTGGGCGTTTATGGTTGAGCCGTTTTGCCTTTTGACTGTTGAATAACACAGTATTAGCATTCACAAAATGATTGCGAATGTTTTTGTACCGCTTCTGCGCTTTTCATTTGTTAGACCTTTCCATTCCAGTAAATGGTTGTTTTGCAAAATGCTTGGATCAGTTAGGTTTTTATGAGCTTTGGTAGGTTAAGTATGGATTATTCCTTTTGAAGTTTTATTCTGCAGTGTGGCGTGGATTTTTTCTAAAATTAGAATTGTTTTGCTCAGTCTGAGCGTAATTTCCAGGTAAAATTTTCACAACTAACCTGCCATAAAAATGTTTATCTGAAAACATTATTTAAAAGCGAAACACCCAAAATTCCGCGAACAAAGGTTGAAAATTCAAAAGCGTAATCATAAAAAGTGCATAAAACCCCCATTCAAAGGGGGATGGTGTGAAAATAGGCCGTTTAATAGTCTATTCGCCTCACGTGTGATGACAGCACTATCTCGCCCTAAATCTGGACTCTACCTGAGTGCTTTCGTGCTGAGTCTTAGTAACCTACTGAGCGACGATATTCAAATCAAATGACCCTATTTAAATACGTATTTGAATGCCTGATTATAAATAAATAAATAAATAAATAATTCTGGACAATTCACACAGCATTATCTAGCCCCAAGATAAGCAGAGCTTGTGCTATGGGTACTAGATAACTGATATATGTAATATTATACATTATAATAAAATCTTTATTCAGAAAGAAAATAACAATCAAATAACAAATTTAAATTAAAACTAGTATTTACAATAGAAACAATTAAGCTATCTGCAAACTGTTGCAAACAATCTACAGGTAGCTCAAGTGATCCATATCAATACCAGTTGTACATTACATAGATATATATTTTTTTTTATTCATAGAAAACACCCAGACCAACGGAACAAAGTTCTGCAGATCGTACACAAATTTGTTCCGAGGCGGGGATCGAACCCGCAACCTCTTGCGTCGCAGGCAGACTCTCGCCCGCTGCGCCACTGAGGTCGTCAAATTTTATTATTTAATATGATTAGCAAACTTAGTAAAACCTAGTACCTAGTATCATTATAAATATTATAAAACCTAGTACCATTATATATTGATAGTTCCCGACCATAGAATCTGACTAGCAGGAATACTCAAAAATTTTTTTTCATGAAAATTCACACAGCATCATCTAGCCCCAAGCTAAAAGCAAAGCTTGTGTTATGTGTAGGTACTAGATAACCTTTATACTACACTCAGAAAGTTGAATCAAGTTTTATTTTTCATGCGTTTAGCGGGAGAGAAAAGAGTATGAAAATCCATTTCTAGCGTGTTATTTTTTATTGACGACCGATGTGGCGCGGTGGGCGAAGGTCCGTCTGCGACGCAGGAGGTTGCGGGTTCGATTCCCGCCTCGGGACAAATGTGTGTACGATCTGCAGAGATTTGTTGAGGGTGTTCTGGTCGTTTTCTATATATAATAAAAAATATCTATCTATGTAATGTATTGTATTATGTATATCAGTCATCTAGTACCCATAACACAAGCTCTACTTAGCTTGGGGCTAGATGATGCTGTGTGGATTGTCCAGCATTATTTATTTCCTACACTACGTTTGCCTAGGCGCAGTCTCCACTCAAGAACAAATACGTCATCAAAGCCTAAGTGAATATTTGCATGATATAAATGAGCTTCTATCAAAATAGAACTGCCTATAAAAAGTGACCGAGATTGTCTTCAGGCAGTTTAATTAAAATTATTTTACGACCGGCCGTTTGATGTCGGAAAGTAATTATGTAGTCTCTTTTTCAATAATGTAGAATCTTATTAGTTTTTATTACTTAGTAAATCAGTATTTATTAGGGTATATTTTATTAGTATTTATTAAACCATAATTTAAGTACCTGCACACTGATCCATAAACATAACCTATTTGAAAATATTTTTTTTATTTTTAATAATCTACGTAAGGTTATGAAACTTGATGTAGGTTCTCCTCAGGATTTTTTTGAACGGATCAGGCAAAATTTTGCATTAAAATAAGTTATGGTATGCCTAGATCTAGGACTAGGGTTTATGGGTTATTCTAGAATAACCCATACGCTTCTTTAACCCATACACAATCAATAAAACAGTTATTTAGCCTTTATTGCCTTGGAATAACATATCTATTATACTACCTACTTTTTCTCCCAAAAACAACGTGTTAAAAAAGCTGCGATCAGATTTTTTTTCTAGCCTATTCTAGCCAAACTTGATGAGAAATTTTTGTAAACAAACCACAACAAAATAACTAAATCTCATATGCTTGTATATATATATATATACATGTATATCCTCGGTAAATAAATACAATTATATTTATTAGATTCACAGAAAATATTGAACAAACAATTTTTTTGTCAATCAAACTAATAATTATGAGACAAAAAATTAGAAGACACAAATACGAACGGCGTCACTATTAACACGTTTTTCCTTGTCACGCGGAGCTTTATTAGGGCATTATGTTCTTTTTTTGTTATTTAAAAATAACACGTCATATCCATTAATTAACTTTAAAGATAAGAAATAAGATAGATTATAAAAAAATATAAAAATAATCTGACTGGCGAACTTACTATACTTACGATACTAGATTTTAAGAAAGTAGACTAATCGAAAAGCGGTGTAAATGGCATAGGTATAACAATACAAAAACAATAGTGAATTTTAGCATAGAATACTTACCATACTTAACCCTAAAATTTTAGGATAATTACCTATCGATTTGCTTACAAATATTTCACATCAAATTTGGCTGACGTACAGTTTAAAAACAATGAAAGTTTAAAAAAAATTCGTTACATACCTATAATACTGATCGAACAGTAATAATTACTGTTTGCGAATTTTATTCCATGATAGATAAGATCTGTACTACCTAAACTAATTATTAGTTACGTTCGTATAGAACCCACTATCTAGCAGTTGCATTGCAACATAAAATTACTGTTCACATGATCAAGAGCACATTTCCCTAGGGTAGGGGAACCATTAACGCCAACTGTTCACATTCGCCTCACTATCGTTGGTAATATATCGTGCATGCGGTGCCTTGGATGTATGATTAATATGACTTGTGGTCGTGTGTTGAGATTGGTCAGATTTGACAATTGCTTTGGGGTTAATAGGGCATTTGATGATTTTGATGTACTGTTTTGGACGTCGGATGAAGCCTGAAAGTTTTCTTCTGTTATTGAAGCCTGTTCAACACTTTCATTGCTTATATTTTTGAGTCATATCATCATCATCAGCCTACATTAGTCCACTGCTGGACAAAATCCTCCCCTAATAAGCGCCATAGCGCCCTGTCTTCAGCTTGCCGCATCCAGCATCTGCCAGCAGTCTTTCGCAAATCGCCATCCCACCTGGTCGGAGGGCGTTTACGTTTTGATGTAGTACGTTTTACGTTTGAGTCATTTGCCCAGGTAGAACTCGTTCAAATCGCTCAGGCTTGGCAGTGAATGGGGTATAATATCTTCAACAGCCTATAATGGTCCACTGCTGGGCTCAAGCCTCCCCTGATAATCGCCTAATTGGATTTTATCTCACTATGCATTCATATAAGTAGTTTGCTTGAGCATGTCTCATGCAAAGCTCATCCTCACAGCGGCGCGTCTTTTCCTGTTTGTGTCCGCTGAGTTTGGACCAGACATAATTTTATGAGTTATTCCTGACTTGTCCCATTTAGGTCCGAATCCATTGAGACGAGGTCAAGAAACTTAAATTTTATGCTGAAAATGTTCCTGATTCGTCCCATTTGGAGATTTCTAACATAAAAGTAGCAAAAGTACTGTCGGCCGCACACTTCTCGTGTAATAAATAAATAAATAATGTTGGACAATTCACACAGCATCATCTAGCCCCAAGCTAAGCAAAAAAAAAAAAAAACAAGTAAGTACTCTTGATTACCTTCTCAAAACTTCATCATCAGCCTATACCAGTCTACTGCTGGACATAGGCATCCCCTAATGAGCGCCATAGCGCCCTGTCCTCAGCTTGCCGCATCCAGCATCTGCCAGCAGTCTTTCGCAAATCGTCATCCCACCTGGTCGGAGGTCTCAAAACTTATTAATGTGATATAAAAATATTGTTTCTTTCGTTCCTCAAATGATGTGTATGAAGGTACGTTTTATTTCTAGAATAAGTAACATACATTTTTGAATTGTGTATCAAAGGTTATTTTCATGTAACATGTGTCCAAAAAATGTGTAGGTACAACGTTATCTAAACTAATAATATCTTCATAAGCCCGAAGCTCTTATCTTCAAAAAGTATTCTCATTAGTTGGTACCCAGGGAGCCACTTTTAAAAGTTCTATAAATATTTTGCTTCAAAGTTTCCGATAAGATTAGATAGTTTCACGTATAGGAGTTTAAACTTATGTTCAGTGTTGTGATACGAGGAACTGAAAAATCCATGGAACTGTGGAAAAAGTACAAGATTTAGATAGATTCATTTTGGTTTTTGGGTTTTTCCGTTTGGGCAACCTAGCCCAGATTTTTCCCTCTAAATAGGAGTTAAATTTCCCTAAACCTAAAAATCATGGTTATGACTGATATATAACTTTTCAGTAAGAATCTCGCAATACATTATAGCTAAGCATTTTATGTTTCATCATCATCATCCGCTATACCAGTCCACAGCTGGACATAGGCCTCCCCTAATGAGCGCCATAGCCATTTTGTGTTTGGTTTCCTGTAAATACTTTCTGTCTTGTAAGATGTGCGCTGGTAGAGATTGCTCTTCAGCAAGAATCCCGCGCCGTCATCGCTAACTACTACTTACTTACTCCTTTGGCTCAGCGACCCGAAGTGTCTTGGCCTCCGATACGAGAAGTCGCCATTTTTCCCTCTCCTGCGCAGTTGTCCACCAGTCTTCCGTTTGTAGCTCACGCAGGTCCGCTTCCACCACATCTTTCCAGCTGTACCGCGGTAGTCGCTAACTACTAAGTATTTACTTTTAGTTTCTTATATTTCATGTAAAGTTTGCTTTAAAGTAGTATCGATCTCTCCACAATTGAATTGGTTTACAGTTTGTCAGTGTTTTAGTTAGTAGGCATGTAAGTGCATACCTATAAGAAATCACCCAAATTCTAAAAGCTTTTCATTTTTTTTTTCATCGAGAATTTATCGAGAAATATATTTACTTACATCCATAAAATGTGTGACTTTACTCGCATTGTGAACAATAAAGTGTGTTATCTACCCTCTTGGAAAAAGTGGCGGAGACTCGATAAATCACTGAGCATTAGACATATCGTATGGGCGAAAGGGCTTTGGGCTAAGCTTCTGTACTGCAGTTACTACTAATGAAAGTGGAGAAAAATTACACCCATTTGTTTTGGTCTGTATGAATAAAAGGTTTAGATCGATCTGTTGTTAATACTAACAGATAGTTACTTCCTATAGGAAGACGGTTTAACTAATAAATTAAAAGCAGAGAGGAATCAAAAATACTGGCAGATTTTTAGACTCACTGTTTAAGGCTTTCATTGTGTAGTACCACTACAGTACAGTAACTATTATTTTTACGTTATTCTTCTTGTCTCTCGTATAGCAAACATATTACATTGAAAAGCTCGTAAAAAGGCCTCATTTTATCATTGTTATCATTTATTTCCAGACCAAAAATATATTTTTTCCTGCTATTCAACGTCTTGTGTCATTTCGTTGGTGAAAAAACTTGAATAGAGGGCTGAAGTGACCATTACACAAAGTATTTTCATAATTCTTTTAATAAAATTTAATTCTCGACTTGATTATAATCTTGGAATATACGAAAAGAACTTGTTTCACACAGAGAGGCAATAAAGGTTTCACTTAGCTCCTTTAGAATGAAATCTTTGTTGTAAATTCAAGATATTTTCAAGATTTTTTAGATAAATTTCAAGGCTCTTAGATTTTGTTCATTGTTGAATAATTCTATCATAAAACCTGAAACCATTTTGGTTGAAAGCATTTACTTGTAAGAGTCGGTCTTCACTCACACTGAACATTTTGCACGTCTTTAAATCCATTTTCCAACTAGTACCTACTTACTACTTTTAGATTTCGCTGAATTTATACCAACTTTCAAATCTTGAGGTGAAATAAATAAATAATGCTGGACAATGCGCATCGCATCATCTAATCAAAGCTAAGCAGAACTTGAGTTATGGGTACCTGCTATATAACTGATACTTAATACATTATTTTTAAGTATGTGGAAAAATATTTGTAACACCCGTATTAATCTGCATATCCTTCAAATTTAGGAAAAAAATGGGGAAAAAAAGGGACATACATGCACCGGAGGCAGGCAGCAGCGCCACTTGCCGAATAGATCTTCCACCGAACGACAATCCCCAACCCGCATGCCCAATGTGGGGATTATGGGCATTACCCCATGAGATAAAGAAAAACAGCGTTCAGCAGTGGATAGAGATAGGCTGTTGAGGTTTAGGTACAATGTACAAACAAATCTAATAACAAGCCAACAAGAAAAAAATAGGTAAGATTGCAAAACTATTAGCAGTGTGACTACGACGAAGTATTATTATTTTATTTTGGAAATTCTTTCTAAGTTTTCTTGGTAATTTCTGTAACTCTTTATCCAAAAATAGTGTAAGACCTGTTGATCCCGGTGATGGTGAAACCTGCAACATAATTTGTGAACTTAACACGCAGATTAAACATTTTTTTTTGTACCGACACATTAATGGTAATTGGTAGTACATGTGGGCCGTTCGGCCCAAACGCGACTCACTGGGTGCCTAATAAAAAAAAAAAAATTTTAATACTTTCCTAAGTATACTTTTTTTAGATTCATAAATGTAAAACATACAGACGCAGGTCAAGGTGTGACATGTGTCGTGACTTTGTTTGTTTTCCCTAAAGTTCGGGAGAGGGATCTTTGATTTTAACATTCAAGGCAAGTGGCCGTGTTTGCTCAAACAAAATATGCAAAATAGGTGCGGGCGGGATGATACGGGTATCTGGTGGGTACCCTGCTAGAGTTGGGATATGATAAAAAATAAGTTGATAGAAAATACTGTTTCCGAAGTCTTTATGAGATAGAAAGAAGTAACGAAAGAAAATGGGAAGTAACATAAGATCTGATATATAAAGAACTTTGTTTCAAATCAGTAAATATTTAAAGTTTTAATCATACCAACAGAATAGTAGAGCTTAGTAGAATCAGTATTCCGTCCAATTTGAAATGGGTGGGTCACTTAAAGTAGTATATTCTTCTTAGATTTTCTAAGCTTTTTTAAATTAATCTATTCATAGTTTAAGCTCTGAGTTTTTTGTAATTCTAGTGCTTTGCTCGCCCTCTGGGTATCTCCATTCTAAGAAATGAAATAACTCCCCAAAATATTTCGATTTCCGCGGGAATTGAACCCGCGCCCCATCTCGGAGTGGGTAGGGTACCGTGTGTGCTCTAACCTAGTTGGTGAGAGCAGCCATGGAGGAAATTTTTGGGAACCTAATTCATTTCTTAAATAGCTCTGCGCCATCATACTCAACTTAGCTGAGATCGACAAGAGACAGCTTAGGCGCTGAGAATCCTGGAGAAGGCTTGAGTTGAAGGTTAAGTTCTTCCTAGAATAGCTAAGCCCGTGGAATTCAAAAACCCAAATGTGTGGTATTCAAAGAGAGTATTCCAAAATCCGCCTGCAAGACGTGGTGACTATGGCAAAGCCTCCTCTTGTATGGGGGACGCACATTGAATTAATATAAAGCTTTTAATAGTATACTAGCAGCGCCTCGCGTTTTCACCCGCGTAATTCCCTTTCCCGTGGGAATTCCGGGATAAAATATAGCCTGTGTGCTATTCCAGACTATAATCTATCTCTGTGCCAAATTTTAACCAGATCCGTTCTGTAGTTTTACGTGACAGAGTAACAAACATCCATTCATCCATACTTACAAATTTTAGCGTTTATAATATTAGTAGGATAATTTGACTTGTCTTGTCTGAGTGCTTATTTTGTAGGCCTAAAGAAATAAATGTAAAAAGGTCCAAATAAAAAAAACAGTATGATTTCGACGGATGTTCGAAAGATAGCCAAAAGCTTTAGAACATCTCTATACATGTAAGCACCTCCTGGTCTTCCACTAATTATGAGGGAGCACGGCCCGCGGCCACGATGTCGCCCTACATTCCGGATGGCTAATAAAAATGCAAAAGATGTGGCAAATTATCAATTAAAATTAGCTGCATGGAATTGCTAAAACAATTGCGGTTTTTTTGGAAGGTAACAATGGGAGCGAATTTTAAAAACTTGGTAATTTGATTGTGTTGTTGGGTTTTTGTAACTCGATTTGTGATGGTTTCACAAAGAGGATAAAAGAGGTCGGTGAAATGTAAAGTCAGATTTTCGAGGTCTTTTGCCATAGTCAAAACCTGACGTCCGTTTACATTTGGAAATGTGTCTTCGTGCGTATATATCCTTTAGCTAGCCTGCCAAGTAAAACGAGAGTAATTTTTTGAGTTGTGAGTCGATTAATCGTTTCATACAAAAGTATTTCTTATGCCACATGATGAGTTGTCATTTTAATTGAAAGATTTTTACTCAACTCGCATATCTGAAAATTTACCATGATTATTATCGCATAATCTAAACGCTCGTCTGACCCTAGGCTTTATGTCAAACAGCCTTCTTCTGGAAACAGAATTAACTAATTAAATAATTTTATTGGTAAATGGTCAGTTTACAAGTCGGGAAGTCAATAACTCACGAAATATAAGCTGACAGATACCTAGGTACATGTTGATAAATAGGTATCTATTTAAGCATAGCCGATGTAACATCGCCACGCACGTGCAAGCCCACGTGGCGCATGTTAGCTGCGTGGGTCCGTTTGTAATGTAGGTAAGGCGTGTGCGTGAATTGCTGTGGGTGGACGTCTCACATACATTTCCTTGCAAAGTAAAACGTGCGTAGCCTCTCCGTGCGTGGCGGTGTTACATTGGGTTTAGTATGATTTCTTAAATATCATCATCAGCCTATATTAGTCCACTGCTGGACATATGCCTCCCCTAATGAGCGCCCTGTCTTCAGCTTGCCGCATCCAACATCTGCCAGATATAAAATGCTGAAATAATAATAACTTGAAATAGTGAAGTGTTGATGTAAGATGCCACCGGAAATCTTAATTCAAACAAAAAATATCTCTATTTACATTATTCAAATAAGCTAGTTTGTTATCACGCCCCTGTATTAACTTTACCCCTTATCTAAGTTTACAATTTAACACCTAAGTATCATTTTTCTACCGGATGAAGCCATGATTTATTGTTTGAAAGACGAGCTCCTCAAATGTTTTATCTCCCCTAAACTCGATTTATTTACCACCAGAAGTGGGAGCAGGGACTTTCGATCGGTGTTTCAATAGCTGCATTCAATTGTCATTTTTGTCTATCTGCTAGGTAGTAAAGAACTGTCAAAGTATTATTGTAACCATGATATACCTACATGTCGTACGCGCAAATATTTTTGTATGGGTAGGACTTGCATTTCTTTTACAAAAAACTATTGTGTGTACGTAAAAAAATACACGAATTTAAAACTTAAATCAACGACATTAAGTAAGTAAGGTACAACAGTACCCCAGACTTAGGTGTATGGACTTAGAGTTGATCTAATGACCACAAAAAGCGCAAAAGCGGAACTAAATCAATCTAAAATTTTATGCTCACGGTACCCAAGAAATGTTTGAATTATTTCAATAAATCAGAAATGTGTATCGAATTACAAAACTGATCCCCCTTCTTACGGCACCTTTGTCGTAGGGCTCGAAGAATTTTAATCTGCTTAGCTCATTTCGGGCCACGTGTTTCTGAATCGAACGCCTGCTAGAAATCTGTAAGGATTAATTCTTAGAACTGGATTATGCGCAGCTTCTGTGTTAATTTATAAAAATGGGAGATTGTTTGGTGAGTTTTGGTCTGCTTCTTTGATAATTGACAAAAACTTTTTAAAGTTTCAAAACAAAATCATTTCTTCTTTGTCACAATTTTGGGACAATAAGGGCCTCGACCCAAACTAGCACCGACAGTGACCGCCACCCATTTTATCTTATATTTTTCGTTAAACAAAGGGAATTTCAAAAATGCCATTGACGTTTGTGATACCTATTTTAACATTTTATTTAATGCTTTATAATATTTTCATTTTAAATAGGCAGTGATACGAAGTTGCACTTTGTGGCCACCAAACTCTATTTTTGCATAAATTAAACAATAATAACTATTACAGAGGCATTAAAAAAAGCTTATACTAAGTATCGCAAAATGGTCAATGTCATTTTTTTAATTTCCTTTTTTCAATATCATAAGAAAATAAAACAGGTGGAGCCGCTTGGGTACAGGTAGCGCCTTAAGTCAATTAAGTATTATAGTTACTAATTATGTCATCGAATCCAATAAATTGTATAATAATTATATTTAATTTATTGGATTTGATAGACACTAAACTTTGCGTTTAACAATAAACGATTTTGATTCAACAAATCTGAAACATAGCGTTTTGTTTTATAATGCGTTACTCGCACTACTATAAAATTTTCGTGGAAATTTGAAGCAAATGTTTTACATTATATCCATTTTAGAAAACTTAAGTACAACAACTACCAACACTGTAAATTAACCAGAACATTGCACCGGTACGCTAATAAACCTCTAGTGTAAACTAAATATTTCTCCCGAGACTTGCGTCGCAGACAGATATGATTTGCGTTAGGCTGAATGTGATTTGTCTCTGTGATAAGGCTGAGTAAGATGTCGTGGACACTAGTGTGAATATTTGTCATCCGGCGCTGAGTTTATGAGCTGTTGGTAACACTAGAAATTCTTGTTGAAGAACCTCTGTATTATAAGTTAAATATTGAGCTTATACAATAGTTTTATAGAAGTACGGGATTTTGGCAGATGTGAATAAATTGGCATTTGTTCACAGTGGTCACACTACACAACAAACAACTAATTTTTAAAGGTGTTGCTTACGAACCTACCTAAAGTAAGGAAGTAGGTATATAATTATATTTTGAATACGAAAACAATCGTTTGTTGATTATCATTACCTACACAAAAAAAATCCACACGAAAATTGGGCAGCAATTTTCAGGAGACATTTAGCCAGAAGTTGGTAAAATCTGGCTGCGGATAATGATGATAATAAAAGATTTTTTTGAACAATCGATAATCATTGATCAAATGGAAAATAAATATAAACGTAGCAATAAGTATTAAATATTAACATAGCTGGATAAACATGGATGCTGACGGTTAAAATGTTTCAGTTCTGCAAGTCATATTGCTATTATAACTATTGTCAGTTATATTAATGTAAGCGAACAATAAACAAGGGAACTAAGCAAATCTTTGGGCCTGCGTATTCAAACGTCATTTCAATATTCCAAGGTTCGTCAAAAACAAAATTTTAATCCCTATTGTTGCCAAAAATTCAAAACTCGAACTCGAAAAATTTTCATAGCCCTCGGGTATTCTACAAAGGTTGTATTTTGGTAGCAAACACGAATGGGAGCAACCCTATTGTCATTAAAAATTCCAAATTCAAACTGAAAAAATTCTTTCTTTGCGGCCAGCTCAGCATAAAGGTTGCATCGTGTGCATCGTGATTGTAATGAATACCTGTCAGACGCGCGTGTGGGCGATCCGGCGAGCCTGCTCTAAGTCGAACGCAAACATTTACCCTTCGCTCAACAGTAATTGTTTAAAATTGAGCCTAACTGTGTGGGCCTTGCCTGTTGCAGTCCTGCACTTCAAACCTTTCTTTGTTCACGTTAAGTGAATCCGTGAATAGCGCAATTTGCGATACTATCGATGCACCATGCGATTACAAACTAAATCTTCCACATCAATAAATAGAGATATCGACAAGTTAATGAAATTAATTGGACGTTCGATGTAAATTAAATGATCAGTTCGCTAATTTTATACTGGAATTTTGTTTAAAATAATGGGTTTTGCCTACCTAATGCGATAGTAAATTAGGGTGTTTCGACGGCGGTGAACGCTGACGCGAGTGCTGGCTGATTTATGTCGCGCTATTATCAGGATTAAAACGCTGTCGCTAATCCTGAACTATAAGGGTGCATTTCAGTATCAGGCAAGTTACTGCGGGATTTGCCGACACGACACTCTCACAATTCAAGCCTATCGGAAACTCAATGGTGTGCGATACCTTACACCCTCCAAAAAAACCTTTATAAACCATTTAGCTAGGAAGGCTATTTCTTTACCAGACATCCAAATACCCTAACATCGGGAAATAATAACGACTTTTTTAATACAACAAAAAATATTTTACAAGTTCCGTATACATTCTAACGGTCTATTGACATTCAATTTGTTTCTAGGTACCTTTGTATTATAAGAGAACTTGTAATTTTGTATTATAAAATCTAATTGATTGTGGATGCAGCCTAACATTGACCTGCTGAAGTATTAAAGGTGCCTGTTCTTAGGAATAATTAGCTTTCTACAGATTAAGCTTGTTACAGAAGTTTCCAGTTGAAATTAAGATTTAAACTAGAACTTTAACTTAGTGGAGTAAGGATTTGAGTACAAAAACCTTTCTATTAAAGAAGTTCCTCTAGGAAAGTATTGAACAGAGTTCTGAGTCAGAATTGAGTTGACAAGTGAGTTAGGTTTTTAGTCGGAATTGGTGAATTGAGTTAGCGTTAAGAAAAACTTAAATAACTAAAGCTTATTACTTATATTTGATAAGCTTTATCAAAACTCAATAAAAAAACCTTTCATTAAATTTTCCCTCATAGTTCGGTTTCGATCTGAATCTACAGTACAGATGTACGTTATTTTGTCAGTTCCCAACGAGTAACAACATTTTATTAGCAAAAGATAAATAAGATAAATACCTACTTCATAACTAAAATAGAATTTGCGACAACAATCTTAAATTAGGTTAGACCTCATCAATGATAGATGCCGTGAAGAAAACAATGATCGAGTACCTACATCATTATTTCGCCGAATAGTCATTCTTAACGGCAACTAGCCACGTGCGCAGAAAATAAAGAAGAAAAAAATTAAACAATATAACAATAAAAGCTAAGTCTACGTCAACGTTTATTTCACATCCGAGCAATTGATTCCAACAAACTAGCTAAATGACAAACAATGGGAACTAAAAATAAAGCCTTTCAGATTTATTAATGGAAAAAAGAATGACATGATCGGGGGATGAAAAGACCTACGGTATACTTGTATCAACGCTACTAAGTATACAATAGAATCAGTATACAATGCCGTGGACTCGGTGAACCGGCGCGTACACAAAAGAAGTATTGTTCTTAATTCGTCGGATGTGACCAATGGAGGTGTACGTGAACTTTATAAAACATTAAACAGAAAATAAAAAAGTAAAAAACAATATTGGAATGTCAGTGGAGAAGGTAGGCAGAATATGTCCAATGCAGTTTCAATGTCAATGATATTAAAGGCAAACATTTATTATAGTTGGATTAGTTAAATAAATAAATAACGCTGAGTCCCAAGCTAAGCAGAGCTCGTGTTATGGATACCAGATGACTGATAAACATAATATGATACAATACACTACACATATAGATATTTATTATTATACATAGAAAACATAGAACACCCTGAACAAATGTTTGTAGATCGTACACACATTTTTCCCGAGGCGAGAAACGAACCCGCAATCTGCGTCGCAAGCAGACCTTCGCCCACCGCGCTACAGAGGTCGTCAGTTGAATATGAGTTGAACAAAAAAGCCAGACAAGCAAGTCTAATAACAAATCACCTGAGAGAGTAAGATAGCTGTAACATTAATAAAGCTAGAAACCTATTTGAGAATCATTCCATATTGCCAAAAAGAGAAGACATTTCCTAAGCAACCGTGAAAGAATAAATCAAACTGAACAGAATAAATACTAATTATTGTTGTGGCAAAGTCCAAGTCAATTCCGCTCATCTCCAGAGCTTATTTATGGTCCATTTTATACAACAAAAGGATTAGCGTCTACACTGTGCGATGCGACGCAATAACTTTACTTTCTAATGGCGCGTTCATCTTTGTTATGACATTTACATTTTCCACTGTAGTTTCAAATAAAACCCAGCAAATTGCGAAGGTACAATTTTGTTAAGCTTATTAAATAACCTACGCTGTATTTACCTCGGTCGGAGTAATTTGGCCGAGCAAATACAAGGGCGGTGACCCTACGGTCACAATTTGCTCGGCAATGGGTCTCGGCCTTGCTTGAACTTCGGTAACAATGTTACACCGTCCCTACCGTCCCTCGAGGCGCTGAATATCCCCACATCTGTCCGCTGACTCCATATAAAACTCTAGCGTAGTTTACAATCCGCAATTTCATTTTATAGGTATTGCACAATAAATCAGGATGAGCAGGACTTTCATTTAGTCTTTGTTCTACAGTTGAGCTCGCTGGTAAGGGATCGCAGCCGATTTCAATTGAAAAACTGCAGCCTCATTTTCTTCTCAGCTATTGTTTCATCCGTCTTTATTTCAATGGGGCTTCCCGTTTTAATATCGAACGTAATTGTTTTCTCTCTGGCGATATCTGTATTCACGCAACAAAGGGTGCGTGCTTGCAGTGGCCGGGTATTTCTACTTATTCCTGCAGGTGGCGTTTCTCAACGAAAATGTTTTTCTATCGTGTAGCCCCCGAGCGGCCTGCCTCCCCCGAGGACGCAGCAAGTCGTCTTAATAGACTTAGAGACGTACCGGGGACTGCATCCCCTTGAGGCTAACGTGTCCCCGTTTTACCCTACGCTGTCTCGAGATTAGCTTCTTTTGTGGAAGTATTCTCCATAGTTTATTTCAAATCTGGTGCTTATGACAGCGATAAGAATGTTTCGTTTGTATACAACTTTGCTGCAATGCGAAGGTAATAAGAGTTGTTAGTTTTAGGATTCATAAACAATATGCTAACGATCCAAAGTCGTAAAAAGAAGCAAACTAGTTGTAACATCCGGGGATCACATTGGCTAGGTAACCTGGATTTAGAATAACGCTTTACGACATTCATTTCGTACGTAACAGTTAGGTTTTTACTTGAATAACAAAAGAAAGTATTTCTACTTTCCATTAGCCGTAAATTTTCATTGATTTCATCCCGAAAAAATATTCCAAAATCTTGTACCTACAGCTATATAAGCAGAAACTTGTCTCGAATACTGTAATTAGTACACTATACAGTTAGCTCCATATTCTGAAAGTTTGCTCAGTTAGCAATCTATGCTTGAGTATCGATTTTCTATGGCATAAACGGCACTTAAGCTTAGATCTATGTTTGACTGAGCAAGATTACATTATATTACGCGCCTTAGTTTCTATGCGAAGATCAGATACGCACAAAACGATTTTTTTATTGATACAGATTAAAGGATATCTCCCTTGTGTACCAACATATAAATGTGAATTTCATGTAACCATTATAGCAAATCAGCACGTGCCTCTGACATAAATATTCTCATTATTGCGTAGTCGAATGCCTTAGTAGCGTTCGATACGTTTTTTCTACGATCTCCCGTTGTGCATTTAGATGTAGGGGATAGGGCGTAACATATCGATGCAAAGTAAGCGAGGGTGACTCGCTCACAACCTACTGTTTCCCATTATTTGCTATAATGTGGGTGAAATTTAGCTCGTTTCGTTCAGCGTGCCATAATTGTCTACGTTCTTTTATTGTGAACGCTTTTATTGATGTCGCCGTGGGGTCCGCATCTAAATCCGGGATTATTTGGCTAACAAATTATATCGAATCTGTTAAGAATAGGACGCGCTTGTCAATAAATCAACGCGGATTTATTGATGAAAGCTGACGTTTGTGAATTGTGATGAAATCATGTCCTCTCCCTTAGCATTTGGTGAAATATAAAAGGAAAATGCTAATACGTTAATATTAATTCGTAGCGTGACTAACCTTTTTGACACCGCAGATGCTCGTCTGATGGTTGAACCAGCTGTGTGTGGCGTACAGACCACAGCTATTATTAACCACCTTTTACGAATAAAAATAATATTGATTAATATTGCAGCGACCACACAACACCAGCATTGCCATACAGCAGGACAATGCCGCCAGCGTCTTGGAGACGCTTCCGACTGTTCTTGCTATGGATCAGTTGAACCTGTAGATTGTTTGCAACAGTCTGCAGTTAGCTCAATTGCTTCAGTTGTAAATTCTAGCTCTACTTTGAAACTATTATTTGATTTGACTATTGAATTAACTACGTTTTCTCATTATGCATTAGGTATAATGTGAAAATATAGAATAATGTACTTTGATAATAAAAAAAACATTTTACAATAATCCTCTTTCATGAGTAGACGTCCAAATGTGACCTGTTTTATGCCTGTAAGAATGTCAGCGCTCTTGCAACATGTCTACTTTTGGCAACGGGGTACAATTTATTATTTTTACGAGGGCGAAATAAATAATAAGATCATGAATCACTTAGTGGATTACTTACGTTTCTGGCACAAACAAGACTGGGAAAACACCGTATAAATAGAGCATCAAGAAAAAAACCTTTTGAGGAATACGTCA
The DNA here is from genome assembly GCA_946478455.1 of Eupithecia vulgata. NCBI lineage: Eukaryota > Metazoa > Arthropoda > Insecta > Lepidoptera > Geometridae > Eupithecia > Eupithecia vulgata. The sequence continues at coordinate 4,327,532 of OX297874.1, forward strand.
GTACAGATTGCTACTTATTTAACAGAGCGTAGTACCTATTTATACCTACAGGTAACATTCGAAGCTGATTGAATAGGGTATTATAATAACACCCATTTTTGAAAAGTGTCACAATTATAATAATAATAATAATGCTGGACAACTCACACAGCATTATCTAGCCCCAAGCTAAGCAGAGCTTGTGTTATGGGTACTAGATAACTGATATACATAATATAATACAATAGGTACATAGATAGATATTTTTTATTATAATATAGAAAACGACAAGAACCCCCTGAACAAATGTTTGCAGATCGTACACACATTTGTCCCGAGGCGGGAATCGAACCCGCAACCTTCTGCGTCGCAGGCAGACTTTCGCCCACCGCGCCACATCGGTCGTCATTAGGTTAATGTAAGCTATTGAACCACAAAAAAATCCAAGAAATGTTTCTATCGATAAACGTGCCCTAATAATGCTTTTAAAATTTACATTTTCAAGTTGCGCGCGTAACTTGACGTAAACGCTGGACGAAGAGACGCAGTGGACGCCATATTGCTACGTCAAATCAACTAGGTACGTCAGATTTCCATATCTTTCAAACTACTAATATATTTAACTTTGAAAGGTATATTATATGGCAAAGTTCAGGACTTATTCTATCGATCTTATGTTTCGAAAACACGATTTCATAACATTTCCTTTATAAAAAAAATTTAATCAAACCTTTATTTCTCAATATATATAGAAGTTACGATCTCGATACTAAATATGATAATAGAACTAAGTATAAAGAACATAAAAAAAACTTTTGATATAAGAAATGAAATAAGTTCCCAAAAATTTTCGACTTCGGCGGGACTCGGACCCGCGTCCCATCCTTAGTACGAGTGTGCTCTAACCAACTAAGCCACGAAGTCTCTGTCGGTTCTCGTCGAAAATCTTTGGGACCTCTTACGGACTGTAGTGCCGGTGACTATACCTACTACTACTACTTATTTCATTTCTTAGAGATGCCCAGAGTGCGGGTAAGCACTATAACAAAAATCCTTAACTTTTGATATGTTTCGGTTTTTTCAAATAAAGTAACTACTGATCAATAGATGATAATCTAAAACTTGATTTTTACTCTTATCCCGCTCCTATGAATGCAAAATCCTATGTCTATCCTTTTTACGAAAACTTAAGGTTGTATAACCCCTTAAGTTAGTTGTATAATTCTGTCGAGGCCGCGAGGGTGCGATATACGAAAGCTACACAAATGATTAATTAGACCACGCGATAACAAATATGTCGCTTTCCTCCGTATTCCTGTTCCGACTGTGCTAGCAAATGGTTTCGGAAACATATGTGGAAATAGATATTATTTCTGCTGACTCTAGTCAGCATTTTCTTTATTTCGTGTGCGAAGGTTCGCCTGCGACGTAAGAGGTTGCGGGTTCGATTCCCGACTTGGCTAGCTTAACTCAACGTAGAATGCTGGGTGAATTGTCCAGCATTATTTATTTTTATTTATTTAATGTTTGTTAACAAATAACGACACAAATAACTAAAACTTACTTGCTTGGCATCGAGTTTCAGAATTTGAAGAGTACCAATATATATTTAGGTTATCTAAGTTACTAATACCAGTTTAGGTTTAGAATTTTAAGCTCCCATACAAACGTACTCGTACTTTCCGATTCATTTGGAAACTAGATCCAATTTGAATTTACGTTTATTTTTTAATTGAACTACGTTCGATTCTAATGAGATTTTCCAACCATAATTGGAAAAGAAATAGCTATGTTTCTATCATTTTAGTTTTTCTAAATAATTATAATGCTGGACAATTCACACAGCATTATCTAGCCCCAAGCTAAGCAGAGCTTGTGTTATGGGTACTAGATAACTGATATACATAATACAATACATTACATAGATATTTTATTTTTTATTAAATATAGAAAACGACCAGAACACCCTGAACAAATGTCTGCAGATCGTACAAACATATGTCCTGAGGGGGGAATCAAACCCGCAACCTTCTGCGTCGCAGGCAGACCTTCGCCCACTGCGCCACATCGGTCGTCAAATACATCATCGCAATATTTACTGAAGAAAGGATCTTGAATCGACAAGTAATGATAACGGTATATAACAGAGTCGATTTTTGTGTGAACGGTTTGCTTACAAATATTCCACATCGAGTTAGGATAGTGTATAGGTCCCGTGTTGCTTTTCAAAAACTTCGGGAGGTCCGGGTGTCGGATTGGGTAAAAAATAGGGTAAAAAGTGCTATTGATAGTGACGATGAAATAGGTTACGAAGGTAAGCAGTTTTACTATACAAAATATTATCTAGACGTAGTAAATCTATTAGCACGCCTCTTTTGAAGACTGCGCGGTTACATAACAAAAATAGGATTAATTTTTGCAAATAAATTATTTACCTGCCTATTGATTATGGAAATATGATTATCATGCTAACTGACCACAAGCGGGAACGATTGATAAACCTCAAATCTGTGCAAATTGGATTATTTGGGGATTGGTCAGTGCAATCAGTGATGACATTGGGACATGGAATCCCGGAAATTACACAAGAATGGGACTTAAGCGGAAATAGGACCGGGGATTGTGGTTTAATATGTTGCGTTTTATGTCTCATACAGGATGGGTATAAATCAGATATGGTCTAAAATACCTTTTATGGTTTTAATGCTTACTTTGACTTTTCTAAGAGTGTAACCTAAAGCTATTATGAATTATATTTATCTCTTTCTAGAATCTGTGCTTTGGTTGGGTCATTATAATGCACGACAATTTATTGTGCGACCGAATAATGTACACCTTGATAATCCGTGTCATGGCTTCCAATTTTAATCGGTTTTGAAACGGATTATCAAGGTGTACATTATTCGGCCGTGCAATAAATTGTCGTGCGTAATAGTGACCCCTTTGGTGCAAGATTATGCTGCGTGAATCGTTTAGCAATATTTACATATTTATTTAAAATCAACTTCCCGGCTAAGTTTAGGTAGTTGGGTAGTCCATTTGTCCAAACCGACATGAGATAAATCCGGTACAACTAGCCAAACATTCATGTATGTAGGTATGTACGTGGTATGTACTCATATACCGACTATAAAGCCCACAACAGACAGAGCTATAATATTTATATTAAAATAGTAAGCTGTATATTACGGCATAGCAAGCTGCCATAGACCGTGGTTATGCTATTACACTAATATCTTTGTTTGTCTTTTCTTTATAATTTTTGTGATTGTGACAAAAATAAAACCTTTTACTTACTTTACTTTACAAATATTATAAATGCGAAAGTTTAGATGGGTGGATGGAAGATGAATGTTTGTTTCTCAGACAATCACGTTAGCACAGCTGATCGGATCTGGGTGAAATTTGGTACAGAGATAGATTATATAGTGAAATAGCTTATAGGCTATATTTTATCCCGGAATTTCCACGGGAACGGAACTACACGGATACAACCGCAAGGCGCTGCTAGTAATATATACTTTTGCACTCATTAGCTCTGTGGCCGTTATGACTGTCTTACTTATACCAAAATATTATATCGTGCTATATCTGTCGACATATTTTGGTGACGTATTAAAAATATACGTAATAGTTGCGTCTGTAGTCGCCGATTAATAAACAAAATATACCGTAATATACCTTGTTATGATATAAATTATTATACACATATATTATTTAAATTATTATACAGCTTCATCTGTTCTGGGCTTGAATTTATGAGTAAAGCGTGATTTTAACCGTACTAAAGTTTTACTATAAAAACTATCGTAGTTTGACGAAATTGTTCAACATTAAATGAAATTAGTGACGACCTCTGTGGCGCGGTGGGCGAAAGTCTGCCTGAGACGCAGGAGGTTGCGGGTTCGATTCCCGCCTCGGGACAAATGTGTGTACGATCTGCGGACATTTTGTTCAGGGTGTTCTGATCGTTTTCTATGTATAATAAAAAATATCTATCTATGTATTGTATTATGTGTATCAGTTATCTAGTACCCATAACACAGTCAAGCTCCGCTTTCCTTGGGCCTAGATAATGCTGTTTGAATTGTCCAGCATTATTTATTTATATATGAAATTAATATTTCTTTCTAAATTTTACGCCCTTATGTAAAATGCTGTTTTGTAAGATACTGTAAAAACCTATGACAAGGAAGAGCGTTGCCTCCTAATACAGATATTTGATACTTAAAAGGAGATTCCGAGCACGGATAAATGTAATATGTCAAAATTATTAACGAGATAAACATTTTTGTATTTATTTTTTGACGAATTCATTACTTATGTAAGCGGGTTAACTACGATCGTTAAGGGATGAAACGTTGGTGTTCTTCCAACACAAATAAGATCCGTACTAAAGTTATTGAATCTACTTAATCTCATTACGTCGAATCCACTTACATTCTAATCTAGATTTTTAAGATATTCTAGCGCACATATTGGATCTGGTGACCCGTAATACAGCTTCTTGTGAACCTAAAACAGGCACCAGTCTCTCACAAAGTTAGATATAATATTAGCATTACTTATACTTGTCAGTTATTCTAGAAACTAAGCTTCTATTGCGAGAGAAAATAAATAAATTGAAAAAATGAAATAAATTGAATCAATTGATAAACCACAAACGAAATGAATTACAAATTCAAAGGCAAGATGTAAGTAACAGAATCGACCATGTCGGTCCCCAAGCCAATGCACTGGAACACTTTTTATTGCAATTGCGTGCGTGGAACACCAAACTATAAAGTAAAGAGACAAGCTTTACGGTTTTGAACCCGGCACGGAATAATGACTGGACATTATTCTAGAACTTTATAAATGCGTCGTAAACAATAACAATTTCTCGTCATGGCACTGATTTACGAAATTAATCATGTAAGGATCTGAGAGTACTTAACTATATACAAATATAAATTGAAGGTACGGGAAGATGTAAGTATGGGCAATGAAATAACACTACACTACTGACGGGTCACCTAAAAACGGGGAAAAGTTAAAAGAAAACTAATAATTAACAACCACTTTTAGAGTTCGCACCCTAAGGGTAACAGTCTCCACAGAACAAGCGTGATATTTTTGCCATTTTTATACATAATGGTACAGAACCCCTCATGCGCGAGTCCGACTCGCACTTAGCCGGTTTTATTCATTAAACTATTTCATATCTTAGGATGCCTGTAGCAAAGGAAGCTGAAGGGACAGTGGCGTTTTATATTGCTACTTTTCTGTTAGAAATCTCAAATTGGGACGAATCAGGAACGTTTTCAGCATAAAATTTATGTTTCTTGACTCGTCCCAATGGATTCGGACCAAAGTGGGACGAGTCAGGAATAAGTCATAATGTTAAATCTGTGATATAGGAAAAGTCTATGTAAGTACATAGTATACTACAATGTTCTTATGATGAGGATGATACATAATGATATGATAGGGTAGATGGTATCCACGATGAATAAGGCAAACGAAGTGTAAGACAGGTGTAATGAAATGACCATCTGCAAAAGACTGCTGGTAAAAGCTAGTTGCGGTATTCTGAAGATAGTGAGCTATTAGGAACGATGCTCATGTTTATTTGCTGCATATGAATAGCGTGGACTAATGATGAAGCAATATACGTCGACCAAGCCGAAGGCAGAAGCTAGTTAAACAATAAAGCCGCCCAGTAAATCTAGAGGATGATCCCATTTCATACTGGCGTACTTCATAATGTTTTAGACGGACCATTACACAGCGAAATTACTACTCGGCGTAGCGATATGTCAACCAGCTTTATAATGCAAACACCGCGTAAAGTCTAGCTGTGACAAAACACGGAATTAGAATAGGGGGACTTGATTTAGATTAGAACTGTATTTATTTGAGTGATGTCCTGTTAATAATGGAATATGAAGAGTATGAAGATTCGCTTCTTCTACTAGTGGACAAAAAATTTAAGCGAATAAAATCAATAACATCATTTTCTTATTTGATAATAATGATTATTTATAAACTTGTTTATAATAATAAATTTAACTTGTCTAAGTGCTTGTTTTGTAAATCTAAAGAATTAAAGTTATTGACTTTGACTTTGATTTATGTTTGTATATGATTGGTTATTCATTTTAGGGACCTACATTCTTACAATACTTTTCCATCTTTTTGACCCAATTCCGGAGTTTCGATGTTCGGCTGTATGTATTTTTTTTTTATGAAGATGAGTACGAGTTCGTCGATTTCTCCGTCAACGGATGTCGTCAACTTTGGATCGTTTTCAATAACTATTTCGCTATTGTGTAAAGAATGATCCTGAAAAGTTTTTTTTGCCATAAAGCTAGGCAAAAAAACTTTTCAGAATCATCATAATTCTTTTGAAAACTCACAACTAGCTACAAAAATTTTGGTGATTATCTTCGCATTTTTTTTTAAATAGAGAAGAAAAGAGCCGTCAGACTGTTTCAACATTGATTTTGAGATGGCCTCATAAAAATTTTGATTCTCGAGGAGTGTAGGTATATTATTATGTGCGCGTAAAATATGATAGTTTTACAAACTGGTAACAACTGGTGACAACGGGCGTAAACAAACTAAATGAGAAATCTACTTTTGGCCACTTAAAAAATTTGATCGTGCTATCGAAGTTTTCCGGGTTTAAAACTACTCCCAAACCCATTCACATTACTCAGGAATTTGAAGTGGGTTTTTAAAAATATGCCAAATTATATTTTATTGTCTAAACGCCTTTACCTACTAAAATAATAAACTTATTCTGGATCATGGTTGTCAAATAATAAACCAAACAAAGCTTGTGCGTGAAGCGGCTAATTTTTAAAAAAAATTGTGGACGTACGATTACATCCAGTAGAGTACCTATGTGAGTTTTATTTTCTAAGCATGTCTTTGCCAATACGAAATCTTCAAAAATTACAAATGAAGATTCTTATTTGTCCTAAAACTCGAGACTACTCTTCATTTCATCAAAAGTACACCGAAACGAAATCGTAGAATACAATAAGTCTATTTTCGTTAACATTTTTATAACCCTTTCACATTCACTCTTTATAGATTATGACTGACTCTGGCATCTGTGGAGGATTTATTTCAATTTCCTTTACAGTTTCAACATCCGCTACTTTTTACGGTTAAACAAGTTTTTTATTTTTATTTTAAGCCATTAAAATAACTCTTAAAATTCTAAGAGCTCTTCAAATTAATAGTATCTAAGAAATGAATTCATTGTTTTATTTTATGTGATAATAGTAAATAAGATAAGTTTTCAACAGAGAGTCCGTAAAATCCATACCATAATATTATTACCTATACATTCGAGGACGACTTGAAATTTGGCAAGGATGTAGACGGGGATCCTAGAGATGGACATACATTACTTAAAAGTGCAGGTGAAGCCGCAGGGAGGAGCTAGTTTAATCTTAAAAATGCTATTGTTTGTTTAAAACATTTAAAAGAAGGGCTAACGAAGACATTCAGCATTGATTTCGGGTGAATCAATGCTGAAAGTCTGTGAATTTAAAACTAAATTAAAAGCGTGGTTAATGGATAAATGTTTCTATGACATGAAGGAAACTTTTTTTGACATATTATCAATCTGACATTATAATGTATAAAGCCTAACATTTTAATTTTGCACGCCTGGAAAGGCAGAATGTTTTGGAATTACTATTATTATTAAGAACTTTTGTACCTACATTCTTGTGAATAAAATGATTTGATTTGAACATGGTTTTGTAATCGGCGTTATTTTTTTGCACTTATTCTTTTTTAAACTTTTTTTACTCTTGACCGTTCATGGTAACGTATAGTCGAAAAAAATACTAGACTGAACTGTCCATGGAGAATACTGACAGTCACCGGTCTTTTTTGTCTCTTAAACTTATGATCTGCCGAACAACACTGACAAAACGCCCTCTGTTCCCAAATGTGCACCACCCGTCAACAGATCCGAACCATTCGAACATGTGGCACCAATTAAAGTTCTTTTACCAAGACTATAATAAAGATAAGACTTGAATAATGATCTGTGGAGAACATTTTACGAATGAGTTCCACTTGAACAAGTGACAACGTTATGAATAAATATTCCAACAGTCATTTGAAGTACGTATCAATATTAGGTATATTGAAAGTGTAATCTGTATTCTTAAAATGTATATCCAATCATCCAAAAAATAATAAACATTTTAAATTATAATTTTATTACTTTTAATTACCTAAATCCTAATTTTATTTATTTACATACTGGGTACATATGCAAGTTGAAAGCCAATTATAAATTTCCACCTACAGGCTACTAATTAGATGAAGACAACCCCATCACTAGGCCCTACTTTGTTATGGGTGCGCTACGAGGAATAAAAATTAAACATTTATTCCTACTGAATGAAGCGCACCAAAACGGGTGCGCTATGTGGAAGTACTTTGGTGCGATTCATCTGGGTGCGGTTCATCTGGGTGCGCTATGCGGAATGCCTCATTCTTACATCTTTACACAGATGCATGAATTTAATTCATTGAGAAGCAAAATGTGATAACTGAAAAACTAATGATGACATAGGATGACATGGATATGTCAAGCTACCCGTTTTTCTGTCTGACTGTACATCGACGATTTTACTCATATAAAAACAGAAATAACCAGGTATTATTCTTCGGGCCGAGTCTAAGCGGGCCGAGTGGGCACGGACCCTAGATTTTTGCAACAGTCTGCATTCAACTCAGTTGTTTCAATTATAAATACTAGTTTCCATTTTGTTTCTATTCTTGGATTGTTATATGTGTGTTGTGATTTTCATCAAAATCTGCAGATTGGGTAAAATAGGTATCAAATTTTGTACAAGCCACATAGCATTATAACTAGTTTCAAAGCAATCACAGTTTGGGTTATGTTATTGGTAACTACTAGGTAACTGATCAAGCCAAAACATTTTTATTTAATTAATATTAGTACTAATAATAAAAACAACTCGATGACGATCCTATTAGGATTCTTCATCATCATTATCAGCCTATACCAGTCCACTGCTGGACAAAGGCCTCCCCTAATGAGCGCCATAGCGTCCTGTCTTCAGCTTGCCGCATCCAGCATCTGCCAGCAGTCTTTCGCAAATCGTCATCCCACCTGGTCGGAGGGCGTCCTACACTACGTTTGCAGAGTCGCGGTGTTAGTGTTTTTCTTCATAATTTCTTTATTGATCGTCATCAAGCTGTTTGTACTTACGTGCGCCGGTTATATTTGCATGTTAGGTAGGTACCTAACAATTTATTATGTGGGCAAAGTTTGGTTAAAAATACTTGCTAAAAGTCAGATCGTGTACCCGTGAACTGATTTTTAAAAATAAATTTAAATTTTATGTTATTTTGCTCGCTGATTTTTAGAAAACACACGAACGACCGCTCTACCATTTTACCTCGTATTTTGAAATAAGAATAAAATATTTTCGTATTACGAAATCTACGTAGGTATTTTGCAAACATAATAAATTGCCTGACTGTCTGTATGCTACACATGTTTCAGATAAAGCATACCCTGGATACCACTCAATCCATCTCACGAAATTGATGTCATTATTCATAATTATCCGCTCACCGTAGCATGTCACTGTAATTCTTTTAAATTACATGTAAGAACGTAGGAAATCGCTATAGCCATTTTGCATAAGCAAGTACCTCGACGTCTTCAATTAAAATTGTAATTAATTGCTTTGCTCAGTACACTGACAGTTTCACCGTGGGCATCATTCACTTTTATATTTATGCGAATCCTTTTGACAAGTGAGGAACGATGCGCATCTTCTTGTAATGTGTGTTTACTTCTTTGAGGTAAGAACCCACTGCTGCGGACGAGTTGCTTTGTTCGATCCAATTCAAGGCTTATCTGCAAGAAAAATCCAAGTTTTTTTGCCTTTTCTCCATAGATTATTACATCAATGATATTATACTTAGACTTATAAAAATATTGACTTGCTATTTATAAACCTGTTTATTAGTATAAAATTTGACTTGTCTAAGTGTTAGTGCTGTCTAGTGCACAAATCATTATCATTATTTTGTAAGTTTAAAGAAATAAACGTTATTGAATTATTGAATTGAATTAAGGTCTCCTTAGACTTAGTGTATACTATGGGATATAGGGTAGCTAGGTAGCTGGAGTAGAAAAAAATTACATCGCATCGTCTTCTATTACAAAAATTATTGAAGAATGAATGAATTTCGAATAGATTACGCGTTCGAAGATGATATTTTAATATTAAGTACTATGAATATCACAGAGCAAGGATACTGCATATTGATGGATGTTTTTTGTATTTACTGCCGTTGTTATAAATATTCGGTATAGTAATAGAACAAAAACAGAAAGTAATATGTTATTTTATTTACAAACGATTTCATCAAACTGTTTTTCAGCCTATTTATCATATCTTATTTAAACCAATGCGTTTAAATAATGAGAAAGCACACATGGGAAAGTTTGCAAATAAATAACACAAAACAACGTTTGCTCCGATGCAAAAATATATTGGTTCTCATTCGGAAAGTTAATTTATTTCACACCGTAGTAAATTTATACCTGTATCTAGGCCTAGCCAAGGGATTGATATCATAGCAGAATAAAAAAAATATTACGTCATTTAGAAATATTATGTCGGGTAATTCCTTGGTTACAAAGGCGAGACAGTGTACTTAGCGTGCACGTCTGTAGCAGTGTCCTTGATAATCGTTTACCCTATAACGATAGCTCGTGAAAGTAAGTAGGTATGTTCACGAGGGCCACCAAGCAAGAGATCGCGGTTATAAAGGCGAACAAGGATGAGTTGGAAACACTTACACAATTACACAGGCTACTGCGTTCTCAAATAGAGATGTTTTGAAAATTGCCCGCTGCTTTGTTATTAGTTCTGCTAGGTTCTATAATGTAGTTCAAATCAAGATTAGGAATGGATTTATTTTTATTGTCAGAAGCTTCTCATAGTAAAAAGTTTCATGAGCATTATTATTTTTAAGTATATACTTGCTACATACATAATCTACTAGCCAAACTTGGTGTAGAATGTTTGTAAATACGTTTGTATAGAACAACACCAAGAGACATTTTAAAAGATTTTTGAGAGATTTAACAAATTATGTTTAAGTTACTTTTTCAACTCGGTTTTTTTCATCAATTCAATTTAGATTTCTAAAAATAACTTTCCACGAACTCTCTGGCGCGGTGGGCGAAAGTCCGCCTACGACGCAGGAGGATTGCGGGTTCGTTTCCCGCCTTGGGACAAATATTTATACGATTTGCAGGTATTTGTTCCGGGTGTTCTGGTCGTTTTCTATTTATAATAAAAAGTATGTATAAGTTATGTAATGTATTTTGTATATCAGTTATCTAGTACCCATAACACAAGCGGGGCTAGGTAATGCTGTGTGAATTGACCAGCATTATATATTTTTAATATTTTTAGATATGGTACCTACTTACTTAACTACGTTACTTTACTTACTGGTAAAGTAACAAGGATATTCTTTAAGGAACCCATAGGTACTACTATTTCTTTTCTCATAATATGTATATAATATAATAAGTTCAAAAACCTTTTCTGATAAAACACGCTCCAATCTAAACGATAGAAGGAAACCCCGTCCCAGAAAATTATGGTTAAATCTCGCACAAAGAATAAATAAGTGCTCAGAACAGCCACAATATAGGGAAAATAAATAACGTATAGGACCCAGTATCGTGCACAATAGGTCGGGATTGATCGGGTCCTTTCGGATGAGCATTTTATCAGCTCACGTTGAGAGGTATCCTCGCATGTGTACACAGGACCTTCAGAGAGGAGGATTAAGGGAATAGATCGTTTTCGGATAAAGTGGTCAATCTGTTTTGGGTTTTAGAGTTCAGTTTATCTTTTGCTGTCTGGGATAAGTTACACATCTCATTTAAAATATTCAATAGGTAAAAAAAAGGTTTAATTGAAATAAATAATTAAGGCCTGTCGGATTGGTAGTCTTATCAAAAACTTATTTTGTAATGACAGCATGTATTTCTACGACATGACTCTGTGAAAATAGCTTGCATGGATAGGATTTGTGTGTTTTTTTATAAGGGGTCGTACTACCTAAATAATTTGTAATTCGAGCATAATGTCCATCATATCATGTTGTTTTTCGTATTCGAATAGTATTTATCTAGATCCCGCACTGTTTTTTTCTTAATAATACACACCTAGGTATAATGAAATGTAAGCAAAAATATGCAAAATACGATTTTGCATAACTTTACGTCGAAAATGCAGTGCATATGCAGTGTAGTATAATAAAAGAAGTGGTAATGGAATCAAGGTTATTATCGACATAGCTCAAAGGATTAGTAAGCTGAAGTGGCAGTGGGCTGGTCAATGACCAAACTTCTCATGGGAAAGTTTTATAAGGGGTATTCAATTGTGCAATTGATAAAACATGAGAATTGACCACAATACCGATTGATCTTCACAAATTGCTACAAATGTTTTCAATTACGAATGTATTTATCCAATTTAACTTGAGATAATGATTGTAGGTACGAGGTTAGATGTGTTGCTTTAAAAATGTTTGGTGTTGTTCTCTGAGTGTCTCTGAATTACTGAAAAATTATAATGTTAACTTTTGTTTTGCAGTCAACAAGTTATTGGGTATGAAACATAGTATTGACAACATCGTAATCAGCACCATCGCCATTTATACTCTGATTCAAAAACTAAGATATTATATTATTATTAATAGGGATATTGGGTTCTGTAACCCAAGGGATATCTCTTGGGTTTTGTAACCCCTGGAGGAAAATATGTAACCACTTTGTTATCATCGAAGCAAAGCACAGAAGTCGAGCTTTTGGTTTTTGGTTTTGCTATTGAAATTTCTTTTATTCATTATTTAGTAGATTTATTGCTCGTTTTCGAATTCAACTTTAAACCTTTTTCGCTGCGCATATGAGATTATGCGTTGTTAAGGTTTGTGTTTTAGTTTTTATTGATAATCTTGCTTTTAAATAATTGTTTTCAGTTATTGTTATCAATTTTTGTTAAGTTTTCATTATAAACGTCTTCCCAATTTAGAATATACCTCTATTGAATTCTAAATCGGAGTATAGTTACCATAAAGCAAAGCCTTTTTTTTAGTAATAACTAAGTTCTGCACGTGGCTTTGCACGAATGGTTTTGGTATAATATAAGTAGGTACTCTATTAGGCCACTTATTATATAATATTGAAATAAGAAAAAAGTCGTGTTTATTTAGCTTCGTTGAATATGTTGTATCATCTTTTTCTACTAATATTATAAAGCCAAAAGATTATAAAATATGAATTTTTTTTTTTGCCTAAGATTTCAAAAACTTTTGAACAGATTGTGATGAAATTCGGCGTACTTTTAGACCACGAAAATAGAAACTTACCGAACTCTTACTTTGGCTGTCTTCTAAAATTACAGTATATTACAAACTTTCGGCTTTATAATATTAGTAGAAAAGGATGATGAAACATATTGAACGAAGCTAAATATACACGACTTTACAAAAAAATCATTTTCTCCATCCCTTTGAGAATAAATTGACTAACAAGAGGTTAAACGAACTTCCCTCCACGCCGCCGTTGTAATTTTAGGTCTGTATGCGTAGTTAGTGTTTTGTTTTAATTAAATGCTGTTAATAGAATGATATACCTACTTGTTATGATAAAGTATGTTGGTGGTACAAGGTTGATGAGCGAATTAATTAAACGTTTTATTTAACCTGAAATAAAACGGAATGTACAGGCAGGGATATTTTTATTATTTTTAACATAGTGAAAACTAATTTATTGGTATTAATATGGATATGGTTGAGCTACCTGTAGAGTGTTTGCAACAGTCTGCAGTTAGCTCAATTGTTTCAACTGTAAATATTAATTTTAATTAAATTCTATTATTTGATTTTAATTTACTTATTGGTAGATAGATACATATACATAGTGAAAAATCCTGACACGGGCAAAATTGCAAAATTTTCAGGATCAATTAAATTGTGTTTCATCTGCAAAAGGGAATTTCAAATTTCTTTTTTTTACGTATTCATCATCATCAGCCTACATCAGTCCACTGCTGGACATAGGCCTCCCCTAATGAGCGCCATAGCGCCCTGTCTTCAGTATATTTTACGTATTAATTAATATTAATACGTATTGTATTTTATCAACAAAAGCTTTCTAAAACCACGTCTTATTGTTGGCTCAACCGATAATATCACAAAGAAACTGATGGCAAATCAGTTGTCCGACTAAGATAAGACGAAAACAATAAAAGCAAGACGTTAGCACTGTCTGCCATTTTCCGGAAACGGACGTTAGTCGGCACTTCCGGTGAGGCACTCCGCCAAGAGACTACCGTGAAACTATCTTTATTGACCAATTCTTTTGGTTTTTGTAGGAGTCTCAGAACTTGAAGGCTCTTGTTTTATTTAGCAGAAGTCGCATGTTTTCCTTTCTTATAGCTTATAACTTACCATACCATACCGAACCGACGACCTCTGTGGCGCGGTGGGCGAAGGTGCGCCTTGGGACAAATATTTGTACGATCTGCAGATATTTGTTCCGGGTATTCTAGTCGTTTTCTATGTACAATAAAAATATCTAACTATGTATTGTATTGTATTATGTATATCAGTTATCTAGTACCCATAACACAACCTCTGCTTAGCTTGGGGCTAGATAATGATGTGTGAATTGTCCGTTATTTTTTTATATTTTATTTTTATAAACACTATAAAAAATGTTGTGTAAATACCTAGAATTGATAATTATAGTAACCGTCACACAACTTGTAATATTTTTTGTAATGTGCAAGTAGTTTCCGGTCTTCTGAGTATTTACCAGGCTGAGAATTTTACAGGGATAAAGCTGGACAAGGACATCACGACCTACGGGGGCATCATAAGTAGGTATTCAGAAAACAAAAAATTGTACTTAGTAAATGTCTCACGGTTTCCGCGTTATGAATTAGCATCAATGGAATAACATAGAAAATAATGAATAAGGGTAATAAAAGTTGAAAATTTGAATAATCTCTAATTACAAAAAAAAATAAGACTTTTACTGGGTACCAAATTTTTTTTTTCTTAACAGTTATGATGCACCCTTACCGTAAGTCAATGCTTGACCACTCATTACTGTGGCGTGACCACCCTGTATATTTAACTCACAATAAACAGTTGTTGAATGTTAAAATCTAAACGTTAAAAACAAGCGAAGTTAAATGGAAAGCCGAAACAACCCACAAAATCCGCATAACACCAAAATTACCGCATAAAAACGTGTGATAGATAAAGTACTGCTTTACCAACCACTCATATCTGTGGCATTTCACAAAACAGGTCACGTATTAAATGAGAATATTCGGCCGAGAGGCACCGACTTATTTATCATTCTCTGAGCTACACCCCATGAATTTTATACAAGATTGAACGATTTACCGAACGAAATTGATGGTAGGTACATCTATTGTGTGTGTCAGTGGCTGATTGAACAGTGTTCAGGAATCTTCAGGGAGTATAGCGCTTTAGATAACCTCGGGGATTTCAAATGTGACAATATTGATAACACAATTGATATTTCCTTCGGTTGATTTTGTAGACGTTATTTGGCCATAATCTGTCTACGTCATTCGTTTTCAAGTGCTAAAGTAAACGATTATTAACTCTGATGTAAACAAAAATCCGGAAGTCGACGGGATAATGGGACGGATGGGTGGATCTATACTTTTATAAATTCAATGGTAACTATCTGTCTGTCTGTAATCTTTTCACGCGTTTAGGCGTGATGCGCTGACGGATCTTGACGAAATATGACGGGGAGGTAGGCGGTATCCCAGAAAAGGACGTAGGTAGTTTTTCGCAGTACAGTGCGTGCAAACCCGCGGAGATGCTAGTAATTCGTCCCATTAAAGGGATGAGTGGGATTTTCATATTTTTTCGCAAATTTATTTATAATTTAAAACTATCATGGTTATTAACATTAAAGTCATTTATAACGGAATATTTACCATGGTTCGATTTTTGAGTTATCCAATATTTTGGCACATTTCATGCGCCATGATCACGGAAGAACACTTCATTTATTTAGTTTCAAAATTCAATTTTAATGTTACGAGTACCATAATTGGAACGATGCTAAAGTGACAAACGGAGGGTTCCTTTTTATTTTAATAAGTTTCCAAACATATTTTAATATGAAAAAAACATCCTTCACAAAATATCCACCTACGAGCTACTACTTACTTGTGAATTAATCATAAACATCGGAGTTTTTCTTCAAGCTCCATCATTCAATGTCAACCTGTAATGAGGTAGGCAGATCCTATACCAACTGCTTCTGATGCTACGGTAAGAAGGAAAGTTGTGAACAAACTGTTAACTATTCATTGACGGTGAGAACTGTTACTGATTCGGTGGTGAATAAGACTGCTGGATATTCTGTGTAGAAGATATTCACTCAAACATACCCCTACACTCGCGTTTCGATAAATTGGTGTTCTTTGTGACAAATGGTGACAAGATGTGTACGTTACTTTGAGTGACAGCTTTGTGGGAATGCTTTGTGTTTTTGTCATCAGATTTTGTATCGAACAGAATTAGTAAAGCAGTTCCTGATTTACGCACAATATTTTTACAAGCTTAGAAATAAAGTACCTAAAAATATTTAGTGCTCAAAAATTTGCAAATACATGTTCATTAATTTATAACTTAACATTAATTATATTAATTTTCTTTGTTACCAAAATGTTACAATATCCTGTGACATTTAAACCATTTTATTTATTAAATTTTTGGAATACCTTCGAAAAATCAGCTCTTTCGAGCACAAAATATAATCAGCAAGCCAAGGAGACCCAAAATAAATTATAAATCTAATTATTTAAAACGGTCTCAAAAAACGACAACAAGCTAAATTAAAACACCAAAAGCGTAAAAGGGTAATTGTTTAACCGACACAGCTGAATTCTTACCTCGGCTTAATTGCCAGCCGATGGGTACTTGGGGATCGTGGGCAGATTTCAATCAAGATCGGGTTATTTTGATACAGGAAATATTTTGATGAAAATACCGAACCAACCGAGTAGTCGTCTCCACTCAAGAACACGTTTACCCCAGCAGTTGCTGTGTATCATTAGTGGGTAATGCCCATAATCCTCACAATGGGCTTGCGGGTTCGGGATCGTAGTTTTTTGGTTGGGTTGTTCTTCAGGGGGCGCTGCAGTTCCCCCCATCGTGTAGATACCTTTGTTGTCTCATATTATTATGACACCCATTGGAAGAGTTGGGAAGAAGTTTGTCACGTCTCTTTCAAAACATTAATACGTAATTATGAAAGAAAGTTATAATCAAAAAAATAAAATTAAAACTAGTATTTACAATAGAAACAATTGAGCTATCATGTTGAAACAGCAATATTTCAAGAATTTTTGACTGCTAAATAGTGTAACTGCCGTAAGCATAAAAAAGGTCTGAAATTGATATCCAAAAATAAGACTGCTGATGACAAATTTCTTACTAAGCCAGAAAATTAAATGAATTATAATTTTGTCAAAACAGATCCAAAAAAGCCATAATGTTCAATTTAATATGAAAAAACTTTCAACTTAATTTGCCTTTATTGAAAAATCGTGTTATGTCGGTTATGCCAACTGAACCTTCAACCGACGATTGGTGCTCATGAAACGTAATTTATAAAACTGCTCACCAACTTCCTGTCCATTAAAACTATCGAAACATTAATTCCTGTCGTTTAAATGAGTTATTCCTGACTCGTCCCACTTTGGACCCAATCCATTGGGACGAGTCGAGATACTCAAATTTTATGCTGAATGCGTTCCTGATTCGTCCCAGTTTGAGATTTCTAACAGAAAAATAGCAAAAGTAATGTCTTGATACCATTGTTTCCGGAGGATTTTTTAACTATCTCACGCAATGTACCAGGAAAGTAGAAATGCGTAGGAGATTAAGGTACCTAACAATACAAGGGTAACTAGGATCCTAAAACAATCGCGAGCCTCTATTATCTAGATTGTTTAAGAATATTGTTCTAGCTTGATATAACGACGCTAGAGTCCTAAGAAGTCCTAAAAGTTTTCGACGAGACACACGTCATCGATTTCTTTGCTTAGTTAGATAGAGCGCACCCGTACCGGTACCCGATACCCGGTGAGGCGCTGGTTCGGATCCCGACGACATCGATTTTTTTTTGGGACATTCTTAAATTTTCGTCAAATGTTAAAACTTTTAATTGTTCTAATCTAGAGTATCAGGTAATAGATACTCTAACGGTTCACCAGATATCGAGACTCCAGATATCCATGAACAAGCCGCAGGCCCTGCAAACATAAGACCACCAGCGGATAAAAGCCTCTGTAAAACCTGCTGTCAAAATAAAACACAACCTAGTAAATGGAAAGAGCAAGTTAAACACAGCATTCCGTTTTTATTTGCAGCTCAAAAGTATTTACGCAACACATGCGGGTCGAGAAAACAATAAAACTTTATACAGGGGCCCTTTTCGTAATGGTACTTACTTAATTGACCGTTATATTTGCCATTTAGCAAGCGTAATCTGAATTTTTATTACAGCTCTGTTTATGTCCGAGGAAATAAAATTTTGATTCTATCCGCTGAACATCAAGTGAAACTGAGTGAAGTTTATTTTCATGTTTTAATCATGAAGAAGAAAAGAGTGCGTCTTTATTTGGTAGTCTTGGATGCAAATGACAAAGTGAATTTAACTTAAGGTGATACCCCGACCAAAATAGCGCGCCGCCACTTATTTTACCTTATTATTATGTTGAACAAAGGAAATATATTAATATGCAAACTTTCGCCTTTGTGTTAGTAGATTATGTAAATTTATCTATATTCTACACTCCAAATTTAAAAAATACATATTGGTAGAGGTAACAAGCTAAGAATTATTTAATCCTCATAATGAATGACTCTATGAGCTGGATGCTTTCGACAAGACGTGAGAACTTCTTGCAGAAAACCGTGAGAAGTCGAGGAAGGGTTTAGTTTTTGGGTTGGCTTTAGGTTAGCCTTGCAGTGGGACACTTCAATCTGTTAATAAAATATAATTTAGTTTACTTCATGTTTAGTTTTAGAGCGTTTATTTGAAACTAATTAAAATAAGCCTATTGTAATAATTACAAAAACTTAAATCATTACAGTTACTTAACAAAATATAAATGTAGAAACGATGATAAGATACAGTATTATTAACGTCTTAGCTACAAAATGGTCAAACTCAGCTTATGCAGGTGTTTAACATAAAAAAACCTGCGCTGGTTTTCCGCTGGGGCCGGTGGAACCGAGGAATTACAAATAAAAATATATGTATATAAAAGCGAAATTTTACAGTTACTTTCAAAACAAAATAAAAAGAAAAAAAAAAACAATCGAATTTGAATCTAAGCTATTAAGAACCATATACATTATCTGTAATTGTTTTTGTGTTCTGAATATATGTATTTTTGGTGTGCAATAAAGTATATTTGTATTGTATTGTAAGAAAAATCAAAGCTTCAACCAATAAAAATGCTCTCCATTTAATATCCGTAGCAGTTTGTTTTCTCCGCCTAACTCTGCCGGCTGCCCCCGGCTTGCTCCAATAACTATCATTACAAAGCTCCCGAGGTGTGCCCGCTTGCAATTGATTTTTATCTCGACGACATTATAAAGCTCGATAAAAAACGCAAGATTTACCGTTCACAGTAATTATTTTCTTATTTATGATCGAGAATGTCTATTATCGACGCAAAACCAATAGTTACGCCATCAGTTAATTGTTTCGTCACAGTTGGGCTGCTGCATCGAGTAGTAATGTTTTTGTTGGTGGTCTTAATTTATATGTTTATAGAAAATTGAATCTTCATTTATGTCTGATTGTTTATGTTTATTTTGAAAATGATAAGTTTATCATTTTACTGTTTAACATATTCGAATAGATTTTTTAGAGGTGATCATTAAGGTCTTTAATGTTTTAGCATAAATCATGGCATCTAGGGACAGTAAAAGCTGGGAAGCTGAAAAAGGAAAGGCATTTGACCTGGATTAATTCAAACTCAAACTCAATAACTTTATTTCTTTAGGGTCACAAAATAAGCACTTAGACAATATGTAATTAAAACATTATTTACGAATTATTTACCTTTTAAATGATTTTTTTATAGTTTTATGAAAAATAAAGCTTAACCTCACTTGGACAAAGGGGTCTGAAAATAATAATGAAAGATTAACTTGATAATCTTAAATCTCTTCTCTTAACAAGTTGGACTTATGATTACACTACTAATCTATAAATTAATAGGTAGCAGGTAAAGCTATATACTTCAAAGAAGAAAAGCAAATCTACACACCTATTTCAAAGTTCAAAGAAAAAGCTTGTCGAACTGTCGAAAGAGGATTATCTGGTGAATACGATCGGAGTGGAACCAGACGTTTTACGCGGAATTTATGCCCTAACTTTACACATCACTTTTTCTTATCTTCGACTTCGCTGGCTTAGTAATCTATACTCTTTATTTCAGTACGGTGGGGTTCGTTATCAAGTTTATGAATGATGAAAACAGTGAAATTCCTTTATTTCAAGTCCAAAAATTCTCGGAGTTTCTCTAAAGGACAGGTTTCGCAATACTTCCGAAAGATAACCAAGGTTATCAATATAGCTTAAAGGAAGGGTTAGTTAGCTGAAGTAGCAGTGGGCTAACCGACAATCGCTGGGGTAAACATGTTCTTGAGTAGAGACTGCGACTCAGCTAACGTAGTGTAGGAGCCCCTAATTTTAATTCCAAGTGGGGGGAACTGGGATATGCACTGACATCTCGCATAGGAGTATATTGTGCATAATCCCCCTGCCTAACCAGGCCCTAACCAGCCCAGCTCCTTGAAGTACCAGAGCAGGACTTTTGGAGATTGACAGCTTCGTTTCAGCTTTTCTGTGGGTGTGGACAGGTTTGATGTCTCTATGAGACTTTTCAATCCCGTCTTCTGTCTAGGAGCCCCAGTTTTAAGGATATATTTCTTCATATTATTCTGTTTAATTTAAGCCTCTGGTTTTCCAATAAATAAATAAATATATACTAAGATACTTGCATAACAATAGAAGTATTTTTCAAACGATGAAGACTGTAGTTTCACCTCACCTCAACAGCCTATATTAGTCCACAGCTGGACGCAGGCCTCCCCCTGATAATCGCATTATTGGTTTTTATCTCATGGGGGGTAGTGCCCATAATCCCCATGCTTTGGTGGAAGATCTTTTCTGCAAGAGGCGCTGCTGCCCGCCCCTCGGTGTATGTCCCTTAACGCGCATACTAAAGCAAAAACGAAAAGAAAATTAGGTGTTTTCGAACCCGTTTTCCGACGAAAATATTGATTGTGGAGCTCTGAAATTTATACATCCTGTAACACACATTCTGAAAGGTCCCTTGGAGGTTCCAAATATTTGCTGTTAATCATAGTGTAGTTGTAATACTGTTAGTTATAGTGTATGTGTAGCGGCTTCGAACCCACTTTTTATCGGCGTCTCAAATTCGATTAGTACCAAATTCAGTATAGTGATTCACATAGTTCATACCTACCGCTTGGAGGTCCATTAGCTTCGAAAAGCAGTCAAATTAATGAAATCAAACGTAAAAACGTATTTGCACCTACAAAATTTGTGATACAAACCTGACCAGTTACACGTCGCCCAACCGCAGAAGATCCTATTATTTGGTTGATTATGGCACTACATAGTATGCTGAACCGAAAACAAGCTTTTTGCTGCATAAAGGCGCGCGGAAAGGTCCAAGGTCATTTGCCTTACTATTCGTCTTAATCGCCTCTCACTACACCCACGGGAAGAGTTGGGGTGGTGCAAATTCTCAGCCAGCACCACACGACTGTGGTTTGTTAAGGTCATATCGTCGGTGTGGTGCGAGAAGTCACTAAGTGCAAAAAGTTAGTTGCGAGATAATCACGATCAAAGTTTTTTTGATCTTGAAATCGGTGTAACTCGTTAGGGCTTATAGTTACAAAAATTATTTCTATAAACAAAATATAGATAATTTTACCATACACCCATACCTATATTACCTATATACCTATGTTCAATAAATTATGTAAATATTTTTATGGTTACTGAGATACTTAGTAAAATGTAAGTTAGTTAATTCTAACAAACTCAATAAGATGTCATTATTGTTAGTTAATTAACTTTTCATGTTACTTAAGTAATTATTCTTGGTATAGCTTTGTTTCAGATAGCAATTAGTGACTAATGTTAAAGGTGAGTTCAAAAGAATAAATACAATTTCAATGTGAAAACGAGAATATAGTTATTTAAAAAACAGCATGAACATAATACAAAATCAAAATAATTAAAAACATCACTAGAAAACAGCATAATACTAAGGCTAATGTTAAAGATGAGTTGAAAAGATAACATAGGTACAATTTAAATGTGAAAAAGAGTTAGGTAGGTAATTATTTAAGAACATGAGGTCCACGCTCTGATCCTAATCATAATCTATCTATCTATCTAAATCATGGCGGGCACTAAGAAGTTTCAGCAGCTTCTCAGGAATAGATTTGTTGCCTTGGAACCCATTGATGACGCTGACGGGACCCTACACAACCTGGTCGAAACGTTGAGAGACGAGGGCATCAGGTTCTGCAAAATGCAGCGCACTGGCAGAAAGTCTAAAGTCTCAGATGAGACTCTAGGGCTGATGACAAAAAAAAAACGGGAAACCACCCAGGCGACTTCGTCAGAGAGGTCAGACCTGAACAAGCAAATTGCAAAGATGGTGCGGCGTGACCTTTGGAGCTCCAACACACGTCTCATTGAGGAGGTGATAGAGCGAAACCGAGGATCCAAAGTATTCACTCAGCAGCTTGTCAGGAGCCATCTGACGAAGCACGCTGAGTGAACGCACGATGGGAGGACCGTTTTGTCGAAGCCGGAGATCTTAGCCGAGATCGAGGATTTCTATGGCCATTTATACGCTACGCTGCACATGCTCCTCATGCCCAACGAAATGACCACGATTCTAGAGCCACCCTGACACGCCACTATACCGACGAACTGACAGACATCAGTCAAGACGTGATCGTGTTGTGCGGGAGTTTGGTGGTGCTCTTTTTTAAGAAGGGTTTCTTAAAAAAGAGCACCACCAAACTCCCGCTCCATGCCTTTGGAGTTCTTCCACTGTGAAGGACGGCATTGAAGACGTTTTGTAATTCTTGTAAAACAGGGGTTCCTCCGGCTTTCAAAAGCTCTGATGATGCTCCGTCTTCACCGGGGCTTTTCCATTTTTAAGCTGCCCCAGAGCCAACACGATCACGTCTTGACTGATGTCTGTCAGTTCGTCGGTATAGTGGCGTGTCAGGGTGGCTCTAGAATCGTGGTCATTTCGTTGGGCATGAGGAGCATGTGCAGCGTAGCGTATAAATGGCCATAGAAATCCTGAGACAAAACCATCCTTAAAAATTACAGGCCCATATCGCTCCTGATCCATGTCTATAAGTTGTTCTCACGAGTGGTCATGAACCGTCTCGCCAGAAGACTCGTAGTTCCAGCTATCGGAACAGGCCGGATGTCGCGGAGGATGTGGCACCATAAACCAAATACACACAGTGATGAAGATTATACAGAAGTCCGAAGAGTATAATCAGCCCCTTTGTCTGGCCTTTGTGGACTATGAAAAGGCCTTTGACTCTGTGAAAACCTGGGCTGTTCTGGAATCCTTACAGCGATGCCAAGTAGACTATTGTTATATCGAGGTGCTGAGATGTCTTTATTATACCGTCACCATGAGTGTCCAAGTACAGGGGCAGCAGTCTGAACCTATCAAAATCAACTGAGGAGTGAGACAGGGGGATGTAATATCCCGAAACTGTTCACAAGCGCGTTGGAAGATGTGTTTAAGACGCTGGACTGGGAAGGTAAGGGCATCAACATAAACGGCGATTACATCTCATACAATACCTGCGATTCGCTGATGACTTAGTCTTCATGGCAGAGTCGCTTGAGGAGCTGAACCGGATACTGGCCGGCCTAGCTTTAGCCTCGCAACGCATCGGTCTTGGCATTAACTTGGATAAAACCAAGATCATGATCAATGGCCAAATTGATCTGGGACCGGTCGTCGTACATGGTTACTTTCTCAAATTTTTTTCGGCGTATTTACTTTGGGCCGACTCTGCAGTTGGGTAAAAACAATTTCGAGAAGAATGTCAAGAGGTGGATCCAGCTAGATTGGCCGCGTTTGGCAAACTACGTCAAGTCTTCTCGTCATCCATACCGCAATGCTTGAAAACGAAAATTTTTAATCAGTGCGTCCTACCCGTCATGACCTACGGAGCCGAGACGTGGACACTCACGGTAGGTTAAGGTTGCCCAGCGAGCTATTGGAGAGATGCTCGGAGTTTCTCTCGGTTTCGCAACGAATACAACCGACAGAGAACGTTATCGACATAGCTCAAAGGATTAACAAGCTGAAGTGGCAGTGGGCTGGCCATATTTCGAGAAGAGTCGACAACCGCTGGGGTAAACGTGTTCTTGAGTGGAGACCGCGATTCGGCAAACGTAGTGTAGGACGCCCTCCGAACGATTTGCGAAAGGCTGCTGGCAGATGCTGGATGCGGCAAGCTGAAGACAGAGTGCTATGGAGCTCATTAGGGGAGGCCGTTGTCCAGCAGTGGACTAACTATAGGCTGATGATGATGATGATGACGTGATTGAATCCAAACACGGACCCGGGTGAGCGGGGATAGCGTGAATGTAGCCACAAAACAATATCAATTACTAAATAAGTAGCAATACAGATTTAATTGACGTACTTTAGTTAGGTTTCGCAGAATGTAAAGACCAAAAGATGCGCGAACACCTTCATTAAATATTACTTAATATCTGTTAATGAATCTTACCGGACAACAGAATTTCATTTCATTTCTAGTTTTTATGTGCAAATAATAACTAAGAGCCATTATGGTAGATCGTGTCAAATAAAATTGTACGCGAAATGTCACTAAGTGACTTTAATGAGCAGTGCAGCCCCAGTAATTGAAAAATATGGTAGTAAACGATTTAAATAAATTACTTAAGTACCCTTGGTTCTTTTTTGTGGCCAGATTTTTGGCTCATCAAGCAGTTAAGTAGTTTTGACATTCTTGTATTTCCCGAAATTAAAAGAAAAACAGCTCTTTTACCTTCTCAGAAGGTACATAATGGGTGTAAAAATAGTTTGGCATCATTAAGTCATTTTAGCCAAAATTGTTAGTTAGTGACTTCTCGCACCACAACGACGATATTTGCATTCTAACTCCAGTTTCAATGACAAATTCTTTCTACTACGGAAGACACTTAATTATTTTATGTTAAATTCATCACTTTGAAGATGAAGTTCAAAAACAAAAACGCCCCATTACTTTATCTATATCTTATCTTAGTATTCTAATAGTGGGTACTTAAAGCTTATCTGGCTTCAGACTTTATCTTTACTAGCTCCAGCATCCTACATTATAAGTAGATTTCTCTTCTGTTAATGGAATTAATTATATCTGCTTTGTCATAAAATTCGAATTATAAAGCCTTAAACTCATTTTAACATGAGTATTTTAGCGAAATTAGACTGGAATGGTAATTGCTAGTAACTGCCGCAAGAGGTTGATGTAGTAATAAAATATATTTTTTAATGTAAAAGCTTGTTTTGCTATGGTATTTCTGTATGGGTTTCTTTGATCGTACCGTGACTGAATTCCATAATCTTTATTTTTATGTGTATGTATACTAACTAGATGCTGTCCGCGGCTTCGCACGCGTTGTATAAGGTTATTTCTGACCCATGGGAACTGATTTATAGGATAAAAAGCCTATGTTACTCTCCATCCTTTCAACTTACTCTATGCGAAAATCAAGTCGATTGGTTGCTTATTTAGGGCGTGAAGGAAAGACAAACAAACAAACAAACACCTTTGCATTTATAATATGTATTTATAATGTGACAACTGATATTCATAATATAGTACAGCTTTAGCTTGGGGCTACATAATGTACTCAACATTATCTAGCCCCAAGCTAAGCAAAGTTGTCAATTGTCTAAAATTATTATTTATTATTATCATGTATAGATAAGTTTATCATGTGTGTAGTATATGGCATGTTAGATACTAAACTAAATAGTGTAGATTTAATTGTAATTTTTTATTTCTTTTTTATATTATGTACTCAAACGCCACCGTCTACATTGTTCTTATTTATTTATTTATTTAATTGTAATACAAAACTTTAATTGTATTATAATTCCAGTCCATCCCAATGTTGCCTGAGGAGATCGATCAAGCAGTAAGGCCGCAGTTTGTTAAATGATGGATTTAAAAAATAATAAAAATAAAATTTGTTTCATTATCATCATTATTTCATCTTTTTATTATTACTACAATCCCATGCACTTAACCTCTTAGTGCTTCAACTAATACTAGTAAACTATACAGCTCACTTTACTCGGTGGGTGGCTTTCCAGTCACATTACCGTATCACGCTTTAATGGCAGCTGTTTGGTATCCCACGATGTACTTTTATGATAATTAGTTACTCTCAATATTTATTCGACTGGCTTTATAGACTGCCTTTTATCTTTATTGGTGGTGCCCCTGTTTTAGGCTGCACTTACACTGTCTTGTCTTTTAAACTGAAATGTTGCTTCTACCGATCTCAGATTTGTAAATTAA
Organism: Eupithecia vulgata; assembly: GCA_946478455.1. Lineage (NCBI taxonomy): Eukaryota > Metazoa > Arthropoda > Insecta > Lepidoptera > Geometridae > Eupithecia > Eupithecia vulgata. The sequence continues at coordinate 4,354,295 of OX297874.1, forward strand.
CAAGCTTTTAAAACCTTGAAAAAGTAACACTTCAGTTATAAAGACAAAGATTCTGTAATTTTTTTTTAATTTTCTGTGTGAAGGTATGTTTTTTATGTGTGATCGTTGATTGTGCCCGGTATGTACCGATTTGGATGATTATATTGCAATTGTATATTTATTACCTATAGAGGATGAGGTGGTTTCATCCAAATTATATTCCCCGTGAATAATATTAGTATTTATTTATCCTGCAAATACTAAAGAGCAGTTTAAAATTAAGGGTTTCGAAGTCGGTTTTAGATTTATCAAAATAATAAAATAATTAGAAGCTGTAATTAAATATTTTTAGCTATAAAATAAAAATAAATAAAATAAATAATGCTGGACAATTCACACAGCATTATCTAGCCCCAAGCTAAGCAGAGCTTGTGTTATGGGTACTAGATAACTGATATACATAATATAATACAATACATAGATAGATATTTTTTTTTATTATATATAGAAAACGACCAGAACACCCTGAACAAATGCCTGCAGATCGTACACACATTTGTCCCGAGGCGGGAATCGAACCCGCAACCTTCTGCGTCGCAGGCAGACCTTCGCCCACCGCGCCACATCGGTCGTCAATAATATAAACTTTCTTCTGTATGTGATTTTCTTTGTTTTTCTTTAGATTTTCATTGGACTTCAAAAACTCATACAATAAATCATAAAAATGTTTTATGATTGATTTGTTGAGTTAAGAAGTTATTTGTAACAGGCTTTTTACCATGATTTGATTTTTGAGTTCTTCAATATTTCGGACCAGTTTCAGGCGTCATGATCACGGAAGAACTAAAGTCACTGCGAGTTGGTTTTTACTTGTTAGGATTGAACCGGCTTCTATTGTAGAGTATCAGTTTTCGTAACTATTTGACACTTGTTTGCTGTAGAATACTTGTGGAACCCGGAATGTCATTACGCGATTTAATTCTACTAAATAACTAAAATTTAAGGCCCATACCCCACCGAAAGTGGCGCCACCACCTTATTTGTCTTATAATTCTGTTTAACAAAGGAATTTTCAAAAATCCTTCTTCCAGTTTGTGATGCCTATCATAAGCTTTTTTTTAATGCCTCTGTAATAGTTTTATTCTATTTAGTTTAGGAAGAGATACGAAAATAGATTTTGATGGCCACCAAGTGCAACTTCGTATCTCTTCCTAAACTAAATAGAATAAAACTATTACAGAAGCATTAAAAAAAAGCTTATGTTAGGCATCACAAACTGGAAGAAGGATTTTTGGAAATTCCTTTGTTAAACAGAATAATAACATAAAGTAGGTGGTGGCGCTAGTTTAGGTGGTGTATGCGCCTTAATTTAAAAAGTCCCACGAGTCAAAATGTCAATGTCAAGTCAAATATAAAATCATGCTAAATATCCCGTTATAAATTACTTCTTTTTTAATAATCATGATAGTTTCAAAGGTTAGATTTTGATAGTTGTTTAATTAAACTATCAATTAATAATCTTTTATTCGGTTTCGTACCAAAACAATACAAAATTACGTCTAAATCAAGCCTTAACTCCAACATTGATTCTAATTAGGTTTAATTTACGTTTTATTTCGAGTGCAGCCATTATGATTTCAATATAAATGAAGAAGAAACTTGTTTTCTTACTGGGCAATGCTTATATTCAATGGGACATTTCTTGTATTTACTTTTCGAATTCTACCTACTGCGGTTTGATAATAATAATCATCATCATCAGCCTGCTGGACATAGGCCTCCCCTAATGAGCGCCATGACACTCTGTCTTTAGCTTGCAGCATCCAGCATCTGCCAGCAGTCTTTTGCAAATTGTCATTCCACCTGGTTGGAGGGCGTCCTACACTACGTTTGCCGAGTCGCGGTCTCCACTCAGTTGATATTGTTATAAGACTTTGTTTGATAGGCTTTATTTTTGTTAGTTTTTTATTTTTTCTTCCGTCTATGGAGACGATTTAGGTATTACCTGTGGTTTGTTTAATTAGGCAAAGAACTTTTGTTAGTTCACTATTAATATATTATGTTAGTGAAAGTTTTGAAGAATATTTTTCACTTCCCACAAAATCACTCAATAATACTGTGTTGCTTACATGTTGTTCAAAAATAAACAACTTCTATTTTCATTTTCATAAAGTTATTAGAAAAATCTGAAGGATTTCAATAACAGGTCCAACTCATACTGTCCCATTTGCTCTACTTTTGGTTAAATCCTCGATGTCGCACATCATTCTATCATTACCACCAAACGATGTTATTTTTTCCCATTTTTACGAGCCACTGCGTGCACTCAGATGAAGGTAAATTCATTTCCTTCGGGTTCCATCTGAAAAATGATTAATGTTCACGAGTGACGGATAAGTTTTTACTCGAAAATGTAACACTGCCTCAAAAACTCATTATCAGAACAGGTTGTCCTTACAAAAAATCAATAATCGCTTTTTATCCATGTCCTATAAACATAAAGTGAATAAAAAGTTAATTAAATTACTTTAACATGATTATTAAAGTTTATCTTTTATTTTATGATGACTGTCTCTGTCAATTATAATTACGATAACCTATAAGATCGAAGCAATTCTGATCAAGCTCCTTTAAGCTTTAATGCGAACAGGCACTACGTAAATGTCACCCATCGTCTAACCACAAGGCTAAACCAACCTCAAGTTACATCCACCATCGATCTTGTCACGTCTCAATAAAGTAGATTTTAGTTCAAGAGCATGTATGGCTTGCCTAGATCTCACTTCCAAGCGGTCAGCTGCGAACGATGGCTAATTAAGAACGTAACCTCAGAGCTACGGTGGCCTAAGGCTCGCTAAATGTACCTAGTCTAAGTCAGCTTCCGATCTTGTCGTTCTTGGTTTCACGTAGAACGTAGAATGTAACTCAATTCAGCTTTGATTTTGCATAAATTGAATTGCAAATAGTTTAGTTACGTACTGCTGTGTTGCTGTTTCATTTGCGAATGCGAGGCAATTGCCGTGCAGCAGGTCACTTTGTGCAGGTATTTTCATAAGCGAGGGAAACACAGCTGCAGCAAGCTAGGGTTTCTGCACATAACATTTTCCGACGGTCTTGTGTAAACATTCCTAGGAGGTTTCTATTTCATAATTTGGACAACTATTACAAACTTGTATGAAGCAAGACCTAACCATGTTAGGTTTACGCGTCGGTGTGGTTATGTTATGTCGGTACAATTTTAGAAGGATTTTCTAAAATTTGACCCATGTATAATGTTTTCTATGTTTTCTAAGACCGCTGGCTGGATGCATCATGCTGAAGAGGCGCTATGGCACTCAATAGGAGAGGCATAGCGCCCTGTATTAGACTATATTATAGGTCCAGCAGTGGACTATTTTAGACTGATGATGATATTTTCTAAGAATAAGAATTTTTGGACGCTGGCTGCATTGCTACCGCTATAGGGGAATGCTGATGCGAAGCGCCAGCTCACCAGCTCTAGTTAGATCAATTGTTTCAATTGTATGTAATTTCTATTATTCGATTGAAATTCTCTTTGATAATAAAGTTGTAGTCTTCGATGTGAAGACTTTTCGAACTCTAAAGCTGGACTGCCTTGCTCGCATACTGCGAAATCGGCATACAATAAATTCGTTGGCGAAATAGACGTGCGTGCAAGTACGCTTGTCCAATAATAAATAAGTTTTATGTGTATTGCAAACGTACCTTTGTTTTCGATACTTTATATCGAATGTCTAGCTTCCCTTGCTTTTCGTGTAATATATTTTTGGACGGAAATCATACCTATACGCAACCGGGTTTATGTCTCGATGACACATGATTCTCTCTATATTGTATCAAAATTTTGATCCTTTATTTCTGAAGCTCACTATTTCCTTTAGTTCATAGTTCTATATTGATAACTTATGCATGTTACATGTCACTTATTCATCGATAATGTAATACATTAATTTATTCATCATAATCATCATCAGCCTACATTAGTCCACTGCTCGATATAGGCCTCCAAAAATGAACGCCATAGCTCCCTGTCTTCAGCTTGCCGCATCCAGCATCTGCCAGCAGTCTTTCGCAATATATTTATTAAATAATATTATTAAATAATGCAAGTTAAAGTTAAGTTACGTCATCGTCAAACACATAAGAAAATCATAAACTCATAACACCATAGTATATAGATTGAGATATCATTTATAAGAAACTTTAAAGATATTATATCTTTTTAATTGCCGGTTGCTTTAACACAGAAATGCTACCAGACCTTTTTTCGAAAAAACTTGTGTGTTCTAAATAAACGGCATCGTCAGGTTTTTGAGATATTAACAGATAAAGATAATGACTTTTTTATATTATGTGTATATCTCAGAAAACTGAGGTTTTGAAAAATTATGTTATACTACTGCCTGCGGTTTTACACTTGCTTTTCAGTAGCCTATGTCCACCCCCATGATACCCTTAACTCCCTACCAAATTTTATTAGTGTGTGGGGCCGAAGTTCGGTACAGTACAGTTCGGTACAGTACAGTTCATCCGTTCAGCGTTCAGTCGTGAAAAGGTCAGAACGTGATACATCGTCGGCCACATCTTCACTTTCCATCATGTGAGACTGTGGTCAAACAGAGGTCTATATTTATAGGGTATAAAAAAAAACAGACAAAAATACTTACAAATTTATAATATAAGTATCGGTGACCTTTTTTATTTGTATAAGACTGTGCCCTCTGTTCAAATCCCTATAAAAACTGAGTGAGTAACGCAATTAAAAAAAAAAAACAATGTGGTAACCGAGGCCAGGGCCTAAATCTTAAGAGATTTATTACATAGTTAAGTATATCTACTAGACATAAACTATGAGAGGCATTGACCCAGCAGTGAATAAAACCGACTGCGAATGATGATATAGTGAAAAACTAGAGGTTTTAAGTAGTACCGATAATATATCAAAACATTGTTGATTTCTCAATACCAATCAAACAGTTTGCTTCCACACGGAAGTCAAGAAAATTAATTTTTACCGTAAGCACAAGTTCAAAACACTTACTGTATAAACAACGTATAATTCCAGAGTTTTTTATAATAATACACACGAAGCGCTGATTATTCGTAATTGCTAAATATACTGCGGAAAGATAACTCACTTGGCTGTAATTAATGGAACCTGCAGTTTGATTCGGAGAGAATCTGTAATGGGCAGCTAAGCAATAACTGGGTAGATTTTCTAATGCCACTGTATCTGGAGACTGGAGAAGAATATTGCATTGTATTCTCCAGCCAAAGTCAAGATACAAAAAATCACTTTTTTTGTTGAATTAGGTTTAGCTTGGGGTGATAATGCTGTGTGAATTGTCCAGCATTATTTATTATTAATTATTATATTTAATTATAATTATTATATTGTTAATTATGATCAGAATTCGCACTTCTCCTCGCTTCGATCTTCATAAGCTAGGTACTACATCCACATCTACAATTTAAAGTATAAAAATTTAAACACTATAATGTTTCTTTGTGGGAGCCGCAGCAACATATCATCGGCATGGCTGAAATGTTGATACACACCACGACAACGTTTTTAATAATTACATTTATTTTATTACGGACTCCAGAAAATATTGTTCAGAACCCTCTTCCATTATAAGCACTATAGGTTCCTTCCTTACAAAATTAGCCACACATCATCTACAATTATCTACACAAATAAATCACAGAGTGCATAAACGTCACAAATTACAGGCCACATGGAGAGTTCATACCGCAGATATAGATTAGAGAGGCGTGAATATGGGAGATATAGTCTGAGACAATCCTTTAATAGTAGGTCAGGGCATCCTAAGTTCAGCCGGAGGGTCTGCGGTGCGCTTTCTAGATTGCTCTCAAACGTTTGACTACATTTACATAGACAGCTTACTTCTTGCTTTATTTATATAAATATATAACTAATTCAAAGAAAGGGACGCACAGTATACTATAATGATTACACGAACTTACCTATAAATGATGTTCTTGGACAAAGTCGAATACCATATAGAATATTCGGAACTGGAAGAGATAAAGAAAATAAAAATGAAGGATTTAATCCTCAACTTAGTGAGTGGTGAAGGTGCATACGCGATTGAAAATAATTCCACCCGCATGCCCACCGTGGGGATTATGGGCATATACCCCCAGAAGATTTAACCTAATGAAGCGCTTTTCAGGAAGAGGCCTGCCACCAGCAGTAGTAAATGAATTCTAATAAATTCATCTACTCAGAGGGAGACGATGGAAAGATGTAGTGTTAAAGGACATGAGAGAGTGTCAAGTTTCCGAAGACGACGATGTCGAGGATAGAGTGAAGTGGAGGAAATCAATTAGGATAGCTGGCTCCACCACCATAATAGGATAACTAGCTGGGAAAAGAGAGGGAGATAGAAAGAGGCAGATTCCACTCAGATAATCAGATAGTTAGGTAGTCATTTCATTTGTAAAATCATATTTACAAGTCAAATTATCTAATTAAAATTGGTAGGTACATACTAACAAATTACACAAAAATTTAGGACTAGAAGATGATTGAAAAAACCATGTACTTAATGAATTCTGAATTTGGATACCTGTTTTATACACTTTTTTATACCATTTTGTAAAAGACATTTGAAGATAAAACCACTTACTATGATGGTGGAGGTCTCGTCCCAGCCAACTACAAAAAAATTTTTTTTTTTGTTTAGCACACGCTGAGCCAGCCAACCCCTATGTCGGCGCAGAGACACTTACTACCCTTTTTTTTGTATCACGTTCCTCCATGTTAAATTGTTATTATTTTCTGTTTGTATATTTTATACTTTTGTGTACCTGTGTCTAAATAAATTTATTTCTATTCTATTCTTATTCACCACCAGCAGTAGACCGATAGTAGGGTAGATCCGCAGTGTTGTGTGAAAGGTCGTCTGCGTTCTATATGAAAACCAGTGGAAAAGCAATGCTGTGCTGGCAATTTATGTAGGTATTAGATAAATCTTCGCGAGGCTTGTAACTAAGGGTTCAGGTGATGGTTTCCTATGCAATTAGCAGTTCTAAAGGTAAGTATAACGTTTACAGCGGTGGGCTTCCAACATATCTGCCAACTGCATTTGCACAGCGAGATTTTACCTACGTGAATATTTTAATTCGAGTGTAATTGTCTTTTTTTACATCTGTCCATGGCTTCGCATGGGTTGTTTTCGGGATAAACAGAAGCCTATAGAAAAGCCATTCCAAGATACCTCAACCTTTATCTACCTCAACAGCTTATAATGGTCCACCGCTGGACGCAGGCCTCCCTCTGTTTTTTTTAACTCATTGGGGTTATGTCCATAAAGTTGGGGATTTCAGTGGTAGATCTATTATGCAAGAGGCGATGCTGCCCGCCTCCGGTGTTTAAAAAAAACAAATCTGTTCAACATTATTTAGCCCCAAGCTAAGCAGAGCTTGTGTATTATAAAAATAAAAATAAAATCACATTTATTTCAGACACAGTAGTTACACATACATAGTCCATAAAACAATAATAAAAATCAGACATACACAGAAAACATTAAACTAACAATTACACCAATAATTACAATACATTAAGGATAAATTACTATTAGATTACAAAAAGAAAAAAAAAAAAAAATACAATATAGTTAAAATGAAAAAGACATCACATTATATTAATTATCAAAAAACTAACAGAAAACATGCACCTTCGTCCAGTGCTGCATGAAGGGAGAGGCTGTGTCCAGCCTTCCTGCAATGACCTGCAGGTAGCTGTTGGCGCTGCCGCGCACCCTGCGCATCAGTGATGCCGTTCGTTTGCGCAGGATCGCAGCGAACCCGTCGACCCGCGCTTCCGCGAACATGCCTGATGCGCTACAGAAGCGAGGCAGCATCATCAGCCACCTGAAGGCATTGTTATATTGGACGCGAAGGGCGTTCCAGGTCTTCTGCGTATGCTTGATCCATAGGCTGCACGTGTAGAATGACTGGCAGTACGCTCTAAACAGTGTCGTCTTAACCTGAGCACTGCAACGCGCAAACCTACGGGCCAACATGTTAGCTCGGACCGTTAACGCCCTCCGTTCCCTCTCCATGTCTGCATCATCCGTGAGTGCCTCGGTGACCCAGTGGCCCAGGTACTTAAACTCCGTCACGCGCTTGAGCTGCTTGCCATTGAGTGTAACTGGTGGGACTGTGGCGTAAGTTTTTGAACCCGCCTTGAAGACCAGCAATTCACTCTTGGCCGCGTTGTACCTGAGCCCGTGGGCCTCCGCATAGCACTCACAGATGCCTACCAGCCTTCTGAGAGCACTGATCGATGGGCTCAGCAGCACCATATCATCAGCATAGCTGATATTGTTCACGGTGACCCCGTCAATCGAGCACCCTACGCGGGTGCTGCTGAGCTCACGGATCAGACGATCTATGTATAGGCAGAAAAGCCTCGGTGAAGTCCCCCCACCCTGCCTCACCCCGCATTCCAGCCTATACACATCCGATAATGATCCCGCCCAGCTTACATTGTTGTCCTGATTGCCATACCAGTACCTAAATAGTGAAATTAGCTCTGGAGGAATTTGAGTCTCGGTCCCGAGCTTTCTCCACAACCTGTCATACGAAACAAGATCAAAAGCTTTTGATAGATCTAGAAAGCAGGCGTAGACAGGTGTGCTTCTGCTCGTGTAGTACTGGACGGTGTGTTTGAGAGTTAACACTGCGGTTTCAGTAGACAGTCCAGCTCTAAAGCCGAACTGTGCATCATGCAGTTTAAGGTGTTTCTCTAAATGCTTGTCAATCACACCGTCCAGCACCTTAGCCATGACCGTGGCGAGTGATATCGGCCTGTAGTTGTTCAGGCTGGATGCGTCACCAGTCTTGCTCTTGAGGATAGGAACAACCACAGTCCGCATTATACATATTACGTATACTTATAAATATTTTTTATTATACATGGAAACAACCAGAACGCCCGAAACAAATAACTGCAGATTGTACAAATATTTGTCCGAAGGCGAGAATGGAATCCGCAACCTGCATTCGCAGGCGGACCTTCGCCCACCGCGCCACAGAGGTCGTCGTTTGTTTCTTAGTCGCCTCGGAAGAGTTGGGGTGGTGCAAATTCTAAGACATATGGGTTTTTTCTTAATCCAAGTTAAGAGAGATCTAATTACTGTTGTATGGAATTGGTGGTTATTTCCATTCCATGGGAACGAATTGATGAACTTAAAAATAAGCAAGGTATTATTCAAGGACTAAAAAAACCTTACATCTATGGATCCCAAACCATCCAGTAGTTTTTGCATCAAGAAAAAACAAGTATCCATCAATCAATATCTCCGAAATTTCGCTGTTGGACCATTCACACAGCGTCATCTAGCCCCAAGATAAAGCTTATTATATGTGTAGGTACTAGATAACTATCTTACCAACGGAGTACTTTATTAAAAAACGAAAATTACAATCAAATAATAGAATAAAATTAAAATTAGTATTTACAATTGAAACAATTGAGCTAACTGCAGACTGTTGCAAACAATCTACAGTTGACACATTATACTTACTTAAAACATTACATTTATAATATCAGTGTGATTAACAGCCATCTCCCAACCATGCCATCTCGATACCAACTCGATGGGAGAATCTCACAGCCACTCATAATGTCATTAAAATAATCATCATTTAGTAGGTATAAAGCCTTTAGTAACTAAAATACTTCAGTGGTTATAGCTATTTTCTCTTAGGTGATATCCATTTGAAACGAACTTGGTAATAAAATTTACGTAGAACATTGTAACTATTGTTGACCAGGTATCTACCTAAAGCACTTAGCCTCATAAGCATTTCTAATAATTTGTAATTGTAATTGAGAAGAGCCTAGCTCGCAAGAAGGCGTAAAACTTTACGAGTTTTGTCATTCCTTGCACTTTACGATATAGTCTTAAATATGCTTTCTTACATTACAAGGAACTTGAACCTTTTCACAATGAATTATTTATTTTCCAATTGAACAACGAAAATTCATTATGGCCATCTGCTTTGTCTGAGATGGTTAAAGGCAAAGGTGTGCAATACTCGTAAACTCACGTGAGATGTTGTAAATCGTGCAACTTGTTCTAAGCATTATTTAAACTTAACAACTTAGACGCTAACGCAATGTGGGAACACTTTTTTGCCGCTTAGTGACTCTGTTTATGGCGCTTCATGCCTGTGAATTCCAACGCATTCAAATCAAAGTTATTCACTTATATTCACAGCTTATTTTACAACAACATAAAAACAACAAACTTGTTAAGTTAGCTGACGAAATTCCCCAAGCAAGGGAAGGTAATTTATTAAACAAAAGATCAGCCGCCTCCGCCTTCCCCGCAGAAAACCTGATAAGCCAAAATCTTAGATGCCAAATGCAATATTCACGGGAAGGAACCTCCCTTTCATACCCCCAGAGGTACTCCCGGGGCGCATCTAACTAACCGTGATAAGAACCCGTGAAGGGGATTCAAAAACTTGACAAACTAAATCAGCATCCAGCTTAGACAGACCCCTGGCTTTACCTTCAACAACCTAAGCAAGCCTTGTGAGACTTAACATCAAGGAAAACCACAGCTCGTAACACACTGGCCGGAAAGAAAAATAAAATCCAGCTTCCAAATATTTGAAACAGTTTCGAAAATTAAAAACAAAAGTGTTGCAACAAAGGAAATTAAAAACCATTACAGTCGAAGGCCAAATTGAATTTCGAATGCCATAAACAAGAGTCGTTTATTTCACATGGAGAGTGGCTACCGAAACCAGAAGTAAAATAAAACTGTAGCGATTACACTAAATGAGGCAAATCGCTGTATGTTAAGTGCCATAAGCACTCACAGCGCACTTTGCTTAAGTTCTATATTCAAATACTTTTATCCCACTTACGGTACGTTAATGCACTTTTTCGAGGTGGTCGGTAATAAGGTAGTCCATTACTTGTTTTGAACCAAGATGCGGAATTGCTGAGTGGGGAGGCTTTGTTGAAAATTTGCCTTTCTAATCCCTTTGCCAAGGGTAGTTGGTTTGGTAGTCTTCTCCAATACCTAACTCAACAATAATTTATATCTATTTATTGTAAATAAGAGGTTTCAAACTAAGCTCTGATAGAAAATTGAGTTTATGAATCCCATAACTCTCATCATCTTATATGAATGCCGTCTCTGTCAAGCTAAACAAGCCAGCTTCAAAGCTATTAAAGACCATTGAATATGATAAACAAATATTGTTATTCGACGTCCATAAACTTTCTCACAGTAGACGAAACACTTGAAATTATGTGACAACTGACATAAGTTTAACATTCAATGTAAACATAGGCTTCGTGGAATCAAAACTATCGAATGGAGTTTACTGAGTACAGAGCAAATAAAATAACAAAGTGGATAGGTCCATTCGCAATGGTCCCTCTCACACTCATGTAGCGTGGTGATAATAGCTGGGCCAATTGCTGACCGCATCCTTAATTTTTTATACGTTTTATATAAACCAAAACTTTAATGGAATCAAGACAGGTTTTTTCTTAATAAAAATTTTGTCTTATTCACATTGGCTTGTCTATAAGTACTTATACTAATATTATAAAGAGGAAATATTTGTTTGTTTGTTTGAATTGAATATGAGCATATTCAAACTAATGGACTGGTTTGAAAAATTCTTTCACCATTAGGATCCTACATTATCCCTGATGAACATAGGCTGTAGAATATATCCGTGCGAAGCCGGGGCGGACCACTATTTTATGATATTTTTGCAGTATTGACTCTTGAATCATGATCCTTTTTTGAATGAAATTAAGGACCACGCTAAAGTTTGGCCACATAATAAATATAGAACTAACGTAGTTTGGCATAAATTCATTAAAAATATCCGAAACGGCTACGTCTGATTATCATCTACTCTTTTTCGAAGCATATCTCAATCATATTTAGATTCATTAATTGGTATAAAAATATACATATTTAAGATTATTTATCGGGTATTTATTGAGTACCTTTTGCTTTCTTTGCCCCAACGTTTAACGATAAATACCCGATAAATAATCTTAAATATGTTATCAAATCGCGAAAGTTTAAAAAGTTTTAAAAATATACATGACTGTTATTTATATTAATATACATGTAATCACAAATAAAGCACAACTAATTTAAAGAAAACAAATAAGGTTAAATACACAGTCATCATAAGATAGGCACATTAGTGTACCAATTTCATATATTGTTAGAGTATTTTAATATTAATATTCTATTGATGTAGGGTTAACCTTTAAACACAGGTGCTCGCCCACTGTGTAGAAGCTTTGCTCGACAAGCCACTTTTTTAACCTTGACTTGTCATGGTCACTGTCAAAATTATTGTACCACATATGGTAACCAGGTACTTGATCTGGCTATCGTTAATCAGCTGTAACCCTCGGGTGTTTTATCCGTTCTGTTTCTTTCCCCGTACTTAGCTACTTACGTGGGCATTCGTTTACTGGCGGCATCGAATTGTATTGAACTCTACGGTTTTAGCTTTATGCTTTTGTGTTTGATTTGGTTCACCTGTTATTAACTTACAGTTTTTAAACCCGAGTTTAATGTTGGTTGATGGCGTTATGTATTAATGTTGGTATGTTTACTTTGCGGAATCGGAATTTCAAATTAAGAAGGGCACATAATTTCGTTGTCCTTAAAGGGAAATGAAATGCATAGATGATGGAAGGAAGGGGATGGAATGGCGAATTACTGTGAACGCGTTCTGTTCCATCTTTCTAGTTTCCATCGAGAAGACTTAATAATGCTCTCCGGTTTTGGAAGACGATCAGTGCAAGAGGGTTTTGATATGGGGCCATAAGATCCAATTAAATTTTTCGATTGTTTGTTCTATTTCCATACCTAACTCGTAATTTTTTAATAATATTATTAGGTACCTACTCAAAATCACAGAATAACTATAATTCTAAAGACAAAACACATGTAATATCAAGCAATATTAATATAACACAAAAAAAAAACTAACTGGGTTGCAACATACCTAACCAATTATGATTCAGGGCAGAGCCGATTTTAAGTTAAGTTTCAAATAAAACCTTTTTAACAAACGATTATTGAATCGAGAAGAGTACCAATACTTAGATTGAGAATTAAGAACTGGCGTCTTCACGAACGTGTTCGCGATGATGGGCAGAACCTGCAGTTCACGTAGTGTTACTTATTTACCAATAACCCTGTTTATGGAATTTATTTATTTTTTCCAAAAGACTACACCTTGACTTGATGCAGTTTACAGTCTACTATTGAAACCTCAGAGTACTCGAAACATTCATGAAAAATTCAATTTCTATCTCTGGCACTGCGACTTACTATCGATTACAAAACGATAACCGAACGAGGTCGAGTGATTTCTCTTATTTGTTTTCCATGTTCTGAATGTGGCTCGTTATTCTTTCTCGTATGAATGTGCATAGTTGTTTTTGCAGATGAAGAGTTTCTTACGTATAACGATCGGGGTGCTTAAAAAGATGGGGACCAATTGAGCAGAGAAAACATTCGGTTATGTAAATATGTCGAAAAGTTTTAGGCAAGGGGTAAGAAAAGTATCCATAGGTACTGATTTATTTAATTTTAAGCCTTTATTCTGTAAAATATTTACATTTTGTTACTAAGATACTATTGCTTGTACTATAGTTACGACACCGATATTAGGGTTCCGAACCCATAAGGGCAAAACGGGAACCTGTCTGTCACTAGGCTGTATCTCATGAACCGTTAGACAGTCGAAATTTTCACACATGATGTATTTCTGTTAGCAACAAATACTAGAAAAAAACAGAATAAAATTAATATTTAAGGGGGCTCCCATACTACAAACGCGATTTTTTTCCGGAGGTCGGACTCGCACTTGCCCGGTTTTTTTTCTTTTTATTTGCTCTATTTTGGCAAAGGCTAATCGAATCTAATTCCTTCACTTTGCTCTATCACTTTATAAAATGAGTACGTCTTCAAGGATGTAAAATTATAGATGGTGTCCTGGAAATGGACAAAGACTTCTTTTTATAGCGAATACGCGTTTGAAGCTGCGGACTGGAGTTTGTTGTTCATAACTTAGTAACAAACATTTGCATACTTTTTATAATAATACTGTGACCTGTGACCATATCACGGTTCCATTGTCATGGCACAAAACAACGTGGGAAGGCATTGCGCTCGCGATTTCACAGGCACACTTCCCTGCACTAAATTTGCATTGTCGATCGATGCGATTTTGTAGCAATAAAACACGCATATTGATATCGTGGTGTCATTGGGTGTGTGACTAACATGCCAAGTCAGATTACGTGTCAAATAGAAAAACGATATTTCAAATGTAACGCATTATAGTCAACATCTGCACGCAATTTGAGCCACAAGGCAGCAAAAGGATGGGAGCTTTGATGATGACTAAATCTATTTCGAGTAATAGAGACTCTGACATCAAAACTGTGCAGGAAAAAACTACATTTTAGCCTAAATTGGAGAATGACTTGTTTTGTGTTGAAAATATTATCAAAAGCCCCAAGCTTCGCCACGTCACGTTTTCGACACTCTGTCAGCGAGCGTAGAATTATTGTTAGCGTAGCAAAAGTTAACTTATAAATGAATGAACACTTTATTCTACCAAAAAATTACAAAAGAAACTTAAACATTATATGTAATGTTGGCAAATAACTCAGCAAACGTAGTGTAGGACGCCCTCTGACCAGGTGGGATGACGATTTGCAAAAGACTGCTGGCAGATGCTAGATGCGGCAAGCTCAAGACAGGACGCTATGGCGCTCATTAGGGGAGGCCTATGTCCAGCAGTAGACTAATATAATATGCTGATGATGATTATGGAAAATAAGCACAGATGGCGAGCTTTTTTGTCTGGGAAAATTACTTTTAGGTTTAACCACTCAGAGATTCACAGATATAGACTTCACATAGACTAACACTAGGTAAAAAACATTTTGCGGTGAGTAAATAACCAAACTTTAAATATAACTTGAAAGTATTTTTTTCATGCAAATTTCAAAGACATTTATAATGTTTGAAGGTTGCATGCGAAAAGGTTGTTTTTTTATTTAATAGTCATTTATCGAATCTGTTAGGGTAAGGATAGAATTGCCTATATCTGAACACTAACTTTTACAAACGACACAAAGGACCGACCAAGTTCAGGGTCCCTGAGGATAAGCCGGATTGGTCTGTACTATTTTTTCCATTTTTACTTTGTTTTGTGCAGGTTTTCTAAGGTTTATTTACTGTGGAAGAATGCACAATGTCTGGGATAAGCTTGAAATTTCGTAGTTTTTAGTTTTGATCTATCCTAATTGATTTCGGGTAGCGTGTGTTATGTAAAAATAGAACGAAGTAAAAGGAAAGCGGATCCTAAGAAGTTTTGTAATTTTACGTAGTACTTTTTCTGTCATAAAGGTTCGATAAGATAACACCAATGACTTTTTACCATCCATACATTGCTAAAATTTATAAAAAAAAAAAAAAAAATCACCATGTTGAAGAATTCCTCAGCTAGATAACACAGCTTTTAATTTGCAATTAACTTCATAGCAGAAAATGACGTTAATCTCAATTTATTCATATTAACTCTACAATAATTTTGCGAATTTACTCGAGGAGATTACAGTAATTTGTAATTATCATCTTGCTGCCAATAAGTTATTTAAATTCTAGTGATAAAATTAAAGAGCTTAAGTATAGGTTTAAAATACATTAAGTAATCTTTACCTTGAAGTGGATTACGAAAATAAAGTATGTACAGCAAGAACATCCGCTGGTACAGCCAATGAATTCAGATTTTCTCTCGAATAACATATAATAATGGATCCATACATATCAGAAAAAAATCAGGATTATGTCATGACTTATGAAATTAAAAATCCAATAGATTCCTCATCATACTCACGAGGTAGCTTCAAATCCTTGATCACAAATTCACATTGTTTTCAAAATGTCATGCACCAAAAATGGTTTTAAAACTAAAATATTTGTTGCAGGAAGTTGCTTCCAACCAACTCAGAAGTAAAAAAAAAAGACCCTGATGCCGCCTCTTTCTCACAAGTTGCGTAAACTTCAAAGCAATCGTGTGGTCCCTAGTTAGTTGTATTGGACATAATGACCAGAATTTATGTTCATTTTATGCATGAGCAAATATCATTGGTTCTTTTTAATTATCAAGATAATGTGTACATGCATTATGGAAGACTGTTTTGTGTCATATAAAAGTCATAAAGTTGTATAAAGTAGAGGCGGCGTCTTTGCTCGTTATCTTTTGACGGGAAAAAGGAATGATAAGGTCACCTAACGAATATGGGGTTTAGGAATAAATTAAATTGTTTTGTTTACATAATCATTTGATATTTTGGCGGTTATAAAACATTTCAGTTCCTATACTTCAGTCCTTAATATCAAAGGTATCATTTCTGTGGCGCGGTGGGCGAAGGTCTGCCTGCGACGCAGGAGGTTGCGGGTTCGATTCCCACCTCGAAACAAAAGTGTTTATGATCTGCAGACATTTGTTCACGATGTTCTGGTCGTTTCCTATGTATAATAAAAACATCTATCTATGTATTTTGTTATATTATGTTTATAAGTTATATCTAGTACCTACCCATAACACAAGCTCTGCTTAGCTTGGGGCTAGGTAATGCTGCGTGAATTGTTCAGCATTATTTATTATTATTTATTTATTTATAGATCACAATGGAATTTAAAATATTTTTGTAAAAGCGTTGATATGCAAACACAGTTATTTAGAATCATTATTTTCTTTTACTTACCACGTAAATTCCTTAGGATTATTTACGCTCACAAAATCAATCTCAACTTCGTAAAATGTCAAACAAAGAACGTAAAAAAGGCAACAAAACGCGTTCCAGTCGGAAATAAATTTCAAAGATTTAAAAACCCACTCGATTTCTTAACAAACACTCATTAATCCAGCTTAGACACTAATAACTTGGCTTAAGATTAATCGTTTGGAGCGAAGTAATAGAATATTCAGTCACACACGCAACCTGCAAGTTACGGTAGCATTTACATTGAATGCGGTTTGTTGGTAAGCAACGCTTGTCTTTTTTTGACCTATTGCTTCTTTTATCCTATTTTTACTCTATTTTGACAGCCATGGCAGTATTTACCTTTGATTTTAATGGCAGGTTTTTTCTAAAAAAGGTTACTACAAAAATAATTCAACATAGCGTTTAATATTTGAACTAGATTTTTACGAGTTAATACAGCAAAAATATTATTGAATTAAACTGTTAATTATAATTTAAAATAATTATACTGTTTTTTTCTTTTTAAAACCAATGTCAGGAGGAAATTTAATGATCAGCTGTTTTTTAATGCATGTTCGTTTTAATCTTCGTCAATAATAAAACAATCAAAAAAAAACCCTATTGTATATAAAATAAACACGTAAGGGTCCCGTAAAAAAATATTTGAGCGTAGAATAGCGTCACGCACAAGCGTAGCGTATAGTGGTTTTAATTTAGGCTGCTGCGTTAGCGAGAGATTTACAAGACACACATCTGAAAAAAGAACGTTCACTCTTGTGTGAGCGAAAGTTTTTTGAGACATTAAACTTTTTCACCTTGGTCTAATGGTAAGAAAGTTAGTCAAAACAGTACCTAGTGCAACTGTCAATAACTATTATTTTAATTAATTTTAAATATTTAATCTACCTACCTTATAATGTCAGTTCAGTAGGTAGAGTGGTACCTACCTTCCTCTACAAGTTTACAGGTACCTGGTACATATTGCCAGAAAACCGGTTCTTTATGTAAATGCGGCCATACCTGCGAGTTATAAAATTGAAGCATTTGATAAATTAGTCCTATCCGTCACAATTGGTCACGGAAGTCTGGTAGTTAAGAAGCCTTGTTTCTAAAGATGACTTCTCACTTGTTGTTTCAACACCTCTTTAAACATATAGCGCAATATAAGCAATATATTGCTAATTTTTTTTGCGAGAATTTACGGACATAAAATACACTCAAGCGTGCGTTTTATTGTAAATCGAAACGGCAAAAATAAACTCCAAATACCTCGTTTTTATCTCTTCATCTAAACAAGCTCACGTGAAACATGATCTTTTAAAAACGATAATTACCAGGTGTTGATATGATCAACAGGCGTCGACAGCTATACAACTAAATACAGTGTAAAGGTGGCTTTATGCGCGACAAAAAGTATGAAGGGTTACCATAATGACTCATTATATTTCCACAATCGTAACGGAAGTACGCTCCGATACTAAAACGTTGATGTTGGGGAAAAAATAGCATGTTGATTTTATACATGAGACACGAACGACTGATTCTGAGATATCAACCAACTATTTTTAGTTTTTAGCTAACTACCTATCTTATTTTAAGCGGAAATAAAGGTTTTTTGTTAAAACGAAAAATTAATCGATACTCACGGTGGGGCTTTTTCACTAGTTTAAGGTCGTGCTAAAGATAGGTTTCGTAACGAAGACATCCGATAGAACATCGAAAATAGCTAATAATAATTAGCAAGCTGAAGTGGCAGTGGCGGTCGGCCATATCTCGCGAAGAACCGACAACTGCTAGGGTAAACGTGTTCTTGAGTTGAGACTCCTAGTGTAGGATGCCCTCCGGCTAGGTGGGATGCGTCAAGCTAAAGACAGGGTGCTATGGCACTCATTAGGCATATGCCCAGCTGTGTACTAACTCTCCTTTGTATAGGTAAAGTATTTTCTATCTATCTAACATAGGCTGATGTTGGTAAACTACTAAACCACTAAAAAAATCGAATGTACTTCGAGAATTTTTTGTAATATAATGCATAAGCTCGCGCAGTGGGTAATCTCTAAGAAATTAGATAAGTTCCGAAAAATTCCGATTTTGGCAGGATTCGAACCTGCGGGTGGGGACCCTTAGTACGGGTGTGCTCTAACCAACTCAGCCACGAAATCTTAGTCGGTTTCGTCGAAAATCTTTGAGAACTTTTACAGCTCAAGAACCTGCCGAAATCGGAAATTTAGAGAACTTATTTCTTCTTTAGAGAACTTGTTATTTCTTTAGAAACGACTGCAGCTGCTCTGAGAATGATTAATATCATATAAAATTAGTACAAATAAAACAAAACGTCAACAATCAATATTACTTTAATATAAGATTTGCATAGTTTACGAAAACTGTAAAAGGTTTAATTTCCTTCTATACCTAGATTTAGCTTGCCTTGTACCGTCTTTAACGGTTGAAGAGGAACTACTAACTACTTTCTACAATATCACAGCGACCCAATAGTTTCATACGAACTAGATCTTAGTAAGCAAAGGGTTTTAAGGGATTTGATGCATATAAGCAGAACAACTATTTCAGTATCTGTGTTAACTTATAGGTACTACCTACTCTGGCTATACGATTTCTAAAACGCAATTAAGATCTCATTTCACGATGTCTTCCAACTCAAAGAAGATAATTTGTCTACGAATCCGCAGAAAAAAAAACACTAAAATATATCTTGCGCAAATCAAAAGTTATGAAGATATCTCTAGAAGCAGAGCTATAAATAAAATCCAATCCCATATCAGCCAAGCGTAAAGTATCAAAGTTGACGCCGAACGTGTTAAATCCAATAAAGTCATATAAATGTTGATGGATAGTGATAATTCCGTCATGAATCTGATATGAATTAGAAAATTATAATTTTGACCAGACTCATTAAAATATAATGTACACGTCATAAACAAGAGTTTATGTCATTAACGGATGTTAGTAAAAACCCTAAATAAGTATAAGTGTTAAATCGTTACAAATCTAGGGCCGTAAAGACATTAAAAAATAAACTTTATTGAGTGTCGACGTCGTTAGCGCAGCGATTTATATGAAACATGTGACGCCTCGACAGAGTTTATTTCAAGTATCTCTGTTACAAATTCATTTGATGACATGAGTATTTTTTGGAAAGAAAAAATACTCAAAGCTGTTGATCAAAACGTACACTTATTTTAAGCAAGCTTAAGGGATATTGAACTCATAAAAAGCAAGAGCTCTTGCTTTTTATATCAAGGATTTGGTAAAAAAGTTACGCAATTAGATTTTTTGAAATATCTACCTAGAAACGGCTTTTAATCCCTTAATTTTTATCCAGTTTTCTGTTTTGCGGAACAAATATGTAGGACCAAATATTTTTTTATGAAACTACCTCGGGAATATTCTCTAAAAGTACAAAAATGAAAGAATCGTCAAAATGTTGCGTAGTATGTTTAATACACAATAAAACACAAAAATTGAACATCGCCTTTTGTTTTCGTAGGTTGAAAAATACAGATCCTTCGAGAAATGACGGAGGTATCAAACATGTGACACCCACTGCATACGGCGCGGTGTAATGGTTTCCGGTTCCCTCGACGCGAGCACAATGGCAGCTCCAGACGAAAATTACAAAATATGATATGCGAAATACTTTTTGGGAAGAATAAGTTCGAGAAAATTTATGAAGAACGTTTGTATTTGACAACTACAAATTATAAAATATGTGGCAGTGATAAATGTTTAAGACATATACATACATAATATATGTCTTTTATTATTAAAGTCCAGATAGATATGCTATCCAACCCCCGTTGAAATCTTCCACAATTTATCTTTTTACCATCAACCAAAAGACCCAGAACGATTATAGGTAACTCAGGTACCTGGAGAGAAATTATGAGCTGAAAACAATTTGATCAAAAGAAAGTAAAGTAAAGTATCAAGTTTCGATCAAAAGATAGAAAGATGAACGCCAAGCAAAAACAAACCTAGTTATTGAATCAAAACGACACTAACAAGGAAACTATTAGTCGATGGATTTAACTTGATTAACTATCGGAATTGAGACACGGATCCCAATTCAAATAAGGGATCTTGTAACGAATGGCGAGCATCCGTCCGAGTATTTGTTACTCTACAGGGGTCATGGAAGCACGTTCTTCACATTCTTTCCGAAATAACAGCCAGTCGCGTGTGCTCCGGCGTCGATTAATCACCTCACACTTGGCTTTGAACAATTTCTGGGGTCTTTTGGTGCTCAGAATTGTATATTACGGTTTCGTGATAGAACGGGAGCTGTTCTTTTGACTCAATTGGGTGCAGTTACGAACTCCTGGAATCTAGAAATGAAAAAGAAAACATCAGTAACAACGGACCTAGATTGTTGTTGCTGACTTTTTAATTTTCTTTAAAAGCTGAAGATTTTTTATCGTGATACAATTTCAGTCTTCGTTTGACCACAATCTAACATGACGGTAAGTAACGTAAATCTGGTTGACGATGTATAAAGAACGTCATTTAGACACCATTCTCACTTGAAGATGGTGGTTGAATAGGTTTCGATGTAGGTCGAAATTATATTTATTTCCATTAACATCGTCAAAATCACTATTGTCATTGTGATTCGCACTCAAAGTCAAGTAAAGCGAAGGTTGAGCAGAGATAGTCGCCATTTTTTAAAAGCGTAAATAACTGACAACTTTTTATTTCTGTCAGGTACTATTACCCATTTAATACTACATACCCATTGATATTTAATATTATGTTGTGGTGAAATGATGCACTATTTACTGTGTTATTTTTCATATTCTACATGTTATTTTAAGGAGAATGAAACATAATGTGTATCATGGCAGTATATATTTGACGAGCTAGAGTAAACACATAGAACTCAAAGAGAAATAATTGCTGTTTATTCTATAAATAAATACTCACAAGGTTCTATAAACTTTTGTAAAAACACAAGAACCTGTATTTTGTATGTTCTCTTCATGAAACCGAGGTTCTTTCAAAGTCGTGACCTCAGTTAAACCTTCAAGCTAATGAAAGCATTGAATCTCGGTTTAAATTAAATTTTGCGTTTTTCTTCTTAACTCCCTGCCAACCTGAGCTCCTGGCTACCACAAGCAACACGTCTAGCGCAGCTGCTCGCTTTAGCTACGCCAGCTAAATTGAGTATTGTTTGGATTACTCCAACGTCTTTCTGCGTTCCTAGTACCTACTCTTAATATGCACTCATTCATTTTCACATTTTTTTGTAGTTTTTATTATTTTGTTTTTCTTCACAAAGATTAATTCGGATTTTTAAAGATTTGTGAACATCCTGCACACCGTTCTGTGCATAAATTCCTGATAATAACTTAAATTAACCCATAATACATTTCAAGAAACTTGTGATCAACTTCACTAAAACGACAAAGCGAACAATGTGTGTTCATAAGATTTGATACTATCTATGCCCGTTTGAAATCAAACTCTGTATTCTGTATTCCGCCGTTCAATTACAACGACCACGTTTCAAAACACTAGGTACTACGTGACTAGCAACACTCCACTCACTAATCTGAACATTGGATTTTCAGAAACGTGCCACTCCACAAACCATCCATTTAAATCACTCTGCCGGCTCTACAAAGCCCACAAATTACCAACGGATTTCCCCACTTCCGGTTAAAACAAAAAGATAATTTCATAATTCAATTACAACACAAAAGATGCGACTCGTAGATAAAATATAAAAAGTGAGAATATCCGTATCACCGCAAATAATGAAGGCGGTCTGAATGGAAGCGGTCATCCATCGTACAGTCTATCATTACAAAATCTCTCAAAAATTTCTCGACCAAAAAAGCACTCGAAACTGTCCAGGGACACAAAAATGACGAAAAAATTCGCGTTTAACGTTACCCCTAAAAGACTACAGCAGGCCAATTGCTACCATAAAGATAACAATAATTAGTCGTAATGACTACGTCTGTTGGCCAGCGTCGGTTTTTTATTTTTTTAAGTGCATTGGGCGGCACGATGCCGCGATCTGGAGATAGTACGTCCATCAAATCGTATGATAATCGGGCCCAGTTAATTCCATTACCAATAATAAATGCACGCATTAATTTGACCTGTCGGATGAGTCGACGGAACGTGGCCCGATCGCGCCCATCATTCGGATTATTATATGAATAATTTATCAGAGAAAAAGCTACAGCTCATTATTGTTTTGAATTTGGAACGTCAAAAGCCATATGTCATAGTGCTGATGATAGACACGATAGCGTCTGTGTTATAATTTACGAGCGCGAATGTTACAGCGATTCTTGGGAGCCGCATGCTTGGGCTACTTTGTTTTGTTCTAAATGCTTTTCATCCCGGCAACAGATGATATAATTTATTATCAAGATAAACTATATTTATTACCCACCGAACAGCTAAGCAAGAAATTCACTTTGTAAATTCACATTTTAGAAGTTGGATGTTAACAGCCAATGAATAAAACGATTGCAATATTTTTTTAAGAACAAAAGCATAAATAAACTAATCCAGAACTGTAACAGAGAGAAAGCTGCATTGTTAGCGGCTGTCACAGCTTAAAATAACATAATTCATAGGAGATTTGGTTCAGAACGTAAATCTCGCTGTCACCAAACTCCTGTACAAATATTTTCAGCGTTTTTTCCTTAATCCCCTTTAAAATATAGGTGGAAACTTCTTAAGCAAAGCAAACATAGGAGAAATTCCAGTTATTCCAGTGGCTTTTTGTGGCATAGCGGGGCGACAATTTAAACATTGTAATGCTTTTCGAAAAATGGTATATGCGTAATTAATTAGCTTTTTAGCCATTTTAATGATTTTGTTGATCCACTTTAAGGTTCTTTTACTTGCTGTTTGGTAGTTATGTTTTGTTCTAATGCTTTACTGATTCAGCATAGCATTCAGTTATAGCAATCGATTTTTTTTACGCTGAATATGTAATCTATTTTGTTATTGTAGCTCAACATTTATATTCATTTTACAGACTTTACTCAGGCGTTTAAATGATTAAATTTTTTGAATCAGATATATATTTGAGTGAAATAATATTCGTTTTGTTGTTTTATTTACTACTTGCTGCGACATTACACGCGTTTTTCGTGATAAAGTAAGATTTAGATTGAATTATGAATTTTTGAAATTGGACTACTGTGGTAAACAATAAGTTTATAATATTAACAAAAAAATATAATCAAATAATATAATAAAATTAAACTAGTATTTACAATTGATACAATTGAGATTCCTGGAAAAAAATATGTACAAACAAAACATACACAACAAACAAAAATACGTACTTAAATACTAGTTTTAATTTTATTATTTTATTTGATTGTAATTTATTTCTTAATATACATAGATATTAGATTGTTTACTGCAGACTGTTGTAAACAATCAACAGGTAACTTAACTGATTCATACCACCGGAAGCGTGTCCAAGACGCGGCTGCATTGCCCGCTATATATGACAATGCTGATGCGCTGTACCAGATACTCACCAGCTCTCGGTAAACTATAATTATATATAGTATTTTATTGAAATACATTGTTTTTAATGCTTTTAATGAAAAAAATCATGAATAATCTTCATAACATCATATTATTATGTAGATTCGAAAAAATCTAAAGTTTCGTAAGTTCTCTTTTTTTTCTCGTCGACAGATTCGCAACTCTCGAGCGTAACTGTGTCTATGAAATATTTAATCCCATCATTAGTCTTCCTACACTCACCAGTCAACAATTATGGAACTTCATAGTCGTGCATATACCAAACATATATAAATATGTGGACGGGGTATACTTTCTTTGAACCATACTAGAACACGACCAACTTGTCTTTCATTAGTTGATTACAGGGCAGACCGGCAATCAGAAGCTTAAGTTACCCAGTGAACTACTCAACCGAACAAAAAAACTCTAGAAGCTACTGATGGGCCCAAGAAGACTCAAGTCAATTTCATTTCAAAAGCGTACCGAACTTAATAGCTGACTCATCGTGATCCGAAGTTGTGAGTCAAGCTTGTTGATGGAGTGAAGCATTTTCTGTACCCATTTGTCAATTTTAATTACGATAAGGTGAATAAGTGTAGGATCATCGTGATTGAGTAATTAGGAACAAAACAATATTTACAGGTAGTTGACAGTTTCAATGAAAGTGAAATTGTATTTATCAAATACTTTTAATTAACTTTAATTAAGTTTCTGTACGCGACTTCGCACGCATTGTTTTTATGGAAACTTTTTCCCATAGAAACTAAAAAGTAGCCTGTTTTATTCCAATTCTAGAATAACCTGGGCATGAAATCTCACAGTCCAAGGTAAAAAACATTCATCCATACATCCATCCTTTCGCATTTATAATACTAGCAGCGCGCCTCGCGGTTTCACCCGCGTGTTTCCTGTTCCCGTGGGATTTCCGGGATAAAATATAGCCTATGTGCTATTTCAGGCTATTGTGCCAAATTTCGTTTCAGCTGTTCTGGCGTGATTGAGCAACAAACATCCAACCATCCATACATCCATCTAAACTTTCGTATTTATAGTTTTAGTGTGATTAGTTAGAATTTAAAAATGTTAAATATTTTTTACTTCTGTGTACAAGAAATTACTATGTGTGAAGGAAAAGCTTGCTAACAACCAAAAAGGTATAACCCAAATTGAGAAAACAAATTTCAAATTAACAAGAACAAAATTGGGCCACATTAAGAACTTTCTGAGGCCAAAGCGGTTTTGGGCACGTACAAAATTTTTCCAAACTCGCAAAGTCAACAGATGTTTGCCGCGGTGACCAAAGTTTTTCAGCCTTGTTTGTTAGTATCAAACCGCGTTTTGTTATAATTAATGGACTGTCGGTAGTAAACGAGGTTAATGAGAGGACGGCCGGCAAACAAAGTCCTGGTTTTGAGACAGGTGTGGTTCGTAGATAAAAGGGATTCGAGCATAAGTGATCGACGTTGTCGTTTGTCGAAGCACTGGGTAATAAATCGTTAGCAACAAATAGAAAGCACCTGTTTGTGCTGAACGAGTATTAGTGGTAAGCGAATTGAATTAAATAAAATTAAATCAAACTTTGTTAAGCTTCAATTAATTAAATGACTTTCTCTACAAATTTCTGCCACGTCAGCGAATTAATCCTGCCTTTTTTTTAACCTGAGGGAAATGCGCAGGTATATCACACTGCCACGGGGAGACAGCACGATTATGTGAGACCCAACCACTAAAACCCTTAGGTTGTTTTCGCCTCTGCCGCTTGTGGTAGGAGCATGGGACGATTTTCTTTTCAACGAACCCACCACGGCTGCCCGATATCGGGCTACTCACGGGGGCTGTGGAGCACCCCCCTTCGTGACGCGCCGTAGAATTAATCCTGCTTACTTCAGTTTAGAGGATGCTGTTGGGGCTGTCCCGCACTCTGCGCATCAGGGACGCCGTCCAGAGGATGACAGCAAAGCCATCCGTATATTTAGTATTCTCATCTTAATATTATTCTCATTTCTCATTCTCTAAAGTAAAGTACATAATCCTCACGCTGGGCATGTGGGTTATGTATCGTAATTCGGTGGTAGATCTATTGTGCAAGAGGCCCTGCTGCTTGCCCCCGGTGAATTTCCCTTAGTCGCCTCTTACCACGGATAGAGATGGGTGGTGCAAATTCTATGCCGGCCCCACACGGCTCGGTTTTTGAATACATTTCTAGCTAATTCTGGCTTTTAGTGCTACAGACTCGTTTCTAAGTTTTATCCCAGACCAAGAACACTCATCAGTTGGATGAAATAAATTTATAACTGGGCCAACCGTGAGGGGAAACAAATATTATCATAACAGATTTTTTTTGGTAGTCTACCAGGTAGTTACCTAACAATTTACAACCACATACAAGACGTTTACAGCACAACCAACTCGAGTCACACTGTGACACATACTTGCGTGAAACCAAGTTGCCAAAACCTCTGCTTTTATTTGCGCCTTGTCTGGTTGTTTTTTATGTTTTAGTTTTCTTTTGAGTATGAATCTGTTTTAAGAAAAAAAATACAATCTAATAATAGAATTGTATTAAAACTAGTATTTACAGTTGAGGTTACTGCAGACTGTTGCAAACTATGTACAGGTAGCTTCGTTTTCTTAGTACATTGTAGCGTAATTAAGTACGAGTAACAAAAAAGCTCTGCTCACTTTAGGGCTAGGTGATGATGATCGCTTAACATGATTTACTGGATTTTCTTGCAAAACCTCTTTATCATCGATAACGCTCACATCTCGTGCTTCCCTCCTAGAAGACACATAGCCGTGTCGTGTCTGGAGCGAGCTTAACACTGTCGGGGTAGTTTGCTTTATTGGGAAAGTTTAATCTGTTCTGCTAGCGGAACATAGAATGTTTTTTGCTGTTTCTAATCTGCTGAATGTTTGCATCGGTTGAAGCGGTAATGTTGGGTACGGAATTACATAAACTGGATCCAGGTATTTGGAGACTTAACTTTTAGATTTATTTGCAGTTTTAAAATCAATAAAAACGTAAAATTGAAATATAAACACATAGATTTTAAATAGAGGTAGCTAAAATATAATTTGAGGCATAAAAAAGGTAACTTTAAATAAAATAAATAATGCTGGACAATTCACACAGCATTATCTAGCCCCAAGCTAAGCAGAGCTTGTGTTATGGGTGCTAGATAACTGATATACATAATATAACACAATACATGGATAGATACTTTTTATTATACATAGAAAACACCCAGAACACCCTGAACAAATATCTGCAGATCGTACACACATTTGTCCCGAGGCGGGAATCGAACCCGCAACCTCCTGCGTCGCAGGCAGACCTTCGCCCACCGCGCCACAGAGGTTATCCAACTTTAGATATTAAACTTGGGCATGAGAATCAAAAGTATAAATTACGCTTATACCTTTTTCTAGGTTTTAAAAGATATGAAGGTAATTGAGTAAAATAACTCATCAACACAAGCTTAAATTGTCATATTCGCAAGCGAAGTTCAAACCAATAATAATAAATCAAAATATGAATCCGCAATGCGTATGAGTGGCTATCTCTCATACAAAATATTCTTTGTGTGTCAACCTATCGCTTGATTAATGTTGCTAGTGTCACAAATATTATTATGAATTAGCCGGAATTATTTATGCGTTATCTGATATTATTAGAAATTCCAATCTGATTTATTTCGCAAAAACCTAAGTTGAGTGCTGGGAAACTTAATTGATGAAAATTGTATAACTCAATATAAGGTCTTTTACTTACCTACTTACATTCGATAAGATGCATTTTTCATAATTTGTAGCGTATCCTCTTAAATGTACCACAAAAGTGGAAAAGCTAAATGTAAAATTTTAGTTTGTATTTTGAAAATAGACAAATAAGAAAACAGTTCATATATTTTGCAGTATTTTTTTTACCTATAACGTTACTTAAGAAAAATTTAAATGTATTCATACTAATAGTTAAAAATTTAAAAACGAAAGTTTGGATAGATTCTTATATTTTCATATTACAGCAGAAGACTAGATTGATACTTCTTCACGCCAAAAACACTGAACGGATCGGGCTGAAATTTTACGTATCAGTAGTTCTAGACCTTGAATGAAACATATGCTACTTTTCATCCCACAAATCAGTTCCCGTGAAATAGAAATAACTTATAAACGTTTCCCTACAAACAAAGCGGGCGCAGCCGCGGGCAAAAAATAGTAAATTATGCGTGCACGTATAATACTCAAATTTTATCGAGCAATTTATCTAAGTAATTACTTTGGCAAAACATCGCATATTTTTGTTAGAAAATTCCTCACGAAACATGAACCCTAACCAAACACTGATTAAAAACATTTAAAGATATCTCACAAACAAAGACGAGGCAACATGGAGGTAATTAGAGAACAAAGTGTTGTTTAAATTAACCTACAGTGCCTTGATATTAGGGTTAAATTGTTTATAAACGGAGCGACAAGCGTTTTTGAGATGCATAGTGATTCGAGACTCTGATGATGATCATCGACCAGGGGAATAGAATAATACACACAAATTGTGTAGCAGGCACACTTGCGTGACAGCTGCTTGTACGTGCCTCCTTTTGTCATGTGTTTGCTCTGTGGCGCGGTGGGCGAAGGTCCGCCTGCGACGCAGGAGATTGCGGGTTCGGTTCCCGCCTTGGAATAAATATTTGTACGATCTGCAGGTATTTGTTCTGGGTGTTCTATTCGTTTTCTATGTATAGTAAAAAATATCTATCTATGTAATGTACTGTATTATGTATATCAATTATCTAGTTCCATAACACAAGCTCTGCTTAGCTTGGGGCTGAATAATGCTGTGTGAATTTTTCAACAATTTTACTGACATTAATATATCTGGATCAAAAATCTCTGATTTACTGGCATGCAATACGAAGGAAACGTCGGGGAGCATTGGTGCTTTTATTCCTGACAGATGCCGGTTTGACACGTGAACTAGAATGAAAAGTGTGCCAGCTAATCATGCATGTGTAATAATACGTCTTGGAAATACAGGAATACAAGAACGCAAATTGCATGCCAGTTTAACTTGCAAATGTACCTAATCCCTGTATGCCAGTTCTAAGCACATTCCGTTAACTGGCAACTGTCTCATTCATAAGTCTATTCATTGCCTTACTCGATAGCTTAAAATCGTTCGTTTATTTCTATTGACGTAAGTCAGAACAAAAAAAAATCTGTTTAGCAACTTCATTGTAATTATCAAAATGTTAAAAAACAACTACAACTTATAGTGCTGACACAGAAAAACTACATAGTTTGATCCTATATTATGTTTATACATTAGATTTCTTATTAACATTAATAAAACCACTAACTATCAAACAAATGGTTTAGAAGAAATAATAATAACAATACGTGGATATGCCTATTAAATTGATTGAAAACAAATAACTAGTGCGGGTCAGATTCGACACGACATTTGAAGCACGTATTATGAAAAATATTATATAATAAGCTATATGTTTATAGTTTTAAGCTTAGCTTATGTTAGGGTAAGGCTTAAATCGAAAACAAGGTGAGTTGGCGAGCCTTAAGTCAGCACTTAATTTATGGTCAATTAACCGGGTGTTAAAGTTAAATAAGGTGACAATTAAATAGCTTGGACTAAACAGACTGCTTCGCGCTGAAAAAGCTGAGAATGGAACCGGTCTGTGCTTACTTTGTTTGATAATTGTTGTATGGTCACGCACAGTTTTCTTTCTTTTGAAGATATGTATTGCTATGATTTATTACATAAAATACTTTTTTTAAATTTGCACGGACCTTTATCAAGGCTTCCGAGTGTTTGAGTACCGTAATCTAAAAAATAGTACGTAAATAAATCGATTAAATAATTCTCACACGCCTTAACGTGTCGCCTTCTCATATAATTAACTCTGTTTAACATAACCATAGTAAAGTTATATTTGTTTAATAAGAACCGGGACCAAAATAATACAAAAACACCTCAAGAGACAAACTTTCTAACCCCAGCGTCACATAGTTTAGTTAATTAATTCCCAAGTAATCCGACGCGCTGATCGACATTATCACACGGATCTCTCGTCAGCTAGATCCGATACTCAGATAGCTAATGTCGGGTAACTAGTATAACAGGCGTGTAACTAGTATGTCGTGTTACTGTGACGGTTATCGGTCTTGATGCCACGAGATCTTGGAATAATTTAGAATGGTATTTTTGACCTGTTTTCTGTGTATATTATACAGGATGAGACCAATGGTGAAACCTTGCGGAACTCCACTATGAATATTAAACGCGAGCGACTTTTAATTAATACAGAAGAAAAGTAAAAATCAGGATTAATAAATCTGATTTGTAAAAAATTTAATCCAATAAATAAATCAATTCTTTTACAAATCAATTTAACTTCAAAGATTTTTGTCTACAAAAAAGTAATTTATCGCTGGACTGGTAATGAATGAATAGTTAATCAGTTAA
This sequence comes from Eupithecia vulgata, assembly GCA_946478455.1. NCBI lineage: Eukaryota > Metazoa > Arthropoda > Insecta > Lepidoptera > Geometridae > Eupithecia > Eupithecia vulgata. The sequence continues at coordinate 4,385,128 of OX297874.1, forward strand.
GCTTTTGATAAAAGATACTTTCCAATAAAGCTTTCAGCTATCGTTTTAAAGAAACAGAAAGATTTCCAGCTTTAAGCAACAGGAACATAACAATGTTTTTGAAATGACGAACAATGTTGGTTTAAATTAGTTAAAAAATTACCCTTTTCAAGAGAGGTTTGGTTTTAATCCTAATAGAATATAGCGACAGGCAACAACGCTATAGTAGAGGGTTCACCGAAACTGAGCTTCGACAAAAAGAACCCATCCGCTTGATTACACTGACCTCGGGCGAAACAAAGCACAATTATTTCCTTTTGATTTATAATGTTTGCTTTTAATAGCTTTAAAGGGTAATCGTTTATTTAGATTACCTACACGAGTATATTACGGACAGACGATTAAAAAACTTTGATATATTTTCGATTAAAGTACATTAACGACAAAACCTGATTTAAAATTGACATCACATTCTTTTTACTCATGATCATTAAAACTTGATTGTTTGTATAGCAAGCAAAATGCGATACTTTTATGTTTTTGGAAATGTCTATTCTATTTGAATTGTGATGAAATATAAACACAAGTAGTGAATGCTTTGAAGGGAAATTGATGTAGCACCCCCAGAAGAATAACATTGAAATACTTCCAAAGCTTGTGTTGCATTGCACATTTACACTGTTTTCATTCAATCACACGCAATGTTTGTTAGACAATCCAAGACTGTGTATAGAAATGTACTTCAATATCGGATTGTGAAATTGTAACGAACGTTTTATCAAGATCACGTTGTCGCCCCTTGACAAAAGTAACTTTAAATTATTGCCGTCCTCATACGTCTTCAAAACGTCCCCCGGCTATCCCTAATACCCGACGAAACCAATTTGAATTCAATTTAGCTTTTTTTCGTGCAAGCTTTTGTTGGCTCTCAGTTGTGTTTACCTTATTCGATTTCTGTAATTTCATTCATAACAAACTGGATTTGGGGTTCGAAAAGCCTATCGGGGTTGACAGGGGCGTTTGAAATAATATTCTCTTTGATAAGAACCGGTTGTAAGTGCTGGGGTCCATAGATTTGGTACGGGATTTGTCAAAGTGAAGTGACAAAAACTAATTATGGTCCACAATGAGGAGATGGGGGAAGGAGAACAGTGTAACGTGATATCGATTCCACCAGTCGATTAACGCGAGTAGAATTTATTTAGGATCGTTTAGTTTGGGCAAACTTTATCGTTGTTGATCGGGACGGTCTATGAATTTGATTAGAAATTAAATTTCAATAACTTTGGTAGGTATATTTAACCTTCACAGAAGAACTGGTTTGCCATGGACCATTTATTGGTGATAAAGAGTGCTTATCAATGTTTCATCCCATTTGTAGAATATATTTTTAAACATTTTGATTACAATTACGTTGATAACAACAAATCAGTAGTAGTAAAAACAAGCTTTTGTTTATTAGTTAGGTAGGTAAGGTACTAATCTTGACCGAGGATACCTATTTGGGGCGCAAACCCTAAATCCTCGGGTTCCTGGGGCACACACAATATACAAAGATTGTAAAAACTTCTAGTGGAGTAAACAGGTTATCGGAATCCTAGCTTTTATTTCGGTCAACGAATTAGCATTACTATTTAACGTGGCAATGCTGCCAGCATTCTGGGCAAACTGCTTTTTGGTGACGGCTTAGATTTATATGAAATAGATTTAGGTGCAAATACTAGTTTTAAGTAATTGTTTTATTCTGTTACTAGCTAACGCTCGTGGCTTCACACGCGTTGTTTAAGGTAAGTAATTTCTATGCCATGGGAACTGATTTATGGGATAATAAATTGCCTATGTTACTCTCTATCCTTTCAATGAACGCCATGACGAAAATCAAACAAACACACTTTCGCATTTATAATATTAGTATTAATTGCAATTTTCTGAATAAATCCTTTTTTTATATTTTAGTAACAATTATTTGACCTTTTCAGAATGATGATAGCCTTTCAATAAGTAAAAGAAAAGATTTTTTTTTGTAATTTTTCTATACCTTAGCCAAATAAATATAATTCTTATCGTTATTCTGATTTATTTGATCATTAGTAGTAGTTGTTATAAATTGCCAATAAAACGCAAGGTCTCCTCAAAAGCACTTCAATCCAATTTTTCCGTGATTATTAGTAAAAAAAAAATACATTTTTAATATTTTCGCCTATATACGATACTTTTTATTTTTTTCTTGATGCGGGTTCGGTTGACTAAACAAAAATAATAAAATTAATGGTTTAGTCAACTCATCCCAGTGGGATAAGTTGAAGCGGCCTCAGTTTACTAAAGAGCCATTTCATTCAACTAGCGTTGAGAAGACTAACAACAACACACCCACGTGGTTACTTATTGTCTTACCACCGATTATATCGCATCTTGGCGCTAATAGACCATTGACTAGACAGTCTTAATTGGAAGGGTCTTGCTATTAATATGGCTACTTTGTTAACGGTATACAAAACATAGGTAGGTAGAGCGTCCTTATTTTCCCTTGTTAGCCCTTTAGACCCTAAAATAGTTTACATAATATCCTATTCAAGTCTATAGATACTTGTATAATATGTGGACGAACTAGAAAATTAATTTCATATTAGCTGAGAATTCTGTACGCTTAGTACTCGTGTGTAGGTACAGTTTGATTACGAAAGACGTTTTCGACAGCTTGATTAGACTTTAACATCTGTCTTGCTTACAGGTACAAAAAAATTAAAACATACCGTGAAAATAGCCCTTGTCAAATCTCTCAAAACCATTCGACCAAACTAAAATCAAGTTCGTATAAAGTTCTTGATTGATCCTTGATGGATCTACTGAGAAAAAAGTTCTCGATAGATCCATGATGTATCTACCAAGAAACTAAACAAAAAAAATTCTCCATAGAACCACACTTTTCAAAGTGGATCTAGTTGGAATCATGGAATCATGGAACAAGGAAGCTACGAGCATGAAAATATTCAACCGCTATCAAAATATGACAATTATCCTCTGTCTGTTAGAGGCGCCAAATGTATTGAAAGAGCGTAATATTTTCGTTATAGTATACTATTATAGTAGTATATGACTATTAAAGTAATGTAGTACTATTTAATAATCTACATTAACTATATAATACATGTACAACTGGAACTAAAATCTCGGAAATCATCGTCTCGGAAAATGAAATCAAAATCATATAAAAATGAAACAAATAGTAGGTTACTGATCAAAGGTTCCAGGAAAAAATAGATCATTAAATTTATTGATGGCTTTATTCCAGTACCTACACAAAGATTCAATCAAGCAGCCCTTAAACGAATTAATAAAAAATATAGGTTATTTAATCTAAGAGCTACTTTGATACTATCATTGGTCTCGCAGGGGTTACTGTATCTACATTTGGCTATTCAGGTGGACCTTCACTTACTCCACCACGGAGGTTCTCAACCCTTTGAGTGCTGATGGTTAGCAGCACGTCGCAGTTCGCGTTTCCTGGTCGCGCACTAAGACCGAGCGTGAGCAGTGAATGTGATAAGAGATAACCAAGCCTCTCTACAACAGCTGCGGCATAAACTTTCAAATCCATGGTTTACCTGACAGAAAGCTGTGCGGTTAACCGCGCGAAACGATTTGACTTTGTTGCCTGAAGCTTATTTTGTAACGGTCTGTTGAATTGAATTCTGCGGTTATTTATTTACGGGGAACTAAATGTGGTTTGCATGGAGACGGGTGTGAAGTGGACCATAATACGAACAGACTCTTTATATACATAAATAAATAATGATTGACACTCCACATAGCATTATCTAGCCCCGAGCTAAGCAGAGCTTGCATATTATGCATTCCAATCTTTTGTAACGATATATTTGAAAAGAAAAAAACCGTATAAAGTGACATAAAACACGAGAGCACACCATGCACACGCACGCCCACCCTCACACACAAACACACACTCAATACATAATATTATACTGAAGGCTGCAACTTTAAATTTTAAGTACTTTTACGTTTATACCTAAAACAAATACATAGTTTACCTTTGTAAAACATATTTACCACAACACTAAATATTATTAAGATTGTACAATTATTTGGCTGAAATGTACTTACCTTGTTTTTATTTTATTTCGTTTTGTACAAACTATTACAAGATTTTTCTTATGTATTTACTTTTACATAAAAATTGTTGTATCTGTACTTTTACGAAGCTTAACAGTTGCCTGTAAAATATAAGCCGAGAGGTATAGATCCCTTGCGTCTATGACAAGTTTTCTAAACTTAGTTAGAGATAAGAGTTGAACCAAATGGTGAAATCGGTATGACATGATTAAGTATATTGACAAAATTACATAATAAAAGTTGGGTAAAAGAGGTGTAAAATAGAGTTTAATTTCCTACAATTTTCCTAACTACCTTTTATCTACAGGATACAAAATTAGCTTCCTATACCTTTAATGCTAGGAAGTACAGTGATCGCTTTATTTCCTAGTTTTATGTTAGGAAAATAAAAGCACTTTGATGTTTGAGATATGAAAGCAAAATAAAGCTTACCACAATATTGGTGAAGGAAAACTTGAATCCTAAGCTTTTTAAAATAATCTGTTTAAGCCATATTATGTACAGTTTGCTTTCTTATGTTATAAATATAACATAATAATCTCATCATCATCAGCCTATTTTAGTCCACAGCTGGACATAGGCCTCCCCTAATGAGCGCCATAGCGTCCTGTCTTCAGCTTGCCGCATCCAGCACCTGCCAGCAGTATTTCGCAAATCGTCATCCCACCTGGTCAGAGGGCGTCCTACACTAGGTATATTAAAATAATTATGTCTATTAATTTAAAACATAAATAATGAATTAGGCATAATGTAAACAACATGAAAGAAACTCAAATTCGCAAGGGAACATAACAGTTGAACCTCTTAAGGGAAAATCTTAGAGGCCGTAAATTAGCTCGTATCTCTTTAATAGTCGATTTAAAAGCTAGGAGATCGTTAAAAACGCTGCTTCCATTAACGTAATCATTCGGGAGCCAATAACGTCATAGTAACATGCGATGGATTGTAAGGCTAACATTCTATGTTAGAATGTTGAGAGAGTAATGAGGCCATGAAGAAAAACTTAATAGTCTACTCAACCGTATTCAGAACAATGTTTGTTCTAGAATAATCTAACATATCTCGCGAAAAACCGACCATCGCTGCGGTAAACATGTTTTTATAGTACAGCCTGAAATCAACTCCATCAGATATGACGACCGATGTGGCGCGGTGGGCGAAGGTCTGCCTGCGACGCAGAAGGTTGCGGGTTCGATTCCCGCCTCGGGACAAATCTGCAGACATTTGTTCAGGGTGTTCTGGTCGTTTTCTTAATAAAAATTATCTATCTACGTATTGTGTTATATTATGTAAAGTCAAAGAACATTTTCTATCATCATAACTCTGCTATATTATGTATTTATTAAGTTTATATGCGTATGTATTTATAGTATTTGTTATTTTATTATCAACATAGATAGTATTTTATAAGTATATATATTTTAATGTATTATATGTAGTAGTTTATGTATTGGTTAAAATATCCTCTATTTACCCACTTTTATAACTTGGTCTCTCTCTCTCCCAATAAGGTTTGCTGGAAGAGAACTCTTTTTAGGGTTAAGCTCGCCTTTGCCATATTTTTAAAATTTAATGTTTTATGTATGTATTTTTTTTTCTTGTGCAATAAAGAATAAATAAATGTATATCAATTATCTAGTACCCATAACACAAGCTCTGCTTAGCTTGGGGCTAGATAATGCTGTGTGAATTGTCCAGCATTATTTATTTATTATTTATTTATTAGATGTCCATATCTTCCAAACAACTAAATATTTAACTTTGAAATTTGTACATGGTAAAGTTCAGGACTTACTCTATCTATCGATCACATGTTTTCTAAACAAGATTCCATAAAATTTTCTAGATAAAAAAATCGCAAAGTTACCTTTAAATTTTTACTAAAACTTTAATAACTCAGAAGTTGAGATCTTGAGAATATGCATAGTAATAGAACAAAATGTAAAAACATTTTATATGTTTCGGATTTTTCAAATAATGTCCTCATTATTTATAAGCTTACATAATTATTATAAGCATTGATTATAAGCTAAAATTTAATCTGTGGGCTTGCGTTGCTATATCCTGTCCCGCTCTTATGAACGCGAAATCCTAAGTCTATCTTTTTTACGAAAAAATGAGGTTTGAGTTTGCCGCATCCAGCATCATCCTGCAGTTTATGCCACAACAGAACAAACTGCAAACACACTAAAACAATATTTCCTTTCAAAGATAGGAAAACAACAAACACGATGCTCAAGATGAGCCGTGAGGACTTAAGAACAATGGTGGGTATCATCACAGGCCACTGTGAGCTTAACCACCATCTCTTTAAGACAGGAGCCACAGACAGCAGCCTGTGTCGTGGCTGCCTCCTGAAAGAAGAAACTGTGGAACACGTTGTGGTACACTGCGCGGCCACAGAGGAGGCCAGACAGAAAACGGGATTGAAAAGTCTCATAGAGACATCAAACCTGTCCACACCCATAGAAAAGCTGAAACGAAGCTGTCAATCTCCAAAAGTCCTGCTCCGATACTTCAAGGAGCTGGGCTGGTTAGGGCCTGGTTAGGCAGGGGGATAATGCACAATACACTCCTATGCGAGATGTCAGTGCAGATCCCAGTTCCCCCACTTAGAATTAGAATTAGTATATGCCACCTGGCCCACCAGGCTCTACGGCTGCTGTGTCACGATCTAACACTATTTAACGGCCTCTACAACCTCATTTTTTAATATTAGTAAACTGCTGGACGTATGCCTACTCAGTTTACTAATATTAGGCTGATGATGATAATGAATGAATGTAACATTAAATAAGAATCATAGCATCGTGTAGTGTGTCATATACTCACGATTCCATATCGAGCAGATTTGTGACTGAATCGTGAACGAACAGAAAAACCAGGAACTCCTACACCTGTTTGCTGAACCCAAGTATCATGGGCTATGTTAAGAGTTCTTGTCTTCGCTGTCTTCATATCTGCTGCATGGTCTCGCAGGGAGGTTAATACCGCCATTCTAATTAAAAAGTGAAAAACTGGTATATTTGATTGAAACTATAGAGCAAACTGCAGACTATTTTTAATGTAGAGGTATCTCAACTGATCCATAACAATATCTATATATTTTATAAAATTGGAATCGTCTAAATACTTATATTGTAATCATAAAAAAAATAGTTATGAAAATCTGAAATATTCTGGTTACAGCATTGCCCCCTCTGTGACAATGCTGATGCCACTGCATCAAACACTCACCAAGCTCTCAAGCTGCATCAACCGAACACTGATAACTTGTACAAATTTCCTAAATCTTATACGAAATAAAATTGTTGTTTACTAGCTATTTGATACAGTCATATCTATCCAGTTTAAATTAATTTTTTGCTATTTTATATATAAATAAATATACTCATTTTTAATTTCTACATTATGCTTTTTTTGCATAATAAATATATTTTTTCAACTCAAATATTTAAAAATAATTTAAAATCCTTAATTAAATTAAAGTAAGTCTAGTAGTTTGCTCGTCACTACTCTCCCGCCCAAACCTCACACTCCAAAAATACCATTAGTTTTATCTTATTTACATGCATAATGAATACGCTTTTAATAAAACATAGTCTAATGTCGCCATTTCTGTATTTCTAATTAAAAATTCGTGTTTTTCTTTATTTATTATTTTGAGTGAATGCTTCGTGACCCCGAGACGATTATTCTAAGCAAATCATTCATTACTATCACTGACACTGATTCTTATCTCGAAATTCTCAAGCAAATAATTCTTCTTAGTTATCATTCACTTACTGTCTGAGACATGAAGCACGGTGTGATAGCACCCAGATATAAACACAGCATACACTGAGAAAACTGGCCATCATAAAAGAGGTGAATTCATCTTATAATTTGAGGAATCACTTTAATGGAGGAGCATAGTGATATCAGCAAAAAGTTCGATGATCCTACTATTTATGATGATAACGGTGTTTAAAATGACAGGTCACCATGGCTTTCGTAGAAGATATGGTTCCTTTCCTCATATATTCGGTTACGTCATATTAATGTTCCTACTATTTTTCGGTGACATCATCATAAATTTGGTTACGTCCTATTAATTTTCCTACTATTTATTGATGATATCCTCATATATTCGCTTACGTCTTATTAATTTTCCTACTATTTATTGATGATATCCTCATATATTCGCTTATGTCCTATTAATATTCCTACCATTTCTCGGTGACGTCCTCCTACATCGGGTTATTTACTTTTACTTCCTCCTACAATTTCGTAGTACAATCCCCTTATTTTTGAAGCTCAAATATGATTCCCTTTGTATTTTAAACATGATTCAGTCAGGAACTGACTGACCATGTTTTAAATATACACATAGGAACCATATTTGAGCTTCAAAAATGAGAGGAACGCGTACAAAAATAATAGGTAGAAGTAAAATAACATAATACGGAATGCTCACAAAACAAAAAACAGCAATTTGAATCATTAAATAACATTTATTCATAATACACAATAATTAATTACTACATAATTGAAGGGTTCAATTGAAGAAGGAGTTAACTGATGTTTTTTCAGAAAATGAGTTATAGGTATCGTTGGATTCAGAAGGAAATAATCTATTAAATGGCGTTTTCCAAATAACGAAATTCGGCTTAATTCTAGAGATATTCACTCTAAAAAGGGTTTAACTGACACAGAAATCAAGAATACTAATATAAGAAAGATTTTATGTTCACTAAACCCACATGAAATACAGCAACTCCTTAAAGTTCGAATAAAAAACTGTTTTATAACGTCAAAAGTTTTTTTATTTTCAAAAGTGCCTTAAATTAACTCGACGTATTCTTTGAATATAGGTTTACGCTAATTTAAATCGTTCTTGCATCACCTTTCTAAATAGAAAACTGTTTTGTTTCTCGTTTTATATGACAATAAACCCTTTTTGCACTAAATAGACAGCGCTACCTGGCTGCGCGCGCCAAAATACACCCATGAAAGAGATAGATAAATTAATATGTTTTATAGAGTGAAAGGGATAGTTGCATAGTTGGCGCCATTTCATCAGTCAGTCGGTAAACAAACACTTGTCGTTTGTTTAGTGACGTCAAGAGGTCATGCGTTTGCGAGTGTTCCTGGTTTTTTGTTGAAAAATATTATTAAAAACTGTGAAAAGTTGATAAATTTGTATTTAAGATGTCAAGAAAACGTGGCCGTGAATTAGTTTCAATGTGTAATAAACGAAACATGGATTATATTAATGAAGAAAGTAAGTTATAAGTTATAAAACATTATACCTACATAATAAAAATAACTCGATGACCTATCGAGTTGTATGATAGAAGTATGATAGATTACTTTTACCAGTTGTTTCTTGGGTCTGGGTGTTTTTGTATATAACATTATAAATGCGAAAGTAGCTCTTATATCTGTTAAGTTCAAACTTAACCGCTGGACTGATTTAGATGAATTTTGGTACGAGCAGAAAACAAGATAGGTAGTTACTTTTTATCCAGATCCCGATGCCAATCCTACACTTACGCGGGTAAAACCGCCGGGAATAGCTAGTTATATTATAAATTGGAAAGTAATTCTATCTGTCTGTCTGTTACGCATTCACGCCTGATCCGCTGAACTGAATTGCATGAATTTGGGTAGGTATAGAGTAGGTACAAAGGGATCTTACCTCTAAGATCCCTTTGTACTCTATACCTACCCAGGCTAATTTTATATATATATATAATTTATAGACTGTTTGAAAGATAATGTTAAAACTATGGAAATTGTAAATACCTAACAATTTACCTACCTATTGAAATACCTACACACATTTAAGTAGATAGGTGCACTGTATTGTATATTTTACTTACCTAACAAATTATATAACTTTGCATTTTCTTTTTCAGTAGTTTCAACACACGGTCATTTCAATGATGAACCATTACCATATGAATGCTCTAGAAATAATCTTTCTTATACTGGATCAGAGTGCATTGATGTATCTACTAACGAAAATGTTAGAATTGAAGAATTTGGAGCACAACATACTTGTGAACGAGATATGGAAGAAGAATCTCCAGATTTAATACAGCTAAGCGATCTTTTAAGAGTTCATGAAGGATCTAGTCAAATTTCAAACTATACAGAAAATTTACAAACAATGGTTTGTGAAAAAAACTGTTACGGAGATATTATAATGGAACAAACAGACAGTAAGATCATAATAGTGATAAAATAATCTTAATGAAGATGTATATATTTAAAGTTATCTCCCTACTGTTAATAATGTTCAATAAATATTTTAAAATTTCTTAAGTCTTTTATTACTGATTATGTATCGGCTAGTGTAGAGTATGTATGTAGGTATAAATTAATAGAAAATATCTTGATTAAAGTAACATTATTTATACAAAAACTAATTAAAGTCCAATAATGTCAAACGTAGGATAACAAATTGGTTTATTTATTAATGGAATGAGGATACTTTGATCAATAAACCGTTATTACACTCAGCAGATGCATTAATATTAGTAGAAAAAGTCGTGTTAAGTGAAAAATTGTATTTTTTATAGTAATTATAAATCTAAGTGCAATTTTTTACTTACCATTATATAGAAAATACATTATTTATATACTTACAAGTTAATTCATAGCTTTTACTGCATTAATCATTTGTAGAATTGAAAAAGTAGCTGTCAATATTTAAAGTTGAATTGCGTGAAATTACTGATTTGTCAGATAACTCCTTCTCGAATTAAACCCTTCAATTATGATTGTGCAGAACGCAGTCCCTACGAAGTACCAATTACTGTATTATCAAAGTACCTAATTTAACACTTTATCAAGGAGGTATGTCGAATAAACATCCGAGGAGTACGAGTATATGGCAGCGATAATTTTGTCTCTGGTTTTGCATCTGAAAAGAAAATAATAATTAAATTTGAAACAACACATCAACTGCCTCGCTAAAAAATAAGAGGAAGAAAACAGAAATTGCTTTTGTGTACGAAAAATACTATGAGCTACCCAAGGGGCTACATTCACCCAGGGGCTCGCCGCTGCGCTGGCGCATGGCGGCGGCGCGACGAGTGCTACTGATTGCTCTAGAAACAAAAACAGTTGGTACCCAAACTAAATTCAAATAACTTACCAAATTCGTCGGGATGTTCTGGCAGCTAGACTCAGATGGTCCACTGATTATTAAGTTTTGTTGCTCCTTACACGTCTCCAAGTTATATTCAAGATCCAATTCACCTCCTAGAACTTCTTTCAAGAGAGACGAGTTGCATGTGCTATCCTACAAATTAAAAAAAACACAACAAATTGAATTAGGTTGTAGTTAATAAATGATTAATTGGAACTCATATTAGAAAATCTTGAAGAAAGATATTTGACGAAGAAATAAATTTTAGTTGTCGACAGGGGCTCGCCCGAACTTACCTTCAAAATGTTAAATATAATGGGCTAAATTCCATTTTTTTAGTAAATTGCTGTTAGCTTCATCCATCACACACCTGTATACACTTGTACACAATTTAATTCAACCGACAAACAGGCAGGACCCAATTTTCAACCAATACGTACGATGCGATGTCACGAAATGAATATGAACGAACTAGCAGAGTGAACTTTTAAATGATTCATTCATTTGTCGTGCTGTCATCGTATGTTGGTATGACAATCCGATCAAATTTGTTACTTATTCTTAAATGAGGTACCGTAACGTATAAATATTAGGTAGTCACATAAAATAGCATGACTGTAAAATTATTTATGATGCCATTCTTATCATACTACGGTATGATGACTTCATCGTATTTTAAGAGGTACTTCTTCTTATTTTAATAAGAAATCATTATAAATAAGGGGATACTTTCATTGTGTTTTATCATTATCGTCTTATTTGTGGGTATCATCAAAATTTACAGGAACTCTGTAATTTTCTATTACAAAGTGTTATTATAAGATGACAAGAACATTATTTTATGTGACGAAATTTTACGATTACGAGCATCATAATATTACCTTATTTACTCAAATAATTCGATTACGTTTTTACTCTTTTCAGTACATCATTATATTGACTTATTATCTGCTTATTTTAGGACAACGCACCTATTTTAGACCAACGTCATCTTATTTAAGGTTACCCAAAAATTACATTTTTCTCAGTGTAAGCATAGACTTAATATTTTTTTCTCAATAGCTAACACAGATTCTATAAAGTTGGGAAATTTCGTATAATAAATAATGCTGGACAATTCACACATCATTATCTAGCCCCAAGCTAAGCAGAGCTTGTGTTATGGGTACTTGATAACTGATATACATAATATAATACAATACATAGATAGATATTTTTTATTATATTATAGAAAACGTCCAGAACACCCTAAACTCCTCCACAACTTTTTATACCGGATAGAGGAGGCTTACACAAAAAATACCATAATGTAATTGCATAAAAGCGATAGGTTTCTAAAAATGATCAATAGTTATTTTCATCTTTAAATATCTTATAAACCTGACGCTTTAGGCCATTATCATTAAGAATTTTTTGTATATGTGTCAAACAAATAATTAAATATCTATACATAATTACATAATTTAATCCAGTTACTCCGTAAGCGAAGCCCTGAGTATAAGCTAGTATTGTATAAATTGCAGTATAGAACTACATAGATCTATGCAAAAATGAAGAAATGGCGTTAAAAAGGGAGCAAATTCAATCAACCGATATAATGCTGTTTGACTGTGGCAGTCGCGGCGTTAAAATCCTGAAAATTGAGTAAACAAGCTATTCAAGTTTCAAATTCGTAGTTTGGTTCCGTATTAAATTGTCGGTTACTTTTTAATTACTGAGCAACCATAGCTTTTTAATGTGTGTCGGGTATCAGGAATTTCCGGCTGATACGGTTTTACGGTTTAGCTGATTTGTAGCAGTTTTTTTACCTTAAATTCTACGGGAATCGAATCGCAAGCGGAAAGCTAGTAATTTACATAGTTCCATCAAAACAGAGACAGAACATTGCACAATTTCGCCATCTGCTAGCGGCATCAATGCATGTGACGTTTACATTGGCACCACCTCAACTAACAGAGGGAGTTTCTAATTATCTCATTCTCGTATTATTTTATAATTAACGTCAGTGCTTTTTACAGATTTTCCGGTTCTTATGTACTTGTATCGATAAAGTTTGATAGGAATGCGTAGCTATTTTGTGTGTTCGCTATAGTAAGTATACGGATTAGCAAGCTGAAGTGGCAGTGAGCTAGTCATATCTCGAGAAGAACCGACAACCGCTGGGGTAAACGTGTTCTTGAGTGGAGACCGCACCTCGGCTTACATAGTGTTGAAAGCCCTCCGACCAATTCATGGTGTGATGACGATTAGCGAAAAACTGGTGGCAGACGCTGGATGTAACAAGCTGAAGACAGGGCGCTATGGCGCTCATTAGGGGAGGCCTATGTCCAGCAGTGGACATATACATATAGGCAGTTGACGATGATGAAGTATAAGGCCTAGACATCAAAGCGGAGATGTGTGGATATGTATGTAGTGAAGACTAGAAGAGATGTTTTTCATTTATAAAGGGTTTATTTTACATGCATAATGTTATAAAATAACATATTATGTTATTTAAAAAACATATATAATTGTGTGTGTTATTTTATAAGGCTTCCTGGTTGCCTGCGACTGCTTGCAGGGGATTTTGGAGTTGCGTTCAGCGAGCTTTGTCTTTCTTTAGGTACACCACTGGCGGTTTCGATACCGAGTGATACCCCTATCGTCATTATATTGAGAAAAGGTTTGGTTTCTGTTACAGACGAAACTGATGCAGGGACCGAAGCCGCCGAAGGTTCGGTTTTTATTCCAGATTCAGCTGACAACCCAGGTTCGGTCGGACTCTACTTATACAGATTGTTGCATTACAGGAAAACAAATTGAGTTGTTTAACTCTTATATCAGACCGTCATAGAAACCATCTTATCATCATAATCATGAGCCTATGTTAGTCTACTGCCGGACATAACCCTCCCCAATGATCACCACTAGCGCCCTATTTTCCCCTATCTTGCTATCTTGCCCCATCCACCATCTGACTGAAATCTTTCGCAAATCGTCATCCGACCTGGCCGGAAGGCGTCCTTCACTGACGATTGCCGAATCGTGGTCTTCACTTAAGAACAGTTTAGTGGCGTCAGTTTAGCGGCGAGACATGGGCCTAGGGTATAAGGGGTATGTATAGCCGGCCCACAGCTACTTTAGCTTGCTTGTTCTTTGAGCTACGTCAATAACTTATTATGATTACTACTAATCAACCGAAACTGCCCTTGCTTAGGTAGCATTTATTGACTGCCTCAAACAGTTCACAAGTTTACCAAGTCTGCAATTCAAAGAGCTATAAATTCAAATTTACTACCTAAACGATACAGTTCCTGCCATTTTCGAGCGTCCTTGTGATTTCATAACGTCTCGAAGAATGTCTTCGGCACTGTTAATAGTTCTTATCCCAAGGATTTATCAGATCATTGAATAGTGGGTTTACTAACCTTTCAGATAAAATAGAAAATTCAGCTCTAGGCCCTAGACTACATGGTTTAAAATAAGACGATTGAAGTAAGGCCTGTAATTGCGGAATTCATTATTGCCAACTGTCCGGTGATCTGTCAACAATCTTGGCTACATTCTCGAAACAGGTAGTGATATTGTAACTTAGTAAATACGATACTCATTGTCTCATATAGACTTTTGTTTTATTTTTAAACGACTTCAGAAGGTACCTACTTTTGGTTGCTTGTATGTATATTTTTTTCATATATTTTCGTCCATAACTTCGCCAATTATAGACCGAATAAAAAAAATCGCTACTGGATTAGAGAATGATCCCGGAATGATCACAAAACATGTATTCTCGAGAGAGTGATTATTCATCCTGCTAAGCTGCAAAAACAATACTCTTCTACTATTATATACTACTATTATATTTGGAAAAATCACGATAAGCTACATCAATGTTGGTAATTTCTTTATCAATAAATTGTTAAAAGATTTTGATTGTTCTGTTTTCTAATATAAGTTTGATCCTCTAGCAATTCACATACAGACATGAGCTACTTGAAAAGCGCGTGCGAAGCCGTGGGCAGAAGGTCGTATAGAAAAAAATATTGTTATTTTAGTTAAGATATGAATAATTGAATTTTAAAATAGAAACATGTTTCTATTTGCAGGCTCTACAAAGCCAATTTTGTAACAATCTTGAACGACAATCAAACATTTGTGCAAGGGTATCATAAAAAGTCAATGTATTTTTCATTAGCCATTGAAACACAAAGGGCAAAAAACATAAGCATGTCTGCAACGTGCTTCGAGTTTACATGAGAGAAGTAAATTGGCTTTTTCTGTCATAATCATAACTGATAAGTTTATTTTTGCTTGTTATTACAGAAATGATGTGCATTGAGTGAGTTTCATAATTTTTTTGTCACAAAAACCGAAGGTTTCGATCTGATAAAACACAACATCCACATTATGCGTTGTTGAAATTTGTCTTTTAGTTTTTAGTGATTACCTTGCCATGCATATTACCTTGTTGTTTTTTAATATTGATAAGTTACCATTCCTAAAAAAATTGTGTTGTTATAATATTTCTGGGATTCTAAATAAAGGAGTATGTGTGTGCCCAGCATGTTCTAAAGTGACAATTATTATCTATTAATTGTCACTCAAAACCATGCACACAATGTGTATATAGAAAGGAAGTCATTGTTACAAGGTTATAATTATATATTTTACTTGTTTCTACTTTTCTTATTTACCGTTCTTACGTACAGTGTGTTTTCGTTATTCGTCAATTGTGTAGCGTGCTTTTGTAAAATCTTGAATTGTTTTAAAAAAATTGTAGATTTTCGCAATTTTCAACGCGTCTGGTAGTAAATTATATAATTCTACTAGCAGCACCTCGCGGTTTCACCCGCGTAGTTCCCATTCCTTTGGGAATTGTGGGATAAAATATAACCTTTGTGCTATTCCAGACTATAATCTATCTCTGTGCCAAATTTCATCCCGATCCGATTATCCGTTCTGGCGTGATTGAGCAACAAACATCCATCTATCCATCCATCTAAACTTTCGCATTTGTAATATTAGTGTGATTGTCATTGTACAGGGACTCATTAGGTAGGAACCTTTGCTAGATAATCTCATACATGAGTGCAGAAAGACTAAAAACAGAAATAGATGGCGGAACATCGTGCGGCGGAATAGCAACAGCCTCTCAGCAATAACCATGATGGCAGCTCTGACAAGCGTGATACAAAAAAGAAGAAGAAGGTACAATTAATATTGAATATTCTCAGAATAGAATTCAAAATACCTACCCAGTTTCCCCAAAACACTGTGGCTTTTCCAATTTACATACCTACCCGCATCTGAGAGTGAAGTTGCAAATGTCAGTTATTCGAATAGAGAATTCCACCCGCATCGGTTAACCGCACTGACCTAAGGGCGACATGCCTCTTGGCTCCATAATTTGACCAATAACATTGTTATTATTGGTAATTCTGTCTACATTGTGTAGCATTACTATTATGTAACTGGAGACAGCAAACGAAGAAAATTGCAATTAAATAATATAAACAATTAAAAATTGTATTTGCAATTGAAGCTTGTGAGCCAATTTGCTTACTATTGCTGTACAATTACTGTACAATTTAGTCACTTTAAAAACGGCTTGATTTGTAACTTAAAACTCTGACTATCTATCGTTGTTAAATTCGACAACCTTTTTTTTATGTTTATGTTAGTTTACTTAATGTTTAAGTAAGTAAGTGTTTGTGTGTGTGTAACTATTATTTTTTACACTTGTAAAAAATAAATATAAGAAAATACACAACAGGTACCTACAACAAACTATTTATTCTTACATGTCCAGTCCATTCCAAGGTTTCCTGGAAGAGATTGCTCATTGCGATACCGGCCGCCTTTGTTCTTTCTCTACTCGTAGCATTCATTTCTGTACTGTTTTCTGTGTTTGTGTTGTACACTACAGTAATATCTATCTATTTATCTAAAGGTAGATTAACTATTCCACATCAACACCAACCGGAAGCGTCCCCAAACGCTACCACTAGGTTGTATTGCCCCGGTGTATCTATGGCTCTACGCCAGATACTCACCAGCTCTTGGGTCACGCGTTATTATTAATTTTGTGCTTATAATTTCAAGTAATTCCCTACGCTCATTGGCACGACGGTTCTCCTCTAGAACCAAAGTTCTGTTCAAACTCCCAAATGACAGATTTCACTAAGATAAACATTGACTGGAAGTGACTTTCAAATTATGACAGTTTAACAGAAAATTAATAGATCACTAGCTTCTGACCGCGTCTTCAGAGACGTTTTTTTAGATTACTATCTTATCACCTCGCCATTTTTCTCAGGCTATAGTTATCTTATTATGATCAATGCATTGGTATGCTTCAACGTTGACATTAATCATTATTAATATTGTTTTTAAGAACGGCGATTAAAAATAATTGTATTAATAACAATAACTGCTTGTTATTACTAGTTTAACCCGTTGTTGATTCAATTAACAGGTGCAAAAAAAGAACTTTACTATCATTCATTTAATATATCTGCTAGTGCATGGTAGCTACATAACAATAAATATGTCCGGTTGTTTGTCCTATTGAAAAAGTACAAAACGACAAACAGCCAAGCATTTGGGCTCTGAATGGATTTTGTATTGGTTTTTTTAAATTTCAATTTATATTTACGTGCCTAGTGCCTTTTAGCTAAATCTATAGACATAATATTTTTAACACCACCTTAAAATCAAATTGTTTTTAATTAAACATCTTTAAGAGAAACAGCAAAGTATTTGGCTTCCTTGTCGCTTAAAGCGATTTGTTGTTCCTATGCTAACGTAACTTCAATACCAATCATAATGTAACTTGGGTATTCATTTTGAAAATAAATTAAGCAAGAACTTAAAGATTTCTTTGAATAATAAAGCGAGAAGGTAGGATCATGAAAATACGCTAGTATAGAATAACTTGCTGCCTGAGATATGCAGTTTTTTTACTAGAAATATACACGAGTACCTATCGATGTTGACTGATATTCTTGGAAGGCATCATAACTGTTTTTGCTGTTAAGATATAATAAGCTGCAGCGCAAACTATGCATCTTGTCGGTACGTTTAGAGTCGCTACTACGAGAAGCAAACATCAAACAGCAAAGTACTTTTTTTCCTTTAGACTTCACAGGAGTTTTGGACACGTCATAAAATTCAAATGATTTAAGTAAAATCAAGAAATAAAGTTATCACTCTGCTTTTTTATTAACTTTAATCTTTTGGTAATGAAAGAAACTAACAAGATACCTTTACCTAGCTAGGTTGTTAGTTTTTGTGTAGGAGCAAAACTCGTTCAAAACGTCTTTATCCTCTAGATACCTAATGTGATAATTTGTAGTAAGCCTTTTTACAAAGGATATGACGTTTGATAATTTGTCTGGGATTATTCATTGATAGTTTTTGCTACTCATTTAGAGTTATGTTGTTTAAGAGTATGGAACTTTAAAAAATGTAAGGTTTACAAAATCGACGACAACGCCAACGAATCGTTACGCCAAGTCGTCGAAAAAAAATTTATTTTTTAAATAACTAATTCACAGTAATTTAGATTTGGTGATAGGTATCTAATTATCTGAATAGGTTCCTACAGTCAACAATAAAATAAAAATATCTGAACAAAAGCCAACCTTCCAAAAGCGTTTCTAGTTGTAGGAAATGTTGAAACGAAACTTCACGTTTTCTTACGTCATAATAAAAACTTTGTCTAGCAGCTTTTAGCGTTTACCAAGCCTATTTACAAATTTCATTCTATCGACGAATATACATTATGAACTGTCTCTTCTATTTAATTTAATTCCGTAGTTATGCAGAGCGCAACATGGTGTCCGACCATAACCATTATCATTTGCTTCACAATAACGCCCCAGTCCGATTCAGAGGAAACCCATTTCGAGCTAATAACATTAAACATAAAGAAACAGCGGGGTGTATCAATGTCACCCTTTATGTGGGCATGTTTGTTTCGAATAAATCTTTAAATAACGTCTACTCAGAGATTTGTGAATTATTTCTCTAAAATTTAGAGCGTAGAAGAAATGCCGAAGTGACGCATGACCCGAGAGTTGGTGAGTGGCACAGCCATTAACATGGCCATACAGCTGGGCAATGCAGCGAGTGTCTTGGGCACGCTTCTGCCTGCAACCTGTAGATTGTTTGCAATAGTCTGTAGTTGCTCAATTGTAAATACTAGTTTTAATTTAATTCTATAATTTGATTAGAAGAAATAAAATAGATTATCTATATAGATATAGACCTCCCCTAATGAGCACCGTACCTTCAGCTTTCCGCATCCAGCATCTGAAAGAAGTCTTTCGGAGGTAGTCAGCTCACCAGGACGGAGGGTGTTTGCCACATATCATATGGATGCCTTGTCGTGGTCTCCACAAAAGAACATATCGACATACGTTTAACAAAAATCTGTTTTTTATTTGAAATTGGTATACCAATTTCAAATGTATGGTAATCTGTGCATTAATAAATAGCCTCAAAAATACGATTCATTTTAGGAATCACCCGGATCTTTGCACTGACTAAATATAACCAAATTTTGGTATAGGTGAATATAGGTGCACTGCGTCGTTATTTCGGTACTAATCAGTATTTCAGTGCTAATTATTTGTCATTTAAGCCTATTTACGGACAAACGGGGCTATGCGCGTCGCGTGTGGCGTTGCGTCTCTCCTCTCTCTCGCACTCTGAGAAAGCAGTGCGGGTCGCGAAGCCGAACGTAACGCGCAACGCCCAGCGTCACCGTAAACGACGAGGCTTAAAGCACTAAGTGCAGACACCGAGAAAACTTTCAGAGTATATCAGAAAAATATAAAATGTAGGAAGGTTGATATTTGTGTGATAAAGTTCAATTTTTTCTTGACTTCACTTGTTGAACGAATCCTAAATATTATTCACGTAGTATGCCATGTTTGTTTTTCGTCTGTGCCCGACGTTTCATGCCTTCCAGACAAGTAATTACAGAATAGTTATAACTTATCTAGAACTATTCGATTTTCTCCTCAAATAACAGATAGATTATTTCCAATACTGGTTGTTCTAAGAACAGAAAATAATAGTTCTATTCTGTAATAACAAACATTGTCCTCGGGCGATACTGGGCAACAAGGGTTAGCACTCTCAGTGTTTTTACTTAGAACATGTAAAGTTACGTTGTCCTTCACAATTCTGAGTAATATCAGTTTATATGAATAAATATCACCTAGTATACAAAGTAGGTAGGTATGAAAATCCGTAAAACCTGTCCGCTATTTTCTATAAAACGTTGGCTTCGCTGCCGTGACTTTTTGGGAACGTGTTATCCCAAAGGCTAATTAGAAATAACGAAGTATTTTTTCCTCTATTTTATGCCACTTAAGTACAGTTGTCATAGCTTCATCATCATTATCAGCTTATAACTCTACTGCTGGACATAGACCTCCACTAATGAGCGCCATAGCGCCCTGTCTTCAACTTGCCGCATCCAGCATCTGCCAGCAGTCTTTCGTAAATCGTAACACCACCTTGTCGGAGGGCGTCCTATACTTGGTTTGCCAAGTCGCGGTCTCTACTGAAGAACACGTTTAGCCCAGCGGTTTTCGGTTCTTCTCGAGATAATGGCCGGCCCACTGCCACTTCAGCTTACTAATCCTTTGAGCTATGTCCATAATCTTGGTTCTCTGTTGGATGTATTCGCTGCGAATCCTATCCTTCAGAGAAATTCTGAGCATAGCTCTCTTCATATCATGTCATAGCTTTTTTAACATCCTAAAAAACCAAAACGTATTGAATGCGTTTTAGCAAAATTAGAAATCCGATTGAAAACATTGTGGTAGCCCTCCGGTCTGGATTGCTGTTATTACTGTCCACGGAAGCCTGTTTGGGTACGAGGTGATTACCGACATTTTGTTTAAGCGTTTTTATCGAAACTCGTTTACGAGAAATTATATTTTCATCAAAACAAGTCTGAAAGCTGTTATTGGCAGGGCGTTGCACTTTATGCTAAAGGAGGTTGTTGACAAGGTTGTATAAAAAAAAGATAATCTAACCTTGCATTTTAACGGAAGTTGTACGTAAATAATTTCTTCTATTAGTCGCCGTGTTCTTTAAAATAGATTCGAAAAATCTTGGATAAACGACAGTAAATATAAAACTTTTCGACGAACACCACAGTAAAGTTCACTATCAAGATAGTTTTAAACTTTCATATTTGTTAATTTTTTGTAACTTTTTATCAAGCATACGTACTCAGTACGTATCAAAAGTTTTTTTTTGTAATCTAAGATATAATAAAGTTTCTAGTCTTCATCCTTTTAGTAGTTGAATGAAGTAAGTGGGTTGCGCTTAAGACTAAGTTTGTTATGCACTTAGTTTTTTAACATAAACTAGTTTCCTACTAGCTTCATTTTGTTGAGCTAAGAGGTAGAAAATAATATCTATTATGATGGTTTAATGAAAACAGAAGCGCAACTTAACGATAAATCAACCTACTGGGAACAAAAATAATAAACAAATTTCTGACTCCTGAAATACAGTTTATAATAGTTTGGGAGTATATGGATTCATTAGCATTAATGCATGTTTACTTGTGTAAAATAAATGATTTACTTTACTTTACTTTAAATAATGCTGAAAAATCCACACAACATCATCTAGCCTAGCTCCAAGCAAAGCAGAGATTGTATTATGTGTACTAGATGACTGATACACTAGGATACATTACGTAGATAGTTATTTTTTTATTTTACAAAAAAAATCCGATATAGTCTCGAACCCGCATCCTCATGCGTAGTAAGCGGAACTGCCCACCGCGCCCACATTGGTCGTGAAAGATTCTCTCTCTCCATTCTCATTTAGCTCTCTCCATTGATCACATTTAGCTTCGGTTCCCCAAAATATAAAAAAAACATTACAATTTATCAAAAAAAAACTGTTATTCAACAATTTTCTTGCTTTTGAAGCCAAAAACTAATGTGAGTTGACAAGCATAACTTCAGTACTTTCACGCACACAAGCAGGAGTCATACGCATAGGAAAATGAGACTAATGTGATGGAATTTATTGCTACAACTCTTTTGCGTCTATTATTATTCTAAACCTAGATAAAAAGCAACAAACAAAATGAAACATACATTTTCGAGAATTGTTGGTACTCGAAAATATTCTTTGATTTGCTGACAGCACAATTTTACGTTCGTTAACAAAATAGCTAGTTATATAACTGCTACATCCTAGAATTTATCATTGTCAGATCATCCCGATTTCATTTACTGCTGGGAGTACCCAGTACAAAGCGAGCAGAAAAAAGAGCCAGACCAGCAACAGCTGGTCTTGCTATTTTCCTCTCGTCTCGTTTGTAGCCCTTGTGCTTTGCGTATTCAAAGAACGCCTTGTGATTTTGATTTTGGATAAACCACGATCCAAATTCCATGAACCGAAAAGCGCTGCTGCTGGGAAAATGGGTTTTTTGAATGGAGACTGCGACTTGGCAACGTAGTGTAGGACACCCGCCTGCCAGTGGGATGACGATCTGAAAAGACTGCAGGCAGATGCTGGAAGCGGCAAGCTGAAGACAGGGTGCTATGTCGCTCATTAGGGGAGGTATATGTCCAGCTGTGAACTATATTCTGATGATGATTAGGTACTCACATTTTCTATATCAATATTTTTTTAATCTACACTGGCTGCCTAGCTATTTCAACCGCCACATTTTTGAGTTTCACATCTGTTGTGGGTAGTTTAGTTTGCGGTTACCGGTTATGCCGAGAGGTAATGAGCAAAAACTGGGCCATGCTTGAGTGGAGAACAATTTATGAAAATAAAGTTCTACTAGGATTCTTTGTTGTTTAATTTTAGTTTTTGTCGCTTAGCTCTAAGCGATGAAATTATCTTATCACGAAGGTGTAGGTAACTCATCTAATAAAAGCGTATGAGTATAATGACGCAGCCCATCGACATTGCCATACAATGCAGCCAGCGTCATGGAGACGCTTCTAACTGGTATTGATCAGTCGAGCTTCATGTAGATTTTTCGCAACAGTCTGCAGTTAGCTTAACTGTTTTAATTGTTACTATTAGTTCTTATTCGTTTCCATCTTTGCTTGTATCTTCTGTTTTCTTTGAATATAATATGATATACATGTATACAATATCTAGTAAAAACCTTAGGAATAAATAATAAAACTCCTAAGAAGATGAGTAAGAAGTGGGAAGTCCCTATTTGAATACTAGGTTAAGATAACGTTTTATTACTTATTTTCAATCAATGAGGCCGACTATTCAAGAAAATGGACACTATCTTTAATCTAGATACTGCAATAAGATAGTGTGTTTAGTAAATCAATAATAAAATTGAATATAAACGGTTACAGTCTTGGACGGTAGATAAAATAAATAAGTTAGATATTCGCTCTTATCTAGCTATAAATTATTTACTTCCAATAGACCTATTTGATATTCCAATATTCAAATGACTACGGGGCTTCGAAATACAATCGCCTTTTAGTATAACAAAACTGTGTTCAACATTGTACAAAAGGCTTTTTTAATATATTATATCAACTTATAAAAAGTTGGGTTTTTGATAGAAAATGTTTCTGGTACTTATACCTAACTTTTGCTTTTACGAAACAGCGGTGTTATTATTTTGGTTCAGACTTCAGACGAAACAAAACAAAATAAATTAGATGAGATACGAACAAAGTTTCAGTATCAGGATGAACTGTTATGTAATATAACCGACAAAGTTTCAGGGACTAGAACAAAAATTATGATGCCGTAGGTCCTATAGGCCATTTTCCTCTTCTACGCTTCCGGGCTCCGCAGTTGTTAAAGCCGTAGAATTACTAGTAAGAAATGACACCAGTTCGGTTCAGTTACAGTTAGTATTGTTTTGTACTATTAACAAGCGAAATTATAATCAAATAATAGAAACAAATTAGAACATTAATCATAAAATTTTGGGTTACAGGTCCTTAATATAATTAACAATGACGTTGTTTACATTCATACATAGGTAGGTATTGCAAAAAGTATAAATATAGATCTTATTCGACAAAAAATATTATTACAACTAATATTTACACTTACATCTATTTACTAAAAATCTAAGCCGTCACCAGAAGGCAGAGTGCCCAGAATGCTGGCAGTAAAAATATTATTATTATTTTAATTATTTTGAGCTAAGGTTGCAAAATCAACTCGGTTTGTTTTTATTAAATACTTGAAAACTATTGACGTGAAAAAATTCTTAGTGTACCTATGATTGACACTAGAAGATCCTGGTTGGTTTTATTTTCAGGTACATATACACATATACAATATTCATACCTGAAGTAATGCAACGCATAACAATTATGCAAAGAACTTAAGGAAAGGAACTTGATCAATAACCACTTATTAAGATATAGCGGTCACATCGACAATTATGCAACAGAGCTCAGGACATTCCATACCTGTTAAGGTCTGTGGAACTTCAATCCAGGTGAAGAATGAATGTAAGCTCTAATGCGACTGCATTAGTCTCAATTTAACGTACACATATTTAGATTTGGTATGGTCCCAACTTTTCATTAGCTTGATTGAATTCGTTGTCTTCTTATTTATCTACAATATTTTATGAGTTACTAGGATATCGCATGTATTCGATCTCTTAGAATAGTTAAATAATTTGTTATTTTTATGGCTAAGCCAGTACAACATTGTATGTATTTGGTTTTAGTATATAGGTAACAAAATTTAACTTATTTTATAGCACCGATAATATTCGCCACTGTCAACTTTGTCATCAACTTACACAAATCGTTTCTATAGATGAAGTGAATACTAATCGAGAGGGTAGATGCCAACTATGATCTCTTCTGTGACGATAATACGTGATTGCAGAACTTCCACGACATCCATCAAAAATAATTTACCGTTCCTGGCTTTTGGAAACAACAAAATCATCGACTTTAAATTTCAGATCGTGGAGATTATTTATTATGCGTAACCTTTTGCATCGTGAGTGCTGTTTTTATGGATTACTTTTCATCAAAATTTGACGTTTCAAATTTATATTACCTTATTTCTACTAACGCTCGTATGAAACATCAACACAAAGAATTCTATTTAACATTTGCTAACAAAATTCCTGAAATACGAAAGTGTGGTTCAATCTACATAAAATGTTTAATTTTGTCTTGTAGCCCATACATAAGGTACCTACTGGTAATCCTTCCCTGAATTATCTCTTAAAAATTTGGGAGTAAAAAAAACGCGAAACGGAGTTTTAGAAGACCATCAACTCGACGACGGACCGACGCCATCGTAGCGGTCGCAGGGAGTCAATGAAAGGAAGCGGCTCAGGACCACTCTTTATGGCGTTGTCGTATGGGGGAGCCCTATCTCCAGCAGTGGACGTGTATGAGCGGATATGATGATGATGATGAATCCTTCTCTCGCAATTATAAATGTTGGTTTGGTTTTCAAAGCATCAATCAAATAGTTGAGTAACAATTTCATAGTTGACATATTGCGTGTTGGCTCCCGTCGGACGCCGGTCAATTTACATCAAATTACGTCGAGTGTCATTAACGGCATCCACAAAGCTTCCACCTTCAAAAATACATTAAACAATCCTTACCAACTGAAGATAACGATCAAAATGCTGTAAAAACTTCCAGGGGATCAGAAGCAATTTGAACGGTGTAAAGTAAAAACTGCAACAAAAAGGTGACAGACTCAGAAAGTGTTGAGCAAACCATAGCATTGAGATGAGATATGAACAAGAACACTATCTGTATACAAATAACAAGAGTTTATTTCTTTTATTTATAAAAATTACAAAACTTTCAAGGGGTGTTCAGCTTTGTTCACAAATCACGGGAAAAACATTGAGAAAACTCCCGACTTTTAGTTTCCAAAACAGTACATATAAAAAAATGATCACTAGATTACTACGAGACGAAACAATAACTGATGTACCTATGTCCTTTATTTTTATGAAACCGAGCAAAAATAATTTTGTAGTGCCATTTACCGCATCTGTCATAATGATGTCTTACACCTACAACCGGCGACCAAGGTGTTTTGTGTTTTAAAGGAGGTTTAAACAGAAGATCTGAAAGTTTGGTCTTTCATTTTGTTTCAAACTGTATATTAAAAATTTGTGAGTTGTTATTGTAGTATAACGGATACTTATGATTGGGTACCTACATATGAATTTTATTATTGTTTGGAACAGTCAGCAATTGACTGAACTGTTTAATGTGCACCTATTTGTTAAAGCTAGGTTGTTTATAGTTACAAGTAATTTTTTTTTCTTGATTGCTGTCCAAATCATATATACCTCTTCTACCTCTGTTATTGTTTCTCTTCTGAGAGGTGGTCCCTCGAAAAGGGACGATGCAGATGACACTGAGGTGGTTAATGACAATTTAATAGCATCGCCTGCGTCGCCTGTTGGAACGAACGTGTAATCAGCAAATGTGGACATTACAGGGAAGATGACGTTTTTTATCAAACACAAATTGATGTTTCTTAGAAGTTGATACAAATTATTTTGTAATTTAGCTCTGGGTACAACAATCACAGTGGAATGAATTAGAACGACTTTTATTATTGCTGTTACATAGCTGTATGTTAGAGATATTACATTCTTATTCGTTTAGAAAAATATGGCTTCCTTTTTATATATGGCATCATTTTGGAATAAATCTACGAAGATTATGCATTTCTCCACATTAAAAGAAAAACTTCAGAACATTATCTACTTTTCTCGACAACTGAGCTCACTTAGGATTTTTGACACGTTATATCCAAGTCTTTTGATATAGGTGTCACGTCCTGGGTTATCTTAAACACCCTGACAGGCACCTTGTAAAATGATAGGTAGATTCCGTGTTTTATATTCACCTCGAGTTCCTTGCACGAGATGTCTCCTTAGTATGCAGGGTCGGCCACGACACTTATTAGTCTCAAAAATTCCCTGAATCTCCCTCTTTTAAAAGTTTCTCCTCTTGGTCCCATCTAAAACTTAGCTCCCTAATGTTTTATACATAGACGATATTGCTTTTGATAAAGCGGTTTACGAATCTAAAATTTAAAGTGCGATCGAATACTAATGCGTTGGATGTTTTGTTTGTTGGAGTCATAAATATTAACTTAGAAACACATGGAGGTGAAAATTTTAGGGCGTTGTTTTTGTACATCCCATCGCTTTATACCAGCAACAATGTTACCGCTTCGATGTAGGTGGCTCAGATATTGCAACACCATAAACTTGTTTATTGAATAGGATCTCTTGAAACTACTGACAATCAAATATGTATGACTCCGATAGATGTTATTAAAACGTGTTTGTAAAAATAGTCTCTACATTGTTCATTGTTTCGAATGACCTACAGGTTTGATGTGCCTTCATCATCACAAGATGAACAAGAAATTATAATTCAATTCATCATGTTTTATTATGGAAATGATGCTATTGTTCAAAAAACATCGGTCGAAACTGTTACCTGTCAAACATCTCCATGCATGAGATATTCGAAAGTAAGTTACTCTTATTTGACAAGTATGAAATTTTCTGCAGTCTAGCAAGTGTACAAGTTTCAGTAGGTAAAACCAACGTATCAATTTATGCTTAATTGAAGTATTATGTGGGTTTTCTCTTTCTAAGAAGTCCCAAATAACTTCATTGTTCAGTTTATAGGTTGTGTGATAACCATGGTCCATTCTCCCTCGATTTAAGTTTACAATGGCTGAACTTCTCACATTAAAAACTGGAGTGAACTATTCTGAAAGTCGTTACGATACAAAATGTCGAACGTGCTGTTAGTCGCAATTGTTTCGAGCACAGTTTCCCTAAGAATTATAGGTGCTTGCCACACGTCTGTTCCTTTTATAATAATTTAGCCGATAATGCGAAAAATACGTGCCTCCTGCCGTCTCTACGTGAGTGAGATTTTTTTCTTATTGCTTTCGAATAAGCTGAATCAAAATGTTTAGGAGTCAAGTTTTTATTGCTGTTTCGCAACTTGGCTCTTATAAAGCAATCATAATAGTAATTAGCTTTTAAATGGGTTTATTGTGTAAGTAGTTTATTAGTGTGTAGCATAAAGGCTAGTTTTATGGTCTGTTTGTATAGTTCCATGGTAGGTTCTATTCTTCTAAATGTTGGAAGTACACCTACACACAAAAGTGGTAGGTAACAACAAGCACAAAAGCTTTTCTAAACAAAAGCCTCAATAACAGTGGCATCGTAAAATCAATATCCAATAGTGAGTTAGATTGAAACACGATACCTCGAACCCAATGGTGGGTAGACTGATCATGATGAGGTCATCATTTATCATTGTTTTATCTGATCGCTCCTGGCCGTCAGGCAGAGGAGTCAATCTTATTTTAATACCAAAAATATGATATTTTCAGAATAATGAGTTGTCTTTGTATCGGTTTTTGCAATGATAAATATAAAATGGGGCTATATTATTATAGACTTTTGTGTTTTACTGCGACCATCTATTTTGATAAACGATATCCAATGTATCGATTTCGTACAAAGAAACTTGATTTGTTCGATGAAAAAGCCTCGGTTGACCTATTTATTCATGTCTTAAAATTTTTAAATGTGAGAGGGGTTCTATCTCACGTGAGACGTTCCTATTCCCAACGTATCACAAAAAATATTCCCAACGTCTGGCGTGAGACGATACCTATTCCCAGCATCTCACGAAAATACGGCTGCTTATAAGAATGTTTGCTTTAATTATATTGGTCTGTTAATGATGTTGCTGTGTGCTGATATTTTTCAAGATTAACCATTAACAATAAATCAGTTGTACTAGGTACCTCGAGATTGTTTGCAACAGTCTGCAATTAGCTCATCTTTTTCAATTGTTAAAATACCTTTTAGTTCTTATTTGTGTCTTTTATTTAGTTAATATTTTCGGTTATTAAGCTAGTCACGGTTTAGATACGGTAGTTTGTGATTTTGTTCAATAATATACCTTCAATTCAAGATAGGTAAGATAAGCTAACAGTTCTATATCTGATGTCACATTATTTAGGTACTTCACCAAAACAAAAAATCTAAATCAATAACCTTTACTTCTTTAAGCTTATAAAATAAGTACTCAGATAAGCCAATTTTATACCATAAACACCAAATGTAATGCTGGCCAAATAATTTATCTTTACTTATATTTAAGTAAATTAAAAATAAAAATAAACCTACATATTGCCTCTATTGAACGGAAAACGAGTGTCTACTTTTTTTAAAATGACATCAAAAACCCTTTATACTCATACAATGCAACTTCGTTATAGAATCGCTTACATTATTCACATCAAGTCTGGGTACATTATGTGAAATGTGTCTAGACATGAATAACTTAATAATCATTCCTGTCTTTGTCACTTGCGATAGTACAATGGATAATATTTTAAAGTTCCATAGAATACTATAAAAAAATAAAATGTCATTTGAATCTTCCTAAACGTGCTTTAAGTATAGCTCGTATATTAATTGAGATTTGAAGACCTCTGTGGCATGGTGTTCTGTTCGTTTTCTATATATTTTCGACGACCTCAGTGGCGCAGCGGGCGAGAGTCTGCCTGCGACGGAAGAGGTTGCGGGTTCGATCCCCGCCTCGGAACAAATGTGTGTACGATCTGCAGAAATTTGTTCCGTTGGTCTGGGTGTTTTCTATGTATAATAAAAAATATCTATCTATGTAATGTAATGTATAATATTACGTATATCAGTTATCTGTACCCTTAACACAAGCTCTGCTTACCTTGGGGTTAGATAATGCTGTGTGAATTGTCCAGCATTATTTATTTATTTTATTTATTTAGATTTATTATCTTTATACTAAAACTAGCGGTCCGCCGTTTTCGTCAATTTTACAATGTTTTTAATACTTCTTATCCGGACTAAGAGAAATCCAACAAAACAAAAACCATGAAAATCGCTAACGTCTTTCTTGAGTTATGAAGGTGTAACTAACACGACTTTGTTTTATATATAAAGATTATAAAGGGGAAATATTTAATTGTTTTTTTTAATTGATTAGACTCCGTAACTTCTGGTTCGATGTGAAAAATTATTTCACCATTACAATCCTACATTATCCGTGATGAACATAGGCTAAAAAAAATACTCGTGTGAAGCTGGGGCGCACCGCTAGTAATGTAATATTATAGAAGCGAAAGTGTGTCTGTTTGTTTGTTACGCCCTAACTAAGTAATCAAACGATTTGATTTTTGACATAGAGTTATTTAAAAGGATGATGTATGCCCACAACAGACATGATTAAAATCAAATTTTCTACATTGTCGAGAACTGTTATGTAGGTCAAACAAAACAAAGCAAATACTTTATTACAATCGCAGATACCTTATTAAAAAGGTAATAAGGAGAAAGAAATGTGATAAATATCTCGAAATCTGAGAACCAAAAACAGGTCCTGATGAGCTTTCCAATGAAGGGTGCTGATTTTGTAATAAGCTTTTTAATACCCGATTATAATCAGAGCTGTATGCATGAGATAACTGATCTTATGCGCATACATTATGTGCGGTTGTCGCAGCGAGTTATACTTACAATGTAGACTCAAGCAGCTAGCACCTTGTCAGAGCAAACTTTTCGAATTCTTCATTACATTTGCCGTCTACGGAACAGCGTGTGTCACTGCGACAAAGTTATTCTTTGTTGTATTATGATTCTGTAATAGGTGTGGCTTTATCTATCGAGAACTATCATTTTGATATGACAAATTCAAAGAGTCGATTCATATTTTATGCATTAGTCGTGTTGGCGCTCCTTCGTGTTCTCTTGCTTTATTTTTCGTGTTCTCTTATTGTCTTGGACTTGCGACATTTTATCGTTTATCATCGGTTGACACTTTTTATGAATTTGAATCTTCCTCGATATCGAAGATTGGATTTTTTTAATATTCTGTACGTTGTTCATAATTTGATGAGTTGCGCTTTGTGTACTTGAGTACTTACCATGTGGTTGGTTCATTGTTTTTTTTTGTCTTTTTGTGAGTAGGAATTAACTATACAATAATATCTTTAGAAAACTATTACATAAGTTAACATCCAGTTTATTTTGAAGTTTCCTGGCAGAAAACCTTTGTACGCCCACGATTAAAATATATTAATTTTCTATCTTCTGATTATTTATTATTCTTTGCTGACCATCAAATCTACCACATACTCCACTAATGTAGCCATAAGGAAAGTTAGTAAAATATTATTGTATCTCTTTACAAATCTGATAGCTTACCCTTGTATGTTCTAAGTCTCGTAATTTTATCAGAATTGTTTTTATTTTAAAACTGTTATTTTTATATGAAACAAAGTAAGATTCTATTTTTAAAATAGTTATGGATTCATAGAATTTTTTTTTCTTTTTTTTTTCACCATTAGAATCCTACATAAAATTTATTTTCTAAAGAACTTTTATTTATTTAACAGCAAAAAATAATTACAACTAATATTTACACTTACATCTATTTATTAAAAATCTAAGCCGTCACCAGAAGGCAGAGTGCCCAGAATGCTGGCAGCATTGCCACGTTGAATGGCAATGCTAATTCGTTGACCGAAATAAAAACCAGCATTCCGATCACCTGTGGACTCTATTAGTAGTTTTGTAAGATCTTTATAGATAACGTGTGCCCCAGGACCCCAAGGACCTAGGGTTTCCACCCCAAACGGCTCAAATAGGTAACCTCTGTCAAGACTAGCGTATTTTCGCCGTTTGAGGAACTCCGCTGATGTTGCTGCGGAGCCTGCCCTTACTGATGTCCCTGCAAGATGAGAAGGTGCTAGGGTATCTACACACGTAGCATCATAGAAATTGTATTTAAATTTAACAGGGGTAAGCTAACAATGAACGACAACCTACTATCTGTCTTTAAAATAAATAAAAATAACATAAATATACATGAAAGTTTAAAACTAAATATTTCTACTTTGAATGAAAAGAGATTCATACACTGCCATTTTGCATATGCACCAGGAATACAGAACCAATGTTTGCATTAAATCAACTTACCACCACTTGCCATTCAGTACATAAAAAATAAAGCTCAAATGAATCATAATCAAAAATTTTATAGATTATCGTATAAAATATAGAAGAAGCAGTACCTACAAGAAGTGAAATTAACAATCATAAAGTTTCATTGATTTATTCATTCATACATGCAACGTGTTTGTATACAATTTCTTAGTTTTGTAAGCTAAACGTTATTTTAATCCCTTTTTACCCAAATCGCATGTCAAATGAGGTGAAGGCTTTGCGACTATATCCGCCAATTGTTACATATTTGTTTTTTTCCTTCTTTTATTTATGTTTTTTATGTATTATTATGTGTGCAATAAAGCATTTTCTATCTATCTATCTATATCTACTTGGCCCTATTAGCTATACTTATAAGTTTCTTCTTAAACGATAATATGGATTTAGGTTCATTGCAATCCATACCTGGCTGGCATTATAAATTACAAGTGAAAAACGATAAAATGTACGTAAACCAGGTATCAGTTCATATAACGCGGGGTAAAAACCAAAGAGTGCTAAAAATTAGTCAAATGGCAAAACCGGAGATCTTTATTGGTCTCCGACATCGTAAAGTTGGTCGATTTATGTTAAGAGCTTGATCGTTTGACGGTATCATAGCTCATTGTGATGTCATTACGCATTAAAAATAGATTTTCTGGTTATAGAATATCCAAAATAGCTTCGGAATTAAATAGGAAAAAGTGGCGATCAACTCAACTTCTAAACTAGAAAATTCCTAAAAAATTCACTAGCTAGAATCTAATTTATACCATCATAACTATTAAAAATACCTGAAATACGCCTACGATCTATAAAGAACTAATTTTGGTAACTTATTTCCATTTTTATTTTCTATATTACTCATAACTTGGTCGATATAGCTGCCTGAATAGATATAGTGTCTTCATAATTTTTTTATCAGCTCCGTTATAGACCTTTTTCGTTTCTTTATTGTCACGGGTTACTAATCGTTTTTTTATTAGCACGAGTCAAACTGCCTTTCTTATAAACTGTTCAATAAACTTCCATCTATAATTGGTTAGATTCAACTGGTTCAACAACAAAAACACATTAGACGGCCTAATTTGCATTCGATTCGATTCTACAGTTCGAGCCATTATCGAAAAAATATGTGCCTCGTTTAAAAGTTATGTGCTAGTCGTATCATAAAACAACGTCGGGATTGAGCTATAAAGTGCCACAATTCGATTTAATATAATATATTATTGCAGAGTCAGCTCGAAGGTAAATTGAATATCCGTTGGTAATTCATTCGTTTGTGTGTAGTTGTAGATTACTTGGACTTGATTGCAATCGGCAAGAGTTTTTTGCTCTTACCTACGTATGAGACACAAACAACATAATTTTTATTCTACAGTCTAGATGAGTTCCTTATTGACAAATTTGAGGAAACTGTTGTCGTTGATCCTTATTTCATTTAATTTTTTTTTATAGTATCAAAATACTTTTGGTAACATTACCAAAGAAAATTTTAATAAGTTCTATCTATTTATATTAAGTACATTTATAAATATGACATGTATGCACCTACTTGACATGTAAGAAATTTTTCTTATAAATAAGGAACTGAACTGAAATTATCTTGTTGATAACCAAAATTAATAAGACGGTAGTACCTAGTTTTTTTTTATAACAATGTTTGTATGTTTCTAAATACCTATTGGCGGATAAAAGTACTCCTACTCATAAATTAAGTCTCTATTTCGACATCTGAATCATATCATATCAGTTGAAGAGAACATAGACTGATGTTGATACGATATCGTGTCGGTATTGAATCAATATGTGCGGTCGATAATCGGCATAAAGTGAAAGCGCTCAACTTTGTCTCATCTCGCGTTATAGCGACATTAGTAGAAATGCCCACGGAACACCGGACCAATCGTAAAACCCTAATTACTTTGAATAAATTATCATCTTAATCGAATCTTTTCGCGTCACAAAAAGCATCAAGAGACTAATCGGCTTGCAAACACTGAATTGGATACGGTGAATTAAAAATTCGCCATGATATACATCGCTTGTTATGTTATTTATTATTCAATCAGATTTTAAAACACAACTCGTAAAGCTAAGAGAGCTGTAATATATTTTTATAACGCATTCGTTATTCATTAAAAAATATAATAACGTCGTTGTTCGTGTGACCCTGGAAGTTTATAGGGTAGAACATTTATAACGAAACGGTTATGAAAGATAAGGACGCACTCCCAGAGTTGGTTTTTCCTTCAGTATCTACAACCACTTTCACGTCGGTTGCTGAACGTGCCTCTCAATTATGGGGTGGATAGCCATATTGGCAGGCGGATTGTTGTGTTGATAGCAGTAGAGGTGTTAAATATAGAAGGAAGCTGCTCCTATTCCTCAGGAAGCTGCTCCTATTCCTCTGGTAGGTTCTGTTAGTCGGATCTTACGACATCAACGGGCTGAGTTGAAGAAGTCGATATTTTTAACCACATTAGTGCCTGTTTGGTGCTTGTCTAGTACTGTATTTTACTAATAAAATATGATATCATAACTTTTTGGTTGTTATTTGTTTATAAATGGTATCTCAAAAATATCAATAGATACGAAAAAAATACCAATTGGTTTTTGAGTTTCTTAGTACTAAAGATACTTTATTAATTATTTACTAGGTACTGCCTACCTCTTGCATTCAATCTAAGGAAAAGTCAATTAAAGCACAATTCAAAGATGGACAAATAAAATTTCCGCGAAATAATATAAATAATATAAAAACTAAGAGATCATAATTTAAAAGATAAAGATACATTTATTTGGCACAACAAGAACAGCACAGACAGACATACACAATTACACACAGGGTAGAATACAAAATTAAGGATATATTACATACTTTGTAGATAGATGAATTTAGTAATAATGATTATTATAGGTAATGATTTTATACATTTGGTAGAAGTACTTATTACATAAACTAGTAAGTAGATAACTCTAACCTTGTTCAAAATACATTTTACACGATAGGTACCTACCTACGTACGATTAAATAAACTAATACGAATTTACTTACTATGTAGTAGAATAAGTATTCAGAATATGTAATTGTTCTATTAAACTACCAAATATAGTTTATATTGTCTGAGGTACGTAACGTTCACCTGAAAGTCATTCTTCTCCCGGCGAGTCAGGTTTAAAGCAACGTCCACGCATCGATAACTTTTCAATTTAAAGCCAACCTACCTGTCGGTGATCTTTTGTTGGCCGTCACGTCCCTGGCCACCATGCTTACATCGTTTATTTTCAAACGAATCCAATGAAAAACGTGATTAAATAAAAGTTTGTTATTGGTTTAAGTTTATTGTCAGCGAACTTTCTAGACGACGTAATTTAGTTATAGAATTAAGAAATACGACTAGACTGGGAGCCGTACATATGTACAGACACTGGTGAACAGTATTTTTTTATTCGGGTGTATATGCCCTTTTACGGGGTATTTATTTTACTCTTGGGTTAGTCTATACGAATTGGTACCTACATCTAATACGAATGAATACTTACATTAAAGGTTTCCCTAAGCTTGATAACTTCTATGTCGCTTACACGTACATACAAAAAGAATGAGATATATTTCGTAAAAATAGCCTCTGTTAAACCTCTGAAAAATATTCAAAAACTTAAATCGAGATCGTATGTAAAGCGTTTTTCACGAAAGAAGTCCTGCGGAAATAGGTGGACCGAGAGCGCCGCGTCTAGGAAACTTCTTTCGTGAAAAGCACTAACTATTCAATCGCTGTCCGTCCAACCACAACCACAACCATATACTAAGAACCCTGGTCTATAGTGACCATCCACTTCATAAGCTAGTACTGGCTCAGCCTATAATTGTTTAAGGTTTATGCCTTTGTTTTATGACTTTGCTGGTTAGAAATTATTAGAAATGGAATGAGCCCTGTAATTGTTACCATTTAAAAACAAACAATAAAAATGTGAAGTAAATAAATAAATAATGCTGGACAATTCACACAGCATTATCTAGCCCCCAAGCGTGTGTGTTGTGTTATTGGTACTAGATAACTGATATACCTAATACAATACATTACATAGATAGTTTTTTTATTATATATAGAAAACGACTAGAACATCTGGAACAAATACCTGCAAATCGTACAAATATTTGTCCCAAGGTGGGAATCGAACCCACAACCTCCTGCGTCGCAGGCGGACCTTCGCCCACCGCACCGATGAGGTCGTCGAGGAAGTGAATTTTAGACTATAGGTATCTATTGTTTGTTTTAAATATAATTATCCATTGATACATTGATGATAATAACACGATCAACCATTGTTTATCGTCTTATTATCATCATTGTTAATCATTGCATCTAACGGAGGCACTTTATCGAATTTTGCAATTACCATACAATTTAACAGTCCAAGAATTCAGTATCTTCTACAAAAGCCTTAGGGGTTATTAAAGGGCTATTATTCCTTTGTAGGTTAAAGATATTGGATGCAGGATATACATGTACTTTAAATCGTAGGTACTATTGCTGCTTTCAAATACCACTCAAGTGTGTTCAATTCAAACGCAATATCGTCGGATTAGATGAGATTGAAGGAGTCGCTAGAGGAAAACCTTGTGTTTCAACGCATTGATTAATTTCGGGAATTTAGGAAAGGTAAGTTGAACCAGAGTAATGTTTTTCAATGAATCAATTCACAAAAACAACAATCAGTAATAAAATGAGCTACCGAAACAATTATAAGTACGGGTGCAACGAAAGTTTGCTTGATATGTTGGTAACAAACGTTGTCTTTGTTGATTTGACAGTGAAGTTTGAAGCTCAAACTTCAAGGGTCGTCATGCATGACATAGATAACCACAACCGATTTGAAACTGAACCATACCGGTACCACTACATGGCATATGAAAGATTAATCTAATAAAATAATTTAATAACTTGATCAGACTGATTTATATTATAATCGTTACAACGATGGAACTAATGATTTCATTTCCTGTACAGAAAAGTTAAAAATATTATGAATCTTATCAAAGAGATCTGAAGTTTCAAATTAGATTAGTTTTAAGTTTTAACTTTGTAAGGGATTAGAAACACATGTCAATCACCCTAATGAGCAATTCAAATTCTGTTAATTCTTCAAATTGGTGCATTGAGGTAATTATGGCATAAATTAGTGTAGGAGATCTACAAGTTTATGAATGGTTAATGATGGCAGTGAAATACAAGCTAAATTGGGTATTAGTTGTGTATAAGCACCTTTTATGGCATTGAATTCCGGCTTAAACATTTGGTTGTAGGCGAACGAAATCTGTTATTAGTAACTAATCTCGTCTGCTTGTCAGAATGTACAAAGCTGCGGCAAATTTGCTGTGATGATGAAGGTGCCTATATGTCCACCTTTCTGTCTTTTACAGACTGTGCCTATTAAACATACGTGTATTTTGAGTACTTTGTTGAGGATTTGCAAATTTTTTTTGTGGCTTGTGTTGGCATATTGGCATTTCGACGCTATGTTTTCTGAAAATCATTGTGAACATGTTAACTGCTTATTTTAAGACTAATTCCTATCTGATTATATTTTACACAAATAATAAATACTATTCGTGATACTTCTGTTTATTCATGAACCAAGTTTCAAGCTTGTAAAGAATTATAAAGGTAACATTGATGCCTAAATTTTGTGCTTCCTATAAAAGGGAAAATTACACTCGCAATTTTTCAACTGATGCAATCCAATGGTGAATGGCTTTTCACTGATCAATTAGCGTGATTGGACAGAATAAAACGAGCTTAAATCTAAATCCACTTCGGATAAAAACTCCCGTCAAATAGAGTCGAAGTTTATTTCAATCGTGTTTGCAATATTGGCGCAAAGCGAATGAAGGATTTAGGGCGGAAATCTTGCTGAGTTCGTTCGGCTGTTTGTCATTTGTTTAATTAATGTTTCTGGCTTATCCCTTTAATCTTTTATACTAAGAAGATAGAATTCTACTTAAAAAATATAGCTTTTATTTGCCTAACTCTAATCCCACTTTAGTAATTTTTTTATTTATTTTATTTTTATGTCAGCCAACTTTGTACACAATCTTAATTCAAGTTAAAATACATAGTATCAGTACCTATTTTAAATTTAAATAAGATCAATTCAATAGTTTTAGATGATTCAGCCTAAATGCACACAAAAGACTGGACACAATATCCAGTTGGAGGAACTCATAATTAGTATTGTTTATTATTTCGTCATCGGAACACGCCAAGATTTTTACGTGTGTCTACTTGGTTAAACCTAAATAAAAACTGTTTTATGTTTTCATCAACTGGAGACACGTTAATATTTTATTGAATTCATGACAAAGTACAGTCACACCGATAAATTTTCGGTGTCACAAACATCATCGGCCACTTACCGTCCCACTGCTGGAAACGAGTAATTTTTTCAACACGTAAAAAACAAACATCCGTCAAAACTTTCGTATATATACAAGTAAATGTATCATCTGAACAAGCTCAGCTTCCAAGTCCAGTTATTCTAATCTAAAAATTATTACCCATGTTTATAATCGAACCTCCCCATCCGTAAGAACATCCTGTAACCGTCCTCCGACGGTAATCTGAATCGGTTGCAAGCATTGATTTATAGGACGTGGCCGGTCCGGCATTCCTGTCTCTGGAGCCAATGAAGGCAATTTCGTTACTAGTTGCAAAATCACTACATAATAGTAAAACAAAGACGCGTCTGTCTGTATGAACATGTAAAACTCAAAACTGTCTGATGGGTTTCCATACGGTTTTCACAATGAACGGAATTAATAAGGAAGGTTTAGTTGTTAATTTTTTTAAGGATTTGTTTCATTTGGTTGTAATATGACTGCAGACTGCTCTTATTATCTTTAGTCGTAACCCCTCAACCTCGACTCAACATACAATTGCGTTTGGGTATGTTTGAACGTACAAAATTTCCCCATTAGAATGTTACACTTACCTTACAAAATTTTCACATACCAAAACTTAAAAAAGAGATTTTCAACTGTATAATTTACGTTTACGTAACGATGATAATGTTTTCGCGAAGGTATTTATGAGATGCTGAAAACCCTGACGTTTATGACGAGATGACGAATTTCCTAGATAGAAGATACCGCCTAAGCAAAGATTTGGTTGTGAACATTACCTACATTTATTGGAGTTGCTGGAAATCGATAACAGTGACAACAAGCGTGGGTTGTCTTTGACGCCAATACTGAAAATGCTTAGGTTTAACGCAACTGGTAATTTTCAAGTGTATGTTTTGGAGGAATATTGGAGCCACTCTCAGTAGAGTTTGAGTGGAGGACTAATCGAGAAATTGTGTAAAGATATGGATGTGGGATATTTGTATTGCTGGCCTGAGACGCATTTGAGTTTTAGAAAACAATGTTAAGGGAATTATTCCTCTTCAAAATATATTCCAAATTGCTATGCTACACGTCGGAAGCCGGGACGGGTTGCTAGTCATTCTATTATAGTGTAGAGCTAGATTTAACTGGTGGACGGACGTGATGCGGAGCATGGACGTCGTCAGTTATTGCGAGGTTCCGTTTCATTTGCAGTATATGTATGTTGAAATGTGGTTGATATCTGCAAATTATATTACGTATTGAAACGATACTTGCAATTTTATGGGTATTTGAATAATAGGTTTAGTAGAACTTAGGACTAGATGTATCAGTTCGAAACTAGCTTGTTAGTTTCAAACTAAAACTATTCAGTTATTTCTTTGTCATATTAAAATTCTACAACAAATCGTTACATATAATTTTTTAATTATGTCCATAAAAGCTAAAAAAACAGTGTAAATACGGAGGAGGCCCATATCGGGTCGCACAGCTGACGCCATTTTGTAAATATTGGTCCCACTGAAGACTGGATATAAAAGAAAAACAATCCCTAAATCGGTCCACAATTGACAAACATAAAGGTAGATAAACAATACATTCCTTAACACATGAAAGTTTTTTCTTCTGTTATTAAATCAAAAAACAAAAAGTCTAATACCTACGTTTTAATCTTAACAGAATACTGTGGCGTTGCAACAGCTCACGATTTAAATAAAAAAATTAAAAACTATCTGGCCGAACGTAGGCCCGGTACAACTAGATTGATTATACCCAACAACAAAAAGTACAAGACGAGAAGCGGGCTAGACCAGCGCGTTTCGCCTCGGGCCAACTACGATAGAAAATTATTGAGAAAATTAAATGATTCTACCGTAGCCGTTCACAGATACACCAATTAATGATACCATCTCGGAGTGAAACACTGAAAAATGTGTAGGCAGATTTACTTGCTTGCAATTTAGTCCGTCTTATCTATTTCCCCGTCTTACTATCCATAGAATAAATAATAGGACAGGCCACGCTTTCAAAGTAATGGTAATTGATTTTATGTTTCGAATAATGCCTTGAGAAATGAGTTCGTTTGCTATGAAAATATTGGAACTGCCACTTAGCATATCTTAGGAGTAATGCAGAAACTTGTTTCAGATAAGAACTCGGTTTATATTTTTATGGATACTTCAAGGAGATATGCATAATTAAAAACACCTTATTTTTATGCGATATCATTATTTTTATGTTGATGGATGTTATGGTCTTTTGCATGGGTAGTATGCAATGTTGTTTTACTTGGCATGCAAATTTGTAACGTGAAAGAGAGCAAGAGTTAGCATGAATTTGTAATTAAAATTTACAATAATAACCTAAAATATAAGTTATTATTATTATATTAGCGAATTTTTAAAATTCGCGAAAACGAAAGTCAGTTACCTAATGGAAACTTAAACTTTCAATCAAAATTTTTCCCAACTTAAACGAATCAGGGTAACATACTTAATTAACTTATAGTAGATTGAGATGCTGAGCACATTTACTCAGAACTTCAAATCTTAATGAAAAACCTTCAGCAAAAGCTTCTACTAGGT
This sequence comes from Eupithecia vulgata, assembly GCA_946478455.1. Classification (NCBI taxonomy): domain Eukaryota; kingdom Metazoa; phylum Arthropoda; class Insecta; order Lepidoptera; family Geometridae; genus Eupithecia; species Eupithecia vulgata. The sequence goes on from OX297874.1 coordinate 4,426,386, forward strand.
ACATAAGTATTCAAATGAACTCAACTTGGCAAGTGAATAAAGCTGAAATTTAAACTTTCTGACGTATAACTTGCAAGAAATGAAATGAAATAACTATTGTAGTTATCTAGGGTGCCACGTATCAAGTGTACTAAGCCGAAAGGGAGTGATGCTGGTCCACAAGGGCATCATCTTATTAAAAAAAAAATTGTATATTGTTTATTACGAAAAAAAAACTTCTTCATATTTGTGCTTACACGCATTCTTGCATTCTTCTTTGCTCTTGTTTCATGTCCCATTTTCTTATGTTTGCACTATTGCATTATTTAATCTTATAAAATACTTCGTAAATGTTTTTTGGTTGTTTCTTTCTAAATATAATCAGTGTTCTGTCATAAAATTATTAACTACAACACAACGATTATTTCATAGGATTAACTCCTATGAAATTTCAATTAAATAATAATCATATTAGATACACGTTAAGAAACACGAATATAGTAAAAAAAGATCTGTGAATAAATAAACATAACTGTATTTAAAAAAAATCGTAGGGCAAAAGTAGGTCTAGCGGTCCAGAATAACCCACTTTCGGCTCAGAGCACCATGTTTAAGGCACCCCGTTTAGGCCATTTTATATTTTGACGGTGATAAAATTGATCATCTTCTGTTTTATCGAAGAAATGACAGAGACCACACATTACAGCTGTAGTTTATGTTTTGTACTGCTTTTATTAAGGCCGAGGCTGAAGGGTACTTTATGTTTCTTTTCATTATGTTCTGTCGTATTATGGGATTATAAAAGGATTAGGTATTTCTATTGATGCAAGTACGGATCCAACGCACTGGGTCAATGAATAAAAATTTAGCTAGATAAGTTTACTGCGACATTTTATTTCCATCCAATGAAAATGGATTAACCTTGAAATTAGTAAAATTATCTATTAATGGTGCTAACTCATGCACCATTAATATGTAATTTTACGACTTAAAAATTTGTAAAAAAAGGAAAAAATCCTGAAACTCTAGAAATCAAACTAAGCGGAATTCCGAGTATCATGTTTTTCTTATACTCACGAATAGTTTTTGACACATTTCGCTGGATAAATCAAACCTAATCGGCAAACTGAAACAGCTTGATTGCTTCAATTTGCACCTTCACACAAAGCCAAGCGAAACTAATGAAATTCAACTTTGCACTTCGGTTATTTCGAGTAGCCAGGAACTATCGAGAACTATTCCTACGTAATTAGGGATAGTTCACAACAGGTGGCGGTCAGTCACCGTTAATTAAGGCTGGTTACAAACAACCGGTTATAATAATTAGTGAGGGGCGTTCTGGGCGGCGCTCGCGCCGCTCAAGGCGTGGTCGCTTTTCGGCAACACGTCGCATGTATAATTAAACGAGTGCTGTCGTGTGGGAGGCCTTTTTGGCCCGTTAGTGATTCCGTGATATGAGCAGAGATAATAATAACAGTTAAAGGTGCATTAAGGTTTTTCTTGACGTCATCACACCGCTCAGGGGGACGACAGGATAGGGACACAAGTATGTTAAGGTCACGTTCAGGGTACTATATCCAGTGAAATCAACAAAAGACTTAAGATTAATGTTGGTTGTGAATACAGCACAGCTTAAGGCGCATACCCCACCCAAACTAGGGCCTGCCTTTAGGCAGTGAATCGAAGTTGCTCTTGGTGGCCACCAAAATCTATATTTGATTCACTGCCTAAACTAAATTGAATAAAACTATTACAGAGGCATTATAATAAAGCTTATTAGGTATCACAAACTGCACGATGGATTTTTGAAATTTTCTTTGTTAAACGGAATAATAAGATAAAGTAGGTGGCGCGGCGGCGCTAGTTTGGGTGGGGTATGCGCCTTAAGATTAGGGTAGGTCGGCGGAGATAACTAAGCCCTGTGAACGGTACGAACAATTTATAATATAAATATAATATGTAGGTACTGTGTTTGTGTGTACCTATGTGTGTCACAAAATAAAACACAACACATACCACATTCACACACATGTACTTACTTTGGTTAGGTTAGAGCATTCCTGTGAGGAAAGGTTGCGGTTTGAAGTTCCGCTGAAATCAATTTTTTAAAATAAAATAATTTAATTTCTTAGTGATTACATCGAGTGCGAGGCCTTACAAACTATAAAAATAAATTAAATAAGTTCCGAACTAACCGACTTAGGATTTCATGGCTTATTTGGTTAGAGCACACCCGTACTGATGGTGGCGAAGGTTCGGATCCTGCTGAAATCGATTTTTTTGGAAACTTATGTAATTTCAGATTATCAAACTCAAACTCAATAACTTTATTTCTTTAGGCTTACAAAATAAGCACTTAGACAAGTCAAATTTAATACTATAAACAGGTTTATAAATAGTCATTATTATCAAATAAGAAATATGATATTATTGATTTTATTCGCTTCAATTTTTTGTCCACTAGTGGAAGATGCGAAAAATAAACCACTATAATGCGCACTTAAATTCCAAAAAAATAACTTAAAGCAATCGTTTTAAATACCTATTAAACTTTCAGAGTACCTAACATAGAATAGTTCATTACGACAAAAACTGCCACACAAAGTACACTATTACTATTCTTAAATTCAAATCAACCAGCACAAAAAACTCTATCACGTAGCAATCAAATAACAATCCAGTAAACTCCACTTAGCTTGCCGTGCGCGTGCGCGTTTCGTGCGTACATTGCGCGTGATCTGGCAGTTGCATTGTCTGCGTCGGCGTTGGTTTTCTAGAGTTTTTTCAACTTTATTACTTCTTCACCTGCTGCATATTGAGTTGTTTGAAACTAAGGCTATTAAAAAAAACTAAGGCAACTAAGGCTTTCGTAAAGTCTAGACATATTGTATTAGTACCATTTTTTATTTCTAAATGTTTAAATTATTCTTTGCCACGCGATATTCTAAAATAAAAAGGAGTTCTGCGGTTATTGAAGGCCTAGAATCTATGCATTTAAAGGTTCAATATGATCCATTCAGTGGTTTTGGCGTAAAGAAATCCTTCCATTTGTATTGACATCCCAGCTTAGTACATAACATTTATAGGAGGGAAGGCAAGGATAGTACGTAGATACATAGGATAATACGTAGACACATAATCATATCAATGTCATTATATACAAAACGCACACGTCTCTTCTCCGCTCATCTTAGCTGAGCTTTGGTGGAGTCTTTCACTACCGAAGTGGTATTAATCTTTGAAATGGTTTGTTACACATAATCACTGAATATACCGCAATCAAACTAATCAAATAAATTGGCATGATTTTAGAAGAATATTTTGTTCTCCTTATAAAACATAAAAATATATTTATTTACAATAATAAAAATAAATAAATATATTTATTGTAAGTTAATTCACTCACACATAGATTTATTGAAAACCAGGTAAAGTAATTATTTAGTTCATTCTTATCCCGCAAAACCAGAGGAGACTTTAAAGTCTTGCTTTGCATTTTTAAATTAGTGTTTTCTAGTCGCATACCCTGGAAAACCACTCAAATAATCTAATTCACTTACCAGCCTCGTGAGTCGGTGTTTTGTGAGAAGCAAACATACGTGAAGTTGGATTTTATAGCGTACGTGAGAAGGTTCTCAGACGTTTTAAAGCAAACCCATGTTTGTAATTTGGTTTGTTTTTCTGGTATTAGGAAGTTTGGTGTCATCAAATTACTTTATCGAAACAACATGAAACTTAACACTTTGGGAGCATAGGGTATTCTTAAACGCTGTGAAAAGGAAACAAACACAGTTGGAATTACTGATTAGATGATATAATGAGTTATCGACCACTTTTAAATACAGGTGGTTGTATACAGGCACACATAAGGCTGACAAGACTTCGTCTGTGAGCTAGGTGCACTTTTTGCCAACAGTTTTTTAATGCATAATGCGGAAAGATTCAATTTTACATGGCAATAATTCTACAAGATGCGAATGGTTGCTAGAGTAAAACGTTTATACAATCTGCATCTATAACGCATTCACTGCCCAGTCTGCCCAGATAATATAAGGAAGAAGTTTTAGATGTTTAGATAAAAGTAAGATTCAGTTTTCTAGGTTATGTCTGTAATTTTATTCCAGCTAGAACTACTAGTAGGTAACTCAAAAATGTTTTCGTTGAGATCGAAGTCAATCTCCATTATAATAAGCACCTTATGAATACAAAACTCTTTATCTTAATGAAATTATAGACCGGCCTCCACCAGCATCAATTACCTCTATTACAAGATTTTATCAAACAATCAGACAAACTGCCTTACGCGAAATGAATAACATTTCACGCGCCCAGAGAAAACAGTCGGCAATTACTGTAATTATATCGAAGACAAATATTTACCGTGTATTTACAAGGTGATGTTTCGAGATCGCCCACGCGATGACAGGCGCCCATTACGGAGTCCTGGGGCGGGTTCCACATTGGTGCTTTCTGAGTAGCTTAGATTAAACGGTGTCGTTTCACTAGAAACTCCTTGCAGCTTTGATCGTCTTTTGTATACACAGGTAATTATAATGTAAAACCTGCGGGGTCCGCTGTGCATAGTCAATAGATATTTATTAATTCTTATGAGCGTTGAAACAATAAGACCACTACTTTACATACCATACGTATCATTGAAGTTTGAACTACCCGTTGTTTAATTCAATATGATTTTCACAGTCAAAGTCGTTATGTTTCCTACCTTTTATAATATACAGCCATTTCAGGCCAGGCGCAGAAGTAATTCGCAATTTTCGTGACGCAAAAACTATATAATCGACCCACGAAGTTAGTCAAAAAATGTAGCCAAATTGACCGACTGTAAACAAAAAAAAAATGCATCTGCCACCCCCACTTAGCAGGCTGATTTAGGCAAGTTAGGATGATTTAGTAATACCAAAATATTCCACCAGTGTGCACGCACCCATACAACTTTGATAGACGCATACCCTCCGGTAGGTAAGTACAGATAAGCAGTCATCCTTCTGAGCCTCTTGAAATGTCCATCGAAGACAGGTCTGAGACAAGTAGTAATTGCTTCTAAGGGATTTCAGACTTACGTGTTGATGACGTTGCATAATGACAAAATAAATATTTGGAATGTCTTCTACAACTTGAGTAGAGAGTTAAAGATAAAAAAGAACATAGAAAGCTGTCCGGACTTCTGTAATCAAACGCAGCTAATGAAGCAGCTGTAAATTTAGATATCATCAACCTACTCATTTCTAACCAACCTTTTCTAGGGATTACATCAATTTTAACATAATCATAAACGTTCGATACTTAAACCGTTATGGCCACCGACTAAGACCTTATTATCAAGAACACAACTTAATCCCAGAGAGCGATATAAAACGGGCATAAACCTTAAACCCAAATGAAACGAAACAAACATTATCTGGTACTGAACATAAAAGATAGTTGTCCTTAGGTCGTTAACAAGAAAGACTGTCCCACACATTCGCTTTGCATCGGCAGTTTAGATAGCATCAACTTAAAACCTTTCGATTGCAATATCTGTATCTCGTAAATATACTATGTTATCTCAGGCCGGGGTAAGGATTTGTAATCTTGGGATAATCCTGATCATGCTATAACATCTTATGCCTTATTGCAAATGCCCTTTTTTATGACTGACTATTGGTAAGTATTATTATTTGTTTTTTTTTTTTACACTAAAATAAACCCAGCTTTGTATGTTGATTTTAATTTCAAGGCTGATAGGCATTTGTTTACTTATATGAAACAATCAAATTTCTAATTCATAGAAGCAAGTGTAGGCACAAAACCAAAACAAAACCTTGGCAAGTAGCTGATCAAGTAGCTTACATACAGCTACAGTAAGGTTGACTGGCATGGTACAATGGGTACTGTTTTTTAATTCAATGTAGAAAACCCTCTGGTTAACAATATCAATTCAACTCACGGTCTCATTGTTTCCAAATACCAAAAGCACTCCAATAGAACAGTAAAAAATAATTAGTCAACTCCCAAAACCAAGCAAATTAAAACAAAACGAGCTCACGACCAAAAAATAACTTCATTTAAGGGACTATCGGAACCGAAGGCACATAAGGAATAAGTAATGTGCTCAAGTTCTGTAATAAATCTTAAAAGAATGCTTTGGCCGTTCCCAAAAGGATACTCGTGGAAGCGTTCACCTTCTATTTTCCCCGTTATTTATGAGCCTATGCTTTATACCAAAACCGCGGGCCAAGAATAAAATGGGTAACTAAAATGAATGGCCGTAAGTAACCATAATCATAGATTTCCAAAGCAGACCGGATAACTTCATCCCTAATGAAAATATATGAGAAATAAAGCCAAATGTAACGCTTTAATTTTTATGTGTGAATCGGGATGACCGAAATAAAAACTGGTCACTGTTCTATTTATCTAATCTTGAGACGTAAATTATGGGAATCCGAATGCAACCGTCTATTATTTTGAGAATGTCGTTTTCTGACTTCCATTTACACGTAATTTACATTAAGATGCTTCCCCATTTGCATTTTGGATTAACCTTTTCATAATCGTCACGTCCTCGACGTCAGTGGCTCCCAACTTGGCGATTAGCTTAATGGATTTCTCAGTTTAATGAAACTCAAACTTTTATTTGTAATTTGCTTTTTAAGAGGATTGAAAGGAAAAGGATTGATTAAAATTATTTTTTTATCTGTACCTTTCATTCGAAGTTTTTGTATCAGCATAAAGAAATAACGATCCGGTTTTTTTAAATGTACAATTAATGGTTAAGTATTTAAGCCTGCACGCTCGGGATGACGAGAATGATCGAAAGGGTTTCTCGACGTTCAAATCTTTTTGTTTGATCAGGCGTTTGCTGACAACAAATTCGTTGACGTTAATCCCTAGACAATGGCACCGATTTATCCGGGATAGGGCTCTAACAACGACCAACGGTATCCTTTTTAACCGAGGCTAAATCTCCGAGTCAATATTTGTTTAAACCGTTGTTTCGGTTTGATATGGTTCGAAATGACTGATGGCATAAAGCTCTCATTCACAAAGAGCTTTTGATGCACAAGTAATTTGACAGTAAAAAGTTTAATTGTCGAGAAACTTCAAGTAGATCGCCGAGCAACGTCGAGAATGTCTTAAAAAAGTTTGGTAATTTCACCAAAGGTGTCAAAACCGTTCGTTAGGCGTCATTCCTTCGTGCCATTCAGTGATTTAAATTGCTGAAGTATTTTGCTTTTTATACAATTCAGATATCTTTTCTACCCACTTTACTACCTTTGGCAGATTCCTTGAGCTCCCAAACAAAGACGAAGGAAACAATGGACCAGTGGCTACTTTTTGTAAAGCTTTTAGTTAATTTATCTTTCTATTCTCAAAGTGATACTGACGTTCCTGTCTATCTTTTAACAAATTATTTAATTTTATTTATTACTTGTTGTATGTTTTATCATATTTCGTTGATCTACACAGTGTTTTGTCTATATGAGTTTTGTTGCATCACTAGCCATACCTACCAGTCTATACCTACTTAAGGTCTAAAACCGAATAAAATCTTATGAATCAAAACACAATCTAATTTGGCAGAAATATTTATTTAAACTCGTTAAAGTTCAGCTTCGTCATTAGCAAGTAATATTATGTACAATTTGAGTGAAGGTACTAAAATAATCACAATAATAAATTAATTAGGTCTATCTTACATGCCATCAATTTTGGTTCTAATGATACCAAAATTATTATTAGTCAAAGAATAAATTTGGTCTCTTCCCATCTACACAACGAACTAAAATACAACGCAACCACTATAGTACCTTTCGCTAGTATTTTAACTTCTATTAAAAACAAATGAGTTTTTATGAATATTTAGGGCTTTAGCTCCCCAATTTTGTATTGTATTGTATTGTAATATTAGGTTTAAAAACTCATTATTCGCCATACTATACATTTAACCCGTAATTAGAAATATCATGTTCTGTTGAAAGCCAAGAAAAATATACTCTCTGTTATATTTTTTACATCGTTTTGTTTATTTACAATACATATTTTACAACAAATATTTTTATTGCTGAAGAAGACAGACTATATTGCCATGTATACTAAAAAATATTAAACTCACTGTTGTCATAGTAAATATCATATTATTCTAAAAACTATTTTATCCAAACGAAGAGGGACTAGTTGTAAAAATAGTTCTAGGATTGTACTGCTATATAAACAATATTTAATTTGTCTTTAATAATTATAGGTTTCACTTTAATACCTATAAAATTTTATTATCTTGTAGTAAGGACATGAGAACTTAACCTTTCTTGTGTCTATTTACAAGCCCAGGAAATCATGATAGTCAATCCATACATAGAATAATTTTATCATTTAGATAGGCTCTAATGTTTCTTCTTAACATATTTACAATGCTATATTTCTGGTGTTTACCTTACTGCGTGATTTTTAATAAATACATTTTATAATCTAGTTCACTCTTAAATACAGTTGCCTAGCTCTACGAAAATTACTGGGGTAATTTCATAATAGCAGCCGTTTTATGTACAATTACAGAGTTTCAAAGTGTTCATTACACAAAGGTACACGAGATCGCACAAAAACTCTTAAATAACTTTCACTAGTTCCAGTTTTTTACTTTGTATCACATTCTCCTTTATGTTCACACGAACATGTCTTTTGTCCAGATTTAGGAACTGAAGAGGCGGTCTTCGGAAGACAGCACATCGAAGCTGTGACGTCAAACGATCACATCACGCGATGCTGGTTCGTTGGAAGTCACTTCTGGGGCAATGACCGGCTGAAAGCGGTGAGCAGCAGGGGTGAAATCCTCTACCAGCTTTCGCTTGAGCACAGAAGAAGAACCTACATAGACGTTGGTCCCGGGAAAGGTTCCTCGTCGTCTTCGTCTCCAGACAATAGCAGCTAGCACGGCAAGTGCGAATGCAATAATTGCTGACAGACAGCCCAGGACGAGCTCAGAGTCGGGCGCGCGTTCAGGCACTCGTTCTCCTCTCATCGAACTCACCAGTACTGACATAAGTCTATCTCCTTCGCTCACTTGAACATCCTGAACACTCTCTGTAGATACACGCTGTGCACGGCTTGTGTCAATAGTCATGGTCTCGGACCTCTCATTATCAACTCCAGGAGTGCGGGAAACCAGTTCAACTTGAATGTGGTAAACTGTATCGGGCCACAGCGATAAGGTCACTCGCGTGGAATCTGTGAATAGATTGCCTTTGAGACCACCTCCGTCGACTTCCCAAGTAACAAGGTAAACGCCGCGCGCTATTCTCGGCTCCCAAGCAATTTCACCGATTACGAGAACTTTCTGGTGGATTAGGGATATTTCTTTGAGCGTCCATTTGTGTTCGTCGTGGTTGGAGGTGTTGGTGTCGTGAGCCACCCAGGTTTCATCGGGGCTGTAGATCGTGACAAGGCCTTGCGTGTCCACAACGAGTACTCTTAGGAGGGCGCCTTCATTGTTGGACGGTACTCGTGTTGCTAGGGACTGAGTTTGTATGATCTGTCTCCAAGGGCCCTCTGCTGCTCTACGCATGACGACGTATACGAGAGGCACAGGACGGGACGCGGTGCGGGGCGCCGGCGGGGGCCAGCGAGCCAGAGCTCCGCTGACCCTCATGACGCCTTCTCCCTTCGTGTGGATAACTGGCTGGGTTTGCGCCGCTCTCGCTGCTTCTGAGTGAAACTCGCACGCGATTTTGCATCCCGGGAACTGTGGAAGAAGTGTTCTGTTAGAAATTGTTTGTTCGTTCCGATGTGAAATGTTTGAGGTAAATAAAATAATGAAAAAAAATGAGGTAAATAAATAATGCTGGACAAACCATACAAGATCAACTAGCCCCAAAGTAACTAGAGCTTGTGTTACCTAGTAGTTAATTGATACAAGGTATACTTATTTATGTAGACATTTTTACTCTATATATAAAATAACCTTATCATCTAAAATAAATATCTGCAGATCGTAAAAAATTTCTCCCGAAGCGGGTATCGAACCCGCAACTTCTTGCCTCTGGCGGACCTTCGCTGCGATGCCGCTGAGGTCGTCAAAATCAGATATACTGAGTTTTACTTACACAAATATCCTTCTCATCACAAACAGCCCCCCAAACTTGGTAGTTCGATTGCAACAGCTCACAGTTCTCCCAACACTGCAACAAAAAAGAAAATTTCAAATATCTTCAAATCACAACATCTCGTCGCAATTAAACGGGGTCTTTTGAACTCTGATTTATTATCCCGTAGATCATTACCACAAATGGGTAGCGGGAACTGACACTAACAAATTCAAAATTTTAATGCCCAAGCAGAGCTTTCAAACAAACTTTTTTTGTCAAATTAGTCTACAGATCGGGTGGTTGTGACTCGCTTAGATACAGTCGTTTATCATTTTATGAATGCTTTATGAATAAGACAAGCTTGCGGTGCAGCAAATCGGTCACGCGAAATAATCAATTTGGTATCTAACTTTAAGTATATAAAAAACAGGACAATTCACACAGAGTTATCTAGTCCCAAGCTAAGCAGACTAGATAACTGATAAACATAATTAAATACAATACACAGATATATTAATTTTAATATAGACAGAAAACGACCAGAACACCCTGAACAAATATCTGTAAATCGTACAATCATTATCAGGGGAAGGCCTGCGTCCAGCAGTGGCTGCAGTGATCATATGAGCTGTTGGGGAGGAGGAGGTACAATCATTTGTCCCGAGGCAGGAATGGAACCCGCAACCGCCTGCGACGACTTAAGAGGCACTCATGGTACGAAGATGATAATTTTTACTTAGGCCACACCTTTTCTCAAAACGACAGGAAATTGATAATTATTAAAATTTAAAACGGATGACGATAAGGGGTTTTATATATCTGCAGTCATTTGAACGGATCTATTTTACATTTGTTTTAGAAGGGGATGAAACTTTTCGTGCCCAAATTACTTATAATATATTTTTATTTTATACGCTTCCCACATTAGGGTAAATACTCTAAATTCATGCAGTAAGTACATGTATGTACATACATTACAAGCTATTGCCCGCGGCTTTGCATGTGTTTTTGTGAATATAACGTAGCTTTGTTGTTGTGAAGATGTTTGACCGTGGACAACAGCACAAACTTTTGACTTTATGATATTAAGATAATGATACAAGGATTATATAAAAACTAGTGGAAATACTAAGGTGCACGCTCCACACGTCAAAGATAATTGCAGCAGTGAATCACACTCGTAACACATAGTCCTAATTACCCCATTGTCAAAGCCTCATTACGGAAACTGAAATAGGTCAACCGCATACGTTGCCACAGTACTTCTAGCCAAAATTCCCCTTCGGACTTATAACACAAATGCATTTGTCATTCGTAGACTCATTAGTCGAGTTGACATTTACTTGACGCTCGCTATATTTTTTTTATATTGTATAGTATACATATTACAAGATACACTAAATTATAATTTCAATCAGTTTTCAGTTTAAGGTCGCCCAGCGAGCTATGGAGAGAGCTATGCTCGGAGTTTCTCTGACGGATAGGATTCGCACCGAATACATCCGACAGAGAACAAAGGTTACCGACATAGCTCAGAGGATTAACAAGCTGAAGTGGCAGTGGGCTGGCCATATCTCGAGAAGAACCGACAACCGCTGGGGTAAACGTGTTCTTGAGTGGAGACCGCGACTCGGCAAACGTAGTGTAGGACGCCCTCCGACCAGGTGGGATGACGATTTGCGAAAGACTGCTGGCAGATGCTGGATGCGGCAAGCTGAAGACAGGGTGCTATGGCGCTCATTAGGGGAGGCCTATGTCCAGCAGTGGACTGATGTAGGCTGATGATGATGATGATAATTTCAATCTAGCCATAGAATTGGCTAATGGGTAGTTTAGTTTTAACTTAATTTTATAACAACATATTACTAAGAACGTGTCCATTGGCACTTTTCATAATTATCGTCTCTATTTACTTAAGGGGCAGACATTTGGTTCATGTGTTCTTTATGACACTTGCTATATTATGACATGACAACGCTAGTTAAAATAATTATAAGAACTGATCAAGAGATTCATGATTACCGGTCAAGAATCAATCTTCAAGCGAGTTTTAAGTTTTTGGAAAATTGTGTCAACAAGTTCGAACTACACAAATCTAAAATTCTCATGCGAGATAAAGATATAGTAATTATAAAAATATATAGAATTAAAAAAATGTAGAAAGAAGACAAAGATACTCGTATGTATAAGTACTAATATTTTGTATCTTTTCTTGCACCTACTAATAGGTAGCGTTTTAGTTTGAATAGCCCAAGAATGTTTTGTGAAATAGTGAAAGGCTTTCAATTGACATTTAATTGAATAGATATTGACAAATTGTTTGCTAGGATTCTAAATCCAAGTTCAAAGTCAAGATACTTACTATGCAACGATGTTTCTTGCTATTAATCTGATGCTTATTTTGTAAGCTTAAAGAAACAAACGTTATTGATATATTTCTCTATGCTTACAAAATAAGCACTTAGACAAGTCAAATTTTAAACTATAAACACGTTTATAAATAGTAATTTTTATCAAATACGAAACAAGGTGTTATTGATTTTGTCCACTTCAATTTTTTGTCCACTAGTGGAAGAAATGGAAAATAAACCACTAGTTTATTTGTACTTGTTAACTGATAAACGTATATAACACAATACGTAGTTTTTTTTTCTATGAAACAATTTTTTTAACAGATCTCCAACTTCAAATTAAGAACTAAATAAATTTACGAACCTTAGTAGGCAGGTTTTTAGCGACTCATTTTATGTCAGTTTTTATTCTTAGTTCTGTTCTACTAATTTCGTAGCTTTTATTGAAAGATCTTAAGTTTTCAACCGTTAAAATATGAGTTATGACAGCTCTAATTTATGACGACAACCCACTTAGTTTCAAAGTAATAAAAGGGATTAGAAACCTACTATTCTATTTTATAATTATAATGTGAAAACTTTTTGCTTATCCCTTCAAAAACAACTCATAAAACTTATAGGTAAAGCTCGGCAAGATAGTCTTGAGCATTGATTTTAAATAATGATCAAGTCTCTAATTCTTTAGATGTATTTTTAGCTCTTCCTAGTCTAGTCTAGCTTGGGGCTAGCAAGATAATGCTGTATGAATTGTCCAGCATTATAAATTTATTTTTTAATGTTTAGCAAACAGGCAACTTTATTTTTATTGACGATGGTCAAGCGTTTGGCTCTATCTCACTTGAATGTGGCCGGCCTTAGATGGAGCACGCTTTCCCAGAAGGAACTTATTAAAACTTATTAACTGATAGAAATATCATTCATGGCCTTTTTTAAGTTTCTCTGTAGTCTTTTGTTTTATAAACTTTTCGGTAACAATAAAAAAATCATTTAAAACTTTCAAAGTATTTCAACAAAAAGTAGGCGTAAAGACTACCGTAAAGTAGATTTTTATTTTAAAACCATTCTTTGTTCAATTACTGCTACTTTTTCGCAAAATAAACTTATTGGTATAAATGGCATAAAAGGTGGCCATAAAACAAAATTGTTCAAAGAATGCCATAAATTTCTTTGCAAAAAGGAATAAAAAAAACAAACTTATAACAAGTCCGCAATTTTTTTTGCAAGAATTGTAAAAAAGTAAAGATTATTGTGTAGTTTTTAAACTTTGTTTTTACTACATAACGGTAGACTGCTAATATTGCTTTTTAAGGCACTGGTCCATGATTGTCCGTTATTCCAAGACTTATGTAGACCAGAATAATAGGATTGAAACTGAACAATAGCTAACCATCACTACATACTGAGGTGCTAGGGATGTCCATGAATTAGATAGAAGATACTTGACTATCATTATGGGCAGTCACTAAATAATTACTTTATATGAACAAAAAAAAAATTATTGTTTTTCACATCACATACTACACTTATATAATAAATGCGAAAGTTTGGATGATTGTGATGGATGTTTGTAACCTCTTTACGCCAAAACTACAGAACAGATCAGGCTGAATGCGTACAGCTTGTTCTAGGCTTGGTATAAAACATAGACTCTACTCTAACTACTGGACTGATTTAAAAAATTCTTTCACCATTAGAATCCTACATTATACCTGATGAGCATAAGCTATAGAATATACCCATGCAAAGCCGGAGCAGATCACTACTATAAATTGATAAGATTCTGAATTTTAAGGTCGTTAAATTTTGTACAACTGGACAAATAAACCTGGGTAATAGAACCCGTATCGTCCCAAAAGGCCAAATACGTCCCGTATTTGGCCTTTTGGGACGATACGGGTTTTTAGTAGTTTTTGGTTTAGTTGATAAGAACTTTTTGTTTCCCGTATAAAACAAAATAAAATAAATTAAAGAAGTAAATAAATATGTGGTTCCATCCCTATTGTATCAAACACTTACCATGAAACAGTCGGGGCCTTGCAAACACGATGACTCCCCACCGGGCCTCGGCGCCGCAAACTGTGAACAAACATACAAAACGTCACTCAAAATATTCTTTATTAACTATAACAACAAAAATAACTATCTAAATCGAACTGTTGAATCGATATGTTGCTTATAATTGAAAGTTTTGTTATGGAAATCAAAGTAGGTACCCATTGGTTCATATATTTTTTATGCTAAATACAATTCCGTAAAAACCAGCCCATATGGTATAAGTTTTTGCTGGGCTGCTGGCATAAAAAGAATCGTTGCTGAGAAGTACTATTTTAACAATGAAATAAATTTGCAACGACCAAATTTTTTGCTTATACGAACGTAGGATTTACATGAAATCACAAAAATGATTTGTACCTACATACGTTAATTTTCATAGGTATTATATTTGGTGTGCTTAGTAAAATTCCGTGAATACCAGCTCATCTCTTAGCAAAGGCATAAGAAGAATCATCGCTAAGAAGCATCGTTTTAACAATGAAATAAATTTGCAACGAGCAAATTTCTTGTCATTAATATTTCTTAGTTCTCCTTTCGAGTCACAAATCACAGTCATAATCCTGGAGTACTAACTAAAACTAGAAAACGTAACCATCATGTTGAACAAGAGTTAAGTTTCGTGAATAAATATTTCACACAACTTGTAGCTAAGATATTTTACGTTTCAACGCTATTCAAGTTTATGATGTTTATGCCTTTTAGGAGAGTTGTTTATTATTAAAGAATTTGATGAGAAGAAAATATTATGAAATACTACTTTACACATACATTTCAATCATTGCTCCTTCTACGTGGGTGGTTGAACATACCCGGTTTCAGAATCCAATGTGTTTAATGTACCGCCGTTGAATACAATAACTATTTCCTTAAAGGAATCGTTATTTTATAAATTCTTGAGGAATGTCTAACAGTTACACAAATTAGGTAGCAAAAAAAAATCAAAAACCTTTGGCATACCTCACGGAGCTCCAACCCTTAGCCAGCTTCAAATCGACACCCAATCAGCAAACCCATCCTCAACCGAAAAAAAGTTCAAAAGCTTAATTAGCCCGCACTTTCCGAACCTCAAAAAGGGATATTTAATTATTCGACGGAGCACCAATACATTACTCCTTATCTCAGGGTTTTATGCTTCGAGAAAAAGAAAATAAATGTTCGGATCGAGCAACCAGTTTAATGTATTTGATAAAAGTGACAGACATCTGCTCACCGCACGGTTGTCTTTAATTGCCTGATATGCCAATGGGAACTTGAGAGCCACAGGAAATATCAGGGCGTTGTGTTTGTAGAGCTTATCATAATGACTCTACTACTAGGAATGAGAGCTTGGTCATCATGAGACGGATGTCGGGATTAAGTTCTTGGGAGTCTTGAAATGGATCAGCTTAATATTTACTACTTGGTTTTACTTCCTATTTCCTTTCTGTTGTTTTTATGTCAAATTGAGTGACTGAGATGAATGACATTTTTGTTTTGATATCTCTATTCAGCCACTGTCCCAACGCAGCGCACGTTGTGGACAACGCGGAGCATTTTAGCTGCGTGCGTTCGTTTCTTTGACATTATGGGTGCTACGTTTCCATTGCTTGACATAGTGAATTGAAAATATATATGAAAATTAACACACGCATGCTGTGGACGGCCCAGGCGACGCCATCAATCTCGTATTTCTAACGATACACATGAACACCCACGTTCATGGGTTGCAGAGGACGTTATCACATACATTTCTTTGAAAACGAAGCTAAACACACGTGCGTAGCCTCTCCGTGCTCAGTAGTGGGTGAGTGGTTTTAACATTGGCTGAACGGCTTATGATTCTCTGCTTACATTTTCTTGCATCTTATTGATTTCGAATGGATTGGATGGGCTGTTTAAATGAAGCTATGGATGCGGGAGCTGTGGCTCAAATGTCAAATGCTTTAATGTCGTGATGAAGCCTGGTTCAGGTCATTGCCACTTTGCTTTGAACGTTCCTATCGGTTTTATGACTCTCTAAGCTAGCTAGTGTATCTTTATTTATCGAGACGTTTTACTTCTGTATGAATATTCTTCTGTTGGTATAGCTACCTTTTTAGGGTTCCATACCCAAAGGGTAAAACGGTACCCTATTACTTAACTGTCAAATCAGTGTAAAGTCTATCGGTCACCAGGCTGTATCACAGAACCCTCAGCATGAACCATGATAGTTTGACAGTTGAAATTTTCACAGATAATGTATTTCTGTTGCCGCTATAACAACAAATACTACAAAATTAGAATAAAATATATATTAAAGAGGCTCCCATAAAACAAACGTGATTTCCTTGCTCGATATTGATAATGGCAACAGGTAGACGCTTGAAATATACACAGAATATTTAGTTATATATATTCACTTTAAAATAAATAATTAAATTAAATTTACCAAATATTTAAGGCGGCTTCTTATACAACAGGCACAATTTTCCCCTTTTTTTAGATAGTGGTACTGAACGCGTGTGAAGCTACGGGCAACAGCTGGTGAATAAATAAACAGAATTGGACTTCAGACTTCAGTTATAGTTAGTTAGACTGGTATTGATATGGATCAGTTGAGCTACCTGTAGATTGTTTGCAACAGATTGCAGATAGCTCAATTGTTTCTATTGTAAATACTTGTTTTAATTTAAATTTATTATTTGATTGTAATTTTCTTTCTTAATAAATAACTTCAGTTCATTTGTTATAAAAACCAGTAATATCGCAAATTAGGCGTGTACGTTTACAAGGTACAAGTCTAATATTATGCTTTTACTCAAAGTACTTATGCGGATATCACCACCGTGGTGAACTGGTGAAGCAAGTGGAACTAATCTTCCATCATCACATCAGTCATCCATCATCTACGGTAATGTTTACTCAGTGGGAAATTGTATAACATTTTGTTAAATAAAAACTAAGAATTATTTTGGCATCGATAAATTACAATGTGAACTGGATGCTATGAATTTGAATAACATGAATTTTATTAAAGACTAAGAATTTAATCATATGTTTATAAAGAACTGCTAAGCTAAGCGTATGTGGCCTAAGATGAAGCACACTATCCCAGAAGGAATAAATTTTAAATCATCAACATCATCAACCTACGTTAGTCCACAGCTGGACATAGGCCTAATGAGCGCCCCGTCTTCAGCTTGCTGCATCCAGCATCTGCCAGCAGTCTTTAGCAAACCGTCATCCCACCTGGTCGGAATGCGTCCTACACTACGTTTGCCGAGTCACAGTCTCCACTCAAGAACACGTTTACGCCAGCGGTTTTGCGGTCGGTTCTTCTCGAGATATGGTTAGCCTACTGCCACTTCAGCTTGCTTATCCTTAGAGCTATGTCGATAACCTTGGTTCTCTGTCGGATATTGGTTGCGAATCCTATCCTTCAGAGAAACTCCAAGCATAGCTCTCTAAATAGCTCGCTGGAAGACTTTCAACTGACTTAAATTTCAAAGAATATTTTCCAATAACACAAGTAGAGCTTTTTGAGCTTACTCAACGCAAAAGCAAGAATGTACGCCCAAACGAAGAAAGCTACTCTAGAAAGCGGATATAATCAACAGCGTAGGAAAACAAAATTATCTACATTTCAGGTCACTATCATCGCGGCTAATGACTCTCCACAGAATACAAAACATCAAACAACTCCACGTCCGCCTGTTATTATTAGATGTAATCATCGTAATTTTTCACACAATTTGTTTTTTCTTTATGTTCGTACAACGGTCGGAAGCTTCGAACACGTGGCTTGACGACTGCATATTAGACAGAAGATTAGTATCGCATTTTAAGTTGAAAGAAAACAGCAATTGGAAATCATTTGTTTCTTAAATTCTTGTGTAGGGAGTCAGTGAAAATATATCTGCTATATTTTTGCCTGTAGCGCATGCAACAAAGTTTCGTAATTAGCTGCCAGAGAAGAAAATCACAGAGGTCGTCTTTGTGATAGTCGGTTCGATTGAAGCCTCGGGACAAATGTTTGTACGATCTGCAAATATTTGTTCAGGGTGTTCTGGTCGTTTTCTATGTATAAAAAACTCTATATAGGTATGTATTTATTTATATTATGTATATCAGTTATCTAGTACACACAACACAAGCTCACAACAAGCTCTGCTTAGCTGGGGCTAGATAATGCTGTGTAAAATGTCCAGCATTATTTATTTATTTATAAAATGTTCTTGTTACTTTGTAACCCAGTTACTATACTAATTGAACTACCGTACCATAATTATATTGAATCACAGAAACAAAGAAGATTCTTTGTATCTGTGATGTCCTTCAATATTGTGCACTGATATGGAAACACCCTGTATAGGTTAGTAACACCACTTTCAACTAATTTCCTGCACGAAAAATGAAAACGTTTTTATGTACATGTTGTAAAGCTCATCAGTTGATGATGACTTTAAGATGCTCCCGTATTCACATTCGTTACAGTGTCATAATCATAACAAGTGTGAAATGTTATTTCTCGTCAACCTAATGACTACAAAAAATACACGATGATTTCTTACAGTCACTCCTTTTTCTTCCTAATGACAGTTTCTTAAATAATTTTATATTAGTTTACAGAATAACATCAAAGATCCGATAAAAAGTGAGTTAAAATCTAGAGCAAACGAATGAATATATGAAACAAAGTTTATCTTAACCTATTCAATTATTGCAGTTGTACCAAATGCATTGAAATACGAGTACGAAAGTCAAACAAAACAAAGCAAATTCGGCAACTGCAAAGAGAAGGCTAGTGAATAAAGGTTCATCCACACGCTCCAACTCTGTTTTTGATAAATATTATTTCGTTGAGAGCTCGATAAAAATTCAAATCAGAATCAGTGATGAGAGTACACGTAAAAGTAGCTAAGTTGCTACTAACAAAATATCGAAATTGAACTGTTAGCAAATTGTTAGAAGGTTCAAAGTTCCGGTACGGTCCGGACGCGGCACGTAGGTGAAAGACTTTCGGCAAAGGGAAGTGAGTGAATAATGAATGCCGGTGATTGAAAACATGCGAGCTCCGTCGAGTGCTTTCGGATTTGTGATAGATGCCGCCGCAGATTAGCCTTTTGTTAATCAAACAACGCTTATTTAATTAATCTTTCTATTTGACTTCGATAAACTCTTCAAAGATCCCGATCTAACTCGTTTAGATGTACTCGATTGAATAGTTGAAATACTCAAAGATTAACGTAACACACACATCAATAGCTATTTTAAAGCGACCGTTAATCTAAATGGAAAATTAGGGTTCGAAGATGGATTACATTTTTAAAACGACCCAGGATCCTGCGCATACCGACACTTAAGTTTACCAAAATCCATTAAAGATAATAGTCTAAAGTCCGGCCTCGGGCTGCGTCCGCGCAGGAACTAATCGATCGATGGGCACACACGGCCGTTTACAATCAATCCATCAGCGTTTATGTAACGCGTAACTACTGGCGATATCATTTATCATTTTGTTTTGTGAGTAGCGGGCGCGCACTCTTGGGTGTCAGCGGCGACCCGAGCCGCATAAATGCCACGTTTCGAAATATGATATGTAAACAACTTGTTTCCGCTTAATATATCAATTGCCTGATTATAAATTGCGCAATAAAGCCGTGGAAGCTGTTACTTTCCAATTGAAATTAGCATCTATGTGCCGCCCACGCGCTCCCAGTTTCGAACATCAATTAAAGTCTATCACGAATTGCCATCTTATCTCCACCAATAAACAATAGTGAGCGCGTCATTAGCATGTAACCATGATAGAAGGAAAACATTCAACACTTAGCCACTGTAAGAAGCAAAACAGAATGAATTACGATTTCGCATAAAGATAAAATACAATCTAAGTCAGCAAGCCAAATGGCGAAGAAAAAATGAAATTTTCTCGGCAAAACAGACACTGTGAGTCGAGTAGCGGAACATGAAATAGAGGGGAACATGGTGTATTTCATGCTCAGATCTTTTTATATGTTTAATATCGGTGGCGGAGGAAACACATTTATCATGCGCAAATAATAATTTCGTTGCTATCCACTCCTGTTTCTTGGTGAGTTCCGCCTGTAAACTACCGGATTTTATCTTGGTCACAATTTTCACATCCATTCGGCCGATTTCAATTTAGAACAAAACGCTACAAGATCCCAATCAAATAAAAGTGACCCGACGGTGTCCTCAATCGCTGGAAGTCGGTAAATGTGTGCGCTGTCTCGACCGTACGTTAGTTGTTATTTTATTTGATCTGCAGTAGGTAAACTCTATTACCGGTCCGGTTTTTACCGGTAGAAATTCAATTTTAGTTCCATTCCTGCGACTTAGTGAAAACTGGGTTATTCAACGAAAAGAAATAAAGACTAAGGTGCTCGGAATTTTGAAGCAGGATTCCAATATAGGAAACTAGAAGGCAGGAGTTGAGTAAAAGGAAAAAAGTTGCATTCCCATTATGGAACACACAATATGAATTTATAAGCGGGCTTACAGTCAGTTTATAGCTATTAATAGTTAATGTCTTGATGGTGTAGTATCATAATAAACAATTACTTAATGAAAAATATGTCTGCGATGGCAATAAAACATGGCATCAACATCATTAGGTCCCGGCTTTGGTATGAATTTTTCATGAAATATGGACACGTATAGAGCTCGTTTGTGGTCTGTGGAGAGAGAACCTTTAGGGATAAACATTATTTTAATTTTTGTCAGCCCGACGACCATGTTTGCTTTTTTGCTCTGTGGACTGGCAATGGTTTTATCTCTAGCTCTTGTCGTGGAACTGGACGTGAGATCAAATAACTTATATACCAATGGGAAGAATACTTATGAGCAAAGATTCTACTTATTTCTTTTTATTGTATCTTTGAATCGTAGAATATCCATAATATGATATTATAAATTCTAAAGTAACTCTGTCTGTCTGTTACTATTTTACGCATAAACGGCTGAACGGAGTTTAATGAAATTCGGCAGGAATTTAAATGGTACCCCGGGGAAGGTCATAGGGCGTGCAACGCCGAAGTCAGTAGTGAATTTTTTATAACTTTTGGTACATACTTTCAAAATGTTGTCATGATTAATTAATCATTTTTATCTTATGTACATTATTATATACTGTATAAAGACTATAAAATTATGGATAGGTTGAACAAAGTGTTGATCCATTTACTTATTATAGGAGCATCCTGCCAATTTACGATATTGATGTTTTATTATAGCGTCATTAAGTTTTTATATTCATTGCTTTTGAGGGACCGCCTATAATTATGATGTTACGATCCCTATATAGTCCTTAAACTATTTATAAATTGTACAAAACTGGATGAATCTGCTTTTAAACTAAAAGAACAGTTTCGAACGTAATTACTTGATTGATATCTACAGGGTCATAAATTCAAGGATGGTCTTTAACAATTTAAATTATAATACAAGATTGTCGCAATTACGGGACTGCTATTACGTATGTAAATAAAGCGACTTGCATCGAAAACTTTGAATTATATTCCGAAGACAATATCTCGAATGTCTGCCCGCTCTCTATAATTTTAACAATTGTCATGGTAAGTAGGTGCTATTCCGAACTTGATATTAGATTTAAATCGTGTAATAGCAACGCCGTGATCAGCTTAAGTCCCAAAGCAGAAAGCTGAATTAAAACGTGGTGTTGCATTGCATTACCGTGATATAAATGGCCACAATCGTACCAAATTTGATCATGCAAATAAATTAAACGGGAACACAATAAAGGATTAAATTACGGCTTCATTTGGCCTCCCACACGTGTCAAGCGGGATCGCCGCGCGACTAGACACATGTGCGACACTGCCGCTAGTTGCTCGCTTGTCGTGTCGCACTATGTATAGGTGCCTTCACATATAATATTGTGGCACATTGTGCGGCACGGAGATCGCATATAAATGCGCCGAGAGCAAATAAAACGGTGCTATAATTTCAAATCATACGGACAGAGAATGGGTGTGGAAGGCGCTCTCATTGTGTGGAAATGATGTAACCGCTATTAAAAGTGTGGGCCGTATCCCTTGAATATTTCTTGCAACGAAGACGTCGTAGGGTCATATCGGTATTTTATATCTTACCGGAGACAATAGCATAAATTTCCAGCGCGGAAACTTGCTCCGTTCTAAGTGGCCGCGAGTCCGCATTTCAATATTTCCATCCACCGGTATTGCTTTGAAGCGATTATCTTCTTAAATATTAATCGTATTCAAAATGAGCCGATATAAATTTGATTTATTTCCAATGCTTCATGAAAATCTAATGAAGCAGTTGAGTTATACTCGGGGAGATTTGTTACCTGTTTCGGTACGAAATATAAAAAATCGAAGACTGATTTTTATAGCGACATCGTACTCTGTCACAAATGAAACAACGACGATAAATTCAAATTCTTTATGTTAAATAAAACGGTCATTTTTATAGCATTGTAAAACGTTTTAGAATTAGTGGTGTCCAAAAACAATATTTCGTTGATGCTATAAAATTTCCAATTTATTTGTTTGCCCTCTCCATAGAAAATGTATTCAATACACTGTGCATCGTTTCACAGATTTGTAAATAATCGTAGAAAAATCATGAATTTATGTTAAAAGTTTATTATCATTGCCGTACCAGACGATGTCACGAACCAACTCTACTTTATTTGTAAGCTCCCTCACAAATCTTTCGCCTTTACGATAGGGACTTGTTAGGGATTACAAGACACTATTATTTTCCGTTAAGTTTCTTGAAAACCATAAGTATAAATTTAGATGCGAAACCTATTCCAAATAGACTCATTTAGACGAAGGGATTAAGAAGTAACGAAACTAAATTTAATTTAACCCTTCGTGTAAATTTCTGATTTGTTTCCTTTGAAACAAATCAGAAATTGTTTATAAAAAGGTTTGTACGGACATCTCATGAATTCGGATTAGCGTTTTCCAACTGAATCCATCCAAGTCGAAGGACATTTTTGTAAGGATAATATAATTCAGCTATGTCCCTTTCTATCATACGATGTTATTATATATCCGTCTTTCTCCGGAGCATGTCTGTTTTTGTGAGACTCGCAAGTTCTGTGAAGCATGTGACAGCTGTGCGCATGGTTGCGGTTGTAACGAACCGTGTTTCGATTGGAATAATCAATCACATCTTTGATTGTTTGACCACTGGCTACACAGTGACTTCATAACTAATAACGACACAATTATAAGATGTCCGACAAAAGATTATTCAACTGTTTAAAATTTAAGAAGACTATGATGAATTATAGTTTGTAGACTTGAATGAAAGAAGGGATAGATTTGGAAGATTATGTATAGAGGTAAACACGCTGCATCCGAAGGTCTCATTGAGATAAAGCGCGAACACAAT
The DNA here is from genome assembly GCA_946478455.1 of Eupithecia vulgata. NCBI lineage: Eukaryota > Metazoa > Arthropoda > Insecta > Lepidoptera > Geometridae > Eupithecia > Eupithecia vulgata. Next base: position 4,450,222 of record OX297874.1, read on the forward strand.
CAAGATGCAAGTTAGCGAGGAATCGCGTAGAATGCAACCTCGATGCAAGGACCGTTACGAACCGATATCTACACCGAATCCGATTGCCGCAATGCGAAAATTATCCACAACCAGGCAACCAGTCACAAGTACCGAAGTACAGCGGAGGCGTAAAGGCGTCTTAGAAATGGTTATGTTTTGTCATGTATCTGATTTAAGCTGTGACGTGTCGTTCTTACAGCTTACAGTGAGTATGATGCGATCAGTATATTTCCCTTTATGGGAGTCTATGGCAGGCAAAATAGCTACGAGCATGAAAATGTTATCCAATAAAGAAGATTGGTATTTGCAATGTGATGTTTTTGTATGGGCAGAAGGTTTAAATTTATTTGGGTCTAAATCAAGCAAACAGCTGAAGAAACATCTTGTATTTTGATAAAACTAAATAAAAAGATTCGACCATAACAAAAACATTTAATAAACAAAAAAGTAAACCGGTAAGTCAACTCGTCTCCGAAGAACATGATACGTCAGATTCAATAATCAATATCAGATACGGACAAGTATTTCGCTCACGAGCGTACCTATCGATCAGCATCGTGAACAATGGAGATATCATTAGTATCTGAATGTACAGTTGCACGAAACACTTATATACTCAGATCCCACAATCTAAAGCCCTATTGATCGGAATTGCTGATGAGAATCCGACCCATATCAAATGTAATATCGTCTAATGAGATTATAGCTACACTTTTATTTTTGTGTCTAATCTGGAGCGCACGAGTTTTTTACGGTACCGTTTACGACCGGAGCGGCAAAGCTTAAACTTATCAAAGGCCATATTTCAAAAGCATAAAATGAGAAGAGCAATTAAATAGTTCATAACCGGGTAAGTAAATGGCCGCATTCTTACAAATATTGATGTAGGCGACCGAGTAAACAGTAGCGCTAAAAGCAAAGACATGGGTTTAATCCAAGACAAACAACCTGAAAGAATTACTACACTGGGACATATACACCATAAAACTCTTTCACTCCCTAAGGGTAAACAGGGAGCTCGTAAAGTGAGGTAATCCTTCCTAGGTGTTGGAACTATGTAGACTTATTAAGGCAAAGTGCCTCCATTCAAAATGTAAATTGCTTACTTAGAAATTCAATAGGGATTAAGATGCAATATGCATATGCGTCAAGTAATCCTCAGTGTTATTAAGTAATAAAAAATGCTATGTACTCGCATTTATAGAATTTAATTTCAATAAACTATAGCCCGGTCACAATATCTGTGGACGCGCCAAATATTTTTTATGGCGCGAGGTCCACTGATATTGTGACCACTAATAACGTCTAATTTTTATTATTTCAATTGACTCGATAAACCCAGTTAAGATTATTTAAAACAATCAATGATAGAAATAGTCCTAGCTATTGCTCAAAACACTTCATACACTTACTACTGCGTTTTAGCAAACTACACCCCTAGCAATTGTTAGGGTTGATGTACATAGACTAAGGTACCCTAGTAGTTGTGACTCCACCTGGCTTAGTGCACATCAGTGGGCTGGGACAAATGCGTGAGAAGCAAGTGGGTACAAGGGGACACGCACACTTGTAAAGACAAACACGCACAACCGATCGGTGCGTGCCCTGCGTTCCTGACTAATCCTACACGTTCGTTCTACATTGTCATTACAGGCAGATCGCTTTTGTTTGGGAAAGTTTATATGTAGCTGTATAACATGTAGGAAGAGGTTATTGGAGGTAAAAGTTCTAGCGGTGACAGGGTGGTTTTTGCCACTAATGATATCAAAAATTATTATACACCACCATAGACACCGTATTTAAGTATCTATAACAAATTAGATTCAGGCAGGATGGTAGTAACTACCAAATATACACACATATAGAACAATCTAACCACACTATAGAACTTATAGAACCACAATATAGAACAATCTAAGTTGGATTTCGTAAACCATGTTAGGGTAGAGCTATATTATTCTGTCTGTTCTTTCGATGAAAATAATAGCCTCTGTCAACATTTTGCTATTCTCGTACTTCTAAGTAAACGGAACATTACGAAACATGTCGCTGAGCCGATACAGTCGCTGTGTCTCGATTTGTGGGCTGTTATAAAGCTGTCATTCCAACTGAGTTACAAACGCTTGAATTTGAAACGGATATATACCTAATTTAAAGCATTGAAATTCAGTGGGCAAACCGCTGGCTACTAAACAATATTCCTATTTATTATGTACCTTTACGGCTTGCCGTACTCATAAATTATACACATTACCTAGTTACGATACGCAAATTCAACAACCCGATATATTTAAAGCCAACTAGCGAAGTTCCTGCTTAATTTATAGCCAATTAAGTTAGTGTTAAGCTAAATAAACTGACATGAAGATAGCACAAGTAACCGTAATACAAAATGCCCGCCCCATTCGCGAGCAAGCGGCAGGATTGTGTAGGCGCAAGTTCTCACTAAGGTCCTGTCAACCATTGAACATTTTAAATAGCCGGATTATCTACCAACGAGTCTTTGATATTGCAGCACCGATGACAAGCAACGGAGCATTTGATTTATTATCCACTACTAAGAGAGCGCCTCGAGAAGTCAAGAATTATAGCTCCACGTATTGCTTTTCATTATTGCTTATTGAATCGACTCCCAAATGAGGATTAATAAGGATTTATGTACGCTGTGGCAGAATGAAAATTTTCCATTCGTTGATAAAATAAAGTACGCCGAACATTTACTATTCATCTGTCCATGTCTGTGTTTGTTCTTCAATCTTGCGGAGGTTAATTTATTTTGCATTGTTTGGGTACTTTGCTTATTACCTTGGTTGCCGCATTTTTCAAAGTCTTTAAAATTAAGTTACTCAGAAACGTGTTTTGCATTAACGAAGCAGCAAAAATTTCAGCACAGGGTGGAGTTTATTTACCTATAGAAAGTCTTCTTACAATCATTTTAGAGGCAAAGTTTAATATGACAAAGTTTTGAACGGAGTAAAAACTGAAGTAAAGAAGGCCAGATGCTGAAGACAGTTGGAAACAACTGGCTGGAGTTGCTTTGAAAAAGTAAGCTTTTAAAAGCTACTCGTAAATCAATAGAAAAGAGCAGAGGAAGTTGAGGCGGATATTTACGGTGATGCTACACTCGCCCTCTGCGATAAATTCTACAGCACACTTTGTATCTTTGGCTTTATGGAAGTGCTAATCACAAGCGAGGAATGTACGAATGTCCTATCTTCACTCAAATTCTTACCTATTCATATTATGTTTTGTTAGCAAAATTAACTACTCGCGCTAAAATTATACAAAACCGGCTGTCATTTGTTTCATCTTTGAGTCAGCCATTGGTGCCCATAGCAATTTTAATACGTTGTCTTGGTAACGGATGTTGAGTCATAGAAAAGAATACCTCTGAATATTGTGAAGTGTCACGGATTCTTATTGTTCAATGACTTCGCAATATTACTTTAAAAAATTCGAACCTGTCGATTGTGCCACTGTTATAAAAAAGAAAGGGTTAGGTTTTTTGTAACAAATCGTCACGGCTCGATCGGGATCCAATTTACTTACAGAATAGCATCTTCTGAGTAGATATCTAGTTCTTTGTCGCGCGGTCACGCCAAGGGCCATAGCATTTTGTGAGGTAATAGCTTATTTATGTACTCTGTAATTAAAATACTCGATAATGCACTGACAAAAACGCTTTTCGACATCCTGATGAGTGTAGATTGTATTGAAGATGAGATCTTGCTACGAATAGGTGGTACAAGTAGGTGCTTGGGATTGAATGGTATCAAACGAACGGCATTTTGAAATTTAATTCTGTTGCTATCATTTACAATACAATACAAATTATTTATTACAATGATTTACATTTATGCATACATTTACTAAGAAATATGTACCTAGGAGCTAACTATATAATAGGTAGTATTTGTTAAAACATGATAAAAAATGTAACGAAACAGGAACGTTTTCAGCATAAAATTTGAGTTTCTTGACTCGTCCCACTGGATTCGGACCAAAGTGGGACTGACGAGTCAGGATTAACTCAAAAATAAGAAATAAGTTACTACAACATGTCTGTTTGTAACTCGATTTTATAAAATGCTTGTAATGATATAATTAAGAGCATCTCTAAATGTTTATCTAACTCTAAGTGTACCAATGCCAAGTTAAGTTCAGAAGGTCGCATTTCCTCTGGCATTCTAGTTCTTATCTGGCTCTAAAATGTTACGCCAAGGCACTAGGTAGGTGCCTATTTGGCAGAGTTCACTTTTCGTAGGAAGGTTGAAGTTGGAATCTAATCAATGCACGTGGTGCTATGTTATAGTATATATATTGTAATATTGTTTTATTAATAAGTTTTACATGAGCTTCAGACATGTAATCATTTTTCATTATATAATTCATGATTTGTAAACATTTTAAATTTTAAATTCCAATTCTAGTATTCTGTACCCAAAGGGTAAAACGAGACCCTATTACTAAGACTTCGCTGACTTTGCTTCCGTCTGTCACCAGGCTGTATCTCATGAACCGTGATATAGACAGTTGAAATTTTAACAATATACTTACAAATTTTCCCAGATAATTTATTTCTTTTGCCGCTATAAAAACAGTTACCAAGAAACAGAATCAAATCAATACTTAAGGGGCTCCCATACAAAAACGTGTTGTTTTTTTCGTTTTTATAGATAATGGTACGGAACCCTTCGTGCGCGAGCCCGACTCGCACTTGACCGGTTTTTACATAAACCTAGCTATATGAAAGTGCACTAATGTTAAGAGCGGGCCTAATGCAAAAAATTGTGAAAAGGATAGGCATAGGATTTCGCGTTCATAAGAGCGGGACAGAGTAAAGCAATGTCAGTGCAAAAATCAAGTTTTTGCTTCTTTTCTATTAATGATTCAAAATTTAAGAATTAAATAGAAAAACTACACAATTACTTAAATAAAACATTAGTATGGCTATGTAATTCGTAAAAAATTATATGGTGTTGTCGCTGATACTTTAGAGCATTTCAATTAAAAAAGTTTTTTTAAAGCGATTTTTGTATAATTTTTTGTAAAGAAACCAGTTTATTTTTCAAAATTCTATTCGATTACTCGACTTCTATGGGTTTTCCCCTACCTATCGTATTTTTTAATTAGAATATATAAGTTCGTTACCATAGATGTAAGGGTTTAAAAATACACATTTTGCTTGATTTTTGCATCACTCTTAACCTTCCTATACCCGCGCGTTGGTCTATTATTACACGATTTACCTTGGTGCTACCATAAAATTTTCATTTTTACCATGGTTATTCACACAAGGGTACTTCTAAGAAATCCTTCCTAGATCCAATCCTTCTAAGAATATCTTTTTGTTTTTATATATATTATAAAATAAATAAAGAACATTATACGCAAGAATATTTATAGACGTGAATTGATAAAAGAGAGACGATAATAACATTTTGTAAACAATGACAATACCAGTCTTAAATTTTAATTGATAGGTAGTACTTAGAAGTCTTTCATTTAATACTTAAGAAATCACTTAAAACTCAAATTCATTACTTAGTCTATTATTGTAAGTACATAAATCGTTAGCAACTATTGTAATAGCACTTAACAAAGACAAAACAATTATTCACTTTCGTAACAAACAACGACTTTCAAAGAATTTTCTGAAGAGAAAATTATAAATGAGAAGGTTATCTATTTACCAAGACCAACTACTTAAAGCAAAAGCGATGCTTAAATCAGCATAAGCAAAAGTAAACGCTTTTGATATCTCTGGTGTGTGTGGCCTTATCTTCTTAATTCTCTGGATTGTGGACTTGGACCGAACAGTTTGCAGAGGCTAATAAGATAGCTGAGCTACACTCTACTTCCAAGAGTTTCTTCAGCACTAAGTGTTCACGAGCTTCTCTAATAGATAAAACTCAAAAGTTTATATCAGTCGATGTTCACTTATTAGCTCTATTTGCAGTTTACTGAATGTTTCCTTTTTAATTGACTCTGATTAAATTTCTTCGCTTGAGTCTTATTTTTCTTTTATTTAAAATCTTATTTACTTCTTCTTCTTTTAGATTTCTTTATTGATAAAACATTATTTTTTGCTTTATTTAATTCACAGCTACTTAAAGGTTTAATAGTCTTTTAACAACAACAGCATCAAAATATAAATATGTCAAGATCTTTTCAACCGCAAAAGTATTGAATATTGCGGTTGAATATTTCTACCATAAGCTTCGATAGTATGACGTCACAGTGAACCATTTGTCAGGCTGATCCGAGGTTGTATTGAGCCCGACTTATAAGATAGCCGTACCGTATCACTGAATATCTCAGATACGGCTTCGAGCGAGCAAAGGATTTATTAGTTTGTAATATGAAATATCAGATGGGTACCCGATACGTGGTGAGCCTTAATGTAAACCATTATTCTATATATCAGGCTTCTACGAAATCTATGCCGCTTATTATGTACGTAATGCAGCATATTATGTTTAGATAGAACCATTGTAATAATATTAGTTTGAACTTTGAACACAAATTGCAACATTGTGGCTTGGCTTACGCAGTGTAAAGAATATTACAGTTGGTACCTATACTGCTAGATACACTTGAATAAAAATTATATTGAAGTTTATAGAAAGGAAATTTAAATGAACTATTTCACGCATACAAACAAAACAAATCAAGCCAAACATTGAAAATTACAACTATTATTATATATTTAGATCTGAAAAATAAAAATAAGACAAAAAATATTAATGCTGCACACAGAATTGTCTAACCCCAAGACAAGCAGAGCTTGTGTTATGGGTATAATTTTCTGATGATACATTTCATAGACATTATATTTTTTACTATTTATAGTAAATACCCAGAACACCCAGAACAAGTATTCGGAGATCGTACAAACATTTGTCCCAAGGTGGTAATCGAACCCAGAACGCAAAAGGTGTTGCAAGCAGAACTTCACTCGCTACGCCACATCAGTCGTCTTCAGTCGAGAAAAGACACAAAGCTCAAATCAGTAGCTTAAATATATGCAACTAGGTTTATGTTGTATTTCTTTTGGCATTATTAAGATTATGAAATACTTACAGAATTGATAAAGTTTGAAATTCTTGAGTAAAGCGCTTTGAAATTATTAATGAGAGATCATGGCCCGGTATAATCATCCTAAACTTTTATGTGATAACATGCCCCAAGCTATTATGATTAAGAGCTAACATAGTTTATAGCCAAGCATTACCAAGCCCTGCTTTATTAACGAGGCTTAATTGGTAGGTCAACGGATCAATTAGTAATCAGGCAATAGGTTAATCATCTAAACTGTGAGTAAACTGTCAACCTCTTGACTAAACACTTGGCTATGTAAACAAGCACCATTATAGACGGACGATTGATTAAGAATGTAGGCAAAGGTCAGATGAATTAAGAAAAAGAACATAAAGAGAGGAATAGCGAAATGGGAAGAAAATCTTATTTATAAGTATACTTACAAGCTGAATGTACAAATACAACTTAATAATAATCTTGATTGAAAATTTAGAGGTATGAATACAATGGCGAAATGTGAAGAAAATCCTATTTATAAGTATAACTACTCACAAGCTGAATGTACTTACAAATACAACTAAATATGTTTATTGAAAATTAAAAAATGTTACCGTTTTATAAAAGGACACAAACATTGTAAAATACAATTTCAAACTGGACAGAATTTTTAAAACTTAGGGTCTCTATAATTAAAGATAATAAAATACAAGAGATTACGTCGTTTCAAGACTAAACCCCGAGACAGGTAACATTCAATACTCAGTCAGAAAGTCATAAGTGGCTCGTATTCTTGTAAATGACAATTTAATAGCACATTCTCCTGTCTTGCGTTTTCCAATTACCTGGAGGTAAAACTGTAATTTCGAAAGAATCGGAACCCGATTTTGGGGAACTTGTTACACCGGTTGTCCGTACGTGGTTTTTAGATGGAAATATGGCGATATCTAATGAATGAGGGAAACGTTTTGATTACGGAGAGTACTCACATAATAGTTGCAAACATAAAAAGTTATTCATAGCAACATAAAGTTAGGTTTGATTTAAAAAATATTATGGCAGAACGAAAGTTTCACAATAAGTATAGAAGTATTTATTTAATGTTTGTACCTTTAAATTTAATAGAAAAACGAAAGATTTTACGATTCTCAACAAACGATCAATAAATTACTATTCAGACGTTCACACTTTAAATAATTTAGCAGTGCGCCTAAGTGATCATAAAATCAAATAAGACATGTTTAGAATTCTAATTGACTATTTTTATAGAGTTTACAAAGGGCAATAAAAATCACATAAATAGTTAACGATTGACCCACTAGGAGGTCTAAGTGAAGTCGCGAGTTAATACTATAAAACTACACCAATTGATATTGACCTATCCATTCAATACAATCGGTTAAATATGTTTACAAAAATTATACACATAGTAGCTCTTGGTTGACTGGTTTCAATGTGTAACTGAGGTGTGGTATGAATAGACTCTGTGATGAAACTTCAAGATAAAGTCCATCGAGTGATATGGAATATCGGTAAATTAATTATTAGTGCATTGTGGCGGTAGCAATTTATTGTAATCTTTTTACCAGATTAGAGGAGGACATTCATATCAATTTTACTGCAGGTATTAATAATTGTATGTAATTTTAAAATGGGTATCTAACCTAGTCTTTTAGTAAAACTGAAATAGCTTGGATGGTTTAGAAATATATACCTTGTTTTTGGAAAAAAAATGTTAGCAAGCTAGAAAATATGTTTTGCTAATATATTATCCGCTCAACATTGTACCGCTGTTCCTATCATTTAGTTCCCCAGTGTTATGTAAAAAGCCAATTTAGGAGGACATTGGTCGTGAGTCCAACAATACCATCGGGCGCGGGCGTTTCATTACACGTTGACAATGAACGAATTATAAACAGTCCACTTGCTTCAATACCCGCGCGCATCACTTCCTGTGCCATCCATTGTCAGTCTATACAATAACTTTTATTGAAATTATCCTAGGAAACGCTCGCCAAACACTGAATAGGCGCGTTTTATTTGTAGGTTTCAAAGCTACATTGTCAAGGCACACAGCCAATTTCAATTCCCCCGATTTCCGTGCTATATCAAAAGAATGGATCGGATGTACACTGACTGTTTGCAAAACGCTTTCAAGTTACGGTCCTATTATGAAAGTAACACATTTGAGACAAATTTATGTCACCCCAATGTGTTCCACGTCCATTGAAACTTCTCATGCGGTTTCGGCAACAATCGAAGGAAGTCAGATTTCCTGTTGACGAATTACCTGTAACAAAGAAACAATTTTATTTGTTAATTTTTAAGGTAAACCGTATAATATACGACAGATGTGAATAATTGATATTAATTTGTAAAGACTCGAAGAATTGGCCGATGTTTTTCATGAAATTTGTCTTAACAATAAATCGTTTTTATACACCATTCGTTTCTTCAATAAATTCATAAATAAAACTCATATTATTACTCAAAAATACGCCAATGTTTTTCATGAAATTTGTCTTGACAATAAATAGTTTTAATACACCATTCGATTCTTCATTTTTTTTAAATATAACTAGTCTTTTGTATAGTTTTCAGCCGGTGTTAGTAATCTTTGTCACCAAAAGCAATTCTCCGAACGAGGTCACCTATTTTGAATAAGTGCCAAATGTATAAATGTAAGTACTTGGCAGAGCAAATAATATGACCCTTATGATAAGCTGCTGGCTGACAATTAAAGTGAGCTTTTGTTTAAATTTCGCTAAAGCTTTTTCTTCCATCTGTAAAGACTGCTCGATCAATCAGATGACTACAGCTTGCTTTTTTTGGTTTTCGGATATAATTTAAGCCAAATGCAATGATTCGGTTGAGCGGTCAAATCGAATGATTGCTATATACCGTTGGTTGTAGTAACCATCAATCGTCGGAGTTATTATAACCACAATGTGGGACATAATCAGTATGTGCGGAGTGCCGCTACTTAGGAAGTTGTTACACCGCGGCGGAATGTGCGTGGCTTGGTGGTAGCCTTATTATTACTAACTTGATTTAATTTGTATGCAAGAGTTACATTTGAATTATTTTTCAATTTGAAAAGTTATGCCTGCATAATCACAGCACATCACACTAATGTTATTAAATGTGAAAGTTTGTATTTTTGTAACTGTTTCACGTCAAAAGTACTAAACGGATCGGGCCAAAATGTTTCTTATTATAGGTATTCCTAGGCCTGGAAACATTGGCCACTTTTTATTCCATAAATGAGTTTCCATGGGATAGATATAACCTTAAACAATGCATGCGAAGTCGCGGGTAGAAACTAGTTTATTAATAATCAAGTAAAATGTTTCTAGAATTTTTAAATTGCTCTTATACAAACTTATTCATAAAATATCTCCTAAAAATGATAGACGTGGTGGTGTAATTTGGAATGCATTTCCGTACAGTAAAAGGTTGCAGGTTCTTATACCGCCCCGAGCTGAGTCTAAATTTTTTGAGATATAGAATAGTATTTTCCCTAAGCGTGAGTCTAAACTATAAAAGAAAGTAAACCATCCTCAACAGCTATGTGATGTGTGTTGGTTCCGAACCGGCAACCCCTCCTGCATGGCGCAGGCGGACCTTCACTCGCGCCGCACCACATCGATCGCTAATTAGAAGTACGGGTCTTAACAGTCATTGGTATCACAAAACAATTTAAAGCACGCAAAAAGTTAGTCCACTCCGACCAAAATGCCATAAATACTTCAAATATAAGATCAAGTATTGCGGATTATCAATCGTGAACAGATAATAATCTTTTCAACCGATAATCCAATAAATCATCAGCAAAATAAACTTCGATAAAACAATGAATTCAAAAGTGCATTCGAAAATCGGAAGACAGTTTTTATTCCACGATAAATTGGATACAATGCGCCGTGAAATGTTTTCTCAATAACTTGACTGTTTGCTGAAAATTTCAATAGAGCAATTCAAATATAGGTCACAAAGGCGACGACGTATATTCGAAGTTTGTATAGCGCATCGTTATAACCTTTAATTCTGTATACATATATCTTATTCTGTGCACAGAACTACTGGGACAACTATACATATACAATACAAAAACACTTTATTGTACACCAGAAAAAGAACATTACAAAAAAGACTTATTACATGAGACAAGTACAATGGGCGGCCTTATCGCTTAGAAGCGATCTTTTCCAGACAACCTTTATACTATATAACTAATATAGAACTATTGTCCCAATAGTTCTATAAAAAATACTAAAATAACAGAAAAAAGGAATAAAGTCTCCGAAACTACAGGTTTGATTTAGATTTTTTTCCTAATAATTATGATATTGAACAATTCACGCGGCATTATCTAGCCCCGAGCTAAGCAGAGCTTGTGTTATGGGTACTAGATACCATAATATTAGATATAAACAGTTAGTTTTTAAACAGAGTGAATACCCAATCGCCCCGAACATATTAGCAGAACGTACAATCATTTGTCGCAAGGCAGGAATCGAACCCGCAACCTCCTGCGTCGTAGGCGGACCACCGGCCGCCGCGCCGCCGGGTCGTCCAGAAAAAGAGAGCTTGCTTGTTAGAGTAAGTCTCCGGACGTTTTGGTCCGGAAAAAAATAGCTAGACAATGAGATTTTGAATGACATAGGTACCTAGGCATTCCAGGTTGTCTAGGAGAGATTGAGCGTTGAGACCGCCAATTATTCTATAGTTTTTTCTATAGATACATGATAGTGAATTCCTTTGTATATTATTTCTAAGTGTGCATTAAAGTATTTTCTATCTATCTATAATGCTTCTTTTTATCAGGGTACCTCTTGCACGAGGGAAGCCACGGGTAAATGTTAGTTCTTATATAAAATCAACGGACATTTCCAGCATCAAATGTTAGTAATATCACTTTGAAGCAATATTAATCAATCCCAAAATGTGCATAAGAGCAATGTAAACATTATTCTAATTTTTTCTGAATGTGCCTCCAATTACTCATTGTTATTGAATGGTTTCAATACAAAATGATGTTAGTATTAAAACTAAGCATTATTAAAAACCGGAAAGGTGCGAGTCAGACTCGTTTACGAGGGGTTCCGTACCATTAGCTATAAAAACGGAAAAAAAATCATGGCTGTTGTATAGGAGTTGTATAGGCTGTTATATCCCTTAAATATTTGTTTTATTCTGTTTTTTAGTATTTGTTGTTATAGCAGCAACAGAAATACAATCATCTGAGAAAATTTCAACTATCTAACTATCACAGTTCATGAGATACAGCCTGGTGACAGACGTACAAACAGACAGACGGTCGAACAGCGGAGTCTTAGTAATAGCGCCGCTTATTTCACTGTGTTATCTAATTTTCCACACGTTTTTAGGAACTTTATAGGTAAGACAGTGAAATAAGCATTATCTAAACATACCAATCTGATTGTCATTTTATGAGAAATCTAAAGTTTTTAATTATTGTCAAATATTTGTAAGTAAGTAAATCATTTATTTGTCACTTAAAACACACACATACAATTGGTTTTTTACATCAAAAGTAAACATAATTTAAATATAAAATAGAAAAAACAATGATGTAGAGGCATTTTCACTTAGAAACGGGTAAACGAGCTTAAACGCTTAAGGAAACTGCCTACAATACAAAGCACAAAAATAAAAAATAAATATTATCATCTGTATGTTTTTTATGTTCATAATTTACTCAGAAAGTTTGTAAGCCTTCACCGTTATTGAATAGACGAGAACATAAACTTTTAGTGTTACTTACGTGAGTGAACAAAACAAGTAAATCTGCTAATAGTTCCGAAACAAAAGCCGCTTAGAGCTATATACTTCCACACATAGCTATGGAGCAAAGAGCAAACTTCACTAAGTAAGGATCTAATTTTCATGAGACATCGAACCCTGATGTGACCACTAAGTAGATTACGTACTTGATACTTCGGTCACGTTGGGTAGATTCTGTTAATAATGTGTTAGGAAGAGACTTTGAATTTGGCATTAGTGGCCATTGAGGAAGAAGTTTTGCATTTAAAGAGACTACAGAACGAATACTAAGAAGTAGGCTATTCAACTACAAATCACATTGTAATGTGCATATTAAAGGGAAAGCGTGAATGAAATGGATGATTAGATAGCAAAGCACGTGGGCAAAACGTGCTGTGCCAAACGTGACTATGAATATTGAAAATTTATGTTCAATACCCCACAGTTACCACTACATAAAGTCAATGACACGGGATTATTTAATTTGTAACGTGACTGTATCGTGTATCGGTGAATAATTATGCAGATTTTGCGCAAAAGAATACGAAGAAAAACACACAAGCACCTACCCATATCCATTATAATTAAAAGAAAAAGAAATAATTTATGCAACTCGACGTTGCGTAAAGTCTGCTCGCTGGAATACTTCATTCCAAACTTGACGTCACATAAAGTCGTGGGCGAGAAGACACTGCGAATAAAAACATTCGCTCTTTTTTTAATTTAAAAGCTGGGAGACAATGAGCAAACACAGCTGGCAGAATGCAAAACGAAGTAAGATAAAGAGAAATCCATGAATGTGGTGACGCCGATGCGATCCTCGGTAGCCAAAAGCTCGAGTAATTTATGAGGAAACAAAATGTCAGGATGAAGAGAGATTGTAATGTCACGTGCGATAAACGAGCTTCTGGGTTAGGGTTAGTATGAGTGAGGTTTCAAAGAAAAGAGCTTTTATTTAGTTTCCTGATAAGAAAGAGACAACAATTATGCCTGACGTTGTTGGGCCTTGCACATTCTTACGACATCAGATAAGCAAGAAAGCGTCCTTGCGTTCACAAAGGAAACGCTCAAGATATAGTACTATTGTTGTGCCTATTGTTGCCCGCATTAATTACGCAGTGGAATTGTATCGACTATTTTAAACTAGAATTTACAAACTCGAAGCTATAAAACAACACGCAAATGGCTTACTTAAGACTGCGCTGTTTCGTTTAAAATAAATATGTCCGATTAAAACGATTCATGGCCAAAAACAGCGATATTTAGGAGTCAATTAAGAATAAACACGTTGGAACGCCCGGCGCGCTTCGCGTAAAATGTGGATAATAGTGTTTTAGATGGCAACACTGAACAGCAGGAGGCTGTTGAGAAAAACAACCTGTAGCATTCACGCCGCGGGCGCCATGGACCTCTACAGTGTTTACGACACTTTCCCTGTTCCTATTGATTGAATTCGCCACAAATTAAAAAGAATATTGCTCTGCCTGTTTTGTAAATAATTCAATCTTTAGTTTGAATAAGTATCACTCGACTATCTTTATTTTCTAAGCTAAGTGTGCTATAAAGTATTTACCATCTATCTAGCAACGAAGATTGTAGAGTTCGATAGAAACAAGAAACCTAAACAAACAAAGATCTATTCACTGGAAAAATGAAAAGACAGTTATTCCTTAAGACAATAGCAGCTATTGTGTAAGGTGATACCGTTTTACGACTTACGAAGCCATACATTCAGTCTGCAAAAGCATTGAGGTGTCGTTCTTTAAGCCTATCCAATATCTCAAACTATGCAAAACCAAAACGAAAGATTGTGTTCTTTATGAATTTGTGAAAATGAAGAGATAAATGAAGAGATCGAAATGTAAATAACAAGTAGATATAAATTTCACAGCAATATAACCGCTCGTCTTGTAAACATTCAAAAAGACTCAAAAGACGCGTCAGATCGTCAAGATGGAGTCTCCTTCAAAGAGCGTCCCGAACACGTCAATTTGTATACGAATTACGCATAAATTCGTCCCCGAAGACAAGACATCTCAGGCGGCGATCGCTGTTGCGACATTTCAATAAAATTTACGATTCTGACTTAAATGGCGTGTCCAATGAACAAAAAATGCCCCGACATGTTCCTCTTTTATTTTAGATGCAAGTTCACTTCGTTAAAATATCTCGGCTGCGATAGTAAAACTGTCGTGCATTGTCCACCAATAAATATACCAATGAAATCGATATTGTCCGGTATAAGCAACTGCTTTTTGATTTTCAATCACTATCTATAAAAACGTTCAGTGTTTTGAGAGGCTCAACAATTTTAACGTCCATAAATTTTGACGTATTAATGCAAAACGTTTTGATAATTTATTTCAATTCCAGAGTAGCAAGTGTCCTTTCCTTTGTTGTATCAATCGTGCATGTTTCACCTAAATTACTGCCTAAATTGGCTTGCTCGTAAATGTTTTTACTGTCAACGTAGACATTATTATTTTAGGATTCCAAAATTAGTGTGTCACATGTCTAAGCCAACTGCACGGAACATTGATGGCTCTTATTGGCCGTGACATGCAAGCGTCTGCTAGTGACTTGACAACCCCAATGGTATTTTCGTTTACAAAGCCAGTTGGTACGATGCTAGTAGAAAAGCTAGCGCTGGAACGAGTCAGTCTTGAGCCAAATATCATTTCATTTTTGTATTTTAATAAAAACGTATGCTGATTTATGATTGTTTCGTTCTGAATGCATTTATTTGATTCCATTGTCAAATCAACTACGGGATTACGGGTTCAAGTATTACCTAATTCTAACTGGAATAATGTAAACAAGTCATGAGTTTGTTTACTCAGATGAGATGAAAGTTTTAAATTAGGCTGTGATTTATGAATACATTGGGATTATCAGAGAAATTGGTTTGTATGTCGAACTGATAGGTAATAAAGAAATAAATAAAATGACTTGCTCATGGTACTAAAAGAGTACCTTCCAGTACTTTCCTACTCTTGCAGTAGGTAACAAACTGAAATTAGTCAAGTAAAACTATTCTTGCAAAAGGGATATGGACAAATCTCTTAGATTAGGAATTTCAGTTTAGTACTCTTTTAGTACCATGAGCAAACATTTTTATTTATTTCTTTGTTACCAATCGGTTCAACATACAAATCAATTTTGTATCTCCCAAAATAGACATCGCAGAGAGTTGTAGATTTCGTAATGCTTAGAGGATTTTGCTCAGTTTCTTACCAGAGGTTTCGAAGCAAGGTGTTTTTTTTTGGTTGTGGTAGATAAAGTGGGTTACGTATAAGTACTTTTTTTTATGCTGCGCCGATCTATAGAGCACGTGCTACAAAGATACCTACTATATTGCCTATTATTATTATTTCATATAACCTACGTAAGCCAAATATGGTTATGGGGAGAAGCGGGAAGTATGAGGGGGGGGGAGATATGTCAGAGGAAAGTAAGCAAAATCCCTTTATTAGGAGTTTTGTGATTTTTGCTCAAATCTCGACTTTACGCATAATTATGTCCACTGAACAAAGGTCCTGATTCCCAGGGTATTTATATGAATTAAATAAATATCAAATGTTCTTGAGTGGAGGCCGAGGCTCAGCAAATGTTCTGTAGGACGCCCTCCGACCAGGTGGGATGATGAGTTGCGAAAGACTGCTGGCAGATGCTGGATGCGGCAAGCTGAAGACAGGGCGCTATGGCGCTCATTACGGGAGGCCTATCAGCCTATTTAGTCCAGCTGTGGACTAAGATAGGCTGATGATGATGATGAAATATTAAACGTTTATTAATCACGATCACTTCAGTTAATTTCACTGCCAAGGAACTGAGATAAGTTATAAAAAGTAAACACAGTGGGCCTTTTATTTACATTTGAAAGAACAAGGCTTTGACTACGTAAGAAACCCAATATAAGGCATAATTCATTATTTTTTACCTCTTAAACAACGGGGTGTCTCATGATTTTTTGTTAGAAATACTCGAGTGTCTCACCCACGCGGCCACGGTCTGATCGGTTCACACTTTAAGTGGCAGTACAGTAGTTTGTTTATCTTCATGCCTAGGCTATTTATAACAATTTTAGGGAAGACTTTTTAGTTATACTTCCTAACTATAGCGATAATAACATTTAAAAAAAAATGGTAGTTACTCTGACTTTGCTTGTCGTTTTAAAGAGACAAGAATTCAAAGAGTCTTTTGTGTTTGCATTTCTTCATTACCGTATACATTTTTCATAATTTGTTAAAGCAGTTTTGTGAACTATTAAAAAGATTGTTGACTGTAAAAAATATGTTTAATTCTCAAAATCTTTTTCAAATAACTATTAAATACTTTGTCATAATGACATACTCACACTGTGTATCGACACCTCTAGGAATTTTGATAGTGGTATAATAGATTTTAACGTTTGATAAACTGAGGTGCCCCATCAATTTCTTACAGAAATTTTGTAGATTCAAAGATTTGTTTTTATGGGTAGAAAAAGATTAAGAGATAGAACGATTTGGGGATGTTGCCGGATAAATTTGAGACATAATAAATAACACCTTGTACAAAAAAAATTAGGTAAAAATAATCCTGTTTCCTTATTTTATTTTGATAATTGTTTCTTAAAGAATTTGTTATAGAAAAGCTGTTTGAACTGAAAAAATACCTATTTAAAGATTCATACATGACATGTTTATCCAGTATTTTGTGGTTTTATTACCTACTTTAACGAAATGACCATCAACTTTCACAAAGGTAATAATGATCTCATTATTAGAGAAGAAGATAATACTTTAGACATTAAATTTGATAATTTAGGCTAGTTAGTCCATAGTTTATGATTTTATTATGAGGGTCATAAAGTCTGTCTCAGGAAACTGAACACCCTACACTTGCGTTTACGCATTCAACTTGAAATAATGTATAAAACACACAGATAGGTAAGTATGTGTAACTTTTTATAAATTTGGGAAATATTTTTGTCGTGTACTCAACTTTTATAACATCAAGCCACGTTAAATCCTCGAAGTCGATTGGGACTCGATTAAAGGCAGCTGCAGAACGAGGCTAAGCCCTAAAGGCTGCGATGAAATTGAGATAGTTTTAATGCTCGTAAATTTCATTCAGCGACTTGGCCGCTGGACTGGACTAATCACTTTCGTCCGGCTATTTGGTAGTTTTAGAACTAAACATGGGAAATGATACTGTTAGACAAGTTAAAAATTTGTTTGCTTGCAACGTGGTGGAAATGTTGTGCTTTTACTTGCCTTATCAGTCTGAGCTTTTGTGGGAGTATTTGTGCTATTAGAATTTATACTGTTTGTCTCAAAAAAATAAAGATTTTCTTTCCACACTACCTTTATCTCACTCTTAATAATATGATTTTGTACAGTTTTCCTTTTTTTTACTTACTTTTAGATTTACTTTTTGTTTACAATGTATTTTCTTGTTTGACTTTATTGTTGTTTCCAACTGCGAAGCAGGAGGTTGCGGTTTCGATTCCCGCCTTGGGACAAATTTTTGTCTGCAAATACTTTTGAATGTTCTGGTCGTTTTATATAAAAATATCTATCTGTGTATTGTATTATGGATAATACTTATCTAGTACCTACCCATAAAACAAGGTCTGCTTAACTTGGGTCTAGATTAGATTTATGCTGTGTGAGTTGTCTAGTTTTAGTTGTTTACTTATATAACTATTGAGATACTAAGAGAAATAATTTGAAGCAAACGGTTCATCTTAATGAAGTCGGCCGCGCGACCTCACATAACCATTAAACTGATAAACTGTTTCATAATTTGTAATCTTTATTGCCACAATGTTTATTTTCTTCTTTGTTTATGAGGCGCTCATTTTTAATGCATTCTCGTTTATGTGAGACATTAATAAAGGGACTACTATTTTTACTTATTAGAGATGATTTTTTTTAATGAAAGTAAGTACATAGAACGCTAAAGGGGCTTCTCATATAAATAAAATAACACGCAATATTTATGAAAACTATAAAGATATAAATATAAAAAATTGTTTATTTGGAGAAGTATTACAGTTATGAATGGTTATATTAGATGATTTAGAAAGTAACCCATCTATCTAAAGATCTGTTACCAAAACACTTCAATATAAAATAAGACAAATTCAAGATGTCATTTGAAAATTACGACTAGTATTAATATACAAAATGTAACCGAAACCCAAGCAGCGTAGGTAGGTACATAATAACGAAGGTGTTCTTGCGGAAGAAACGGTTAACGTCAAAAATCAGACGGGAACACAATGGTGGGCCGAGGATTAAAAGCGAAGTGGTGTAGCAGTAGCGGGCACATCATTTATCAGAACAAGTCGAGCTTTCTCGTGCGCTTTGACATCAATGGACTTGAAATAATGTTGGTTTGGTTTTTGTTTTTCACGTTATTTCTTTCATTGTTTATTTTTCAAATGGTATAAAACAATTCTATACTTTTTTATTCGGATGGCCTATTTATTTATATTGTCTATCTGATAGCATTACAAATGGTGTTTTTACGTTTATTTGGACACCAATGTCACTGCTATCTTTGATCCATTTATATTCATCAATAATTTCACAATCGTCTTCGTTATCGGCATAGAATCTCACTTTCGTGTTTATCGACGAATATCAAATTTTAGCTTATCATAATATCACCCATGCACCAGTTATCAATGTTTGTAAAATTCAAAGTCCAGGCGTCCAAAATTTACTTAGTAGAACCCGAAGTGTGCTTTATCGCAGAATCGCGTGACACATGACCCTACATCAACACATACATAACGGAACGTCATGTAATTTCTAATAAAGATGTGCTTCTTTTATTGTCGCAACACTTAATATTTCTTATGTGCCAATAAGCAATCCTGTTGTTGAGTGTTAAGTTTATTTTCAAAAAAGAATCCTTCATCAGAAAATTTATTTTGATATTTTACAGGATAACAAAATTGAGGAAGCCCTTAAAAATGTATGTTTACTTCTGCATTTACACAAGTCATGATTCTTTCCAACTTTGTCTTATAAATTACCTACGGTTGATCTGGGGTATCGACATAGCTCAAAGGATTAGCAAGCTGAAGTGGCAGTGGGCTGGCCATATTTCAAGAAGAACCGACAACCGCTGGGGTAAACGTGTTCTTGAGTGGAGACCGCGACTCGGAAAACGTAGTGTAGGACGCCCTCCGACCAGGTGGGATGACGATTTGCGAAAGACTTCTGCAGATGCTGGATGCGGCAAGCTGAAGACAGGGCGCTATGGCGCTCATTAGGGGAGGCCTATGTCCAGCAGTGGACTGGTATAGGCTGATGATAATGATGATGATCTGGGTCGTAAAGTTCTGGCAACTGGTATTGCAGAATGTAGATCATAAAACTCAAGCACTGTGGGTATGGCGAAAAAGGCTATCGTCAAGATGGCTTCACCTCGTGAAGGGTAGCTTATCCGGCAAAGCAGTCGTAATAGAGCCGTATACGAGAGAGGACGATTAATGATTCATGACCCCTCGTAGCGCAGTGTCATCAATATTATTCTGTTTGTATCCAACGCGTTCGGCCCACCCTCGTCCGCGCCCTGCTCATACATAAATAAGCGCGACACGTCGTCTTCTCTGATTACATCTCACCGATGTAGTGAGAAATAGTATCTACTGAGATGCTCTTTTGTTCAGAGCTAGAGTGAATGGTTAACACTGTATGCTCAGAGCATGTTTACGGTTTCGGGTTACTCTTGGAGATTTCAGATAAGAGTGGAATTTATTTGTTTGACGGCAATAAGTGCTACAATCGGATCCGATGTTTATGGGTTTCGTGTAAAGCGATGTGTATCGGTTTGTTCGATTATACTGTACATATCTACCTTCTTATGTTAGTAGAAAGCTCTTGCAATATCTTATACCCCTAGTTGCAACATATTTCTCTCAAATATTTTAAGAATAACATTGTTCTTCTTATTTTTTTTTGTGCCACCATTACTGCAAGGCGGTGGTCATCGTATTTATCAAAAAATAAGAACTTTTATTAATATATTGAATGACAAACTGTATCTGCCTAACCGTTCAACCATCGAGCACATTTAACAAAGGGGCTGATTCTACGATCCAGCGACGACATCTTGCAATCGTGATTGAAGACCTTTGTCACCTTCAATTAAAATAAACCTCCAGAAGATCTATGGCCAAGAATACCTATGATACTTGTTACAAACATTAAAACAATTGTCTTTATCTTGCCATTTCAATACATGGTTCTATAATATTGTTTTCTAGAATATAAAAAGCATAAGCAATTTAAGTTAATTCAGAGAGCAACAGACACAAATATGGCTACTTCCAAATGAACTCAAACGGAACAAAAACGAAAACAAATCAGGCACAAAAACGCAGGTCATTTCGGCGTGGAAGCTCTCGTTTATTTTTTCTAAGCCCGAGGACGTGCATCCGAAACCTTGAGAGGGTTTTTTCTTTGAACCAAATTTTATTCTACCTATCGTGCTTGGCTGAACAGCGATAAAATAATAACGCTGAGACGAGTGGCTATGGCTACTCAGAAAGGGACCGTAAGCGGACGCAGAACGTTCTTAAATTTCTAATCATGATTTTTATTCGCGATCACCCGGCCGCCTGTTCTTTATGGGTTCCTTTTTCAATGTAGAGGTCTCAAGGTGAAGGCCTTCTGGAGCGGTTTTGCAAAGAAATATTTTGTAATTTTGGTAGTTACATTTGAAGAATGCCCGCTAAAATGTTGTCGACTCAATTTTATAGTAACTATGCCAATTATTTAGATAAATGTTGTTACGAAAAATACTTCTGTCAATTAGGATTCCTACTGATGTTCATTTTATGATTAATTCACAGACTCTCTGCGAAATAATCATAAAATAAAATGGTACGCAAAATATATTTATTTAGGAATAATGTGAAACATTATTACTTACAAGCTTATTCTAATTCTGAACATACAAATCTCGTAACAATTTTCCCACATGAAAGTATTCAAGACAGACGAATTTGAGTAGGTAAAGACGAAGAAACATAAAATTTACATGACAAGACTACTTTCAAGCCTAATGTAGTCATAACCATAACTATAACTTGGCACTTATATGGTACTTTTTAAAATTCATCACGTGTTCCCAAATACAGACTCCGAGGGAGGCGCGCTTCCAACAAAAAGACAAAATCTACATAGAAAGAAGAAAAAAATATCCTGTGGCGTATTTAAAATGGGGTTATGGGACATGTTTCAATGACAAGCGGACAATGAATTCTTCTGGCAACACACAAAGTTGACAAAAACTTTGTTTTAAAATTTACTGGTTTGGTTTTTTCATTTGTATAATTTCTTTTGTTGGATAACTAACGGTTTCCAGTAACAACATTAAATTTTTACACGTGGATACATACTGCCAAGCCAACCAACACCTTTTAACAAACAACAATAACCAACAAATTCTGTAACTACTAAAAGGCACCGACGCTATTGCATAGTTTGGTGAAAAAAAAACAGACAAATTGCTCCAAAACACCCTTTCGCGTATAAAAAAGCCCAAACCCATTATGCCCATCTATTTAAAGCTATATTTATAGTAATTTGCGCATTTCCTCCGATACCCCAATAATGTGCACAAAAGAATAGCTAACTACCTATCCTTCCGCCCTTGGAAACGTCACGCACATCCCTTCTTTTTAAAAAAGCAAAAAAAACAGGGCAGCATTGTGAGCAGCGCAGGTAGGGCAAAAATTAGCTCACTAAAAGCTAGAGAAAAAAATTAGAAGCGTGATCACGTCAAATAGTTTAAGATTAGGAGCAGATGTCAATTTTTTACGGGATATAGCTGATATAGGTGGACTTTACCTGGAGTTATAACCAGATCTAACAAAAGATACGGTTTATATTTTTTGTTTACTTTATTTGCTTCACATTATCTATCATCATCATCAACCTATATTAGTCCACTGCTGGACATAGGCCATCCGTTATGACCACCAGTCTTCAGCTTGAAACAGCCAGCATCTACCTGCAGTCTTTTGCAGGTCGTCATTCCACCTGGCTGGAGGGCAGCCAGCACTACGATTGCCGAGTCGCGGTCTCCTCAATTAAGCTATAAATTGGAAACTTTTTGAAACCTCATTTCACGAAAAATGAATTATTTTCAATTCTCTGAAATTAATTTGTAATCTTTTTCTTATCTATTTTGAACGAATAATTCATAATCAATATTCCATTCCCAATTTTTTTTATAATTATTTGTTTATCAAACAGAATAATTTATTAACCAATCTGTTACGGATAGAAACAAATAAGTTTATTCCAATTAAGAAGGGATACGATACAAATTACGTTTATGGAGGCATCGTCCCGAACTGGCAACCTGTTCCTGGTCGAAAGTAAACAGGTTCTGATAAACCTATCTGTAAATATTGGTAGTATAAATCGTCCTTATCTCCTAGATAAGTTTAACAATTTACAATAATTGCGTTGTCGGAGTGATTGATGGGTTTAATTATTGACATGGCTTGTGATAATGATATGTCAATTACAGGAGTGGATGTTATACTGGTATAAACAACAAATCGAAACAGCAATCTATATGTATATCTATATCTAAATCCAATTCTATGTTCCAAACAGGTCCTTCCGACAAACTAATCTATTTTATTTACCTCTAGTATCGACAAATTACCGCCAAAATTCCTTTTTATACAGAGCGAGAAAAAAATTTAACCTTTTGAATGCTGAGCTTGACCTTGACATCTTCAATAGTAGCATCCCTAGTTTAAAAACCAAACTTAACAAATCTTTCTTTAATAAATATCAGTTGGATAAACAATAAGTGAATTAATAAAGTACTTACCGAGACTTACATCATTTGTGTACCTACTCATAAGATAAACTAATGTATAGTGAACTGATTTGTGGTAAATGCGAATAGTTAGCTTGTTATTATTATTTGTGTTACTTGCAATTGTATCTGTTTCTATAAGTGGGAACTTATTAATAGCCACCTGTTATCTTCACACATCTCTATATTGTATATAAGTGCTGAAAGATCCCCTAAAATAAATAAATAAATAAATACATATGTTATAATAGCTACTGCTTGCGTCATCGCACGCGTTGAAGGTTATTTTTATCCCATGGAAACTGATTTTTGGGATAAAAAGTATAGCCTTTGATACTCTCCATCCTTTCAACTAACTCTATGCCAAAATCAAGTCGATTGGTTGCTTAGTTATTATAGTAAAGATATTATTCTATGTATTTCAGTTATCTAGTACCCATAACACAAGCTCTGCTTAGCTTAGGGCTAGATGATGCTGTGTGGATTATCCGGAGCATTATTTATTATTATTTTACATATTATTATATAAACAAGAAAGAAAAGCTTCATTAAAATAAATAATGAGTAGGTAGTAGGTAGCTTTTGTAGGTAAGAATTCAAAAACAAATTGATATCTATACTATAACAATATAAAGAGAAAAGATTTGTTAGTTTGAATTTAATAGGCTTTGAAACTAACAGGACCGATTTCAAAATTCTTTCACAATTAGAATCCGCAGCCGGGGCAGACCGCTAGTAGATAATATAACATCAAGTCAT
Source organism: Eupithecia vulgata (assembly GCA_946478455.1). Taxonomy (NCBI): domain Eukaryota; kingdom Metazoa; phylum Arthropoda; class Insecta; order Lepidoptera; family Geometridae; genus Eupithecia; species Eupithecia vulgata. The sequence continues at coordinate 4,474,669 of OX297874.1, forward strand.
CTGTATGAAAAAGTCGTCAGTGGTAATCGATTTTCAATTTGTAGTATACATAGTCAATTGAAAAAATATAAACTACAAAATAAAAAAGTATTGTCAGACTCAAGAGACAATACGAGTATTACGGAACAGCAGAAAACGACCTAACATGTCCCGTCGAGCAGAAGAAATAGGCCTAGCGTCAGCTTTCCTGCCTTATTTCGAGCATTGGCAAACATAACAGAATCCAAATTGTTTTTATCCATTTCTCTGTCATCATAATTTAATTTTAGGGTCTGAATGTTGTTATTGTGTTGCTCTACGGTTTTATACATTTATCATCATCATAATTCCAAATAACAATAAGTATCTTTAATATGTTGCACATTGTAAAAAGTATATGCGTCACCCATAACACAAATTCTACTTCAGGCTAAATGAATGAAATGTGTGAATTGTCCAGCATTATTTATTAATTATCTTATTGTGTCTACATAACTGTGACTATATAGGTACCTAGTTGGTTTCATAATAGCACTTTGTCAAAGTATTTCTTCTCAAATCAAATTAAGAATTGTAAATGGTAGGAATTTAATTAAGCCCATTTCTGTCAAATCATTCTGTCCAGTGCTGGCTCTAACGGGGCCTATATTGAGATTGATTGAGGGACAAATTAACATGACTGAAGCGTATACATCTATTATACTTAACTTTGAAAGGTCTGTGCTTAATGTCTGCGCTACACTAATCTGATTAGGCGATAATGTCGTGATGATAAAGTAGAATCACTTTTTAAATTTTATAAAGCCTTGAATCTATATTGCTTTACATGAAGACAAAATTCCAATTCAATTGTTAATTATAAGGAACTGCTGCAACCTTTACATTATTTGGTTTGATGTAAACAGGTTTGTGATTGTGTTGGTTATAATGATGATCAGACATTTTCAATGTCCAAACTTTCGGTGCTTTTTTCCTATTTACTTTTTTATCTGTTTTAGTAACTCTCTGTTTATTTTGAACTGGACATAGGTAATCTAAGGGACATTTAATAGTTTTTTATGAGTTATACGTTTGTATTTGAACATACCTTTTGCAAACACGTAGCTCTGCATTGTGCTACCCTTAGCGGCGATGAAACCTCCTCTTCGGCTGACACTCCAATCCAAAAAGCGATAACAGTTATCGTTAACTTATACAATAACATTTTGGCACACATCTTCTTTGGTATTCCTTTCTTTTTACAATCCAAAGTTTATGATAATGCTAAATCTTCAGTTTCATAACCGACACCCCGAAACACGAAGATAGCATTACAAACGTCTATATTTTACTTTCAATGTTCTTATCCGCTCTACGAAATATTCGTCATGTACACATAATTTGTCACTGATATTAAAGTTTTTTCAGCGACAAAAACCGTGATCCAAAACTTGAACGTAAAAGCATATTAATAAAAACTGAAAATCAACACAAAACTGAAGCCGTGAACGCACTTGAAAAATATTTTTACAGTTCGAATTAAACGCGACGGACTACGCCGGTGAGCCGTCGTTGCCGCCAGCGCGGTCGAATGCAGACTAAGCTAACCACCCCGCTTGAAGCTCGGTTACTCTCCCCTCTGTTGGTTAATTTTTAAGCTCTCTCGCTCTCGCATGAGAGCTTTTGCTCCTCTCTTTCCCCCACAGTAGAAAGTACGCATCCATGGCTACTACTACGTGTGCTCTCTCTATCCACTCTACTATTGCATATACATTGTTCTATCTCGTTTCATCTCGGGCGGTTTTACGTTGTTTTTCCTTGATGCAGTTTAACGGATGGGAATGTAGTGGTTATTGTTAGACAAAGACGGTGGTAGTAAAAATTTAAGGGGTTGTTCAAAAGGGGTGACAAAGAATCGAGCTAATTCAGGGCTTTCGTTTTTATGGGAGCTCAGGCGGTAAAAAGTATCCCGCCTCTCTCGTTTGTTCTACTTTACGATTTGAGAATGAGTATCGCGATGATGATTTAATGATATCATATTAATGGGTATGTAGTTACTTGTTCGACGTTTCATCATTAGCAAAACAATTTTTCTTTTATTAATAAGTTATTTTATTCTGTAAGCGATTATCAATTTTGATAACGTTTCTATCGTGCATCATCTTGAGGATTTGTACGTTTAGAGTTCTTTTTAGTGTCATTCTTTGTCTATCACAGCAGTGCCTTCCTTAATTATTTCTTGGGACGCCGAGATGTTTTCGCGGAATCAAAAGACCGAACACAAAACCTCGGCAAAAAGATTAAATAAGAATACTGTGTACGTGACAGCGCACAAGCCTTTACGTAAAGGCATTTTTTCGTTTTCTTCTGAATCTCGAGTCGAGCTCGTATTCATACCGCTGTCTTTTAATCTTCTAGCCTTTCGGTCTGCTTGTACTTATCTAGATTCATCGTATTTATTTCTTCTTACGTTATGATTGCCAAAACTTTTAGAAAATTTGTATTGATTGATTTTTTTAAAGAATAATAATCTTTCTTTTCTTTTCATGTATATTATGGTTTTTTTTTCTTCTCATCAGTTCTTGTCTTGTATAATTTTTAAGTTATATAAATTGGATATTTTTAGTCTACATAATTTTAATTACAATTGTTATCAAGAGAGAGCTGTGCCTTCATTTTTCCTCCGCAAGCAAGCAATTTTTTAGCTATTATATGCGAGGACACATCAATGATTAATAGTTATAGTGTAAGTTTAATTAAATAGTGTTTACAAATGCTTGTTCTCCAAATAAAATGAAAAAAAAAACCCGTATAAATTAATGTCATCGTTGATTTTTAATTCTTTTAAAATGTTTCTAATATTTTGAAGTTTTAAAAGTTTTATATTTTCAGTAGCTATCAAAAATTATGCTGTTGTAATAATTTTCGACCTTTATGAATTTTAAGTTAATGTAGTGTTCAACGAATTAGAATTTGTTTTATCAAAATTCTCGTGTTTTCTTGTTAAGGCGCATACCTTACCCAAAGAGGCGTCGTCGCCACCTAACTTATCTTATTATCCCGTTTAACAAAGGAAATTTCAAATATCCATCGCACAGTAAGTGATACCTCTTATAAGCTTTTTTTAATGCCTCTGTAATAGTTTTATACTATTTAGTGTCAGGCAGATAGGTATACGAAAATGGATTTTGGTGGCCACGAAGAGCAACTTCGTATCTCTGCCTAAACTAAATAGAATAAAACTATTACAGAGGCATTAAAAAAAAGCTTATTATCGGTATCACAAACAGAAAGATGATTTTTGAAACTTCCTTTGTTAAACGGAATAATAACATAAAGTAGGCGGCGGCGCTAGTTTGGCGCTAGTTTAGGTGGGGTATAATGCTGGACAATCCACAGAGATAGTATTAGCACCCAACACTATGAAATACTGTACAGCACAGATCCCACCCAGGTAGTTGTGTAACCCACTCGTACACTGTCGCTAATGCTCCAAGTTGTTCCCTAGAGTTAGTTACTCCAACCATCTCTTACAAGTTCTAATTAGCCTCTTGTTCCTCGGAACGGAATTAGTATTTGTTGTTAATGTGGGTTTATTCGAATGTTTTGTAAAACCCGAATGTTTTAGGATCCGAAATGAATAAGTATGAGAGAAGTAAAATAATGCTGTACAATTCACAGAGATGAAAAAATAAAGCTCTGTGTTTCAATTGTAGGTGAATACTTTATTGTGAAAGAAAATGACTATCAAATAAAACAAATAAATTGGGACTTGTATTTACAATTGAAACTGACCGTTGCAAAAAATATACAGATAGCTCAACTGAATACCTACTAGTTCTAAGTATTAAATTCTGTTCCATAATTGTAATTCTAAAATAAAATTCTTTGGTAAAAAAAAGTTATAATTCTGATATGAACACAGAAAACTTAAAACTGTCGTTCTATTGCTTAAATTCAATCGTAAATATGTTGATTGTTTGGAAGTTTTTCAAGTTATGTGGGACAAATATAAAACCAATGAATAATTATTTTCAAGATCATCTAGAATCTAGACTAACAATAAATGAAAATCCCATATTAGTAATCAAATGACGGAGATATCGGCGAACATATTATATAACAAATAAAACACAGCTGTACTTTTTCGAAGTCGTTTAAAAATAATATATAGCTCAGATAGGCATTTTGGAAACTATACAAAATACATGAATCAACATTATTCCGTCATCAGAACAAAAGGTCGAATCACAAAGGTAAAAATTGTATAACATATCCTTATTTGCAGAGTTCTTCACAAACCACCTAGTTTATTGTTGACAACTGGTGTCGTCGTTTTATAGGTCGCCATCACAGTTGAAGCATTGTCAACTACACTGAAAGGTTTACGGCGTCGTAAAAACAAGCATTCTGTTTGGAAGGTCAAAGTTTTGGGTACAGTAAGCTAAATAAGTGCATACTAGTTCTTAGGAATGCCATTTTGGATTCGCAAATGCTCCTGCATTTTACAAATTCACTAGGTAAATCTTTGTTTAGTGTTCGTTCTATTATCTATAATGACAAAGAAAATTACAATCAAATAATAGAATTAAATTAAAACTAGTCTTTACAATTGAGCTAACTATAGACTGTTGCAAACAATAGGTAGCTCACCTGATCCATATTAATACCAGTCGGAAGTGTACTCAAAACGCTGGCTGCATTAGATCTTGGCATAATATTCAATTCTGTATTTGAAGAGTAGTTCTTGAAAACAAAAGAGCACAATAACCAACCATTAAAGTCATTTAAAATGGGATTTTTTACCATGATTCGATTTAAAAGTTTTATAGCATTTACAAATCAGGAAAAGGTATTAAAAAAGTATTTTTTGGTTTTCTTAAACTAGACTGTGGTTGCTAGCTGTACGCCGGGAAGTCCAATAGGGTCGAGTTATTGAGGACGTCCGAATCGGAGATGTAATCTGGTTTACAGAAAATATGTCGGTCTTTAGGAGGCTATGTTAGGTTGTAAAAGATAAAAAGACAAAATTCGTTTTATTGGTTGTGAAACCTAGCATGCGGAGAGCAAATAATTTTAAATGACAATCTCTGGTCTTCATAATGCTTTCTAGCATTATCAAGACCAGAGATTGTCTCTTGTTAGGCCTAAAATTGGTAAGAAAGACATAATAAAACCTTACATTGTGGACAAAAAAAACAAAGGAGTTATCAGTGATAATTTTAAATCAATGACTACAAATATTTTTTTATTGTAAGTTGACATAAGCTGTTTTATGATTGGAACACAAAATTAAATACATTTTTTGCAATCTCTAGTAAACCTGAAAGAACCAAGCCTCTACTTCTTCATTGATTTTGTGAGCACTGAAAATGGAATAGAGATTCTTTTATCTATCTTCCTACTGGAATTTTGTAAGGTGACTCAAAGTAAATTATTTTTTGGATAGTTAAATATAATGGAATAGAGATTCTACTATCTATCTTCCTACTAGAATTTTGTAAGGTGACTGGAAAGTTAAATTAATATTTTATTGAAAATATTTTAATGAAACTGTTTGTTTCTTACTAACTTCTGCCCGTAGCTTTGTTTTCGTTTATCCGGGATACAAAATCAGTATCAAAAAGATTGGTCGCAGATGCAGTTCATAACCTAGGTCATGAACTATGTCTGTGCTAAAATTCCACCGGACCTTGATGTAGTAGTTCTGGTAAAGAATTATAACAAACATCTAAGCATTCAAACATTTGCATCTTTATACACACACAACAAACACAAATGTGATAAATGATTTATAATCATCATCATATCAGCCCATACACGTCCACTGCTGGACATTAAACCACCCCATACAACGCCACATAATGCGGTCCTGAGCCGCCTTCATCCATCGACTCCCTGCGACCGCTACGACGCCGGTTACACAGCACAGCCACACCAAGAAATTTAAACTTAACCAAGCCACAGACTTTACCTAAATCGTCTCTATAGACGAAACAAGGCCGATGATAAACTCTTCAAAATATGATAGTAAAATTTAAAAACATTGTATGTAGTTACGAGGTAGTTTCATGTTATGAAAATACTCTACAGTTTTCATTTGAAATATTGTCATCATCATAATGCATACTTTCGTTTATTTCTTCAGTCGTTGCATTTTTATTTTCTCGTTCTATCTGCATTCGGGCACAAGGTGGATCACAAAACAGAGAATTCACTGTTTCTGTTAGTACTTTTTTCGTGATTAAAGCAAGTGTTTTTAATTTTCAATGTTTAAAAATGGAATACGGGGTTTGTGTAAGACGACAGAATTATCAACCAAGTTTAGGGACTTGGAGAATGTTTTGGAAAAAACTATTTCCGATTGCTTAGAATTTTACACTTAATTTTATAGATACAATACAAAGCATAACGTTTCCCTTGTAGATGGCGCTATCGGCGCTATAGCCGTAAGAGGTCCCAAATATTTTCGGTTGAAGCGTCTAAGGTTTCGTGGCTTAATTGGTTGGTGGCGCGGGTTCGAATCCTGCCGAAATCGATTTTTTTTGGGACATTATTAAATTTTCGTGGAAAATTTGCACAGTGCGAGTAACGCACTATAAAGCAAAAAGCTTATTTTGAGTTTTGAGTATTTACCTGAAAGACTAAAGTCACTGTACACATTGAAGGTATAAATAAAACTAAAGATTTTTTTTGCATTTTAGTTCAAAACAGTCTCTATTTTATCCCTACCCTGTTTGAATAAAAGTACATCTGAGAAGATGGCACAGTTATACTAAAGGAAGGACACAACCATCTCCCGTTATTTAACTATTTTTATGACATTATTCTTTGAAAGAATGAGTTTCGCGGAGTTTTTTATTCGTGCCGCGGTAAGGGTCTTTTAAATGAGATTTCTTAGCATTGTCTCATATTACAAATAAAAACTGCTTAGACCGACGACATCGTAGCGGTCGTAGGGAGTCGATGGATGTAGGCATAGAAAACTATACTCCTAGCGGATTATGTAGGCGGCTCAGGACCGCATTTGGTGGTGTCGTATGGGGGAGGCCTAATGTCCAGCTGTGGACGTGTATGGACTGATATCATCATCAATGATGAACCACTTATCAATTTTGTGTATGTTGTGTGTGTGTAAAGATGTGAATGTTTGAATGCTCGACGTTACGATTTACAAAAAAAAATTGTAAGTAACTACGTCACGAGCTATTCGTAAATCATCTACGGCCTTAGTCTAAGATATTACAAAAAACATTTGATAAACGTAATCGATTCTTCTCGAAATTGTTTCCATGTACACTTATGTACCTGGTAGATTCTGCAGTTGGGTAAAAACAAATTGAAGATCTAGCTAGGTTAGGTTAGGCTAGGCCCAAATGCTGCCCGCATTTAGGAAACTACGCCAAGTCTTCTCGCCATCCATGCTTGAAACGAAAGTTTTCAATCAGTGCGTCCAACCTGTCATTACCTACGGATCTGAGACGTGGATACTCACGGTATGGCTGCTCCATCAGTTTAAAGTCACCCAGCGATCTGAGCTGTCCCGGTGTGAAGTATCGCTTACCCTTATTTAGGATTCCTGCTTGATGGCTGCTGTTTTCGCCTTTGACTCGCTCGATGTGACACAGTGAGCCAGACCGAACCTATGCTCGATAAAAGGCAATAAGCTGTACCAGTGTGAAGTATCGCTTAACCATGTGTAGGATTCCTGCTTGATGCTGTTGTTATAGCCTTTGACACGATGTAATACAATGATGATGATGTCAAATAAGAAGAAGTGTTAAAGATTATGTAACGGGTATTTATCGTTTACCATTTTTTATTTACCCAATGTTCCTTCTAAATAAATCTTTAATAATGATAACTAATCGCAAAAGGTTCAAAGAGACATGTTGTTTCATATCCATAGTGGGATAATGTAAGTCAGTTGATAATATTAAGCTATAGGTCCCTGTTTTCTTCACAAAACAGGTTCGATCTAGTATACTAAATACCTACCTATATTTTGTATCTACTTAAAGAGAACCTTTGCGAAGAAAAATAAATGGTTATTATTAATAAAGGTCTTTCTTACTCACATCATCCAATACTTATTGACACCCCAGTTGATTCCCCAGCTAACCTAACGCCACAATAAGCAACCAACAAAGTTCTAATCAAAGTAACGACGTGAGCTCATCGCCTTTGAGACCGAAACTTTTGTTATTTCTAGTCAAATTCGCCTTCCACGACTTTACTTGTTCCTAAACAGAGTAGAAAGTCTTGCTTGAGAGTCCTTGAGACATCTTGATCGGGATACGAGTCCTTATTCCTTCTATTTAATTGTTATGTATTGTGCTTTCCTTGTATAATAATTACGATTATTTTTCTCGTTGATGAAACATAGACCATAGACAAAATGTAGAAATTTATGTACTAATTTCAGTTTTAAACCTCGGGAATCCCATTGAATTTTGAGGTCTAGTCCTAGTTGGACAAGCAAACACGGAATGTTGCCTCTTAATTTAAATACCTACAATTGATAATGCGAGTGAATTATTGAAACTAGTTTTGTGAAAGGTCCTTTTCGTTGCTCGTTGCGTGCACCTTCTTTTCCCGCACTGACTGCACGAATTCTCGCGGAGTTACACGTTACATTACACCACGTAACATCAGTCAGAGGCCCTACTACGAATTGTATGCATTATCTTTTGAATATTTCCATCGAATTCGAGTCCTTCCTATATATTTAGCGCCTTGTATCGCCCTTGCCGGATCGAGAGGAACTACTTATCGTAGTATAACAACGATCCAATCATTTTTTACAAACTCGATGATAGTTTTCGAATGATTTTTATTTTTTATACTAAACAATACAAATACGTCAAAGTTAATCAAAATAAGACTTTTAAATATTGTTGTGCAAGTGGGGCTAAGTCTTTTTCGTGAAGAAACCAATGGTTCTCGATTACGTTTATCAATTGTTTTTTGTATTTACTGAGAGGTAGGCCTCAGTACCCGGCTTTAAAAATATATACCTACGTTATGAACGGACTACAAAGATTTCAATCTTTGGGTACTAAACTTGCTGAGAGCGTATCCAAGAGTATCTGCCTGTCCACAGCCAAATATCTATTAAAAAACAGATCACTTCACATTGACTTTACATTGGGTTAGTAAAATTGTTTGTTTATCGATTTTATAAGATTTCGCAAAAAAGTAATTTCGATGCGCTAGATCTTCACAAAACGAGTTTCTTCCACGAATGCAAACTGCCGGTAGATCAGTGGTCAGTATGTAGGTATATCTTTAACGTCGAGGGTAAGGAAAGTTTAAAACCCTTGAAACTTAGGTACAGCTGTTTGTTTCTCAGATTGCTACCCACATAGCCATCTAACTATAACTGTCTTAGACCTTGTTTTCTGTGATTCAAAATTACATGAAGGCGAGAAAGTGACTGACTCCTAACGAGGGTGTCGCGTCGTTTGATTTGTCTAGTTAAGGATTGCTTTGCCCCAAATTGTACGAAGATACGTATAGTGCTGGACTAATGCTTCGGTTCGAAAATTAGATTCTGTGGAAAAGTTTAAAGGCTTTTTTAATCCAATGGGGACTGTTTCATGGGATAAAAAGTAGAATAAGTTTGATTCCAATCTGAGAGCTTCGCTGATTAGGTACTACATATTATTACTCTTTTGCACACCTAATCGTACTTATTTCCTAATTATCGTTTAACTTTAAATACATATACGTCTTAGCAAGTTGAACACTGATCATGATCACTGAAATTAAGCAACTTTGGGCACGGTCAGTAATTGACCGCTCATGTTGATTTAGTGCATTTTTTCGACCCATCAAAAATTTGGAGTTTCACTGGTTTCTTTTACGAAGCTTTGAACGATAGTACATAATGGATGAAGGCGACACGCGTTTGGCTAATTTTAAATTATTTTTCCAAAAATGAATGAGGCTGGTAACATTGGTCGGACTGGGAGTTCAAACATTTCGTCGAAACCGAGTTTCACAAAGTTAAATAAAAAAACTATTAAAATTTGTATCTTTTTAACATTCTGTTCGCTCAATGAGCTATAAATGAAATTATTTACAAGTTTTCGTTACGCAAAAAGTAGCTTTATGGTAATCTAGGGTTAAAACTAACTTTATGCAAAATTTCAAGCCGTTTCGATCAAAAAATTGACGTGAAGAGAGAGAATAAACAAATAGACATATAAATACCAAGCTTAGGCATTTAAAATATTATAGTAGGTAATGAAAATTGTAAACGTCTATTAATGTTTGTACCCGGTGGGTTCATAAACAAACCATAAAGTAGCTTAAGAATTTTAGACAATTTCAAGTAAAGTATTCAACTGGCCGGTCTGTGGTAGCTCGCAGCAAATTCTGAATTACTTGGCCGGTATCTTTGGCAAACTTTAATGAAGTTTCCTTTTATTACTAGCGTCTTAACCCCAAGGACTTTTGTTTATGATCCTGTTATAACTTTAAAGAGATTGCAGCGGCGCTCTGAGGGTTAATTTTTTATTTTTGTTGCTAATGAGAACGTAGATCCTTTTTTTTACTGGTTAAGAAAACTGCGGCGCAATTCAGAGGTTCTTTCTGTAGAAATTTGATTGTTTAATTTAGGTTCAGTATCTACATATTTTAAGTAAAATAAATAAATAAATAATGCTGGACAATTCACACAGCATTATCTAGCCCCAAGGTATGCAGAGCTTGTGTTATGGGTACTAGATAACTGATATACATAATATTATACATTACATAGATAGATATTTTTTTTTGTTATACATAGAAAACACCCAGACCAACGGAACAAATTTCTGCAGATCGTACACAAATTTGTTCCGAGGCGGGGATCGAACCCTTAACCTTAAGTAACTTCATAGTATATTTCACTTATGGGAAGGTAATTAATGACGAATGAAAAATATAAAATTTTGTTATATATAATAGTTACATTTCTAAATCTACACATCACAAGAACTTAAACATACCTACTACAAATATAGTTAGGTACTTGATAAAATATTAAATCTTCTGGAAAAGTGAATTGAACATAAAATCGATCAGTATCAATTTCTAGCTGCAATGCACATTAATATTATCGGATTTTATCAGAATCCCCAACTATTTCGAAACTCGTTTAATGTTGTTTATTAAAATATTTATTTTCATCATGTTGGCAACACAATTTTAAAAGATTTAAATTATCACTGTGTTGCAGCGTAAACTCAATCATTAAATTTTATTGTAATTGCGAATTGATATGCATTTCATTGGCACACCCATTTATACTAATGAACGTTTCACCGTGCAGGTAGGTATTAAATTTAATTGAGACGATTTCATTTTAAGTACTTACTTTTATTTTTGTCCTGCAAGTGGTCTTTAGTTTCTTTTTGGCATGACTTTTTAATTAATTAACTTAACAACGAGGTTAAGCTTTTTGATTTTTTTAAACAGAAAAACCAACCACCTTTGTTATAAAAAAGTACATACAAATAGATTGTATCCTGAATGGAACATTTAAAACTTTTTTTGTATCTAGGAAAAACACGTGCCTTTTTCTTCAAGACTTTATTCAAATTATTGTCTAATTCAAATGATTGTAATATAAGCAGCGACACAAGCTAAGTAGCTTGCGTCGCTTCTGTATTAAAACTTACCTCAAAATCGCTTGTGTATTGATAAAAGTTTATATATACTTATATACACTAGCCAAACTCGAAGTAGAATGTTTGTAAACAAAACACGTCAAAATTAACTAAAACTAAGTTAATTGGCGTCTAGTTTCAGGTAAGCAATGTTTATTGAAGGAAGGATCTCAAATCGATAAAATATCTAAATTGCGTATAAAAAGACGAGTTGGCTAAAAATTTTAAAGACGCGTGTTTTTTTTAAAAAAAAATTGTGCTCTCTTGCACATCTACCATTATTTGCATGTCCAGCAAATACTTCATCTTGTTCTCGTAGATCCCCTTTATAAGAAAACAGTCATCAGTTTTTCTCGAAGTAAATTTTCCCTCCAAAGTTAGGTACCGGTTCACCCCTCATATCGGACGTAATGCGGAAATGCAATTTCCATAAATTTTACACACTGTGAGCAGAGTCCCCATCCGAAAAGATTGGACGTGACCACATGCTATCATGGAGATTCTACTGATGTTTTATTACAGTCTCGAAGACTTTGTTACTTTTAGCGAATTTGAACCCTATTGTGTGACGAGGATGCTGTTTGACAACTCTTTTCAATGCGTAAAAGTTTGGGATTCTGTACGTCTACCATGAGTTTTATCAACCTATACTGACTGTAGTTAAAAAAATGTATGAAAACTTTTACAGCGCCTATAGCGGATAGTTGGGTACTAAAATTCGCAGTATGAGTCACGTAGATAACTATGCTACGTCACTGTGTAGTAAACTATACTACAGTCTCTGTAGTTTGGGCTTCATTTGCTTAGAATTTGGTAGCACTAGTTACAAATTTGATATAGCTCATGGTACCAACAAAGAAGCTAATTATACTATCTGCGTATTTACGTTACTGTAGTAACGTCAGGCGATCTAACTATGACAACCTGTAGTATAGTTTACTACACTGTGACGTAGAATAGTTATCTACGTGACTCATACTGCGTATTTTAGTACCCAACTATCCGATAGAGGCGCGTTTTTTAACTACAGTCGCTAGCGAGTATATATTGATAAAACTCATGGTAGACGTACAGTAAAACGGTCTGCATTTTTATATGTGTATATTATGAGATGCCTATGCCTATATTAAGTGGTGACAGAAGTACTAAAGTTTTCTTTTAGAGTTTCGTTAATATTGATACCTAGATTATTCCCGTACACTCGTTGTTTTAATTAATTTAATAATGAAGCCCGTGAGAACTGATTTGTGGGTTAAAATTAACTATACCTACATTTAATTACATATAATAATGCACCATTACCCCATGTATGTAATATCCAGCGATCCTATCCATTCGAGGTTGTCTAGAGGAGACTATTTAGCGACAAGACCGCCAATTTTCGCTTATTCTATAGATACCTTAGTATTCCTTTTTAAGTTTAAGTTAAGTGTGCAAAAATGTATTTTCTATCTTCTATCTGATTATAGATATCAGCCCGTAGAGCCTACCTTCATTTGATATTCAGTAGATAGTAAGTTGTAAACCCATTTCTGTGAATAAATATTATTTTTATTATTATTCATCCACTGCTAAACACATTTAAAGTTTATAAGCTTATAATATTATTCTTCGATGTGTGCTTTATTATAAGCTAATACAGTATTGCTACTATCCACTATCTAGAACAATACACAAGGGACTCAACCGGATGGTACTAATGAATGAACACTGAACCAGCTGCATAATGGAACTGAAAACAAGCAGGTTTTCGTTTCATTCTTTAATCATGACAATGAGTTGCAACATCCTGCAGAACATCAAAACAGTGAAGCGAGCTAAGCATTTTTATGACCTGAATTTTTCATAACCATTCTAGATAAAACAGGGAAAAATTAAAGCGCCCGCAACATTTTTCAAAGTAAATTTTACAGTAAATTTTTCAATGTGCATCCGCATACATTTTCATGGAGGCACCAAGAAAGACTGCGGTCGTAACAAACCATATAAATTATAAAAAGAGGTCTTGGGGAGACAAGGCTTTTCTTGTGACATGTCGTAAAATTTACGGTTGGTCCCTAATATCCCTCATGTGTTCACGTGCTTTGGCAAGCAAAACTAGGCTTTATAACTACAGCTTCATATTACAGACGTTAAATATTTTAAACCATAGCTAGGTTTTTACTTCTTCAGTTGTAAAATATAAGGATGAAAATATTTAGTTACAACTCCGCGTATAACCTTCTCCGATAAGCTGTAACCAAATTTCATCTTATTATATATTTATTTTTCATCTTGCACATTTATTTAACAGCAAAAAATAATTACAACTAATATTAACACTTACATCTATTTTCTAAAGATCTAAGCCGTCACTAGAAGGCAGAGTGCCCAGAATGCTGGCAGCATGCCACGTTGAATGGCAATGCTAATTCGTTGACCGAAATAAAAACCAGCATTCCGATCACCTGTGGACTCTATTAGTAGTTTTGTAAGATCTTTATAGATAACGTGTGCCCCAGAACCCCAAGGGTTTCCACCCCAAATGGTTCAAATAAGTAACCTCTGTCAAGATTAGCGTATTTTTGCCGTTTGAGGAACTCCGCAGATGTTGCTGCAGAGCCGGCCTTTACTGATGTCCCTGCTAGATGAGAAGGTGCTAGAGTATCTACACACGTAGCATCCCAAACTAAAAGCCGACCCATCTTCCAAGGAATCAGAGTCATACCGTCAGGCCTTCTACCATCATCTTCATATTCATTCTTTTTCATCTTTATATTTTGCAATGGATTTCCACAAAGTAACGCCTGAATCTATTTTTTATCTTCTTCAGTTGTATTTTGCTTGGGTAGTTCATGTTTTCTTAATGAGTTTTTAATTGTGCGTTATTACAAATTAAACATTTTTATTTTCGTCTGGCATATCTCACAGGAAAGTTTTTTTTTATATCACCTTTTAACAGTCTTAATTAACGCAGACAATCTCCCATTCGCCTCAGAAATGGCTCTATTGTACAAAATTGTAACGTAGTAAAATTCTACACCGTAGCCACAGATAATAATATAATACTCCGAGCAGAATTACCACGGAATTATAAGATTATCCATATAATGTTACTTAAAAAAGAAATGTATGAAAGTTTGACTTTAACTGAGATTCTCATTCAATGGTTTTCTTGGTTTGTATTATTAATCTTACTACCGGTTAGATGCATGGTGAGAAAAATTCTAAAAAAAGGTACCTAGTCGTATTTTATTTAATTTAATTTTTATAGTATTGTATTAAGTTAATCAGTCATCTAGTACCCATAACACAAGCTCTGCTTAGCTTGGAGCTAGATGATGATGTGTGGATTGTGTAGCATACTTCATTTATTTAAATGTAGGTATAAAATATTCAGTCTTTTTCTATTACTTATTGTACAGAACAGTATATCTAAAGTAGCGGTCCACCACGCCTTTTTACAGTTATATCTATCTCCTATCTTCATCAGGGATACTGTAGGATTGTAATGGTGAAAGATTTTTTTCAAATCGGTCCAGTAGTTTCTGAGCCTATTCAATTCAAACAAACAAACAAACAGGTAAATCATTCCTCTTTATAAAATTAGTATAGATAAACAACTGTTCAAACCGTAAATGGTCTCTAATAAATCAGGGTCCATCAAGAAAGACATCGTCAAATTTAGTACTGGTAGTAGTCTAGAAATAGGTATCATAAAAGGGGTTACTGAACGCCTTTTCCATTTCATCTCATCATGAAGGGTCTGTTAATAACGTTATAATAATAATATAATATAATAGTAATAATATAAAAATGCTGGACATTCCACACAGCATTATCTAGCCCCAAGTTAAGCAGAGCTTGTGTTATGGGTACTAGATAACTGATAAACATAATACATTACATTACATAGATAGATATTTTTTTATTATACATAGAAAACGACCAGAACACCCTGAACAAATGTCTGCAGATCGTACAAACATTTGTCCCGAGGCGGTAATCGAACCCGCAACCTCCTGCGCCGCAGGCGGACCTTCGCCCACCGCGCCACAGAGGTCTTCAGTTATTTTTGTTATTAGTGTCTTATTGTAGCTTCTAAAGAAATATTTCAGAACATTGCCAACGACTAAAGACACCGGCGCACTACTAGCTAGAAAAATAATTTAATTAAGACATAACAGCACCTTTAAGTCGATTAGTCACACGGGCCGTTTGGGCGGACTAGGTAATTTGAGATCATAATGGGTTTACAGCAGTTGGGTCATACCTCCTACGCCAGCGCACCAATAGGCTCTCTCTTCATTGGCTTCACTTCCATCATTAATGATTAATACTTAGGGTGTGTTTCTGGATAGCGGGTGTAGGAGCGGTAGCGGGGGCGGATTTTTGAAAGTTATCGAAGGATATATCGCGCGCAGTATGAAGCTTCCAAACTAAAAACGCAGCCGGGTGGGTTTACAGTGAACAGCGGCCGTCCATACTAGTATTATAAATTCGAAAGTATCTCTGTCTGTCTGTTACATTTTCAAGCCTAAACGGCTGAATGGATCTTAATGAAATTTGGCAGACAGGTAAATGGTGTCTCAGAAACGGACATAGGCTTCTTGAAAACCATGTGCGAAGACGGGAGCAGTAACTAGTGTTTTATAATAAATGAAGTTCAGCACGCGCTTAATTTCATATAAAAACTGCAAAAAGTTTGCTCTCGTTTTCTGCTAAGACAACTTCATCAACATCGGCAAATCTGAGTTTTATTCAACCTTATACACTCCAGTTATGGTTCCGTTCGACGGCTTACTTTAATCTCAACATGGACCATATCTTAACGCATTCACTGTCCAACCTCGGCGATGCGACAGGCGGTGTGCATGGGGCTGGATAGATAGATAGATTGTATAATTTATTCATAAAAAATTCATTACATATCTGGTTAGAAGTACCTTAAAGCCTATGTTAGGTTTGTCTAGGCACTGAGTTCTCCTCTTATATATCTAATAATTAATGTAGTTACTATACTAGCCTTAAACTTCTAAAAGTTCTAATAAATATAAAAATAACAAAAATTTAAACAAACTTATAAACTAAATTAACATTTTTGAGCATGATGAGGAGGGCAAGTGCATCGCGGGCCATGAAAATGTTAGTTTAACACTTTCAATGGCCAGCATCGGTGGCGGTGCTAACATGAAAGTGTCCATGAATGTGTTTAACTTGGCTCCAAGCAGCTTAAGGGCATATACTACCTCAAATCAACTCAGTGAGATCTTTATATTTTCCAAACTACTAAATGTTTAACTTTGAAATTTATATAAAGTTAAAGTTCAGGACTTACTCTATCACAAATATTTTTCGAAAACATGGTTTCACAAAATTTTCTCTATTTAAGAAAAATCGCAAAGTAACCTTAATTTTTTTTTTACTAAAACCTAAATTTCTCAATAAATGAAGAAGTTAAGATCTTGAGAATTAAGATGGTAATAGAACTAAGTATAGGTACAGAATCTTTCATAAGCTGCAAATTTTGCAAATAATGTCCCAATTAATAGATATTAAGCTAAAACTTGATTTTTTGGGCTTGCCTGTCCCGCTCCTATAAACGCAAAATCCGATGTCTATCCTTTTTACAAAAAATAAGGTTGTATAGGCCCTCCGACCAGGTGGGATGACGATTTGCGAAAGACTGCTGGCAGATGCTGGATGCGGCAAGCTGAAGACAGGGCGATATGGCGCTCATTAGGGGAGGCCTATGTCCAGCAGTGGACTGATGTAGGCTGATGATGATGATGATGATAGGCCCTTAAGTCTAATGCGCAAACGTCCATCTGACAACACCTTTAGATTCTCCGATAGTTTTAAACCGTAATGTAATTTGTTGAGATTATAGCTCTATGTGAATCTTCTAATAATTGCTCATCAGCAATAAAACAGAAGCGCTGTTTGTGATTTAGATGTTTTGCAGTCATTACCAGCATTGATTACAGGCACTTATTTGTGCTGTGAGAAAACTAAACTACAAAAATCTTAGATTTTCTTTTTATAAGCTGATGCAGCTGCGGTTTTCCTGACTATAATTTGAAAACCGCTAGTATTAACTTGATTGCTCAAGTATTGATTTTTATAGTGCAAAATAAATAGTATACACGATTGGGATTCAAAGATCTGAAATAGAGGTTTATAAGACGATAAGAATCAGAAAAATCTTTATTTTTTTTTAATCATCATCGTCAACATAAACCAACCTAAATAGCCTATTATGGTCCACTGCTGGACGCAGGCGTCCCCCTGATATTTTATTTCATGAGGGGTAATGCCCATAATCCCCACGCTGGGCATGCGGGTTGGGGATTGCAGTTCGGTGGTAGATCTATTCTGCATGAGGCGCTGCTGCCCGCCTTCCGGTGTATGTCCTTAGTCGCCTCTTAAGACACCCACACGGGGAGAGTTGGAGGGGTGCAAATTCTAAGCTGGCACCACACGGCTACAAATACCAGGGTCTATAATAATTCCTAAGGAAAGCACAAAAATAAGTAAAATCAAATTTATTATAAACGAAAAATACTGTAGACCTGTTATCTGACAACCTGCAGATAGCAGGTGCTTTTACCTTGAATTTGTTAAGCAGGTTGTTTAAAAAAGCACAAACAAGTCTATTCAAAGCAAAAATGTAAAGCACGGACAGAGTGAGAGCTACTGGACTCGTGCTAATAAGCTCCTTATGTCAAATGAATCCTTACTATTATTTTTCAAGATAGCATTTCGAGTTTTCAATGTAATTGCCCCGGTTCCTTCAACAGCCTGACAGCTCAAAGGCCGGTCTGTGACGTGCTTCATTGTCAGAACGCCCACGTTTACCTTATACAAAGATTGTCGAGTTTTTTCTTTTGAATATTCAGAGAGTCAGTTAAACGTAATAAGTACCTACTTTATTTGCGGGATTTTGTGCGAGCTTCAAGGAATCTGTGAATGGGTTGGTTGTATCAGAATGTAATTGTAATTTGGTAGTTTGCTACAGAAGATGAATGTCACATGTAGCCTACAGCGTTAATTTATAGCCTTTATTCGTATTTATACCTACTAAAATAATGTTTTTTTTCTTTTATCATCAGAAATATGATGGTCAATTTACCTACTAGACCGTCATTATAACAGCAGGACCCGACAGGAACTACAGCTTGCTAAACATGGATATTTTCCGTCTTTCATCGTTACTAGTTACGAATCTAATATTGGTATCGTGCTAGTAAAAAAAGGTATTCCCTAGTAACTAGTTACGAACGACAGAAATGCGGTTTTGTATGTCCGAAGGGATAAAAACAACCAAAAGCAGTAAATAGGTAATGCTGATGATATAATTAGGAACGAGGTTAGGAAATCATCAAATTCAAAGCTCCAAGATTTGTTAACTATCCATTTACTTTTACAGCGGAAATAAAACCTAATGCAGTTCCCCATAATCATTGAAATTACAGCCTAATTTTTGCCAGCAGCCTTTTATTACGTAAAATTGTAGGATACCGTAATAATTTCTTTATGGTCCACCACCGGTGTATTTCAGCTCTCCAATAGAAAATGTTCCAATAGTCGTAAAACCAAATTGCAGCAGTAAAACGTTGTAATTAGTGAAACTAATGGTGGTAATGGACTTCCATACAAAAATTAAAATCATAAACATTGTATTTTTAAATCGTTCATTAACAGCTTCTATAAAAATTAAATTGTTTATTGAACAAAAAGTTGATTTATGGTTTGAATCATAAACAAGACCCGATGGGTATCAATGTGTAGGTTATTTTGCCTTATTTTGTTCGCTCATTCCCAAACTTATGACAACACATACAAAAAGAGAATGCGTCCTTTATTTCCTCTTCAGTAATTTGATATTGCTCATTCAGTTGTTTTCTGTTTGGGTATAAGATTACAAGCAATTTATAAACGGCAATCGAATTTACGAATGCATTCAGCTGGTTTAAGGATAGCATTTAGTTGACTGTATTTTGTTTCACTACATAGTATAAAACAAAGTCGCTTCCCGCTGTTTGTCTGTCCCTATGTGTACTTAGATCTTTGAAACTACGCAACGGATTTTGATGCGATTTTTAATAGATGAAGTGATTCAAGAGGAACATTTATATTATAATACATGCATAATAGCACCCGTCCGAAGCCGGGGCGGGTCGCTAGTTGATAATAAAACCATTTTGCAGAGTTTCGGTTTAAATATATTATAGTTTTTTCCAGCCTACCACTGACCGGTAATAAAGGCGATGATAGGTACCCATGATACGTTACGCCTTGTGCTAAAATGCAGCTCGTTCGTTGCTCGTTGCGAGCGCCTTCAGCCTCGTATTATCTTCAAGAATGCTCGCTGTGTAACACGTTACATAACACGTAACGCCATGTTAGATTTATCGTCATTCTGAAGATTATTTAGAAAAAACCATGTACATCACTCAATTTGACGGTATAATAATGCTAGTGAATTCCAACAGTATTAAGCTAAGTTTACGGCAAATAATGGTGATCGGCTTTTTGTTATTGTAGATCAGGGTTTTATTCGGTAGTACCGTTTAGAGCATCAATTCTAAGAGCACTACATTTATAGAGCCTATTTTATTTCCATCACAAAATAAAAGTTTTAATTATGGGTTCTGAAATAACCTGTAATTTTCGAAATTAGATCTAGATTTAAGAACCGCTATGTAAGCGATAGCAAATTAAGCGATTGTCAAAGAACGTCAACGTTGTGCAAAAAAAGGGAAATCAAATAGGGGTGTTTTTGGCCTTATTAAACAGATTTCAGTGGAATGTTTGCTCGCAAAATTTGATTTTTTCTTCAAAAGCTATCAAACACGTGCTTCTGCTGATAAGTAACAATGCAGACAGTTTCTGGTTAATATGAGCGGATATTATAATGCATCCGTTTTCTGTGAGAATGATTAGCTTATTATTTCCTATGTTGCAAATGCATAAGCCATATTTAAGAATACCTTTGTAGAAGGTCATCATCATCAGTCTAGAGTAGTCCACTGTTGAACATAGGCCTCCCCTAATGAGCGCAATAGCGCCCTGTCTTCAGCTTTGCCGCATCCGTCATCTGCCAGCAGTCTTTCGCAAATCGACATCCCACCTGGTGAGGGCGCTGTACTCTACGTTTACCAAGTCGCGGTCTCCACTCAAGATCATTTTTACCCCATCTCGGTTGTCTGTTCTTATCGAGGTAAGACCAGCCCACTGCCAGCTTGCTAGCTCCCTTGAGCTACGTCGATAACCTTGGTTCTCTGTCGGATGTATTCGTTACGAATTCTATCCTTCAGAGAAACTCCGAGCATAGCTCTCTCCATAGCTGACTCTAAAGGTGGCTTTAAATGTGGAATGTGTCTCCTATGAAAGGTCCTAGACGCAAATCGCATTTGTGACATTATTTTACAAAACACACAAGCAATTTCAGTGCAAATGGCAAAACTATGTGTTTTACATTTTATTAGACGTTTCTCATTTGTTACACTATAAGCTTCTGAGGGCATTTGCATTCTCTGATTACTTTTATCATACTAAAGTGGCTTACGTTTATCAGTGTGTTTTGTTATGTCGCTTTTGTAAAGTAGTAGTTACCTAGTCGTTTAGTTTCTTGTTAGTTTGTTTCTCAGGGATTAGGTATTTATGCAAACGTTATTGTTTAATTAAATAAAGGGTGTTTTGTTTGAATCAGAAAATTATGGGAAAATTCTCCTTACTGTAATACCTTACCTTATGTATACCCAATACCACGTTTATACCATGCTTAAGTCTAATAAACAAAATAAATAATAAATATATAATGCTGGACAATTCACACAGCATTATCTAGCCCCAAGCTAAGCAGAGCTTGTGTTTTAGGTGCTAGATAACTGATATACATAAAACAATACAATACATAGATACATATTTGTCCAGAGGCGGGACTCGAACCCGCAACCTTCTGCGTCGCAGTCAGACCTTCACCCATCGCGCCACAGAGGTCGTCAACAAGCGTAAGACTTATTATTTTCCTACCTACTTTCTTTACCTAAAGACTTTTATTATCTTGAATTCAACAACTGAATTCTGGATAAGTTGTTGAAATGCCTATGGTTAACAAGGTTTTAAATAAAAAAAAATTCAAACAGGAGGACATTATATTTTTCAATTAAGTTTTTCTAGATGAAGGTTTGGCATAGGTAGGTACATCTATAAAAACTTTTCAGTCTATGCCAACTCGCATTGCCAACGTTCAAAAACTTGCCTTATTTCTTTTTTCAAACAATTCTAAGATACCAGTATAGAGGCTATCTAAACTTTCCAAGACCTTTTCCAGTGGACATCCAACAATATCGGTTATCGGTACAATTATCGACGTCTCGGAGACGGTTAGATTGTAACCCAGATAGGTTGGGTTTAATCCGCAAATTTATGGCCTCACTTTAATAGGTTCCCGGGAAAAAGTGGCTTTATGTGAGTCAGTTTGAATTGTCACAGGGAATTTAATTAGATTTCTGGACAAGACTTTGTGCTTTTGTAATAAAAAACGAAGGATGTGATTTGAAGTCAACGGTCTTAGAATTAATCATCTAACTACATTTATATACTTTCCCCACATTACCTCCTTAGCTTTAACTATTAGTGTTCATGTGATTGCACAAGACACCAAAGTCGGCGGGCCGCCGGCCGGCGAAAATTTGACAAAGCACTGTCTGTTACCTACAAAATAATAATCAACCACAACCTCAACAGCCTATATTGGTCCACTGCTGGACGCAGGTTTCCCATGATAATTATCTTACTGGCTTTTATCTCACAAACAATAGATTTCACATTTTTGGGACTAACCCCCCTTTATTGAATTGGCTTTTTGCATAGAGTAAGTAATCGCTAGAGAGTTATTTATGTTTATACCAATTTAGTTTTTAAAAATACATAATCATCATTAAATGAGAGCAAAAATTCATTTAAATTTCTGTTCAAGTGATTTAATTTCTTTCGCTCTCATTTAATAACGATTTTGTTTTATTCAAAACTAAAACGTTGCAAACATAGCTGTTTCTTATCCAATTATGAACCTACGCAACTTTTCATTTAAATCGGGACGAAAGATTTAAGGTGACGTAGTTTCCATTAGTATAAAGTACGTTTGTATTGTGGCTTACAGTTTTGCACCCATTTTGCACCCACCTTAAGCCCATATTATTTGAGTGCACATTTTTTTGATTAATACGCATAGAGCTTAACACTGAATGTTGCACCAAACCGCCGGCCTGTGTCGTCGACTATCAAACAAAAATCACAGTCAAAGCTTTCATTTTGAAAATTGACTGTAAGATCAGAATCTTAAAATTAATCCTATAAGGTAAAAGTTTTTTCTCACCGAAGAAACATTAATGAGAACAATAAACATAAAAGGTAAGAAAATGTTTACTTTCACAGTTATCGTGATTAGTACAATTACGTTTGTCCGGTTGTGTTCGATTTAGCGGCTTATTCTTATTAGACCATCCTGTTTTGAATACTACCTTAAAGTACTTTGCTTTCGTTTTAAAGACAGTGTTGCTTTTTCCTATCTATGGAACTACTAACGAAGCCATTTTGTAAGAAGGATAGGCATAGGATTTCGCGTTCATAAGAACTGGACAGAACAGACCGCGTGTGCATAAATCACGTGCAAAAATCAAAATTTAAGAATATGGTTCAAGTTATCAAATAAATATTTTGGAATATCTATTTCCCCCTAGTCTTTGTTTGAATCTTCAATGTAAACAATCACGTCAGTAAGTCATATTGGGTCGGAGAAGGAGGCAAATATGTTGTTTTTTCATTAAACATAACATCATCATCATCAGTCTATACCAGTCCACTGCTGGACATAGGCCTCCGCTAATGAGCGCTATAGCACCCTGTCTTCAGCTTGCCGCATCCAGCATCTGCCAGCAGTCTTTCGCAAATCGTCATCCCACCTGGTCGGAGGGAGTCCTACACTACGTTTTCCGAGTCGCGGTCTCCAATCAAGAACACGATCACCGTTTCACGGTTGTCGGTTCTTCTTGAAATATTGCCCGCCCACTGCCACTTCAGCTTGCTAATCCTTTGAGCTATGTCGATAACCTTGGTTCTCTGTCGGATGTACCTATTCGTTGCGAATCCTATCCTTCAGAGAAACTCCGAGCATAGCTCTCTCCATAGCTCGCTGGGCAACTTTAAAGTGGTGGACCAGCCCTACCGTGCCCTACCCTTGGAAACATAACATGCAACTAATCAAAAAAACTATCTAGGCACTTTTGTACAGAGTTCAATTTAATATTAGGTATTAGAATCCTATACCTACTTTATATTTGTACAGCAGTAGGATCGCAACGATCTTGGAATGTTGTTTTTTTTCTCTAAATACCAGCCTTAAGCATTAATTCTTTCAATTCTGAAGGTAAGTTACTTTATGCTTATCAAAAAGCTTGATTCCGTGTAATTTAATCAAATCCACGTAAAGCCATCAAAAACGTAGCAAGACGGTAGCAAGGTATAATACGGTATATTTCGTGGTGTGGTATGGTTGTTTTCTATGTATAATAAAAAATATCTATCTATGTATTGTATTATGTATATCAGTTATCTAGTACCCATAACACAAGCTATGCTTACCTTGGGGCTAGATAATGCTGTGTGAATTGTCAAGCATTATTTATTTATTTTATGTATTATTTATTTCCTATAGTCATCGGCGAGTGACCACATAATATGCAGCTAAAACGTAATATTTTTATTACGCCACGAAAATATGACGACAGATATATATAGCACGATATATTTTGGTACCTACTTATAGTAAGACATGACGGCCGCAGAGCTAATAAGTGCAAAAATTTATATTGTAGTAAAGCCACCGTCTGTGGCAGCTTGCTATACCGTAATATATAGCTTACTATATTATTAAATATCAAAGCTCTTTCTGTTGTGGGCTTAATTTAGTTTTTTATATTCGTAAATTTCTTCCTTAATTATGGACCGATTTGGAAAATTATTTCGCAATTGTAAGGAAAATAATTCATTAATGTTCCTATAAAAATTATATTCTCGAGGTATATGAGTAACTTAAGGAGGTTATAAGTAACTTATCCCGAAAAACTTAAAAGACTGTGTAAATACTCGTACTAAGAAATCTGATGTCAGTTTTTAGTTTTGTAAAACAATCAACTTATTACATATTTGGGTAAGTTTTTTGAGCTTAACTAAAGTGCAGTTGGTATAGTCCACCTCATAAGAAACTCAGCAAATTAATTTCAAAAGTAGTTTTTAAATAAATAGCTTCGAAAAGCCTTGTAAATTACCGTTTTCCTTTTTTGTTTCCATGTGGTATATTTTTGATGACTTAATAATACCCGATGTCTCGGTTAGCAGGTAAATTACGGACGTAAAACGTTCCTTCATACGAAATGCAAACAAACTCTTATAAATTATTTTTATGTGCAGCAATTTTACTGCAAAATTACATTGGCATAATGCTGCTTATTTTGATAAAAAAACAAACATAACATAAATATTATTAATAAAGCGATTGCTTTCGAGAATTTGTTATGAAACAGTTTAAGATGTAGTACATTGCCTCATTATCATCAGCATAATCATCAGTAGCAACCTATATTAGTCCACTGCTGGGCATAGGCCTCATTACATCACACTAATATTATCATAAGTCAGTTTGAATGTTTGATAACTATCTACCTTTAAATAAATATAAATAATGCTGGACAAAATTCACACAGCATTATTATCAAGCCCCAAGTTAAGCAGAGCTTGTGTTTGTGTATTAGATAATTAACTGATAAACATACATAATATGATTAAAAATATATATTTTTTATTGAAAAAGACCAAAACACCCGAGACTAATATCTGCAGATCGTACAAACATTTACCCAAGACAGAAGTGAACCCGCAACCTCCTACTTCGAAGGCGGACCTTCGTCTACCGCGCCACATAAATCGTCAAGACTACGGAAAAAAAGAGTAAAAGTTTTCATACATTTTTTTAACTACAGTCGCTAGCGAGTATAGATTGATAAAACTCATCATAGATGTACTGAGTCCAAAATCCATCTATCTATACTATAGGATTCGGTACAGTGCCTCTTTCGTGCAGATAGGGAACTAAGCAAATCCCATAGAAAAATGAAAAAGCACGATGACGTCTCGATATCAACAGCTGGATTCAGAACTCTAGAATAACTTGGCTTCCACATCCCGTTTCGCGGAAACCCGTGTGGAACCGCGGGCAGAATTTAGTACTTAAATGAGCACAGAATGAGTAATCCTATTCATGATATTATGAGCAGTAACTTATAACTACAAAGAAGCTTGTTATCAGACGCATTAAAGAAATCCAGCGACTATAAAGGACGAACAATGTTCTTCACAGATGATTACGTTTTCACTGCCCTTGTAATTGAATCCAATATTTCATTCAATCGTTGTCTTTGATTCATCTTTATAATTATTTTCTTCCGCTTAGCCAGTCTCGAACAAAGCTTTCTATCTCAAGGTACTTAGTATTTCTTCATCCCTGAGCGTCGTACCGTGAAATTGACAGATGTTCGAAATAATAACTGAAGGTTACAGTCTACTGAGCTTGTGACGGCTCGCGGCACCAACTTTTCCCTTCAGTCTACAGTGGCGCAAGCGACGAACAATTTATTAGAATCCAAGAGTAATTTCAAAGTAACCGGCTTATTTCCAACTTTATCAACCTGAACGTTTAAGTTGGTGGTCTTCTAATTGGGTTGCCAATGGTCTAGAATCAATTTCAAATCGAAATGAGACAGTGACGCATCCTTTGTTGGTCAGGGTTTCCTGTTTTGTGGTCGTTGTCTGTAAATTCAATTAGCGGATAACAATGGGGGATCGCTTTATTTTTATGGTTCAGCCAGCGTAAAAGAGAGAAGTATGGCTATACAGTTTTTGAATTGGACAAAAACTCACGTTTTTGCACAACAAATACTCAATAACTAAAATATAAAAATTCTTAAGTTAACGCATTTAAATTCGTAATGAACTAGACAAACATTACGATGCGTTGCAGAAAATATAGGTACTCTTCTTTATACAAGATCAATCATAAGGATTTTCTCTGATTTACCAAAATAATCTCTTTTCTTTTTCTCCTATGTAATAATGTGATTTGAATAGATTTCGAAGAAATCTAACTTTCGAGCAGAAAGTATTTTAATTGTAATAATATTTTTTATAAGTTATACCTACCGACAAAACTGAATTTTCAAGTAAATTATTTCACCTAGACTTAGGAGTGTATTGTACACTATATCTTCGCTATACACGATCATTAGCAACTTCTTCAAGTATTGGAACATATTCCAGTACGATAGTCATACATTGGTATGACTTTAGGTGTTGAAAACTTGTGCATTAGTACCATTCAGCATCTCCATAATTCCTTTACAGAGGTCGAAAAACTAATCAGAAGAGTAGGTTACTTACATTAGGCATTAGAAATCTGTTTGTTAAAACAAATTATAGCTTAGTTTGATTTAAACCTATTTCAACCAGAGCAGAGTGGCGCAGTGGAAGCGTGCTGGGCCCATAACCCAGAGGTCCGTGGATCGAAACCACGCTCTGCTATAACTTTTTGCCTTCCAGATTTTTGTACAGGGTGTCCCTCGAATATCTGCAATCATTAAACTTTTTGAATAGGATCATTGATTTGATTACATAGAAAATTTATTGTCATACTAACTCATAGGGTTATTGGGTTTCTCATAACAAGTTAAAAGTGCTTGACAGATTAGCGAGTAACAGTCAATTAATATCTTTACTAATACCAATATTATCAATGCGAAAGTGTGGTTGTTTGTTTGTCCTTTACGCCCTAACTAAGCAACCAATCGACTTGACTTTTGGCATAGAGTTAGTTGAAAGGACGGAGAGTAACATAGGCTACTTTTATCCCATAAATCACTTTCCATGAGACAGAAATAACCTTAAGCATCACGTGTAAAGCCGCGGGCAGCTGCTAGTAAAAGACAAATTACGTACTCCATTGCAAATGATTTTAAATGAAGTTATTAGCTGTGTAAAACCTACGACCTAGTAAAATAGTATAATTTCTTTAACCGTGCAACTAGCGAACCCAACACTATGCGTGGCCCAACATGGACTTTGCGGGTAAATTATATTAGAAACCTTTACATTGCTGAGTAATTACCATTACAAAAGAGACATTATTGAGGTTTGAGCCACCTAGATAGCACTATTATAGAACCTAAGTTTATGACGACCTCTGTGGCGCGATGGGCGAAGGTCTGCCTGCGACGCAGGAGGTTGGGGTTGCGGGTTCGATTCCCGCCTCGGGACAAATGTATGTACGATCTGCAGACATTTGTTCAGGGTGTTTTGGTCGTTTTCTATGTGTTAAAAGAAAAAAAATATCTATCTATGTATTGTGTTATATATGTATAATTATCAGTTATCTAGTACCCATAACACAGGCTCTGCTTAGCTTGGGGCTAGGTAATGCTATGTGAATTGTTCAGCATTATTTATTTATTATTTATTTTATGACTACCATCTTTTTGTGTACAAACCAAAATCTTTATACTTTGCCGCCGAACTACCTGATCCCAATTCGTTATAACTTCAATAACATTTATGATTGCGACTGTTTGAATAGGGTTCTTATATCGCAAAGAAGTATTTTCTCTTTGGTGGTATATGTTGCATGGGAATTTCTAGTTTTTGTTGTTATTTGCCCTTGATTCCCGCAATTGAGTTTTTGCGTTCTTTGTTCAAACCGCCGGCATAAAGGTGCGATCACTAAAAAGCCGGTTGGCGTCACTCGTCTTTTTTTTCTTCAAAAAGCAGCTGTGACAATAAAACATCATCATCATTATCCGCCTATATAAGTCCACTGCTGGACATAAGTCCCATAATAAGTGACATAGCGCAAGTTACAATACAATACAATACAAAACTCTTTATTGTACACCACAAAAAAAACAACAAACAGACATAGACCTTAAACATAAAAGTACAATGGGCGGCCTTATCGCTTAGAAGCGATTTCTTCCAGGCAACCTTTGGATGGAAATAAATATGAAAAATTTTAGAAAGGCAGGGGTGTACCATAAATATACATAAGTAATAATAATTATATAATCATAATTAACAATTATTCTTTAGGAAGTAGATTTTTATAAAATATAGAATAATATATACGGAATAAATAAATACCAAGAACAAAAAATAAATAAATAAAAGTACCTACCTACCAGTGTTCACTTTTTCGATAGATAAGTATAATATCATAAATATAATATCTTTGACGCGAGCTTCGAAGACAGGTAGTGATTCAGCTTTCCTAATGGACTCAGGCAGTGCATTCCACAGCTTTACGGCCTGGATGGAGAAGTTCAAGTTCTTCAGCTTGACGAATCCATTCCAACTACAGTCTTTCGTAGATCGTCAGTCAGAAATCAAAAAAATTAAAACTATTTTGTCAGTGTTTTATTTTTAGAATTTGACGTTTCCTATGTGTAAATTTTAGCATTTATGGAAATCACGTATTTTTTATTGATTGATTGATCAAATAAATATTTTGAATTTGATTTTTGAATTTTGCAACCTCCTGCGTCGCAGGTGATCCTTCGCCCTCCGCGCTACAGAGGTCGTCAATTTCGATCAATACGATTGATGTCAACCCACCTGACCGGAGGGCGTCCTACACTACGTTTTCCAAGTCGCGGTCTCCACTCAAGAACACATTTAACGCCACTGGTTTTCGGCCGGCCGGAACAATATGTCACTTCAGCTTGGGCTTTATTCAGGGACAGAAACGATAGTAGAGACTATCGTTTCTGTTCCTGATTACAATGTGTAAAATCAGTAACCTGAAGATTCTGTGTATCCTTTTTGAAGACGGCACCTTTACTCCTTTACGTAGGGGCCGGTCATTATGTCCGACCACCCGGCTAGGGACACACAGTTTTGCAGTTACGAGAACTATGCGTCGAAATTGCGGAGTCGTGAGTGCGATGCGTTTTGTCGGTGATATGATATTGATGATGCTTTTATCCTCTTTTACTTTGTTTGCTTGCATTGCCATGTCTTTGTCATGTTTTTTCTGTTTAATAAAATAATAATAATTAAATTTAGCCGTTCTAGGATCTCCACCATTTGGCATATTTTTTGTTGCATTTCTTAGTCATGTTTTATCTTCTTTTGGTTGTATTTTTTCCAACCAAAGTCAAACTCGTAACTTTATTTCATTAGGCTTACAAAATAAGCACTTAGCCAAGTCAATTGCACTACCGTGCTTATTATGAAATTTAATTTAAATTCTAAGATCTCTATCGCGGCATCTTCTCTTCTTCTCAATAGTCTTAGAAAAGTGAATTGTAAAAGTGTTTATTTACAAATTGTTCTTGCGTTATTCCTATATACTAACGCGTCACTGATTATTAAAGTCATTTAAAACGGGATATTTACCATGATTCGATTTTTGAGAAAATCGAAAAAATCAAAAAATCAAAAATCAAATCATGGTAAATATCCCGTTTTAAATGACTTTAATGTTAATAACCATGATAGTTTTAAAAGTTTTAGCGTCACTGATTAGTTCGAGTGGTGTCTTTTCCAAAGATTTCCTGGAAGATATCGCTTATAGCAATACGGCCGCCCTTTGTAGGTACCATGGTGATTCTATTTAATAGTTTTTTTAGTCTTTGTGTGGAAAAACAAATATTTTTTCTATGA
This sequence comes from Eupithecia vulgata, assembly GCA_946478455.1. NCBI lineage: Eukaryota > Metazoa > Arthropoda > Insecta > Lepidoptera > Geometridae > Eupithecia > Eupithecia vulgata. The sequence continues at coordinate 4,505,031 of OX297874.1, forward strand.
CTAATGGAAAAAATTAAAATGTTCCTTATGGTCATTTTCCACGCAATGGAATGTTATGCATTGTTTTAAAAGATACGTTAATATTTACAATCGCTTGTCTGTCCTGTGTTTAGTGTTTTTAGGTCACATGTATTGTTTTTTTCTTCTTGTGGTGCACAAACAGTTAGAAATCTTCAGTTTCAGAAACAAGATTCGTCATTTTCAGCATGTCACATACAGAGCAGAGTGGCGCAGTGGAAGCGTGCTGGGCCCATAACCCAGAGGTCCGTGGATCGAAACCACGCTCTGCTATCTTTTTGTATCAATATTATAATTATTGATTTTAAAACATAACATAACATCACGATAATGGTTCTTGAAGTAAGAGTGAGGTGGCCGTTGAGACTTACTTTCAAGTGTCACATGTCTCGATTTATCTTCTTTTTTCGCCATGATTCGTATACCGACTTATATCCATTTTACATTATATATGAATACAAATTATATAAAATATATTTACGCAACAACTCATTTTAAAACAACATCTTGTGCCAAAGCTTAAAATAAGAGTAGGCGTAGAGATAAAGCTTTCCAAACTCTTAGCTCTAGAACTACTTTTGCACAAAAATGTAGCTCTTTTCTAGTTCCCTTATCTATAACAAATAAATAAAAACATTTATTCATAAGACCTTTTGTAAAGCGATTGTAAATCAAAACTTGATCACACGATACAGGCTCCGCCTAGTGTGAGATCTATAAGTAAAAACATTGTCTCCAATCCCTCAGCAATAACCTCTATCAGTTTAACAGGCCATTGTATCTGTCAATATACTGAAACTCTACCTACCTACCCATTAAGTTAAATACCTAATGTGTTTTTGCTGAAAATAAATATATTTTAATGTTTATGTTTTTTTTAATGAATACCTTAAATCCCATGATCAGAGTCCGCAGATTATCTTAAATTACCACTTTATTATTTTAAACATAATACCTACGTGTTTTAATATAGGTACCTTTTTCCTTTTTTAGGCATTTCATTTCATTTCATTTCATTTATTTCTTGCTTACATGTACATACATTGAAAATTGAAAATTGAAAATTGAAAATTGTTTATTTGTTTCAAATATGGTACTCTACATGATAAACAATTGTTAGGACATCCTTTTAAGTATGTAAAATACTTGTGCCAGGATGTCCTGCTCTTCCATACAAATACATACATATTTTAACAAAATAAACTAAATTAATTATTAATAATTAAGTATTTATACGCAAATAACAAAAAAGATTAATTACATTATTACTAATTACTTGCTTATGACATATTAAGTTAAGTATTATTAAATTCAAATACAAAAATAAAAATCAATACATACTTAGGTCTAGGTGTTTATATCTACATATGTACAGTACATGCACCCTGGAAGGGCACTGCAAAAATTTGTTTGTTTTAATTTTAATTACAATAATAATATAGAATTTAAAAATAAAATAAAATAAAAAGATCACTTACATACAAAATTGTTAATAACACATAAGCCAATCAGTTGCTTTATACCTATTAAATAAGATATATTTGTATGTTACTCGATACTATATTACACTCCCAATCACACAAAATAACAAAACAGTAGCAAAATCTCTGAGTACTGGAACCAAAGAATAATAAACTGTCGTCGTGTAGGGTAGTGATCATTTAAACTGACAATCAAACAATGCAAAAACATTAGTATCTTCAACGAAACGTTAGCAGTAGGTATGCGAAGACCGCAGACCGCACATTTAGTGTTTCCCTAGTAAATTCGTTGGTGGCCGACAATCCAGCTATTCCAGATATTTTACAAATTGGAAGATCGCGACATCACGACGCTGCTGATTCCAGAGATGAGTCCTTTGTCGTGATTTCAAACCACTTTATAGAGTCGCTTTGTTGCCTACTGTACCTATATGTAGCTTAGTTTTAAATACTTGCTGGTCTGAAAATTCAAGATGTGATAGATATTGATTTAGTGTTTATAACAAAAATAATAAGTAGTTAAGGGCCTATATAAGCTCAAATTTTTGGTGATGTCTAAAAAGGATAAGCATAGGATTTCGCGTTCTCAGAAGCGGGACAGGGCATAGCAACGCAAGCCCTAAAATCAAGTTTCAGCTTACTATCTATTAATTCATGACCTACGGAGCTGAGACGTGGACACTCACGGTAGGGCTGGTCCACCAGTTTAAAGTCGCCCAGCGAGCTATGGAGAGAGCTATGCTCGGAGTTTCTCTGAACGATAGGATTCGTAACGAATACACCCGACAGAGAACCAAGGTTATCGACATAGCTCAAAGGATTAGCAATCTGAAGTGGCAGTGGACTGGCCATATTTTAAGAAGAACCGACAACCGCTGGGTAAACGTGTTCTTGAGTGGAGACCGCGACTCGGAAAACGTAGTGTAGGACGCCCTCCGACCAGGTGGGATGACGATTTGCGAAAGACTGCTGGCAGATGCTGGATGCGGCAAGCTGAAGACAGGGCGCTATGGCGCTCATTAGGGAGGCCTATGTCCAGCAGTGGACTGATGTAGGCTGATGATGGTCTATTAATTATGATGTTATTTGAAAAAAACTGAAACATGTAAAATGTTTTTTATACTTAGTTCTATTACCATATTTATTCTCAAGAACTTAACTTCTGTATTTATTAAGAAATTAAGGTTTTAGTAAAAAGTTGAGGTAACTTTGCGATTTATTTGTAATGAGCAAATTTTACGGAATCGTGTTTTCAAAACATACGATCGATAGAGTAAGTCCTGAACTTTACCATAATATAAATTTCAAAGTTAAATATTTAGTGGTTTGGAAAATATGGAGATCTGACGGGGTTGATTGTATAGGCCTATAATGTGTGTGAGTTACATTTTATACTAAGATAAATATAAAGATACATTTATCTTTGCAGGTCTCGACAGAGCCTACACATTTGCTCCCCTTGGAGTCGAGACCCTAGGTTCGTGGGGTACCGAGGCTCTCCGGGTTTTCAAAAAATTATCTGAGCGTCTGGTCGAAGCGACGCGTGACCCGAGAGCTGGTGAGTATCTGGCACAACGCATCAGCATTGCTATACAGCGGGGCAATGCAGCCAGTGTCTTAGGCACGCTTCCAACTGGTATTGATATGGATCAGTTGAGCTACCTGTAGATTGTTTGCAACAGTTTGCAGATAGCTTAATTGTTTCTATTGTAATTACTAGTTTTAATTTAAATTTGTTATTTGATTGTTATTTTCTTTCTGAATAAAGATTTTTTTTATCTTTATCTTAGTATAAAATGTAATTATACTAAAAATAAATTATTAGTTGAGCTATCTCTAGATTTCTTGCAACAGCCTGCAGTTCGCTCAATTTTAGATACGTACCACCTATTTGTTCCTATTATTTGATTGTAATATTCTTTGTTAATAAAGATTGGAAATATTTAGTAGAATCCTCAATGAATTCATAGAAATATGTACTTTATGCTTTGTATATGAACACAACACCATTAGCTCGGTTTTCGTGTGAAGTACTTTTTGAAAATTGTATGAATAAGCTAATTATAAAAATAGCAACAGCTACAAGAAACTGCAAAGAATTCACTTAAAATTCTATCATGACCAACACCGCCAGTATCATAGAGCAACAAAAAAGAACCATTGAATAAAACAAGAAACGGTCAATAAATAACCAGATCAACAAGATCTGTAGTCTGTGTAGACCAGTCCGAAGACAAGACTACTGCTTCATTACAGTGCGTCTAAATAAATGACCGCTGATGGAAGTTTTCAATAGACCTAGCTTTTTAAACACAGGAAAGATAAAACAGCAAGTTTAACAAATTGATCGCTTAATATTAAGCTTATTTGGGTATTGTGGTATAAATAATAATGCTAGACAATCCACACGGAATCAACTAGCCCCAAGTTTAGGAAGGTTTGTGTCATGGGTACTACATGACCGATATATACTTAATGGAATACATCACATAGCAAGTTATTTTTTATACATAGTACCTAACTACCCAGAATTTCCAAAACAAATATTTGCACATCGTATAAACATTTGTTCCTTCGAAAGGATTATTTACCAGTTTTTTTTATTTGACTAATGAAGTTAGCTTAGCACCTAATGCTATATCAGAATCGAAGCGGAAGCATTGCTCTTATGAATGCGTTGTTCGTAAACTAAAGATATCTAACCTAGCTGTTCATAAAGATAGAATGGGTATAAATCAAATAACTCTACTGTATTCCCTGTCGTTGGCAAATCTGTCTTCATTCATGACGGCACGCCGCCGGTGCATTGTGAATCCATGGAGACTTCCATGACTTTGCTAAATAATGAATCAAAATTTTTAAGAGCATACACGACTAGATATTTTATAATTTTTTTACACTATGCAATAACGTCAATGGTGTCCAAATCCAGAACAAAAAAAATACAGAAAAAAAAAAATCACAATTACCTCTATTAAGGCAGCCGGAATATAGGTATTCTTGAATATTTAGGCCATTGTTGATAAAAATCTAAGTACCTACACAAATTTCTGGAATGCTGTTGACAATAAAATATAATTTGAAGTTTTTAGAAAACCGAAAAACTTGCAGGTATTTACACTAGAACTTTAAAGTTAAACATCTCAACTTTCTATTTGTGTAGTTGATTCAGCCCTAGACTCGTTTTGACCCAAATCGGACTCGGTTTTACGACTATGGAAGACCCTGATCCCTAATGCAAGTCTACTGTACTGAAAAAAACCAAGCCCTTATCAAAAAAGTTTCAAAATTGAAACGTTAATATCTCAGTTACCAGTTGTCAGTGTCACTGAGTTGTCTTTCAATATATTATCTGTTACGCGACATATACGTTTTGGTAAAGCGTTAACACTGGAATTCCAAGACTATTTCTCAACCCGAATAATGAGAGTATAATAACTGTTTTACTCAAGGCAGCGACACTATTTCGCTCTACGCGCCGACAAAGACAAATTACGTGAAATTTGTAGAAAAAATAAGCACTAAGATAATTCTTAATTGACCATTATTTTCTTAATAGTGTGTCTGGAAAACAGTGAACAAGGAGAAAACAAATTCCACAGTGATTCTATCTAAGCTTCTTTATAATTTTGCAAACAACATCATGAAAATACTATGATATAACGCTGAAAGCTTCTAAGTAAGTTATTGCGATAAACATATTAAATAATTTTCTGCATTTAGTACTTAGTTTTATCAATACATATTCACGTGGTGTGTTCAGTAAACATTTCCGTAGCGGCCATTTTGTATTATATGCTACAATGCCACCGCGGGCGTAAAATATTATTGTTTAATATTGCTAACAATGATTTTATACAATACATTTATGTCATAATAATGTTTTCGGAAGCTAATTGAATAGCGTAACACAACTTACTTTCTTTTTCGTTTCCCGCAATAAACTGTTGGTATTTTACTAGAAAAACTATAATAGTTTAATGAATTAAATAAGGATGGTTGATGCTAATCCAACAAAAATAAGGTTCATAGTTAACCCGCTTAGGGTAATGTCAGGAACTACCGGTCAGATGACAATGCCGCGCCACATTAACAATAAGACGAATGTGATTAGCGCCATTTTCTTGTTTCTAACTTTCCGGTCTCAAAAAATTGGTGATTGATTGATAGAATAGAGGTGAGAATGATAATATGTTTTTTTTAGGTCTTTGATAAATTTTACAAATCAGTTATGTATGTATACGAGTACTCATTTGATTGTAGCTATCAAGCAACTTGCGACCTGATTTTTTCATTCTGTAAGACAAGACTTTGTTTCAGACAACCTGGACTCTACTAAGAAAAAAAAAAGAGAAAAATTACTATTCTCTACAAAGTGCACAGTCAGTCATTTATAATAATAATAATTTATTAAATTGGATGTCTAAACATTGATCTAGTAGCCAAGGGTTGAAGGTGAAATAGAGCCAAGACAATTCAGTGTTGTGGGCATTGGGCTCATGCTGAATGCTCGAGGTATGAGTCCCTCAAAGATTGCAAAATGTGATTTGTGCCATTAAACTGTCTGACTGATATTGTCTACCTGCCATGCCATGCCAGCCATGACTATGTCGGTCAAAACAGGTCAAAGCTCCTTTTTTAATGTTTATTTATTCTCTTATTATTAAGTATCATAGCCCTAAGCCTAAAGCTTAGGGATATTCCATTATTCCATGAGCTCATTGTTTTTATATTTATGTTAGAATAATTATTCAAGTAATGCTTTCTTCATAGTTGACGACCGATGTGGCGCGGTGGGCGAAGCTCTGCCTGCGACGCAGAAGGTTGCGGGTTCGATTCCCGCCTCGGGACAAATGTGTGTACGATCTGCAGGCATTTGTTCAGGGTGTTCTGGTCGTTTTCTATATATAGTAAAGAATATATATCTATGTATTGTGTTGTATTATGTATATCAGTTATCTTACTAGTACCCATAACACAAGCTCTGCTTAGCTTGGGGCTAGATAATGCTGTGTGAATTGTCCAGCATTATTTATTTATTATTATTTTATTAGTTTTTAATAAAAACTTTATTTTTCAGTACTAAGTGTTTCATTTTGTTTAGTGACCGGTAATACCCAACATTACCCTAAATCCGTAATAAACTGTTGGTAAACATAAAAACTACTACTCCACCACACTTGTTTCATGACAGACACAGACAGGTTTGAGCAAAAATAGTCCCTACTGTGATCGGGTACGTACGGACAGACAATGCATTCATTATTGAGATGCAGAGCGTAGCTGCTGTAACTGGACGCAAAGCGCTGAGTCGCTTTTTTGTACGGATTTGACTTTTTGCTTTGGATTTACGATGAAAACGTGTTTGATTAAATATTTAAGATGGAGGTTACAAATCCTACAGCGGTACTGTACCTAGAGGATACTAGCTAGATCCAAGATAATGCAGATTTGTGTCAGATTCTGTGAACGTAATATAAAATTATAAGTAAAATAAAAATAAAAATGCTGGACAATTATCACAGCGTCATTTAGCACCAAACTATTGGTGTAATACAGAAAAAATATTTGTGTAGTTGAATCAGCCCAAGATAATACATACCTACTTACGTATCCAAGCTAGGAGATATTTATATAGATTCACCTAAGTTTGTTTTCTATTTTCTCACAAAAAGAGTTTCATTTTTACATTTTGATTTAAAAAGAAACTCACTTAATGTTACTCACTGAAATGAGTCTAAGAAATTTATTAGCGATACTAACATAAGGCGAATGAAAAATGGTAATATTGTAAGTACAAAATGTAGCTATCTTATCTTGTATTTTTTAAACACAAGATGTTATTTTGTCTAGACTAAAAATTTATGCATATCTATTTAATTCAACTACATTACATTTTTTTAAACATTTTACGTGAAAGAGTTTATAACTCGTTGCATATAAAGCATCGTTTTATATTTTCAATTTTGATAACATTCTAACGATACCTTCGTTAGTATCGCTTTCGATCGAGTTCAAATCAGCACTAAAACAGATAAACGTCAATTTGTTGACCAAATGCGTTCTTCATTTAAAATCATCACCGGCTCATCTACAACAAAACCGCTGGATCTCGTGGCAAAACGAAATAAAGACGGGGATCGGCCGCCCGAAATAGTATTGGACTCTATTCAAAACTCTTTGGAATTACTACGCTATTTGTTACCATCGTCCATTCAGTAACTCAACGCCCTGGAGTAATTTGTTACAACAGGAATTCGACAGTTATTAGATGAGCATAAATTTTTACGTCTAGAGCCGAGGTGTCTGTTTACGTAGCTGGTAGAACGCAAATGGATATCGTTGTTTATAACCTTAATTCTGAGCTAAAAATATTTTTATTCACTCGTTAAGGGCATATTTCTCGAAGAAAGTACTTAAATACAGAGTCATGGTTATAGATTTGACGATTATAACTATTTTTATGTGGTTAATAACTTCCAAGTGGTAATAAAATGGGTGGGTTGTGAAAGAAACATAAAACTTTAAATATTAAATTTTATTTCTTCATTTGGAAAATTTATTAAGAAAGATACAATGACAGAATAAAACAATTATAACTACATACTAATATCTCCACGTATGTTATTTTCAAAAAATCCAGCAAAAAATCCACCAGATGGCCCCTAGATAAATAATTAAACAAAATAAATAAATAATGCTGGACAATTCACACAGCATTATCTAGCCCCAAGCTAAGCAGAGCTTGTGTTATGGGTACTAGATAACTGATATATATAATTACAATACAATACACACATAGATTATTTTTGTTATACATAGAAAACAACCAGAACACCCTGAACAAATGTCTGCAAATCTTACACACATTTGTCCCGAGGCGGGAATAGAAAACGCAACCTCCTGCGTCGCAGGCAGACCTTCGCCCACCGGGCCACAAAGTCGTAATTTTTTTTGAATTTATGATGCCAGGGCTAGGAATGAAATACATTGACTGAAACAAAGCTGTGGTAGGTATTAACACATTAATTATACTAAAGTCCAAGCACCGGTCGTAATACCTCTCCTTTAATCTGATTCCTATTATTGCAGTCGTAAGGCAACATTCTATGGGATTTATTACAAAAGAGCTGTTTAGAGTTGCAGTCGGCATCGGCGGCCATGATCAGTAAAATAAAGCAAGGTGTACTTATGTTGCAGTGAATGGATTAACCTATGATGTTTTGAAAACGTCAGATTTACTTACGCAATAATTAAAATTTATACAGTGATTTTCAACTGATTAAAGCGGGATTTATACGCCTAATACAAAACATTACAAAAGATTCAATTTTTATATCCAACCATCCAATCCAATGATTTTTAGTGATCTGTCTTAATTTGGATTTTATACCGAAAAGTGTTTGTAGCAGTTTTGAAACAATATTGGAGTTACAATAAAGTCAAAAAGTAACGCTCGCGGATAAAAATAAAATTGTTCTTCTTTATGAGAGTTATATTTCGTAGCAACATGGCGTTTAACAAAACTATGATTTATCGAGTCGGCGTGGTGCCGAAGTTAAGAGGCGTGCTGATGCTCACTCGAAACACTTCGTGCAAAATGGAATTCTAGTTTCACACGCAACAAATGTTTTCATTATCAGATGAACTTTGCTTGCGGACGCATAGACTAAATATAGAAAATGTAGAGAAAGATATATGCAATACATTTTCCGTGACTTTTGAAGCATAAAGATGATACTTGAGAAAGACGGATATAGGTAGAGGTCTGTCGATGTCTTTTCTGACGGTTCATAAAAATATAGTCACATAAAATTGATATGAATGTGTGATTGAGCCCATATAATGGTCCACCTGCGACGCAGGAGGTTGTGGGTTCGATTACCGCCTCCAGCATTATGATTACATTATAACATTTTTAATCCAATAAGTTCGTAACAAAACTTCGTAAAATCAATTATAAATTAATAAATAAGTCACTCAACTATCCACTCAAAAGTCAAATTGGAGTAATATAAGGTTGTCCAAAGCATAAATATGTATTACTAGATTTTGCTTCGACCTTTTTCGTTCTATTGAAACGTTTTTAAGGTTACTTCTATCCCATAGGAATTGATTTATCGGATAAAATGTAGAATATCTTTTATTCCAGACCTAGAATTATCTGCATACTCTACGCGCTTTTAGTAAAGTATTAACAAACCTAATCCACATAACATAAAGTGCCGATGTGATGGGTGATGGGTATAACAAAAATGAAGGACTAGCCTTTTGGCTTTGATCACAAAACATGAACAAAAATATTAAAAACTCCCAACTTAAATTTTCGAAAAAATATTATAAATGATCACTAGACTAGACAATAACTAATGCAATTACTTTATTGTCATAACCGGGGAACACCCGTTCCGATGATGACGCGGGTCATTGACCGCCACGTTCAACGACTTGCGACGAAGTGGTTTTGTGTTTTAAAGGAGATGCAACCAAATAATTAGGCTTATGTTTTTAATGACATTATGCACATGCATCAGCACATGGTAATATCATTTTATTTATATAGTAAAAAACTAAGGGTCGGGATTTTTTTTAATCTTACCCGTGTTTGTGATCGAATCCCCACCACGGACGGGGTCCGTGGTTTCAACTTTAGCTTGATCCATTTTTGTTACACCCTACATAATGATACCGTGAGATACTCGTTCGGACATTTTAGTTAGCATTATTCAGATATCATTATTGCATAGTAAAGTTAGTACTTGCAATAATCGTTAATTACCTAGAAACAAGCTGGTTCAATAACACTACCGTTGGTTACTGTTACTGATAAGAAACAATTCTTAGGAAGCGAGAAGGGATATTGGTAACTTCGAAGAATTAAATACCATGGATGACAATGAAGAAAAAATACACTTAGGTACAGGCTTGAGTGTTGCAGACAGACTTGTATTCCGATCTCAGTGTTTAGTCTTTTGAGGTTTTTGTATATAAGAGTGCGTAAGCCCTTGCACTCTGGGTAATCTGTAATTTAATTTCGGAAGGTTCGATTCCTACCGAAATCGACAATTATTAGAAACTTTTTTTTTTGTCTTTTGGTTCCTTAGGAGGGCGCAATGTGCGTTATTTTGTGGATATGATGAGATGGTGGTGAAAGGATAGGCATAGGGTTTCGCGTTCATAGGAGCTGGATAGAGCATGCGTGATTGGGTCGGCGCAAGTGGAAACTGGAGTTTTTGCTTGTTTACAAGAAAACGACTGTCCTACGGAATACCGGTACTCGAAATACCGGAGAACGGTATTTAGAAAGATCAGGAAACCGCACAACGAAATACCGAAAGTACAGCAGGCCGCAAAACGGAATACCGAAAGCACACAACTTCGAAAAACTGTAGACCGAACGATCACAATCTCGAATGAACGCTATACCGAAAGATCATGAGATCGAAAGAACGCTATAACGAAATTTTCTTTAGGGTTGTACGTTAGTTTTCTCATACCAACAACAAAAATATTTTGGAAACTTTTCAGTTCACTCCGTATTAATTAGTTCCAAAAAATTATAGGCAGCATTGGAGAGTTCCGTTTGTGACCTTGGATCTATCCAAAAGATATACCTACTATACATTTCGTACTGAATACACGGACTGTTTCGCTTTCATCTTCAAGTGAAGTAAAAATTGATCACCTTCGACTTCGGTATTCGACTTCCGGTACGGTAAATTCCTTTAATGTTTTGGGCAAAGCTGTTTCTCTTTTTGCCCTTTCTCTATGAATGACCATGCGCATGGCGTCTTTCGATGGCATGAAGGGAGCTGCTTTTAAGATGAGCTTTTTTATTAGTGACGGGCGTCACTAATAAAAAAGCTGATCAAATCATTTTCACGCTTTAATTCATAATCGGGTTCATGTAAGTAAATAAATAAATAATGCTGGACAATTCACACAGCATTATCTAGCCCCAAGGTAAGCAGAGCTTGTGTTATGGGTACTAGATAACTGATATACGTAATATTATACATTACATAGATAGATATTTTTTATTATACATAGAAAACACCCAGACCAACGGAACAAATTTCTGCAGATCGTACACAAATTTGTTCCGAGGCGGGGATCGAACCCGCAACCTCTTGCGTCGCAGGCAGACTCTCGCCCGCTGCGCCACTGAGGTCGTCAAAACTGTAAGTGTTCCACAGCATTTACTCTTGTTAAAAAATGGTTGGCTCCGTCCTTTCTTGTAACTGCAGTTGCGCCACAGTTACCACTTGCTTTTTTGACGCAGTTCCAATTATAAGTATCTGTGTAGTTCTTATTGGCTGCGTAGAGATACCCACCGTATATTAACAAATCTTTATTTTTTCTTGATTTTACAAATTCACACAGCTCCATTTTTTTCTCGTCGTAGTAAGTGTGCATAACCAATTCAATTCAATTGATTTTTTTTAATTTGTGATCTTTTTTCATTTGCTATTATTTGACCTTATTTTGAATACCTGACAATAATATAACTCACTTTCAGTGGAGGTGCAAATGAAAGGATGGAACAAAATCTAAAAATTTTATGACAGCTTTTGAAACTAAAACTGTCACTTACTGATGGCAGTACGTGACAGTTTTAGTTTCAAAAGCTGTCATAGTAATTACTGCGAAATTTCTGTTTCATGCCGTAAATTACAGGTATATAAAGACTACGTTCTTTACCCAAAACATTACAGGTTTTCACCGTTCCGGAACATTGTACCGATATTGAAGGTGATCAATTTTTAATCGGTCACTTTGAAGATGAAGGCGAAACAGTGTACGAAATGTATAGTAGGTATATCTTTCGGATAGATCCAAGGTCACAAATGGAACTCTCCAATGCTGTCTATAATTTTTTGGAACTAATAAATACGGAGTGAATGGAAAGGTTTTCAAAAAATTTTTGTTGGTAGGTATGAAAAAACTAACGTACAACCCTAAAGAAAATTTCGATGTAGCGTTCTTTCGATCTCATGATCTTTCGGTATAGCGTTCATTCGAGATTGTGATCGTTCGGTCTACAGTTTTTCGAAGTTGTGTGCTTTCGGTATTCCGTTTTGCGGCCTGCTGTACTTTCGGTATTTCGTTGTGCGGTTTCCTGATCTTTCTAAATACCGTTCTCCGGTATTCCGAGTACCGGTATTCCGTAGGACAGTCCAAGAAAACTACACAAAAAATTAAAAACTTTTTGAAGGAACCAAGTAATTAGTAATAACCTACGAATGAAAACATAAGTCATTCATTTCAATAGATAGCTGGGTTCCTAAGATCTCGACCAAATTATGTGCAAAGCAATGCTATTTCATGATTTTTTATGTTTTTTTTTCACGTTGAAGAAACCAATGAAAAAAAAATAGAATTTTACTTAATTTGAGTTTTTAACCACGAGAATCCCGTGAGCACCTACTGAGATTTAAGCCTAGTTTGACACACGCAATTTATTATTATATTAATTAGCAAACACGCTAGGTTCGCCTCTTAAATAAATATTTCCAGCCCGAGAAAGGTACTTTTAATGACCATTGGCAAAAAAACCTTGGTGTCAAAGGTTGATTGCCAAATTATTAACGTAAAACAATTAATTAATTTAAATTAAACTACTGTAGAATGTTTCTCAAGCAACTTTGTATTGGGATAGGTCATTTTAAAACGACGAAAAACAATTCGTTCTCATTAAACAAAATCCGCACGCAATGTACCTAACCGATTACGCGATTGTTTGGGTAGCGCTCGCGGGCTTAAAATACGATTGGGAGCAGGATTCTGAAAACTATATAATGTTCTCAAGCAGCTAACATGCACATCGACTCAAAATTATTCAGAATTACGTAAATTATCCCAAATTATCGTCTGGGTAGCTTACTGAACGCTACCCATCGACGGAGTAAGGCATTATTGTTCGCCCAAGGCCCTATCTTGCGTGACAGGAGAGAAATATTAATAATTATAATGAGTAAAAACGCAAAACGTTACAGACAGGCTTCCATTTATGCAAATAAACTATAATTTACCAAAAAATCTACCGAATTCTAAAGTAGGTACCTACTGCAATTTGCTAAAAGGGTTAAATGTTCTGGTAAATATAAAACTAAACTATGTTTTTGCAAGTCATTTTATACAATTTCAAAGAAACAATGCTAACTACGAAGTAAAACGACGCGAAAAATTTGTTATTGCCAATATTGCACGTTAGGTAAATTTTTAGAATTTTGCTTGCAAGGCAGTCTAGATTTTATTACGTTCCTTGAACAAACTTTTGTAATATTATCGCGGTGCATATTCAAAGAAAACTGCGTTTAGAATAACATAAAACGAAACATTCGTAGAAACACGAGACGAAAGGAGTATATTTCATGTTATTTTACAGTTTATCATTATGTTAATGTAAAATTATTAAATATATGAAAATAAATGTGTGGTCCTTTTGTCATTTGATGAAGATTTACCTTAGTGCCTCACGGGGATTATGGACCCATCTCAAATTTATAAAAAGTTAGTATAAAGATCACTGACAAATTTGTAACAGAACAATGAATCGGATATTAAAGTATCCACTTTCAGATACGGACGAGCGGATGAGCATCTAAAGGCGTGCGCTGAGTGGGCAAAGGTATCAATGGCTGTTGTGGTTTCTTTCAAATTTATTTACCCTATAAAAATTTATCGTTGTCCACAAACAATGTCTTATTGTATCGCGATTGCATGTTTAAATGCCATTCAAAATAGGTAAGTATCTAATGAAATAAATGCAGAACAACAAATGCACAAATGCAGTCACATAAAATTAGAAAGTTATCAAAAGTTTAAAGGTAACAAGTTCAAAGTGTAAGCGTCACGCAAGCAGTAATGCGCTATCAACATTTTGATTTGATTGTTTTGATAAAATTTGAATCTGACTTCGTATCCCATAGTTTTAAACTGTTTTTCAAGATTTTTGGGAGATATCCTAATGCCCCGGAAATATTTTTTATGGAATCTGCAAAAAAAAAAAACTGAGTCGGTCCATAAATGATGGAAATCTTTATGGACCGACGTAGATTTCGTAGTCAATTACACAAGTAAATTCTTATAACATTTATGTGAATTTACACAGAAAACAAAACGGAAATCGTGTCGAAGCAAAGATACCACTTGGTGATAGTGCGTCGTAGGAGTAAAGTACTGCAAAGCACGTGAATAGTGGTCCTGCGTGTCATCTAGTACTCAAATATAAAGCTGGAACATTGCCTAGGACTACTCAAGCTACGGATGTACTTTGTAATTTTTTTACGCACTAATAAAGCCGCCAGACACAATCAGATTCAGCTCGGAGGCTCGGGCCGAGTGGACTCGCAGGAGTCACTAAATACGAGTGTACTAGGAAAGCTATTGGTTTCAACACAGTTCACTCGTATTATTTTCTTCGTCAACTTCGAAAAATGTCATGAGACGCTTGGTTGTTGTATCTAGACGCCATTTTATTTTCCTATTAATAAACTAGCTAGCTCAGAAAAGAAGAACGCGGTCGGAGTCTACTTAGATCGAACGCCGTCGTCTGAGTGCGTTCGGGTTAGGAGCTGTCAGAATATGAGATTATGAGCTACGTCTGAGTAGGTTTCCGAGTCCACTCGGTTTGAGCAGACTCTGGTCGTGTCAACCCGGCTTTAGAAACTAAAATCTCTCGAAACGTCAATGAAACCGCAGATTATGCTATACAATCTTCATCCTTTGAGTCAATGTCTATGTGGCCGCTTCCTCGTGAAGCCTTCTCATGTAAGAATTATTCCAGAAATCCCCAACGGCCGTCCTTCACGTGGGGGATTTTTTCTTGATTTCTCCTAAATCAAATCGATTAGTCTCGTGGGGGCTTTCAAGAAAACAGATTTCGGAAATCCTCAACACAGCTCGAGCATTCATGTGAAAATATTTTGTAACTGCTGCTGTAATTCAGTAAATAAATAAATAAATAACGCTGGACAATTCACACAGCATTATCTAGCCCCAAGGTAAGCAGAGCTTGTGTTATGGGTACTAGATAACTGAGATACGTGAGTGTGTGTTCAGTGAGCCTCAAACGCTTGTCGCTTCGCTCATCGCTCCGCTCAATGCTTTAATCACACTCGATCAACCGCTTGCAAACCTCTCTATGGTGTTAAAGGTATCCGTCTGCTTGTATCAGGTTACCGTAAAGGCGTGGGCATTGACATGTCCAACTTGTTTTGTTTTGAACATGAGTGTCTGTGTCACCCATAATCATCGTTCAGTGTATAATGAGCTCTATTTCAATATGCTAAAAGTAGGTTTCTGTAAAGTTGGCTATCCTAGCCTCAACAGGTTCAGTGCGCTTCTGCGGTATGATAGTGAAATTTTTGAGCTTTAGTGTCATTATTTCCTGTGGTTTTGTTCAACCAACCATACCAAAGGTTGACTTTCTATGAGCATCGACGTGACGTCTTCGGTCCGTTGAGTTTATACTGCGTTTGTCAAACGTCAATTCGACTTTCGGACCAGCTGGTAAAATAACAGGTATAAATAATTTGAACCTCGGAGTGATTAATATACTTCGTTGCTATTTTGTATCTACTTATATACTTCGGCTCGTTTTAGGCAGGGTATTTTTTTGAAACCTGAGAAAGTGTAAAGTACCTACCTAATTTCTCAAATTTCTTAAAAAATACTCATAGAATTCTAATATTTATTTATTAGAAATGACAGCAGCTCGCAATATTGATTCGTAACATTATAAAATTCCGTTATACCACGAATGATGACTGAACACTTTTTTTATTTACCAGATTCTGTAATACAGACATAACAGAATAACAATTCTGTAAAAAATAATAATAATAAAAGAACATAATAAAACATATAGGTACACAATAACTAAAGAAAATAATAAAAACTATGTTCTTTATCAAACAAAACGTAAGAAATTGTTGTTTTAAATACAAAATGAATACGACGAAAACATGTAATTTTTCGACTTGTTTATGCAAATTGCCATATTATGCTTACATTTCATTATAGATGAGTAGTAGTTTTGACAAAAAGGTACTTTCATAAATAAATAGTATATATGAAAGTCCTTTTTTGTCACAACGAATAAAAAAAAAAACTTATTATGGCGGAAATATGCTCGAACTACAAATAATAGTTTTTTTTTTATAATTACGTTTGTTTAGGCAATTCATCCTACGCTGGCCCCTTAAGAAACTCACCTTTTTACCGGAGCCGTAAATAGAATATCTCATCGATTATTATTCAAGTTTAAAATCAGCATCGCAGGATATTTTTTTTATTCCTGTCTAAGGTTAATACTTAGGTTTACCCTGCAGTTCCACAATTTTTGCTTCCTCACTTCACATCTTGTTATTATCAAAAAAAGGCTTCGATGAGTCAAAACCAATCATAAGGCAGTTCAATAACTCATCGATGCAAGAATTTGCAAGTGAATTATATGATAACATAATAACAAATCGACTGGGCTTAAATTGAGCTGTTGCGCCTTGTCATCCTGATTATCGGGTGCATATCTCAGCCAACAATGATGCGAAGGATTTGAATACACGGTGTTAGTAAATGTTGAAAATCTTTATTGCTATACCTTCAGAAAGGCTGAGAATTTCGAACTCAAAATCTGTGCATTCTGTGTAGGTATTACTGTAGGGACAGATATTAGTTTAATGAATTTTATATTATCAAAAGAACAGAGTTCATATCAATGAATTTTTCACAGACTCTAGCATTAAAATTCTATAAGACTGACATTATATAATTTGACATTTGTATACGTTTGCTAATCCTTTGTTACTTTGTACGGAACAATGTTATTTTTCATACTAATAGTTTAATAATAGTTTGACATTATTTTTATTATTTTTCCGTTTCTGCATGTCTAATAATAATTAATTTTATATGTTTTTGCACACCAAAGCTGTATAGCTGGTAAGTCATCGCAAGGGACATTTTAAAATAAGCATACCAAACCAACTTGTTACCCGTTTTCTGCAAATAAATGATTTGATTTTGATTTTGAGTTGACTTAAATGAGAATGTATTTACATTATTCTTAAGCTTAGTATTATCATAAGTTATTAATTAATATACCTATATAACACTATCACTGTGATAAATAGGTCGTTAGCTGGTAAGTTAGGTTTTAACTTATGATATATTTTTAAGTGTAGTAATAATTGGTACCGTTTGTTTAACAGATTTTGTCATAAATACGTTATTTTAGTCTTTTCCTAAATAATGTGCAATGATAAGCAGTTTTTGATATAATCAGGTAAGTTATTAGAAATCTGCGCACCTTCATGCAAGATGTTTTATTTTCCGTAGTTGGTCCGTGGACTCCTTAGTTTTAACTTATTTTTATTTCTCAAATTGTAGGTGATACCTATTCATTACGGATGTAAGCGTGTTAACTACAAATTTTATTTGTGTTGGAAGAACACCAACTGCAAAAAATTGTTAAAAGGATAGGCATAGGATTTCGCGTTCATAGGAGCGGTACAGAGTAAAACAATGTCAGTGCAATAATCAAGTTTTTGCTTCTTTTCTATTAATGATTGAAAATTTAAGCATAAAATAGAAAAACTACACGATTACTTAAATAAAACAGTAGTCTGGCTTTGTAATTCGTAAAAAATAATATGGTGTTGTCGCTGATACTTTAGAGCATTTCAATTAAACAATTATCGTATTTTTTTAATTAGTATATTTAAGTTCGTTACCACAGATGTAAGGGTTTAAAAATAAACAAATTGCTAGATTTTTGCATTAGGCGCACTCTTAACGAGGGACTTCTTCAGGGTGAGTGCGGTTCTACACGCGCGCGTTAAGCATCCCTCCGAGCACTCAAATATGGTTCGTAGTTAACCCGCTTACATCCGTAATGAATTCGTCAAACTACGATAGTTTTTATTGTAGGTGATATTGTAAAGTTTACCAACTGTTAATGAGTAAAGAGATTTGTTAATAGGTCTACAACTTTATTTTACATCTAGCTTCTGCCTGGGCTCGGAGGTGCGAATCGCATGAGCGCGTAGCTACCGCCTAGAGCACCACGGTATCATGGGCGTCGTGGGTCATGAAAGTGTTATATCGTTTTTACTGTCACCAATTTAGACATTGTCCATAAATTAGACAATGTATTTAGAAAATATATGAACAAATATAGCATTGAAATAATTTTGAAGCCACTACTTAGTTATGGATATATGTATGCCAAAACTTTTTTTTTAAACACCCTCCGTATTTATTAAAATTATTAGTAAAAAGTACTGCTTTAACCTCTGCATCCTGAACAACAGGCACCCTAGACAATAGCACCCTAGACAGGGTGCCTGGACAGCATGGCAGCAGCGTCCTGGAAAGCGTATCAGCAGCGTCCTGTACAGCGTGACAGCAGCGCCCTGGACAGTGTGGCAGTAGCGCCCTGGACAACGTAGCAGCAGCGTCCTGGACAGCGGCACCAGCGCCCTGCAATTCATGTCAAATCCTAATAACAAAATCATAGATTGATAATTATTTTTAGATAGATACATAACACATAATCGTACCACACAAACACAAAAAACAGTAATATAGATACTATGAGTAGACGAAGTACAAAGGCCGCCTTATGGTTATGAGCGAACTCTTCCAGGCAACCTTGGAATGGACTGGATATTTAAGAACAACAAAGACGGTGGCACTGAAAGAAAATTATAATAAAACAAATAAATAATAGTTACAATACTTATAAAATTACAAAAATTATAACAAACTTACATGAACATAAAGATAATTTGTGTAACTTTATAGTGATCTTTATTGAGTTACTTATAAAGTTCTGAGATGCTAGTAATGGAGAAAATTTGACACATATTTTGTCACAAGAAACAACTAACCCCATCAAAGAGTCAACTCGTATCGTCTGTGACAGATTTAAGTCCCAGCACCTCAAAGTGCACTAACATCTTAATAATCCGTTGAAGGGTCTTGTCTGCGCAGCATGATGCGTCGACGAACTGTAATTATTTACCAAAGACATCTTACTTGACCATAAATAAAATAACACAGGAATTATTGCTACATCACAATGGCAGGGTAAATTAAAACTGAGCAGTAATTATAAAGTAAATGGAAAATAGGATTGAAGTCTCCGCTACGGCGGAAAATACGCAAAAATATATTATATATATTTTTTCTACACGTTATTCAAATAGTGATATAGTTTTAGAAACTAAAAATTGTTTTAGTTTAGTTTTTATTGTAAGCAATCTATACTCATATACTAAATGCGAAAGTGTATTTGTTTGTGTTTCCTTCACGCCCTAACCTTAGAGTACTAAGGCCCTAACTAAGCAACCAAACGACTTGATTTTTAGCACAGAGTTAGTTGAAAGGATGGAGAATAACATAGCCTGTTTTTTGTCCCGGTAAAACATCAAACTCTCGTATAGGGGATTTTCGGAAATAGTCCCCCAAGAAATGTGAAATTCGAATTAAACGCGGGTGAAGCCGCGGGGAACAGCCAGTTTGCTTTAAAAACGTATTAACCCATGGTAAAACTAACTAAACTACGAATCAATTAGAGTTATTTGTTTTATTTAATTTCTATCGATCGACTCAAAAACTACAATTGATTCTAAGTTTGTTTAGTAAACAATCATAGCAATGGTTTACATTGAGCGAAAGTTTTTTATATGCTATCGAAATTACTTGTAGAACCTAGAAAATAGTTAAAAGCCGAATTGATTTCTACGGGTAGGTTAAGGTAGGTCACGCGCCACGCGTTAAACGTAAAACTCTATAGTGCTAGCTTTGTTTTTGGTGCATTTTTGCAATAAAACTAGGCCGTATTAGAAGTCAGAGCTTGTGTTAAGGGAACAATATGACTGATGAATTAAAAATTAAGCAAACCATGCTAAAATTCTAACTATTCCCGCTGATATCATAAGATTAGAATAAAAGATATCCGGGAGGCGAGCACAGAACCAACACCAAACCGCATGCCAATCGTGGGTATTATCGCATTACCCCTTAAAGATAAGAGCTTATAAAGGCACTTATCAGAAGAATCCTAATGTCCAGCAGTGGACTCGTCAAAGATGTTGATGTGATTACGGGAATCTTACACAAACTTTAAAAATAAAAATAAATAAATAAATATTGCTAGACAATTCTTAGCCCCAAGCTAAGCAGAGCTTGGTACCACAGATAGATATTTTTTTTGGTATACATATAAAACGACCTGAACACCCTGAACAAATGTCTGCAGATCGTACACACATTTGTTCCGAGGCGGGAATCGAACCCGCAACCTTCTGCGTCGCAGGCAGACCTTCGCCCACCGCGCCACATTGGTCGTCAACATCGGCGTGAGTGTTTAATATAATTGTGCATTATTTAATAGATGAGACATCGCTCACATAAAGCAAGGGCAAGGAACTCTTTGACGCCACAAGTTCGTGAGACCATTTAAGTTGATTACCAACTCATAAATACTAAATTCTTGAACTTTAAAGTCATGGTACTAAAGTTGAAAATATAATCTTAGAAAGAAAAATAAGGATTGAACTAAGCGATGCACTTGAATACATATGCGGTTATTATGTTGATGAAAATTGTCGCGATGTGGTTTGATAAAACTCAGCGCATGATAAGAATATACTCTCCTAAAATAGTTATGGGTATGAAGGCAAGAAAATGTTTAGTAATCATCACTAAGTATAAAACGAAGTCGCTTCCCGCTGTCTGTCTGTCCCTATGTATGCTTAGATCTTTAAAACTACGCATTTGATTTTATGATTATAATGATTCAAGGTTTATAATGTATAATACATGCATAATATAGTACACATGCGAAGCCGGAGAGGGTCGCAAGTCAAATAAAAAAAAAATGCAACTATGTAAATTTATTTTTTGATGTGTCGATGGTATTCGCAAAGACCAAGGTAAATAGCGTAAATATAGAGAGGCGTATGTCCAACAGTGGGTCGACAAGAGCGTATATGATGATGATGTTAAAATAGAAACTACTTGCATATGATACTTGATTGACTAAATAATTATGTAGCTAAAAAAACTTGCGTGTTGGTAGAGTCATTACATTACATACCTATGCCACTTTTGTTGACAGCTTGTAACAGCGAGTCAAGGGGGCTGGTATCATAAACACCAATGTAACTGTTACAAAAAACGCTCAATAGTTCAATTGTATTAGACAACCGAACAACTAAGTCGTCGAGAGACTCAGATGCCTAGTCTAATAAACTGTAACCGAACTACTGAGACTGCACCCTTTATGCAAATTATTTTAGCCGCACCACTGAGTGATGCGGCAGTAAACTTATTTAGGCTAGTTTTAGATTTAAGTTAGATAATAATTTGTTAAAATACGGGACTGACATAGTCATACCAATGACTCAAAGTTCTATTAAAAATGAGGAATAAAAAAAAACTTTGTAGTAGAACCCAAAAAATTATATTGTGACCATGCATTTGATATCAATGATCAATATCACAAAATAATAAAACATCATTTCTAGAGTGGATCCAACTTATTTATCTTGTAAGAAACTATCAATAACTAAGTATTACAAAATAAATTGTTATCGCAAGACAAAACGCCGCATCAACAACCACTTTATAAAATCCTCTACTTACTTATTCAATAAACGTTTACACTGTGGGAACGAAATATAACCCACTTTGTTCTGAAGAAACTACAGCTATTTGTCAATGTGCATCCGTATTCTGTGAACTCGTTGCAGTAAACGTATATAGGTAGCAGATTTATATTTGGATATTGGAAATTCTAAATGCGTAGCCACCGATTGAGATACTAAAGGCGTTTACTATCTACAATACATGTTTTAATAATGTGACTGTGAAGAACAAAAAATAGGATTTAAGGAGAAGCCAAAAATATTTCCTAACAATAAAAAAAATATATAAAAAAACCTGTGCCATTAGTGTAAAATGTATGGTATAGCCGTGTGGTGCCGACTTAGAATTTGCACCACCTCAACTCTTCCCGTGGGTGTCGTAGGAGGCGACAAGGGACATACACCGGGTGGCGGGCAGCAGCGCCTTTTGTAGATGGATCTACCAACGAACTGCGACCCCCAACGGGTGGGGATTATGGGGTTTGCTCCCCATGAGATAAAAACCAATAAGGCGCTTAACTGGGGTAGGCCTGCGTCCAGCAGTGGACCTAGACCATAGGCTGTTGAGAGTGAGAGAGTATGATTTATGTTTCCATATTGGAAATTAAAAATTCGTAGCGATTGATAGCGATACTAAAGAAATTTTATATCTTCAATGCATTTTTTATTATATAAAGAACTAAAAATAGGATAATTACATAGAGAATCCATAAATGTTTTCAGTCATATAAAATAAATAATCTGCGCCCTTGGTGTAAAACGTAGATATACCATAGTTATGTTTAGATAGGTAACTAAATAGAATTTTAAATTCCGTAGCAACCGATTGAAATACCCAAGAAATTGACTCTCTGAATTTGATGCCCTTAAAAAATTAAACTAGACATGGATCTAAACTACAAAATTATCCTAACTTTAAAGCAATCAGTAATATTGTAACCCAAAAACCAACCGCGAATAACTACGTCGCAGCATGAGGTGTCACAAGTAAAGCTATAACACCCACAATATTTCGCCTTCAGCTCCAGACCAATGTCGCTTACGACGCCAATTCTCAAACAGGTAAAACGGTATAAAACATTACACCTAAATTTTACAGTGGGTGAATCTCACCCATAAACAAATACTGCCGCTCCGAGTGCAATTTCACGCCCTATTTTACCAGAATTTTCTAGCTAGTCCCCAATTGAAAATCTCGCGTAAAAAGCACGGGCCTTTGTATGCGGGTTTTTTATTACCGTCTGTTTTAGTTTTCCTACAGATAAATGACGTCATTCTTTTTTCAATTTAGCTTCAGCTTTGTAGCTGAAAGAGACAAATAAATAGCGAACGAATTTGCAAAACATGTCGCTGTTACACAACGGGCTATTTTGTTTTTATAATGGGTCAGTTACGTTGAATTTGAGATAGTATTTTGTTAAAAAAGCATCTGTATTTTTAGTGAAACGTAAGCCAGTTTGAAATGTGCCTAACGCCACGATATGAATGTGTGTAGGTGGTATGGTTGTTAAAATGTTCATGTTTTCTCTAATGAAATATTATTTGCGCGTAATTTAAACTCCAGACAAATTACAATTTTATGAAAAGACATTACGTTTATGAAGATACTCGAAATCCCTTAGGAGTATAAAGTTTTACCGTAAGAATAAAAACTTATCACCTGAGCAGTAACCAACAACATCACAATATTACTTTCGTGTTCTTTATGTTTATTACGAGAGCTTAACGTTTGCTTTGGAACTAGATGATCAGAGTCCTTGTTATGAGTTTTGCCAGAGAATATATCATAGTACTAACGTAAAGAATAGACACTCTGCGCCTCCCACCTGAGCTGACTGAGCTTCCTCACCCCGCTCCGTTCCTTAACGAGTTCAGTTTGCGTTCCAAATGTAATGGCATGTATAGGTATTTGATAATAGACAAACGTAAATTATTGTGCTTTGAGATTAAATTTCACCTTTTGTGACAGGAAAGAAAATATGTATGTTTGAGCTATTTCATTATTTTCTCACTCGCACGATATATTCATCAAGTAACCCTAGACGTCACACACACAGGTGCACGTGTTGCGCAAACTGCGCAAAGTTGCGAATGTTTCTGTGCCGAGATGCGACTTTTATATGGAAAGATGGGCGGAAGAAGCTGAAGACAGGGCGCTATGGCGCTCATTAGGGGAGGCCTATGTCAAATAGTGGACTACTAGGTATAGGCTAATGATGGCTGATTGTAATGATGAAATTTATGTTTACTTCTATAATTGTGTTTGTACTAGGTTAACAAAGTAAATGTTTTTAGTGGTATAAACGGTTTGACGACCTCTGTGGCGTGGTGGGCGAAAGTCTGCCTGCGACGCAGCTTGCGGGTTCGATTCCCGCCTCGAAACAAATGTGTGTACGATCTGTAGACATTTGTTCAGGGTGTTCTGGTCGTTTTCTATGTTTAATTTATTTATTTATTTATTTTATTTATATATATATTTTTTTTTTAATAAATAATGCTGGACAATTCACACAGCATTATCTAGCCCCAAGCTAAGCAGAGCTTGTGTTATGGGTACTAGATAACTGATATACGTAATATTATACATTACATAGATAGATATTTTTTATTATACATAGAAAACACCCAGACCAACGGAACAAATTTCTGCAGATCGTACACAAATTTGTTCCGAGGCGGGGATCGAACCCGCAACCTCTTGCGTCGCAGGCAGACTCTCGCCCGCTGCGCCACTGAGGTCGTCAAAAAAATATATAATATATAAAACATATCTATCGATGTACTGTGTTATATTATGTAGTTATCCAGTACCCATAACACAAGCTCTGCTTAGCTTGGGGCTAGGTAATGCTGTGTGAATTGTCCAGCATTATTATATTATAAAATAGCTGTAATTAACTTTAAGGCTGACTGATCCATTTTAAAATAAACATTCTTATTCTTCTTATTGCATTTTAGCAGTACGTACAGTTTGTTAATTTTCACGTACAATTTAAGTCACTAGTAGTAAACTATAACTGTTCCGCGTGGAGTCTTTGCACACTCGTACCAGCCAGCCACTCAGCTCAAATAATAATATTTAATTTAGTTTCATCTAGTAACACAAGTCCAATTAATCTCAAATTTTCTCAGCACGCGAATTTGTCTGAACAAAATCACGACCGCCTTCTCAATTTGCGCTTGTGTTGCCGCAGTCAGAGGTAGATGCGCCCAGCGTGACGCCACTCCGTAGCTAAGTGATTTTATTTGTGTCCACCATCCACATACCGATGTGTATCAAATTACCCGGCCTGGTACCAGCTGCTTGATCGATTGTCCGTCGTGTAGCTAAAAGCTAAATGTTGACTAGAATAATTGTCTCAGCTGGATCTTGGAAGCTAGAAGTTGATGTGATTACTTTTATCTTTAAAAGGAGGTTGATAAAGGTGCTGGATTTTATTTGCCTGTTTAGTAGTACCTCAACAAGAAAAGAGACTTAAGTAATCACTTATACATCAAAAAATACAGATGAAAAATCACCAACTCCATTTAATCACTTTGTCACAAAGTTTGTACAAAATTTGAGGTCGAAAAATGACTAAGATAGTTTTTTTTTTTCATTTACCCTGAAAATATTAGTAATTCACTGACTTAAGAGCTTTAAAGTTTTCTATCATTAGAGATCATAAAATTAAAAAAATCCCACACAAAACAAGTTAAGATTTTATTTGTTTTTCAAAACTTTAAACCTTCATTACTCTGAACACGAAATGACCTACTTAGTAACTTTTCCCTCTACGGCCACGATATGTTGTTATCATCTTATGGCTCTACTATGAAACCTTACCGTTTGTTTTGTTATTCCATATCTGACATGAAGTCAGAAGAAGAATAAAAAAAAACTGGGTAGCCATTGCTTATCGTGTTTACTTGTAAGGATAATGCATTATTAGGTCCGGACCATATTTAAGTTTGCTTTCAGGTGGGGGCAAACCTCTACCACAAACGTACTTTCCGATTCATTGAAAACTATAACGTTTATTGCAATGAAATTATGCACTCATAATAGCATAAGAAATAACTTTAACTTTAGTTTTTCCAAATGCATAATCATCGTTAAGTGAGAGCGAAAATTCATTTTATCCATTTTCAAGCGGTTTTATTATTTTCGCTCTCATTTAATGACGATAACATATTTTAAAAAGTAAAACGATACATACATAGCTATTTTTTGTCACATTATGAATCCAAAACTTCATTAAAATCGGGGACGTATGTAGTTTCTAAATGAATCGGAAAGTAGGACGATTGTATGGGGGCTTTGAGGTTTGCCCCCACCTTAAATGTGTGACATTTGTAATAAATTGACAGATTTTCTCAAGTCCAGAGATTCTGTTACAATTAACGAAGTAACATCGTTACTTTACTAACATTGGTTATTTGTCTGTTTGTAAAAGCCTTTTTATCGTTCAAATTTCGGGTGTAACGGTTTATAATGAGTTTTGTTTAATCAAGCTCTGTATTCACAACTCTCGAAATAAAGGGCAAAGTGGTTGAAACCCACAAACAAGTTGATGCGTTAAATGATGCGCGCCGGGTGCCATAAAACGTTCGCGGGCGGCATAATGTTAACATTTCGACACTTTTATGTCCATTTTACGCATTTTGCTGCTGCCTCTAATAATAAGTGTGATGTATTCTGCAATAACCGAAGCAATTAGGTGACACAATGTTATGGTTGGAAATTGTTTCAATATATAAAATAGGTCGGCCGCTGCGCTATTACCTACTAGGAACCTTAATATTCTGTCTGGTATTTTTGGTTCAATATTTAAAATAAAAATGTTGCTGGCACTTGCTAGCAGCATTATTATTTTCATTTTAAAACCTAATCCATGTGAATCTTTGCCTAGCTTCTAGTAAACCTCCAGTTACATTTAATATTATTCGTCTCCATGCAAATTCCAGATCTAGGCGGAGCGGAGCCCTAAGCAGAGTGTCACTCCCAGATGTGGAATCGATTTGGAAGTTTATTCAGTCTGACAATGCGTGCAGCCGCCATCGATATCCATTTTCTGCTAGGGATTTTCTGAATCTGAACTATAATGTATTTGGGATTTCATTTTCAATTATTTATACGAGTAAAAAAGACTGTTTATCAGGTGAGGTCCATTATAGGCCTGTGTCCAGCGGTGGTCATTATAGACAGTTGAGGTTGAGGTTTACGAGTATATAAACTTACCTAAAAAAAACTTCTTTTTCTCGAGAAAAAATAGCCAAATAAAATTCCGATTTTCTGGTTTTGCAAGAGAAATACATATTCTGTGAAAATTTCAGCCCGCAAACGGCCAGACAGGCTTAATAATAGGGTCCCGTTCTTACCCTTTGGGTGCAGAACCCTTAATAGTAACATTTATTAAGAATAGAAGCGGGTTAACTACAAACTAAGTTTGTGTGTTAAGAACACCGATGAATCAAAATACGATACTTTTGAACTAAAAATCAACATTATGTTTTTAAAATAATTTGTCTATTTCGGTATTCGAATCTCAAATTCAAATTAAAAAACAAAAACAGAGCAATTCAAAACAACACAAAATCAATTTAGAAACAACGAGTTCTTAATCAAAATCTATTGCAGATGCTCAAGAGAGGATACAATTCTACTTAACCAATACAATTTCAATCTGCGACTCAGGTATCCAATAGAACCCACAAGCTCCTCTTCAAGCACAGATCTACCGTTCAGATCGAATTAGGAACGCCAGGGCGCTATACAAATCCAATCTATCGAAAAACATTACATTCGCACAAGTTGCTCCAAACAAGTGCGGTCTTAATTGAGTTGTCAGTGGATAGGCACCGGCAGTGCATTAAATTAGAACTGAGGGTTGTCATTGTGAAAGACACTTTGTATCTTTTGTGATTTAAATAACTCGGAATGTTGTTTAGAAGTGTAGTAGCAGTACATGTTGGTATTCTTTATCTCCAAGATCGATGCTGATATATGCAAATGATTGCGTTGATTGACCATAGTAATTTGGTTTTAAGAGCTAATAGCTTTTTTGTTAGGTCGCTTTTCTTAACTTATATTATAATCAGGTTCTTTTAATTAAGTACTAAGGCATTTCTATCCTAAATCTTTCTTGTTTGT
The DNA here is from genome assembly GCA_946478455.1 of Eupithecia vulgata. Classification (NCBI taxonomy): domain Eukaryota; kingdom Metazoa; phylum Arthropoda; class Insecta; order Lepidoptera; family Geometridae; genus Eupithecia; species Eupithecia vulgata. The sequence continues at coordinate 4,533,320 of OX297874.1, forward strand.
ATGTTCATCGAAAAACATGTCATTATTGTTATGACCAAGTTGCATCTACCGTGTTTCATTTGGAAGCAGTATCTTATGCCATTCATATACAGTTCAAATCTGTCATTAATGTATTTGAGTCTATCTTATCTTTTATATTTGTTTTGTTATTTTTTGTTTCTTTTTAGTACAGTGTAGTGTAGTAAGTACAGTTGCTACACATTTTTGATTGAAATTCAGATTGCATCAATGCTTTGAAATGTTGGGTGAGTACAATTGTCTGTGACAGAAGCTTCTGAGAACTGTCGAGGAATACATTTCTTTGTGAAATAGAATTCGATATACTGGAAGTAATGTTTAAAAACTATTTTAAAATATAAATAAAAAGAAAAGCATTGATTTATTAAAGTACAAAATAAAAAAGTTTAGACGTCACTTTATTTCAAAAATAAGCTGGAATATCGTCAGATGTTGCTTTGCTGTTGCCCATAGCAAAATGTTTGGAAGAGATATTACACACAAAAAATAAAATTGAATTACAACTGTTAATTACAATTGAAACAACTGAACTAACTGCACTTGTTCCCCTTGGAGTCGAAACCCTAGGTCCGTGGGGTACCGAGGCTCTCCGAGTTTTCAAAAAATGACCTAAGCGTCTGGTCAAAGGGCGCCTTCCGCGCCCGCCAAAAGTCCGGTAACGCTGTCATGGCCATCTGCGGTCAACAGCAAGATAGTCCTTTCGAAAAAAAAAAAAAAAAAAAACGCTTGAGATGGTGAGTATCTGGCACAGCGCATCAGCATTGCCATGCAGCAGAGTACCTAATGCAGCCAGCGTTTTGGTGGGTACGCTCCAGCTGGTATTGAAATATTAAATAAAATTTATAATTTTATTTAGTTTTTGTGTGGAATTGTTAATAAATATTTTTGTTCCTATTTACGACTGTATGATTCGTAAGTAATGATTGACAACATGTTGGATACTACGCATGGAGATATGACGACCTCTGTGGCGCTGCGGGCGAAGGTCTGCCTGCGACGCAGGAGGTTGCGGGTTCGATTCCCACCTCGGAACAAATGTGTGTACGATCTGCAGACATTTGTTCAGGGTGTTCTGGTCGTTTTCTATGTATAATAAAAAAGATCTATCTATGTATTGTGTTATATTATGTATATCAGTTATCTAGTACCCATAACACAAGCTTTGCTTGGCTTGGGCTAGACAATGCTGTGTTAATTGTCCAGTAATATTATTTATATTACTGAATCTTCATTACCTATAATTAACATGATTTTCCATACTTTTATTCTATTTAAATACAGACTAAACGTGTAATTCCACCATTACCAACTTCCCGTGCGCCGCCGGCGCTGCTGGGTGGGCCCGCATGTTGAGATGACAGAAATATGTAACTGCCCTTCAGAATGTCACCCACCATGTCATCTGGCAGTAATTTGCCTTTTTCTGTTGTTGAATAATTTGCTTGCTCATTGATGGCTGCAATGTGTCTGTTATATTTGATAGATAACAGTTTTCTGCCTCTTCTCAGTTTCCCACGAGTAAAGTCGTCAAGTGAAAGAATTTTTTAAATTAGTCCAATCTTGGGAGCCTATTCAATTCAAACAAACAAATAAATCCTTCGTATTTTTATTATTAGGTAGGTATATTTGTCACAATCATTAAAGCTAGAAGACTCGATGTACCTCTATCTCTTTCAACAAAATAGCGAGCAACTAAAATCACACACGATAATAATCTTTGATCTTCCCACGAACCTCTGCAAAAACGGTGCTTAGAAAAAGAGCTCTTCATCCAGATGGTATCAGTGAGAATAATATCCCCATGAGCGATTTCCTTAATTTCGTGAGTCGAATCCAGGATCGGCCCGCCCCGATCGCAAGCAAGTGATAATGCGGGGCTTGTGTCACTCCGTCGAGCCATTTGTTCGTCGTTTCGTTTGTTTTCTTATTATTCATTAGAAACTCTATTCGGACAGTATTTTAAACGTTTCAAAAAAGGAGGAGGCTCTTTGTTTAGCTGTATGTGTTTTGTTCAGTTGTAGATATGTGTTATTGTGTGTGTCCGTCGAATTCTCTGTCACAACTATTGACCGATTTAAAATCTTGTTGGATTGGATCTGGTATAAAAAATGACGCCGAGGTGGTCCCAAAAAATGTATTTGGTTCGAACTTGGTATTAGTTTAAAAAAAATCGAATGATACGAAGGTAATTTATCTTGTATCATTATTAGATTTCTTTAGCATAAACTCAAGTGATGCACAATATTACTGATATATTGAGCTTCAGTTTTTTCATGTGTTTTTGTGTTCGAATTGTAGTTACTCTTAGTTTATGAAAAGGCAAAAAAACGTTTGTAAGCTTATCTGTTTTAAAACCACACTCATAAACTTCTGATTTGATGTTCTATGAGTAAGTTCTTTAACTTTGTTTTTTATACTTTCGTCCATTCCTTCAATATTTTCAGAGCCGAAAGTTTACTTAGATGAACTCCTTTGTGTTTAAATTTAGTTATAATTACATCACATATTCGTCTTTAGTGAAACTTATTAATCCTGTTACTGTGACGTAATCTGGTGTAACGTTTATGGCCGAACGCCCTCCGGCTCCAAGTAACGAGAATTCTTTTAGCGACGATCATCGATGATCTTCATGAGATTGAAGCCATCTGTCGCTGATTCATCAATGATTTACTTTACAGTAGAGTTTTCAACTGTCAGGTCAACTTCAGAATATTAGGCAACATAGATAGATAATGCTGTATGTCATAGCCCATAAACAAAAACATAAATTACATTATAAAACTTATCCTAAACAAAGGCATGGAATGTACTTACCTCACATTTAACACTATTTTTATTTTATGTTTTATTTTTGATACTAAATTATTATTATTTTTAACTAGCTGCTACTCGCGGCTTTGCAAGTTCCTTTTTAAGATATGTCCGTCCTCGGGATAGCATTTACCATTCTGCCAAATTTCATTATTATCCGTTCAGCCGTTTTCATTGTAATTTTCTTGTATACAAACCGTGCAACAATAATTACCATGCCTTTTTTGTTTGTAATGTCTTTGTATCATTTTTGTTCAAAAAGACACAGTAATTATCCAATTTGGTGCAGTCGTTCAGATCAGAAGTTATGCGCGTACATACATTTCGGCGATTCATTTTTATTTGTATAGATGTCTGCGTAACTACCTTTTACACGGAGGAAGTTATAGTAAGTTACCATAGAAGGTTTAATATATTAATATTATTAATCAAATTAATCCTATGATAAGCTCTAAGTGTAACTAAGTTATGGAATGTATTTATACCTAGTGAAAAAAATATTCAAACCTTCAAAATCATTGTTAAATCAGCTGCAATATCATGGCGTAGGTTAAACCAACCCTTTACCAAATTGATCCTCGAATCATATTAAGAACATCTCATTTCTTTCGATCACGAGTATTCGTGTCTGGATGTCAATTGGCTGTGAGGTTACGAACTTTGCACGAGATACGAGATCGTAACTTTATTGTTATTGTTTTGTTGGTGAATGTGTTCTGGCGAGAAAGCACGTGACCAGCATGTTCAAAGGCAGCGATGTGTATTCTATTGCCCATTTTGCTAGAGCAGATGTCACAAGAAACATTGGAGACAAAGTACAAACAAGTTCGAGAGGACAACATTGTAGCTAACTAGGTCTTGCGTTATCTAATGTATTTTCATCTTGGTTTTTGATGATACTGTTTCGGTTACCAAGTGTATGTCAGCAGTCTTTCGCAAATCGTCATCCCACCTGGTCGAAGGGCGTCCTACACTACGTTTGCGACAACCGTATACAATTACATAGATAGATATTATTCACTATACATACATAGAAAACGACCAGAACACTCTGAACAAATATTCGCAGATCATTAAAACATTTCTCCGGGAAATGAGGCGAATTGAACCCGCATCCTCCTGCATCGCACCGCGGACCTTCGTCTACCGCGCCACAGAGGTCATAAATGAATAAAACGGATCAAAACTGAAACCCTTTAAATTTCAAACATATCATTCCTAACCCGTGCTCCAATATTCCCACGTTCTTGAAACTGAAACCACGAAGTCGCATACATCACGCAACGCCGCCCAATCGACAGCCGGCTTATAGGCGAGGCTTTGTCATCGTTCACTGCGTCCAGTTACAGTTGTGGACAATTGAACTAAGCTCGGTCTACGTGCATAAGTTAAGCCCTGGCTTTCAGCGGCATTAGAGACACTTAGGCTCAGAAATACTTGACAGCATCGGAAATACCTACACCTATTTTTTAAAAGCGTCTTAATTAGATTTTTTGGTGCTAATAAACCGCAAAAAAATACATTTTTTTATTCAATCGATAAGTGCCCTAAAAATGCTTTTATAAATTACATTTTCGTTACATTACGTCTACGTCAAGTTGCGGGTAACTTGACGTAAATGCTGTACGCAGTGGCCGCCATATTGCTCTGTGGTTATGACGTCAGCTGGCTATGTGGCACATAAACAAATGCGCTGATGTCGACGATGACAGTTGATACTTTTTAGTTTGCCTACGTAGCCGTACGACATAATAACATTGCACCCACTATTTCATTGTGTTTAAATACAGATGAAAATATTGAATAGTATTTTTATATAAATGAACTAAAGCTAACATTTTCTATTTTTAATAATTTAGATTTAGATTTTTTCTGTTAAATAGTAAAATACCCTATAGAAATCTTGGAATAGTACGGGTTTGCTTATTGACAACAGTAACTGCAATAATGATTTATTCAGATATATCTCACGTCTCGTTATGCCTATAAAATTTTTGTGCGCTAAATTGCTTCATAACGAATAGGTACATTGTAAGCACATTATAAGGTTCAAAATAAACATTTTAACAATTTAAATAAATAAGTAATAAATAATGCTGGACAATTCACACAGCATCATCTAGCCCCAAGCTAAGCAGAGATCGTGTTATGGATACTAGATAACTGATAAGACATAATAATGTATTAATATTATGTTAATACATAGATAGATATTTTTTATTAAACATAAAAAAACGACCAGAACACCCTGAACAAATATCTTCAGATAGTACAAACATTTGTCTTAAGGTGAGAATCGAACCTGCGTTGCAACTGACCTTCGACCACCGCGGCACAGAAGTCGTCGATGTGAAACCAATATTTATTTATTCTAAAAGAACTTGGCTCTAAAAGCACCTGAGAAACCTTGAGTATATAATAAGGCAATCCATTAACTAGGGCTGTCAACAACCAACAAAAATATCTGGAGGTCGTTAGCCCAACCGACACCTATATCTTATCTGTCAGAAAGGCGGTCCCTCAATCATCGTTTTGTTTCATCGGCGACAACAAATTGTTTTCGGCCATCATTGCTGACAATGTGCCTGTCAGTTTGACAGGTGTCATCGTGGGTGGGCACACTAATTGCGGCCTGCTGGTACGACAGTAACTTGATAATGATTTATTTATTGGAACCTGGGCTATAAAGGTTAAAAAGCTTTAAAAGAAGTATTTTTTGTACTTATATAAATCTTTGTTATCAAAGAAAATTACAATAACATTTTAATTAATTTAAAATAAAATAGTAGAATTCAATTAAAATAGTATTTAAAATTAAAACAATTGAGCTAACTGCAGACTATTGCAAATAATCTACAGATAGCTCAACTGATCCATATCAATACCAGTCGGACGCGTGCCCAAGACGCTGGCTGCATTGCTCCGCTATAATGGTAATGCTGATGCGCTGTGCCAGATACTCACCTATTAGAAGCGTTTTTAGATGCATTTGATACACGAAGTTACCACAAGATTTATGAAAATACTACTTATCCACACTACTTATACACATACCCGCTACTACAAACTTGTCTCCCTCTCTCATTAACGTTTGCTGGGAGACATCTCTTTGTAGGGTTAAGATCGCCTTTGCGACACCTCCCTAGTTATAGTAAGGTTTGAAAAAATGTTTTATTTTTAAAATAAGGAATTAAGAATTAAGAAAATGGAAACAAAATATTTAAGTTTCTATAAAAATTCATCTTCAATTTATTAACTTCTATGGTATTTCATTTGTAGAAGCGAATGACAATTATGGACAGAAATATACCTACATACTAGAGGTGTATGTACCAAGTGGTTAATGATTGTAATAGTAAGGGCATAAGGTAATTTGGGTACTGCTGGTGATGATAATTAATTCTCAAATACAGACCCACAACAATGCACCACCTAACCCATCTAAAACAAGATAATTCAACATAATTTATACATTTTCATTTACATATAAATAATGCATTGGTGATTCGAGCAAAATTACTCCAGGGATTTAGGACAGAAGGATATTAAATGCATATTAATCAGCTTAGTCCCGTTTCGCACTTGCCTGTTTTAAATATTTCCCCACAGTAAATGACTGGGTAAAGTGAATGGATTTTAGAATATTATGATTCTTCTAACACAATTTATAGTGAAGAAATGAAAATGTATTACGTGGCACATAAAACAAACTATCCGTGTCATGTGCCATCATTACATTAGTCATTATAATAGTCATGCGACCTAACCTTAACATCTTTTCTTATCGCGCCGCTTGCTTTTCACCACGACCCTGCCAGTGATGTGGATGACACTGGCAGGGTCGTGGCGAAAACCAAGCGTCTTCTATTTTAGAAGTTTATGTAAGACTGTCATAACTTTCTAAAAATAATATGACCGGTTTGACGAATAAAAATTATACAATAATACCAACATGAAATTATTTTGCTAAAACAATAGGAGAACACATAAGCAAAAAGACACCACATTTTTATGTCCTTTATCATGGAAAATTAAGCCTAAACTTACCATGATTCTGTCAACGTTCACGGACCATGAGCTTCAACTCCAATTTCAGAATACCACATAACTTTTATAGCAATAATAAATTTGCCCAAAGCAATTATAATAAACAAGCAAAAAAGGTATGAGAACGTAGGTAAGTCAAACAAAACGAAATTATTACGAGGTCGACCTTTCCACAATTTATCCAATACAAAAAGCTTGGATAAACTCCTGAGCCTGTTTAAAAACGATGTTGTGAAGCCTACGTCACTTATCCGACGTTGTTTATTTTCAATTATAATCTTTACTTGTATGCAGATGACCAAAACAATCTAACCTATCCTATACATATTATATTAATTTATGTGTCGTACTCCCATCTGAGGCAATTTTCTAGGCATTTACATGATACGTATATTCAATGTTCTCACTTTTCTTTACTTTCCAACATAATGCTTTAGATTCCAATAAATCCAAAAAACTTCTCGAAAAAATTCTGAAAAGTATTTGTTTTTGTTATATTTAAAAAATATGGACGGAGTGAATCTTCTCTATAGCTCGTATCGCGTCTGTGGCAGGATCAAATATATGAGTCGCAATAGCCTTACGTAAATGTTATACAAACGACAGAGACGTGTTTGTATGATATTGTTGAATACAAAATCAAGCTCTTGGCAGAAAATATACGTGGATGTGGTGTGGTATCCCAATTTGTAGTAAATGTCTTTATACTGAAATTCTACTCTTGGAAACTATGGTTATGCATAGTTTGTTTAATTTGTCCAAAAAAATCTGGCAAAACTCTTTGAGACCTCCTTGAATCTGAGAATTGATCAGAAAATTGATAAATGGATTCTGCTTGCTTGAGAGTATGGTACTAAAACCTATTCAAATAATAATACACCTACAGCTAATTCTTATGACATAAGGTACTTAGTGAGTACTAAAATATTGCTTCAGACGAAACTGCTATAATGTAGTTTAGAACATTTCTCTAGATAATTTATTATAAGCGCATACACTAGGTAAATTTAGTTAGCTATAAGACAAGGTGTATGAGGAGGTTCTGCTAGACACAAGCTAGCTTGAACTAAAAGCCGTATTGCAGTAGTTTCCTATCCGCATAGTTTTAGAAGCATCTGGCTTTACCTATCTATCCAGTGTGTTTAAACTTATAGAAGAGCATAGAGAGGTCTATCACACTACCACCGAACAGGGGCTTTGGGATTCTGCGAACGTATTTTGTACCATCGCAGAAATTTCCATAGACAAAAAATCTTAAGAAATTGCGTGCAGTGCTTTTGGCAAGGACAAATTGATAGATTACTTTCAATTTTGAAACTGTTGACGCGGTTCTCTCCATCTGTAGTTTCTTTCATCAAAGGTTAATTGCCAGTATGTGTGATTCTGAGTTTGATATTATTTTTATGCTGAAGTGATTAATTTAGTGGAATTAAGGCCCTAAAATCAATTTGAAAGGAGCGATTATAAAGAATCTAATACTCTGTCCTTGTCAACTATGTCCCTGTTCTTGTCAACATTGCCTTTGTAAGGAACTGCACCCATAACCAAGAGAAAACATCAATAGGCAAATCTTTTACTGTGAAATAGTGGATCCACTTTAGCAGATAGGAAGTAAATTTCGAGAATATTCTACAACGTGATTTATCCGAACCACTGACTACAGACGCCAGTAATATCCTAGCATCCAATTAGCTACGGGACCATTATAAGATCAAATCTAACGTTATTTTGTTTGCAAAATGTTAAACTGCAGTCGTAAACAATATTAATGCAAGCCATTCCCGGCCAAGTCAAATTTTATTTATCCCTGAGGACAATTTCCTCTTGTCAAGTGTCGCCCACCCGGGCATTCGCTAGCGACAAAACGACGACAGCAACTTGGCCTAAATTAGATGCAAAGATTGGCTTACATGCCGCTTTATAACTTTATCTGAACATCTAGATTCGTACGTAGATGTTTTTGGTCTATTTAACTAAACACTCAATAATCTATGCAAACCTTTCTTCAACGTCTAGTGACGGCTACATATTGACTAGGTAAAGGTCTCCCTATACATTTCTAATACGTTTCTCTCACCATGCGTAAACTCTATCATCGATGTTAGGTATGGATGTCCTTTTATTACCCTGTGAACGACATGCCAAACACCCTCGAATTAGTGTTAAATCACCCGTGACTTGACATGTTAAACTGTTGTTCGTTGCGTTTTATACACAACATAACATTTAGGGTTATCCTCTGTCATTCATAATGATGGCCAATTACCTACATCATGAGGGTTTATTGTTTAGAAAAATACACACATTTATTTCACTTTCAGTTTTGAATTGAATGTCGTGTAAATAATTGTTATGTTAAAAGTTTTGTTATAAACAACATTTTATGAACATTTAAAAAAATATTTTATGTACCAAATTATTGTTTTACGTAGAATCACTTGGAAATAAATAGGTAATGTAAATGTGCATTGTGTTTATGATTTTCAGCTAAGTACTTGTATTTACATGAATTTTTCTTCGATACATTTTAATACGTTTTCTTGTTTTTTGATTGATTTTTCATCACATTTAAATACGTTTCCGCATTTCTACATTTTCCAGTTGTTTTCTTTGTATTCCAGTTGTATTCCAGTTGTATTCACCATGTAAACCCACCATTCTCGCACTTGTTTCTGAAACGTTACGTTAGCGCCACGTACAATTAAGGTCGCGATCCGTATCTGTTCTCCGAAAACTTCACCCTTAGGTACTGTCATTTGGAAATATAATTGTCGACGTCAATGCTTCTTTTGTGATGTTCCACCAACTTATCTTAATTCATGTACGTTCGATAGATATTTAGATATTTTATATGATAGGTCTGATTTAGAAAGAAAATAACAATCAAATAATAGAATTAAATTAAAGTTAGTATTACAATAGAAAAAATTGAGCTAACTGCAGACTGTTGCAAACAATCTATAGGTAACTCAACTGATCCATATCAATATTTTTTTCACGATACCTTAAATTATACTGTTTGGACAATCAGGATAACGCGGAAGACAATACTCAAAGACCTATCCTATCCAATACAATTTGAGATATCAAAAAAGTCCCAAAAAATTTCGAAATTATCGAATCCTGCCGAAATCAAAAATTTTTGGGACATATTTATTTAATTTCTTAGAGATTACTCAAAGTGTGAGCACTATTAATACAATAATTGCAGCTGGATTAACGCACTTTTGCTTAATTATAGGCCTCCCGCAGTATGTACCATACAGTACGGTCTTGCACTAACCAAATCCATTACAGCCCCGAAACGGTGGCGGAAGGTAGCGTAGACGTTAACGCAACTCGCCACCATCCGAAGCTTATCTGTAATATCTCATTTTGGTATAGCTGCGCCGTTATAGTTTTAAACGTACTCGCAAAAGTCAAATAAAATAGCGTGTTCGATTTGTAAGTTATTTAACGTCAAATGTCACAAACATCCTATTATAGGGCACAAAACTTGGTACCTACTTCTTTTTTCATTTTTCAAGGGTGAAGAGCGCACCACGGTCAGCCTTACATAATAATAGCTAGAATCATCATAATGCCAAAAAAGCTGTAAACAAGTTTTTAGCTGGTTAATTGTTTCCGAATTCTGAGATATTCCATCTAATTGAGAATTCTTATTTTTGGCTAAAATGATAGCTATTACTGTGTTAGAATCAGAGAGCTTAAATTATAAGTTTCAGCTCCCATTTTATCCACATGAACTATAATGTAAATGTCTGTGATGATAACGGTCTGTGTGGGAACGTCACTTTACAGAGTTTCTATCCCTTTGATCTCTGCGCGAAGTAACTGATATGTTTAATAGAGACGGTCATGAGAATGGTGAACGATAATGTGTTCCACGAGAAATTAACTACAAATAAATGCGGGCACAAATCCCAAATCGATGTTATATTTCTTCGAGTTGTTACAACGTTTTACCACAAAATCCTAGAACCGGTGATCTACAAGAACTTTCGACAGAGCTTGTTGGTCCACAAACAAAATCAGAGCCAAAACCAAGCTGAATTCGATTCCTATGCCTTGAATACAGATGGTAGCAAACAGGTCACGTAATATATAAACCTTGGCCTAGATTCTGCAAAACAAAACTCGGAAGCAATATTTCCTGCAAAGTGAGAGAATGGACATGTAAAGATAAGGAGACAAAATGGAGCAGAGATTACACTCCCAACATGGCCCGATAACATCTATGCAACTTTATTTCAATGAAACATGAGAAAAATAAAACGCACGGTCGGGGAGTGGACACGTACGCAATTACTTGCACTCCTTCTGCGTAGCTCATATGGAAATGGCTCAATCTGTCAGTTGTCAAACTGGTGAAAGCAGCAAAAAAATAGATGGGTGGGTGGTTCCACAGGATATTTCTGTTATGTATTTATTAAAGCTAGATTTGATGGTTACAGGTTTAATTGGGGTAACCGCCAAAACACGACTTCTCAGATTGACGTCATAATGAAAATTATTAGATTTAATATAAAACTAAGTGGAGTACTTTACCAACAAGATGTGATAAAAAGTCTGGTAAAATGTACAAATTATGACTGCCTTACTAAACGCGTCATTCTTCTGATTAAGCAACTAAGGTTAATAAAGACTATTTAAAGAATATTATAGTACCTATAACTTAGTAGGAGTATACTATAGATTTATCTACCATCATTCGGACTTATCTTTTGGAACTAGGTATAACAAAAACATTGCTTGCTAGGTTTACTTGGCTGTTTCATTTGGCCTGTACTTCCGACAAATTGCCTTACTTATTTATGGTTAATAAAATTCTGATTTTATAACATCCCCAGTTTTACACTTGTTCGAGCTTTGTAGTACACAAGTACAAGATCATTATTCCGAACTGCCTTCTTTGGGACCTGTAAAACTTTAGTGCCTACTTCTCAGCCTTCCGTCTTACAAAAGGACCACTCAATAAATAGGGCTTGTTGAGAATTTTTGCAGCAAACTCTTTCGTAACCCGGTTAAAAGTACAAAAGATTTTTTCTGACTAAGCTGGATAACAGACTTGGTAACGTAGACGTACTACAGACTGACGGAGGTAACCTTGATTACAAATTATAGTGTTAATGTAATACCCTTACATTGGAAGCTAAAGTTTCGTCAACATCTTGTGACAAAAATCTGTGCACTTTTATTGCTTGTGGTTCTGTCTGTTTCATTTATTCTTCGTCTTTCTTTGACGACCTCTGTGGCGCGGTGGGCGAAGGTCTACCTGCGACGCAGGAGGTTTCGGGTTTGATTCCCGCCTCGGAACAAATGTGATTTTTTCAGAGTGTTCTGGTCATTTTCTATGTATAATAAAAATATCTATCTATGTAATTGTGTTATATATTATGTATATCAGTTTTCTAGTACCCATAACACAAGCTCTGCTTAGCTTGGGGCTAGGTAATGCTGTGTGAATTGTCCAGCATTATTTGTTATTGTTTTTGTTTTCTGAAGGGCCTCACGAATTAAACAATTTATTTTTGTTCTGTACCTATAATGCCTTCAGGAGAATTAATTTTAAATTCACAAAGTCTACGTACCTTGACGACCTTCGTAGAATTTACCTTGTTTATACAATGAGGATCAATGTTGGGCAAAAGAATAATCAAGGCGAAATCTTCTATCTTGCAAATGCCCTTGTAACTTTTTAAAATTCAACAGAATATAAAGCGGGCTTACTTCGGAAAGTCCATCAAAAAGGTAATTAAGATGAATTTACGACGAGGTTCGCGCGGATCCAGGATATTAGGTCCGTTGCAGACAGACGAATTTCTAAAGAAACTGACCAAATTTTTTTTTAAAGGCTGAATTATTATATGGATTTTGATTGATTGATAGAACACATAGTGTAAATAAGTAATAATACAAAAAATCGTACAATTTATGGCACCATAATTCTACCATAATTCTTGAAAACTAAAGTGTTCAATCAGTGCGTCCTACCCGTTATGATCATGACCTACGGAGCCAAGATGTGGACGCTGACGGTAGGGCTGGTAAACTAGTTTAAAGTCGCTTAGCGAGCTATGGAGAGAGCTGTGCTCGGAGTTTCTCAGAAAGATAGGATTTGCAACGAATACATGTGACAGAGAACCAAGGTTATCAACATAGCTCAGAGAATAGAAGATTTGCAAGTTAGCCGGCCGACCGACAACCACTGCGGTTAAAATGGTCTTGAGTGGAGACCGCCACTAGGAAAATAAAGTGTAGAATACCCTCCAGGCTGAACGGGGTGACGATTAGCGAAAGACTGTAGGCAGATGCTGCACACGGCAAGTTGAAGACAGGGTGCTATGATGCTCATTAGGGGACGCCTATGTCCAACAGTGGAATAATATAGCCTGATGATGATGAATCTTAACACCAACAAAGAGAATGAGTTAATATCAATAATTTACTTGAGTGAGCTTGATTTTAAAACAGAACATAAAAATGTTTTTAATCAGGAAAGAAACCTAAAGGAATTGTTTTTTTTTATCGAGATTGGATATAAACATTGTATTCTCCATGCGATCGTTAATTAAGGTACCACATAAAGGTACTTAATAACACAGGTGTTATTGTAGGCACATGTCGACTTAAAATAAAAAATAACGTGAAATGCGAAGATACTGTCGCTACATCTTAGCGCACGTGTGCGGTGACCCTTGCTACTTGTAATTGGTTCCCACACCACATTTTTAAAGCAAATTGTCTGACTAACGATTAAGTTCCTCTAATTTTGGACAGTTCAGTTGAAATTAGAGAAATATGGTAATTTCCATCTTTGTCTCAAACCAGCGAGGCGGAAGATTATAATTATTTGAAAATTATTATGAAGTGGGTGGCTTGCTTTGTTTAAGAAACCAGCGAGCTGGATTAACTCCCACTGGAACTTTTATCAATTTTTACCTTGAATGAACACAAGCACAAGATTTTTCATGATTATTTTCTAATTTAACGACAAAGCAAAACTAAGCAGTTTCGCTTTGTCGATAAATAAGAAAATGGACAAAGAAAATAAATCTTAGGTAGATAGGTACTTTTATTTTCCAAAGCAAATATAAAAGGTCTTAATAAAATATATTTCTCTGACCACCATCCACTTTCGCGATAAAAAGGCTTTTCCTTAATTAAAGCAAGAACAACACATGGGTCCGACCCGTGGGTCAGGTGCTAGTGAAATTGCTGTCTTCTGTGTAACAGCCAGCATAACTTGATCTGGGTGTTTTGTGTTAGTTTTGTAAAAAAGTTGGATAAAGTAACGAATAATGCTTTGGGTTTTTATCTGCGTGGTTCATGTTATTTTGGACGTCCCTTATCTACCTCAGAGCGAGCGTCAACGGTCGTTATTCAATAACATAGTAGGGTTTCCCTCATCCTCTTGAACTATTAGGGTCTGTTAAATTCAACAGCAAAATATTAACAATGAAGTTGAAGGTTAACAAGAGAAATAATATGCAAACTGACTTCACCTACTGCTAGGATTTAACACCTTGACTTACGGACATGTAGGGCAGCTAATTGTAACTAGGCAGTGAACGCGTTAAACTATTGTCCTCCAGTCCTGTGCTAGTCACTTTCTAGACAACCTAGTTAGATGTTGTAGCCAAAGTCAATGTAATTTTTTTGTGAAAGATCAGCCTATGCTTCACTCTTAAGCCGCGTCTTTTTTAACGCAATTTACATTACTAGACAGTATTACATGTTTTCTTCAATAGATATTGCTTTCAATTTATATTATCTGAAAATTGAAAATTGAGTTTTAGTTTTATATGTAGTGGTTTATTTACAAACATTTAAAATCGATTTGGCTGGTGTATACCAGCTAAACGTTAAAGGGTATTTTGTATTTTGTCTATAAAAAATGTGATATTCACAAAATAAATACAAGAAACAAGAACAAACTGCACATCCCATCACATAGATTACGAAAGGTAGGGAAATCGTTTATGGGTAATTGCGTACGCTTCTACAACAAGCTTCCATCTGAAGCAACTGAGCTCCCTATTCGTAAATTTAAACTGTACATAAAACGAAATCTTATCAAGAAAGCCTTTTACTCCATAGATGATTACATGCTTGGCCAGATGTCGCCCAGTTCCGCACTGACAATGGTATTTAAGGGAAATAATGTTAAGCTTAGTTAGTTTTATATAAATATTGAGTTATATACAAATTAGATTATATTTAGACTGAGATAATGTACTTATTAATTTTAAGTTTTATAAAACTTACTAGTGGTTTTTTTTTCGCTTCTTCCACTAGTGGACAAAAAATTGAAGCGAATAAAATCAATAACACCATATTTCTTATTTGATAATAATGACTATTTATAAACCTGTTTATAGTATTAAATTTGACTTGTCTAAGGACTGTATAGATGAATCACCCAATATTTTTTTTCCCCAATCATTATATTCCTATTCGCCTTTTTCCCCATATTGTTTAATTTCCAGACGTCATTATCACCAGCTTATAATTTCTCACGCTTTTTTATTTTCTATCATATTTTTCGCTGTAGGCAATGTTTTACCAATCCGTATCGTTCACGTACATTCAAATTACCTGTACAATATATTACCCATAGTCTTTTTTCGCCACGGGTTTCAATTTCTGCACATTATTTTCCCGTGAATATTCAAAACGAAATAAGGTCTGATGTTTTTCGGAAAAGAAACAAAAAGTATATCTTGATGGATAAGAAGATAGAGAGTATAGTAAATAATTACCTCCAAGGAGTCACCACATTGGATAAATGTATATGGTTACTCTCTGTACTCAAATATTAAATAAAACTCATTAAAAATATTAATTAGAAATACGATAAGCTCTACGTAATCTTTAAGTAACATTTATTGTGCTAATCGGAGTGAATTATCACAACAAATACTATTTCTTTATTTTTATTTGCATATTTAAGTTCATAAATATGTATTTCTAAGTCAAAATACAGTTTTTTGTTTTTTTTTCTCATTTTATATTGATATGTGTCAGTAAAAATGCTTGATTAAAAAATATATATATATTATACGAAGCTAACTACGTATCTTTTCTTTTCCACGCTTAAACAATTCAGAACACTACTACAAATACAAGTAAATAAATAATTCGAAGCCTAATACCGGATCTTGATACTGGTTTTGGAAATCGTCCGGTATTGCATGCCCTAATATTAAATCTTGGTAAAGTTGCGTCTAGGGAAAATAATGAGCAGAAATTGAAACCCGTGGCGAAAAAAGACTATGGGTAATATATTGTACAGGTAATTTGAATGTATGTGAACGATACGGATTGGTAAAACATTGCCTACAGCGAAAAATATGATAGGAAATAAAAAAGCGTGAGAAATTATAAGCTGGTGATAATGACGTCTGGCAATTAAACAATATGGGGAAAAAGGCGAATAGGAATATAATGATTGGGAAAAAAAAATATTGGGTGATTCATCTATACAGTCTGTCTAAGTGCTTATTTTGTAAGCTAGAAATAAAGTTATTGAGTTAGAGTTTTGAGTTTATCATTAAAGAAGAAACTGATGTGTGTTAATTTAAAATGTGTAGGATTCCGGACGGAAATGTTTCAGAGGCAAATCTTAAAAATGGTATACTGTACACCAAGGCGAGAAATCACTCCATATTGTATGGCAACACACAGGGTAGGAAACGCACATTCTTTCGAGTGATATAAAGTGCTTTATACTACACCTATATACGAGGAAAATTATCGTTTTAGAATCATTAAAATCACTCGATTAATTTAAATTATAAACTCAAACGTAGCGAAAATGATCTTCACATGGTCAGGTTCTTTTTTAAATCATTTTGTTTCGAATAATGAAGAGATATCATAATATATATGGCGGATTTGGAGGAAAAAAATTTTGTCGTTTGACCTACATATTATTATTATAAAAATAACCATAGCATCCGGCTAATATTTCAGGATATAAAACACATTGGAAATATATTTAGATATACTTTTTCGTGAAAATCTATAATGTTCCATAGAATTTCATGGTATTTTAGTACGCCTGCAATGACGAAATTTCTACGATATGTTTGAAAAGGGAATAAGAAACTTTCCGAGTAGGCGTATTTCACATACATTTTTAAAACAAAAAGAACCTTTGTTTTATGATCATCTAGGAACTAACTGCTTGAGAAGACCAATCCAACTAACTCATACTCGACGTTTAGTAGTTCTTAAGGCCACCACTGTCTCCATCACCAGACCAGCTCGATGGTAACATGACATTACATTGTCACCGATCTTACAGTTTGCCGAATTTCAGCCCAATAATCGGATGAAAATACATGGTCTTAATGGTCTTAAAGCAGTTGCAAGATTGGTCCCACACTTACTAACAAGGCACTTGCCTTGAATGCTTTAAGAATAAAAGCATGAAATAATACAAACAAATTTTAGCTTACGAGTAAGAATACTAACAAGAGATAAATAAATAAAGCTGGACAATTCACACAGCATTATCTAGCCTCAAGCTAAGCAGAGCCTGTGTTATCGGTACTAGATAACTGCTGATATCTATATATATATATATAAAATAAAGTCGTGTCAGTTACACCATTTATAACTCAAGAACGACGAGACCGAAATTCATGGTTTTTGATTTGTTGGATTTCTCTTAGTCCGGAATAGGATAAGTAGTATTAAAAACATTGGAAAATTTACAAAAAAAATAACTACCCATGCGAAGCCGGGGCGCACAATTCAATATAATTCATAATTCAAGATATTTTTAATTATACTTACATCAAAAACGACCAGAACACCCGAAACAGCGGTCTTCAGATTGTACAAACATTTTGTCCCGAGGGCGGATACGAACCGTCACCTCTTGCTTCGCAAGCGGATCTCCAGAGGTCGTTCAGGTGAAATTTGATAATTCTTATCAAACTTAAACAGAACAACAGAAATTTACATACAAATGAAACTTAAATACGATACTCGGATGCATTGAGAATTCAATACAACCACAATCAATTGCAAAACTTGGAACCACGTAATACATTCACCGTACGAATCAAAAGTAGCTTAACTCGACATACTGTCCCTTTAGCTTGACAAAGCTGGCTTATAAATGGCGAGTAAAATTGTGTTACCGTAATCTAGTCTAGCCAGCTTAATATTCCCTTTCGGTTGATTTTAGACTTATAAACCATAACATACGAGTATGTATAATCATCGCAGTCAACATTGACCAACCCATAATGCAACAACAGTTTAGATAATCTTGAAATAATAAAGGGCTTTAGGTAAAATGATAGGTAGAAAATTACCATGGACGAAATTCTGCTAACCAATCGCTTAACTATCGTCGCAGAACCGTCCATAGATGAACGAAAATCTAGATAGTGCGTGCGGTGCTATTCACGCGAACGATTATATTGGTGTCTACCTTGACACATTAGACACGCGGCCCTCCTGTAGTTTCTTTCATCAAAGGTAAATACCAAAAGTCGTTGTAAGACGAAATCATTGATATTGTGAAGTGATTCATATAGTAGAATTCTGCGCCCTATAATTATTTGTCACGAGATTATTTCCTCAATTGATAATCATCATCATCTACATCGGCTTTATTCCGTCTATAAAGACTAATGTCTGTGGTTTGGTTAAATTGTCATTTCTTGGTGTGAAACAAACGCACCGATAATTGCAAAGAACTCAGATCCGAGGAACTTCTACGTACACCTGCACAATTTGCCGTCGCTTCAATAACCATCATAGATCTATTACGAGTAAATCATAAAGATCTTCACACGAGTTGCAAAGCTACTTCTGACCACCAACTTATGACTTATCTGTGGCTCACGTACCCAACTTCGGCGGAACAGTTTGAAACGAAAGATATAAATTAAATTAATGTTACCACTTAGGGGCAGTTAAAAACTGGAAGCTTTTTGTAATTGCTTCGGGTAAGGTGACCTTGGGAAATGAGTGGAACGTGGCATTGATCGTTGCTATAAATTCTAAATGGCCGTTACTTAACTGCATTATGAGCCCTTACGCACTGGTGGTTTAAACGTGCAGTAGCCGCTTTTTATAAACAACGTCATGAAGATAATAGAGGTTACATTTAAATAGAATATGAGAACCACTGCGTTGCGCAGAAAAAGAAATTCAGTCAGTAGCTCATCTGTACCTGTAAGCATACCGAGTGATTTTTGGACTAGAAGAATGTTTAGACAATTGCAGTAATTTTATTTTTTGCACTTAGATTATCCAATTTTAAGATACTTTGATAGTTGAAGGGATCTATGAAGCGTTATACGAATTTATGAACATAGTTAATCCTAATCCTTTCTTATATTATAAATGCGAAAGTGTGTTAGTTAGTTTGTTTTGTTTGTCCGTCCCCCTAACTATGCAACTAATGGACTTGATTTTTGGCATATAGTTAGTTGTAAGTATGGAGAGTAACATAGGCTACTTTGTATTCCATAAATAACCAAATCTATTATAATTATGTTTCGTTTTTGTTATAACATATGATTATAACCTATATGGGATATAAACTATGACAAAACGGAATAACCTTAAAATGTTCCATAGAAACAACGAAACAGAAGCAAGTATTTAGTATTTTTTATAATTGTTTCTACCTAGCGAACAAAAAATCCTCAGTACCTAATTCGTTGAAATCAGCCAGATAATACATAGAAAACACAAATAATTTCGTTTCACATCAGCAAAAGATATAAAGTAACTCAGCATCTCTTGAAACAAAACAAGGAATCGCAAATAGAATCCGTTGGATCCCGAGTAATATCAAATGATGACACATAATCTGTCCACGATCTGTAACACGGAGTAATAACTTACTACCAGACAGACAGATTGTGTTTTAAGAATAAATGTGTTATAGGTATGAACCACCGACAAACAGGCCAATGATGATGATGAAAGGTATGAACAGAAAGAGAAACATAACTAAGATGAACGAATAGTAACAGAAGCGAACGATTTAGACTGAGTAGATTACCTGTCTGTCTATATCTATAGGAACTTGAATATTCAGAAAAAGAAAGGACAGCAAAAAAGTGCGTTTCAGGTGTAAAGAGAAAGCGGGGACGAATGTTGTCACCTGCAAAAGATATTTAGGTACGCAAAACTTCTATTCGGCTCTAGCTTACATTTTTCGGGTCACTATAATGCACGGCAATTTATTGTACGGCCGAATAATGTACACCCTGATAATCCGTGTCCTGGCTTCCAATTTTAATAGAACACGGATTATCATGGTATAGGTATCTTATTCGGCCGTGCAATAAATTGTCGTGCATTATAGTGACCCCATTTTACTCCATAATACACCCTAAACCTTAATACAGATCTGGATTTGTCTTTTGGTTCCTATAATACATAACTTGCCTTTCTTTGAAAGAACTGTGGATCTTTTTCTGGTAAATGAGAACTATTTACGCTCTTTTGCAAATTTCCTCTCTGTAGCTTTTCCAATCGACTTGGAATTTTCGATTAGCTAGTGATTGATTGAAGCGACTTCTTCGAGACGTGCACTTTATGATTTGATAGTTGTTCTGTTATGATGATACAAAGTACCTCCCTTATCCGATTATGATTTTTTTTCTACGTTATTTCAGTTGGCGGTGATAGATGTGAAATAGGCAAATTTGAGTAACATAAAAACAATTTTTCTCTGTGTATCTTTATCGATAAAGCTTTGAAAAAAATACCTAATAATCTATGGGATACAAGGCAGGTCCCATTCTTTTCAAAAGAAAACAACTATTTTAAATACCAGAAATAGGTGTGCAAAGTACTCTCGGTTTTCTTAGTTTTTTTTAAATTTTTCTTCTAAACTATCAATCACTTTTTTTTTATTTTCACTATCATATTAAATAGAAAAATACCCAGGGCACCTTTGGCTTATTTTTGCAAACAAATGCCTTAATTAATAGATAATCAGCAAAAATATTTTTAGCTTACGCCGCTCTGCTCTGTCCCACTTCTTTAAACGCGAAATCCTATGCCTATCCCTCGAACAAATAAAGCCATCAGACGACTAGCACTACTGGTTAGTTAGGTAGGTCACGAAAATAGGTTAAAGTTCTCAAGGGGCTAATAAAAAGTCTATCGGACATTATAATCAAAGCTATTACAGAAGTGAAGCCATTTAATCACCAAATAGCACTCAAGGAATTAAACCACGTTAGGTTAATAATGATAGCCCTATGAGCTATGCTCGGAGTTTCTCTGAAGGATAGGATTCGCAACGAATACATCCGACAGAGAACCAAGGTTATCGACGCAACTCGAAGGATTAGCAAGCTGAAGTGGCAGTGGGCTGGCCATATCTCGACAAGAACCGACAACCGCTGGGGTAAACGTGTTTTTGAAAGGAGACCGCGCCTCGGCAAACGTAGTGTAGAATGCCCTTCAACCAGATGGGAAGACGATTTGCTGGCAGAAACTGGATGCGGCAGGCTGAAGACAGGCCGCTATGGCGCTCATTAGGGGAAGCCCATGTCCAGCAGTGGACTTATATAGGCTGATGATGATGAGTTTAATAATTTTTCCACAAAAACAAACCACTAGGTATATCATTACATAATCATAAAAGTCGAAAGATGAAACTTTTATGAGTCCAAGCGTCTGGCGTCGTGGATAAATTTAAAAAGGTTTTTAAAATTTTTGTGATTTACCCCAACTCCCAGAATGGTTCCATCGTGTGCTGGGCAACTTTAAACATTTGCGCTTTGCAAACACAGTTCGAGATTTGCGTAACGTGAGTTGAAATTGGCTTATTTTTTTCCCTACTGAGGTTCCGGACTCGTGGTATTTTGGTTGAAGATAGCCGAAGAGACAATATAAATATTTATTAAGAAAGAAAAATACAATCAAATAATAGAATAAAATTAAAACTACTATTTACAATTGAAACAATTGAGCTTACTGCAGACTGTTGCACACAATCTACAGGCAGCTCAACTGGTCCATATCAATACCAGCCGGAAGCGTGTTGCATTGCCCCGCTGTATGGCAATGCTGATGCGCTGCGCCATGTACTCACCAGCTCTCGGGAAGAAACAAGAGAATTGTTATTTCAGTATGGGTTCATTAGCTCTTACTCTTACCATTGTTTTTTATCACAAGGTACTATAAAACGCTTCCCGCTGTCTGTCTGTCCATAAATGTATGCCTAGAGAAGTTCTTAGTAAAACTACGCAACGGATTTTGATGCGGTTGTTTTTAATAGATAGTATGATTCAAGAAGGAAGTTCAGCCTATTAGTCCACTGCTGGACATAGGCCTACCCTAATGAGCGCCATATCGCTCTATCTTCAGCTTGCCGCATCCAGCATTTGCCAGCAGTCTTTCGCAAATCGTCATCCCACCGATCGGTGGGCATCCTACACTACGTTTGCCGAGTCACGGTCTCTACTCAAGAACACGTTTACCCCAGCGGTTGTCGATTCTTCTTGAAATATGGCCAGCCCACTGCCACTTTAGCTTGCTAATCCTTTGAGCTATGTCGATAACCTTGGTTCTCTGTCGGATGTATTCATTGCGAATCCTATCCTTCAGAGAAACTCCGAGCATAGCATAATATAGTACCCGTGCGAAGCCGAGGCGGGCGCTAGTATACAATAAAATGCAGACAATGAACGGCAAATATATTAATACACTTACGAAAACTCTAAACGATCAGCTATAGTAATTTGCAGATGTATTTTAATGAGACAAATTACATTGTACCTATCATCTTAGGGTTCCGTACTCAAAGGTAAAACGGTACCCATAGACTCCGCTGTTCATCCGTCCGTCTGTCACCAGGCTGTATCTATCTCATTAACCGTGATAGTTAGACAGTTGACATTTTCACATGTAATGTATTTATGTTGCCGCTATAACCACAAATACTAAAAAACAGAATAAAATAAATATTTAAGGGGGGCAACAAACGTGTTTTTTTGTCGTTTTTATTGATATTTTATAGATTATAGATATTGTGGGTACGAAACCCTTCGTGCGCGAGTCCTGAGTGACTGTTTCTAACAAAACTTTCGGCAGCGTTTCATAGTCCTCAAACAAAGAGTCCTGTTTTAACGTTTCACGACGTACGCCTGCTATTTTATTTTTCTATATGTTTCTTACGAACAATTTTTGCAGGTTTTTCACAATCCAGCAGTCGCCAAAAAAAAAACAAAGTGCCTGTTTCACTTTGATTCGATGTCGTCTATTTTATTTATGTGGTGGGTGGCGAGCATTTCGACAAAAGCACGCGAGGTCAGCTTGAGAGGGAGGAAACGACTTTCGCCTAATCCGCTGACTTTTATTTATTCAGTGAATTAATCTAAGGGCGCCTTAAACTACGGTTCTCTGAGATAGCGTCCGGGTCTGTAGGTCTTCTTTGAAAAGCGAATGTAATTACCGAATGACCGTCAGATCTCACAAAACGAAGGACAGTCGACCCGTTCTGTCGATGGTCTTCCTATGAAAATGATTCTAAAATTTATTGAATGGTGGTGTTAGAAGCAACTTGGTGGTAAGGTTGATCGTTTCGTGCGTTGGACGTCATCCGTTTACTTCGTTAGCTTTTCAAAGTAGACTTCGTCTTTTAATATAAGACGAGCCTAGGGATACCCTAGCATCAGCCTAAATATGAACGCTTTAACAGAGAACTTTCCAACTACCTTTGGACATAATAACCAGAAATAGGAACAAAAGATTTAAGTACTCTAGTAGAAGTACCATCTATTTTCTTCACAAGATCTACTTCGAAAAGTTACTACGGTATTTCTCCTAAATTA
This sequence comes from Eupithecia vulgata, assembly GCA_946478455.1. Taxonomy (NCBI): domain Eukaryota; kingdom Metazoa; phylum Arthropoda; class Insecta; order Lepidoptera; family Geometridae; genus Eupithecia; species Eupithecia vulgata. The sequence goes on from OX297874.1 coordinate 4,557,022, forward strand.
TCTATGAAAAGATTTTTTTTGTCATCATTGTATTACATGATAGAATACAAAGGGCACCTTTTTCTTATTTTTGGAAATAAAAATCCTAATTAATGGATAGTATTATTCAGCAAAAACTTTATTAATGAGCATAAGCTGCTCAGTTTATCCCGCTCCTATCAACGCGCAATTATATGCCTATCCTTTTCACAAAAATGGCGTCATAAATCGCTCCCATAAGATACATGTTTGAGAGTTAGTTGTCGCTAATAACATTTCCGTCATAAAGCGGCAACGCCACTACAATAGATTCCTGTTTGGGGACAGTGGCCCTTTTCTGTTCTGTTGCGATACCACGGTTTCTCGGCTGGACATTGTGATAAAACCAAAGCCAGGAGTTCCATGACAAGTATGAATTTATACTTGAAGATTACGGTACATTAGAATTCTGTCAAAATGTTCCTCTATCACGATGTGAATTATGAGACGTTATGGAAAATTATAAAGTTCCAGTTTCGAATAGACTCTTTAAGTAAAGAAAGAGTAAAAGACGATTTTCTAATATACCTACCTACCACCTTGTTTAAATTTTAAGAAAAATAATTTATTAGGAAATTATTATTTTCCTTTTTCGAACGTTTTGTATAATATTATATTATAGTGCGTAAGCCCTCGCACTCTGGGTAATCTCTAAGAAATTAAGTTTCTAAGAAACAAACCTATAATTTTTTTTAAAATTGTTTTTTACTTTTTTTCATGCGATCATGAAAGTCGTAAAAAAATAAGTTCCCATTTCTTTTTATGTTTTTGATGATGAAAATGTAAAAACAATTTTCTTAGAGCTTTGTTAATTTTTTCAAAAGCTACGTTTTTGAGCCAACGTTCAATCTAAAATATCCTTTTACAATGGTTTTGTTTTCTAAGATTCACCTAATTTTAAAAAGGTAGGTAAGTAATGACAACCGACCTTTTTAAAACACAGAGAACAGAGCTCTTAATACATTATTTAAATTTTAAAGTAATGTACAGGAACTCTGTCTCTCCCTCTCTCTTCTAAAATTAAAATAATATGTCACCGGAAAATACGTAGAACATTTTTCCAAGACATTAAAATTTAGGTTAACCAGAAAAGATAAAATTTAAGTTTCCGTGAAATGGAACGTTTATGTAAATTGTCGACTGTTGATATGTTTATCATCGGCGTTAGAAAACATACAACTGGGTACCGAAGGTGGCTATTTCTGAAAAGTTTTATAGTTGCCGCTTATTCTGGCTTCGCTTTGATCGTGTGTGGTCGAAGGTATTAAAGTTCTATATTCATTGATTTCCAGGATTAAAAGATACGGTTGACTTTAAAACGAGAAACTTATTTGAAAGGTTATTAACACGTTTTATGAAGACAAAATCAGTTGGAGTCTTGAAAGTAAAAAATCGTGTTATAAACGCCTCAGAATTATCAGTAAATTATGTGACAGAAATAACTGCACAGATTTTGAAGACATATTAAACAATACAACTCGAGTCTGCATCGAACTGGGCCATTACTTTATAACCTGCCAACACAGACACCAAAATCCAAAACAGTACGTATTTCTTTATCATACGACATATTTTTCAACGACGTAGATATACTCGATCTTATCCTTCCCCCACAGAACTGTAAAGGTTGTCGCAAATCTGGACCGCACCACTGTGACACAACAATGTGCATTCCACGACCTCTGTGGCGCGGTGGGCGAAGGTCCGTCTACGACGCAGGAGGTTGCGGGTTCGATTCCCGCCTTGGAACAAATATTTGTACGATCTGCAGGTATTTCTTCCGGGTGTTCTGGTCGTTTTTTATTTATAATAAAACATATCTATCTATGTATTGTATTATGTAAATCAGTTATCTAGTACCCATAACACAAGCTTTGCTTAGCTTGGGGCTAGATATTGCTGTGTGGATTGTCCAGAATTATTATTATTATTATTTTATTATTCAAATATGGACCGGGTCAATAATAGGCGATATTTCACACACTTACAAAACGTCAACGTGCTTTCCTACAGCTCGCAGGTTCCTACTTGAAGTTTTTGGGTAAGCCATTTTGTCATTTAAAAAAGTATCAAAGATTACGAGCCTAACAGCCGGTTTTTTAAACTTACCTATGCTTTAATATGCTTATAGGTACTTGTTTTAACTTTTTGTTAACAAAAATATATAATTCTATACAAAAAAGTTCTATAATTATAATTTGACCTTTTGATACTCTTTGAGTTTTGTTAATTTTTTATCGCTTTTTGTTAACAAAATGTTTAAACTATTGTCTAATATATGTACATAAATATATAACAAGCGGATGTAAAACTGGCTGTTGGCCCATATTAGAATGCTGTTGTGCAGTGCGCTAGCGGTGGTGTATGTATGTGCTAAGTCCTTCAAACGGGAGTTATAACGGGTGTACACATAAAACTAAAAGCCATTCGCTGTAGGATGCAATATGTCATTGTTCTCAATGATAAGTAGCACTGTAACGTGACGTTAGAACAAAGCTAAATGCTTCCTGCGTTGGTAGATACTAATATTTTCACTTAGTAGTGTGATAAGTTGAAACGGTCAAGTGAATCTTTAAGGCGAAGTAGGTCTCAAAACTCAGGTTTTGCCTAGACGGAAAATCAATTTTAAGGCAAGAAAATACAATTTTTTTAAATCTTTTTTATTGAGCATCGAAAGCTTAGGATTTTTGTTAGTAAGTTATGGGAGCCGAAACACGATTGACTCAACTTGACTTGATAGAAAAAAATCGCAAAGTTTCCTCTAAATTTTGCATTTTTACTACGGAAAACCAGTTTCATTTGCTAGTTACTTAACATATTTGAATGAAATATTGTCTAAAAAATACTTAACTAAACACTTTAGAGGATTATGGTTTTAGTTTTTTGCGAAAGAGTATTATTTTAGAGCAATATCAAATTTATAAATAAAAAGCAGTGAAATTGCGCGCGGGCCGGCTCTTGCATCCCTTTCTCGCTTTCACTGCGCGGTGTTCGCTCGTCCTTGTCTAGAAATTACGAACGTACTTCACCTTAAAGTAAGTTGTTGGACTCCATTGAGGGCAACATATTTTAGTACCTAAGTTTTTGGTATAAGAGGCAACGAAATATTTACACTTAAAATGTTTGTAAATTATTGTTCATAATTTCTAGAAATCGTTTGTAAAAATATAATTATGAGTTAATGTGTTCAGCAACTTATGGAACAACAGTTGTTCACAACTATTCAAATTAAATAGTACGTTTATTTCAGACAACAATATAATATCTACACTACATATTTGAACAATCATTTATTTCTCTGAATATAAATTACAGAGTTCATATTTGAAATAAATACTTACTTCAATAATTGAAGTAGGTAAGTAATTTTTTTTTGTTGGTTGTAATTTTACAACCACATAAATAAATAATGTGTAGGTATTTTCTACACTTAACTACAACTGGATTGCACATCTTGTAGCGCCCCAAGGGGGTAATTGTTTGATACTTTTTACATCTAATTTTGCAAAATCTATCAATTAATAAATTCAAACAAATTGTCAAAACTTTTCTGTGCAAAAAGGCTTACTACAAAATATCAGATTATTTAGAAGATAAAAAAGCTTGGGACGGGTTTTGCTCCAACTCGAAAAATAACAACTAACAGGCTAAAGGTTTCTTCGTCGCTTCTTTACTTTAGTCTACATACCGAAGCGACTGAAATCAAAAGATCACTTTATTTCCGTGTCAGTGTTTTATTTTAAGAATTTGACTTTTTCTAAATGTACATTTTTGTATTTATGGAAATAAAGAATTTTTGACTTTGACTTGACTTTGACTCTACGTACTTAAGATCCTCTGTAACAATATGTAACAACTGAATATATAAATAAATAAATAAAAATTGTACTTATACCACGTAGGTTAACACTGGTCAAGAGAGCACAATATACGCTCTTCCCAGTGTTCGACAAAGAGACCGCACTAGATCTACAAAGTCCGTGTCTGGCCTCTAGGGACGCAAATCCCGCGCATTATAATTGCTGCGAAAGCATAGAGCACTATGAAAAGTTAAATATGTTTGAGTAATTAACGAACTTGAAATATTCAAAATTGGAACTTGCCCTAGGTTTGCTGTTGTTTGCTGTATTTGGATGTATTTTTTGTATTATCTACAATGAGAGTCATTCATTAAAAGTTCCATTCAGGTTTTATTTCTTAATATTATTTACTATATTAATTAAAAATGTACAGCTACTTTTGGTACAAACTCTGCTTAAGTACAAACTTCAAACTCTTAGCCTTGTTTTATCTGATTAAGTATTAACAGAACCAAATCCCTGCTGCAATGCTGAGTCACTTCCTTTGATTGTTTTTTTAATAAAATAATTAAAAAGTGTTCAGCTACTTTTGGTGCAGACTCTGCTTAGGTACAAACTTTTAGCCTCATTTTATCTGATAGGTATTTTCAGAACCAAATCCCTGAATTTCAAATTACCATCTTAAGACGTATTATACTGAAAGTAAGTAGGTACTATACAACCAAAGCCTACAGAATCACTTTACAATTAAAATTAACTGGGTTCGCGCCAAATTAGCAGTCTATGTGAAGTTTCAGTAGATAACTAGAGGCAATTTTTATTAAGATGTGAAACTGGGGGCTTGGATATATCGCGTCGTAAGAGCCGACTAATGCATCACATACGACAATATTCCTATGACACTATGAGCCATCACATTTTCATTATTACGGTATCTTAAGATACTGAGCGATAGGGCGACTTCATCTTAAGATGCCTTGCTATAGAAATATATGTCAACAAATACGAGTGACACCTTCGCCATTTTCAAAAAAATCCGACCATTACATATTAGAGTATCTTAACAGTGCTATAATATTTTATCGTAAGGTGTTTTAAAAGCTTACAAAGTCGAGCCAGTATACTACCCTCATGCTCTTCCTAATCCTCCACAGCAGCCTAAAATGGTTCACCTATCTTATCCTATCCTACTTATTTTATAAAGGCGAAATTTGTGAAATCATGTTTTTGCAAAGACAATACCCAAACTACTGAATTGATCGTGCTGAAATTTTGTACACGTAACGTTCTGGACAGGGCGCTATGGCGCTCATTAGGGGTGGCCTATGTCCAGCAGTGGACAAGTATTGGCCGATGATGATGAAAGATCTGGACCTGGAAAAAAATACTTTAAGCTCATTTTTATCTTATTAATATTATAAAAGCGAAAGTTTGTGAAGATGTATGTATGTTTGTTGCTCTTTCAGGCAAAAAGTACTGAATGGATTTTGATGAAACTTTACAATAATACAGCTTACGTATCAAAATAACACATAGGCTGCCATTTACAAAGATATATTGAATATTTTAAATTTTTGGAAATACGCGGGCGAAGCCGCGTACAGCAACTAGTTTTGATTAAAGAAGTGCCAATCGGGCAGTAGCTAGTATAAGTATATAACTCGAAAAGGTAAACTTTAACTTAGGCTTAGTATCAAAAAAAAATCGTTTCCATTTTCTTTTCGAGTTTCGTTTCCGTAACCATTAATTAAACAGCACCAGCGAAGTGCTTTTAAAATCTATTGTTTCACTTAAAACCTGTTTTGCATATCAAAGCCGCGGAATATATAATAGAAGTTTTTGCATTCATAACGAACCACGCGAACTGAAATAAAACACGACTTAGAATGAACCTGCCATTGATTACTAACAAACCTTTGGAAACTATTTATAAATAATTATTTCTGATATGACCTGGCAAACTTAGTGTAGGACGCCCTCCGATCAGGTGGGATGACAATTTGCGAAAGATGCTGGCAGATGCTGGATGCGGCAAGTTGAAGACAGGGCGCTATGGCGCACATTAGGGGAGACCTATGTCCAGAAGTGGACTAATATAGGCTGATGATGATGATAAAACCTATACATGTACTAAATAAAATAATGAAATGTTAATGGACTATTATAATTTTATGACAATTAACTTAGATTTATGAGACGTGATATAAGTGGGTATGTCTTAGGATTTTTGTTACAGTGCTTACCCGCACTCTGAATATCTCTAAGAAATGAAATAAGTTCCGAAAATTTTTCGATTTCGGTGGGACTCGAATCCGCGCCCCACCCTCAGTAATATATAATATACGTGGCTTAGTTGGTTAGAGCACCGGGTGTGCTCTAACCAACTAAGCCACGAAATCATAGTCGGTACCATCAAAATTCTTTGGGACCTCTTACAGACTGTAGCGCACTAGCTCCACCTACAGAGGAAACATTACAATTTATCCAAAACTTTGTTCCTCCGCAGGAAGCTCGGAATCATTTTCTATACAATCACGAAAGTGTTTTCAAAATCAGTCCACAATTGACAGAGCAAATTGACAAACTTATGTAGCTAAGTACATTAAAAATACATACAGCTCAGCATAGAACTACCTCCTCTACACTAGTCGGTTAAAAATAGACTCATGGATGGATCGAAGGAAGACTTCGCCCAATAGAAGTCATGTCAGGCAAAGAGTCACATCAAACTAAATGCGAAAGCTTGTTTATGTGTTTACTTTTGTCCTGGAAAATCGCATGCGAAGCCGTACGCAGAAGCTAATTCTTACAACTCAACTCACTTTTTTTAAGGCATAGCATCAGATTGCTAATATAAACTTTTACAGTTTACGAATAGACATATATCACGACGTCAGGACCACACTTGTAGAACTCACTTTTCTTCGGCTTCAGTCCAATTTCCAAAATATAATTTCATTTATGAATTGCAAAAGTTTTCGTCTGCCTTCGAAGTTTTAAATCATTTTTTTGCAAACTATTTTCAAATCGATTCATTATTCCACAATACAACGAAATTTCATTTTATTTGCTTACAATTTATAAGGGAAAGTATTTACGCCGTCTCAAGGAAAATTCGTATTTTGATTGCAATGCAAAAAATCACAGTAATATTATAAATGCGAAAGTTTAGGTGGATAGATGGATGGTTGTTGCTCAGTCACGCCAGAACGCTGAACGAATCTGAATGAAAGTAGGCACAGAGATAGATTATAGTCAGGAATAGCATATAGGCTATATTTTATCCCGGAATTTCCACGGGAACAAGAACTACGCGGGTGAAAACACAAGGCGCTTTTAGTCTTTAATAATTTTCAATACATTTCGACCAAGACACAAATCCCTAGTACCAGTTCTTTCTCTGCCAACCAATAACTTCCCAACAGCTATTTACAAACAAGTTAAAGCAATAACGTTATCAATAACGGCCCAGAACTGAATCATTTGGCCGTAACTCCATCTTTTGCCCATAACCGGCTCATTTGGCACAAATGGAGCTACATTAACAATTAACTGTCGCAGTTTTAAATTACGCACTCAAGAGTCAGAATTTAATAAACAATGAATTTAATTTTGTAGCGGCCGCATGGAGGATGGCCAATAACGGGAATTTTATGGAATTTTTATTATGATGCATAATCATGAATCACCTATAAAGGCTGTGCGGCATACAGAAGAATTATTCCGGCACTCGACAATATTTCGCCGATGCACATAAAACTGTGCCGGTCGTGGTTCGTGCGAGTATCATGGAAATAATTTATTGGCACAAATGAACCTTATTTTGGCAAACGTTACAGAAATGGTTCCTAGGTAAATGAAACTGGCTCAAAAAGATGTACGGGAAAAAAATCAACACCCTGAGGCCGTGTAACGTAAGGAAAAACCATGCACACAATAATCACTAATACTCACCCCACACAAATCACGTACGAACACTCACATGGTCTCCCGTTGCCCAGACTCTTATGAGACTGGTGCCTCGGGAGAGTCATACTTACATGTTCACCACACGCTCGCACAACATACTTACGTATAGCAATGCTCGATCTACATGTGAGATGTTAAACCTAGCTATGCAACCTTTATGTATGTGATATTATGTAATGTGTACACTCTTTATACTTTTTATATTATATAATTCCTAACTGAAAATGTAAATACCTATCTACTTTATTATTGTTCTCTAGATCTGATTGTTTACGTATATATTTTATTTTACTATTGTTCGTTTAAAATCTCGCGATCACCTTTCGGTGACCATCTACCCGAGAGGAGTATATTGAAAACCAGCGCTACATGCATTACTTATAATAATGTATGTAGCATAAAGCTGAATGTACTCCCATTACCTTAATATTAATTTTATTTTACGTTTAATTATTAGTCTGATTTGTATGTAACTTATTTTATTCTTATTCTTAAACTTGCTAAGACAAGGTTTTTGTATTATAGTGCATAAGCCCACTGTGGGTAATGACTATTATTTCTGACACTTATTTATTTTTTTGGTACCTAAGACAGCTAGGTCTTAAAGCATCGAATTATAATATAATGAAAAACATGTCTAAAAGAGATTGTAATATTTGACCACGGAATAATAGATAAATCTAAAAATCAACCGTGGCTTCTAGAAAAAAGCTTAGTTAATCATCTGCGCAAACAAAACACGATAAGCTTTCGAAAATTGAGCCAACAAGCACAACGCATGTGAACTAAGACTCAGTTCACCTGCATTATTTGAACAGCAAAACTAGCTTTGCAGGGCATGTATTATTTTATTATTTATAATAAATATTTTTATGTTGTATTATTTTAAATCCAAAATTAATAAAAATCAACACAAAAAGGTCCTTTAAACTAGACTAGCACTTTCATGTCTGAAAACACAGAGTGCGATCTGCAACTCCGTGTTCCGACGGCGTGCCCCTGCGTATCGCACCACCGACGCTAGCAGTGATCGTGTTATTGTCTAACAATGCAGCAAAAGAAGTTATATTCCACTAAAAAACTTGAAGTGGCCAAAATCAATAATACCTCGTTTCTTCATCATCATCATCAGCCTATATTAGTCCACGGCTGGACATCCTTGTTTCTTACTTGATAATAATTACTATCTATAAACCTGTTTATAGTATAAAGATTGACTTGACTAAGTGCTCATTTTGTAAACCTTAAGAAATAAACGTTATTGATATTTGATATATTTAAGTGTAAAAGAAAATAAAACTCTGTGGGCACCTAGTACTGCAACTAGTACTTCCTAGGGACGAATATGGCATAAAACCTTTAGCACGGTATAATATTGTTGCTTAGATACTAATCTACGCAAACACAACCCGATTATCTAAAATCAAGCTAACAAGCTTATCGGAAGTGAACATAGGCTGAGTGGTTCACCTGCATTATTTATCGCGTTACATTATTAACTGCATATCAAGGTAGATGGCTATCGTGTGCGGTACACGCCAGAGTCTGCCTCGCAGTGCACGCGCTTTCGAGTGAGAGAGATATGGATCTGGGGGTTTGTTCGCACTGTTGCACGATTAGTCGTAGGTACTTTTCGCAAAAAGTTGCCTGCCGTTCATCGATCATTACTATTTAATTTCGTAACCGGCCGGAAATAGCTTGGTAGTAAATTCACCATTGAAAATTCACATTGAACTATTGCTGAAGCGATTTTAGTGCAAATAACAGACACGGTAGGACACTTTCTCCATCGGATCGGATTTACTCCCGAGTTATACATAGTGCTTTACAGTTCCAACGTGACAGTTCCCTGTCAAAATATTTAAGAAAACTTGTTGTACACGTATAAAAATATTAAAAGCTTCTCTAAAAATAGCGATATTCATAATATAAATACTAGAAATAAACATAAACTTGCTGTGCGCACAACTAGGCTTCACAAAATCAATGTATCTTTTAAAGGTTCTACAACAAAACTACTAGTGAGTTGCAAAATCTATCAGTAAATAAATTCAAACAAATTGTCAAAACCTTTCTGTGCAAAACGGCTTACTACAAAATATCAGATTATCTAAAAGATAAAAAAGCTTGGGACGGGTTTTCCTCCAACTCGAAAACTAACAACTAACAGGCTAAAGGTTTCTTCGTCGCTTCTTTACTTTAGTCTACATACCAAAGCGACAGAAATCAAAAATATCACATTATTTCCGTGTTAATGTTTTATTTAAGAATTTGACCTTTTCTAAGTGTAAATTTTTGTATTTATGGAAATAAAGACTTTTTGATTTGATTTGATTTATCTATCAATTATATAATACGTCAATTGACTACAGGTTAATCATGTTTAATGGTATTTAATCGCTTTCAACACATCTATTTTCTTTGTATCAAAATTAATTGACCGCATCATATTAAACAATGCATGATGTTGTAGTGGAAACAAGCACGTTTGAACTGAGCGCACTCATAATTCTTTTGTCTGAGCAATTATAGAAGTTTTAAAATATTGATTTCATCTCTTCCATTATTTTCATAAAGTCTGTAGAGAATTCTAAAAATATTATTTTTCATATCAGGAGAAGTGATAAATCCTTTTAAAGCACTTTTTAGTCGGTAATAGTGCATCATGGACTGTTTGGGAATTAAAAAACAATTGAATTATGGACCTCTGGGAATAAGCTCAAGAGAATCATGGACCTCTGGGAATAAGCCAATGGTTGCAGCAATAACGCAATATCGCAAATTCAAGGTATGAACGAAGTTCAGAGGGCATTAGACAGATCCGATCCAGCAGTTGGTGAACTCCTGGTGTTTAATAAAGCGACGATGATGATGAATGAGGATCATGAAAGAGGAGGATCTGGGCCACGTTTCGCAAACTACGTCAAGTCTTCTTCCATAACGCCATGCTTGAAAACGAAAGTTTTCAATCAGTGCGTCCTACCCGTCATGACCTACGGAGCTGAGACGGTAGGCACCAGTTTAAAGTCGCCCAGCGAGCTATTAATGGAGAGAGCTATGCTCGGAGTTTCTCTGAAGGATATTATAATTCGCAACGAATACATCCGACAGAGAACTAAGCTCATAAGATTAGCAAGCTGAAGTGGTAGTGGGCTGGCCATATTTCGAGAAGAGCCGACAACCGCTGGGGTAAACTTTTTCTTTCTTGAGTGGACACCGCGCCTCGGCAAACGTAGTGTAGGACGTTCTCCGACCAGGTGAGATGACGATTTGCTAAAAACTGCTGGCAGATGCTGGATGCAGCAATCTGAAGACAGGGCGCTATGGCGCTCATCAGGGGTGTCATATGTCCATCCGTGGACTAGTATAGGCGATGATGATGATGACGATTATAACGTGTGGCTAACCTGGAAGCTATTGCTAAGCTGTGCCTTGTCTGTACACTTCAATCATATAACTTTTTTTAAGAATCCGTCTATGAATAGAAGAATAAATTGGTGCAATAAAATTTGGATAAGAAATAAGTTATTCGATCATTTATCTACAACTAATTCTGACTAACGAACACATTTTTAAATCCATTGAACGGAATATCTAATGCAATATTCACAGTCACGAAATCCTAATTTTTATAACTTTGAAATTTCAATTGGATTTTGATTGATTGAGTCTTTCAGAGCGATACCCTTTGCCAAAAAACTTTTCTGAATTTTCGAGAAAGTTTTGAAATGGCTTATGTGAATTTATTTTTTTCCAATATAGTTATCTTGGGTATTTACTGAATCAGGTAATAATTTTGCATCCTACCTACTACAGTAGGTTTATAAATCCTCTATAAAGATACACTTTAAGAGGGCGCATTGCACGCCATTTTGTGAAAAGGATAGGCATAGCATTTCGCATTCATGGGAGCGAGACCAACCATGCGTTTTTAAAACGGCGCAAGAGCAAAAATGGAGCTTTTGCTAATTTACAAGATAACTAAGAACTCAGTGGTTTTTGTTTGCACTCTGGGAGCTGTAAAAGGTCCCAATTTTTTTCGGTGAACCGACTAATGATTTCGTGGCTTATTTGATTAGATCACACCCGTACGGTCAGGCACAGTTTCGAGTCCTACCGAAATCGTATTTTTTGGGAACTTATATTTCTTAGAAACTACACAACTTCACTCATAGCGATAAGGCCGCTTTTGCACATAATACTACTCGTAGCATTTATTTCTTAACTGTTTTCATAAAGAATGATCTATCTATCTTATGAAAAAACTGCTTTTCTTGAGAATATTTTGTATTCGAATGATCATTGATTTTGTCTTACTTTTATATTTATAAATGCTAGTGTTTTTTTAGTTCTTGTCTCAGTGGATTGTTTCTCTAAAAAGTCTATAAAATACCGTTTTGTGGTCAAAAGTTTGACTTTGTTCAGATTTGTCTTCCAATTTCAGACTTAAACGCTTTTCTTTCAAAGTAAAGCTTTTACTCGTTATCCCGTAAGTGGTGAGCAAAAAGCTTTACTAAATCTGCTAAATCTCGATACAAAACAAGAGGTTCAAATCGTATTTACTAGAGGGATTTTGACAGAATGCGATTAGGGAATTTATGGATTTTGGATTTTCTCTCAAGAATGTTAGCAGAAATCATTTATGTGGAGCGCTTTGTCGTTTGTGTCACTAGAGACGTACGGATTTTTATTTGAAGCGGGTTATTTTTCTAAGTACTATTTATTTATATATCAATTTTATTTCTGCTGATTAAATATTGAACATTGGTAGCGTCGCACAAATATTTCCTATGTAATATATCTGTCAAATTTAGAACTTTCTCTGCATATTTATCTATTAAATCAATCCGCACTTTGGAGTGAAGGAGCATTATTAATGCGGTGTTATGCGTGAAACTAGCGCCGCCACCTATATAATTTTATTATTTAGGTGGCGGCGCTAGTTTCACGCATAACATCGCCTCTGCGGAGCGGTGGGCGAAGGTCTGCCTGCGACGCAGGAGGTTGCGGGTTTGATTCCTGCCTCGGAACAAATGTTTATACGATCTGTTGTGGAATGGGTACTAGATAACTGATATACATAATATAACACAATACATAAATAGATATTTTTTATTGTACATATGAAACAGCCAGAACACACTGAACAAATTATGTCTGCAGATCGTACACACATTTGTTCCGAGGCGGGAATCGAACCCGCAACCTCCTGCGTCACAGGCGGACCTTCGCCCACCGCGCCACAGAGGTCGTGAAATAAATACAACAGAAGACCTAACTATATTGCAGTTATTAAGTAAATTTTGTGAACTTACTTAATTTATTATTTAACTTACTTTATTTCTCGCTCTAGATATAAGACTTACCTTGTATCTAGAGCGAGATATCAAAGACACATGTGGTTTTGCAGGTGTTAACCGAAGGGTGATAAATGAAATGCAATATCACTCTTGATCGATGGAATGGTATTAGCGATAAGCGTTTGCAACTTGCGATATTAATAATGTTCTGGTAAAATAAACTTTATCCCAGAAGATTAATACCTAGAATGAGTCAGAATTGACTGTTACTTTAAAAGTGTTGAGTAGTATCCTAGCTTGCACCAAATTTTCTAGAAATTAATCAAAGCACTTACTCATAAAAAATAATGAATTTGTTATAAGTTACATCTAAATTTGAAACATTAATTTGCAATAAACGATATTATATAATATGATATGGATCAGTTGAGCTACCAGTAGATTGTTTGCAACAGTCTGCAGTTAGCTCAATTGCATCTATTGTAAACACTAGTTTCAATTTAATTCTATTATTTAATAGTAATTTTCTTTCTTAGTAAACTAGTGAGAGCAACTAGGTATATGAGCTCCTTTGTAAGTCAAAGAAGGTCTGTAACCAAACACCATCGGAACACCGAATTGAGACCACACTCTCATTTGCATACGGATGTGTGGTTTTGTTTCTATTTGCGCTAGTGGGGTGTGTACCCGTAATTACGGCAGGGGACATGTCCTAGGGCGATAGAACGCTTAGGAATTATGAAGACTAGAAGAACTGTGGCAAATGCGTAGTAAGGTTTCCGTATAATTTAATAGTTATTAGACCTTCTTTCTTTGCCACATATCATGATTGAAAGGGCCGAAGGAAGTACGCCATAGCGCAAAATCTATATAATGAGTGCCCTATATAAATTTTGCGCTATGGCGATACAAACAAATTTTGTTTTTGTGATTTGGCTACCTAATCACAAAAACAAAATTTGTTAGAAAATTTGTTTTGTTGCCATAGCGCAAAATTATATATTTTTCCCTTAATTTTATGATTCTTGGTTAAAGGGAAGTACCTTAAAGGTTTTAGCTCCAAACTTGTGCATTTGCAAATCGGGTCAAAACCTCCGATTGATCCTACCGTTAATGCCGTGCTAATTTTTTTTTGTTGTAGCTGCCAGCTATAAGAAAAAAATATGTAAAATATCGAGTCAAAGATCATTGTTTTTCATTTTACTAGAATTTACTAATCAGTCTGTGACGTAGGTTTCAAACTATATAAAAAAAAGTTCGGCGTAATGGTTTGTCTCTGTTTGTGTATTCTCTTCCGAAATACATAGAAAAAAAAACCTGGTTCAAAATCCAGCGGTCTCATCCAGTAATCTAGTCCCTAGTCCAGTGTAGTGCGTAAACGAACTAAGCCCGTGTTCATGGTAATTCGGCCCTCACCTGAATCCCCAATGCGCCTGGGGAGTCCGTTGTAAATACCGCTTATGCGTTAAGAACCCAGAAGGTACGACTAGCTTCGAGCGCGTTTTTTCTGTAGAAACGTTCTAAGGTTATTTTAAACAAAGGTACAATTTTTACTATGGGATATAAATTATCCTATGTTCTTTCCTACCTATGTTCTTTCCTACCTATGCTTTACCTACATCTATGTAAAGTTTCAGCCCCGTCCGCTCTGTAGTTTTGGCGTGAAGTAGTAACAACATGACGACCTCCGTGGCGCGGTGGGCGAAGGTCTGCGACACAGGAGGTTGCAGGTTCGATTCCCGCCTCGGAACAAATGTGTGTGTATGATCTGCAGACATTTGTTCACGGTGTTCTGGTCGATTTCTATGTATAATAAAAAATATTTATCTATGTATTGTATTAAAATCTAAATACTATGTAAGTATATCAGTTATCTAGTACCCATAACACAAACTCTGCTTAGCTTGAGGCTTATGTATAAAAATATGTTTTAAATCGGTGTAAGATCAATCTTGAATAATGTCAGTTGTCTTTGATATCACGGGAACGTTACCGGAAATCGCTATTTATTTTCACTGATGCAGAATATCAAAAAAATAAATAAATAATGCTGGACAATTCACACTGCATCACCTATTCCCAAACTAAGCAGAGCTTATAGAGCTTGGGGCTAAGTGATGCTGTGTGAATTTTCCAGTATTATTTATTTAAAATCCTAAAAACTTTAATATGTTAACCTAAACTTTAGAAAGAAGATAACTTGAGTTTACCAATCCTACTAATATTACCTTCCTATTACGTAAAGACCATACCGCAATGCTTGAAAACGAAAGTTTTCATTCAGTGCGTCCTACCCGTCATGACCTACGGAGCTGAGACGTGGACACTCACGGTAGGGCTGGTCCACCAGTTTAAAGTCGCCCAGCAAGCTATGGAGAGAGCTATGCTCGGTGTTTCTCTGAAGGATAGGATTCGCAACGAATACATCCGACAGAGAACCAAGGTTATCGACATAGCTCAAAGGATTAGCAAGCTGAAGTGGCAGTGGGCTGGCCATATCTCGAGAAGAACCGACAACCGCTGGGGTAAACGTGTTCTTGAGTGGAGACCGCGACTCGGCAAACGTAGTGTAGGACGCCCTCCGACCAGGTGGGATGACGATTTGCGAAAGACTGCTGGCAGATGCTGGATGCGGCAAGCTGAAGACAGGGCGCTATGGCGCTCATTAGGGGAGGCCTATGTCCAGCAGTGGACTGATGTAGGCTGATGATGATGATGATTACGTAAAGCAAGAAGTTTGTGAAATGTGAATTTTATTTTGTTATCTACATATTAAGGTATACATGGCCAGTTTGTACTAAGAACTTTTTGTACATATTTCAGTTTTTTTTAGGTTTAAAGAACTTTATTCTCATACAAACACGTGGTTCACTTATAATGAGATACATGAGAAACAAATAATCTAGGTTTATAGTATTTAAACTTAACTAACCTCTGGTAGGTACTTATTTTTTTTTCGATTGATGAACCGGTCCTCTAAATAAGTCCATGAGTGTATAAGACTACTGAACAGGTAATTCAGAACATAGGCTAACGAAGTTAATAAGCTACTTATTACCGAAAAGAAGCATGTCAAACCGCGGGCGGAGGCTAGTTCATATATAGAAATAGGTATCGATGATAGAGATAAAATTATTGGAATTAGAACAATCACAGGCAGTATCAAGTTGGTGAATGATGAAATGGGTTGTAAAACCATTTCATCATTCACCAACTTGATACTTTTCCTTCACTTCATCGCTTACCCTGTCGTTTTCCCATTTCATATTATTGATACTTATTGTGTTTTTTTAAGAAATATAGTCCTGTTGTATTGAATTGGTAAATTCAGGTTGGTCGCTTTTAAATATCAGACAAGAAATAAGAGTGGCGACCATGCCTTCCCGACTATTATCTAAATCTCTCAAAATGTGCTAGTTTACCTTCGAACTTTATGAAAATCTGTACCGTCAAGTATTTCCCACATAAATTGTGTTCTCTTAAAGAGGGGTTCGCATTCAAATCAGTCCCAACCACAACAACCTTAAGGTTACTTATTGGCGAAGTATCAGGTCCAACAATAACAAGGTAAAGAAAAATCTATTAAGGTTTATTTACAAACTATTTCGCAGTGTACCTTCTAACCCTCCGTTTAATATTTAACAAGGGACCGCAAATTATTTATTCAAGCAACAGCACAGTAAACAGCCTAGAGTTATAGAACCAAAGCTAAGGACTGACGCAGATAGGTCACTACATAATCGCCCACTTTGGAACCTACAAAGCTGGAGAGTTTGATGAGATTAATGGATTGAATGTAAACTTACTCATACATCTATCCATCCATTCTTAATATTATAATTTCGAAAGTAACGTTTAGTGCAGTGTGTTAGTGTGCATAAGCTCTTGAACATCTTTGTTTACGAATTTTAGTCCATTATCACTACGAAAATATAAAATTTTGTTACCTGTTAGTAATTCTCGCTTTTGTTAATGAAATTTTCCAGATATCTCTTAACATCTGGCTTTGCCTTCAAGAAGTACACGCTTCTTGTGATTAATAATATCAGATTATAAACAGACTAATTTACCAACTGCTGAAAAAATATTATATAATTATTATGAAGAAGTTGTAAATAAAAATAAATATTCTAAGGTAGCGCCTCCATACATTCCTCTCATTAAGAGCCATAGCGCTCAACTCACTCATGGCAAATGACGAGAAAGCTCGTCTTGCTCGTCTTGCACAGATAAGATAGTGTTAACTAGTAACATGTAAGAGCTTACTAGGTACATAATTTGGCGTTGGTCACGATGGATCACACACGGACGAAACGACGAATAAAAAGACTTGCTTACGTTCGTTGCCGTGGAAACCATTTGTTACGAGTGATGTGAAAATTATTATGTGAATTACCACAACGTATCTAAAGCATCAGTTTTAGATAGGTACGTTTTACAGCGGTCATATCAATTCCTCGAGGATGAAGCTTTTATGGAACTATCTGTATACTACCTTTTATATAATAACAAAAGAATAATAAACATATTTTAAGAATTAATGGCGAAATAATAATAAAGGCGAAGATATCACCGAAATTGTTGTAGTCGTGAATTTTCAAAAGTATTATCTTTATTTATAAGCTTGACTGGTATAATTTTTTTACTTGATCATTTCGGAACCTTAATCTATACAAAAACGAAAGAATTTTCAAAATCTGTCCAAAATTGGCAGACAAATCGATAATGACACATAAAAAAACACATATTAGCCGATTAAAGAACCTCCTCTTAAAGTCGGTAAAAAGTGAACAAGCTCGTAACCCTATGATGATAGTTGTAGAACAACCGCAAGGGACTTGAATAAACAAAACAGCCGATAGCCCGGCGATAATTTGAACTATATTACGGCGCGGTTATCGGTGACTGCGTAATTCGGTTACTGGAATCTGTTACTGACTTTATTTAGCTATTGATAGCTTGTTGTTGGGTAAACAGCTTGCTGCTTCGATCACCGTAACTATTTTATTATTATTATTTCTAGCCTTTATTATTATTTTTAACTGTTGCACTACAAGGAACCAAACGCATAGAACTAAAGTACAGAGAACCAACGTTATCGACCTCTAAGAATAAGCAAGATAAAGTGGCAGTGGGCCGGCCATATCTCGTAAAGAACCGACAACCGTGGGGTAAAGCTGTTCTTGATTTCAGACCACGACTCGTTAAACGAAGTGTAGGATGCCTTCCGGCCAGGAAATAAGACAACGTGCGAAATAATGCTGGCAGATGCTGGATGCATCAAGCTAAAGACGGGCGCTATGGCGCTCAATCTCCAGTCGTGGACTAACATTGGCTGATGATGATGACTGTTGCACTGCGATGGAGAAAAGGCTCTTCCCTTCACAACCACGTCTTGATGTTACTAGAAGTGCATCAACCTGGTCACGTAAATATATTCTGTTAAAATGCGAAAGCAAGGTGTAAGAAAGCTATCTATCTGGTTGTTTGAAATTCAAAAATTCAAAATTGCTATAATTATCTACTTTAGACCTTACAGGACTCTTGGACACGTCCTAAAAAGATTACATAAGTAAAATTAAGAAATAAAGTGATCACTTTGATTTATTGTCCACTTCAATAAGAAGCGAACAAGCGATCCTTTGCACATACATATTCTAGAAAATTCCTAGCCCCGGACCAAATCTACGGCCCAGATCTTATTAACATAAGCTATATGAATATTACGAAGGCCAAAGCAGTAAGCTAGTACGATAAAATAAGGACTCTATCTGTAGTCCTATAGGTATGATTGTTATAAATAACGATTGGTTCGTTAGTAACACAGTGTGCTTCAAGAAGAAAATAATTTAATAAAATGATGAAGTAAACAATAGGAAACACAACAGTTATGGGCAGGGACTGCATATCGGTACAAAATATTTAAATAGTACTAGTAAAATATCAGTACTCTTATTAGTGAAACAGTCCCTTGAAGCAAATAACGGTACAAGATATCAAAAAATGTCTAGAAATATATCAGTACATAAACGTTTATATAGAAATAATTTCTGTTGAGTTGTTTTTAGTACAATAATGACTTTAACCAGGGACTGCATATCGGTATAAAATACTTAAATAGTACTTAGTTAAATATCAGTACTCTTATTAGATAAACAGACCCTTGAAGCGAATAACGGTACAAGATATCAAAAAAAAGATTAGACACATATCAGTACTTAAACGTGTATACAGAAATAATTTCTGTTAAGTTGTTTTCAGTACAAAAATGATTTATATCACATCACACCCATAACTTATGGGTGTGATGTGAGCGTTACTAAAGCTCTTTGATGGTTGCATCTATCATTATTGAACAAATTAATTAATAATGACAAAAACGTTGATACACAAACACACTTGATTTTCACTTGTAGTACCCAGACAGAGAAAACAATAAAATAATGCTGGACAATTCACACAGCCCCAAGCTAACAAGAGCTTGTGTTATGGGTACTAGAGGGTTGTTGTACATTTGCCACAAAGTAAATTCGTCACGAAAAAAAATATGTGTAAGTTCGCCACACTTCTGTTTTACGTACTAGATAGCTGATAATATACATAATACAATACAATACATAGATATATTATTTTTTATTATTATATAGAAAACGACCAGAACACCCTGAACAAATGTCTGCAGATCGTACACACATTTGTCCCGAGGCGGGAATCGAACCCGAAACCTTCTGCGTCGCAGGCAGACCTTCGCCCACCGCGCCACAGAGGTCGTCGAAAGTTAAGAAGTTAAGAAAGTCTATCTATTTGCGTACTTACGATTTGAATTAAAAAACAAGATATATGTCTTCTTTCTTCCCCCATCATTATCAAAACACAATAAATATAACAATAATAAACATTTGGACAACCCTATCAGAGTTAGTCACGTGCGAGTTAAATGATCCGTAACGGGAAGCAATATACCTATTGTTTACAGCATTTTGTTGTCGTTTATCAATATTTATAATATCCATTGCGCTGATATTATCAATGATTTATTAGTACACACTTTGGTGAACATTTCTAGGGTTGGTTATACGGAGTTTTGATCGAACGATTTCTATATCTGTACTAGTTTTCCACAATAATGTTAGGTATTTTTCATTTGCAGCACATGGCGTAACATACAATGACATATGGTACGAGATAAAATGTTCCTGTGAAGTGTCACGTATTTTATCAAATAGATAAACACCGTTGTAATGTTCACCAATACTAAACATAAACATTGTACAATTTTCCAAAAGAGATACTATTATTTCAGAAGAGTTCTTTACACTACTTTCCAACCAACATCTAAAAATCAGCGTTCGCCACCTCTGAGTCTGTCATTCAATATATTTGCTGAGGTGAACGCCTTTTTGTCACATATTTCTAGTACTTTGACTTTTAGAGAACTATCTTCTGCCCGCGGCTACCCACGTGCTTTTCCGGGATAAAATGTAGTGTATGTCTGTCCCCGGAATACCATCTGCCTCCCTGCTAAATTTCATTGAAATCCATTCAGCTGTTTAGGTGTAGGCTTGAAAAGGTAACAGGCAGATAGAACGACAGAAGAGTTACTTTCGAATTAAAAAAAATACTTAAGGAAGTAGGGATTTAGGGACCATGTACTAAATAATTGTTTTTCTTTTCTATCTTTTTTTTCTTTTCAATTATTTCCGATTATCCCTATCAAAAAGAAATTGGTTGTAACTTGTTTCAGTGTTTTTTAGCTGAGAAATTTTCCCTTGTGTCTAGCAATTTTGAAGGGTTTGTAATTATGACCTCGCCTATTAAGGAGGTAATGTTTAAAGGTAATCAGGGTAATCTCGATCGACCAAGCGTGACCAGTTTACATTTTGTACTCGTAAGTACACTATTGATGATGTTTGAGTAACCAAAGTCAACAAGTCACGTCAAGCACATTTTGACGACCTCGTCGAAGGTTCACCTGAGACGCAGCAAATTGCGGGGTCGATCTCCCGCATTCATTTTTATTATTATTATTCATTTATTTTAATGCTTACATGATCTACAAATACTGATTTTAAATATCAATCTATTTTTATTTTCTATGCATTAAAATGATGTTAGTTTGTTTAAGTTAATATTTATAAACCTGTTTTTAGTTTTAAATTTGACTTGTCTGAGTGCTTATTTTGTAAGCTTATAGAAATAAATGTTATTGAATTGATAAGTCATCTAGGAGGTACTCATATCTACATATCATAGACTTCTGTATATTTTGATTCTTGATATTGCCGTGTGATCTGTTCAGCTTTTTTAATAATCGTAATCGTACTCAAAAAAAATTAAACCATTGTTTAAGAAGATGTGTGTATATCACAAGATATCGCCAAAACTACTCAACGAATCGAAATGAAATTTTAGTAAGTAGGTAGATACGTAAAGTTCTAGATCTAAATTGAAATGACACAAAAGTCTACTTACTATTTAAAAACACAGAAAATTACAATCAAATAATAGAATAAAATTAAAACTAGTATTTACATTTAAAACAATTGAGCTAACTGCACACTGTTGCAATTTGCTATTGTTTATTTATATCTAGGTGGCTAGATGATGCTGTGTGAATTGTGCAACATTTATTGTTAGGATTTTGTTCTGTATAGCAAATTATGAAAAGCCACGGGCAGAAACTGGTTCCCCGTAAAGTAAAATATCGATGGCCCATAATCAGTGAAACCCTGACTAGTGGAAATAGCTACCAGCCATGGAAACCACACAAGTGCCACTTGTCAGCTTGTTAGTGTTGACATTTCGGTAGTAATTGGATTTGTTGTAGGTTTTCCGTTGGTCAAAAAGTTGGAAATAAATAAGTAGGGCTTGCTAGTTGCTATGGATACATTTCTAAGGTTTTTGCTATTCTACCGCGTAAGCCTCGCACTGGGGATTTTTGCAAAGTAATATATGGATGATTATTAAATTTCTTGGATATATTTTATCGCCAAAAAGATGGTTATTTTAGTACCTTATCAAAATTGCCGATGCTGACTTGGCTAAATGATTTGTCTGTTAGTAGTTTGTTTATAGCCGTGTGGTGCTGGCTTAGAATGTGCATCACCCCAACTCTTCCCGCGGGTGTCGTAAGAGCCGACTAAGGGACATACACCGGTGGGCGGGCAGCAGCGCCTCTTGCCACCGAACTGTGATCCCCAACCCGCATGCCCAGCGTGGGTATTATGGGCGTTACCTCCCATAGGATAAAAGCCAATAAGGTGATTATCAGGGGGAGGCCTGTGTCCAGAAGTGGACATATAAGCATTATAGGCTGTTGAGGTTGAGGAGTTTGTGAATAACAAATCTCAACGGCTTATTAGGTATCCTAAAATCAACTGATACGAAAATGCTACATCGAAATTTGCTTCTAAGCATGTTTACTCACAGAATTTTATAATTCTCTTAACTTGGTAGTCGGCCATATTGGTTAATTGATACCGGTGGCTCCATGACCGCAACGTGATACTCAGAGGGTTGAAGCCTCTATTCTTGGATGACCAGCCAATCAGAAAGCGAGGATTGTAGTGTGAGTGCTTTTGTTTTCACTCTTCTGTACTTTCCTTGTATGACGCACTATGTAGATCGTATTACTATGTACGAAGTCTTATGCGTGCAACATATTCAAAATCATTATCCTATTAGGTTCGGAAATAAAAGGTCATAAACCTATTAAGCAGATTGTAGTGCCTATTTGTCTATCCCTTACATTTTATCAGTAATATTCGGTCCAACCAGATGCTATTGCTAACAATTTTAACTGTTCTAAATTTAATTTAACAAAGGTTCTTTGAAACATTGATGCCACATGATCATAGATAGTAATATTTAATGTGAAGATGTTTGACTAAAAAAACTACTAAATGGATCGGGCTGAAGTTTTGCACACTTCTAGAACTTTTTTTTATAGTATGGAGACCTTCGTTTGACCACAACCTTTACCCAGGATGAAAAATAGGATACATTTTATTTTAAAACAAACGTGAAGAAGGTAGTTACTGAATATAGGAAAGCTAAAACAACAAAAATGGCCAATATCTTGTTAAAACGATTGTTAAACATATTCAAAGAATTTATCTGTTTATCTGTAGACAGATAAATTCTTATGTCATAAAATCACATTTATTTTTTATTCTAAAGCCGTTAACGATAATTCTGCTTGCACACTCAGTACTCCCCAGTTGCATATAAGTACAATTACATAACGAGTAATTTCCAACATGTCTGCCAGCGTCGAGTATTGTTTAGAGACTACTCAAAAACTAATCCTGCCTAGTGCTACTAAAACAAAGTACACTACAAACTGACAGACGCTGATTGGTCGTTCTGTCCCTACTGTCTACCCCCTAGGCATCCCACCCCTGTAGTATAACGTAGGCTGATTTTTGTAGTGAGCAATGAAGGTAATGTTAGTGATGGTCATATTTTTTTGATTAACCTCCCCAGGATGTAGTTCTAGATAAACATGTGATGACCGATGTCATGAGTATCCGATAGATAGTGCGGAGCTGCGGGCAAAAAATGTAAGTAAACTAAAAAATGATTATGTTGTAAATAAGTAAATACCAAAAAAATAATTCAATTATAATTTATAACTTCCATGTAAAACTTATTTGAATGTTTTGAGAGAGTAGAATATTTTCAGGTTTTAAAACGAACTATTTGGAAAGAGTCATTTCTTCTAATGAGATGCATTTTTTCCATAATCTTGTCTAGACGGAGATAAGTATATTTTATATTTTAGAAACTTTTAAGTCAGAGAAGGCAACTCATAAACCTGGCTTATGGCCAGAACTGAAAGGTTTCTAAGTGGTTTCTAATAGTTTAGAAAAAACACCAGACGAGCTTATTATGGCCCCACTGAAACCGTATAATATCAAAGCTACTTTGTACCTAATTTTTTTTATTTTCTTTTTTCTGTTGGTTATAAATAAACTCCCATAAAAACCACTTTGCTGAAAGAGTGTTTTCATCTTGTTAAGTTCTATTAGTAAACTTTATTTTTGAGTATTGCTTGCACATCAAACCCAAAACACTTTTTTTAAATATTTTTATTAATAGAAACGAGTATTTTTACTTAAATTCTAGTCAGGGCAAATGGCAACTAATATCAGCATACATCAAAGCATGTTAAAAAAACTACGTTTTTTTAGTAGCACCTTGCTACTAAAAAAAAGTAATTTACTGACTGGATAGCAAAGCTTTGTCGTAAACCGCACGCGGTTTTTTAGGGATTTGGTCCTTTGCAAAACGTCGTCAGTTTTAGCTGAAATTAAAAAGCGCAGTTCCCAAAACTCAGAACGAGGGAAAAGGTAAGTTATAATTCCATGCCTTTGTGTCTTTGCCGCTCGCCTCAGTTTAACATAAAAGCGAACGCTTTTCATCTGAAAAAAATCATTTTGGAGACCGTTAACTTTGTCAAAGAGAAGTTTTCCTACCTATCTAGCTCAAATCTAGTTTGACAACGATGAAAATGTCCTTAGATAGGTATACTTTTTTGTAATAAAATATTAGTAAATAATAATAAATTGGACGTAACACGTAACCTTTGTAAATATTTCCCTATTATTGTTCGTTAAGTTAACAAATCGCGAAAGTTTTAACGAAAATAGTTTGCCTGTATCACAAATTAAAAACAAATAGTAACTGACTATTTATACCTTTTGTTGAAAGATCTGTTTCCTAAGAACTAACCTAAAACAAACGATGACGATTAGAATCTTTGTGTACGAGAATAAATTTGTCGTCGCCACGAGTCTGTTTGATCTACAGATTAAAAAGTCGAGGGAGGCATGCAAATTACTCGTTTTAAATTTAAATTCTTTGTAAATTTCACGCAACTTTGTATGTAACCTATTTAAACTGACGTGCTTAAAAAATAAATAAGTTTGGTCAAAAAAATTAAAGATTCTTAACTATAGCTTGGTGACTTACAGTTTTGATAATTTATTATTCTTATTGCAAAATATGTTTCTCCCATTTGTTGAAATTGTTGAAAATTTAAGGTATTTATACATTTTATTTTAAAACTTTTATGAAAACTTACAGCTAGGTTTTTACAATACCTAAGATAATTATATGCATGTCCTTTCGTTCTGAGAGCCTCCTCTACATCATTTTCTCAGATCCAATAACTTTATTTCATATTCTTAAGTATTTTCACAGATTTTACATTTTTTTGGGAAAAATATCCGAAAAACAAATAACGAAAACACTACCTATACAAAACTTGTCAACATGTATTTGGCAAGTTTTGTGTAGTGTGAACAAATAACGAAAACACTACACAAAACTTGTCAAATGCATGATGACAATAAATTTTGTGTAGTGTTTTCGTTGTTTGTTCTTTTTATACTTTGATGAAAACGGGGTGTAATATTGTTCAAGTCCACAATAACAAATAAGAGTATTCAACTTCATATTCGAGTCGATACGTAAGCCACATCAAAGGTCCAAATTAGCATAGCGTCCATAGCACGTTTGAGGTATATTAAAGTGGTAGTTGTGGACTAGAACACCTTAGGGGCTAATTTTGCTTGGCAAGTAATGATTATTAGCCTCCACGAAACGCCTGGTAGGGACCGCAATATGCAAATGAGTTTAGCCTTTAGCGTATTGTGGGTTAGACGTTTCTGCACTTATAGCATCAATGTAGGTGATTATGTTTACGTGTTTTAGGTTGCTTATTATATATACCTTACTCTTAAAATACTATAGGAATTTTATAGCACACACTACAAAAAAGTCTATAATCATTTTATCCCTAAGTCTGACGGATAAAGTAAATTATAAATAAATAAATAATGCTGGACAATTTATTCAAACAGCATTATCTAGCCCCAAGGTAAGCAGAGCTTGTGTTATGGGTACTAGATAACTGATATACGTAATATTATACATTACATAGATAGATATTTTTTATTATACATAGAAAACACCCATACCAACGGAACAAATTTCTGCAGATCGTACACAAATTTGTTCCGAGGCGGGGATCGAACCCGCAACCTCTTGCGTCGCAGGCAGACTCTCGCCCGCTGCGCCACTGAGGTCGTCAATTATTTTTCTCCTAAAACGAAATTACCTGAGTAGTTTTTTTAGGTCTGTGGGTATTAATAAGTATTCGCCACGAATAAAAAAATAGTTATTAAACAAATGAAAATTGTAATAAATAAAAATAGATCTCTTATATATTTTTTAACGTTCGTTCATTATCATATTAACCCGTTATACTTGTAATCCTTGTGTCCTTGTATTCTAAACGACTTCTAAACTGTTGTATTTTTGTCTTAGCTTTTAGTGGTAGTTATATAGTTATATTACCTACTTATATAGTTAATAAATATATGTATATATATAATAATTAGTTATATTACCTACTATTTGTTGCAGCTGCTAATAATGTTAGGTATGTACTTACTTAGATTTAGTTTGTTTATGTTAATAGTTATATTTAGTATAGAAAACCTTTTGTCAAATGTGTAACAACACGGTGTAACTGGAGACACTAGACAAACCTATGGTTTATAGTGTCTTATAAATAAGAATAGTATAAGTTTTTTGATTAATAAAGAATACAATACAATACAATACTGCCTAACAGGCCGTTAACCCTCAAATAGTCAATTTTCTCTTTCTGATTAAAAATAAATGCATTTTAAAATGCTGTTGATCTTTCAGTCTAAAAACCATTAAACTGATACTTAAAAAAAAATGCTGGTCAATTCTCACTGCATTATCTAGCCCCAAGTTAAGCAGAGCTTGTGTTATGGGTACTAGATAACTGATAATACATAGTGCCTTTAATACAATACATAGATAGATATTTTTTATTATACATAGAAAACGACCAGAACACCCTGAACAAATGTCTGCAGATCGTACACACATTTGCCCCGAGGCAGGAATCGAACCCGCAACCTCGTCGAGTTCGTCATAAAAGCAAATGTGGTAACTATAAAGCAGTTCTTCATCTAAGTCGCTACACTCTTGACAAAGTGGTTATAGTCATCATTGACAGGGAGGGTGGCTCGCTTCACAATCCGGCGGTTTTCGATAAAGCAGTTATGTCTCATTAACTACATTTTCGCTTAGCATTTTTGAATAAAATTTGTAATCAATATTATTATGCAGTTATTAAAGAAATTCCTTCACTAAAAAGCCAGTAACCGTTGAGGAAATAGTTGTTATGCATAACTAAACAAAAAAACATTATAAAATGAATTAAAAGGATATTAAGCAAAGAGGAGCTAAAATTAATCACACACATAAATCACCATCAATGTGTCCCGCCATTGTCCATGTATGTTTAAGAAATAGCGTTACGCGTGTTTTTGCCAATTTATCGGAACCAACTTTTCGGGTATAACGGCCTTTTAGTTACAAGACGCCAGAATACTGAAACGCCACATTATGTATATTTGAACAAGGTTGCATAGTTGCATCAATCAAATTCCGTAAAATGCTGAACAAATTGGGAACTGACGGTGCTTAAAACTAAGAACGGTTTGCGTAAACGGGGCTAAAACCAGTAAATCTGTCGTTCTAATTTAAATCTAAAATCTGATAACGGAAACACAAAAGACAGATTTATGCTCAACGTTAAATACACCTTTTACGAAGATTATCAGGATAATATTTCTTGAGAGAGCTTTCATACAAAGAAAGTTTGTTGTTAGGTAGCCAATATAGAAACTCAATTGTGAAAGGAAGTAGTTCATTGATATTTTCTGTTTTTTTTATCTTGAATCTATAAGGCTTGGAATATAATTATAATGTTTGCTCAGAGGCAGTAACGGTAAACTTGACAAAAAATAAAGAGTTTTTATACATAAATTTATTTATTATTATTTATTTATTTATAAAGCTATCGAGTTAAACCGTAAAAGCAAAAATCTGTCAAGTTTGAAAAACGAATGCAAGTATTTGGAATACTCTTTTCGGACTTTTTTTTTGGTCGTCTTAGAAATATACCTACTCAGATACTCAAAATTTATCTCATGCGCATCCAAAAGATCCTTAAAATAATTCGGCTATAAAAATAAAACGTCATTTGTATGGTATGGTGTATTGACTTTGTTATTTCAACTACGAAGCTCCATTAAGACGTTTAAGCTTTTGTTAATAATCTCAGCGGGGAACAAAAGGGTGACAAATAATTCTCTTATTTTGTACAGAAGATGAACTCGTTGTCTGGAAACCTTTTGAAGAATATCTAAAACTAGCGTCTACCCGCTGCTTCGCATCCTCGATCCAGCTAGTGTGTATATGATTCCGAAGAAAAGCTTCAAGAAAACGGAAATTCAGAAACAAATTGTTATAAATCAGTGGCAATACAGAATGTATAGCCTTCACTCAGCATTGTGCTGGGTGCACACGGATGTAAACCCAGCGCTGATTTTTAGTGAAGACTAGAGAGATCGTGTCACGTCACGATCGTCAGATGCGCGCAAAAACATATAAAAACATCATAGGTATTTCTAATTCTGTGAGGATTGCCCACCATTATATTAAATTATTATCCTGTTTTTTTATTTGGACGTGATATGTAATAAAACATAAGTTTTATAAAATTTAAGTTAATCTGGACGCACCTTAATAGAGTCAAGGCTATGTAAGGCATGCA
This sequence comes from Eupithecia vulgata, assembly GCA_946478455.1. NCBI lineage: Eukaryota > Metazoa > Arthropoda > Insecta > Lepidoptera > Geometridae > Eupithecia > Eupithecia vulgata. The sequence goes on from OX297874.1 coordinate 4,585,773, forward strand.
ATAAAGATACCTCAGAACAGAATGAGAATAAATATTCAAAATCTCAAAGACGACATTCTGAAAAACAGGAAGGTACCTGTCATCATTATTTAAAACCAGTAAAAAGTTGCTAATCCGCTAATCCATGCTCAAAGGATTATAACCATTCCGAGGCCTAAAATTAGGACGCAATTTCCGACATGCCACTTCATTTCAGTCGACCTTCATAAATCGTTATCATAATAAGTAATTTTTTATGTTATTTATACAAAATTAGTCCACGGCATTGTTTACGCGACTTACATGAAAAATACAATTTCGGTGAGCAGTAGGCGTGGAGTCCTGTGATTTAAGTGACCATTTTACATTAAATACCTTTTGTCACGCTTACTCGGTATAAATTGAGACATTTCGCCACGTAACGCTGATTTTAAATTAAGTTAATGTGGCATAGGCTTTTATGGCGTAAATGTATGTTAGTTTGAACTAGGCAATCTTGTGACATGCACGGATACGGTACCGTTACTTTTTATCACGATGGTCGGTCAAACAATAAAGAAAGGAAGCTAAAAGTGCCTAAGGCTTATGAAATTATTAGCTAAAATCATAGCCAATTCAAGATTTTTATCCAAACATTATTTCTTTCTTGATTGTTATTATAATTAACTCATTTATTTCAGAAATCAAAAACCATAACATGTAACTTAGTTGGTGTGGTCATTTATTTTGGATCTTGTGGTAATTTTACCAAAAAAGCCGAAAACATTTTTTCCAGGTTGTTCTGAGTGAACTTCCGATTTTAATTTGTGTTTAAGAAGAAAACAGATTCGTGGTCACATAGAAAAATGTACGCTACGCTCGTATAAGTAATTACCTAGTAATCTAAATATCTATAGATGAATCAAACTGAAACCTTACTGTGAAACTAAAAAAACTTGCTGGATACACACACCTGGTTCACAGATTGATGAAGTTCGATAAATCTACACATTCTTATTAAACTTTTATGTTGAAACAAAGCTGGATCCATTGGGACAAGTCGTGGACCGTGAAATTGTTAAAAAAAACTTGGGAAAATCCATCACGAATCAAATGACACTTTCAAATTGTAAAGCTAGCCGAGGAGTGGAGCGCTCTCCGAAAACAATTAACGGGGATAGCTGATGCGAAAAATTGGAATAATCAACTTTGCCCGTCTTCTAGCCGTTTCTAAATGGGAGTCAGGACATTGGTTGCAAGCACTTCCTTCATATAACACTGGCACTTTATTGGACCCCGTAACTTTCCGTGTCGCAACTTGTCTTCGGTTGGGTGCAAGGTGTTGCGCGCCTCATCAATGCCAGTGCGGTACTGCTGTCGAACAGCTCGGTCATCACGGATTATCGTGTACTAGGGCTGCCGGTCGGATATCTCGTCATGCCAGCCTGAACGACATCATCCGGCGGGCCTTTACCACCGCTAACGTACCAGCTATTCTCGAACCGAATGGTCTGTTGCGTGACGATGGTAAGAGGCCTGACGGCATGACTCTAGTCCCATGGGAGTTGGGGAGGCCTATTGTGTGGGACGCTACATGTGTCGACACACTCGCGCCTTCCCATCTTCCTAGGACTTCCGTGAGGGCTGGTGCGGCGGCAGATTTAGCCGAAGATCTCAAGAGGCGCAAATATGCAGGTCTCGACAGAGCCTACACATTTGCTCCCCTTGGAGTCGAGACCCTAGGTTCGTGGGGTACCGAGGCTCTCCGGGTTTTCAAAAAATTATCTGAGCGTCTGGTCGAAGCGACGCGTGACCCGAGAGCTGGTGAGTATCTGGCACAGCGCATCAGCATTGCTATACAGCGGGGCAATGCAGCCAGTGTCTTAGGCACGCTTCCAACTGGTATTGATATGGATCAGTTGAGCTACCTGTAGATTGTTTGCCACAGTTTGCAGATAGCTTGATTGTTTCTATTGTAAATACTAGTTTTAATTTAAATTTGTTATTTGATTGTTATTTTCTTTCTGAATAAAGATTACTTTGTATTTGACTGTATAAGGTTGAAAAATTACCCTTCTGGACTCCTGGCTTCATCGTGCTCGGCGCTGAGCCTTTTTATAAGTTGAAAACTTTACTGAGCTAGGAAATACTTATAAAAAACTTCGGCATAGAAAACTGTATGGACCTATACCTACCTATTTTGTTAGGATCGTAGATACCGTCCATTTTACTTGAAAAGAGGCCCGCTGCAAAAACTTGACTATAGGTATTTTGGACGTACGCCTGAGTGTTTTAGTTTGTTTTTTTAGAGTTAAAATATTTATATACGTAGATTAACTAAACACTGTTTAGAACCTAACTAATTACTAGACAAATTAAAAAATAACTCAACAGGCTACAGACGCCTACAATAGTTTTTTGATAAAATAACCATTTATGATAATTAATAGGTACTTACTACATCATTGCATAATAAAATTTTCAAAATTATACACAATTTTAATCAGAACTTTCGCAAACTAGTTACAATCATAAGCACTTTGTATAACGCGCATTTTTTATAGGTTAAAGTACATATAAATTAAAAACTCACATGATTAAATTTCGGTTCATTTACAGGATCTGTTGACGAACTAATTTCGAAAGCGCCTTAAATTTTAAAGGGCACAGTAACCGATACCAACTCGTTGAAAGCCAGGAAATTGAGCATAACGCGCGCATTAATATTTCAACGACTTCCTAGCGATTAACGGTACCGTACTGCTGATCGAATAAGACCCTTATAATCAAAATGGGAAGGCTCAGTTTAAAACAATGTAGGGATGTAGAAATGTTGGTGTGTGCGAAGGCTGAAACGCATACCGAGCGCCCCAAAGTTACACTGTGGAAATTTTAATACATCCTGTCTGGGGTGCTGAGTTTCGAAGGGGCTTACATGGCGGTTTGATTTCATGTTTATAAAACTCAATATAATATAGTTCTAACCCTACTACCACCAAACCGCAGAAAAAAACATTTAGGACTGGAAGTTGTGAGTAAAATTTAACGACCGATAAATAAATAAATAATCGCGGTGGGCGAAGGTCTGCCTGCGACGCAGAAGGTTGCGGGTTCGATTCTCGCCTCTGGATAAATGAGTGTTCTGGTCGTTTTCTATTTTAATAAAAAATATCTATCTATGTCTTGTATGATATTATGCATATCAGTGATCTAGTACCCATAATACAAGCTCTGCTTAGTTTGGTGCTAGATAATACAGTATGAATTGTCCAGCATTATTTATTTATTTAAAATAGGCAGCATATACAATAAAGCGGAGATATTTTCTTTCCAGATAGTTCCCATTTCTCAACTAAGTATGTACTAGGTATGTTCTAAGTATTTCCAGAATATCAAACAAACCACAATCATGCCCACAATGTAGCCAATCCAAATTTAGGATTCTCGTAATATTGGGGTATCAAAGGATTAATATTCTAAGGCTCTTGAGTTCTATGTTTATGAAGTTGTATTTGATCTTTACCAAACTATCTTTAGTCTATTAATTTGCTTGATGAGAAACCCACGCAGTTTCTAATATTTACTGAGTACCTAATTCAAACACGGCAACAGTGGTCAGAAATTTATTTCTGTTTTCAGGAGTTTTAATTACCATTTTATTTTTTGGTTTTACTTAAGAAGACATTCCCAGTGGTCGTCATTGTCATGACAACCACTGTGGTGAGGTGGGCGGTCCGCCTGCGACGCAGGAGGTTGCGGGTTCGATTCCCACCTTGAAACAAATATTTGTACGATCTGCAGGTATTTGTTCCAGGTGTTCTGCTCGTTTTCTAGGTATAAAAAATATCTATCTATGTAATGTTTACTATAATGTATATCAGTTATCTAGTACCATACTTACATACCATATTTATTTATTTATTCACCTATGATTAAAAACTGGTAAGATATCATCATCATCACCATCCGCCGCCGGATTTTACCCACTGCTGAGTATAGGCCTCCCGAAGTTTGAGCCATCCACCACGGTCCTGTGCTAACCGCCTCCATTGACGCCCCCCCACTTACTCCTTGACCTACTTGAACATCGCGGTTAGATAATAATGATGGTATATTTTTACCCGCACCATCTATTTATAACTTGCCTTACATAAAGTAGGTAGCCTCGTATCTACCTACATCTTCAACGTTTACATTAAAGAGGCATTTGCCCAGTAGTGGTTTTTTTATTTATAGTTTTAATTCGATTTAGTATTAAAGTAACAATCTTGATAAAAAAATTACATATAGGTAAGTAAATTTTGTTCGATGTCAGCATATTTTGTTTTGTAGGTATTAGTACTAAGTTTTGTAAAATTTCACATTTTTTGGTAAAATTTTAAATTATAGCTTGCAACATTTTTTCTGTACTTGTTATGTTTGCATATTTGGGTAAAATCTAGCTCGTAACAACAATGTACATACCTACTGTCTTTATAAGGATCTTACTCTGTTTTGTGAACTATTAAATAAATAAATAAAATAAAATAAATTATTTTTACAAATAAATAAATTTCTTTATTACTGTAAAAAAAAAGCAAAAGAGCCATGTGAGCAAGCTCCTAAATTAAAATCTATTCCAGTCGGTAGGTACCCCTTTCGCTGGAGCTAAGCACCCGCCTCCTAAATTACAGAACGCTTTTCTTACTTTTCACAAGAGGTAAAGGATTAAACGATAAACATAAAAAATTCTAAGTATTTTTTAAAGAATTATATTATTTGTGGCTTTACCATTGTCATTGTATAGTTAACTTAACTTGGGGCCTGCGGATGATGATTTGCCCATACAAACGTACTACCAAAATGATTTGTAATTTGGGCATAATTCGTCCATATCATGTTGTTTTCGTATTCGAATAGTATTTATTTAGGTCCCTGGTTGTGTTTGACTTAATAATACACACCTATAATGAAATGTATTGCGATTTTACATAGCTTTACGTCGAAAATGACATGTTTTCGTCCTATTATTTTGTGTTAAAAACAACAATTACGTTTTGTTTGATAAGAAACAATGTAAGTAAGATAGCTTACTTACATTGTTTAATTACAGAATAACAACACAATGTCGAAATACAAGAAGTTGTCAGTGATAATTTTTGGTATTACGAAACACAATAAATTACGAATTGAAGTTGCGAGCAGCTGTCGCCGAATCCTTAAGTTGCATATAGTGCGTTTTGGATAAGCTACAAAGAGCGAAAGCGGATCCAAAAATTATTTTTTGAAAGTTCAATTTACAACTGAGATAGATCCTAAAGTAATGTAAAAGGTTATATTTTTGTCACAATAACACTAATTAAAAAGAAAAGACAAACAATATACAGCGGGGCAATGCAGCCAGTGTCTTAGGCCGCTTCCAACTGGTATTGATATGGATCAGTTGAGCTACCTGTAGATTGTTTGCAACAAAGAAAAGATCCTGTCGTCGAATATCTACCGAGCCCATAGTAAACCAAAAACTAATTTACCGTAAACCTACCTTTATAATCTATACTAGTCCTTATTAGTTAGTAGATAGTTAGTATTACTTGACATGTAAATTGATTTTACCAATAAATTGTATTTCTGTATTTCTATTTCTATTAATATTATAAATGCGAAAGTGTGTTTGTTTGTTTGGCCTTACTTCACGCCTCAACTAATCAACCAATCGGCTTGATTTTTGGCATTGAGTTAGTTGAAAGGATCGAAAGTAACATAGGCTTACTTTTTATCCCATAAATCAGTTCCCATGGGATACAAATAACCTTAAACAGCAGCTAGTGCTTGTTGTATTCTATGGTCTTTGTGTCTGTCAGTGTCAAATGTGAATGAAGCCTGGCATTGACATTCACATCGAGACTCATGTCGTGTCGATTAGGGGAGTGGGGGGAATTGGGTCCTACTAAGGGAAATATTTAATAAAAGTCATATTTATTGAAGATATCGTTTTTTTTTTAAATTAAAAAACGAAACTTACTTATCTTGCTACAAAATAATCACAGTCACAATGTTGTACAATGAGGTACTTATCAAATATTAAACGTTTTTCAAAAAAGAGAAACACTCGCATTATCCTCTATATATATATCTCTCATTCCCTAGATCTAGAACTGAAATTAAAAGAATGGTCTCCAAAGAGGTCTTTCTTTAAATGGAACGCCCCAGCCTCCGCCATACACGAGACAAATAAATAAATAGTGCTAGCTATGGTTAAAAGTAAAAACAAATAAAACCTAGTCTTATTTCGCGCAAGGTAGATAAATTAAAGTTTATCCCAAACAACCAAAACATAAATTGGAACTCCATACCAAGACACAAAACATCTGTTAGCCCAAATTGAATATTTATCAATTCACTCCCGGCATTATTAAAGCAGTAGTTCGTCGACAAACAAAGAAAGTTCCAGGGCCTTGCAACTACATCGAAGTCAACCGACTTGACCCGAGTTTAATTATAAACTGAATGGGCAAGTTTGCAGAACAATCACAAACTTAGATCATGCCGCCAGTATTGAATTAAGTAGTTTTTCTGATGAGATATCTTGCGCGGAATATTTTATGACGTCGGAACTCAGCACTCACAAAAACAAACCCTAAAACTTGACACATCTACACGATTACCTACATGATTATAATTTCGCTTTATTCAAGTTTAGGTCTTATACACAAAACAGTGTACTTTAATAGACCTATCTTATATCTTCTTCGTTTCGACACCTCCTTCTAACTATGTTTAAGACTTGTGATGTAGGCGTTAGGGTTCTCTACCTCGGTAAGTTAGCAGGTTTACACAGGATTTACATAATGTGTATAAAAGCTTTAGGAAAACTGTTCTATACTTATAATACTACTACAAACTTATATTTAGAACTACATTAAAGTTTAGCATTAAGACTGCCTTGTGGTGACGGCTAAGAATTTGCACTACCCCAACTCTTTCCGTGGATGTCGTAAGAGGCGACTAAGGAACGTGCACCACGGGGCCGGCAGCAGCGCCTCTTGCAGAACAGATCTACCATCGAACTGCGATCCCAAGCCGCATGCCCAGCGTCGGATTATCGGCATTACCCCTCATGAGATAAAAAAATCAGGTCAATTCCTGCGTCCAGCAATGGACCATTGTAGGCTGTTGAGGTTTAGATGTGAGGATAAAAGAGTGTGTAGGTAAAATTATATGTATCTTTGAAAGATAACCGGACGAATAAAATTTTGATTCAGGGTCCAACAATGGTTTTACGTTTTTCAAAGACTTCGGATGAATGAATTATAATTAAAAATAATTTTTTTAAATATATAGGTACGTCGATAACCTTAGTTCTCTGTCGGATGTATTCGTTGCGAATCCTATCCTTCAGAGAAACTCCGAGCATAGCTCTCTCCATAGCTCGCTGGGCGACTTTAAACTGGTGGACCAGCCCTACCGTGAGTGACCACGTCTCAGCTCCGTAGGTCATGACTCATGACGGGTAGGACGCACTGATTGAAAACTTTCGTTTTCAAGCATTGCGGTATGGATGACGAGAAGACTTGACGTAGTTTGCCAAACGCGGCCCAACCTAGCTAGATCCTCCTCTTGGCCTCCTTCTCGAAATTGTTTTTACCCAACTGCAGAATCTGCCCAAGGTAAGTGTATTCGAAAACAATTTCGAGAATAGCAAATTAGCTCATAGGATTAGCAATCTGAAGTGGCAGTGGGCTGGCCATATTTCAAGAAGAACCGACAACCGCTGGGGTAAACGTGTTCTTGAGTGGAGACCGCGACTCGGAAAACGTAGTGTAGGACGCCCTCCGACCAGGTGGGATGACGATTTGCGAAAGACTGCTGGCAGATGCTGGATGCGGCAAGCTGAAGACAGGGCGCTATGGCGTTCATTAGGGGAGGCCCATGTCCAGCAGTGGACTGGTATAGGCTGATGATGATGATGATAGGTACGTCTGTTATTCAAAGAATGAACCACCACCAACCAGGGATATCTTCTTTGAAAACTGTCACGCGCCCGTTTTCTTTGTCCACCAAAGCAGTTAGGATTCCCAAAAAAGTTCCTCAGAATGCAAATAAATGCTAACAATAAGCTAAGACACAAACGAATGCTGTGAGTAAGCATGAATAGAGGCGTCTAGCACAACCGGCTAATCCAATTACACGCCGGCCAATTACACGACAGTGTACAAGATCTAGCGTGTTTTCAAGGCGTTTCTTGCTGTCGTGATTTAGTTTTACTGGCAGAAAACTAGCTTTTCTAAGATTTTCTGAGAATAGTTCATTGAACGTAGTGTTGGTACGTACTATATTTTCGTTATAAGACCATCATGTAACTATGATTCACAGAATTTTACAATAAATTGTTTTTATTCTTATCCTAAACTAAAATTGTACAAACGTACCTCTGATAGATTATGACGATAAAAATTGGAATTTCAGAACTGTCACAATTATTTAGGTGTTAGATTTATTTTTCATTTAGTTAGCACGTTTTGCATAATTCACATAATTTAAAAAGAAATATGAAAACTAAAAGACATCAGTAGTAATTATACTTAATTAATTCTAGAGATTTTTATTTGTTATTATTACTTATAGATATAGAATCTAACATTATATAATTTCGTTTTCTATGCATACTTATATTAAAAAGAGGAAAGATTTGATTGTTTGTTTGAATTGAGTAGGCTCCGAACTACTGGACCAATTCCAAAAATTCTTTCACCATTAGAATCCTGCATTATCCGTGATGAACATAGGCTATAGAATATACCCGTGCAAAGCCGGGGCGGACCGCTAGTTTTCAGATACAAGTGTAGGTACTGATTTAAAAGCATAGTCAGAACTTTATAACTAGGTATGTTTTTTAAGGGATGAAACCCTTCAAAGAAATTTCTCACCTGAAAAAACAAGACTCATCCCAGTCATTGAGTTTCCCGAAGCAAAGCCTGAGTCATTGAGTCTTTTGTGAATTCAAGACACGGAGTACATTAGAAGTTGGTACATTTTTAAGACGTGTTTCTAAAAGCAAAATTGAAGTGAGTGTACAACATTCTGTTCGCAGAGCACAAATGTGACTTTAACGGCACTACAATGTCCCGTTTACTTTAACATAGGAAGCTAGGAGTGCTATATGCTTTTGCTTGAAATCCGTTGATGTAATCTTTCTATGAGGTTGTCTCGTTGTTTGAATTATGAAGATACCTACCACTTCTTGATCATCACACTACTTTTATAAATGCGAAACATTGGATGGATCGATTGATGTTACTTAATTATTATTAAGAAACAAGCAGATTAAAATAATTACAGCTAATATTTACAATAACATCTACTTTCTCAAAATCTTAGCCGTCACCAAGAAGGTTGAGAAGGAAGAGAGCCCAGAATTTTGGCAGCATTGCCAAGTTGAATGGCGACGCATAATTCGTTGGGCCTAAATAAAAGCTAGCATTCCGATCACCTGTGGACTCGAAGAGTTTTGTATGATCTTTATTTATGGTTAATTTATTGGTTATATTCAATACCTACAATAGGCTACTTTCAATTCCATGAATCAGTTATCAAAGAAGATAAAGATAAAGAAACATTTATTTGACTTAACAAGAACAGCACAGACAGACATACACACACAAGGTAGAATACAAAATTTGAGGATTGTTAGGTAGGTACGGTACATAGGTACTTATGTGGATACATGATTTTACTAAATAAGGGAGTCAAGGGAGAGACATAACGTTCAAACGCTTCCATAGAAACAACAAATTTAGTAGCTGATACAATTGTGCACGAAATACAGTGAAAAATCTGCCTGGCTAATCAGTCTATCGTACCTACTTAAAATAAAAAAAAATATGTTATATTTTACAAGCATTATGAGTAAAATATCAAGCTTGTTATTATATTACACAAATGATTCTTGTACGAGATTGTTCGCGCCATTATAAAAAAGCTTTTGTAGTTTTTTCTAACTACACAATTTCTGTACAAAGCTTTGAATCCGCCGAGCTAATTAGAGGGCTAGAAACATGTGCAAAACAACTTACTAAGCTTAGCTTTGTGATACTACGAGTATGAGTCTTTCTACCAAAAAATAAGTTTAACATAAGCTACAAAGGTAAACGTTCTATTGATTAAAATGCACTTACGTATTTATTATTTTGTTTGGTAGGGTCTGGTTGGACTCTTTTCTGAAAGTGTCATATTGTAATGTAAAAGAATTATACAATATTAGTTATCAAATTATGAAGATTGTTTGATATTTTCACCAGAGCCTAGTTCGTTATCGGGTGCACCACGTGCAGGTTAGGTTGGATTGAGAAACGAAATGTTGGAGTCCCCCTTACACCCCTTGTTAGGTGTAAGCACTATGAAGTTCCCTTATTGTTGACAAGTGAGTGAAGCAAGACTGAATGACAAACTGAAGTACCTAATACGTAGTCACAGCTGAGAGTCACAGATACTTTGGATGGATAGAGATGCGAATCTGTCGACTCGAAAAATATGGGAAATTACGAAAGATCCGATTTAATTGTATTCTTAGTATTTCGTTTTTTCGAGCGGAATAAAGATTATTCTAGATGATTTTTCCATGAAAAAGTATTGAAAAAAGTATAAAATTATAGTTTACTATAATTGTAGTGTATGGCGTTGGCAGAAGCAAGAGCAAATAAAACAACCTATATTTATAAAAGAGAAAAGACTAACTGACTCTTCAAGAGTTCTCTAAAGCTAAAGGAGCTACGAGGCTGAATTTTTGCATGGCACTAAGAATGGTAAAATGGAACAGATTTTTATAAATTCGTATTTTAAGGTTATTAAAATTGGGTCAAAGTTAATTTTAATAACTTCTCTTCTAGCTTCCGAACCGTTATTGGTGGACCGTTAAAATTTGAGAAAATTGACTCAAAATAAACAGACGTGTTTAAGGAATAATTACGATTCGCAAAGTCTAAACAAAAATGCCCTGTATCTCAGCAAAAAGTTTTTCGTAATTATTTTCCACCATATCCCATGGATTTTGAAATTGTTTAAAAAAATATCTCGGATTCTACAAGATTCTACGAGTAGAAAGGTTTTAATGTATCTTGGCAGAATTTAACTTCTTAACAGTTTCGGCATCATTATCCAGCTTTTACCTGAAAATGGAGCAGCTATAATTTTCCAAGAATTAAATTGCGAATACATTAAGAGCCCATTATAAGAATTGCGCCTTACATTGAACGGAGTAGCGTGTTCTAGAATTTTCTGAATGCAGTCGACCCAAATCCAACACAATGGCCGATGTTGGCCGCAATGTTTTCGGTAGCACAATGCGTCCCATCGTTCGCTGCGGTTCGTTCAGGTGCTTGCGATTTTGGCAAGAATTTTACAGGGAATTATTTTCAAGGAGTTGAAAGGCTCTCGTGAAAAGTAGAGGACTCTTTGACTACAACAAGCTGCAGAGACTTAGAGCTAGGTATAAAAGTTGAAGAAGCTATTTGTTTGCAAGCTTCACACGGGTCACTATAATGCACGACAATTTATTGTAGGTACGGCCGAATAATGTACACCTTGATAATCCGTGTCATGGCTTCCAATTTTAATAGGTTTTGACACGGATTATCAAGGTGTAACATTATTCGGCCTTACAATAAATTGTCGTGCATTATAGTGGCCCGCTTCACACCACATTTGACAGAAAGATTAGCAATCCCAGTGATTATTAGTTTTTTTTTTGTTATTGTGTCTTTTTTACGCATTCATTGACAGATCAGCGTGTTAAGAGTTTCATTGCCCACGATACACATTATTATAGTTCTAGCAGTCTTACTAGCTACGGCCCGCCCGTAACGATGACGCCCAGGGCAATAATTATTCTTAGTGCTTCTAAGAATATCTTGAGTTTTTTCTTTGACCTCTGTAAGTCAAAACTCATAAAAAGGGGGCATAAAGAGTTTTAAAACTAAGTTTATACAGATAAACTTAGTTTTAAAATCATGAGTCTTTACTGCAAGTGTTCCTCTTCCCTCGGGAATCTAGCAAGCGCACTGCATCTCGACCGATCCTAAGTGCAAAACGTCGTCATGTTCTACATTCAGATGTTCTGAATACAGCAAGTTCCTCTCCCACTGAATGTAAAGTAAAATTACATGCCTTATGTTATATTCATCAGTATCGTTCGTGAGGAAACAATAGCTTTTCCGAGGAAAGTTCCTAATGTTTGGTTTTGACGACTTCTGTAGCTTTTTAGAGCAAAAACACGTTTAAGATGGTTGCTGGCTCGACTCCAGGAAGAAAGATATTATTATTTTTACTATCATTTTTGGATTTTCTGCAGTGGAATTGAAGCTGTTACCTTCATAATACGTACGGTAGGTATACTAACGTAAAGCCTACGCGAGTTCGCATTTAAAAAACAATAAATTATGCTGAACAACTGAAAAAAAAACAACACACGTCATCTAGCCCCAAACTAAGCAAAGTTTTGTTATGGGTATTATATAACTGATATACCTACTTAGTACAAACATTGAAAGATATTTTCAAATACGTTCCTTACCTACATAGATAGATATTATTATAATAATATCAAAAGCACCCGGAACAAAACAACAAAAACATCTGCAGATCGTACAAACATTTGTCCCAAGGCAGGATAGAACCCAACTGTATTGCAGGCGGACCTTCGCCTGATCCACCACAGAGGTCGCCAATTATTATATGCAACTGGTGAGTCACCATGCTAAAAAGTTGCTTCCTGTGACTGTGACCCACTCTCTCCATCTAGCTAGTTGTTCTGAGCTGTCTCTCGCAAATGTCGAGTTTTAAGAGTCTTGAGTTCGATTTGCGTCTCATTTTTGATGACGATGATTCTTTGCTTTTCTTTCCAAAAAGCTTATATCCGGCTAATGCCAATATGGTCTGGTTATACTAAAATAATTTCAAATTATATGAGTTATCTAATTATGAAGATTGTTTGATATTTCCACTAAAGCCTAGTTCGTTATCAAGCAGGGTGCACCAGGTTTGGTGCATTTAGGTTTGGTTTATCGTGTTGGCGAGATGTTGGAGTCCCCCTTAGTCGACCCCGCATGGGATTTGCCTAGATGCATGTCAGCACGATTTCATAAGCGCTGTACCAAATCCAACAGAAAAATTAGGCCACGATGAAGTTCGATACCATTTTCAAACTAATCTCAGGGCTCACTCGACCTTATCCCGATAATTCTATTAAAACCATAGGATCGATACTGAATATCATCAGACACCACAGCTAGTATAATGTCTGTGTCAGAGGCGGGCTATACCAAGGATTAATAAAGTCACGTAGTAATTCACTAGTTAACGTGATTATCTGGCGATAAGCGCGAATTCCCCATTGACTAGTGTGCGTTAATGAAGTTCCTATAAACGGGGACGTGCTTGGAACTGATAAACTTGCTGCTATTAGAAGTAAAGTTGAGTTATGTTGTGACAAACTAGAGTTTAATAATAATTGCGTACCGTTAGCAGTGTTGTTATTACGGCCGTCTGTGATGCAGTATGTTTCGGATTCTATTCCTGCTTCGGAACAAACTTTTTTATTAAAAACAATAATATCTTACGTTTTGGAACTAAGTTCCTTATCGCGCGTTGTGAAAGGGGGCTGGACGGAAAAAAATCTCATGAAACGTTATAACGCTTCATGAGATTTTTTTGATTTTTTGCTATAGTAAGCTATTGTAAGCCGTGCGGCGTGCGCATGTTTCTCTGTCTGTCTCTCTCTCTCTCTCTTATAGAAAGGAACTTCGTTCCATCCGGGTGTCCCTTGACACCTCTCAACTTTTTTTTTTATTAAGGAACATATCTTACATTGTCTAGTTACAGAATATCAACACTATGTAAAAAATACAAAAAGTTTTCAGTCATCAATTTTGATATTACGGAACACAATCATATACGAATTGAAGATGCGAGCAGCTGTCGCCGGATCAATAATTGCCAATTCTTTTCACTTTACCGGGTAAGTACCTAAAGCTACATACCTAGATATACTTGTACGTGCGTCAGTAATAATGAACAAGGGGGCTGACGGAGAGCCCTTAAAACCGAAGGGCCGGTCATTTGGCCATCAAAAGCAATGTGCTCGTAGCTCGTTATGGACATTGGCTTCAACAAGAGCTTTTGTATTTACTTTCTACTGAAAGGTTTTTTACCGAGGATTATTTATTTCAGAGATGAAGTGGTTTTTTCTACTAACATGGACGGCAAGACAATTATTGTTAAGGGTTTTCTTTTGTTATTATAGTGCGTAATTCACACTGGGGGAATTTTTTAAGAAAATTTAATAATGTCTCAAAATTTTTTGATTTTGACTAGACTTGGAGCCGCAACCCTTCCTCACTACGGAATGCGATGCCGATTGCGTTACCTAAGCGGTGAGCGCGGCGTATGATTACCAATCAGAAATTTAAAAGTTATATCCATATTGTTCTCCATTTGACACATTATTTTCCACGCGGACAAAGCTGTGGGGCGGAGCTAGTAATTAATTATGCCATCAAAGACAAAATTTGAATACTATTTGAATAGGTATACATAACACTCTACCTAAACGACCCCTGTGGCGCGGTGGGCGAAGGTCCGCTTGCGACGCAATAGGTTGCGGGTTCGATCTTGCCTTGGGACAAATACGTGTACGATCTGCAGGTATTTGTTGCGGGTGCTCTGATCGTTTTCTATGTATAATAAAAAATATCTATTTATGTAATTTATTGTATTATGTAGGTATATCAGTTATCTAGTACCCATAAAACAAGGTCTGCTTAGCTTGGGGCTAGATAATGTTGTAAATAATAAAGAAATAAATAATGCTGGTCAATTATTTATTTCTTTATTATTTATAAACCTGTAACGAACTGTATATATGTAACAATTGTAATGTAAATGCGAATTGTACATGTATTACTGCAACGGTTCTACAAATTTCAATTAATTTGAGTAGATTATAGAGTGACCTATTTAATAAAATTTAATAGCAGCATGGCCTGATAGATAACAAATATTAAACATGTTACCAAAATGTAAAATCAGGCATTAGTATCCATCTGAAATCCAGCCTCATTGAATTATGGGGACGAATTAAAGTGCTTTTAGTAGGATTTAGGGCCAAATTGTTTTTGAAATAAAGTTGAATTTAGGGATTGGATTAATTTCAACTAAGCAATGGTTCCGGATGTAACTGAGATATATTATTACTCTCCTCTTACACAACTGATATAAACCATCGCACCCCAAAATTTGCCATTCACCTAATAAAGAAAAACGAGTGAAAATCTACGGGTTTTCTAAGACTATGCAGTTTCGGATGTGATATATCGAACATAGAAATCCCAAACAAAAAGATTGGTATAGTTAACGAAACCTTCTAAAATATCTTTCAAAACGTGGGAACTGTATCTCTAACTACAAACTGCAGCCAAAAATGATACGTTGACTATATAGTCTGCTTCTACAACTAGTAGGAAAAAATACAAAAATAAATTGACGACTTCTGTGGCGCGGTGGGCGAAGATCCGTCTGCGACGCAGGAGGTTGCAGGTTCGATTCCCGCCTCGGGAAAAACGTATGTGTGATCCGCAGATATTTGTTCAGGGTGTTCTGGTCGTTTTCTATGTATAATAAAATATCTATCTATGTAATGTATTGTGTATATCAGTCATCTAGTACCCATAACACAAGCTCTGCTTAGCTTGGGGCTAGATAATGCTGAATAGTCCAGCTTTATTTATTTATAATTGAAACAAAACCTGTTGAAATAATATATCCGACTGACACGCAATTCAAAATTTCATCTTTATCTGTGCTTGCCATGGTCTTGGTCTTTTTCTCTTGTACATTATATATTATGTTTTCTAGTAGCTATGATGAATTTACTCATCTGTCTTAAGTAAACATTGAGGCAAGTATAATATAATATATTCGTAGTATAGTCGTAAGAGGCGACTAAGAGACATACACCGGGGGGCGGGCAGCAGCGTCTCTTGCAAAATAGATCTACCAGCGAACTGCGATCCCCAACCCGCACGTCCAGCGTGGGGATTATGGGTATTAGGTAACCCCATGGTATAAAAAATAAGGGGGAGGCCTACGTCTTGCAGTGGACCATTAAAGGCTGTTGAGGGGAGGTATCTTCGTCCAAAAGCTCCAAACTCCAAGAGAGTCCCCATAGAATTACATCCACAATCACCTCTGTCTGGCAGCGAAATTAAATTTCCTACACATTGATTTTCACCGGGCCATAATTAGTTAATTTGCCGATTACTTCACAGAGTTGTGAGCTTGGGGGCCACTGCTACTTCTTGTCAGGGATGAAAGCAAAATGAGCTTTATTTCTGTGTCGTTTTTGCTTGAAATTGATTGCATTTTGGTAGAAAAGACCAGGATCTATCCTTAAATATAATAGATAAAGTTCCATGTTTTAATTTCGTAAACTTTCGAACATGAATGTGCTGTTCCGGTGTTCTCGCGAAAGATTACCGGTCGCAGCACATACTGAGTGTCACGTCACACGTGCTAGTAAATTGAACAGTTTATTTTATGTATGTTAGATTAAGGTATAATATACCTTAAACTAACATACATAACAGGTACAATATACCTTAATCTAACATGCGTAAAATATATAATAAAAATTTATTATATTTTATATGGGCCGTAGATTTTAGTATTTTACATCCTGCACTAGACTAATGTTGCCTGAAATAAACGTTTTTTTATTTTAATTTTTATAGAGATATATTATGTGGATAGAGATATGTTTATATGAAACGACATACAGCAAAAAAGTGAAAAGAGGAAAATATGCATTAGTAAATAAGTACCTACTACTTACTCACCCACAGACTAGATAAAAGATTCATTACGGATGTAAGCGGGTTAAGTACGAACCTTGTTTGTGTTGGAAGAACACCAACGGTTCTAGACGCGCGCGTTCCGGATCTCTCCGAGCACTTTTTATAGTAAAATAGATACAAGATCTTTCCTCTTTTATGACAATGAGAAGATACATAGTGATTCTGCAACATTCTGTGGTATGGTTACTGTTCCCTATTCTATGGCAATGGGGGAGATTTATGAACTAATATAATAAGAGAGCTGGCGGCGGCTGATTACACTAATGATTTTAGTGGCCTGAAAAATTGCAGCCACTCTGGCTGGTTCAATTGGTTTTCATACATTTTACATTGAATAATATCTCTGCTTAGACCATCTAACCCACTGTCAAGTATTATGTTATTAATATAGATTTGAACTGTCAGTTGGCTGACAGTCTTAATAATGCTGTAATAATGCATGCTTGTAGCATGCTTTCAGCCGTGTCGCGGTGTCGAGCCATGTCATATTTTAAGAGGTTTGAAGATTTTTATATCAAGGGTACATAGGCAGCCACACAGATTTCTTTTAAATCGCGATCCACAAAGAAGTTTTCTCTATGGATATAGGACACTGATACAAATAAAAAATTGAACCCGCAACCTCCTGCGTCGCAGGCGGACCATCGCCCACCGCGCCACAGAGGTCGTCACGCGGTATACAAGGTTGGCAGGCGGATTGTGGAACCTGATTCCTAGTAGATGTTTAAGGCGCATACCCCACCCAAACTAGCGCCGCTACCTACAAAAATAGATTTTGGTGGCCACCAAGGGCAACTTCGTATCTTTGCTTAAACTAAATAGAATAAAACTATTACAGAGGCATTAAAAAAAAGCTTATGATCGGTATCACAAACTGTAAGATGGATTTTTGAAAATTCCTTTGTTAAACGGAATAATAACATACAGTAGGTGGCAGTGGCAGCGCCACTTTGGGTGGGGTATGCGCCTTAATAATACTCAGAAGATAGCCAGCAGCTGGCCTTCTGGTAGGTTCTCTTAGTCGACTCTTACGACCACAGAACTGTGTGACTGTGGGTTTTACGACATTCACAGGCTGAGTTGGAGGGGTCGATTCTAACGCTGCGACTGCTGCGTCACGGCTATACGTATTTAGCCCGCTGAAACATTAATAATCGTTTCGCAGGCGAGGCTTATAGTCTCATTCTAAAAAGGAGTTTAAACGGACTTCAAGTCAAAATACGCCTACGCATTTGCTCCCCTTGGAGTCGAGACACGTCCGTGGGGTACCGAGGCTCGTAGGGTTTTGAAAAAATATCTGAGCGTCTGGTCGAAGCGACGCTTGACCCGAGAGCTGGTGAGTATCTGGTGCAGCGCATCAGCCTTGCCCTACAGCGGGGCAATTGATATAATCAGTTGAGCTACCTGTAGATTGTTTGCAATAGTTTGCAGTTAGCTCAATTGTTTCAATAGTAAATACTAGTTCTAATATTTGATTGTAACTTAAGAATGCATAACAAGTCAAAATACAACTCAAAACGAGACCTGTTTCGTAATTCTGTGCAATTCTTCCGTTTTAGAATAAAGCGTATGATTAGAATTATTTACTAGCACTAAGTAGATATATCTACCAAAATAAAATCGCACAAATAAAAAGACAGAAATCCATTGTTTTCCGTATATACAAACATATCGACGCTTGAAAGGCAATAATTACCAAGCGACATGTTGGGTGATATTGAGTTATATACATCACTGAAATCAGCAAAAAAAACTGCGTTGATTGGTCTTACTCTCGTACCGCTATGAAGACTTTTGATGTCGCTTAGTAACTTAAAAAGACGCAGTTTTCGGCGACCAAGCGACCAAAATTTTTGCGGTTGATAAATAACTTTCATTTGGTATGTAATTGATTTTAGCTTTGCACACTTAGTAATTTTTGCCTTGACTCGAATAAATACGTTTAACCATAAAGTATTTTTTGCTTTACGGTATCTAGGGTGTGAGTATTGCTTAAGAAATTTTACCAGAAAAAATATTTATTTTTGTTGTCGGTTAAGATTTTTTAACTCAACTTAATTATGTACTCATTGACATTTAGTACTTTTTTACAGATTGCAATGGACTTACTTATGATAATATAGTAGTATTTTGCCTGCCGAAAACGAATAAAGTTTGTCGTTTGGTAATATTTTACCTGCCTTTTTATTTTCTACTTTCGTTGCTAAGATAACTATTTCCGATATGAAATTTATACAAAAACATGCTTATCCCTATTGCAAGCATTTTGTTTTGTCGCTTATACGCACTGTAAAACAGGTTTAAAGTGGCTGTTGGTAACAAAATATCAATTAGTGTTCAATGAATTGTCGCATAGGTAATCCATGTGCTTGCGCGCATCGCACTTAGTACTTGTCGCGACGCTTGAAATAAGTACTAGGTAAGTGTTTCCAATTGCATTGAAATGACTGGCCCAATAAATGATGATCAGCTGATGCTTCACTATAACTTTGATGTTCAAAGTTATAGTGAAGCATTGATGGAAGAGCTTGTCGGTGGCCCTTCAGGCCTAACCGTAGATTTCGTACCTGCAGAGCTATCTAAAGAACAAGGTAAATTTCAAAAGGATGATTATTCTGTGGTTCAGATTGGCCTGCTAGAAATAGAATTAGTTAAAGAACTTACAAGCATTGATAATGATTTGACTTTTTACCGGAAAATTCCACTACAAGCAACACCCAGGAACAAACATTTAACAACACTGCCGTCTGTTAACTAGAAGGCCGTTAAGCCTCAACTGGCCATTTTTGACTTTTTAATGAAAACAGATACAGTTTAAAATTCTCTATCTTTTCGTTTAACAACCATTCCATAATTCCAAATAGTTCAGAGATTTAAAAACTTCGTCAGCCGTTAAGTGACAGAATTTTTTATTTACTTTAACTTGAAAGCAACTAATTTACTATACATCACTAATACGTGGGTTAAAATACCTTAACTGCTCAGTGCGATAATATCGTTCTGGTTAACTAACTAAAAACTTAACTAAAGGACTTTAACTGAATTTGCTTGCTTATATGGACGCAAAGCACCTTTAACGTCTTTATAGTTAAGAATTGTTCTAGACATCACATTAATAAAAAACAGACTTAAGAGCAGTTATAGAAAAATACTTACCTATTTTGGCGTTATCCTCCCATTGCGCATTTTTAGTTAAGCATTCATTTCTTTTCTCAATACTGTGATGGAAAAATATTTTTTTTGATAACATACAAATAATTTTGAAATCATGCTTAGCTACATAGCAGCTAAGCCGCATTACTTAGCTAAAAGGCAAATTATCCGAAGCTCGCGCTTCCTGATCCTTGGGGATCGTACAGGACTACGAGACGCTTAATCGAGTCGTCATTCCGTGCTACGTGCCCAAAGATTTTCAGTATTTGTATTTGCACAATTGACGATATTCTCTCCTTCACGCGAAGTTCTTCGAGGATAGAGACGATGGTCCTATGTACGGTCCACGGAATCTTTAGGAGACGTCTCCAGCACCTCATCTCTATTGTATCAATTTTCCTTCGCTCCTTATGTCTCAACGTCCACATCTCAACTCCATACAACAGAAGAATTGGAAAGACCAGACTCCGCATCAGATGAACCTTGGTGGTTTTGGTTATCCGGCGGTCCTTCCAAATCTTGGTCTGCCTTTCAGCAGCAGATCGTGTTATGACGCAGCGTCTTCAGATTTCATCTTCACAACCTCTTATGTTGGTGATGGTAGATCCCAAGTAGATGTAGCTCTGCACAACTTCACAGTTAGCTATGCTTCTAAAAACTTATAAATAAATAAATAATGCTGGACAATTCACACAGCATTATCTAGCCCCAAGGTAAGCGTAGCTTGTGTTATAGGTACTAGACAACTGATATACATAATATAATACAATACATAGATAGATATTTTTTATTATACATAGAAAACGACCAGAACACCCTGAACAAATGTCTGCAGATCGTACACACATTTGTCCCGAGGCGGGAATCGAACCCGCAACCTCCTGCGTCGCAGGCAGACCTTCGCCCACCGCGCCACAGAGGTCGTCAAACTTATGAAAAAACTATCAGAAGGAACCAAGTAATTAGTAATAACCTACGAATCAAAACATAAGTCATTTCAATAGATAGAGATGAGATTTTAAGATCTCGAGTAAATTAGTATGTAAAACAGTGCAATTTCATGAATTTTTCTATGGTATTTTTTTCTTAACCGTTTTTTCACGTTGAAGGAACCAAGGAAAAAAAAATTAATTTTATGTAGTTCGAGTTTTTAACCACGGGATTCCCGTGAATACCTTGATCTAGTCAAGCAATTTAAGACGATATCTGTCAAGAACCTTGGTGCGAAAGCCGTTAATTATGTGAACGTAAACCTAAATTCATTGTTACTTGTACAAAACAATACTACACTAACCTTATTGAATTTGTACTTTGTTTAAAATTGCCTGACAGAAAAGATTTATTGGTTTCTATTTAGATCAGTTTACCTATTTGACAAGCAAGCGTTACTTCTAGATACCTAATTTTTCTTCAAACACAATTATGAACTAATGGGGTTTAGTTAATTTTACTTGTTTTATTATAAAATGTTGTTGTCGGTAAGTAATTTTTACTTCTTTGTTACTTTGATAAAATTATTACTAAACGACACTATTTCATTAACTATTGAAAAAAAACATATTTTTTATATGCCAGTTTACTAATCATATAAACTGCATTTAAAATTCGTTGGAATCGAGTAGTTATGCCAAATAGGCGATTTAATATGTTTTTTTTTCTGAAAAAATAAACTTTAAAGTGCTCTAGTGTAAAGTTGCCAAAATGTCGCTTGGTAATTATTGCCTTTCAAGCGTCGATATATACAGTTTATTGTAATTGATTATTTTATAAGTCAATTGCCTATTGAACCCTTTTGAAATCCATGAGTACAAAAACCCTCAGCTCATGACAAAAAAATGTCATAAAAATAATTAGGTCAACCCGTCCGTTCAGAAACAAGGGACCTTTTGTTCCATATATTGACTGAGATTGATTGTCAGTCGGCATGTGCTAAACGAGTTGCGACGAAATAAGAGCAAATGTCGGCGACCCCTGTCTATCGTGTCAATCTTTTCGTTTTATTGTTTTTTTCTAGGGAAAGGCAGTTTTCTATTTCAGATATTTAATTTGTAAGTAAGTTTGTTTTTGTAGTGAAAAAAAAGGACACAATCGGTTGCACACGTCATATGCACAATGTTGATTGTCGGTGCTGATGAGTGTAACCTAAAAATCATACTTATATTATAAATGCCAAAGTTTACGTGTTTTTGAAGTCTTTACGCCACGCAAAAAGGGCCCACCTGTGGCCTACTTGCGAAAAATAGTCCAGAAACAACATGTTACCTCTTTACACTACTGAATGGATCGAGCTGAAATTTTCCATGCCTGCATTTACTTTTCTAGACCTGGAATAATATGGTACTGTAGGCCAAGCACGAGCATTGTTGTCTAGGGTAAAATAGAGAAAAAAAAACGTCACTTTGTCATCGAATGCGTAAAATATTTGAAACGGATACCTTCAGGATTTTACTATTAAAACTTTCGTAGATTGAGTTTTAGGTTCGTTGTTAACCCGCTTACATCCGTAATGAATCTTCAGGATTACTTCAAGACTCTATCTTCTTCTTACTATTTACGCGATGCGATGTCATTTTCTCTATTATACCCTAAACAACAATATGCAGGACCTGCAGGCCAAGTACCGCAGTAAATGTCTATGTACTTTTATCATAAATCGGTGGCCAATGTGGCCATGATATAAAAATAACCTTTACACGATTCTTATAAACAGCACAAAAATACTAGTGAGTACATAAAGTTTTCAAATTTTGTCTTATCCAAAGCTATTAAAACTTTAGGAACAACTGTATGACTGGCAATTAAACTAAAGAAAACACCAACTCTCAAATCTCAAAGCAATCCGAAATCTGAACTCTACAGCGTCCGTATTTATTTAAAATGATATCATTAGATTCTTGGCTTCTAAGATAACAAGCATTGTTGAAAGTCTCTTGAGCTTCCGACCCTTTCTTCGCTTTGACAAGTCATCCGTGAAGATTGCTTAGATCCCGACTGGCCCTTAACTTGAATCCTTATCGCGGAATGGGATTAATTGCGGAAATACATGATGAGCGAGGGCTATGCTAGAGTATTGTTATGGGCTACTTTAGAGTGATCATCATATTTCAATCTTCTGTTATAATACTAAAGGATAAAGTTTGAGAAAATGGGATGGATTGCTTACTACATAAAAGAAACAAGTAATTTGTTTCATATTTCATTTATTGCATCATAATTATTCAGGTGTGGTAGGTACTTGAATATTTTACTATTCTAACACACTTAGTTGGTAGCTTATAATTAAGTACCCGGTCCGGGTGTAGCAAAGGCAAAAGATGGCTAGTTTACACCTGATTCTCCTACATAAACCGAACTCAGCAGTCTTGCATCATAATTCCAAACTTGCAAACTCATTGAGGTACCTAGATACAAAATTATGGCATTGTAAACCAAAGATGGAGTGAAAATCCCTCGTTAGTTTAAAACGCCATAGTTTATGGTCAAGTAAACCTACGTCCTGCAGTTTTGGTATACAAGGCGGATACCCAAGTAACAATGCAGTTTTACTTAGAATCTTATTTTAGACGTCTCGGAAATGACGTTCAAGGCAAGGGGGAATTTGCATGGCTGATTGCCGTCCGCTGCTCAATCAAGGATATTTAACGAAATTAGTTAATTGAGTGAACGTTCACAGGCGGCCCCCGCAACTTGTAAAGAGGGGTGTACAATAGCAAGAGTCACGCAGATAGGCGTTCGACTCATTGACTCTGCCGTTACCCTTTTTAGATTTACTGACGTCACTTATCATCAATCGGGGTCCCAATTCTGGTAATTGTTTCGTAATTACAATGGTATCATCATAGAATCCGTAAGTAGAATCCCTGGTGATATTGATACCTGACTATGATTTGCACTGGAGAGTGATAAATTGATAATGTTTTCAAACCAAATTTAAAAATTACACTTTAGATGGGCGGCCGGCACCATCAGTAGTTTCTTTCATATAAGGTTAGTAGAATACCAAATTAAGACATTCTGTGGCAAAACCATCGTTACGTTGAAGCGATCACTTTCGCAGAATGGGCACAGAAAAAATAATTTTCATTTTCAGTTATTAATCTTCCGTTGGTACTTAATGATAAACTTGATGTCGTTATAATTTAGATAATTTGATCTTTTTGTGAATCCATCTCTTTACGAGAAACTTCTTCAAGTGAGTGCGGTTCGAATCATTACGTCGGATTTGATTGGCGTCGGAATGGTCAGTTTTAATGTATTCAGCGATATTTTCGCTAGTGAGAACAGCTCTTTAGAAACGACAACAGAGCCACGTATCAGAGGAATTTAATGAACGATAATAAGATGATTCTGCGGCTCCGCTGTTCCTTAATTATAATTTGATTTTGTCGTAAATAAAGCTGGTTCTCTGAACAATTTTGATTGGAATTTCAAATTATTTAAGCTACGATATAGTTCATTAGCTCATATTCTCTCTCTCTCCTTATGTTATTAATATTATTCCTGCAATATAACTAATAACGACAATTTATAAATTAACGTACTTTTGCCCACAGAGAGATAAGTCGCTGTTATCTTTTACCATTCATAATTTGATTTGAAAGAGAGTCTAGTTTTCCCTTGTTTCGATTTCATCTGATTTTGCCAAAGTTGCCTCTTTTGGAGAGCAAATTCATTAGGTATTCCAATTGAAAGTTAGAAACAAATTGTAATTCGGTGATTGAGTTTCCGAGTTCAATTTAGAAGAAGTTTGTTTGTAGTCTTGTCTTATTGAAATATAAATTTTCATGCTGTATTTAGGGCAGAATTAAAGTTATTGACAAAAAAATTGATTAATTTGGAAACTGTTCTTCTCTGAATCTTTTTTAGAAGTTTTTAATTGGGAATACTAGCTGATCATGAACTCCCAACAATCTAATGTTTTTAAATGTGAATAAAATAAATAAATAATGCTGGACAATGTACATAGCAGCATTTAGCCTCAAGCTATACAGATCTTGTGTTTTGGGTACTAGATGACTGATATCAGAATACATTACATACATAGATATTTTTATTATGTACATAGAAAATACCCTGAACACCCGGAAAAAGTATTTGCAGCTCGTACAAACATTTGTTCCAAGGCGGAAATCGAACCCGCAACCTCCTGCGTGGCAGGCGGACATTCGCCCAATGTGCGAAAGAGGTCGTAAATATTAGGTTTTTTTTTACTATGTATGTACGGGATAAAAGTAACCGTAAAACGTTTCTATAAAGCAATAAATTAATCTTTGTTGTACCTATACAAAATGTGCGCGCCGCAAGCCGTGGGCAAAAACTTGTATCTATTAAACTAGCGGTAAGCCCCGGTTTCGCACACTTATATTGTATAGCCAATGTGAATCAGTGATGATATGTAGGATTCTAATGGTGAAAGAATTTTTCAAATCGGTTCAGTAGTTTTGGGGCCTATTCAATTCAAACAAACAAACAAATCAAATCATTTCTCTAATATTATCGTAGTTTAGTATAGATAAGAATTTTCATCAAACACCTGCCTGTATTTATTGTAAAGGCATTGAATGATACCAAATTAGATCTTTTCACGCAATATATCCAACAAGTCTGTGCCCGATAACACGTCGGCCACATCCTCAAACGTTATTGATAGTTTCCTGATGAGAAACGCCTAATCCTTTTTGCTTCTTGACCCTCAGAGCAAAAACAAGGAATCTGGAACCTTTTGTCGGCCAAAGATTTATATCCCCAATGAATGATTGGTATGTGAAGACTGCTGGACAAAGGATAGATTGGATCTATAAAGGCATTTTAGATGTATTTGGATAGCGATCTATTGGCAAAATTTTACGATAAGCATTCTTTCTTTCATTGTGTCATTTGAATTTTTCTCATTTTAAAAGGGATGATTGTTCGATTGCTTGGAGTCTTTTGTTTTATTAAATGCATGTGGAAAAAAAATCGAACGGCACTCGGTTTCGGGTGATAAAAACGCTGCACTTTTCTGTGACGTCACCGTTCAGTTTATCAACTCAAAGTGCATCATTTCCTTCGGTGAATTTAAATGCATTATATTTAATTCTTTATTGTTAACTAATAGGTTTTTTAGGAGAGTGCATGTGCACCTTTGTTTCCGTGCATATATTTGACCGTTGACACTGGCCGCCATGAATAAAATTCAGTTAGGAGGATATCATGAGCATCTCAAACTTGCTTAAATAATATCAAAAATCATTTTCGATTTCAGCAGGACTGGAAACCCGCGGCCTTTACGGAAATACGTCAACCAACTGCGCCACGAAATCAAGTAATCGACACGCGACGAGTCGAAAATCTTTGGGACTTCAGAGTGCGCCTAATGCAAAAACAAGCAAATTGTGTATTTTTAAACCCTTACATCTATGGTAATGAACTTAAATATTCTAATTAAAAAAATACGATAGGTAAGGGAAAACCCATAGAAGTCGAGTAATCGAATAGAATTTTGAAAAATAAACTGGTTTCTTTACAAAAAATTATAAAAAAATCGCTTTAAAAAAAGGTTTTAATTGAAATGCTCTAAAGTATTAGCGACAACACCATATTATTTTTTACGAATTACATAGCCAGACTACTGTTTTATTTAAGTAATCGTGTAGTTTTTCTATTTAATGTTTAATTTTGAATCATTAATAGAAAAGAAGCAAAAACTTGATTTTTGCACTGACATTGCATTACTCTGTCCCGCTCCTATGAACGCGAAATCCTATGAATATCCTTTTCACAATTTTTGCATTAGGCCCGCTCTTCATTTAATTGTAGCAAGGCCAACCCAAAATCGCAATTCTTTTGGGATATTATTTAATTTCTTAGAGACAACCCCGAGTGCAAGCGTAAGCCCTTGCACTAATAATAACCCAAACCTTGTGATTGCTTATTGGCCTTGGTCAGATGCATGCGTAAAGTCGAACCTAACTTACACAGACCAAGGCCTACCTTTATAAAGATAACTCAATATTTTGACACAGTTCCATGCGCTACCATGATAATACATTGTTTATCCGTGATCATGGCCTATGCAACTGTGTCGAAATACTGATAAACTCAAAATAACACATCATTATAATCATCATCATCATTAATAATAATAATAATAATAAATAATAATAATAATGCTGGACAATTCACACAGCATTATCTAGCCCCAAGGTAAGCAGAGCTTGTGTTATGGGTACTAGATAACTGATATACGTAATATTATACATTACATAGATAGATATTTTTTTTTTATTATACACTAGCGGCCCGCCCCGGCTTCGCACGGGTTTTGAGGATTTTCCCGGCAATTATTCGAATTTTTCTCACCTTTTAAACCTTCCCTAGACCTCCACGAATAATTCAAGACCAAGATAAGATAAATCCGTTCAGCCGTTGTCGAGTTTTAGCGAGACTAACGAACAGCAATTGATTTTTATATAGATAGACTAGCGGTCCGCCCCGGCTTCGCACGGGTAGTAATTCGAATTTTTCTCACCTTTTAAACCTTCCCTAGACCTCCACGAATAATTCAAGACCAAGATAAGATAAATCCGTTCAGCCGTTCTCGAGTTTTAGCGAGACTAACGAACAGCAATTGATTTTTATATATATAGATAGAAAACACCCAGACCAACGGAACAAATTTCTGCAGATCGTACACAAATTTGTTCCGAGGCGGGGATCGAACCCGCAACCTCTTGCGTCGCATTATGATGTGGTGTGGTATTTATGGTGTATTTACCATAATTTGTGTACTGTTGAAATATCAAAACAACACAAATAATGGTAAAGATACCGATAGTAACAATTACTACCCATAGTGATAAAAGATGATAGTTATAAAAGTTCAAATAAATAAATATAGTACCTATCTATTAATTGGTAGGCAACTTTGAGCAGCTAAACGACCAACGTTACCCACATCTTGATGGTAAAAGAGATTGCATCGCAAAAGATCAATCTGTTTCATTTTTGTCTCCCAGTCTCGGTAACGAAGAGCACTGATTGAAAACTAACGAGAGGAATCCAGCTCGGATCTCAATAAAGCAAGTGACGGCCGGTTACAGACCATAGGTTTTGTTCTTATTAGAACGCGTCCTTTAATGTGCGCCTAACAATCAGTTGTCGCGATTTGTTGAAGCTACAGTGGGAGTAGATTTGTGAGACAGCAGATTTAATGAAATGTGCTTCTAAAAATGCAACTTGTATATCAAAAAATTATAAGTATGCGGCAAAATTTAGCTCGGGAACAAGATGGTTTTATTATTAAATTTTGACGTTTTCAATTTAGATTTTTAACTACTTTGCAAGATTATTTAGTTCAGAAAATAAATTGTTTTGGAATATTTAGTCGTTTAGCTATTTTGGCCCGTATTGTCCGTATTAGTCCGATTATTTATTATATTAGTACAGTCTTAAATCTGTGCTTCAATATCTATCTTGTATGGCATGCGTTACTCCCAGCACAGATCGCTGACTTAGCAAGCCTTAAGTAATTTGTCGCTGGTTTTCTCTGTATCGGCGACTATAAAAACCTGTCTGTCATCTCATATTGACTAGATGACATTTGATATTGACTTTAGGGCCTAAAAGTAAAGAAACGAAGTTAAAAAAAGCAAAAGTTCTGCCGTCCGTTATCTAAAAAGCGGCTAAGTGACATTTGGTCAATTTTGACTTTTAAATGCCTCGATAGACAGTTCAAAATTCTCTATCGATCTGTCTAGGACACGTGTTCGTATCTTTTATAGTTTCCGATTTAGTGATGGGAAGAAAGCCGTTAAAAAATGCAAAATATTAAAATTACAACGCTAAATCACGGCTATCTGCAAATACTTAGCTAAAAAGCATTTAAACTAATTTAAAGTCATATAACTAGTTTTGTTTTTCTATTATTTATTGCAGTTCTAAGCTACAAAGCGGTTATGTGCAAATTACTACGCTACAAAGAAGTTAAAGTCTCCTAACCACTTTATAGCTTTGTGTTTTGATTTGATTTTGATACAACCACAATACTATATGGCGGTTATGTCGCAATCCTTCGCTATAAAGCCGTTATCTACGCTCGGCCATGCGCCCTCCCACCCCCGCGGCTACGTCCCGCCAGGTTTTTGATTTGATATTTAGTGCAAGGAGCCGTCGCGAGTGCACTCCTGTCACCGTGGGACGGGATAATTGCAGTGTCCAAAATAAAAATTGGTTGCAGTGTTCGTTGTTAGTACACTTGATAAATAGTGATCTAATTGCCACTGAAAGTATCATACTGTATTATTTTGAACAGTACATTGATGAGCGCTGACCAGGTACACCACCAAATAGAATTAGCAATAAAAAGGAAGGTGAAGATATACTACTTTGAAGATTTCGAAGAAGCAGTGGCTACAATAAATAACTCTAAAGTGGTAGTAAAATCAATGACGCCAGAAAATTTCATCAACTTCTTAAATATTGTATCTGATAGGCGCATTCAAAATTCTACCCCCAGAGAGTATTTGAAAAATATGGTAGAAGTATGTTTCAAACGAAATAATTATGATCTCCTGTATAGAAACGATTTCAGTGAGGTTTTTAAGTCATTGAGATTTTTAAATGACCGTTATTTAAAGAATAACAATATGCCGATAGTAACTTTCTGATCAGAGTACAAAGGTGTGCAGCCTGTAAGAAAAGAAGCTCTTTTGAGCAAACTCTCTACAATTATTCCACCACACAAATTAACATTTTGGCAAAATTTACCTGTCCGCTAAAATGCACAGACAAGCACTCCTAGGAGTAGGAGAACACTATAATTTCTTAACTTAAAGATTAATAAGTAGTAAAAAAGTGCCATTTTATGTAGAAGTAAGAATTTAGTGGATAAGAAAAGAATGCATGTTACGCAAAAAATGTGATTATTTTATTTTTAAGATTTTTATTGTAGCTCTAGAAGAGCATACCTAATTAAGTACTTAACCTACTATGTGCCTTGATTTAAAAGTACCTTCCTAGCCAAGTACAATTTAGTATAAGTTTTGTTTAACTGATTTTTTGATAAGCATTCAACATTTTCATGGCCCAAGACGCGCTTGTTGATCCGGAGCTCTGTGTTGCGGCTGCGAGACCAGATTGTTTAATAGTAGAAACCCTGAATTATCAATAAAGGAATACTAAACTATAAAGCGGTTATTAAAACAGGTTTTGCATGTAGCTGCCTTTTAGTCATGTGTATCAAGATATAAATAATAAAAAATACAATTTACGTGCTAATGCTAAGCTTAAAAGCCGTAAAATACAGAAACCCTGTTTTAGCTTTGCAGGAGCCACAAGTCAAAATAAACTATCCTACGCAATAAAGCAGTTATGTGCAAATCCTTAACTAAAATGCCGTTAATGTATACATAGCCGCTTTATAGTGGTGTAAACTTAGCATTTTCATTAAATCATTGCTAAAACTAAATGCAAAAAATCATTTCGTGAATTATTGTTATCAGGAATTGAGTTTATAGCGAAGCCATTCGATAGTACTCACGTCATTCTGTCTTTCAGTGTCAAAAAATCTGTTATACGAATTATAGTAATCAAATGGCAGCAATTTCAAAATTCTTGCCGCGTTTTTTGCGTTTTTCTCGAAACTTGGTTTTGCGACTTAGCCGCTTTTTAGGTAACGGACGGCAGAGTTGTACTGATCAAAATGGTTGATCCTTGTTCTGTTTGTTTCTTTATCCCTTAAAGGTCTAACTTTAAATTCAATATTATAAAAGATTTTTTAATAACCCCTCCGTCTTGCCCTGCTTTATTCGAAAAATAATGGTCTGACAAAAAAAATACCAAAAAACGAAATGTAGAAAATCGAATAATGATCTACTTTAGACATTAAGATTTGTCGAGTTTGGTCGCCATTTTGAATTTAGACTCCTAATGACCTAAAGACTGATGCAATAATTGTCAGGATGGAAATGCAATTTATAATTCTAACCGGGCTACATTTGTTCGTAAATTGGTGTGGCCATTAAGCAATCCTGTCCTATTATTTCGAGCCCACTGTATCTGCCTTTTAGGACAGGAAACAATTTTATTTGCTCCAACTAGCAATCTGGATGACATTTTCGTGTTGTCTATTTGTGCGTTTCGTGTTCGTTGCAATCTTTGAAGCGACAATGAATGAACGTTTCGTATTGTTCACTTTGGAACGTTTCGGATAATTCACGTAACATTGTTTTAGAGTTATTTCTGAAGAGGTTTTGACCTTTGGGCGGATAAATAGGCACTGAATATTCTTTTGCATATCGATTCAGATTTATTTGTTTATTTGTAAATTTATCAATGTATGATTGATTATCATTTTCTACGCTCATTGGTTTTTAACCAAAATTTGTTTTTATCGTAATCATGATGTCGCCAATGATCAGTGAATCATTTGTATTGTATTTGTATATTTGGCACACAATACAAAACAGAATACAATAAAATGTTAAAAAAATTGAAGGATACAAGGCACAATCATAAAATCTAGATTGTATCCCTAAATATGTGTATACAACATGATCAAAGAGCAGTTTGTAAGTAAGCAAATACCTGTTGAAAATGAAAATTTGAATATGTAGAATATTACTAATATTATAAAGAGGAAAGATTTAGGTATTTGTTTAAATTAATAGGCTCCAAAAATACCGGACCAATCTGAAAAATTCTTTCACCATTAGAATCCTTTATTATCCATGTAGAACATAGAATATAGGTACCCGTGCGAAGCCGGGCCGGACCGCTAGTTGGTTATAAAAAAAATAATGATTTTTATTTTAAATTACAAGAATAAAACAATAAATTTGATATGGGCGGGCATGTCACTGACAAATTTATAGTAAAAATAATTACGAAAATTTTTACTATTCTTCTTAATGAGAGTGGTTTCAACGTCTTCAATGTTGATACTTAAGAAGACTTAAAAATATCGACATTTTCACCCAAAATATCATCTTATTGACGACACATTCTGACCACAGGGTTGTAATAAGAAAATTGAAGAGTACTCCCTTAAATTTACATTAAAACTGACCACAGAACGCCTAAAATCCGATTTGATCAATCTTGAGTTTTGTCTTCCACAAATTCCGAGTCAAGAAGTCAGACAATCTCCAAAAATATTAAACGAAATTAAACGCTCGCTAAGGGCTCTCCTCAAAGCAAATCTGAATGTGAATTATGGAGTCCACTCGACCGCCATTGCCAGCAAAAGGAGTGCTTATTTCTGTTTTTATATTTCATTATTGGCCCTCTCATCTCATATTGCACTCATAGAGGCCGACATAAAAGATTGAAACGTGAGAGGGGCATTTTTCAATGGCGTAATTGCAAGTGCTTTTTTTAATTCAATTCCTGTCGGCGGCGAAGTAAAGCTGGAATGCACTCATTGATATCGCCCTAAAGTAATGAGTTTTTTTTATATTTGCATGCGGATTTCTAAAATGTGAATGCTTTTACTTTGAAAAACGTTTGTTAACTAGTAATCAATATAAATTGATTGTTATAAGAACCTTAGTATATACACTGTTTATTAAGTTTTCAGGACTAAAACGAATTCCCTTGTTATGGGTTTTGTATAGGATTACTTCTAGTTAATTCTCCATACCATTGCGAAACAATTTTATAGATCGGCCCATAATTTACAATGAAATCTATGACCACATGTAATAATAAAAACCGGCCAAGTGCGAGTTGGACTCGCGCACGAAGGGTTCCATACAAAACCGCAAAAAAAACACGTTTGCTGTAGGGAGCTCTTAAAATATTTATTTTATTCTGCTTTTAGTATTTTTTGTTATAGCGGCAACAGATTGTACATCATTATGTAAAAATTTCAAGAGTGAAAATTTCAGAGTCATAATACCAGGGTCCCGTTTACCGAAAGGGTGAAACGGGACCCGGTTACTAAGACTCAGCTATCCGTCCGTCTGTCACCAGGCTGTATCTCATGAACCGTGATAGTCAGACAGTACCTAAAACATACATAATTATTTGAAGTCAGTTAAGAGGCGAACCAAGCGTGTTTGCTTGTCAAACTTGGAGAAGATCTCAGTATCTACTCTCTGGATTCAAAATCATAAGTAGGCACTGCTTTGCACTTAATTATGTCAAGATCTTACGGGCCCTGAGGTCTATTGAAATTACTTATGTTTTGATTCGTAGGTTATTATTACTAATGACTTGGTTCCTTTAGATAGTTTTTCATAAAAAATCATGGTAAATATCCCGTTTTAAATGACTTTAATGTTAATAACCATGATAGTTTTAAAAGTTTTAGTTTTTCATAAGTTGTGTAGTTTTCTTGTAAATAAGCAAAAACTCAATTTTAGCACTTGCGCCGTTCTAAAACGCGTGCTCTGCCCGCTCCTACGAACGTGAAAAATCCTTTTCAAATGGCGCGCATTGCGCTCCCTTTTAATAAGTATTGCTTGACCAATGGAGATAGCACCCTGGCTTTATTATTAAAGATGGTGTAAATCAACGTCTTCGTAGTCCCTTCTTTCTACCGACTACCAATAAAGGTATCAGCAATAATCAGCATATCATTTTGTTGTTAGTCATCATGATTGTAATTCGATAGGAAATGTAAAACTGATGTTCCTATATAATATTCCTATGAAGAATGATCTCGTCTTCGGCTGCTTTTCCCCATGATATGCTGTATTGTGCTATGTTGCTATGTTCTAGCCGAACAATAGGGTCACTCCACTATCGCGTCAATTGTTTCAGCTATATGTTCCCACCAGGATACGCAGGTCCGATCTGTTTAGGTTCAGTAGGCGTTTTGATAGCTTCGGTGATGGCGCGGTCCCATTAATCTTATTGATTTGCGAAAGACTGCTGGCCGATGCTGGATGCGGCTAGCTGAAGACAGGGCGCTATGGCACTCATTAGGCTAGGCCTATGTCCAGCTATGGACTGATATAGGCTGATGATGATGATGATTGGTCGGATGCAAACATAGCAACGTAGCACATCTCTGGTGGAAAAGCACCCTTAGACTCAGCATTTTCGTGTTTGTTATGTTTATGGTTTTCTATAGACTAAGCGATTGAATAAATTAGAATTCTTATTTTATTCCTTAGTATTTATATGGTACCTAATATTTGGTTATCAAAGTAAGAATTAAACGGAGTAACACGATTAGTCTGGAAGTATTTTTTCAAGGAGTTGACGGGGAAAATGAGCAATTACGACGACGGTGGCTCGACTTAAACGCCTAATGAAATTTAGAGTATGCTCAGAACAATGCGTTGATGGAGATGGTTACTGCGTTTTTCTGTAAATTTGTCGTTAATGGTAAGAAACACCTAAAGGAATAGTAGGTATCTTGGAAAAGAACAAGGGAATTTTCCCCCTCAGGGTGATTTGTGGAATAACCCGTATAAAGTATCGATAAGTTTTAGATGACTTCTGGCTAATTGGTACTGTAAACTTAGCTTTAATTTGTCACGATAAAACGTGACTAATAAAAGCTAAGTTAGAACTGAAAAATAAATGATAATCGAGTACTGAGCTTTTAAATGCCATTAAATATTTTTATTTCATACTGTATTATTGAGTTAAGTTGTAACTGTTGTAATAGTCAAGTATAATGACGACAATCCTTTGACTAAAATTGAAAAAGGAAAATAACAGTTCATAGTGCCTTGGAGCTACTCCACCCCTTTCCAAGCCCACGTCTTCATACCTTCAGACAGCAACTCTAGAATTCAGGAGCACGGAAAATTATTCCAAAATACAATTAAAGTGTAAAGCAATTTATTTTAATTTTAATCCCCACCGCGTATCGGAGGTGTAGACTTAAGAATCGGTGCAAACGAGCCGCATAGTGACGACTTTTTGTTCATTGTCTTTGCTTACTAATGCGCGTATACCAAGCTGACTTACAAATCATTTCGTGACTCATTTTTATCGATTTTTGGTTAGTAATTTGCTACATACACTGAGTAATTTTAAAAAGACAATAAGATGGTGGTACATTATTTAGAGTGGTGCCAATATTACCATGAGTTGGATGAATTTGGCAGTTTTTTGTACTCTTTTGTTTGTTTGTACTGATTTGGTGCAGTAAGTGGTCCGTCTGGTTTGGCCCTAACAACCTTCATTCTGAACTTGGGCCTGTACATTACAACTCTACGTAAAATTAGAAACTTGATAGATCATAATTATGAACAAGGCGGTAAGATTAGCCCAGCTGAAAGCTAAGAGCAACCGGATTACGCGGTAAATTACTTTCTGGAACTGGTAAAATGGTCTAATGAAAATTTATGTAACAGCAAAAAATAATTACAACTAATATTTACACTTACATCTATTTTCTCGAGTGGTCAAATTGTATTAAATGCCGGAAAATGAGTCACTTTGGCATGAAATAAAAAAAAACACAAGGTCTTTATTTGTGTAACCAAAAAATATCTCACTTAATTTATACATAAAATTATAAAGTTATTGGCAATTCCTAAAATGTTTTAATTATTTAAAGTAAAATGCTTCTAATCTTGGGGACACTTCCGACTGGTATTGATTATGGTTTAGTTCAGTTACCTGTACATTGTTTGCAACAGTCTGCAGTTAACTCAATAGGGATGTTAACCATAATCACAAATTAAAGTTTAGTGTTAATTTTATAATCATTTGTATTATTAGAATATCGAAAATCACATTTTTATATTAAAATATAACTTATTGAATTTATTAAAAATGATTTTAAATGCTATATTTATAATCTGTTGTCAAGTGACTGCAAACGCCATTATAAGCTTATGACGTCACTAGCTGCAAAACTAGCTGTCGCACTGTTTGTTTACCTTTCTGCATTTTCTCATAACGACGAATTAGTCTGTAAATTACATAATATTAATACATGATGGAATCCGGATTCACTAAAGGGAATAGTTCCAACTTACCAAAAGTAGATTTGTTGATGGTGGCAAACTTTTTTGCAAGAAACGAAGACTTTTGTGGTTCAGAATTCAGGAACGTGAAAACATCTTTGTAGGTACTCTTTTACGTTTAATACCATTTATCTATCTACGAATACATAAATAACAGTCAAGTACATGTGTAATAGATGATTTTCTGCTTTTTATATATAATTTATCGTGTTTAGAACATCGTTTAAATCACTGTTTACAAAGTTAGGTTATGTGCTAAAACAATAAATTCGTAACATTTGCTTATCTTTTGGCACATGAATAAACAGTTTTTCCGGTATAGTAATTGTTGTACTTTTACACAGGGGGCACTGCACAGGTTTTGTAAAACTTTGTGTTCATTTTGATTGTTTGTATTCAAGTAAAATTAAGAAAACACATGTCCTAATCGAACAATGGACATACAACATACAGTCATGTCATGAATCGCGACCATCGTTTTGCGGTTCGTGACGTCATTTCTGTTACGTGACAGTTGTTAGTGTTTTAGCGGAAAAGTTTAAAATTACTCTATTTTTGTACATTTTCTTATCGAAAATAGTAATATTTTTAAAGAAAATATTTTTTTTTATGCTAAACAAGAGTCCATCTTCAAAATAAAAGCAATTCCGAAAAATTGTTAACATCCCTATTGTTTCAGTTGTAAATATTAATTCTAAGGATTTTTGTTATACCTAGTGCTTACCCGCACTCTGGGTATCTCTAAGAAATGAAATAAGTTCCCAAAAAATTTCGACTTCGGCGGGACTGGAACTCGCGCCCCACCCTCTGTACGGGTGAGCTCTAACCAACTAAATATGAGTTCCAATTTGTTCCAATTATATTATAGTTATAATCAATGTTGATAAATACTTCTTTTTAATAGAAATAGTATAGTTTAGAGAGCTCCGTCTTAAATTAATAAAACCATCTTTCCAACACCATAGACCTATTCTACCACATAGTTCTACCTACACATCTTTCATAGAAAAATATTACACAAACGCTGTCGCAATTTAGGTGATAAATTCCATGTTAAATACAGTACAAGAGTTTTTCTTTGTAGATTTAATGAGAAGCCTTCACGGGCCAAGGGTCAAAGTGGCTTCAACAGAAGCTTGTAACAATTTCCCCGCTTGTTATCTCACAAGAAAATTGAAGCCAACATTGTCATCGTAATGAAATTCTTGGCTGGATAATGCGGGTTTGCATTTCTAGAATGCTGAGATAACTCTAGTAGTTTTGTAAGGCTATGCGAAAAGGAGTTCGATACTTTTTTACCATTTGTACTAAATTATTTTCACGAATAAAGAAACAAATAATTAAATTAAATTAAAATTCTCTTTCCTTGTTATTTTAAAGATTTTCCGATCGGATATCGTCCGACCATCGGACGATATCCGATCTTGACGTTTGGACGGTGTACCCCTATGCCATCTCTAAGCCACCGTAGTAGAGATCATCATCATCACCCAATGCCGGATTTTACCCACTGCTGGGTATAGGCCTCCCTCAGTTTGTGCCATCCACCACGGTCCGTGCTAACCGCAGTAGAGATAGTGCGTAATAATTATGTCCCCCTGGCCGAATTTCGACCACTTCAGCCAGTCGAAATATAAAAAATATCAACGGAAACTAGCCATGCACAGGATATA
The DNA here is from genome assembly GCA_946478455.1 of Eupithecia vulgata. Taxonomy (NCBI): domain Eukaryota; kingdom Metazoa; phylum Arthropoda; class Insecta; order Lepidoptera; family Geometridae; genus Eupithecia; species Eupithecia vulgata. The sequence continues at coordinate 4,623,351 of OX297874.1, forward strand.
TTATTATACATACATAGAGCGTTACTATCTCAATAATAGAATAAGATAATTATATGCATGTGACTCTAAAAGAGTTGGGTATTTTTATTTGTATTTTCTATTGCTATAGAAATATATTTACACATTTATTTTGTATTTTTTAATAATATTAAATTGTGAAATACAATATTAGAAAAGTAACCTATTCTAATAATCAATCACATAAATTCTAAAAGTGACGTCACCATTCACCGTATTATCATGAACTTTAGCGAAATATCTTTATAAAAAGAATGATAAATATTTATTAGACACAACACAAAAAACCTTTTTATTCCCTTTATATTAAAAAACTCTATGCTTATTCCCTATTCATAAACTCAAATTCTGAATCCCTATTTTCTAATTTACACGTTAGAAAATAAAGAGATAGATCCCTGTTATCACTTAGCACCCCACATAGGTAATGCCGTAATGTCCACAATCGATTCTATGCACAATAGCATCAATATTGGTCGAGCACTCGGCTATGCGCTAACGAGGAGTGAGTCTAATGAACTTGAAATCCTGCGTTCCCATTTTGAATAATGGACAAAAACTGGAAGCTACGAAAACCTATATTTTGAAAGACATTCAAATATAATAAATTAATAATGCTGGACAATTCACACAGCATTATCTAGCCCCAAGATAAGCAGAGCTTGTGTTATGGGTACTAGATAACTGATATAAGTAATACAATACATTACATTTTATTAGTGAAACTACTTTATTAGTTTAACTATTTTTTTTTATAGAAAACAACCAGAACACCCGGAACAAATACCTGCAGAACGTTCAAATATTTGTCCCTAAGCGAGAATTGAACCCGCAACAGACAACAGAGGTCGTTCTAAATATAAGATTTGTCCATTACTTCCACCTCTTCCCGTGTCGTAAGAGGCGACTAAGGGAGATACACCGGGAGGCGGGCAGCAGCGCCTCCTGCAGAATATATCTACCACCCAACTGCACCGGCTGATCTCCAACCCAAACACAATCCATTACTATGGTAGATATTATAGTACCTACCAAGTTAATTAATTAATAATTATATGAGAGGGTTTTTATAAAAAAAAACCCTTTCTTTACACGGCAAACCTAAAGATCCTAAGATATCTATTAAGGATTATGAAAATATTAAATATACTTAATGTAATAATTTGATTATCTTTATTGAAATACTAAAATACTACTTCGAATCCATTTGTTTCAAATTATTATTTTTTAGTTTTGCGGGATAAATACTAATCCCTTGAAAATTAATTATTCTTGGGGCCACCTCGAGATCATCCTCATAACATGAAAAAAAAAACAAATACATCGGTCCATAAATCACGAAAACCGACGGATACACAAAAAAACATACATACGTGTACAGTCAAATTTAGAACGCTCTTTTTTTTTAATAAATAGTCACCGTTACACAAACTCAACTTTCAGTTTAAGGATTTTTCCACATTTACTTTCCATCCGAATACTTTCCATTCATCATCATCATCAGCATATATAAGTCCACTGCTGGACTTACTACTTTCTATTACCGCATCCAAATCTTCCTAGTTCGGTGTCTTTCATCAATTGTGATGACGCTACGGATGCGCTTTTCAACGTGATTTCGGCAATGCGTGCAATGACTTCGTTTGTAAGCTGGATTTATGCGGCGGAATGTTCATTAAAAACAATGTTATTTTGCTACTTTCGTAATTAATTAACATCATCACATCAGCCCATATACGTCCACTGCTGGACATAGGCCTCCCCTATACGACGCCACAAAGAGCGGTCCTGAGCCGCCTCCATCCATCGACTCCCTGCGACCGCTACGAAGTCGTCGGTCCATCGAGTTGATGGTCTCCCAACACTCCGTTTCGCGTTGTATCGTGGCCGCCACTCGAGAACCTTTACTCCCGTACTTACTCTCTAGTTATCAGTTCTGCGAGCTATATGACATGCCCACTGCCACTTCAGCTTGCTAATTCTGAGAGCTATGTCGGTGACTTTAGTTCTTCTACGGATTAATTGACAAACCAAACAAAATCTTTGCAATGGTTACAAAAGTTGCTGAACATTGTTAGATTTTCAATAAAGTGTTTATGCCTTAAGGCGCATACCCCACCCAAAGTGACGCCGCCACCTAATTTATCTTATAATTCAGTTTAATAAATTATTTTTCAAAAATCCATCTTCCAGTTTGTGATACCTATCATAAGCTTTTTTTTAATGCCTCTGTAATAGTTTTATTCTATTTAGTTTAGACAGAGATACCAAAATAGATTTTGGTGGCCACCAAGGGCAACTTCGTATCTCTGCCTAAACTAAATAGAATAAAACTATTACAGAGGCATTAAAAAAAAGCTTATGATAGGTATCACAAACTGAAAGATGGATTTATGAAAATTCCTTTGTTAAACGGAATTATAAGATAAATTAGGTGGCGGCGAAACTTTGGGTGGGGTATGCGCCTTAAGTGTATATGTATACTAGCTGCTGTCCACGGCTTCGCCCGCGTAGTTCCCCTTCCCGCAGCTAGTATACAATATATCTTTATGAATTGTAGCCCGTGTTATTCTGATATGTAAGCTATATTTTTGTGAAATTTCATCCAAACCCATTCAGTAGTTTTTGCGTGAAAGAGCAATAAATATACTTACATACATCCTCACAAACGTTCGCGTTTATAATATTATAGTAGGATTCTTATAAAGAAATTTTATAGGCTTTTATAGGAACGCCTTAGAATGATTATTGCTTTTCAAGTAGGATAACTACTAAACTTATATAAAACAAACGATAAAGTAAAACTAGTTCTCCTTGTTTTATTAAGTATAACATAAATTAAAAAAATATATTATTCAAAATATCTTAGGACCAAAAGGATAACAAAGAAGTACATTATCTCATTCTTATGGAATTAAAACAATGCATGTGCCTGAACTAGGTGATAACCTGTTTTTCAGGCAAAAAAAGTTCTAATATTACATAAAATAATCAAATAGACCTTACTAATTATACAAGACGACAATGGTGTGCACTTTAAATAAAATAGTTACATAAGCTACCTAGGTACACTAAACTATTTTTAATATTAAAGGTGTTTACAAGTGTTTGGCTTATTTTAACACAGTCAATAAATTTTCTGTGTCATCGTATGACATACATTGTAGTGTATCCTGAAGTTTTTTCTTACAACTATTATAATTTAAGGGATAAATATTGGCTAACACATTTAATCTATTATAATATAAGAAAGGACCAAGGAAAGTATGCAAGAGGTTTGTCTCTTCATTCTTTAAAAAAGTAGTGCACCGACTCGTTAGTACTCAGATTTAATTGTCTCCCCCTCCTCTTCTTCAATAGTCAATAATGGTAAACGAACTGATTTATTGTGTAACTGAAACAAATTTTTATCAGTATTTTTCTCCAATCAATGACTATTTATAAACCTGTTTATAGTATTAAATTTGACTTGTCTAAGTGCTTATTTTGTAAGCCTAAAGAAATAAAGTTATTGACTTTGATTTTTTTATGAATAATGATTATAAATTCCTTTTCATCTCAACAGTATGCGAAATGCGATCGATAGGAAAGGTTAAGATATAAATTATAATATTGAAGTTTACAAAAACTAAAAATTTCCGTTATTTATTTTATTGTTAAATTTTTTGGTAAGGAAGTTTATTTTTAGTGGTGTCGTGTTCAAGTTTTTTTTTAAATTCTGGAATTCTAATTCTAAAGTTGGAAAATATTGCCAGTAGCCCTTAAAACTACTAACAAAATAACTGGTTTTTGGCTGTGGGTTAAAGGCCAAAGATATTTCTTTTACATTTGTTTCCGAACTAAGGACGGTCTTAGTGGAAGTAATGAGGTTAATTTGCCCTAAAGTTCTCCTACGTGACCGTCTTCGATTCGTAACATGAGTCTTGATTTTTTTATACCCACCTGAGAAAAATATATCTAACGTTGATTGTACGGCCATTACTGAGAGCAGGGTTAATCGAGACAAGGAATAAACCGTTTTTCAAAAAAGAAAAACCTCTATTTACCGTAACTTAATTACTGATACCATTAATAAACTAATTTGAAAAACAACCATTTTTGTGCGAGTTCTTTGGCTGATACAGGGGGGTCGACACAGTCTGAAGAAAAGGTTATAATAATTGGAAGTCTTATAGCTGTCACCGTGTACCTATTTATCTACTGTCTAATAATGAATATTGATTGGCGCCAACTTATGGTCATTGAAATTTATACACAAACAAAAAGTAAAAAAAATGACGAACAAGCAAAGTTCCTCATCTCACAATCTAAAGATTATTACTCACATTTAGAGCGGAATGTATGGCCGTTGCTGGCGACTAAATAATGCATAATCAAACTAAAAGCTTGCAGCAAAGGCGAGTGGACAGGACACTCGCTAAAAGCCACTAGGACGCTGTTGCTTAGCAATTTAGATGATGTACTTTTGCATGTTTTACGAACAGTTTGTAATAACTGAGTAGGTCAAAGAGATAACAAGCTTCCAGAGATGGTAATTTAAGCTGTAGCTTGTGACAGGTCTAATGTAACGAGAGGTATGACACCACTTTTAACAAATATACATAATAATATATCAGCTATACATATAAAACAGTCTTGTTACACCATTTATAACTCAAGAACGACAAGAGCGATTTTCATGGTTTTTGATTTGTTGGATTTCTCTTAGTCCGGGATAGAGTAAGAAGTATTAAAAACATTGGAATATTGACGAAAAAAATAACTACCCGTGCGAAGCCGGGGCGGACCGCTAGTATAAATTAAATATTGCTGGAAAGTTCATGCAGTTATTATCTCAAGCTAAGCAGATTTTGTCTACACGATTGTTTTCGATACATTACAATACATCTTTTTTAATATACAAATAAAATACCCGGAAAAATATTTGAAGATGGTATAAACATTTGCCCCAAGGCGGAAATCGAAACCGTAACCTCCTGCGTCGCAGGCGGACCTTCACCTGCCGCGCCACATCGGTCGTTAAATGACAATGTGCTACAAATTTTGGGCCAACTGGTTGACCTAATGTACTTTTAGGTGTGTGTGATCAGTATGAGGGTTTACCAGTTATGTATGACTCAGGCGTGAGGTGCGGCATAGAATTTGCACCACCCAACTCTTCCCGTGGGTGTCGTAAGAGGTGACGTAGGGACATACGCCGGGGGAAGTGGAGTAGCGCCTCTTGCAGAATAGATCCACCATCGAACTGCGATCTCCAACCCGCATGCCCAGCGTGGGGATTATGAACATAATCCTCCAAGAGATAAAAGCCAATGCGCTGACTATCAGGGGAGGCCTGCAGTGAACTAGGCTAGGCGAATAGGCTGTTGAGGTTAAGGTATGACTCATTTGTTTGCTCTAATTTTTTTAGACTTTTCTACTATTCTACTGAAAACAGTAGGGACACAAAAAATATCAATGCAGTTCCACGCGTATCAATTTCAATTCTCTTATACCATAAGTATTAAAGTCTATATGAACATCCATTCAACCGTTCAACAGAAGCACATCATACATGTTCACGCCCATCCACGTCACTCAATGCCATGAAACCCAAACCAAGACCACGAGATTTTATATTTCCCGTGGTCCAACAAGGTGAAATAAACAGGTGGACAACGGGCAATAGACGCATAAAGATTGTGGGTATATTAAGGAATACACTTGTAAGAATTCATTAATTGCATTCTAATAATATATTATGAAACATGAAGAGTTTTTTCTTTTCTACGACATGTGAGCGGACTTGGAAAGTAGTTTGCGCGTTCAGCTACCGGCATCGGATGATCGTAATGCCAGGTGGTGCGTCCACTGTAACCGCAGCAACCAGATCGCCAACGCGGCAGCCATTTATAACAAATTTTCAACTGGTCGCCAATACGAATAACGTCATCCGCGTTGAACGGATCGGCATTTCGAACAGCCTGGTGAGTCAGCTCCATTTATTACGGATTAGTAAGCGCACTTGTATGGCAAACCATACAAAAAATACTAATATCGGTCTGATGCGGCCAGTGCGGTTCGTCCGATGCTGGAAGGGGAATGCGCAACCCGTTTTTTACTATCCTGTGACCCCCTACTTGAGATCTACTTGAGGTGAGGTGACCCCTACTTCTACGAAAAGTTTTACATAACTAGCGTATTTTTCTAGTTTTGATCATGTTTTATTTCTGATTTTATTATTCATTTCAAAGTTTTGGAGCAGAGCGATCATGTATATACACGGCCTCTTCAAAACCGTAATAAACTTGTCATTCACGTCCGTTCAAAGCATTCTTGAGATTATCTCCGTGGTTTAATGGGTCAAAATTATCATACGAAAGGGGAATAGCGACTGTTGTCTAATCTATGATTAAGGTCACGTGGGGGATGGCGTGTTAATAGTGGTCTAAGATGTCTGAAAGGGTTAGCTCATTGGTAATGGATATTATTTAAGTCGTATACATGAAGATTTAGAACGGCTTGGACAAAGTTTGAGACAAAGTTATTAAACTGGCATAATTTTAATTAGTGATATGTCAAAATGTACGAATAGGTACGTCAAAGTTAATCAAAATTAGAAATTTAAATAATATTGTTGTGCAAGTGGGGATAAAGAAGACAGATATTTTCTTGTGGAGGATTGAAGCAGCTGTGCTAAATTTTGTGATTATGGAAAATAGAGAAACTTATGGTATATGGGACCACGCAAAAAAGTGTGTTAAGTCGGTAACACTATGTTTTAGCGTCTGCAATAGACTCAGATAATAGTCAAATATTTTTAAACACAAAAACAGAGCAACTGGGCAACTAGCTGATTATATTTATATACGCATTTCTTCTTAAAGACTGACTTGATTGTAAAATATTAAAAAGTTTCTTCTTTTCTTTAATGTTGCTCTGTCTGCATAGCGCCTTAGAAGGTCCCACTAATATTTTAATGTGAAAAGATTTAATTTTTTTTATATAACATTAAACTTAAAAACTACTGGACCGATTTCAAAAGTATTTTACCGATAGAAAGCTACATTATCACTGAGTAACATAGGCTATAGAATATACTCGTGCGAAGCTGGAGAGGACCGCTTGTATAGAAAAAAATCCGAGTACGTAAGAATTTTTGAAACTTTATTTCATTATTTCTTGGAGCATAAAGTAAAAACGCGCTGCTGTCTTAACCATGCAGGGTATAAAAATAAATAGTAAAAAAATATTATATACATTTTCCAAAGCTACTTTGTTTTATGATAAGCCAACGCAATATGTCGTTTTCAGTCTGTAGTATCCTTTCAGTTTGTTCCATTGTACTCTAAAGAACAACTGTGGCCAAGATTGCGATACTGAAGCGAAGTAGATCATTACTGGGAAAATCCTAGGTATTCCGTTCCATTTCAACTCATTCCCTAGAGACGGGGAAAGAATTCTAATTCTACGCTGAGAGAGTCAATGAACGTCTTAGTACTTTTGAGTTACTGCAGACACCAATTTTCCTTTTGCTGGTGGTTAAGCTTCTTGTAATTTAAGGGACACTCATCTCTTTTTGTTAGGTACACGTTTTTTATCATCATCATCATCAGCCTATATTTGTCCACTGCTGGACATAGGCCTCCCCTAATGAGCGCCATAGCGCCCTGTCTTCGGCTTGCCGCATCCAGCATCTTTCGCAAATCGTCATAGGATTTTATGTAAATTATATTTTATGTAGGTATATAATTATACTTTCAAACCAAAATAAAACATGTTCGAAAGTTTGACTTACCTACTGCAGACACCAATTTTTCTTTTGTTGGTGGTTAAGCTTCTTGCAATTTTAAGGACACTCATCTCTTTTTGTTAGGTACCTTCACGTTTTTATTTAAATTATATTTTACGTAGGTATGTAATAATTATACTTTAAAGCCAAAATAAAACAGAGTCCAAATTCTGTTAACCAATTAACTTTACTATTGATAATGGTATCGTCGCAGAATCATCAATAGATGAAAGAAACTTTCTAGATAGTGCGTACGATATCATTTGCACTGAGAGATTGAAAGATAGGCAGTTTATTTTATCAAAGGTAAAATACCAAAATGTCTCATTTTTGACGACTCCATTCTTATGGTAAAACGATTAATTCACGTTGAATTCTTTCACAGCGTTCTCACAGCTAACAATTTAGACATTTTGTATTTTAGTTTGAATTAACGATACTAACACTAACCATAGAAAATAAAACACAGGCAGAGTTGTTCTTACGAGTGAACTCTTAAAAGGGCATCAACACAAACATTTGGATTTTTTGTTTCGATAACCAATTCTTTGGTCATCCCACAGCTGGACAAAGGCCACCCCCCACTCTTTCCAGACATCCAGATAGCCAATAAAAAAATGAATTGATATAGGTATACATATTTCATAAAATGGTTTGATAACTGGGCATAGTTTTGAGATTTTATTTTAATAAGAAAACTAAAGAACTTGAGCCAAATCGAATGAAATGATGCTCATGAAATTTGAATTTTGATTTCGTTTTCAGAACACGAAAAGTGTTCGCAATATCGGCAATAACTGTACCACAGATGGGCCGAGGCTTCTTTTATTGAAGCTTTCTGCGATAAAAGATAATTGGATTACAGTTCACTTGTTTCGCCTCGTTTTCCGTTTAAATTAAAAATTCAAATTTCGCAGAAGTGAATAATTAATTTAAACGTGAATAACAAACAATGAGTTGAGTTTTCTGTTGTCTTTAGTGGTTTGGGAATGATTATAGTACCTACAACAAATAACCCATCAGTGACAGTTCATGGGTTGCCACTTTTTGTGAAATAATATAAAACATGCATAGTTAGCAATCAAGTTACGACCTCTGTGGCGCGGTGGGCAAAGGTGTGCCTGCGACGCAGGAGTCGGTTGGAGTCGAGACCCTAGGTTCGTGGGGTACCGAGGCTCTCCGGGTTTTCAAAAAATTATCTGAACGTCTGGTCGAAGCGACGCGTGACCCGAGAGCTGGTGAGTATCTGGCACAGCGCATCAGCATTGCTATACAGCGGGGCAATGCAGCCAGTGTCTTAGGCACGCTTCCAACTGGTATTGATATGGATCAGTTGAGCTACCTGTAGATTGTTTGCAACAGTTTGCAGATAGCTTAATTGTTTCTGTTGTAAATACTAGTTTTAATTTAATTTTGTTATTTGATTGTTATTTTCTTTCCGAATAAAGATAGTTTCATTAAAAAAAAAAAAAAATTAAGTAAGTAATCATAATTGAAAACAAATATGTACATACTGCTTGTGCTTTGATGTAATTTTTTTTATTAGTTTCTTGTAACTTATTCTTAACTGACCCCAGGTGTTGATATTTGCATTAGTTCAATAAATTTGCATGACTCTTTTACAACATCAGGATTTTGCATTTTTTTATTAAATTGATAGGGATGGAATATTTCATTATATTTGGCTTAGAATCTTTTGAAGCTATATATTTGACTTACTAACAATACAAAATGTAGGTATCTAATATTGGCAATTTCTTCTTCCCACTGATTCCATCATGCAAGCACTAGTGGTCTGCATGTAGCAACTTCATTTCGGGCTTGTTTACAGTGTGGAATATGATGATATGTTCTAGTTTACATGGCTGTGCGTACTATACAGTTTTTGACTTTGGCGCAAAAAAATATATATCTTTATCTTCCTCTACCTTTTCTGTTATTATAATCTACTGTCTTAGCCCACGGCATAGTGAGTGTTTAAGACGGTACCCAGAGCCAAACCTAGCGCCGCCACCTATTTTATCTATTATTTCGTTGAACGATGAACGATACGATGATGTTGCAGTTTGTGGCCACCAAACTCAATTATTGCATCTCCCCCTAAACTATACAAAATAAAACTATGATAGAGGCATAGAAAAAAGCTTATAATAGTACACTTGAAAAATTTGAAATTACTTTGTTTAACAAAATAATAAGATAAAATAGGTGATGGCGCTAGTTTGGCTCGGGGTACGGTCCTAATAAAAAAAAAAATACCTACATTTCAAATTTTTAATATTTTTTTTAATACTTTTTACGGATTATTTTTTGTTTCCTTCCCAATCGGGAGGTCTAACCTAATAAAATGTACTAACTACATCTTTTATTGGAATAGGTTTTTTTTTGCATGAGTTTTCTATCCGTGCCTTCATCTATATGTAGCTAGTTTTCAGTTACTTTTTACTGCTTTTTTTATTTATTTTTTAAGCACTACCAGCAGAGGATACACTTGAAAACACAGGAAAAATCTAATAATATATAGAATTCACCTAACGTTTCGCACTCTCAAACGTGATTCAATTTCTCAATAAAATCAACAGAAATATTGAAACATCAGCTGTGAAGTTATGATTTGGTTAACATAACACTTGTCGTATATTTTTACGACGCGAGGGTGTGAAGATATGGATATTGCGTGTTATGCTTATAAATACGGAGAAAATGTTTGTAATTTAATGTTCTTTTCGTATGATGCTGGTGGTAATACTAGAATATCGATTTTAATAATAATCGTTAAAATACCCGTTGATAATTCTAGTTATTCGGTTTTTCCCACGTTCTAAGCCGTCGCGACGACGCGGGAAATTACCTAATTTAGGTTTTGCTTTTGACGTGAATTCTAGGTGTAGTATTATTTCGCCTATAGCCGTTTCCGAGATATCATCATCATCAATCAGCTTTTGCTAGTCAATCGTCATCCCACCTGGTCAGAGGGCATACTACACTACTTTTGCCGAGTCGCGGTCTCCACTCAAGAACACGTTTACCCCAGCGGTTATCGGATCTTCTTGAGACTCCATAGTAAAAAAAAAGCACTTCGGTAATATTGTCAGTGTAACCTTCGGTGAAATCAAAATATCACCTAAATCAGTATCTTAAATCAATATAAGCTTCTAGACATCTAAAGCCTCCATAAATAATAAAACCTCATAATATTTTTCCAATCACTCAAACAAAGCTCTGACCCTTACATCAAAGATGTTATCTTTGACCTGACACCTCCTTTGAAATCAAATTCAGTACTTACCTGACCCCAGTATAGGCAAGTTACTGAAAGCTGGCGCGATCATGTTTTATTTTTTCATACATTTACCACGACGACCGCACATACTTGTTGATACTGGAAGCCTTCTATAGTTATATTCATCCGTAGTATAGTGCGAAGTACGGCCGCTAAGCTCAACGTGTAGCCACTCTTGCTTACTTAAATAGGCCGCTTTCAAATAAATTTCATTTCATTTCTTTCACACTTTCAGTTTTCGTTCGATAGGAGTCTCGATCGAAAAGAAGTGTGATTTCGTTATGAAGTAGGCCGGCCTTCTCAGTGGTGTGTGTCTTCCTAGCCGAATTCCGACCACGGCTGCCTGTCTCAACTCAACGGAGACTAGCCAGGTGCGGGACATATAACACTGCAAAAAATTTGATACTCGCAGCGTTTTATATTTTCTCTTTTCTTCTATCCAATTATTTAGAAACCAAAGGATGCTTTCCATAGTTTTTTCTTAATATAATAATTGTTAATCACCTTACTATAGTAAATTTAATTAGCATTCTGCATATCTAACTGTAACTAAATAAATTCTAAATTCACAAAATCATTCATGTTAATTTCAACACTTATATTATAATTTATGTTGTGCCTAGGAAGCGGGCGATGAAGTCGCTCCACAGTTTTTAACTTTTGCCACCTCATCGTTCATTGAAGTACCCTGTTTAGACTAGTTCCTTATTCAAAATAAATGATTTTGTATTTGTATAAACACAAGGGTATACTCTCTATTACCTCACTTTCATATATTGCGATGGGATGGCGGCAGACCAACACGACCGCAGAGGGGTCAGAGGCAATACTAATGACTTAGCGTGTTTCTCAAGGCACGCAGGCCTTCAGTATACGAGAAACAAAAGATGATCGCACCAGCTTTCATTAACTTTCCTATAATGTGAGACTTAAGATGTAGGTAACAAGGTCGTCGACAGTCCTTGACTATGTTTACGATGTAGGTTGTTAGGTGAAACTATGTAGGACCTTTTATCGATTTCTAAGAAGGTGTTTTCCAGCATCAGAAACATTTTATTTAGGTAAAAATTACATAACATATATTTTATATTATGTAATTTTTGGAACGGCTGTTATTTTACATAAAAAATAATAACCGTTTTAAAAACTGACTGTTATCATTATGACACTAATTGCTCTGACGACCTCTGTGGCACGGCACGCGAAGGTTTGCCTGCAAAGCATTAGGTTGCGGGTTCAATTCCCGCCTCGGGGCAAATGTTTGTACGATTTGTAAATGTTTGTTCAGGGAGTTCTGGTCATTTTCTATGTACACTAAAAAATATCTATTCATGTAATGTATTCTTTATGTATACCAGTTATCTAGTACCCATAACACAAGCTCTGCTTAGCTTGAGGCTAAATAGTGATGTGTGAACCGTCCTACATTATTTATTTTAAGCAGAGCTTGTGTTATGGGTACTACACAACTGATATACATAATACAATACATTACAAAGATAGATATTATATTTTTTACTAAAGGTACATAGAAAACGACCAGAACACCTGGAACAAATACGTGCAGTTCGTACAAATAATTGTCCCAAGGCAGGAATAGAACCCGCCACCTCCTGCGTCGCAGGCGGACCTTCGCCCACCGCGCCACAGAGGTCAAATATCCTACTATTTTGTTAGGCTGGTATTGAAATGATCAAGAGTTAGTAGTAGTTAGTAGTAGAAATAACTGGTTTAATTTACCAGCAGGGTCTCTCCAAGATCTTTTAAGCTTGCTCAGCCAACTTCACCAAAAGAACTTACCGTAACTTACATGATACAATACGCTGTGCTGGACCCTCTTGTAAGTTTGTAAGTACACAAGGACAAAATGAACAAACTTACTCAGAGCTCTAGTGCACCAGAGATTTTAAAAAGGCTATTTTAAAGCTTTCAATTGACGTTTCATTCGTGGGCAGTTGTAAGAGGTTGAATGAGTAAAATTTGGTGTGTAGTCCAAGTGGTATTAAAGGTTTAAATAAACACAGACAAATACATATTTGTACGTTCTGCAGGTATTTTTTTCGAGTGTTCTGGTCGTTTTCTATATATAATAAAAAATATCTATCTATGTAATGTATTGTATTATGTATATCAATTATCTAGTACCTATAACACAAGTCAAGCTCTGCTTAGCTGGGGGCTAGATAATGCTGTGTGAATTGTTCAGAATTATTTATTTATTTAATCAATGAACCTTTCATTGCTGTAACCGTAAAAGCGCATACCAAATACCACACGTAACAGTAAGCTGTCGAAGTAGCCACAGTAAGGCCGGACCGGCCCTCATGTGAAGTGCGCATTATGAGCCAGCATCGCCCGGTCCTTGTTCAGACGCTAAATTGGAATTTGAAGAAAGGCTATTGTACTTTTTCAGGCTATTTGATGCGGGCGCTCGGTTTTACATGCGAGAATATGAACTGAGAATTTTTACGAAATCCCGAGCCGAAAGCCGACACAAAAGCATGGTGTTTTGTTTTTCAACTTACGTGTAAAGTTAATGATCTGATTGTAAAAAAAAAACTAGAATCTCTTCAACGACGAGGGTCGCTGACAAGCTTAGATAGATGTGAATTAAGCGAAATTGGGTTACAGTAAAAAAAACTCCAACACCTTTATCAAAAAAAAATATTGAAAAAAATACACAATAACACAACAATAATCTATGGAAAACAAGGTCCTTTAAATTCGAAAATTTAAAAAAAAAGTATTTAAAATATCAGAAATAATTTTGCAAAGTTGGTACCATCTGTTTCATGATAAAACATATGAATCTACGGAAGTAATGTTAACAGTTATCAAATACTCATAACACAAGCTTTTGCTTTGGGGCTAAATAATATTGTGCATTGTCCAATATTTTTATAAAAACAGGTCGCTAAACTATTATCTAAGTAGCCATCAGTTTGATAGCTTTGATCAAGATAAGCCTATTCAAACTAACTCTTTAGAATGGATTTTGTGAATTTCTGTTTCATTATAAGGGATAAAGTTTGATTTATTTCATGAAATAACTTTGAAAGGTTCTGTAACAAATGAAGCAGTTTATCAAAAACTAGTAAGACTCTCTAGACACATAAAAAGTTTAAATTAGCCTACGCAAATGGAGATGAAGAAACTAGCAATAAATCCATCACAGTTATTTGTTGAGAAATTAAACATTGTCTGAAAAATGAAAAGGGCCCTAGGCCTAGCCTCGTATAAAGACGTCAGAGGAGATAGGAGAATAAAACATAAATTATTCATCAAAGGCAACGAGGTCACGTTTCATCTTTTCCAGAAGGCCAAAGTTACACAGAAAACTTATTTTCTCCGGTTATTTCGTTAATCGAACGCTTGGATGTCCAAATTGTACAGTTTTACAATCGATCGATTTTCATACAGTTCACAACTTATTATGTATTCATTAAAACCAAGGTAACAAGCGTGATTAAAAGTCATGACTTTCCCTTCTATTTATTATAGTCTGCTAACTGCTAACAGACCATTATGAAACAAGAGGGTTAGTCTTTATGAGGAAGAGTTACCTACTTAGAACTATATAGAGCTCAGTATGTATCGTAACAGATTTTAGGTTTAAAGAACTTTTATTTCCCATACAAACTATACAGTTTATTTACAATGAACTGAATTTGTTCCGGGTGTTCTGGTCGTTTTCTATAAGTATATATTAAAAAATATCTATTATGTATTGTATAATAATTAGTATGTATAACAGTTATCGAGTTCCCATAACACAAACTGCTTAGTTTGGGGCTGGATAACGCTGTGTGAATTGTCTAGCATTATTTATTTATTATTTTATTAAACTGCCAACAGACCAATATGAATAATAGGGTTAGTCTTTATGAGGTAGAAATACTTAGAACTATAATAGAGGTATCGTAACTTGCTAAAATTCTTCTTCTTTTTAATTCGAACGGAAGAAATTAAAGAATGACGGCATGCTTGTCCTCTATCCAATGAAGTTAGCAGCAAGCAGTTTCATCAATTATTGTCTTTGATATTTAGTCGGACACTCAAATCGTACCTCTCACGGCTCTTGCCAGTCTAGCGTTATTTTTGACAAGCCGTCTCACGGCTCGAAGACGTACCAATAATTTTCTCTCGCACCCAATCTAAAAGGTTAACTTCATTCAGGTTGGTTTACCTCCTGCAAACCAGTTTTCTTTCTAAATACAATTTATAAATGTTTGTAGAAGAACACAATTTCCCTTATATTCCTTAATTAACAACATGATTAAGAACATGTTAAATGATGTCTTAAATTCTACTGAGTTGTCTGTTTGAGCGCATAATGTAAATAATAAACAGTATTTACTATAAACCTTCCAGAAATTCGTTGTTTAGTCGGTAAAGCAATGAAATATCTTTGTAAAATCATTTCTGATCTAAGTTTGCCCTAGGCTGCTGTAGGTAAAATTGAAACTTTATATAGACCAAGCCTAGAAATTCCGTTTCAACCAATTAATTTATATTATTCTAAAATATTTAGGTGCTTATCCTACTTTTATTTTATTTTCCGTATCCCACGGGAACCGTACAGTTTACGGGGATAAAAAGTAGCCTATATATTATAATTAATCTGTCTCTGTGCCAAATCACATCCAGATCCGTTCAGCCGTTCTGGCCTGATTGAGTAACAAACATCCATAAATCCATCCATCCATCCAAACTTTCAAATTTATAATATAAGTGGGATATCTCGTTAAATAATACGAAAAGCTTGTGTAGGTACTTTCTTGGAAAGAGCCGTTCGCATGTTTTAGACTAAAAGAACCTAATTCGCTTCAGTGTGTTTTAACATACCTACCAATTGTCTTACAATTTACATCTTCGCTTAAAAGCACTTCTAATTTCGAGACGATCTCATTTTCAAAGGAATATTCAAACAACATTTAAACAAATTAATCCTGAAAACTGTTAATGTACTGAGGTGCTTACTATTAATTAATACATTAACACTTTCATGGCCCAAGATGCAGAAGCGGCTCCCCGTAGGACGGCGCGGCGGCGTGCCCCTGCGTGTCGCACCGCAGCCGAGGCTAGGCAGTGAATGCGTTGCGTGTTTAATACATTCTGAGAATCTCGTCCCTGGTTAATGAATTAAGGCCTCTTAATCGGAAAGATCCTACTGCTGTTCAAATATGAAATCTAGGATTCGTAGACTCCTAATATTCCATTACATTCTATACAAAAGCGCCAAGATAGTTTTTTGATAAGTTGCTTATTGTTAAAAAAAATGCATCTAAAATATCGTAATTTTGATACATATTTGCCTTCAACTTGCCTCAAACAATATGACTTACAAACTTGATTTTTATATTGAAAAATAAAGCAAAGGCAGGGTAACAAATTCGTCACAATAATTATTTGATTACTTGTAATTTACTCATTAATAAGAAGAAATATTGATTTTTGCACACGCGTTCTCCTCTGTCTCCTATGATCGAAATCCTATGCCCATCCTTTTCGCAAAATGACCTGGGAAAGAAGCCCCTTAAACACACATGACAGTAACACCCGCATTCAAGAACAATAATACCTACTGTGCAGTCTCATAGTGCACACGAACGCATAGTGCCGGTAAATCCAATTCATAGACTATACTTGAGTGATGAACGCTATGCGCTCACTTGGAACAGCTCTTTCGTAAAGTAGCTAGACAGCTATTTTATTTCTCCAACGCATTTGTGGCATAGTGTAGCTATGTCACAATTGCCAGGTTATGTTTTGCTTTGTTTTGAGCAAGGTTTTGAAATTTGGATTTTCAACAAACAAGTGACAAGACGTTTTAGGTTAAATTTATGTCATTCACCCATCTGCCTAACAGATGCCAAGCGGTAAAGAGAACTTAGCAACAAAAACCGACCAATCTGCAATAGACGCAGTGCCTTCGCTTAATGAAGTGTCGCTTGAGTGTTGTTATGTGAATGAAAAGGCCTACCCATGGCGAACCTTGTGAGAAATGCTTTAAGTTCCCATTCAACTCATACAATTTCTTTGTCCAATGTATATTTGATCAAAGAACTTGGATGACTTCATCCAATTTACTAACCACACCGATATTTGATCAAAGATTTGGATACTAGTTTTTTAAACTGATCTGTTGAGAAATTTTTGCGTAAAAAAGTAACAATCATCCATACATCCTAATTTTCGCATTTTTAATATTAGTGTGATGTGATGCAATTTCTTTTGAAATCAACTACGCAAATTACTTAGGAATCTTGGACAAAGTTATTGGATGAGTGGAAGTGGACACTTACTTAGCATAGCGTTGCTTGCTGCTTACATAAGCTTTGTTCTTGAGTACGGGTGTAAGAATGGCAAATGTTTAAAGTTTGCAGGCACAAGGGGCAAGGAGGGATTTGTATGGTGGCTATGAATTTTCCCAAAAGAGGCCTAGGTAGGTATACTTTCATTCTGGGTTCCTAATTGTCACAACTGCCATGTAGGTATTGCTGGTAATAATTTAGGAGCCTACGACACCTGCCTTTGATGTACTGTATAAAATTTCCCTGATTTTCGTAGAAACAGAGATCATTTTTGTGGGTGTGGTTTGTCCCATCCCACTATATCTTGGCAGTATTAATCGTGTTTAATCACGGTTAATTTACTGATATTCCATTTTACCACTTCAAAATTGATCACGCTAGTGTTGTTCTGTAACATGGTAGTGTGGGATTTCGGGATTCCTATATAAATATAACGAAGTAGGTACATTATTTTGTTCACTTGCTATTATTATTTAGGTAATGCCAGATGGAAATACAGCTCTGAAACACAGACTCAGGACTAGGGCTTCTAACTACACGAATCAGGAGACCGAATCTACATAGTTTCTACGTATAGATTCGGTCTGGATATACCTTCTCAATCCGCTACGATAACCTGATCTCGAGCTCCACTTATCTGAATTCCCCATTTTGTAGACTTCGTCTAACGTCAAACAGCAGAAGTTGGCGAGGCTCATTCCAAAATCAATAAGGAGGTTTACATTCACTGACAGTGGCTATGAGGGTGTTGAAACATCAATTTAACTACAAAAAATAATAATTATGTCTTGTACTTAAAAAGCCTCAGTAAATCGATTATTAAAATACCCCAAATGCTTCAGGCCATCGAGCTTTTATCAGATATTCCGAAAGTATTCGGGAACAGAATTAAACTGTGCTCGAACCAAGCTCGAACCCTATCAGAATAATTGTATTGCAACAACAATATTTAGTTTAATCAAGACCCCAGTTGCCTTTACTAACCTTGTTAATAGAGTTGGGCTGTAAAATCCTACAGTTGGGGAAAATACCCTTTTTAAACGGACTGCCTAAATATTCAATACTTTAATAAGAAGATAAACGAATAAGTTTATTCGGGTTTCTTTGCAAAAGTTTAGGATTTTAATTTTCTAACTTATTTCCAGCAGATTTCGCTGTGTATTTTGAGTCCCTGATTCAAATAATACTTAGCTTTTCTCTCAATTTTTCAGTCTAGGCAACCTGTCGAACGAATTCCTTATAACAGGCACCGAATTAGAACTCTCACGCGATTTCAAATAAAGGATCATATTGTGTAGGTAGGTAAGCATTTTGCATATTACCCAGCGATACCATTGTTGTAAAATTCGTAAAAAATTTAGTGCTGCCGCAATATCTAATGAATAAATAAAATAAATAATGCTTGACTACTCATCACACAACATTATCTAGCCCCAAGCTAAGCAGAGCTTGTGTTATGGGTACTAGATAACTAATATACTCGTACATAATATAACACAATACATAGATAGATATTTTTATTATGCATAGAAAACGACCAGAATACCCTGAACAAATGTCTGCAGATCGTACACAAATTTGTCCCGAGGCGGGAATCGAACCTACAACCTCCTGCGTCGCAGGCAGACCTTCGCCCACCGCGCCACAGAGGCCGTCAATGCTATTATTATTATTATTGTAAATCTGCACGAACATCTCGCATGGGAGTGTATTGTAGTCTTCGTAGTGTAGAACATTGTCCCCTAGCCTAAACAAGCCCTAAAGCGCTAAACTTCTGGAAGTACCGCAGTAGGACTTTTGGTTAAGACAAATTTTGTAAATTATCAAAGCATGTAAATATGTTTTAACGTCTCTAGTCAGAGCGTTCAAGTGATCCTCTCTATGTCATCATAACCTCGTCTGAATAAACTTTACAGCAAATTCAATTAATGTCGGCCTCACAACAATAACAGTTTTCGGTAATCATTGTTTGTAATACCAACCGCGGCTTGCTAGACTGAAATTACAGTATTATAATCATATTAAAAGGTAATACACATTTAATTAAAGTTATTTCATTACGAATAATATTGCTCAAAGCCACGGTAATTATTATCTATCAAAGCTGTTGGGTGGGGAGAAAGTTTATTTGATTAATTTTATAAAGGCGATGCTAATAAAAGTCAAAATTAAACATTGATACAAAAAGATAGAACAATGATTATAATGATAGAATGTGTGCTCATTGGCTTGCACAACATTGCATTATGTGCACAAACAAAAAAAAGTCTCTATAGAGGATTTTGATATAATTGTATGAGACCTAGAAGACAAAGGCTTTATGATATCGAGAATCTGGAATACTAAAAGCTAAAAAGGGAACAAAATTTTGTATACCTAAACCTTTTTTTAACGATTTACTTACGCGTAATTGAATAAAAACAAAACACAATGAAGTTTTTACACAGGTCGGCGGGTTGGTGCGAGGTTTGAGTGAATGAACATTATAGGTAACCGACAATAATTTATCAACTTGTCTGCGGTAGATCATGGGCGATGTAAACCTACAAAAAAACGACCAGCTGTGGACCATTAAAGACTGTTGAGGTTGAGGACCTACAAACTTTTGATACAAGGTTTTTGCTTGTTTTCGATAATCAAGAGGGCATAATGTCGGTGTATAGCTTGTACCTACCTGCCTAGACCTTGTAGCCTGACCATAGAATTATTACACCCCATAATTAAGTTAATACAACATTGTCGTTAGACATATAGAATACAAAATTACAAGTATAAGTTCAAGTACCTTTGCAGCAACAAACTGTTCAAAAGAATCACTAATTAGTGCTTGGCTAATTACACGAATGGTATCACAATTTCACAAGGTAGGTACTGCGTAATACGTGCAGTAGAAAATTGCAAGTAAAATGAACTTTAGCTGAAGGTAATAAGGCAATGCCATTGCCAGTACATGATACGGGTATTAAGTGCGCCCTATTGTCTGAAGGGCCGTCTGTCTCGTGCATCAAGCTACCTCTTGGTTTTATTGCTTTTTCTTTGAAAGTGTTTGAACCTCTATCGTGACATGTCCCGCGTACAACCAAGGCTGAAATTGTCAGTTGGAAATTCTACTTTAGTAGTCTTTGAAATTAAGACTGCTTTAGAAGAGTTAAGACAAAGGGCGGGACATATTTTCGTTGAATACTTCCACTTTGACAGAGATGAGGGTTTCGCGTAGATGATACAAACTAAGCAGCGAATTTTTTTTTATTCTTATTTTGCTTTCCACTCGTCGTTGCTAACCAAGAGTTCGAGCTGCATTTTCGTTTTGAATAATGTCGTAAACTCTGGTTGTTTCACTATCTTGGAAGCAAAAGCGTGGTGTCTCAAATTTACAGAGAACTCTTTCAAGCTCTCCCCACTGTATGAAATAAGGTAAGCACATAAACAAAATTAATCAAACAGATAAGAACAAATGTGCTCCTCGCCAAGGAATCACGTTCAAACCACGTCAACAAACGCGGCAGCAAAAACGACAACACAAACAAACTGTATTTGCAAAAGCTAATATGCACAGCTCTGGTACATTCAGATACAAGCAATTTCTGCTCCCTAATACCATTTTAAGCTGACTGTGTCGCATTAGCAGCTATTCGTATTCGAACTCACGGTTCCATGTTTTTATACCACACTTTACGTAGGCATAGGGGTGTAACGTAATGTCATTGGTCGAACACGCACCCCTCTGTAACTAGAGTCACTTCATAATACTTGAGCTGTGAGTTAAAAGTACTCTAAGTAGTGCTGGGAAAACTAGGGGGGCCTAGACATTGGGACCGTTCATATAGGCATGTGCTTACATAGGTACCGCGGCTGTTTTTTACACATGTCTCGTTTTCTGCCACTTCAGCTTGCTAATTCTTTGAGCTATGTCTATAACCTTACTTCTCTGTCGGATGTATTCGTTGCGAATCCTATGCTTCAGAGAAACTCCGAGCATAGCTTTTTTGATAGCTCGCTGGGCGACTTTAAACTGGTGGACCAGCACTACCGTGAGTATCACGTATATATAGTAGTAGAGCACTACGTCTCAGCTCCGTAGGTCATGACGGGTAGGACGCACTGATTGAAAACTTTCGATTTCAAGCATTGCGGTATGGATGACGAGGCACAGCGTCGGCACAGCAGATGAAAATTGAAAGACGGTCACGCCTTAGTTAAGCTATATTATTTATACTAGTAGATCTAATGATTTGACATAAGCTTTACAAGAAGAATATACTTATTATAAAGAAAGATTTGTGTTATGTATTTGTTTTTATTCATCAAGATCTTAGGAACGTCCTTATGACGTACTAAAA
Organism: Eupithecia vulgata; assembly: GCA_946478455.1. Lineage (NCBI taxonomy): Eukaryota > Metazoa > Arthropoda > Insecta > Lepidoptera > Geometridae > Eupithecia > Eupithecia vulgata. The sequence continues at coordinate 4,645,077 of OX297874.1, forward strand.
ATATAAATACTTTATTTAAATTTGAATGTGCAAGGTCATTTACGTATTAAATAATACTATTTACGAATCTAATAAATGACCTAGTCATTAATTAGATCCGTAAACAGTATTTTGTGTTTTTATGGTACATGTGGATACGGTCGAAACTTTAAACCAACTGTTTCAGGACCTTACCACTTTCACAAACAACACATTTGATTAGCATGCACCTAACTACTTACTCTAACTTTGCTATTTCAGTTCCTTTGTGTTCTCAATTATTTGTTTTAATAGTGTCATTATAAAGTTCAGTCAACTGAGGATCTTGAAACTTTTCAATTGCTTTTAACTGCACTGTTTGGCTTGCAATGCCGAACTAGTTCTGCTTGAGTAATCAGATAGATACAGCTATGTTTAATACAGGTATTCTTTTGCCATTATTTTGTTCTGAACTTAACATTGTTTTTAAAAACGAATCATTATCAGCTTATTCTAAGCCGCTGCTGATGATAGGGCTCCCCTGATGAGCGCCATAGCGCCCTGAGCTTCAGCTTGACGTATCCAGTACAGCAGTTTTTCGGTTCATCCTACCTTGTCGAAGGGTGGCTAACACTACGTTTGCCAAGTCGCGGTGTACACTAAAAACAAACAAAAAAAATCCTCTATCAATGACTGCACTGTATAAGTATAATGTCTGTAGCTCGCAAGAGGATGAACCGATTCTTATAAATGTGTTTATAGCATAAAATTTGGATTATTCCGGAAATCCCCCACGTCCGTCCCCCAAATCGAATTGATCAGTCTCATGGGGGATTTCAGGAAAACAAATTCCGGAAATCCCCATATAGCTCGACCATAGAAATAAATTAGTTCTTAATAACCTTTAGCTCGTCACCGCTGGCTGCTAGTGGTGGACCGCTCACCTCTACAATGATAATTACACTATCTACAACAAAATAAACGTTATTGATAATTGATAGTTTTTTTGTGTCAAAAAATATTTTATAGTGCGATCGGGTTGGAATGTTAGATGATATGATTATCATCTAACAGTCTGAGAAAATGTAATGTTTTGATAGTTCAAAGTATAAATAAAGTCAGAAATTTTCTGAAAATTTTCGTGAAATTAGCTTGTAGCTTCGGTTCGTAAGGTAAATTAATTCCTCCTTTACTAACAATATAAAAAAGGTAAAAACTGCAACTCAGTATAGAAGTTTATGTTTTATATAAATCTCAACCTATGGCTCTGTAAGGCATAGAGCTCGAGTAATACTTTTACTCGGGAGCTCATAAGGTCTTAAATTTCAATTTCAGAGGATCCGAGAACATATCTTCTCTGAAGCAGACAACGCCAGGTTCATGCTAATTCCTTTAGATCGCACGTTCCTTGTTTCATTTTATTCAGAGGATTTTAGAAGGTCACGTAGGATTTTGTAATATTCTTATAATGTGATTTGGGTGAGATTAGACTGAATATGTTTATTAGCCAGGTATTTGGTTGGAATATGGAGAAAAGGTCTGTGTTTTTCTTTCTAAAATGAAATTTCTTTCGAAAATCTAAATGTTTCTGATCTAATAAATATAAATGTTTGTTTCTTTTGGGTACCTAACCTACCTAGGTATCTTTAATTAAGTAAGAATTTTCTTTCTATACAAGATATCAATGTTTCTTTGGTTACTCTACAAGATTACCAAGGTTCATTATTGCCCGTTACATCGCTTGGTTTTTTTTATGATAAAATGTCTATAGTATAGTTTTAATATTTAAAGAAAACCATGAGATAAAAATAAACTTTAGACGTTTCCATAATCATTATTCCAGGTCAATATCGACATCAACGCAATTTCATCCTGATTCATTCAGTAGTTTTGGCGTGAAGAAGAAACATACATTCATCGGACTAAACCTAAATATGGGGTGATTATTATTTATGGTGGTTTTGTTTTTTCCAAGGCTTCCAGAAAGACTGTATTTTTTTTCCTGGACTAAAACACAGGAACAACCGGAAACTGTTGTTTTAAAAATTGTTGACGACGTTTTTGGTGTAATAATACTCAAATGGTTTTTCAAATATCAATCATTTTTCTAACGCAGCTTATCAGCATTGCCATACAGCAGGGCACTCCAAGCCAGCATCTTATTGAAGCTTCTGTTTGGCATTGATATTATTTGAGCTCCCTATAGATTTTACGCAACATTACAGTCTGCAGTTAACCCAACTGTTTCAACTCTATCAGATCTCATTTGTTTCTCTACAGTTTTATATGAAAGACCACATTCTCGCGACCATGATTTATAAAGTGAACCGTAGTTCAAAATTCTAGAGTCAGTAACACAAGAGCTCGAGTGGCTAATAAATAACAAATCAGTCAGGGACATAATAGCGCCGTACCTCACCCGGATCGGAACTTAGTTGGCGGTAGTTCAAGCGAGTTTTGGGAGCTCTGGAGACTTGGAGATACGAAAATCCTGGTCGTATGGACTCACACACGTATAGTACTTACTTACATCCATAGGCCTACTCGGTACTTCTTTGGCTCAGTCAAGTAATATTACCTAATCTAGATGGATCTTGATCTTAGACACAAAACTACCCCCGTAAGTGTCTAAGCTACATACAGTTCACCGTAAGTGGTCCCATGCCACGGCGGGAGTCTTACGGTGTACGGTGTACTATTTCCATCACGCTGGGAATTGTACCCTGGCAGGGGACAATGTATTTACTTAAGGTCCTTTTGATGCAATTCAAATGATTCCCTCTCTGTCTACGTTTCGTCTGCGTGGCTTGTTTGTACCTATAATAATGGCATTTACAAAATAAATAGAACCACTGGTGTATGGTGTAGATATGTAGGTTTTGGTATTAATTCGAAACCTACTTAACAGTACAATTGATTTTAAAATTACTTTAAGAAAATATATTTTTTCTTCTTCGGTGTTATTTAGGTACGTAATTGTAACCGGAAATATAAATTGAACATTGTAAAAAATAAACCGACAAAACCGAAAATGTTTTCTGCAGCACAAAAGGCTTGATGAAAAAGCGAATATTTTTCAACATTTTTTACAAAGGGATACTTAACGAATAGTTTTCATCGGACGTTTTCGAGAACTGGATTACGGTATTGTTCGATTTAAATGCTGCAGAATTGTAAAACTTCATAGCAATTTAGGCCTTATTGGCGAAAACAAGCAGTTGAGGCGTAAGAATTGACCATCAACTCAGCCGGTTGATGTAGTGAAGGGCAATATTCAACACTCTCACTACGATATGTACTACATGATGAGAGTAAATAAGAGCGTAAACAATTTAACGAATTCACTATTCAGCCTCGCGCCACACAAAACTCCTCCGGAACGACGACGAGTTGTTGTAAGCTATGAAAGTGTTAGAGTATAATTTTTTTTTAATAAATAAATAATGCTGGACAAATCACACGGCATTATCTAGCCCCAAGCTAAGCAGAGCTTGTGTTATGGGTACTAGATAACTGATATACATAATACAATACATTACATAGATAGTTATTTTTACTATACATAGAAAACGACCAGAACACCCGGAACAAATACCTGCAGATCGAACAAATATTTGTCTCAAGGCTAGAATCGAACCCGCAACCTCCTGCGTCGCAGGAAGACCTTCGCCCACCGCGCCACAGAGGTCGTGTATGTTGCTAAAGGGTTTCAAATCAATTTTGTTGGTCAAAATGTTGTCATTTTGAGCTTGTTTACCGGAATTGACTAAACACGTCATTTCCTACCATGTAAATTTTATTGTTAACTTTTTGCTCTATTAAAATACCTACAAGTTAAAAGATAAATAATACAAAAATTATTATGATCTATCTCTTAATGTAAAAAAGGTGGCACGAATTTTATATTTCTGGCTGAGATGTAAAAGTTCAAGAAACTATATAAATGCATTTTATGAAAAGTGGTAAGGAAATAGAAATGCATAAACCTTTGATATCAAAATAAAACTCGGCGAGTCGACTGACCACACTGATATTTGATAAAACGAAAATGTTATTCGAGCTCTGCACGTCAAAAGAGTTCAGAGAATGAAGATCTGATGCAGCCCTATGGTTAGAATGTAAGAGTGAAAATTTCAGGTTTGTTGCTTGAAGTTAGAGTAACTTTAAATTTATTTATATTGTGGATTGAAATTGAATTTATTGCAGACAACAACAAAAATATAAAAAATTATGCGAAACAAAAAACAACAGTCTCTGTCTAGGTCTATAAATAAAATAAAATAATGCTGGACGATTCACAAAGCATTAACTAGTCCCAAGCAAACCAGAGCTTGTGTTACGGATACTAGAAATTTGATATAGGTACATTACATACATAATACAATACATTACATAGATCGTTTTTTTAGTATACATAGAAAATGACCAGAGCACCCTGAACAAATTGTCTGCAGATCGTGCAAACATTATGCTGGGTGAATTGTCCAGCATTATTTATTTATATTTATTAATCAGGATTGCCATACAGCGCGGAGCGGGGCAATGCAGCCAGTGTCTTGGGGAAACTGGCATTGATATGGATCAGTTGAGCTCCATGTAGATTGTTTACAATATTCTGCAGTTAGCTCAATTGTTTCAATTTTAAATACCAGTTGTAATTTGTTTGTATTATTTGATTGTAATTTCCTTTGTTAATAAAGTTACAACGTAGATGTTTATGTTTAGCATAGGAAATTGAGTGCTTTGGTTTACTGTAAACTTCTGTCTTCTTTAATTAATAAATAATAGCAGAATGTTCAAATACCAGTCCAGTCACGATACCATATTTTCCCTCTATATTTGCATTACCCAGATTCGTCCTGCTTTCATTCCACTATGTGGATTGTGGGAATCAAAATATCAAATACAATTTGTGGTCAGGGTTTCGTTGGATATTCGAAGTGGTTACAGTCTGACGAATAGGTAAACATTATATTGATTGCGTACCATTTTACAATCAGGATGCAAAAAATAAGTTTGAAGTAAAATATTCCGAGGGAATACATTATTTTATTTAGACTCGCACACAAAATACTTTTAGGTACCTATCCCTTGTAACACATGGCACTTTCTGATAGATGCATAATTCACATCAGTTCTGATAACCAAGGAATTATGTTTCTTAAATTGAAAAAAATATATGCCTCTGGGTTTTTAAAAAAATATCTGAGCGTCTGGTCGAAGCGACGCGTGACCCGAGATCTGGTGAGTATCTGGTGCTGCGCATACAGCGGGGTATGGCAGCCAGCTTCTTCAAGGGACGCTTTTGACTGGTATTGATAAGGATCAGTTAAGCTACCTACCTGTAGACTGTTTGCAACCATAATTTCATTGAAATTTTCTTTTCACTTGCCCAAAAGGTGTGTCATTCATTAGCGTAGCTTAGCGTAAAATTTGTTTTTAAGGTCTTGGATTAAAAAGTAATTTTTCTTTTTAATTTTTGTTTAAAATCAACAGCTAGAACAAGACATTCGTCCTCTTGCATAAAGACACGACTTTTTGATGTTCCATTTACAAAGAACCACAGACTTTATACTGGCGGCTGCGCCCCAAAGATACATTTCATTTGAATTTATTTTTGAAAATGGAATTGAAAGCGCCTTTTTGGTCATTGTTTGATGATGTGTATGGTGATTCTTCCTCCATGGTAGAATGCGTAGGTAGGTAGTAACTTTGCGCGAAGACACAAAAAAGTGGGTATCAAGGGCGAAATCTCCTGAATATTTGTTTACTACGGGTGGGTTCACTACAAATTTAACCGAAGATGAACTGGGCTTATTTAATTGAAAATGCCATCAAGCGAAAAATAATAATATTAATATGCAATTGGGACAGAATGGCAAATAAATAATCAAGGTCTTTCTATCAGTTGCTGTCGAAATCACATGAAATATGGTATTCTAAGACTAACGACAATTTCGTGAAGTAGAGAAGTGAAATCTTAGTGAAATTTTGCGCCTAGATGACACACCCAAAAACCAAATATTTACAACCGACAAGCGTAGGTACCTATATTTCTTGGCCATTATCGTGCCTACTTAGGAATATTTAGGGAGGCAGTAAATCTCCCTTTTATCGCGATTTCAAATGCTATCCAAGAGCTATTTACGTGACAACTCCTCACTTCATTAGGACGAGGCGTGACTGGATTGATAAAACTTCGGAGGTCTTCGGCCGTTCAATAGAATTGTTAACTAATTAAGTTCTACAATGATCTTGTTTTCATTCTTATCTGGTACAAAGCCTCTCGTTATCTGGCTATACGTAGAGTTATTTAGAGTTACATAGTTCGTTGGCCCAAACCAAAATTATGTAAGCATTATGAAATTAAATAACATAAAAAAATCGATTTCGGCACGATTTTCGGTAGATTAGAGGACTGCCGAAATCGAAATTTTTCGGAAATAATATCTTTGATATTACCCACATACTATAATAGGAAAACCTGTAAGCAATAATTATTGTTATTTAAAAAAAACTATAAATCGACTTCAAATTCCTGAACGATGAAAATTGGTTTGGATTGGAAGTAGTTTCAACCTTCGATATAATTTTTCAAATTTTTATTTACTTCTAAATCCATTTTCATTATTCAAGAATTAGAAGTCGGTTTATTGTTTTTAAAAGACGCCAAATTATTTATCATTTAAAGATAGGAAATACCCAGAACACACGGAACAAATATTTGCATGTAGTATAAACATTTGTCCCAAGGCGGGAGTCGAACCCGCAACCTGATGCTGATGCGTCGCATGCACTCCATCGCCTGCCGCGCCATATCGATCATTATTAGAGTATAAGTGGTACACTCATAAACATAATAAATACATAATTATCTGAATTGACACACAGACCTTATAGGGTATGTGCATGTGTCTTCAAAAGCTGATAGATATTCACCAGCTCTCGGCTCAAAAGCTCAATATTTTTTTTAATACCTATCTGAGAACTAATTATTATTTCTTAAACATTCTCTAAGACGTGTCCTTCCTTTGATGCTCACGCATGAGCCGAGTCCTGTGTCACTTCGACCAAACGCTCTATATTTTTTTAAAACATATCTGAGAACTAATTATTGGAACTAAGTTCCTTATCGCGCGTTGTGAAAGGGGGCTGGACGGAAAAAATTCTCACGAAAAGTTGTAACGACACTTTTTGCTATAGTAAGCTATTGTAAGCCGTGCGGCGTGCGCATGTTTCTCTGTCTGTCTCTCTCTCTCTCTTATAGAAAGGAACTTCGTTCCATCCGGGTGTCCCTTGACACCTCTCAACTTTTTTTTTCTTAAACATTCCCTAAGACGTGTCCTTCCTTTGATGCTCACATTGCTCACAGAAAGCTGAGCCACTGTAGTACAGATCGAGAATGAAGTACAGTGACTGTATTCATTCTCGATCTCGAATGACCTTATCAATTAACTACAATGTTGTTCTCATTCAAATAACGGTCCTAGAGCTTCAGATAATCGAACATCACCGGGGAACAGTTAGGGCTCCTTGGTATTTGGGATGACAACAAATACTGTTAGTACTGACAATATTGCCACCATTAACGTAAAGAGTTTTAAAAAGGTTCTTGGAAGATAAAATCGAACGATCAAAAGCTGTGTCTGTTAACTTTGACGAATAATGATAAAAACTTCTGAGATGTAATGTAGGTAATCGTCCGATTATCATAAGTCAAGCAGCATTTTTAAATTTTACCGCTACCAGACAGCACAAAAATGTTTATTCAAGTAATTTTAGACGCAATTATTTTATATTGACAGCATCATATGACAGACAGACAGCCTGCCATTTTGGCTGTTTGATGCATGTGGGTAGGCATTTCCTAACTGTATTGTAATGTGTGTGTTTTTAATGTAGGTAGGTATCTAAAGATAACGTGTTTAAAGAACGCAGCTAGTATAATGTCTGTGGTTTAAGCCTATATTTTAAATGTTGATTTTTCTGTTGTTTTTTAGCGGTGGATATGTGCTGAGGTCTATATAGCCTACCCGCTCTTGCAAGCATGCCTTCACAAACCTAGCTGTTTGCGCAGGTTAGACTGAGCGTGTGGACGGCTAGACGGTAGCTCGTGCAAGCCCGCAAGCGCATCTTGTGTAATCATTGACATGCTGATGATTAGACTGAGCCAATTTAGTTTGCACGTGTTTAATTGAGCGTCTGGCCAGTCATTCAAGCTGCGCTTCAGTTTAGCAAAGAGTTTTGCGTCGCTTGTTTGTATGTTGCGTGTTCCGTTTTCGATAGCAAAGCAGCCTATTGAAAAACATAAGGCACAAGTAGTAAAGTATTTTGTTTCAAACTTTTTCTTGAGTTGTTTTAAACCTAGTGTTTTTTATACCGAGTGTGCCCATTGAGGTTTAATCAACACACGAGTCAAAAGTCAATAGGTAACTAGATAGTATTCTCCCCTCCGAGCAAACCAGCAAAACCTTGTTATCACTTCGAGGAGGTCGGCTGGATCTTTTAGCAGGCACTTCAACTAGCGTGTGCTAGATAAAATACAGATAACGTCACCCAACATTGTGTCCAGCGGAATTTTATCTCCACGTGATTCCGACTTCTCTTATCTCAGTCGAGTTAAATAATCCTTTGGGCAAAGGCTTGAATCTTGAAGGGATATGCGATAACGCTCTCAGCAGATGGTAGTGAAAATTTGGGTATTTTTAGCGTGGGTTTTTTGAGGTTGTTTAGGAAATTTTCTTTTGTAGATGCATTGCATTACCTTTGCGTAAATTAAACAATTATCTACGCTTTTCTAGACGTTACGCATTAAATAAAATGTGGTAAGGTTCTGCAGGAGTGATGTGGAACAGGTTGCTCAAGGAAGATCCGAATGGAAAAGGTTGGAAGAGGCCTTTGCCGATTGGCAGACGGATCTACAAAAAATAAACATCAAATATTAGGCTAAGTTATAAGTTTGATATTGTTTTACATAGATTAACTTTAAGTTTTTAAATTAACTTATTATTTACTACCGAATAAAAAGGCTATATCATAATTATTAAGGCTTTATAATAATAAATAATAATAATAATGCTGGACAATTCACACAGCATTATCTAGCCCCAAGGTAAGCAGAGCTTGTGTTATGGGTAAGCTGATAACTGATGATACGTAATATTATACATTACATAGATAGATATTTTTTATTATACATAGAAAACACCCAGACCAACGGAACAAATTTCTGCAGATCGTACTTTGTTCCGAGGCGGGGATCGAACCCGCAACCTCTTGCGTCGCAGGCAGACTCTCGCCCGCTGCGCCACTGAGGTCGTCAAAATATTATTCAATATTTAACCATATTGCTGTTACACGATCGAGATAGTACCTACTACCCATAGACTTAGAATTTTTTTAAAGCCTATGGTACTACCTCCATGATTGTGGATCATAGGCAGTCATATACCTACTTCTAATTATCTATTTATTCGCCGTACGAGCACAAGGAACACGTGTTCCTTGTGAAATAGACGTAAACACGTACGTGTTTACGTCTATTTACATTCAGAATCAGAATCAATCGTTTATTTGCAGAATACAATAATTAGGTACATGCCAAGATGACATTGTATTCGACCCGCAAGCGGGTGTGCAAATATTAAATATTTCATTATAATAATTATTATTAGGTAGGTATAACTTATCGTATAGAATATCATTAAATAATGCTCTTAAAATTTAAGTATTCGTTTACACTATAAAAACAATTTGAAAGCAACCAAATATCTAACTGTTTCTTAAATAAGTTTCCATTCAAATCTTTCAATTTACCTTTATCTTTCATTTTACTTTTACTATAATTATTCCTACCATTGACTTAGGGTTACAACAAAACCTTATATGAGGTTAAACTGTCTTCTAAATAAATAAAAATAAAATTAAAACAAAATAAATACTTAGAGCAACACAAAACAAAGAAAATTATACCAAACTGCTGTAAAAGGGTAACGTCAAAAATAGATATTATAGTGATGATTCTAGTACACTGATATCTAAAAATCTTCATTCTAAGCTTTATAAAACACATAAGAGGCCAGATTGAGCCAAATAGTCCTATTTATTTTAAAATCGGCACTAAAACAGACTAACGCATTGCTTCGCCAAAACATGCAGTAAATTTTGTTCATAGTACCCGCCTGCTGTCCACGTGATTAAGTAGGCTCAACCTACCTAGTTTATTTTACTCTAAATACTGATTCACATGATCAACAACTTTTAGTCCAATGCTGGACATAGGCCTCTCCTAATGAGTGCCATAACGCTCTGTCTTCAGCTTGCCACATCCAGCATTAGCCTGCAGTGTTTCGCAGATTGCTATGGCCGAAGCGCGTCCTACACTTCGTTTGCCGAGTTACGGTCTCCAAGTCTCCAAATACTGTTTTTTTTGAGAAAAATGTGTATCAGGTCTATAAACAAGTAACCCTGTATGGGTTACTTGTTTATAGACCTGATACAGTAGTCACTACTACTGTACTAGTATAAAAAAAGTGAAGTGGACAAAATCAATAACACCTTGTTTCTTATTTGATAATAATTACTATTTATAAACGTGTTTATGGTATAAAATTTGACTTGTCTAAGTGCTTCTTTTGTAAGCTTAAAGAAATAAACGTTATTAATATTTGATACTGTCAGGACGTGATGGCTTATTCCCAGAGGTCCATAGTAGGGTTCAGTAGAAGCCAATTTGACTATGTGGTACTCTGGTCTAAATTGAAAATGAAAATTTCACCTTGAAGTAGAAGATTTATGATTTTTTTTTAAATAACGTCTAATCAAAACCTTACCTTATTTATTAAGTATGTTCTCTTATTAACGTGTTCATCATACGCTATTTAAAGAACTGCAAAGATCAATTTAGTGTTTATCAAAGAAGTAATTAAATCGGCAGCTCGGCTAGATTGGCAATAAAAAGGCTAGCAAGGAAGTTTATTCAGCTTTATTTACATTGTCGCTCGTAAACCCGTACCTAATCTTAGTCGATGAGTATTTGTCTTACCTAAGTACTTTATTTAAGGTGTTCGTTAAATATATTTGATTCAAAGAAAATAATTAAAACTGTACATTTTAGCGATTTTAAATCTTAAACCTCCTGAAAAGTTTATGAGCTTACTTCGCACGGGTTATGTCTATCCCATGGGAGCTCATTTATAAAATAAAAAGTAACCTATGTTACTCTCCATCCTTTCAACTAAGTCTATGCCAAAAATCAAGTCGATTGGTTGCTTAGTTATGGTGTGAAGTGAAGGAAGGACAAACAAACAAACACACTTTCGCATTTATGGTATAGATTTTAGGAGTTAACGTTATTGATGTTAGATTTCAGATTTTTTTTTCGATAGTTTACATACAATTTTTGCAAGTTATAGGCCTAAGACTAGCAAAGTTTGGCCACTGCTCTAGTAGGTATGCAATTTATGTCTATTGGCTAAGATCAGTCAATAAGCGAGCTGCTTTGCTCTTGGCAATACGAGACTTTGAAGTGTTGCATTAGCCAAACGCCGCTTGTCTACCGCCCCCCCAACGGAACGTTTACGTTACCGAGATGACGGCGACGAAGTAGCGGTACATACGAGTACATTTACGTGTATTTACTATGACTGCTTGACCACCGTACGCACGTCACCCGAGCGCCATCATCTCGTAAGGGGTGTTCTGGTCGTCTTCTATGTATACTAAAAAATATCTATCTAAGTATACGTAATGTATTGTATTATGTAGGTATATCAGTTATCTGTTACCCATAATACAAACTCTTCTTATCTAGCCCAGGCTAGATAATGCTGTGTGAATTGCCTTGGGGCTAGATAATGCTGTGTGAATAATAATTGTCCATTATACAAATCATTTTTTTATTTATTTGTTTATCTGAACCCTGAAGAAATGAGTAGAAATGAGTCGGCGCGACCGCTAGAACCTGGTCTGAGATTGTGACGGACCGGTTTTTTGTTTTAAAACATTATCGGCGAAAAACGCTTCTGTGATATGTATTATGTATTGTTCACGTATAAACTTCTGCACCTTCGAACGAACAGAAGCAGCAGAAGAAGTTGTTGCCGGTCCGACCTTGCCATTCTTCAAACGTGACTACCACGAACGAGAGCTACAACAAACTAAACCACCGAGATCTTCGCGGTGGAAGCGTTCGATCGCAGTCACGCCATCCTAAACCTTAAAAATAAACGTTATTGGTTACTTCCCATGACGGGTGGACAATCGATCTACGTCACATCATCATGACCACGTCACCGTTTCGTCGTCTCTTTGTCCAACGTTAACGAAGAGACGACACGGGACGTCAACATTGACGTGGTGGTGGACGGCTTACGGTCACGTTTCAATTTTTCGTTAGCTAGAACTAGCATGCAAGAGAACGGGTTACATATTGCCTAAATTTTACAAAAAGGGATAAAAGCACCGAAATTTATGTCCGGGCTGAACGCGGCCCATTAACACGTAGTAGCTCTGCATAATACATTAAAACGTCCTGACACGGCTTGCGCTGTTATTTATACCTAGCAAAGCATTAGCAATATTCCATAAGAGCATTTTTAGAGTTTTTAATCCACGAAATAGTACGAAAAGTGCTAAAAGCGTAGAGAGAGACAGCACCCATTTACACTTGAATGTTTTTTATGGGTTACAAAGTAGCCTATGTTGTATTCCATGTCAAAAGCTAGTTGACATATACAAGTTTTCATAAAAAGGCCAAGATGTCGTAAGTAGTACTGAAATCTTGGCCTGGTATAACAGCCAATCCTGTTAGGTTTGCTTCACTACATAGAGTACTTACTTACATAAAAAAAAAACAAAGACCACGAACATAAATAGGACCCAACTCAAAAAAACTCTAAAACAGGTAAGTTCTTACACCAACGAGAGTTCCATTCACCTAAGGGATAATTGCACCAAATTTGCGAAAGAACTCCTGATTGCTACAACATCAGGCCGTAATTTCACATTTCCAGCGTACCTTATCGAACGACCATAGCTTTCATTCTCTTTGTAACAGTGGGCAATTTCTGTGCAAATGTCTCAATTAACAGCGAAAATCGTGATAAAGGCGACAGTGAATAAATTGCCACCAATTTTGTAGGTAGGTAATGATAATTCAGTAGCTGAACTGAAATCACGCCGCGGCTATTAAAGTCTATTAGAGGAATAGTCCAATAATTACCGGTTACTTTGGATAATGAAACGGGTGAATGGTATTGGGCCTTTTGTTTAGTGGCAATTATTGTTCTTTTATATAAATACGTTGATGTTTAAGGTTATTTCTATCACATGGGAACTGATTTATGGGATATGATTTTTGGCCATATAACTATCTGTGTGAGTCGTGTGATGCCGGCTTAGCGATTTGCACCAATCCAACTCTTCCCGTGGGCGACTAAGGGACATACGGAAGGCGAGCAGCACCTCTTGCAGAATAGATCTACCACCGAACTGTGATCCCCAACTCGACTGCCCAGAGTGGGGATTATAGGCATTACCCCATGAGATGAAAGCCAATATAGCGATTATCAGGGGGAGGCCTGCATCCAGCAGGGGCCGTTAAAGGCTGTTGAGGTATCTATCTGTGTGCATAATTATTGCCCGATCTGTTCAGTACTTTTGGCGACAAACATTTGAATTTTTAACATAGTGTGATGTGATTGCTATGACGTCTTTTAGGGTCGTCGCATACAGGCCACACGCGACAGCCACAAACGCCGCCACGAGAAGCATGAAGCGGCTATAAAGGTAGCTGAAGCGAGCGACAGCCGGTCGACACTTGCGGTCGGTGGCTGCTACTTTTTTAACCCATGCGCACTATCATAATGGAATCAGACAAAGAAGGTTTTAATTGCGCTGCTTCTCATAAAAAAAACGTTGTCTTAGAAGACGAAACCGTAGTAATTGGATAGGTATTACATCCAATTTTAACAAAATGTACACAAATGTTTGTGATTTGCGAAAGACTGCTGGCAGATGCTGGATGCGGCAAGCTGAAGACAGGGCGCTATGGCGCTCATTAGGGGAGGCCTATGTCCAGCAGTGGACTTATGTAGGCTGATGATGATGGTGACACAAATGTAACGAGCATTTTGATATTCTTTTAAATTATTCACAAAAGTGTTATTCACAAAAGTGTCAACCAACTGTCCCACTCTCTTATTTGCTGCTTACTACATGCACGACAAGAAGTTCCCTAATTGTTGACAGGTGAGTGAATTAATATAAGTCTGCTTACTGCATGGGCGAAGGTCCGCGTTGCGGGTTCGAATCCCGTCTCGGAACAAATGCTTGTATGATCTACCTATATTTTTTCCGGTTGTTCTGGATGTTTTCTATGTATATAATAAAAAATATCAATGTAACACTAGTTTTAATTAAATTCTATTGTTTGATTGTAATTTTCTTTTATAATAAAGAATACTTGGGAATCCATTATTAATTAATATAGTGTATTGTATTATGTATGTACATCCATAATCAATTAATCAGTTAAATGGTAGGTACCCATAACACAAGCTCGCTTAGCTTGGGGCTAAATAATGCTGTGTGAATTATCTAGCATTATTTATTATTATAGGAAGACATAACTAGAAATAAGACCCTTATTTAACAGTCTTTTATTTCATGTTTCGTAATTTGATATATGTATCTTCCTGTAGGTACCTAATAAAATTTAAGTACATTCTGAAAACAAAATTTTGCGAAAACGGCCCATAAAATTGTGATAAAATTGGAGATTCTACCAATGGAACCATTATTATGATTATTATTATATTATATTGATTGAACGTTCATTGACGACCTCTGTGGCGCGGTGGGCGAAGGTCCGCTAGCGACGCAAGAGGTTGCGGGTTGCGGATTCGATACCCGCCTTGGATGGAACAAATATTTGTACGATCTGCAGGTATTTGTTCCGGGTGTTCTGGTCGTTTTCTACGTATAACAAAAAATATCTATCTATGTTAATGTAGTGTATAAGTGTATATCAGTTATCTAGGTAGTACCCTTAAACAGAAACTCTGCTTAGCTTGGGGCTAGATATTGCTGTGTGAATTTGTCCAGCATTATTTATTTATTTATCTATCCATCCATTCATCCATCCATCCAAACTTTCGCATTTATAATATTTGTGTGATAATTAATGGCAACCTTTTCACCGAATTTCTAACCTAAAAATTAACCCTTTGCTTTCTCAAGGTCCTTAAAGTAGGTATAAAATGCGACAAATTACTCCATTCGTTCTCCAAGAAGGTAATAAATTAACCAAATCCGATTCGCACGTGCTTGGGAAGCTCCGCTGTTTTGGAAATCTCGTTATTTATTTCATGACAAAGATGTAAACGTAGCATCAGCAATGCTTTTATGGAAATAAAACGCCTTGCTCCACATTTCTGTTTACTTATAATTTAGTAGAATGAGCGCTTCTTTTTCAGTTGGGAGTCGCGTTAAATAAGATTTACAAAAAAAAGTCGTAGAAATTATTTTGTAATTATTTACTAACTTACTTTTATTTATTAAAGTTGTTTTTTCTTTTACTGGAAAAAACATTGAGTATATAATAATGCATATACAGCTCGCAGAGCAATGTAGCCTTCTGAGTAGAACTGTAAAACTTCAGAGTCCTGGGAACGCTTTCGGCTGGTATTGGTATGGATCAGTTGAGCTACCTCTATATTGTTTACATCAGTCTGCAGTAAGCTCAATATTTTCAATTGTAAATACTGGTCTTTATTCAGAAAGAAAATAATAATCAAATAATAAATTTCAATTAAAACTAGTATTTACAATAGAAACAATTAAGCTATCTGCAAACTGTTGCAAACAGTCTACAGGTAGCTCAACTGATCCATATCAATACCACTTGGAAGAGTGCCTAAGACACTGGTTGTAATTTGTTTCTTTTATATGATTGTAATTTTATTTTATTTTAATGTAGTTGTATTTTTACTTCTCATAACATATAGTACCAACACCCTAATATTTTTGTAATCTCTGATGAACATAGGCTATGCTATAGAATGTAATCATGCAAAGCCGTGGTCAAATATCAATAACGATTATTTCTTTATGCTTACAAAATAAGCACTTAAAAAAGTCAAATTAAAAAAAACGATAAAAGTATACGTAGTAATTATTATCAAATAAGAAACAAGGTGTTATTGATTTTGTCCACTTTAATTTTTTTTACAATGGAAGAAAGTAGACCGTTAGTTGAAAATAAACCAAATAAATTTAAAGGTTCTAAGATAATGGTTAGAGAATTAAACCATCTACTAATAATGAGCTTTTTGTAATTTAACAACAGCGCACCGCCTCAGGGTGTATGAGACTAAATAAACTTTGCGGAGCTCATTATTATTACTGAAGACGCCAGCTGAGAATAATCACAGACGAATCTGAAAAGACAATGTATTGTAGTCTTATAATTATGTTCTGAGTTTATTTATGTCGGGACCCTTGACAAGGTCCTTGAAAATATATATTTTGAAAATCGCTAAAAGATGTAGTTCGAAAAACCTTGTAATAACAAGGGAGCATTACCGTTTTTTTTATTTGGACGAAATCTACTGCTGTTATTTTACTTTACTAAGTTATTTATTTTAGACATTTATTATATCCAAATACTCCAAGTACAATATACAAAATTAAATACCTATACCTGAATTATTTGACATTATTATAAATATTTGTTATTTCTAGTTATTATTATTTTATTAGACATTTTTTTGTCTAATAACTTAGTAAGAATTTTTTTTTATTGTTATTCTGTGATATCTATTCGAGTAAGGCCTCCTCTAGACTGTGCCATTTCTTTCGGTCCTGTGCTATAGTTTCCCAGAGTTTTCCTGTACCTAGGTTCCAAAATTTCGTCGACCCATCTTTCGATTGGGCGTCCCCTTTTTCTTTTACCAAGTGGTTCCCGCCAAGCTGTTGCCACACTTCTTATTTATATTATTAAGTTATTAACAGTAGGTTAGGTACATTCCAATTTTTCAAATTGCCAATTTCTCAAGCTAACCAACAATTACTTTTATCAAGAGCTATAAAATATTCAGTGAAAAGCTAATGGGTCAACTGGCTCAGTGACTAGTTATTAGGCACGAGTAGTTATGAGCCCGGCACGCTTGACCTAGCCTTAACAGTGTTTGATTGAGCAATTTTCTTCGACTACCCTCCGAACAGTGGTGTAACTAGAAGGCGAGAGGGGGTAGCACAGATAATAGCTCTTGAAAATGCCTAGTATTCGTATGACTACCACCCCTTTGTCTTTTTACATGTTGGTCTAGCTCAGCTAACAGTCGCTAGACTGTCCACAGTGGACTGGTAAGGACTGATGATGATAAAAGGTTGGATATCGATTTTTTTCCATATCATTCCATACCTTTCATCATCATCAGCCATTACCAGTCTATTGCTGGACTTAGACCTCCCCTGATAAGCCATCCTATAAATAAGGCATTACCTTTGATAATAACAAAAGTTTGTGAACCAATTTTGCAAATTTTATGTAGGTACCTATTATAGGTGATTTGATATTCACATGCCAGTTATGTGGCGAAATATTAGAATTAACTTATTTTTGACTAGTGCATTAACTTATTTAGCTAACTACCCGCCCCGGCTTCGCACGAGAACTATATTATCTATTGATGATTATACATATACTTAAACCTTTCTTTTGAATCACTCTGTCTATTAAAACCGCATCTAAATCCGTTGCGTAGTTTTAAAGATCTAAGCATACATAGGGGTAGACTGCGGGAAGCGACTTTGTTTTATACTACATAATATGTAGTGATACAACCACCTGTAATTTACCATGTCTGATATGAATAGGTAAACTATTTGATTTGAGAAGCCTTCATCTCAGCTTTTTTGATTGCTGCAAGTGCATTACATCCAAGCTACACCCGGTGGAGCAACCTTAGCATGTGGGCAACAAAGGCCAACACAAAGTTCAAAACTCATTGGAACATTTAGGCCTAATCAAGTGGCAGATCTACCATGTTGCTAGCCGAGCTTAGTGGCTAAAAAGTAAATCTGGTATGAATACAACTTGGAGATGAGAACCGATGGCGTCCTTCTCCGCAATCTTTAAATGCTTCACTGTAATATTTTAACTTTACTATACTGGGCGCGAAATGCGCTCAGAAGTACCTAGGTATACTGGGCGCAAACTGCGCTCAAAAGCACGTAGGTAAGTATACCACCCAACCTCTTCAACGGCCTATAATGGTCCACTGCTGGACGCAGGCTCCCCCTGATTTTTTATCACATGGGGGTTATGACCACAATCCCTACGCTGGGCATGCGGGTTGGGGATCGCAGTTCGGTGGTAGACCTATTCTGCAAAAGGCACTTCAGCCCGCCCCCCCGGTGTATATCCCTTAGTCGCCTCTTATACCCACGGGAAGAGTTGGGGTAATGCAAATTCTGAACTGGAACCACACGGCACACAACCAGGGTGTTGTTAAATTAGTGTACAATACTAAAGGAGGTATATATTGTATACAGGTTTATTGGTAAATTAATAACACTACGGGAACTTCAGGTTCTGAAAAAGAAAGAAGAACCAGGTCTTAATCTAAAGTAACCAGGTCTTAATTCTAAAAAAAATATAAATCACCGGTTACAAAATGATAAAATACCTTTGTCTAGAACCCTATGAGTTACATAAGACCAATATTCCACTCCCATACCCACTGTTAATTCAGGGTAGAGCTGTATTTCAGCTAAGTTTCAAATAAAACCTCTCTAACGAACGATTATTGAATCGAGGGGTGTACATATAACCAATACCAAGTATAAGAATAAATACCTGGTGTCTTCACAAACGTCTTTGTGAAGATGGGCAGAACCTGCAGTTCACGTAGTGTTACGAATTTACCAATAACCATGTATATAAAAGACAGACAATACAAAATATAGTAGCCTCAGTCAGTATCCAGCCTTTCTGAAGAAAGCTACGTCCCTGGCCAACCGATAACTAAGTTTGATTAACACGTTACAATGAACGTAAAGAACACGCTATTTTGATCAGAGTTCGTTAGCCGGGAGCGCCATTTTAGGAGGGTTGCAAACTTTTTATTTGAAAAGACTAGGAAGACAAGAGTTTGGTTGCATTGAATAGGTACCGTTGAGTTTAGAAGTTCATTGAAGCACGGTTTCCAATGATACGGATAGTCGGATAGTCTTGTATCAAAATGAATCTTTTTCTTTTAGAAACAATAGGTTGGAAAATAACTTTGCAACACACTAAGTTGGTATTTAATTTTTTTTACTTTCAAACCAAATCAGTACTTGCAGCTTGTTGTAAGCTTCTTTGTAGATTGAAAATTAAGTTATGCTTATAATGCGTTATGCAAATAATAGCAGAGTCTATGCTCACAGACTCATGCATGAGAGAATAGTCTCATTGTTAATGTATTTGACAAATAGCCCAGACTCTTTCAAGGCTTGTACAAGCTACAACCCTGTAATTTTTATCAACACCTGACAAAGGATGTTTGTGATGACTTGATTGACCCTAAAATATAACAGACTAAACTAACAATACCAAGTGCTGAGAATTTTAATAATGCTTTACATTGGTTCCGGAAATCAAACGAGGGCCTTTCAAAACTTCGACCATAAACTTAGCTTATACGAAAATCTTTTGGCATGTCCGTCCGTCGCTTTCAAGCACGTAAACTATGCTCTCTACACGAAACTTTTATACGTTGCGAATCCAATCACATGCAGTTTGGCGTAGGATGCGTTCCAGAGTAGGGTTGTGCCTTTTCTTCTTTCTTTTGATATTTCTTTTGATATATTTCCCGTGGATTTCCTATATCAGAGGATTTCCTCTGAAATAAGTTGTCTGATTGAAGCCATGTTTTATTCGATTTTAGCATTATATTTAAATTTAACATTATTGCGCTTATCCAGATTCTGTTCCTTGTCTTTGATAAATCAAAGACAAGGAACATTCCACTAAACACATAAAAACACGATAAAACGTGTTTTTTACAAAACGCCGCATCTAAAATTATTTCAATCAATTCGAGTACGAAGTAACTCGTCCTGCTGTACTGAAACTATTATTTTTAATTACTCTTGTTATCATGGAAACAATTGCAACGATAAAAATGGCTGGGTGAAGCTTGAGTTTGACCCCGTTCATGTTTTTAAGTATTTACAGATTACGCGATGGACTGAGTTCTTTCATTGACCATATTTACACAAATGCAACTTAGATTAGACTATATTACTGAAATCTTGGTTTCAGTACTACTACAAAAAACAAAAAAAAAACAATGTGTATGTCATAATGTATTTTGAGTGGTTTTTCTGTCCTGGGGCCTGCGGATAATGATTTGTTCATACTACTACCAAAATGATTTGTAATTCGAGCATATTTTCACTATTTCATGTTGTTTTTCGTATTTGAATAGTATTTATCTAGGCCTCTGGATGTTTTTTTTTTCTTCTTAATAATACACACCTATAATGAAATGCACCTAAGCAAAAATTTGCAAAATAAAATGACATGTTTTCGTCCTACTTGTTTCGTATTAAAAACAACAATATCTTACGTTTTATTTAATAAAGAACATAGCATAATATTCTTCAGTTACAGAATAGCAACACCATATCAAAAATACAAAAGTTTTCAGTCATCATTTTTAGTATTACGGAACACAATAATTTACGAATTGAAGTTGCGAGCAGCTGTCGCCGAATTCTTTATTAAGTGTTTATGATGCAAGCATGCACTGGTGCACTTTCACCAGTGCACATGCATCAGCCCTACTCCAACTCTTGGATCTCAAACGTCCTGAGTCTAACGGTACTCGTCGATTCCCTCTGCGGATAACAGAATTTCCGATCAGCGCGCTTCTTCTGATGTTCCGTCAGAGTTTGTTTATTTTACTCTCTATTCTCTATTCCTTATTTCGCTGTTTCAATATGCACCTTTCCTGTTCAGCAGCTCTTGTGACTTCTTTTCAATTGGGTGTTTGTAGATGCAAGTTGGTGATGGAAAACTTGCGAGCTTTGATTCGTTCTGTGGATTTTACATTTTAAGATATCCATTCGATGATATCTGTGTAGGTTAGGTACCATATCGAAAAATAAATGTTTTTGGGGTTTAGAAATGACAATAGATGGCGTTATAAAATAGTTATGGAGTTTTGAGAAAATTTACAAAAATCTATAGAATTTTATTATAGAAATGGATGCACTCTTTTATTAGTACTTATAGAATTTATAATCGAAAAAACATTACTACAATAATCTCGATCCCATAATAAATAAATAAATAATGGTGGAAAATCCCACGGCATCATCAAGCTCCAATTTAAATCTTGTGTTAAGAACAGTAGATAACTGATATAAATGATAACGGGCTGTTATAAATATATACCATCCCGTTTTTAAATCAGTAAAATCCTTTTCAATCATCACAAATTTATATGACATGTAATGATTTAAAGAAAAATATAATGGCGCTATTATTTGTAGTAGGTATAATTTTAAAGCTCTTATACCTATACCTTTAAAACTTTATAACTTACAGAAACTGAAGTGTCTGAGATTCACACAGAGGTCGTTTATCGTCTCGTTCAACTTATTTTAAGAAAAATTATTATTGAACCTTTCAAATACAACTTCAGTTTCGGTAAGTACTTTAATTTTATCAAAGTTTTCAACTTTAGACAACTAATTAACACTTCAATATGTCTAATAAAATTTATGCTTCAGATAAAATTTGAATTTTACACAAAATCTCTTCATTCACTTATTCATTTCACAAAAACAGTTCAAGTAGCAACAGAGTTCAACGACACACGTCAAATCTAAAGAATCTGTAAAAAGTAAAAACACCAGTCTATTACGCCGCCATCATTAAAATGATGGCGTTAAAAACGCTTTTTGCATTTTTTGGCTGTTGGCTCGAAGCCGTACTTCAGACATCTTCGGGTTTTTTAAAAATAGGTTCCACTCACACAGGCGTCATTCATACCGACGACGCGCTGACAACGATAGCACAAACACGCGGTGCTTTAGGAAAGGTCTTGTATTCGATGCAAGTTATTGGGGGCTTTATGAAAAAATGACCAGTAGCGTTAATATTTCTTTTAGTGCGTTCATGCATGTAGCTACTCAGGTTAGTTGTTTCTCACATCACATCCAGGCTCGAACTAATTTTTTTTAAACACTTCTTTCTCTAAATTCTGATTACAAACTAATCAGGCTATTGTGAACTTCAAGGTTGATCCATCGACCCATCTTGGATTTTATATTGAACTCTTTTTCGTAATTAACATAGATACCTACTCGAGTTTGTCTAAAATGACACCCATACTGGGGCAAAATAATCCTGTGTATTATTATAGTAGAACGTTCCCCATGTTAAATTTATTGCATTGCAGCTGGCTTTGCTCGCCGCGCTTGCATGTACCATGACATAGCAAGTAAAGCTGTTCTACCTTTCTGCTGTCACACAACGCTGTTTTTAGGGTTTCAAAGATCGGTTTTGAAACCCTTATGGTCTCGCTTTGTCCGTCCCCGCTCTTTCTTGAATATCTCAGTAACTACTGCAGCTATTAACTTGAAATTTGAAATAATGATACATTTCGTGCGCCATTACTGATTTTAAGAAAAAAATATATAAATAAATGAAAAATGAAAATGAATATTTTCAGTACAAATTTTGATGTTGAAATTTCAAAAGATACCTAGGAAGGCAAATGGGGTATCAAATGAAAGGTATCGTTTTGTACATTTCAAAACACTTTTTGAAATTTCTGTAAGTTTCATACTTTTTGAAATATTTTAAAAAAAGACGAAAAATTGACCATTCCCCCCCCCCTAGCTCCGAAGATTGCAGACCGATCCATGTACAATGTACTAGGCGTTTGTAGACATCGATCTATATTTTACAGGAAAAATATAGAGAAGTCGGTAATAATAATAGTTTTTGAAAAATGGTCAAAAAGGAGGGGATTTTTTTTTCAAAAGTAGGGGTACCTACCCAAGTGGGATATCAAATGAAAGGTATCGTTTTGACCATTTCAAAACACTTTTTGAAATTTCTGTAAGTTTCATACTTTTTGAAATATTTCAAAAAAAGTCGAAAAATTGACCTTTCCCCCCCCCTATCTCCGAAGATTGCAGACCGATCCACGTACAATGTATTAGGCGTTTGTAGATATCGATCTATATTTTACAGGAAAAATATAGAGAAGTCTGTAATAATAATAGTTTTTGAAAAATGGTCAAAAAGGGGGGGAATTTTTTTTCAAAAGGAGGGGTACCTGCCTATGTGGGGTATCAAATGAAAGGTATCGTTTTGACCATTTCAAAACACTTTTTGAAATTTCTATAAGTTTCATACTTTTTGAAATATTTCAAAAATAGTCGAAAAATTTACCTTTCCCCCCCCCCCTATCTCCGAAGATTGCAGACCGATCCACGTACAATGTATTAGGCGTTTGTAGATATCGATCTATATTTTACAGGAAAAATATAGAGAAGTCTGTAATAATAATAGTTTTTGAAAAATGGTCAAAAAGGGGGGGAATTTTTTTCAAAAGGAGGGGTACCTGCCTATGTGGGGTATCAAATGAAAGGTATCGTTTTGACCATTTCAAAACACTTTTTGAAATTTCTATAAGTTTCATACTTTTTGAAATATTTCAAAAATAGTCGAAAAATTTACCTTTCCCCCCCCCCTATCTCCGAAGATTGCAGACCGATCCACGTACAATGTATTAGGCGTTTGTAGATATCGATCTATATTTTACAGGAAAAATATAGAAAAGTCTGTAATAATAATAGTTTTTGAAAAATGGTCAAAAGGGGGGGGAATTTTTTTTCAAAAGGGGGGGTACCTACCTATGTGGGGTATCAAATGAAAGGTATCGTTTTGACCATTTCAAAACACTTTTTGAAATTTCTGTGAGTTTCATACTTATTGAAATATTTCAAAAAAAGACGAAAAATTGACCATTCCCCCCCCCCTAGCTCCGAAGATTGCAGACCGATCCATGTACAATGTACTAGGCGTTTGTAGATATCAATCTATATTTTACAGGAAAAATATAGAGAAGTCTGTAATAATAATAGTTTTTGAAAAATGGTCAAAAAGGGGGGGAATTTTTTTTCAAAAGGAGGGGTACCTGCCTATGTGGGGTATCAAATGAAAGGTATCATTTTGACCATTTCAAAACACTTTTTGAAATTTCTATAAGTTTCATACTTTTTGAAATATTTCAAAAATAGTCGAAAAATTTACCTTTCCCCCCCCCCCCCCTATCTCCGAAGATTGCAGACCGATCCACGTACAATGTATTAGGCGTTTGTAGATATCGATCTATATTTTACAGGAAAAATATAGAGAAGTCTGTAATAATAATAGTTTTTGAAAAATGGTCAAAAAGGGGGGGAATTTTTTTTCAAAAGGGGGGGTACCTACCTATGTGGGGTATCAAATGAAAGGTATCGTTTTGACCATTTCAAAACACTTTTTGAAATTTCTGTGAGTGTCATACTTTTTGAAATATTTAAAAAAAAGACGAAAAATTGACCATTCCCCCCCCCCTAGCTCCGAAGATTGCAGACCGATCCATGTACAATGTACTAAGCGTTTGTAGATATCAATCTATATTTTACAGGAAAAATATAGAGAAGTCTGTAATAATAATAGTTTTTGAAAAATGGTCAAAAAAGGGGATTTTTTTTTCAAAAAGGGGTACCTACCCATGTGGGGTATTAAATGAAAGGTATCGTTTTGACCATTTCAAAACACTTTTTGAAATTTCTGTAAGTTTCATACTTTTTAAAATATTTCAGAAAATTGATTGACCAAATAATTGGCAAATGTTTGAAACCCTCGGCGCGCGAGTTACACTCGCACTTGGCGAATCTTGTTTAATCATCATCATCATCAGGCTATATCAGTGCTGGACATAGGCCTCACCTGCAGTCCAGCATCTGCCAGCACTCTTTCGCAAATCGTCATCGCACTGGTCGGAGGCGTCCTACACTACGTTTGCTGAGTCGCGGTCTCCACTGAAGAACACGTTTACCCCAGCGGTTGTCGGTTCTTCACGAAATATGTCCAGCCCAGTATTGTTGTTTTCTAATATTATTTCAAAATTACTTAATAAAAATAAAGTAAATCACTATCTCATGTGCCCTGTGCCCTGATCAGCGATACTAGTTCGTAACTGGCCGTAAGGTCGCAAGTGTGTGTCCAAACTAAGTTGTCATCCACGTGCGATCTGATACGATCTGACGGCCGTCTCGAGGGCCCCCGACCTGCATTGCATCCCGTATCAGTTTCTGTGAAAAAGGAAAGGTTACTAATTCCCGTGGACCGTTCCTTTTTGGTTTTATGTGTCAACGTGCTTCTGATTTTTTCGTTACAATTTATTGCGACTATTACATAAGGTTTACAAAAACAAATACAATTGTGCCAAATAAAGCTTAAGCTTAAGCTTAAGCCTGCAAAATAGTAATAAAAAAAATTGAACTAACAAAACTAGAAAAGGAAGGCATGGCAGTGTTATCCTAGTAGGAGAGAGAGAAAGAGACAAACTTCTTCTTCTCTAATAATTTAAATGTATATACCCTTTTCGATATCTATCAGCAGCCGTTGAATAAGATAACGAATACCTCTTACAGAATTTTTTGCTAAACGAAATGACCTCGCGGCCTCGATAAAAGTTTTCCCGCAAAAAATCATAAAGGCACCTACAATCTCTTCAATTCTCAAAGGAAATTAAACGTTTTCTCGAGTTGGCACTTAAAATGTTTATCCAAATTCTAACTTCATCTTCTGGTGGCTTGGCTTATCAGCCTATTGTTGATGTTTTGAAACGCGAACTTGTTTTTTTGAAAATAGGCTAAATAAAACAAACTATTCAACGTATGTAGGTATTATGAAATTCCTAAAAAAGTTATGCAATCAACTTTATTTATCACGTACTCGTAAATACCAACTTTTTGTTATAATTTTTTAACATTTCAACCACGTCCCGCAGTTATCGTGTTAAGACTCGTTATTATTTAATTTCTTTCCTAGAACTTATAACAAATCCTAGACTTTTACTTTGCATTCGCACACAATGCTGATTCAGTATAACCACTAAAAAGTTACAACCCACAAAAAATTCCTTCTAACTTTTAAAATGCCAGCGGTCGCTTTCAGCGGTTGAAGGATAGACGTAAATGCTTACACTGCTCAAACAAACCCCACAAAGGGAACCCTCCGCATCCAATCCACCTCTAAAACCCGTAAGCCGCTACATATTTCCAAAGGTCAGCAGCCATCAAAAAATTATACCATGTCCAACAACCCCGGATCAGAAACACAATCGGCCTTTTATATCATAAAGAAGCCGCTTAAGAATCTTCCATTCGAGGGATCGCTCTGATCCTACGATTTCTGTCCATTTAATAATCGATTATTCCCAAGGGTAAGGATGGATTACCATATCAAAGAAAGATCTCATGTCGCCGGCAATTTCGTAAAACATTCATCCGTTTGAAAGGCGCGAGCAGTTTTATTGCGTAGAGAAACGGGAATATTGCCTTTGTCTTCTGATACGAAGTTAGAAAAATGTCGGATTGTTATGTTGAAAGAGTCTGGAGTAATTGCACTGGTGACTTCAGAACTAAGCGTCTCGAAAGAAAAAAGGAGAATAAAAGTTTTAGTGACGCGTCAAAAACTCTCTTTTCCCTTATGTAAAGTAGTAAGAATTTATTTTAATCATGCGCAGTACCTAACGACAATGTAAAATGAATAAAATTTTGAAATATTCTTAGAGTAAACGTGCAGTGATTTCACAACGTGAACTACAATTAACCCTATGATATTTTTCTTTATAATAAAAAGCAACAATATCGCGAGCAAAATTGATGTAAAGCAATTATACCTACATATTATTAGGAACGGGGAAACCTAGAGAAAGCAAAAAAAAATGCTTGGTGACCTCACTTGCAAAAAATATAAAAAGGTGAAATCTTTTCAAAGTGTTCCTTTCAAAAATATCAAAATATCTCAAAACTAGTCTGAAAACCCGCCGTGCCCGACTGATAGTATGAAACGCCTTCCGTTCGCCTTCCCACATCCTTTGTGAGTTAAATATTTTGGTTAAAGCCTCCTCTAAGCAGTGGCCGGATGCGTCAACCACGAACTACGTACTAAAGCTGACAGCCGACTGCCTTAAACGTTTACCTATGCGTTAGTGATGATTTAGCATTGATTCGATAAAATAATTGTACCTTTTAAATAAATACCTGTTATTCGCTAAGTAATTAGAAATTTGTAGATGGCAAATGAAGTCGTTTACAAGGAGCTATCATTGTTAACTTTTAAACTATCATGGTTGATAACATTAAAGTCATTTAAAACGGGATATTTACCATGATTCGATTTTTGAGTTTTCCAATATTTCGGCACAGTTTCATGCGCCATGATCACGGAAGAACTAAAGTCACTGCGAGTTGGTCAATATCAATATTAATTATCATGGTAAATATCCCGTTTTAAATGACTTTATTGTTAACTTTATAATAGCCCTAGGCATAAGTGCATATAATTTTCATGAACAAAAAATACCGCTGGTCTAAATCGGGTAGTAGATCTGACCCCACTAACTTTAGATCAATATCAGTATGCTTTGCTGAATGTAGGCACACATTCGGCAAAGTTTTTGAAAAACTTATTTTACATGTAAGCTGCATTGTAAGCAATTCACTCGCGGCACGTCACTACGGATGCCGGTGTAGAGTTAGTATCGCATATCTTTGATGCTTGGGAGAAGTCGCAAGATGCTTTAGGCGTTTTTTAAAGCATTCGATTGCGTACACCATGAAACATCAATCAGGAAACTACATTACTATGGAATAATGGACACCTCTTTGGATCTTTTGGCATCTTACTTGAGTGATTGGATACAAAGAGTTGGCATTAATGGGAAACGGTCTTCGGGATCTGTAGCTACTGAGTGTAGCGTAGCATTCTATCCTCGGTCATTTCTTATTTTTAGTTCACATTATTGGCCAGCCTCATCTTGCAAAGAATAATCACGATATTGTACTATTTGCTGATAGTTAATTTTTAAAATGCAACGTCATAACACAAACTTCGACGATGTGAATATTGCAATCTCAAAAGTAGTCCGTTGGTTTAGTGTCAATTTTCAAACCAAAACAAAATATATAACATTTACTCTACCTTACATTTCACCAATTTTCGACCTTAAAGTATTAAGTTGGTCATTGCAAATCTACATGTGCACATATTCTGCGCGCACAGCTATCGACTGTCAGCTTTACTCTGCCATACGGTAACGTGCTCACGGTTAATCCTAAGAGATAATGTAGTAATACGTGGTACTACGAGTTTTAGACTAGTTCAAGCCTTTGGGAATCACTTATGCATAGTTCGGTATTTTGTTGTTGGGTTGATAATACTTGTGGACAATTTGGGTGGTTAGGGGGAGCAGAATATAGCAATTTTGAGTTCAGTTTAGATCAGAAAGTTACAGGAAAACTCGGTTGCTGAAGGCTTAACATAGTTTCCTGAAAGCAACGAGTTCGGTACTGACTGCTGAGTTTCCAGGATATTATGCTGCGTATAGACTTATGCAATAAATATGAAATGTACCATGAAATTAATTTATTTGCCGTCCACACTTGTGTAATGTAACATGCAACGTAAGCCAATTCTATGAGTGTGAACGGCTTGTGAGTGCGAACCGTTACCGAACCGAACCGTGTTTGTAAAACTCCTAGCATGTAAGTCATTTTAATAACTTTGGGATAAAATTAATATCTTTCTTTCTTTCTAACTGAGCACTACCTAACCTTTCACGAGCACGATACAAGCATTTCAAACTTTTCAAAGTGAGCTTCGGATTTTTCGGTTTCTCGAATAAACACAAATGGGATCACAGTATTCTCTATTCCAGTGTGGACGGGTTGTGTTGAAACGAGCGCGAACACGACCAAACTAGGTACTGACGATAAGTTCGCGAGCACGCCTGAAACAGAAGCGTGTAGACTGTAGGTACCTATAAGTTCGGTTCGTGCTCGCAGTCCATCTACAGTGTAGCGAGCACGAACCGGACTTGTGTAGTCTACACTGGTGAAAAGCTACATTTGTATTACATTACGTAAGTCTGTACGCAGCATAAAAGAGTTCATTTGTAATTTACTTCTGCTCGCAAGTTTTCACGCGCTTTCCGAATTAATGTTGCTCTAAGTTTTTCTCCATGTCATCATCATCATCAGCCTATAATAGTCCACTGCTGGACACATGCCTCTCCTAATGAGCGCAATAGCGTCCTGTCTTCAGCTTGCAGCATCCAGCATCTGCCAACAGTCTTTACCCCAGCGGTTGTCTGTTTCTCCATGTAGGTACCTTTATCAAATTTTATCTTGACCATTAGTCTCACAGATTTAGGTGACAAACATTTGTTTAAAAGTTTTACATCTCCACAGACTTGCGCCTTTATTATATTTAACAAATATGAATTTTTGGTAACCTTTCGTAAATCAAAGGACACGTCATTAGACAGTCTTAAACTTTACAATAGGCCTATAAAGCCTTTATTTTCTTGCCTTTAAATAAATATTATGAAGCTAAAGTGGGTTTTTGCCTGACGTGAGCTTAATTATCGTTCATTAGCCTAGTCGGCTAATATACAATGTGAAATTATTTACATGTTTTAAAATGCCTGTTGATAAGTAATGTGGTATAAATAATGTAATGGTAACTAATAAATCTGAATATTAAAGCAAAAAACGTTTGTTGTTATCATCATCATCATCATCAGCCTATATTTGTCCACTGCTGGACATAGGCCTCCCCTAATGAGCGCCATAGCGCCCTGTCTTCAGCTTGCCGCATCCAGCATCTGCCAGCAGTCTTTCGCAAATCGTCATCCCACCTGGTCGGAGGTTTGTTGTTATAAGACAGGACAATCTGTATTTTAGGCTTTTTCTATGAAATTATTTATTTTGCGACTGACAATCAAACAGATTTGGCCGATTGGATTTTTGTTATAATCGATTTTTGTTTATGAAGAAGTTGTAATGGGTTTTGTTATTGTTGCTCAACATTTTGTGTTATTTTACAAACACAGCATTCGCATCTGTCAAAACACTCAAAACTAACCATGTCAATGAAATCCTTAATTCTATTATAAAGTCTTTGTTCACTCACCTGTCAACTATAAGGGAACTTCATAGTCGTGCATATACTAAACAGAAAATATACCTAATCGTGGACGGGGTATAAATTTAGTAATGACTCAGTCAATATGTACTTACCAATTGTAAGTTAACCCTGTTTCCGTCCCATTCATGACATTTGCAGGACAAACTTCTTAACGTTCTTTCCACAGCAATAGAAGCAATACAATTGCAGCAATAGAAGCGTGTGGAAGAGACATAATACAGTTTACTCAAATATAGCATGTAATCTGCTGATTATTTAGACAACCTTCTTTGAGCAAAGTCTACCTTTCGGGCCTACCCGAACAGGCGGACTATTATTCCTGTCCGCTCTATGCGGTCCGCATGTATTCGAATTTCGAATTTAATTTCTATTTGATAATAGTTGTGCATAAAGGTTTTATGCATACTGAGCAGTACAACCTTCACTGGCTGGAAATAAAAAAAAAACGCGAGAAACTGACAAAAGAGCATCGCGGTGCTTTTTTTGATGATAATTATGTTCTAATCAATTTTCGTGAATAAATTGTGAAAATTAAACAATCCTCTAATTCGATTTAAATTACTCGCATTGTTTGAGTAAAGCACTACACAATCCTCGGTCCGCAATGACTGCCCTGCTGGCCACGATAAGCTGGCCTCAAGCTAATCTTGCTATGGTCTCGGCCTTCAAGTTTGGTCATCATTGCAGACTTGCTGTCCGCGCTATAAAGGCCTTCGCTCTCGGCCGTCATTTCAGCTGGGCCCCATCAAGGGTTGCAATGCTGGACACGCTGTGGTGGCCTGGACCGGCGCTACCTACGCTTCGCTTTCAGCCATCTTCAACCGCGGCCAGCAACCCACCCATTACAGACCTCAGACGTAATGTACTATTAATAAAAACCTTTTCAAAGAATGTAATCCTTTTCATTTTATTTTCCTTGGATCTTAACAAAGACAGACATTCAAATCCAACACAGAACTAAGGACTCTGCATTTTTAAACCGATTATCCTGTAAACATTGTGCAACAAAGAAAATACTCTTTATTAAAATAGCAAAGGAAACCACTCAAACATAAAATCCACGTTGTAGCTACATGCGATGGAGAAACTTGGAGGAAAAACTGTTGCCAACTTATCAAAAAACGTTAGATTTAGCGATACATATAATGTAAAAAATATTGGATAACTTTTTATGATATTGAGCAAAGCAAACCCATATTAACCGCGTTACCACACTTACCACATAACTTAGCTGGTTCTGCCGCTCAGAAAATTTGAGACAAAATCAAGAGTTTCAAAGAAGGCGTTTTCTTGATTTTGCTGGTCTCGAGTAGAAGTAAAAAAAGTTAGGAAAAAAAGTTACTTTATCATGATTTTGAACACTTTCGTAAAAATTATTATTCATTGTAAAACATAAATTTAATCATTTTTTAGTGTAAATCTAGCATAATAATATAATAAGTGAATGTTGGCAACACTCTCTCTATAACGAGTAATTGTTCGGGGGCTTCGGTTGGATCGCTTTGACCCGCGAACCCGCCACCGCCCTCTTAACAATTCCTCTCCTATTAAAATTCTTTCTCCAAGTCGGGAAATCTTCTCCAATAGGGCTTTGGCGGACAATGAGCGAACTGAAGTAGGTTATAATAGTACATAATAGGCCTAATAGATCATTTTAAAAAAGCTTATAATAGGTATCACAACACAACCTGCAAATTGAACATTTTGAAATTACCTTTGTTCAACAAAACAATAAGATAAAATAGGTGGCGGCGCTAGTTTCGCTCTGGGAACCTCCTTAAGCTTGCGAGTTAAACCCCAGAATTGAATGCACATTTTTTGCTGTGATATCTATCAGCGAAGCATATGCGCCTCTGGTCTGCGACAACCCGCTTCAGATTTGATTTATCTACCATGGCCTGAGTTTTTAATAAAGAAAATTACAATCAAATAATAGAATTAAATAAAAAATAGTATTTACAATTGAAACAGCTGAGCTAACTGCAGACTGTTGCAAACAATCTCCAGGCAGCTCAACTGATCCATATCAATACCAGTGTGACCAAGGCGCTGACTGCATTGCCCCGCTGTATAGCAATGCTGATGCGCTGCGTCAGATACTCACCAGCTCCACAGTACCAGCTTTCTGGTCACCCGCCGCTTCGAACCACAGATTACCCCCAATTTTTTTTGTCAAAATTGGGGTTAAATTGTGCTTCGACCAGACGCTCAGATTTAATATCATTTTATTGATTAATTTCATTGGTTTTGTTTAGTGCCTGAAAGTCTAAGTTATTGTCGCTAATTCTCTGTTGTGCGCCCAAACCTTTCTTCGGCAATATTAAATTGAAACACTTCCATCAGGTATCTTGAATAATGTCGGTAAATTTTATACAAAAGTTACATCTTAAAGTTTCCTTAAAATTTTATTTATTTAAAAATCAAACTAAATAGTCTTCCACCTCGCTATGGCCGATATTAGAAATAAACAAAACAGTTTAGTATAGTAATGTAAGTTCGTAAAATAAATAAATAATGTTTTTTACCTAATACATTTCCCTTCCTGTTTCTATCCGATAAGCTAATTCCCTTCCTATCTTCAAAAGTGTGGTTGATCAACACTATCTCACCTCTCTAGATAAGTCTTCCTAATTTTTATTATATTACTTTTATCTGCTAATTGTTAATTATTTCTGTTTTTGTGTTTGTTGCTTTCTTTACACAAAGTTTAAACTAAGCACTTTCTGTTTTAATATTATGTACTTTATATGATAAAATATTTGTTATTTTTAATATTATGTCTTCACATCTATTACGCCACCGTCAGCTTTAATACGTACCGATCCAGTCCCGTTGCCTGGAAGAAATTGCTGTTAGCGAGAAGGCCGTCGATTGTGCAACTAGATGTAGTTAGTATTAAGTTTATGTTCAAGTATTTTCTGTAAATTTACTGATGGTGCAATTTAGATTTAATCAATCAATCAATGCTGAGCAATTCACTCGGCATCATCTAGCTCCCAGCTAAGCAGAGCAATGTGTTAGTTAGTTCATAAAAAACAAAGAAAATAACAAGAACAGTAGAAAAAGCCTGTACATAATACATGCCCCATATTTTGTTAGTCAAATGCTATCCTCAATTTCGAGACACTCGCCTTTTATCTTTTCTTATGCACTGTTCTTACCACCTACAATTTTCTTATTAACCGCAATAGCTCATTCAAGAATTCATTCACCTTCATCCCACAAATAAGATGAGATAGGTAAGTAAATTTATATTCATAAGCATAGTAAGACGTTACAGGGGATGTCGAAATTTGGAATATTACGGGGGTGGCACCCTCACAGGTAATCGACTGACAAATGTCTTGGATGTTTTGGCAACTTCATTTTGTGGATATTTTTGCAGACTTCTCGAAAAGGAGAGCATAGTTCTGTGTCTTTATGTGTGTTTTGGGGCGCTCGCGGAATTCGAATGGGCATAGTGTGCGTTCTTGTTTGAGGGGTGTGTTTTTTATCTACAATATACATATGGGTAGGTCTAGGTACGTGTATAAATTTCCTTTATTTATATAGATACAAATTTAAAATATTTATATAACTTTATTAAGAAAGTCAAAGTCAAAAGTCAATAACTTTATTTCTTTAGGCTTACAAAATAAGCACTTAGACAAGTCAAATTTAACACTATAAACACAGGTTTATAAATAAAAAGAAAATTAAAATCAAATAATAGAATTAAATTAAAACTAGTATTTATAATAGAAACCATTGAGCTAACTGCAGCCTGTTGCAAACAATCTAAAGGTATCTCAACTGATCCATAAATTATCTGAACATCTGGTCGAAGCGACGCGTGACACGTCTGTGAGCTGGTGAGTATCTGGTACAGCACATCATCATTTCATCTTAGGCACGCTTCCTACTGGTATTGATTTTAAATAGATTTGATTGCTGTTATAAAAAACAGGAACTCTCATAAAATTAATAAAAACTTCAAACCAAAATATCAATTTTAGCAAACACCATCCTAAAATCACAATAACTACAAAATCATAAAGAAAGAAAGCAAAATAATTACCAAATTTCTTTTACAACCAGCCAAAGTCTGTTAACCTTACAACCCTGCCGAGCGTTGTCTTGAATTTTATATCAAAAAATTCCCATTTTCTTACCCCCTACAATAAGGTGCGAAATTAGGAGAGGAATTAGGCTCCCCCTGCGCGGCGTGTACGGAATCCCTGATGCAGCCCTAATAGAGCTGGCACAATGCGAGCTTAGTGTCCCCAATAGACGGATATTTTATCCGCCTTTTTTAAACGGTCTTATTTTATATATATGGGGCCGGATACCCCCAGAAATTCAACTAATAAGTTACAGAAATAGTAGAGACTGGGCTTCGATACACAAAGAAGGTGTAATAAAAGTCCACGAGGAGTGAGACCAGAGTCTATCAGATAATACATGAATCTAGAAAATGATGATGGTACGAATTTAGAGCTACTAGCGTTACGGGTCGTAATGTGACGTGTAACACGAGGTGTTCGTGCAGCACGGGGAATGAAGGCGCTGGCAATGAACAACGAGACGTATTTTAGCACCTGACGTAACGTATCATGGTCGCTGCGAATGGTACATCATGGCCCATAACCGGTCATTATCCACCTTTAGGATGCATAATATTCAGGTAGGTTCTTTGATCATGCTATGACATGCATTAAAATTACAGTCATTATCCACACAATATGGATAATGACACTCATTAAAATGACTGTCATATAGAAGTTAATAGATAGATAGAAAATACTTTATTGCACACTTCAAACTAAAAAAACAATATATACACATAAAATAATTAATTTTCACTTCTATGGTATAGATAAGATCTTATGCTTTGATTACATAGCATAAGCATAATAGTAGGTATATATAACGAAAATAATGTTAAGTTAGTCTTAGATAAATATTCACCTTCTAAATCACATAATATTTAGGCTTCGATATGCAAATAACAATATATTCGTTTATAAGCCATGTAATCTACTCACTAGTGGTTTATTTTTTACTTCTTCCGCTAGTAGACAAAAAATTTAAATGGACAAAATCAATAACACCTTTTTTCTGATATTTGTTATTTGAATCAAAGTAGGTACAATCCGAAACAATGATTGAAACCATTTATTTCCTTGTGATTGTGGTAATATACAATTGGTCTTAAATTAAGTTACAGCACAATCTACTCTATCGAGCGTACAAAGATTATAAGTATAGACGAACATTAATCATGTTTTTTGAGAAGACAGAGAGCATGCAGCAATAAATTATTGTATAGTTAAATTGTCATGATGTATAAAATCATTCGTATTCATACCTTTTTACGATTATCTTGGTCCTATCCGTCTTTTCCAATAATTCCCCAGACAACCACATGTACAGACAATAAACCCACCCCTTTGTAATACAACAATGTAGTATATTAAACTATTGAGTTATGGGCTGGCATCTAGGTATTTCTTAATTTGCTCCGTAAATGGTCGGCCTAAGCGACAATGTTGCTATTAACTGGGTATATGAAGTTTTATAGGGTGCGGGTAGGAGAATAACATTTTATTACCCGCTTACCTGAAAGAATTGGGTATATTAGGCCTCGGAGACCTTGCCGGGATATCAAATTGTAGCTGTAAGCCGAGTAATCCTAAGATCCAATAAAGTTTACGGGAACTTGTCGTTTCAAGGTTTCTTTTAGGTAATTTTTGCCGGTTATATTAGATTTGATGTTGTCAGCAAAGATTTTCTGAAAGATAATAATATAGGAAAACTGGGCATTTTTATGTATAAATTAAAGAAATATATCTTAATTTTTAGCATAATAGAGGTACAATGTAAGTTACTTAAATTAACCTGCACCTAAAACTACTTATAAATAAATTAGGTACAAATAAGAAAACGTATTGCTACGGAATGGTGTCCGACTCAGCATTTAATTAAAATACTGTACATATTAATGTAAAATAACAAGACAAGTTTAAAGGTAGGTTCTTAACTATATATTCATATAAGTTTTTATGTTGAGTTAATATGAATTACTAATTAAAAGATAGATAGATATTGCTTTATTTCATAACCCATGTACATTATCAAAGTTATCCTAAAGAAGGGCAATGGAATCGGCAGCCTGATCGATTTCTTCCAGTCTTCTTGGACCAATGTGTTAAAGCCTGGAAGAAATCGATAAGGCCGATTACCTATGAATTTATATTTGATTTAATAAACTCTATCAGAAATAGTTCACAAAGGTTAAATTTCACCTCCACAGATCCCCAAGAGATCTCCTAAATACAATCTGTATCTTTCAATAATATTACATTTTCCTCGGAAAATCACAACAATCATATAAAAACACGATAGCGCGCGCAAGAAAACATATAAAACACAAAAGATAGGTGGACACTTATGACGAAATACGGAAGACTTGGAAAACAAAAACATTTTTCTTACTGCGTGTTTACTGAAACGCGTGGAGAATGTAACAATGGACTGTAAATGTTGCGACACGACCAAGCAACGTTAAAGCAAAAAAAAATTTTTTTTTTGCTTTATCGTTGTTACCAAAAGAAACAAAATCACCAAATTCCTGTACGGTGCTATTTATTTATATAACATATTCTATACTCCGATAAAAAAACCTGGATATTTTTTGTGAACAAAGGGGTTACAAAAGCCAAGTGGAAATTGCTATTGGTCGAAGCAAAGCACAGAAGCTCGTAATATTTTTTGATTTTGAAAGCTTGCATTTATCATAATATTTGATCTATCGTTCGGAGATTATGCGTTGTTGAAGTTTGTGTTTTAGTTTTTAGTGATAACCTTGATTTTCATTCATTAATTGTCTTTGTTGAATTAAAATATCTTGAATACTAAATCGGGGTATAGCATCTTAAAACATAAATTATTGATATGGATCAGTTGAGCAACCTGTAGATTGTTAGCAACAGTCTGCAGTTAGCTGAATTGTTTCAACTGTTAATACAGTTTTAATTTAATTCTATTACTTGATTGTAATTTTCTATTTTAAAGCATAATGCAAAAACCCCTCCTATTTTGTGGAGGCAGGTTCAGATGTGGACGAATTTGGGCTCAATTGAAAGTCGTGTATCCTTCTTACAGTCACAGTACATCATTGTACTAGTTCATAGCTGGACATATAAATGCTTTAGTAGAGATTCTGTCAGTGCCTTCTTATAAGCACAGCCATTATGTGATCATAAGAGGGCATTAACAGAATATCTACTAATACATAATCCCCACGCTAGTATTGCTCAAACTAGAAAACTAACATTCTGACAAAGTAAAGGTTTCTTGTTCGCTTTTTTACTTTACCTTAAAAATATTGAAGTGGACTAAGAGATCAAATTGATCACTTCATTTCCCAGTTTTACTTGAGTAATCTCAGTTTTGTGACGTGTTCAAGAGTCCTATAAGGTCTAAAGAGTTGAGTTTTGCTGGGCATTCGTGTTAGGGATCGCATTTCGGTGGTAGATCTGGTCTTCAGGGGTTTCTGGCTTGCCCGCTCCCGGTGAATATGCCTAAGTCGCTTTTTACGACACATCTAAGCTTGCTGGCCTCTACTACATAATTACTTTAATCTACTACAGAACACAATAACAATTTAATCATATGTACCTATCTATATTGAGGTTTCTTATTTTTTGTGCGCAAGGTGTAGTTTAAACTTGGCCTCCACTCAGCATTGTGCTGGATAAACTCGGTGTTCACCCAGCGTTCGTTTTCAATCAAGGCTTTACATCTAGTATTAAATCCTTCATGCTCCGAGCTGTTTGCCGTCCGGGAACCCAGATGTTATTCGCCATAAGCTTGCCTTATTAGGGATTCTGTGTGTTCAGCCGCAGAAGCAAGCTGAGTCTACTTTTATTTCAGGGAAATTATTAATATTTTCCTGTAACACAGGTCATTGGATCGGGGGTGAAGGTCAATTCATTAGCCGCAATTATCGGTGACTTCCTTATCGGGGGTTGAACGCGTGCAGAAATAGCTAAAAGAATGAGAAATAGATTATATAATTAAAAGTCACGATCAATTGATTCTGTTTGTATGACGAACCTATCCAATAACCAGTGTAATTCAATTACAGCTTTTGACAAATAGTAAAGAAACCTAATACCTTCCTAGGTGTAGAAGCTGGGCTGAGGAGTTTTTTTCTACTAATCTTCTCCCACTTCTAGGCACAAGTCTTCCCCAAAAATTTCTATGAACTTGGAAGATGTTTGAATAAAGCTTTCTTGTTTACGGTATTGATTTAATTTTCTAAAAGTATTAATAAATTGAACAAGAAAAGAAAACAATTTGATTATTCCATCATTCTATTTCAATTGTTTATTAAATTCTTTCATTTTCTATGACAGGATTTTCCACAAAGAAAACAAATACCTTTCAGTCAAGTTAGAAGTATTTACGAATCTTTGCAATCTTTTGTCGAACAAATTATGAATCATTTTTGAATTTGTAAGAAAATAAGTTGAGTTTGTGCTTATTATTTGAGTAGATCCTACCTTCCTTCTGATGTTCTTACAACACAAAATAAGGTTTGTAGTTAACCCACTTATATCGGTAATGAATTCGTCAAACTACGACAGTTTTAATAGTAAAATAGATCCCACCTTGTAAGCTTTTTACAGTTCTTAACTGTCGTCATTACTTCTCACTGTTTAAAACAAACCAGGGGACAAATTCTGCTCACCAAGTCGCTTTGCTATTACAAGAATCGTCGCAAAATTAACCATAGATAAAAAAAAACTCCCGTTAGAGCGTAAGGTGCTTATTTTCACGGAAAGTTTGATCGAAAGGTTATAAACCTTGAACATGACCACTTTTGACACGCGTCCTTCCATCTGTCGTTTCTTTCATCAACTGGAAATGTATAACATTTTAAATGATAACATTGTCATGGTGAAGCGATTAATTGAGTAGAATTCGGCACGAATGTATTGTACCTACGGTATTGTTAGTCTCATTTTGGTCGCAGGATTTTCGTAATCTTATTGAATAAATAAGTATTACATTCACCCTTAGCACCACCAGTCAGTCGCCACTATTTTTAGCAATCAAACCTTAAATCGAGATTATCTTTCTTACATAAAATACATTGTAATAAAAGAATTTTATTTTATTTTCATTGTAGGTATATACTATAAAATGTGTGTACTATTTTATTGAATACCACCGCGCCGCCGTGTCGCGCAGTTCCGTTGCCGTGCAGTTCCGTGGCTTTAATGAAAGGTATCTTTAATTTTATTAACTTTTACTTCAATTTTTATTTCACTGCGTGCGAAGCACCGAAAATGTAATGCATAAAAATAAACACCAATATTTTCATGGTGATGCGCTGCTATAGGTACACAGAAAATATGCGCTACACTCTATGTGACTTTCAATTTCCACATAGCAAAGGGGGGAAAAAGCGAATTCACCGACCAATATACATCATACGCGCAAATGC
Organism: Eupithecia vulgata; assembly: GCA_946478455.1. NCBI lineage: Eukaryota > Metazoa > Arthropoda > Insecta > Lepidoptera > Geometridae > Eupithecia > Eupithecia vulgata. The sequence continues at coordinate 4,684,805 of OX297874.1, forward strand.
TATAAAAACGCGAATATATTTTACATCCGGTCAGGTGTCGTGGAAGTCCTGAGGGAAATCTAACTTTCCCGGAGGCGCAGACAGACATCGATTCTATTCAAATTTATGACAGAGAGAAACGGTTCATCGCGGAATTCTATAGAGGAGGATGCATATAAAATACACAAATGGAAGCATGTTCAAATAAAACACTTCCTTCTGAGTGAAAATACACGAAATTATGTTGGGGTATTGTTGGTATGTGATCGGATGAGGATAGAACTCAAAATATTCTTTTATTTTCTTTAATGAATATCAGTCATAAAGTATAACAACTCAAAAACAATTAATTGCAGTGTCAAGGTTTACTTTATAGCTATAATCTTTTGAATATTATTAATTTAGGCAAAATTCAATAAGAAAATGTTTTGCGTCTTTAGTGATAAAAGTTGAAGATTAGCGTTTTTTTTGTCTACTGAAAAATGTGGTATTTTGATTTGACTAAGTATTGATCTAGGTGTTCGATATGCATGGATAAGTTTGTTTTAAATAAAGGTTCTTTTACAATATTCACTTTCAGGTTTTCTGCGAGGCGTGTACCTACCTTGAAAATTGTTATTTTTACAAGCTTATATTAAATTTGCCTTGTTAAGTATTTATGGGACAAATCTTGCAACGGAATTTTAGACCATTTTATGCTCAACCGTTTGAGCTGAAATTTGGCATACTTATGTGAGTTTGGTGACAATGCAATGTTATGGTACCAACGAGCTGGTCTGATGATGGCAACAGAAGGTCGACGTAGAAACTACTCACCGAAAGAAAACATAAATAAATAAATAATGCTGGACAATTCACACAGCCATTAACCTAGCCCCAAGCTAAGCAGAGCTTGTGTTATGTGTACTAGACAACTGATATACATAATATAACACAATACATAGGTTGAAATTTTTCATTATACATAGAAAATGACCAGAACACCTTGAACAAATGTCTGCAGATCGTACAGACATTTGTCCCGAGGCGGGAATCGAACCAGCAAACTCCTGCGTCGCAGGCAGACCTTCGCCCACCGAAGTCGTCAAACAACAGTTTCGGTTCATTAGATTTGTTCCTATAAGTTCATTCCAAGCACTTGTGATCCTAGACTAGAAGATATAAAGCTTTTTGATATAAAAGCTTTTTTTTTTGTATTTAATTTACCTACTTGACAGGACACCATTAAAACATTCCCATATTTTTTTAAATGTTTTTTGACATTGAATCTTTTAACCTACCTATTCTTTTTATATTATAATTTTGTACGTTAATTATTATTAATAACTGTTAATAATGTTGACTTTTTCAAGTGCCACCTTCTTTGGTGTTTTTACATGTCCAGTTCATCCCAAAGTTGCCTGGAAGAGATCGATAATTCCGCCTTTGTACTTCGTCTACTCGTAGCATTAAATTTATTTCTCTACTTTTCTGTGTTTGTATGGTACAATAAAGTATTGCGCCAGAGTGCGGTTAAGCACTGTAACAAAAATCCTTACAATAAAGTATTATCGATCAATCTATCTATTGTAGAGGCTAACACATAAAGCCTCCCCAGATAGACGCGGCCTGCGGTGACGGACGGCCACCACAAGTTTGCAAGCGAAAACTAAAATTTTACGTTACTGTCTGTATCTACGTAAAAAGTCTGTCTTCGAGAGCGTTTAAAAACACAAAGCAATTAACAGGAAGGTAGTTATACATCCAGCCAGAAGAGACATCGTAACATTGAATGCCTAAAGTGCAAGCTTGCACAACTGGGTGGGATCTACTGCGAATGTATCACCTCGCGCTCGCCCACGCGCGTCTACGACGCGTCGATGGTACTTAGGACCAAGTTTGTTTTAATTAATTTGTCATTCCATTCGTATTGAGATTAAACACACTCATAGACGTCTCATTGTCTAAGTAATTTTTATTGTCAATCTCCAATAGATTTCATTTAAAGTTAGTTTTTTAAAACATTTACAACTCCCGAATCCTTTACTGGTATTACCATCTCTCTACCAATACAACAGCACTGTGAACCCTATCAATAGCTGTCTGCGAGTGGCAGGCTGGGCGCCGACTTCTCACAAAATTCGCGCCCTTTTTATTGCCCTGTCCAAGATTAAACTTTCCTCCGGTTTCTCCGGTTTTTTTAACAATTCGTTCAAATACACGCCGCTATAAAATATTTCACACGAATATTGAAATGTGAGGGAATTTCAGAGTAAATGTTTAAATTCACTTGTGTATTGCTTCAATGAGGCCCCAACTTCGAGGCAGAAGAGGAACGACAAAATTATGCATAAACACATAATTTTGTCGTGTCATTTTAGTCGTTTTATTTACAACTGGCTACTGCCCGCTGTTTCCGTTTCTTGTGTGAATTCCGAGATAAAACCTATGTCACATTGAAAAATAAGCTTTCTAATGGTAAAATAATTTTTGAAATCGGTTCAGTAGATCCAGAGATTACTCCCTACAACATCACAAACAATTCACAAACCTTACCTCTATCATAGATAAATATTTATCCATGCCTCTGTGTTAAAAGCTTCAAATAGTTATGAAGATTATGGCCTGTTCAGTAGGTAAAGCGTTATTTGATACCCATATAGTCAAATTTGCTTGGGGTATCTCGTTGTCCTCGGTATTCCGTGCGTCGAGTATCTATTAGAGTGACCGCAGAGTTACCCCATACTTACTCGAATTTCGCTGCCGCCATGGGTAATTTATTGATGTGTAGGTCTGAACCACAAATAAATAAATATTTACCTAGTTTTGAGACACCAAAGCTACTCCCTAACTAATGTATTCACAATTCACCCCCTTTCGCAAGGTGGACACTAATTGAACAAGTCATGAGGGGGGCAAACATCGAAAACACAGACACAATAAATTAAACTTTCTTCAATAAGTAGGTATTAGCAGAAAAACTACTCATCAATAAACTGGAAAGCTTCCAAGGACTGAAATGAGGGTGGAGCCATTTCTTGTATAAATTTTTAATATAAGTTACTGAGAGGAGAAAGTTTGTCGACGTCAGTAATATTTTAAGTGTGAAAAATTAAATCGAACTTTTTTGATGATAAAGTAAAAAAGAAAAATAATCAGATGGTTACGCGTAGGTACAGCTAAAAAGACTTCAGTCTCGGTATGATGATATTGATGTGAAAATATTTTTAAACTGTTTATGCTATATGTGATAATGGTATTAATGTCTTCCGACTGATATTGAATAGGAACAGTTGAGCTACCAGTAGATTGTTTGCAACAGTAGGTATACAAAGATTTACAATAGAAACAATTGAGCTATCTGCAAACTGCTGTACACAATCTACAGATAGCTCAACTGATCCATGTCAATACCAGTCGGAAGCGTGCCCAAGACATTGGCTGCATTACCCCGCATTTACTTCATTTTTTTTTTGTATTTTTGCATTTTTTTATTATACTGACATAGAAATACCCGGAGGCCCCGGAACAAAAATTTGCAGACCGTTCAAACATTTATTCAAAGGTGACCTTCGCCCTCCGCCAAATCTGATGAACTCTCTAATAAACTAACTCTATTAATACTCCAAACAAAACACCCCCAATCATTACCCTGTAGTTGAGAACACTCGACAAGATTTAAACCCTCTCATAATTAGTTTCAAGTAATTAAGCCCAATGAAAATACCCTTAATACTGTAGTCAGGCTTTGTGCTGTTAGCGCGAGGTTTTAACGCTAACATTGTAACCAAATTAATTGTTTTATTTTCAATTTATACCTACTTTCAGCCTATGTTAGTCTACAGCTGGACATAGGCTTCCCCTAATGAGCGCCATAGCGCCCTGTCTGCAGCTTGACGCATCCCAGCATCTGTCTGCAGTTTTTCACAGGTCGTCACCGCACCTGCCGTGATGGCGGCCTACACTACGATTACCGACTTGTAGTCTCCGCTCAAGAACAAGTTTACCCAAGCGGTGTCGATTCTTCTCAAGATATGGCCAGCTCACTGCCACTTCGTCTTGGTAATTCTAAGAGTCTACATTTAACTTTAGTTCTTTGTCGGAAGTAACTTTAATTATGAAGTACATAATAATATTGTGATTTCTTAAAAAAATATTGTGTTTTGTTGGCATTACCTCAACTAAATAATAATATAATCTAAAATCAATAAATCACTTAGTCTTAGACTTTAGTCATAATCTAAAATCAATAAATCACTTAGTCTTAGACTTTAGTCATGCTGGTAAATTCTCACATCATCATCTAGCCCCAAGCTAAATAGAACTTGAGGCTTACTTTGAGTTTCTTTGTTTGGTAAAAGTTGAGCATCCTGTGGCTGATTTGCCTATTTCACACCTAAGGCCTATATAAGGTTAAATAGGGCGCAGCCGCCAAAATAAAGTCTGTGGGTTAAATTGAACCATCTCTGCGTCAATTTTTTTTACTTAACCGTTGGTTTCAATTAAACTCATGCTAAGGTTACTAGCGTAAGTATCCGGCCAAGTTAAACAACAAACTGATGAGCTTAAAGTTACCAACTTTTACCATAATTTCTTTAGAAGTGGCATCCGCTGTTTGCCTTGCAATGGAAAACGAATGGAACTTGTACATAGTTTTGAAAATAGCTTTAGTACCGTGAGGTAACTCTTTGTTAACTTTTTCGCTTTACCTGTTTTATGCTGTACCGGGTGGGGTAATAAATGTCATCATCATCATCATCACTGCCTGGATGTCCTCGGAGGTACCGCCGATAATTGACGGCAGTTTCCACGACTACCCTCAATTCGTCTTCTGAATCAGGAATTTCTACGTTCACATTACGATATACTAAAACAAAATAATACACTATAATACTACACTAAAATAAAATAATCTTGAATAAATCAAAGACTTTTAAATTGTGTTTTCTGTCAAATTTTAAATATTATCCATCCAAATGGATATACCATCTATTTACATTTTAATGAACTCAACCTTTGTTTAGTTAGTCTAGATTCCATTATAATTCCCTTTCATATCTTAAACAAGCTATATTAATAGGGTTAATTAAGATTTATCCCTTTGAACTACGAGCAAGAGGTTAAGCTTCGTAAACAATGATTAATACTTAGTGCTTAGTTATTATACTTAGCGCACAAACTTAGATGACACTTCAAGTTGGTAACATTACTTACCTACCTAGTAAGTTAGGTAGTACCTAACCTACTCCTCCAGTAAATTATTATAGGTACCTAGTTACATATATATCACAATATTCAAAAGTTAGTGTGATCGTCTAGGGGCTAGTTAGACCTAGGTTCAACATAGTGTTAAGGGTATATACTAAAAGGACAGACATAGAATTTCGCGTTCATAGGAGCGAGACAGGGCATACCAACGCAAGCCCAGAAATCAAGTTTTAGCTTATCTATTAATTAGGACTTTATTTGAAAAACGAAAAGTCTATTACCATGCTTATTCTCAAGATCTTAAGTTTGGTATTCATTGAGAAATTAAGGTTTTAGTATCGAGATTTTTTTTTTGTAATCGTGTTTTCGAAACATATGATCGATAGAGTACTAAGTCCTATAAATTTCAAAGTAAAAATAAATAAAAATATTTAGTAGTTTTAAAGATATTTCGATCGGACGGAGTTGATTTGAGGTAATTATATAGGCCAGAGCCTAACGGGTTTGTCTGTCAAACTAGGCCTAGATCACAGTACTCACGTGGTAAAAAACTCGAATTACATTAAATTAATTTATTTTTCTTTGGTTCTTCGAGCGTGAAAACACTATTAAGGAAAAATAATATTTAAATAAAAAAAATGAAAATGCACTGTTTTCCACATAAATTTGGTCGAAATTTCAGGTACCCTGCGGTCTTTTAAAATGACTTATGTTTATATTTGTAGGATAAAATTATATAAACTAATTATTGACACAAGCTCTGCTTAGCTTGGGGCTAGGTAATGCTGTTTGAATTGTCCAGCATTATTATTATTGTTATTTACTTCCTTGAAACAGTTTTTTGATAAGCTCTGTAGTTTTCTTGTAAATAAGCAAAAACTTCAGTTTAGCTTATTACGAATTCAAATTTAAACATTTTCGCTGCACAAGTGAAATTATGCGGTGTCGAAATTAGAATTTTACTAGTGATAATTTTGTTGTTACCTCAGTTTTTCAGTTTTCATTCATAAAAGTCTTTGTTGACATAAAATATTTTAGATTCTAAATCGGATTATGGTACCTACATATCCCTAAGTTGGAGCACCCGATTCTTATGTTATAAGGGTGACTAAAGGAACCTAGCAGAGGAAGGAAGTATCTTCCCCCCGTGTATTTTTGACACATCTCCTGCCATCACCAATCGTCCTCCCAAGAGTGGTGATTTTATTAAAATCCTCGTTTAGGAGAGACACGACACGACACGACAACGTATGTTTGCTGGTTCTGAGGTTACTTCTAGAAGTGCCCCATGGGTACATCTAGAAGTGCCCCATGGGTACAGTCAACGCGTTAATTAATAAAGGCGACTTGATTGGTGTAAAAAGCAATAAAAGTATCGTAAGCATTGGATGCCGAACCGCGCCTATTCGCCGGCCAATAAGAGAGCAGGATCATTGCTATACGGCTGGTCTAAGTTGTAGACTTGCGAGGCATCTTTACATGGACCAACATTACAAGTACAGTTTTACAGGTTGGCAGGCAGAAAATGCCATCGGCATTATGCCCACCAATTGTGTACTTTTTATAATTGTGTGCAATAAAGTGTTAAATAAAAATAAAAAGTACACAGTTTTTTCATATAAGTTGCCGATGCAATTCTATAAAAGATCGACCGGAGCTCCTCGGTGTCACGATCACACTTAGTCTTATCTTTGAAGCCTTCATCGAGTCAAAGGCTAAAAGTTATGAAGCTAGGAATCCTGAACAAGGTTACGCGATACTTCACACCAGGACAGCTTATCTCGTTATCAAGCACAGGTCCGGTCTGGTTTGGAGTATTGCTGCCATATCTGGGACGGTTCGTCAAGTAGCTTGCAGCCTAAAACTCTACAGAACAAAGAGCCTTCTGACTCATTGACGAGCAGTACCTTGTAGGGACTAAGGTCCAAAATTCAAAATTTCTGAGAATTCTCACAGGTATTACATGACCCCTGATTCCACCATCCCCCTTTCATCCCAGGCCAAGCAGACGCACAGCGCATAAGCGCATTACCATACTTGGATGTAGCGTCCACTCATACTAAATTGTAATAATCCATCCCTAATCATTCGTACCGCTGAGGTTTGGAACACTCTACTACTGCTACCATTGTTTTCCAATCAATTACAACCTGGTTATCTTCTAGACCTTCGTTATACATCGTAGGCCCACACCTTTACTTTCCATCTGGTGAGATTGTGGTCAAACGAAGATTTATTTGACTATAAAAAACACCAGACCCTGAAATTTTACTTAGGTAAGTAATGAATAGAGAATTTGTGGATACGATGCGTTACTAATGATCTTGATAGAAGATTGTTTTAATCTTTATTAATATACATACGTAATGAATTTTATTTTGTTTATCAATAAATGATAATTATATAGTAGTATATAATTATGTATAGTCATCTCAGTCAGAACTCGCGTCTTATCACAAGTTTTCACTTAGTTAGAGCGAGGAGACGATACATTGTCAGTTTCAGGTTTTCGTTTAGCGTATTATGTACCTTACGTAGCGTATTATTACTGGTAACTTTATTTTAAACATTAAAGAACCTTATTAGACATTTAAGTACCAACTCTGTAAACCATTAACCTTTTTTTGTTAGTAAATATTTTTATTATTATTATTATCTAGTACCCATAACACAAGCTCTGCTTAGCTTAAGGCTACGAGTAGATGATGCTGTGATAGTGTTCCAGCATTTTATTTTTATTTTAGGAATTAATTATTCATCGGTAATAATATTGTGCTCATGCAGTTATTATGTATTAGCCTAAAATAACTAGGCGACTTCAAATTCTTAAATAGTAAAAATGGGTTCGGAAGGAACACTTTGATGAAATTCCTTGACTAGGCTGCCTTCCGCTTCAACTTAGGCCAACTTCATTGCGGACGGCTGGCAAACACCGATATTAGTTTTCTGTGTAAGCAATTTCGGTAAGTGTCCTCTGCCATTCAGTGTAATACCGTTTTGTTGACCCCTATCTCACCCCGTAGATCACTTAGCTATGATATTGAATTGTAATAAAAACAATCGTCCAAGATTATTACAACGGTTTTGTGATGATAGGATAGAATAAGGAAGCTAAAGGGCAAAATTTGTAATTCGAATTTCCGCTGAATCTGAATTTCGATTATTCTGTTTGAATGTTGTTCGATTATTATTATTGTCTACATTAGGTTTTATTGTTATCTCTATTAACTCTTGGGTTGTAACGTTTTTTTTTTTCAATTTTAGGCTCTCGATATACTAAATCTAAACAGTAGCTAAGTATTTTAAAGTAAAAAGGTTTTATTTTTGTCACAATAACACGATAAGTGACAAAAAAGGGGCCATCGCTGAGCATGTGCCCAGAAGCGATACATTATAAAGAATAAAGAAATTTATTTATAGCCACACAATATGTTGTACAAAAAAAAAGGAAAATAGGTACAAAAAACATAGGTACATGATAATTAATAACATACCTAAGCCATTGGGATCAAAACTTTAAACATATACATAATAACATAAAATAGGCATGCAGAAGAGTCCCAAGGTAAGAAAAAGAAATTGGTCTTTCCCTATTATGCGCGGCTAATCAGGTCCTGCCTCAGCTTGTTGTCATTATCGACCGAGGACAATAACGACACTGGTTTTCAGTCAGAACCTTAATTGGGTGACGTCACGTCACGAGTAACAGTCCACAGATTAAACATAACAAAGACTAACTTATCAAACCCAAAAACCCACATTATTATGTAGGTATATTAGGTAGGTATATTAGGTAGATAGCTAGTAGATATACGAGGTGTTCCTTTCAATCGTGGGATCAAATTGATGCAGGTTGCTATCAATCTACGTTATGCAAGTTTCTTGGAAAAGAATTAGCGTCCGGCTTATCCTTTAAGCTCTCTTCTTATGAGCTAAAGAATTAGCCGGAGGAAACTATTCCGGCCTCAAACTTCATTCGATGCAAATATTCAAGTGTTTAAATGTCATCTGAGGAAGTAATATGCATCCAAATATCCAAACTTTTGCGTTCTTAAATGCCCTATTAGACTCTGATCCACTGTTTCGATCAATAAATGGATTCGTTTCCACTGCTTAAATCTATTCCACTCTGATCATTAGTGTAATGATTTACTATTTTTATTTTATTTAATATACTTTATTGCACACAATTAAAAAAAGTATACACAAATGGTGGGTATAATGCCAATGGTATTTTCTGCCTGCCTGCATGCATAGGGTCGACATCAACAAAAAGGCATTAAACATAGTTCCTAGGTATGGTTAAAAATTAATTCTAAATTACACATTTTAACTTAGAAATCAAAATGATGAATTTATTCTTAATATTATAAGTGTGTTTAACTGATGATGACGATGATGTGATGTGATACGACGAATTAAAGTCCAAATGGATCTTGATCATTGGGTCTACAGAAAGTAAAAGTTCTTCTTAGAACCAAATCATCAAAATTGGATCTAAAGACAAAAGGTATTCTCACTGGAACAAAATAAATTTGATCATTGGATCTACAGATAATAAAAGTTCTTGTTAGAACCAAATCATCAGAAATGGATCTAAAGAGTAAAAGTTTTCTTAATGGAACCAAATGGATCTTGATCACTGGATCTACAGAGAGTAAACGAAGTCATCGGTATGACAGCGGTTTACCGCAAAGGCCTCGTTTGTATGAAGTGTACGAATTTTCCAAATTTTTATGAACTAATTTCCCTGCGACAACATTCCTTACGTGAGGGAGACGCTTCGGGCTTAGGGTTCCTTCTTTTGACGGTGGATCCCAGAAGTAATATTTTTTCATAAGGCGCATACCCCACCAAAAGTGGCGCCGCCGCCGCTATCTACTTTATGTTATTATTCCGTATAACAAAGGATTTTCCGAAAATCCATCTTCCAGTTTTTCTATACCCATCAAAAGTTTTTTTTAATGAGTGTGTAATAGTTTTATTCTATTTAGTTTAGGCAGAGATACGAAAATAGATTTTGGTGGCCACCAAGGGCAACTATATAGAATAAAACTATTACACAGGCATTAAAAAAAGCTTTTGATAGGTATCACAAACTGGAAGATGGATTTTTGAAAAATCCTTTGTTAAACGGAATAATAACATAAAGTATGTGGCGGCGCTAGTTTAGGTGGGGTATGTGCCTTAAGCCAGCTAGGTCCAGAGCAAATCAGATCATACAAATATTTGTCCAGAGGATGTAATAGAATCCATAGCGATTCTTCTGCGACGACTGCTGCTCACAGTCAGTAATAATACTATGTTCCGTGAGACCAAAATTTGTGACTGAAAACTTTTTGTATTTTCCACATAGTGTTTGTTATTCTGTAACGTTCTGTAATGTTGTTTTAATACATAAATAATAGGATTACAATAACTCATTTTCGACATAAAAATATGTAAAATGCAATTTGCTTATGTACATTTTAATTAATCAGTATTATGAATAAAATAATCAGCGAAATACGCTCGAATTTCATTTCAGTAGTAAGTTTGTATTGGCAATTCATCATCTTAATAACTAGCGTTTTGCATCATGGGCAGCTATTAGCCTTGCCATGCCATTTGTGTGAGCTATAGATAAGATCCGTAACCGTGGACACTTTCATTCTTCGAACTGTATTCGTACATACATGTTAGAGCAGAACCCTTGTTAAGGCAGTGTTACTCTTTCTTGGCCGCTTCCTGGCCCAGCCTGGGCCTGTGTTTAATGAAAACTCCGAACCACAATTCGCCTCGGGGGACCGCTCCAAATGATTGTAGATTTTTTCCATATTTCGACCGTATGAATATTTTTAACGTAATGGCAGATTTTGATGAAAGGTTTCCTTGTTTCGGTTTAATTATTGTTTGGTGCCTCCAATTAGCGAGGTTAAAATAAGTTTTTTTAATAAGCTTTTGTTGTTTGTATTTTAAAATTTCAGCAGCAACTATTGTAGAGAAGTAATGAGAAAATACATTTATATATTTCGTGCTTTTATTTTGTCTGGACAAGTTTATTTTCATTGATTGACATCGACGGCCACATCGTTACTTTCCATCACGTAACATTGCGGTCAGAAAAAGGTCTATTGATTACCGAAAAATCCTTTTCACCCTTGATATTCCATTCTTAGGTGTAAAAATCCTTCTGTCCTTCGATTCTATTAATTTTGACCCTTATTGAAACTTTACTTAGGCATAATTTTGATGTCCTCTTAGCCGATTTTTAAGCCCCGGCGCCGAGTCTCGACGGGACTTCTCATCTACGCAAATCATATTATAATATACAATGTGCAAACACCGCTGCATTCTCTATTCCCTCACTTTCATAATCTGATAGGACGGCAGACCGACACGACCGACCGCTCAGAGGTTAGACGCAGAATTGGCCGAAGATCTCAAGAGGCGCAAATATGCAGGTCTCGACAGAGCCTACGCATTTGCTTCCCTTGGAGGAGATCCGTGGGGTACCGAAACTGTACGGGTTTTCAAAAAAATATCTGAGCGTCTGGTCGAAGCGACGCGTGACCCGAGAGCTGGTGAGTATCTGGCACAGCGCATCAGCATTGCCATACAGCGCTGCAGCGGGGCAATTCAGTGTCTTGGGCACGCTTCCGACTGGTATTGATATAGATCAGTTGAGGTACATAGATTGTTTGCAACAGTTTCTATTGTTAATACTAGTTTTCATTAATTTATTCTATTATATTTATATTGTAAAAACCTAAATGTTAAGTACTCTACTTTATAATATCGTGCCAGGAGGCGGGCGATGAGACTTCGCCGCAGTTTTTAACTTTTGTGGTCTTTTCGTTCAACTTGTTACTTAAACCTATGTACTTGTACAAATAAACAATTTTTGTATTGTATATAATAATCATTCAGTTGCATCAGAGATTATCAAGTTTCCTACAGACAGAAAACGGTGATGATATCCTTTGTTCAAGAGCAGCATGTGTACTGTTCTAAGATCCTCCGTCACTGGCATCACGCAGGTGAGCGTTGGAATTTGCAATAAGCTCACCCTGATCTCGACTCGCTTATACCAGGGTTATTTGAATTTCAGTTGTACTGTTACACTCTCTGATGTCCCATTCCGGGACTACTTTCTTTTACCTATTTGTTTATTTAAATAGTTTCTTCCTGAGATGGCGTTCTTGAAATTTGGAGAGAAATACACTCTAGGGAAAATAATATATTGAGGGTACTACGGACCTCTTATTATGTACCAACAGTATTGTAATCAAACGATAACATCGCATTGTCATACATTGCGTACATTATTGAAGTTGAAGGAATTGTTATCAAACAATTTACGCATTTGATGACAGAAAGACGTAATTTTTCTCTTTTCTACTCTAGAGAGACTCTCGTATTAAAGCAATATTTTTGCCTCCTACTAAATACTGTTAGAACCACGTTAAAACCTTGGTAAGTATATCATCATCATCATCAGCCTATATTTGTCCACTGCAAGGCATAGGCCTCCTCTAATGAGCGATATAGCGCCCAGTTTTCAGCTTGCCGCATCCAGCATCTGCCAGCAATCTTTCACAAATCGCCATCCCACCTGGTCGGAGGGCGTCCTACACTACGTTTGCCGAGTCGCGTTCTCCACTCAAGAACACGTTTACCCCAGCGGTTATAGGTTCTTCTGGAGATATAGCCAGCCCACTGCCACTTCAGCAAGTATAGGTAAAGTACATACAAAAGTAGAGTCACCGCTAATCGATTTTCAAATCTCTTATCAAAATAGTTCTTGTCTTTGTTGGTGGCAACATTTGGTTTGTGTGTGGTTTGCAACTTTTCTTCTCCTCACTTCAACAGCCTATATTAATCCACTGCTGGACGCAGGCCTGAAAAGACTCTCATTGGCTTTTCTTTTTCTTTTACATTTTTTTCTCGTGTCCGGTTAATTGTCCTGCCGAATTTCCGTTGATAAAAGATTTGAGAAATGATCATGAGGTCCTTTGAACCTTCTCTCTAAGTCTCCGCTTTAGACATCTACGCACATCTTCGGTTTATTGGAGTCCGGACCTAAGGTATTTCTGTTTTGAGGTCGGTTCCAACTCAAGAACTGGGAGTGTATTTACATAATATAAACTCTTATTAAAAACGGCATTTTATAAGTAAAGTACTTGAAAACTAAAAGAGCGCACTATATTGCTAACCATCATAGAATATCGTTTTCCAATATGAACGGTTATCTCAGAGGGTAAATCTGTTCAGAGTTTAGAAAAATAATTGGATCTTATATTGAAGGAAAGCAATTACAGTCTGTATCGGTTTGGTCGTATGAGCGGTGATGGCAGAGGGGTAGCTTCGTAAATTGTCGGCCTTGTGAAAAAGTATAACTTTTTATAGCATCAAAAAAACAAGGTTGGTACACTACAATAGGGTATAATATGCATGTGACTTCAAAAACGGATTATTTTTATTTGTATTCTTTATTGTTATTAATATTAATATATCGACATCTTTATTTTTGATGTTTTATAGTGAAATTTAATCATTTAAAAGTAGATATTGTAAGACTCGATCGCAAAATTAGTTATTCTAGATAACAAGTAGAGAAAATAAAACACAGGTAAATAATAAATAAGCATAGAAAATATTTTTAATGCACACTTTAAACTAAAATACAATTTACAAGTGAAAACGCAAGAGCAATCTCTGTCAGACAACCCGGTTACCAACAGAGAAATAGCGAATATACCTACATCTGAACAGGTCCTTAAAGTTTTTAATTTCCTGGTAACAATCTTACCCCCATGAGATTAAGAATCATTGGGAGGCCTGCGTCCAGCAGTGGACCATTAAAGGCTGTTGAGGTGAGGTGAGATTATCCGAAGCAATATTCTCGCGGTGACGAGGATATTGTTTTGGCAGAAATACCGGTCTCTGGCATCGGTATTGGCAGATATGCCAATCCAGTGGACGATGTATCCTGAAATCTACGAGATATTACGATCTACAAGGTATTTACTTGACTGCCGCGACAAATCAAATCAAAAAGTCTTTATTATCATAAATACAAAAATGTACATTTAGAAAAGGTCAAATTCTTAAAATAAAACATTGACACGGAAATCGTGATATTTTTGATTTCGGTCGCTTCGGTATGTAGACTAAAGTAAAGAAGCGACGAAGATACCTTTAGCCTGTTAGTTGTACATACCATAGTGAAGTCTAAGAAAGAAAGAAGAAAGATAAGTATTTATTAGATATGACACATAAAACAAACTTTGGTACAGAAATATAAAACTACTTAGAACTTAACAACGAGTAAACAAAAAAAAAAACAGGTGAATAATAAATAAATACTAACACAAGTTGGTTAAATTAAGTATTGGGTTACTCAAAGTAAATAGGCCACTCAAGTCACACACTCAAGAGATAATTTACCGTTATCGCTCTGGGTAGCGGCGTACGTCTGAGTAGGCCTTTTTTAAATTTTTGTTGACTTTTTTAGAAAGATAAATTTTAAGGACGTTATAATTTTGATATCATCATTAACATTGATATTGGTAGTGATTCTGTTGCTACAAAACCTAACCTAAACAAGTCTAAAGTTGTTGCTTTCTCTTTTTTACGATCGAAAGAAAGGGGACAGCAACATTTTTATGCTAGTTTAGTTTAGGTTTTGTGCCAACAGAATCACTACCATTATCTTTTCATTCACATAATATGACTAAAACTTCGTTGATTTTATATTGACTAAAACAAATGCCAGTTTAGCCACCAAAGAAGTTATAAAGCTAGTACAGTTACTCAAGTTAGTCACCTCAAGCCACTTTTCTAAAACTAAGTTACGTTTATAAAATCGTGAGCGTATTCTCTGGTTACTTATCATGTGTTGTAACTTGCTACTCAACAAGGCCGATTTAGTCCCCTCTTACCCTATTTTATATATTTGCTACATAAATCTCGTTAAGGGTTCGATTAAGGTCTCCTTTATCCGCATTCAAATGTGCTAAAGGTACCTATTAAACCAGATTTTTATGCAATTTAGAATGAAGTAAGATGGAGCGAAACTTACCGGGAAAATCCCTGATATGGCAGATTTAGTGATCATAAAATGCCATCTCAGCGAAAATTCTGCCGATCCTAAAATAAGACTAGGAATTTCATCTTTTGTCGTTGGATTTTTTCCTAATGATTCTGAATTTTAGCTGAATTGAACTTTGTGATTAATAATAATAAATAAATAAATAATGCTAGACAATTCACACAGCAGTATCTAGCCCCAAAGTAAGCAGAGCTTGTGTTATGGGTACTAGATAACTGATATACATAATATAATACAATACATAGATAGATATTTTTTATTATACATAGAACACGACCAAAACACCCTGAACAAATGTCTGCAGATCGTACACACATTTGTCCCGAGGCGGGAATCGAACCCGCAACCTCCTGCGTCGCAGGCAGACCTTCGCCCACCGCGCCACAGAGGTCGTCTTTTTATCGATTAGAAATCCAGTAAATTTTAGTTGCTACAGATTTTTTTTGTTATAGTGCAGCTTACCCGCACTCTCGGTGTCTCTAAGAAATGAAATAAATTCCCAATTTTTATTCCCGGCGTCCCGCCGAAGTCGAAAATTTCGTTTGGGATCTTATTTCATTTCACATTTTTCAATTTTGGATGGATGGATGGATATTTGTTACTTTTTTCGCCAAAACTGTTAATCGTTGGGGTTGAAATTTGTAATCTCGTTGTTCTAAATATCTCTGGAATAAATAATGTTATTATTTATTCTACAAAAACGCGTGCGCAGCTTCGGACATACTATTGTCATTGTCATCTATTTTTGATCAAAAAAATACAAAGTGCCACGTAACATGTGTACTAAGCCGAAATGTAGGTGATTCTGGAACCCGAGGTTATCCACTTATCTAGCTTGGTTCGTTAATATACCTACTAGCAGTGCCACGTGGTTTCACCCGCGTTGTTGCCGATCCCGTGGGAATTCCGGGATAAAACATAAACTATGTCACATAAACTATGTCCTTGAAGAGTGGAAGCTTTCTATGTGTTTTGTGGTAAGGCTGCTAATGTTAAAAGAATTTTTGAAATCGGTCTTGTAGTTTTTAAGTTTATTCGTTACATATACAAAAATACATATCATTCCTCTTTTTAATATTAGCATAGAGGTATATCTTTTTTTTTAATTTTGTTCTTTTAATCTTTATTATTATTATTATTGTTTTAAAACTTGAAAGGATTATCATATGTTTTTTTATATAATTTTACATAAAAAAGACAATGACAAAAGACTGTTTTTGCAGAAAAATCAAACTAAAAATATAATAAAAATTTGTACAACTAAAAATATAATAAAAATTTGTATTATATTTTATAATGTTTAATAAAGCATGCACTCTTGCTTTATAATAGAATACGGATAAAAAGAAAAAAACCGAAATAATAAAAAAACAAATTGAAAAACGTTTTTCACAAAGTTGGTCCCCTCGGAGTCCTGAACCCCCTTTCGGCTTAGTACACATGTTACGTGGCACCCTGTGTAAAAAGTTAGGTAAAGCACCTACCAGCAGCTGAATATGTTCAATTTAAAACTGTTTTTATTCTTTCTTTAGGTAGATAGGCCACTCAAACATTAAGAATCTCTTATGTTATTTTAACCTCTACAAACTTGGTTGCCTGACCAAGTTTTTTCCTGTAACACACATGCTTGGATGCTCACTAATGGAGAACTTCCAACTTCGAAGAAGCAAAAAGAAAAAAAGTTTTCTCCTTGCTTGAAAATTGCTAAAGACCTCTTGTATCCGAGCTCAAAACTTCTTTTCTTTATTCTTCTTAACAAAATAATCCCTAAACTTATGAGGGCCGCTATAATAATATTTTCTTTAGTTGACTACGTAAAAGTAAACTAGCGCCACTTCTGGCACTTAAAAAATCTGGGTAGACTTCTTCCATAACATCCCAAGTGCATAGCAAAAACTATACTTAAAACATATTCAAAATAATATTCTTTGATACAATACAAAGCCCATCTGTTTGAAAAATTAAGTATTACGAAATCTATTATTACTTCCTAGAAAAGAAACTCTTGGGGCGAAATTTGATCTCTCAACTAAGTCCCTAAAAACTGCAACGAAAGTGCAAGATTACGCGCCTGACCTTTGTTTTCAGTTTTTGACTCTACCGGAGTTTTAAATCAAAGCACAAAATAAGCTAGACTAAGAATACTAAGCGAATAAAATGTCACTACTTTCACAGTGACACTGTAATATTATCTAAAAAGGTACTACTGAAATTCACTGACACCACTTTCACACGAGGTGATTCCAAAAGCAAAGAGTGGAAAGTAAATGGTATCGTTGCCGTAACTTTTAAGACTAACGGATGGTTTAACGTTGGTCCTTCTAGAGCCGGATGAACTTCCTGGAATTATAGCCTTGATTTTGCTACTTTGCTATTTCAGGCAATAAATATTATACCTTAACCAGACTGACCGTTCTATACTATTCCTACAGCTTTAAGTGGGATCCTTATAGTTACGTTAACATCTTGACATTTATGACTTTTGTTCCTTCCCATCCCACCTTCGAGAGGAAAGGCAGAAGCTTCCTTTTGTGCTATTCGCCTGCCAAAAGTGGTGATTAAGACAAAACACACCGCTCGGTGTTTCGCTGTCAACAAAACGCGCGCGAAGTGGAAGCCAACCGCACGAACTTAGTCGCGATAAAATACTTAGGTCCGGCAATTTATCGACACTAGCGTGAAGGACATTTTGTTATCGCGATGATGCTTCGCGATAGGACGAAATGTCGCGAAAGCGCAAATCTTTGCATTCTCGCTATCACTAATACTTCGATTACTCAATAGTGACCGAAGTAGTATAGGCAGCATTTTGAAAACGCTTATAAAAATTACGAATGAACGACATTATTAATCTGACAAGTCATCCACTGCATTTCATAAATAGAGCGCGAGTTAAGTCAGGAACTAAAACTAGTATTGTAATAAAATAAGGTTATCAAATCTATCAGTTGCTAAAACCGGTAAAACCGTTGGTTTTGATAAACGAATGGATTATGCCTTTATGGCTATCAATTCACGAGAGTTTTGTTATCTGAGAATGTCAAGTGTCCGCTCTATTGTTTTGTCTATTCCCTGTCGCGAAACCAGACTTTTAGCACACTTCTAAACTGTGCGGGCACTGAAGCGGTATTAAAGGTACGGAGCGTGAGGATTTGTTTTCTAACTTTGGCGCTATGTACAAAACTCAAATTTGGCCAAATGTCACTTAACGGTCTTTTAGCGATCGGACGACAGTATGGTACAGCGTGCACTTGATCGGCATCTGCCGATACCGATTTCAAAGATTGGTATTTCTGCCGATGAGGTCATCCGCAACAATCCTTATAGTAACGAGGATAATTATTGTTGTTGGATATTGACGTTATCGGCAGACTCGAGCAGTTTGAATATCTTTATGACAGATGCAAAATACGAAATTTTAGACGCGCTCATTTTGTATATACTGACGCCATGCTTGTTGACAGTGGTTGATTTCCACCACCAGTAAATTACCTCAACCTCAACAGCATATTGATAGTCCACTGCTGGACGCAGGCTTCCTCCTGATTTTTTTATCTCATAGGGGGTGATGCCCATAATCCCCACACTGGGCATGCGGGTTGGGGATCGCAGTTCGGTGATGGATCTATTCTGCTAGAGGCGCTGCTGCCCGCCCCCCGGTGTATGTCTATGTCCCTTAGTCGCCTCTTACGACACCCACGGGAAGAGTCGGGCGGGGTGGTGCAAATTCTAACCCGGCACCACACGGTAATAATTACCTAATATAGTCAAACTATTATAGACAGTAGGTAGATAATCTCACTGAAAACAATCCCATTAGGCCTTATCCGTAAATGCAACGCCTTCGCACTTGAAGGCCTAGCCGCGACAACGGAGTGTCATAGTATAGTACAAACAGATGTCACTTTACTCCTAAAATTAAAGAAAGTAGAAACAAAAAGAAAAACAATTTTGATAAAACAGCCGTTGCGTTGTCAGGCCGTCGTTTTGTAGATACCACGATGCCTATGAAATCCAGTTCTATAATACAGCTAATATGATTTAAATATTCTTTATTTAATCGTCATTCTTCTCAGAGGAATTACAAGTTTAGAATTATGGCAATCTGTAACAATATCTTTGTACAATTTTATATTTGCATTAAGAAAAAGAAACTGATGAGGGAATATACCTAGGTGAAGATTACAAGATTTCGTTGCGCTTTGCATAACATAAAGCGTTTAGAAGGCATAATTTTTGAATCGTGTTATTTTCTTTAAGGCGCATACCCCACCCAAAGAGGCGCCGCCACCTAATTTATCTCATTATTCCGTTTTATTCTATTTTGGTAGCCACCAAGGGCAACTTCGTTTCTCTGCCCAAACTAAATAAAATAAAACTATTACAGAGGCATAAAAAAAAGCTTATGATAGGTATCACAAACTGGAAGATGGATTTTTGAAAATTCCTTTGTTAAACGGAATAATAACATAAAGTAGGTGGCGGGCGGCGCTAGTTTGGGTGGGTTATGCGCCTTAATGGAGTCTTTGTTTTTATGAGCAACATTCTTCCTACCTTTCATTCAAATCTTAATATAATCTCGAAAACTGCGCTACCTGAATCATTCTATACACTGGCAACACTTAGCTGGTTACCACAGCTTCACAACTCAATCCGAATCAACTGTACAGCATAATATTACCGTAGGTACAGCCCAATAAATCCAGAAACAAGTAATACAGAACACAGTTATCATGATCACTCATTATTGTATTAACTACAGTTTTAATTTAATATTTTTTATATTCAGGTTTATTGGTACAAGTATAATATTAGTGACACTATGTAAACTGCAGTAATGGGCAGAACTATCATCACGAACTTGTGAAAATACTTCTAAACAAAATGAAAAAACACCTTTGTCTGGAACCTAACGAATTAATAAATACCGATCTCACACTCCCATACCCACTGTGAATTTAGGGCAGAGCCGTTTTTAAGTTAACTTCCAATAAAACCTCTCCACCGGAAGATTATTTAATCGAAAGGGTACCTACCTACCTATTACCAATACCTAGTAATCGTGATGATGGGCAGAAACTACAGTTAACATAGTGTTACTTATCTAAGTATACTAATATTTTGAAGAAAGATTTGTTTGTTTGAATTGAACAGGCTCCGAAACTACTGGACCAATTTGAAATTCTTTCACCACTAGAAGTCTACTTTACGAACTATAAATCGAAATCCTCGACCACCAGAGGTCACTCCGCGAAGCCTGCGAAGACCCCAGGAAGATTCTGCGCTTCTGGACGGAGCTGGGCTGGCTAAGCTAGCAAAACAACCACGCACAATGGACCAATCAGAGTCTCAGTGCGGAAAAAAGAGTACACACACCATACGAACTATAAAATCTAATCCTAATATTAAACATGCGAAAGTAACTCTGTATGTCTGTCTGCCTGAAAAACTACTTGAAAAGCGCGTGTGAAACCGCGGCCAGCTGCTAGTTTGTAATAAAACAATGTATGTTTAACCTACAATATACGCTCAAGTAGTTTTCAGTCAAGCTTTAAATAATTCTCATACACTTCACAAAAAGTGCAAAAATCTTTATTTCCATCATATTTCCATGCATGACACAATTGGAGACGTCAGATATTTATAATTTCCCAGACCTCGCTTCCTCTAACTCGGGATGAGTTCCCATGTATGTCTAACCCCGGGTTAAGCGTTGACAGCAATGTCAATTGAGCCAGCGTTGATGGATGCGAGCGCGGTTCAGCTCTGCCCTTCAAATTACTTAATACCCTCACAGTTGAGGGCACATTTCTTGGAAAAATTGCGAAGCGATAGACGTTTTCTGTGGAAAATTTTGACGAAATATTCTGTGTTGTGAAACCGATTTAATTTAAGATTTGCCAAAGGGATTGATTTTTTAGCCAAAAGATAAATAAGATCATTGAAATTCTATTTCACATTTTCTTATTAAAAACTTAAGCTATGCCTGGGAAAAAGTAGGAAAAAATCAAAATCACGGAAAACCACAAAATGTAAGCTCTGGGGTGTGAGTGACGTCAGCAACGAGACGTGATCGTGACGCCTCATTTTTGTGTGGCACTTACGTAGTTCTCTGTTAGTACGATAGAGGCGCTGTATCAAATCCTATATAAAAAGAAGACTACTTTTTCCAAGTTCTTTGTCCAATATTTGATCAAAGTTCTAGGTTAAAGGCCCATTCCACTCATCCAGTATCCTTGTCCAAAATTCCTAAGTAATTTGAGTAGTTCAAATTAAATTACATCACACCACACTAATATAAAAAATACGAAAGTTTGTATGGTTAGGGATGATTTACTTCTTAACGCCAAAACTTTTGCACAGATC
The DNA here is from genome assembly GCA_946478455.1 of Eupithecia vulgata. Classification (NCBI taxonomy): domain Eukaryota; kingdom Metazoa; phylum Arthropoda; class Insecta; order Lepidoptera; family Geometridae; genus Eupithecia; species Eupithecia vulgata. The sequence continues at coordinate 4,706,430 of OX297874.1, forward strand.
GTGCTAAGAATTTGCATAGATGTAGCTCCATATGCTGAAATAAACCATAGACTACAATTTAACCCATAAAATTAAAGTTTTCATGGGAAATAACAAACCTGTATACGTTTTCATGAAAACTACGCGAGCGAAGCCGCGGGCTGAAACTAGTATCCAAATCTTTGATCAAATATCGGTTTTGATAGTAAATTGGATGAAGTCATCCAAGGTCAAGACCTTTCTTCTTGGATGAGTGGAATGGGCACCTTACGTCAAATGGGCTTACCCTAAATAAAAACAACGTAAGGCCTGTATTTCCGTAGCACAAACCAGAACTTGACTAAGCGCCAATACGATTAAATTAATAAATAAAGATTCCCAATGCGGCTCCATTCATTTACAAAGTAAGCCCCAAGTTGCACTCGAAACTCATTAAAAGTAAATCCGGCGCGTTTTCTAAAGCAGAATTAAATCTTCAGTAAGAAATTTTCTTAAAACTGCGAAGCGTGCCTCATTTGCCACTATTGAGGCGGCTACAGAATCCCCCGTTTAAATGAAGCCAAAGATTGAATCGTCCGGAATTCTTGAAAAACTGCTCGCCGTATCTTGGAGTTTTTCATCCGGTTTTCAGGTATGCAGTGGAATATCGTGGAAATATTTACCTTTGGGAAATATCTCTCTAAATTTATGAATAAATAAAGTCTTGAGTGTAGAAAAATTTCAACATCACAATTCACACTAAGACCAGATATAATAAATGCGAGAGTTTATATGTGGGTATGTTTTTACATATCTGCACCAAAACTACTGAACGGATCGAGCTGAAACTTTTCATAAATGTAGGTTTATTTATACCTATAATAAAACAATGGCTTCCTTTTATCCCCTAGTTATTCAATTCCTAACCAAAATAACCCAGAACATCCACGACATACTTGATAGAACTAACATTTTAACGTTAAATAGAAACCTCAACAGCCTATAATTGTCCATTGCTGGACGCAGGCCTCCCCCTATAACTTTCACTCTTGGGGGTAAAGTCCATAATCCCCACGCTGGAAATGCGGGTTGGGGATCGCAGTTCAGTGGTTGATATATTCTGCAAAAGGCGCTGCTGCCTACCCCCGGGTGTATGTCCCTTAGTCGCCTCTTAAGACACCCACGGGAAGAGTTGGGGTGGTGCAAGTTCTAAGTTGAATAGAAACAACGCGCGCAAAGCCACGGACAGAAATTAGTATATTTATAAAACTAGAGAAAAGGAAATGAAAATGGAGAAGGTATTCTGCTAAAACTACAAGCTGTTTCTCACATCTAAAAAAGAAAATACGAGTTGCAACTCAAAATGAAACTCTTGCTCGTGCCATCGACAAATACGGATTTCAATAATTTACCCGAGAGCTACTCCAGCCATACGATAAGAACACAGGGGTACAGCACTGCAGACCTACTTTTCACTACCATCCTGCCTTATTTCAAAGCTGCTAAGGTTGAATTTAAATTGGTGGAGTGGTGAAACTTTTGTGTTGAATTGTAGCTAGCTGTTTATTTAATAACGTTGTACGGTTGCGATAAGCGTCGCTATTGTGAGGCGTTGGTGTTTTGGTAGTCGCTTGGTTCAGAGGTGTTCTGCAATGCGAAAATTGACAATTCAAAACAGAGGTTGAAGAAGAAGAAGAAGAAGCTGAAAAATATTTATTTTAATCCAAAGATACATAATAAAATAACTTACATACTAGGTAGGTACTACTACAACAGATAAAACTATACAAAGAAAAAATAAATGATACAAAAAAAATGGGAAAAAGGGGTCCCCCACCTCAGCATGTGTAGCATTCGGCTAAAACCAACGCTACGCTGGTTTTCAGGTGGAGCCCAAGTGAGGAGTGATTAACATCTATTATACAGTGATACCTCTACCTACGTGCATGGTCAAAATAAATTTGGCCTTGGACGAACGAGGTTAGTATATTTGCAGCTCATGACCTCATGAGCTGCAAATATACCAACCTCAAGCAAAATAAAATAAAATAAAACTTCAAGCATGCTTACCCAGGTACCTGGGTAAACATGCTTGAAATTTTATTCTGTTAAGTCCCTGGTATAAATTACATGATTTACATAGAATAAAACGATGGATTTTGGTACTTATATTAAAACTTGGCCTCGACTGTTGTTGAAAGGCAAATTTTCCAGCATTATTTATAATCTATTTTTAATTTTTTCAAACTTCAGCAAACATATTGAAAGCTCTATACTACTTTTTAACATGAAAATTCACGGCTATATTATTATAATTCTCAATACAGAGAGTATTGGAAATTATACCCATAGCCGTGAATTTAACTTTTTTTAATTCACGGCTATAAAATTCCCAATAAAGAGAGTATTGGGAATTATTATAGCCGAGAATTTTACTCTTTTAAGCTATTTATCGTGGGATCAGCTTTCATTATTGATTTCTTCCACTGCGCTCTATCCTCGACATCGTCTTCGGAAGCTTGAAACTCCCTCATGTCCTTTGACACTACATCTTTTCATCGTACCCTAGGCCTGGAGAGCTGTAGTTTTGAATTCCCTACATAGCCAATTGTCACTTATTTTTTATATGTTTAATTTGTAAATTGTTTTTAGCTTAAGTGTGCAATAAAAGTATTTTCTATCTATCTTTCTATCATAGTCAGGCGGTCTTCTTTTCACGTGCCCATACCATCGCAGCCTACTATTCCCAAATGGATTCCAAAATTACTGAATGGATCGAACTGAGTTTAAGTTCTGGACCTAGAAATAACATTGGACTATTTTTTATAATATTATTATTATATTATTTTTATTTTGAGTGCGAAGCTGTATGCTGAAACTAGTCACCAATATTCCAGTTATTCTGATAGCGTCGTTGTGTACAGTCACTGCAGTGTCACCCCAATTTCGCAAATGCGAGCTTGGCAAACAACGATATTAGCTTGTTCTGGAGTACTTGAGGAGAGTTGTATATTTAGTTTTCGTTGTACCAAGCAGATAATCTTTAAAAATGAAGTTAGCAAGAAGGATTTTATTGGATCACTAAATTCTGCCCGCTACTTCGCACGACTTGTTTATGGTTATTTATTCTCATGAGAACTGATTTATGGGATAACAATAAGTCTTTGATTTTTTCCAGGTTAGAACTACTTGTCAAGCAAGATTGAATCAGCAATGTGCAATTAAGATTAAAAACCAAATTAAACGATATCTTGGAAAAAATAGACCTCCATCGAGATGGACCGGCCATATGTTGAGATCTATATACAAGAAAAGTGGAGCCAAATTACAACAAATTGGTATCCAAGAGATGGAAATAGATGTCGAGGACGACAACAAATGCGCTGGGAAGATGAGCTGAGACTTACTGAGGGACCCAATTGGAGGAGAGTTGCTCAAGACAGGAAACTATGGAAACTACTGGAGGAGGCCTTTGTCAAAAGGCATACTGAGTTGAGAGACATCCTATAGACAAACAAATCAAACAATACAGTAATAAAAAATAATCTCACCCAGTTTAACGGGCTAAATAAATAAATAAAAGAACTACCTGTATACAAAATTTCAGAAAGATCCGTGCAGTACTTTTGGAGTGAAGAGGTAAAAAACATCCTTCAAAACTTTCGCATTTACTATATTGGTGCAATGAATTTAACACGATTTGAAAGTTTAGTTAGTTAAAACCAGAAGCAGAAAATATAATTTAAAAACGAAAGAGAAAAAAAATTATTTTTAAAGGAGGTAAAAATAAAAAACCAACGATTCTTTATTTATTAGTACCATACCAGGTATGAATATGAATATACGTCCGTCCACACCCAATAGTGAAAATATTATTCTTAAGCCTTGGCCGTGAAGAACTATGACTGTCAGATTGCACGTCAATTTTACCGAAAGTAGTCGACAGAGGGCACTTATTTTTTACGTAGACTTATGCAAAGTTTATCATTTGAAGAAGATTTAAACTTCTTTTGTTTTGGTTGCTGGCACAATCAAATGGTACTAATTTTATTCCTAACTAACATTTGCCTGCGGCTTTGCTATTTTGTAGGTACATAAATAAGTCTGTATCTTGGCCACGCATAACGGCGAAAGTACATACTGAATAAACTCAAATAAAACTTGCAGGGGCGCACCGTGAGTTTGTGGGGCCATGGTTTATATTACTTAAGGGCCTAGCAGGTCACAGCCAAAGGCTTTGCGGAGATCATTCTTCGGTTTTTAGTGACCAGTTGGGTTATAATTTAAGATTATTCGTGGGGTTTGAAGAAGTCGATAGTCAAGAATAAGACAACAAGCCAGGAGTGTTAACGGCGGAGCGAACGGCGATATTTTTTTTTGGGTTTAAATATGCATCGACAAATATGGAAGAACGATGTCTTGGGACTTATAAAAGGTGTCCCGAAACTCAAAGGCAAGCCGAAAACGGAAGACAGTTGTATTAATTACGACTCAGAAGAAATAAAAATTCAAGGTCCATCTCGTCCAATAGTTAAAGCTTTTTACTGAAAATCAGAAAATTGCTCCCCGGCGGCGCCAAACTTTTCTAACTGAAAAAAAAGTCCAACGCGATAGGCTGACATATCGCAGTTATCCTTGATTTCAAAAAAGTATATTTAGTAGGTAATACGTTTTACCTTCACAAATTATCATCATCATCATCAGCCTATAGGTACCAGTCCACTGTTGCATAGGCCTCCCCTAATGAGCGCCATATCTCCCAGTCTTCAGCTTGCCGCATCCAGCATCTGCCAGCAGTCTTTCGCAAATTGTCATCCCACCTGGTAGGAGGGCGTCCTTTACTACGTTTTCCGAGTCGCGGTCTCCACTCAAGAACACGTTTACCCCAGCGGTTGTCGGTTCTTTTTGAAATGTGGCCAGCCCACTGCCACTTTAGCTTAAATTATCATAATTTTGTTTAAAAACGTGATAATATATATTTTATTTTGAGTTTCGAGAGTCAAAATAATGCCAAAATCTAGAAAAAGGTGTATTTTTAAACACTTAGTTTAACTGTAACGAACGTAAATGATCAGAATAAAAAAATACGATAAGTAAGGAAAAAGCCTGTAGGAGCCGAGTAATGGAATAGAATTTCTCTATATATTATATAATATAATCTATATAAATAAAATAGAACAGAAAACTGGGTGAAATATCAAGAGATCTCTGAAACTGCAAGAGATATGAAGCTGAATTTTACACGGAGTTTCCTTTTAGTACGTAGGCTAAGAACGGATTTTTGGAAATTTACTTGAAGGAATGTTTTCTAAAAAAGTTTTAAAATCCTAAGGGTTGGTTGTAAAACTTTGGCGTTGATAGTTTACATGGAAACCAACACATAAGGTATTATTAAAGTCCACGCGAATGAAATTGCTGGCTGGTCAGTGGTCGCTAGTAATATATAAAGAGGAAAAATTTGTTTGTTTGTTTGTTTGAACAGGATAGGCTCCAAAATTACTGGGCCGATTTAAACAATCTTTCACTATTAAAATGCTACATTATCCCTGACGAACATAGGCAAAAGAATATACCCGTGCGAAGCCGGGGCGGACGCCTAGTATGAAAATTAACTGATTTGTAAAAATAAAAAACCCACATAAGTTCTTTACGAATTACAGAGCCAGACTAATATGTTATTTGAGTAATCGTTTAGATTTTCTATTTCTTGCTTAAATTTTGAACAATTCAATAAATCCCGCCGAAAATTATAGACCAGCGCTTAAAGATCTACTTATGAGCTTCTACCTATTTTATTACTACGGGAATTTACAAAAAAATCATTGGCTAGTTTGTGATACTTAGGTACCACAAATAGCCAATGATTTTTAACCCTTTATTTTTAATAACGTAAGCTTCGTCTGTAATAGATTGATTTTTTACAGTTCAGGCAGAGATGCGAAGTTGTCTTGGTGGATACAAGTGCCTAAGTGCCTATTGTCTAATTGTCTATAGGTAGTATAGGTACTATACAAAATAAAAGTATTACAGATACAGTATTTAAAGAACCTTATGGTAGGTATCACCAACGGACCAACGGTTTTTTTTTTGTAAATTCCTATATAATAAAAAAAAATATTAAAAATAAGTGGTGGCGCTCGGGTAATGCCTTAATCAAATGATAAAAAGAAAGTATTTACATTCAAGTATAGCATTATTCAAGCATACTGTATACGGCTTTTTACATTTTAGATAAAAAAATAAATGGAATCCTTTTGCGAAATAGTTATGTAACCCTCGTATTTATAGTAAAAAAAAAAATATGGTTTTTTTATAAGCGCGTCCTACCTGTCATGACCTATACGGAGCTGATTGAGACTTAGACACTCACTACAGGGCTAGTCCACGAGCTATGGAAAGAGCTATGCTCGGAGTTTCTCTGAAGGATAGGATTTGTAACGAATACTTACATCCGACAGAGAACCAAAGTTATTGACATAGCTCTAAGAATTAGCAAGCTGAAGTGGCAGTGGGCCGGCCATATCTCGTGAAGAACTAACAACCGCTAAGATAAACGTGTTCTTGGATGGAGATCATGTCTCGGTAAACGTAGTGTAGGACGTCTTCCGATCAGGTGGTATGACGACCCATGAGACTGCAGGCGGATGCTGGATGCGTCATGCTGAAGATATAGCGCTAATGGTGCTCATTACTGGCCTATGACTAGTAGTGGTCTAACATAGGCTGATGATGATATTGTATTGTAATAACTAACTCAGTCACCTAGTAAGTACCTAACATCTTGAGTAATACAGATATTATAATACTAGTCTACATCTGGACCGTTATTAATTATTCATTAATATTTATTTATGTTCATTTAACTACTACCATTCCATTATTTCCATTCTACCAAATTGATAACTCTGTCAATGAATAAAAATACTGCAAAATCCTTGTAACGTAGGTGCAATCCATTATATATTCTATTACAATGACAAATGAACTATTGAACCCGCAAAACAAAAGTTGTCGAAAATCGTAATTCGTAAGGCGTGTCCAGCTGTCATCGCGAAAAAAGTAGCATGACCTCGCGTCCGTCCATGGAGGCGGCTAGCCCCCGACTGAAGTTAGTGGAAACGATATTGAGTTATATACAAAGGGATATTTGATCAATAGGGTTGAATTTAGCGTAGCAAAATATTAACTACGTTCCAATTACATCGCAAAACGCCTTACAAAAATAAGTTTTTTGGGATTTATTATTATTGTATTGAATTCTACAAAAATTACGAATGTTTATTAGAAAGATATGATGTAGAAGTAGCGGTTCCTGTATTTTCATTTTCATCTGGAGTTATATATTTTGTGTAAAGGCTCAAACGCGCTGCTATTTATAAGCGTTTTTCTCCAGTGATTTTTTATAAAACTACACAAAACAATGAAAAAAAGAGGTAGTAAAGATAGTTATTAGTTATTTGTTTATACAATGTGGTATTTTTCATCACTTAAATCGTATGCACTTTAGAGCAAATAAACAAACTGTAAAAGCTGTTCGTTCAAGTAAGGCATCACTGAGGCCTCTTAACACTAAAATTGCATTAAACTGTACCAACTGGGTCGCAGTACAGACTCAGTTATAAATTGAAAATAAATTCGTACAAAATATTTTTAGGTAGTAAATATTTTAAAAAAAATCTACTTAAGTGCTTAAAAATATCAACGTTGTATCAGAAATAAATAAAACTATATTGCTATCCAAACCGATATACAAACGAGGTAAAGTATAGAACTATAGACTTGTTATACCCACGCCCTCTTTCACTCCCACGCCCACGCCCACGCACATGCCCAGGCCCACTCCCACTCCCACGCCCACACTCGCTATATTTTAATAATAATAATTTTACCCTCAAAGTTAATTTAAAAAATTAGATTAGTATGTGTTACTGTGTTGTAAAACACAGACTTTCACATTTATTATATTAGTAGGATTAAGCCAGTTCGCATTCAAAATTGTTATTGATGTTGGAAATAAATAAACAAATTATTATTTGTATATATAATAAATGTACGAACATATTCTTATTTTTCGCAAACCGGCCAAAAAATTCGGAAAATTCCGTGAACCAGGAGTTTCCGGAACCAAAGCGTACTGTGATATTTACGTATGAATCCGATGCTGATGTGGTGGACGCACAGCTTTAGAGTTTTTCTTTAAATGTATAATGTACCAGTCTCTCGACTGAGCACATGAAAAGACAGGATCGCAAGATTCACAAAAGGTAAGGGAAGGTCACAGAAGATTGACCCCAGTCGTCTTGATGTTCAGAGCACCGGAAAATGGCCGCTTTCAAAATTAATGGATATTTTATTGCGTGTGTTAAATAGCGCGTGAATCCGTGAAATATGCAGAATAAAAGAATTTGATAAATTCTATAAAAATGAATAAAATTATCACTTTTTATATTTATTTTAGTTTTTAACACGAAGGCAGCTATGTAAAGCTAGAGTTATCTACATTTTAAGTATCCCATGCTGATTCGAGAACTGAATATCCTTTAAAATGGTTAAAAAGTGGATGCTGTGTAAATCTTTCAGAGCAAGAAGAAAAATAACGAAGCATGAAAAAACCGGCCAAGTGCGAGTCGGACTCGCGCACGATGGGTTCCGTACAATTATCTATAAAAACGGCAAAAAATCACGTTTGTTGTGTGGGAGCCCCCTTAATTATTTTATTCTGTTTTTGAGTATTTGTTGCAGCAACAGAAATAAAAAACTGTCTAACTATCACAGTTTATGTGATACAGCCTGGTGACAAACGGACAGACAGATGGACGGACGGACAGCGAAGTCTTAGTAAATAAGGTCCCGTTTTACCCTTTTGGTACGGAACCCCAAAAACAAAAGATCCTTTTTTTCAGAGACAGATACTAATTTTAAAATCGTTTAGGTAAACAATAGTGTAAACATCATTAAAATCGTCGTAGTCCACAATAGACTAGAATAAATCAGAATTCGTTCTAAAATAGGTACAACTCCAGTCGATTGTGTCCAATGAAAAATAGCCAACCCATTCAGTGATAAAGCTCAGTGACTGTCCACCACAATACGGATTACACAGGATTACACCGCGAGCGTGTTTAAATTCAGAAAAATCTCATTTAAACTGACGATTGGCATGACAAGCGAGCGAAAATTGTGGATTCAATAAAGCTAAAGCGTTTGGAGAAGGGCCCCGACTGCGAGAAACGATTTCGATATAAGTAGAAAGGGTTCGACAGAAGAATGTTTGAAATCGAGTGGATAAACTTATGGTGGAGTTTCGACAGATTTATAGAAATCTTGCCTTGTCGTCGGGGCCAAGGTTTTCAAAGTCGTAAGTATTCTCAAGGATGAAATTATTATTCAGCATAAAATCGTCTGAAGTTTTTAAATCGGAGCTTTTTAGATGAATGTTTATTTTTAATTATTAAACAGCCGGTTCTGGTAGTCGCTCAGTTAAATTTTGATTAATATTCCAATTTAATAATACCTATACATGTTTTATTGCAACCATAAAAAGTTCAGTATTGATATCCCACAGTGGTGACCCTGCCAAGTCTAGTAGACGGCTTAAACCGGAAACCCTTAGCCTAAACCAGCTCGCGGCACTTTTCAGCTTTCAGCCGAATAAAAGTACTGATTCAAATGAAGCATTTTAACCGTCTCCAACAACAAGACAAAATCGAACATCCTTAACAAGAGATAGTAAGGTTCATCAAAGGATAATAACCTCTATGAATAACGCGAATTTTCTTACAAAAGTACTATAACAAGCTCATCGTACAACAAAGAGTATGAATAGAATAGAAGATTTCACGACTCTTACATTACCAGTAATGTCCACTTTTGTCCGCAATGTATGTGAAGTTTCCGTATAAAATTTTATGTAGGTAGCATCTCATAGGGTCCGGTTCCAATTTGATGTTCCGGGATACGGTTCTTATTCATGATGTCTGAAGACGGCGATTTACGACTTACTAGCAAATATTGTGATGCGATGTGTCTTTTTTGTTTTGAAAAGAGAAAAGATTTCAGTTTGCTATTATTTCAATTGCAGCTTTTTTGAGGGAGTATTTTCATTAAAGTTAGAGTTTAGATGGTGGTTTGTACCTGCATGATTTGTATGAAAAGCTTATTGATGATAAAATGTATGGTCGAACTCAATTCGGGAAGAAAAATAACTATTTGACAAGAAATAAAAAAAATTACGTTGACTAAATCAGCGTACGAAAAACTGAGTAAACCAGACGGACGTCGGTATTTCGAACGTATTTAATTTATAATTGTTCCTATTTAATTATAAATCCAACAATTATAGTAAGTTTCTTTTGCAGAAGCGAGTTCCCTTTTAAAACCAATCATACCAGGAAACATCTTTACATTCACTTACCTATATTCTCAAAGAACTGACGCCAAGCAATTTATACATCCATTCAGTTTACCCTACCATTACAATTTCACAGCACTTTTCTGACTGAACGAGACAAAATGGCCTTTCGAGGTAATGGCTTACTCAGCTTCATTCAAATGGTAAAACGGTTAAACAAAAAAACTTAACAAGTCGTTTTTAATATAAAAACCGACAAAACTTTTTAAGGTTTCTTGTCCAAATTTACGAGGAACGTTGAGGTATACCTACACCTACTAACTTCCCCCTTTTCATAAAGAAACGAATCTTTTGAACCGGGTGATAGGTTCAAAATCTGACAGATCGAGAATTTTATTGAAGGTGGTTGAAAAGGATGGTTCAAATAATAACAAACTTTTAAGTTACGCGTCCACTGCACCGATATCGGAGCGTACGCACCATACGAGGCGTCGTCGGTATTTATAATATATGCCGATATTGTCGATAGGGTGCATCTATTGCTTTTGTTTTATTTTGCATCGCAATATACAGGGTTATTCGTAATTCACTGACACACTGACACTGCGTTAATTTCAGGTTCTGGCTATCATCTCGAACACGATAGTGAAGATGCCTGGTCCTAATTCTTATTATTTTTACCCCTTCAACCTCACCAGCCTATAATGGTCCACTGCTGGACGCAGGCCTCCTCCCTGATTTTTTTATCTCATGAGTGGTAATGCCAATAATCCCCACACTGGGCTTGCGGGTTGGGGATCGTAGTTCGGTGGTAGATTTATTCTGCAAGAGGAACTGCTGCCCGCCCCCCGGTGTATGTCCCTTTGACACCCATGGGAAGAGTTGGGGTGGCGCAAATTCGAAGCCGGCACGGCAACCTTTTTTTACCTATTGATACACATTGACCAAATCTCTTTGTAGTTAACAAGTTTCCACAAGGAGGTTACGAGGCTCACACTGGTGCACTTACCTTGCAGGTCACAACCTGCAAGGTAAGTGCACCATACATGTAGGTACATGAATAGAGGTAGAATCTACATAATAATTCAAATGAAAACTTGGCCCATACTCAACAAAGTTGGGCTTCAGAGGCGGCTATTGTTACCAGGTGATTGGAAATTTATTGCAATTCCAATAGAAATGGTGCTGAGTTTGAAGTTAAAGATTTCAATGAAGTGGAATGTTAATGGGTTCTACCCATATTCAAAGTGAGTATGAGTTTGACTATGAATTATTATACTGGTCTGCAGAACTAGGCCAGATCTGCGTCCTGTCCTGATGCTAGAAGACAGAACTCCTAATTTATTTTATTAAAACTTACTCGTAAAGCAAGTCAGCACTTATGATACACGTAACGCACCTAATAAGCTTTCAGTACTTTATGACAAGTAGTAACATTTTCGTATTGAAAATTATGCATTTGTATTAATTATATTTTTTATGCGACGCTGAGGGGTCACTGGTAAACGTAACATAACTTTGATCGTCGTCGGTCGGTATGGGGTTCCTTTTTTTTAGTTCAATCGTTTTTGGAAACATTCCTACAGTTTTGATCTATGTTAATTCTCTTGTATTCGTGGTTTTCACAGTTTTCACACTGAATGTATTGTGCTATTACCAATTAGTTTTTTACTTTAATTACAATGAAAACAGTGCAAACAAGTATATAATATACCTACAACCATTTTTTGTCCTAACACGAAAACTACATATATTCCTGACAAAAATATTATGTTTGGATTCGACCTCGCCTGATAACTTAGTTGAAGGCTCGATGACATCGACTTGAGCCTCCCGAGGGACGTCTAAATTGCCTTTTCTAACTTCGGAATAGTTACAAACTTTTATCTTAGCAAAGTGGCTTTTTGTTTGTAACACTCGTTGGTTTTACGTCACAGAGAAAGGAACAAGAATTGATACATGAACACTGAATAAATGATAGTTTGTAAGTACATGGAAAAGTTGTTAAGTTGTTTACCTATTAGGATTTCGTAGCCGCTTCCTGTTTTCCCTCTTGTGCTTACTGTCCTTGTAGGAACCGAGAGTACACCTAAAAGGAAAAAGTCGGAGCCAAAGATTTAAAACCTTAGGTATTTGTTGTGATCTATTTAAGTAGCAAAAGTATCTACACCATCTCCAGGGACGGGAGTCCCTGACTATCTCATAAATAAAATTATTTTATAATCTATTTTCCTGGAACATTGGAAACAATTATTTGGATGACAGTAGTTTGTACATGCACTCAATAGGTACAGTCAGAGGCAATAATATCTATATAGTTTTGTACCTTGCCATTGTCACTTTAACGCTGACGGTCCAGCGTGAATCATCCTAAGGCAGCGTTTAAGTGTTAGATAAGGTACAAAAGTGTTTAGATATTAGTATAGATATTATTTCCTCCAGATTAGCACTTATCTACGACGCGACGCTGAAAACCACCTACCTATGGTCATGCAGGTACCTAGGTATCGTAACTTTAACTTTAATAGGTAGGTACGTCTTTTTAGTGTTTAGTGGGAGTATGTTTCCAGACCTAGAAAGAATGTGGTGACCTAATGAAAGTTAGGTTACTTTTTACATTAGAAAACCTGTTAGATACCTATGTGATCTTGTTATCCATACCCGAACCACGCATAACAAATGTCCTCACAAATTAAGGTCCCTAAAAATGCCCTACGTGTTTTTCCAACGAGAGGTCTAAGGTAAATATTCCTGTAATTGCGGCTAAAATGGGACGACAAATATTTTGCCCACAAACCTTGAAGGCTGCACGAAAATGAGCGAAACTGGGATTATTTGAGCAGCGGACATCCGCCGGGTACCTAGAGTGAAACCCTACTTTCATATTTAAACTAAGTAGGTGAATACTTCCCTTTGAGTGAAATGAGTCTGATTGGTACACATAGCTCGGTATGTCCACATTCACTCACACCAATGATGTGTTTTTGGTCTAATACTCCGTCCACGCGAAAGACTTGCTGGCAGATGCTTGATGCGGCAAGCCGAAGACAGGGCGCTATGGCGCTCATTACAGCACAGGCCTATGTCCAGCTGTGGACTGATGATGATGATGATTCCAAGAAAATCAGTTAATAATTCGTCACGATCTGAGTGGCATTTGAGCATTCGGAGGCTAGTGAGTTTCTTTTTCGAATCCGAATATTCAATAGAATAAACGTTTATGTAACTGTAAGTTTTTAACACTTTTCGCTATCGATTCTAAAGCTAAGCTGAAGAAATTTATCGATTTTGCATTCCTCATCTATCATCGATCAATTTGTGGTTGGTTCGGTTGGGAAACCAAGACTTCCACAAACCAACCACAAATTAGGTAAGTACCTAAACCATTTTTATAAAAGTTGAGGAAAAGCAAAACTTTTATTGAAAACGTATCTCAACAGTTAATGTATACGATTAAAGTTGTTCAGCTGGATATTACCTAATCTTGAGAGCAGTTTCAATAGGTACCCACGAATTTCAATCGTAAACTCGATTTCGTAGAATTTAGCGTTCTTGAATGCTAAGCTAACGCACGATTGAGATCGGGTTTAGGGAGAGTTTGGGTGCAATATGATAAAACGAAAATGATAATCATCTTTTTGCTATATTTCGTTCTATTTTCAAATCACCAACTTTCTCGCATAGAGTTTTAGGGAGATTGAAATTGGAATTCTACAAGCACTTTAAATATTTTTAAAAAGATGTCTTACATTTTCGCTTGCCGAGATGGTGGATGGTCGGCAACATTTTATCTTTTTAAGATTACCTTACCTTCGTAGGTATTTCAAGTCAAATTCTTACTTTCAAGTTGGAAACTCTTAGACAAAGGAAAAGGATTTTGAAACAAATTTAAAGCTCAACGAACAATAATTAAAACCGCTTGAATGTCAAATGGAAAAGCTGGACGAAGTTTGAAAGCAAAAGTCTTAATTTTAAGTCGAGTGTAGTCCAATTTGAAGGCTGTTTTCAGAGAAATACTTACTTACCTACAAGAAGAAGTGATAAATCTTGTTTTTTCTATTAATATTTGTTACACCTATATGGTTTGCAATAGTATAAAAGTTAGCTCAACAGTTTAATTTCTAGTTCTAAATAATTTGTATTCTTTAATTGTAATTTCAGAATTTAAATACCTACTATCAACATTGTCCCACTGTGCTACGGCAGAGGGTTCTCTCATGTTTCCAGTAAGTACCTTCTTTCTAGTATTAGTAAGTAAGGAAATAACTAAATAAATAATGTCCGACAAGTCACACAGCATTTTCTAGCCCAAAGCTAAGCAGATTTTGTGGAACCCGTGTCCCGGCGGTCAAGTGCTCACACACTTGACCGCCGCCGGGACACGGGTTGCAGATCGCACTCCGTGTTTTCAACCATGAAAGTGCTAGTCTAGTCTAGTACAACAATGATGCCTCGTGGCTGAATTTCGGCTACGATGGCGGCCAGTCTCAACGAAGACTAGCCAGGCCAGATGCGCAGAAATGTAACAGTGCATAAGTGTATGAGCATACAAAGGTGCACTCTTTATTTCCACACTCATAGTCTGATAGGACTGCAGACCGACACGAACGGGATAGTTTAGGCTAAATACAATAAAATAAATAAATAATGCTGGACAATTCACACAGCATTATCTAGCCCCCAAGGTTAAGCATAGCTTGTTTTATGGGTACTAGATAACTGATATACATAATACAATATACATAGGTATATAGTTTTTTTTTTATACATAGAACACGACCAGAACACCCTGAACAATCAATTTTCAATTTTAAAAGTTCTTTATTAAATAAAAATAGTGGACAGTACATTTCCAGTGTGTCTTAAAATTACCTAGAAACAATACAACATAAACATTAAAGCGTTTTAAAAGCCATAGGCTTCTTAAAACTTTTGAGCAATTACCTAGTAATTTAGCTGTGGTATTTAACATTTTTAGGGGTAACAATGAAGATCTTACTTACATACTAATCTAGAGATTATGTAATCTTTAAAACTAGATTACATTTTTAATTACGAATGTATATACAAATGGACATTATCAAGGTTGAGGATAAATTAAGTTAGTCAGCAGAATACACAGTTGTTTTACATTAGATCATCTTACTAACGTAATATTGCCATGATTTGTTTAACATTGTATTAACATATTATCAAGATAGTCGAGGGTAAAAAAATAATAAAGTTAGCGAGCAGCACCCTGAACAAATGTCTGCAGATCGTACACACATTTGTCCCGAGGCGGGAATCGAAGAACCTCCTGCGTCGCAGGCGGACCTTCGCCCACCGCGCCACAGAGGTCGAAATACAATACAGTAGGTGTATGCCACTACTAGGTACGTTTTCACTTTTATCTACTCAAATAAAGTAAAAAACATACCAAGTACCAACCTAGTAAAGCCTAGTTCAACTCGGTAAGAGGTATTCGAGAGGTTCAAGCATAAAATGCACGCTCCCAGAATCAATACAAAAGCTCATTTTGTTTTATTCTGCCACTAGAAGGGAGTTGAACCCTTTTGAGTGTATTTACTTACATTTATATTAAAGTTCAGTATGGGTAGGTAAGGTAATGACAGGGAGAAGAGTATTATAGATAGACTATGATGTATTGTCCTGTTGTTTTATCATTTTGATGAAAAAATAAAAGGTTTTAGTCTGATGATGATGATGATTCTTAGTTAATGGCAATATAAGTCTGGTTGGACTCTTTTCTGCCAGTGTCAAGTAATGGAAAATAATAGTAAAATATGAGTTAGCAAGTTATGAAGAATGTTGATATTTTCACCAGAGCCTAGTTCGTTATCTAGCAGGGTACATCACGTGCAGGTTAGGTTGGCTTGGGAGACATGATCTTGGAGTCTCCCTTGTACCCCTCGTCAAACTGATCATTATTCTACTTTAGAAGTTTTATAGACACTGACATACTGGCCGAGTC
Organism: Eupithecia vulgata; assembly: GCA_946478455.1. Classification (NCBI taxonomy): domain Eukaryota; kingdom Metazoa; phylum Arthropoda; class Insecta; order Lepidoptera; family Geometridae; genus Eupithecia; species Eupithecia vulgata. The sequence continues at coordinate 4,722,713 of OX297874.1, forward strand.
GTGGCGTAAAACCAAGCGGCGGCGCCATATGGAAAGAAGTTGAGTTTATTTGATAGATAAGTTAAGTAGGTACTAACATTGGTTGCGCCCACCCACACCAAATACGGTCTGTATTTGGTGTGGGCTACTTTTTTTTAAAATTTTTTAATACTTAATAAATAAATAAATAATAAATAAATAAATAATGCTGGACAATTCACACAGCATTATCTAGCCCCAAGTTAAGCAGAGCTTGTGTTATGGGTACTAGATAACTGATATACATAATATTATACAATACATAGATACCTAGATATTTTTATTATAATATATAGAAAACGACCCGAACACCCTGAACAAATGTCTGCAGATCGTACACACATTTGTCCCGAGGCGGGAATCGAACCCGCAACCTCCTGCGTCGCAGGCAGACCTTCGCCCACCGCGCCACAGAGGTCGTCAAGACTTACCTATCAATTAAAAATTAACGTTAAAAAACAAGTTTATCTTCCCATGGTTCATAATCACCACCATCGGCTGAGTATATACGTTACGTTCGAAAACCGTAAAAAGGGAATTAAGTACCTACCTTCTTTCTTCAGTTTTGAGCTTAAATTCTTCGCAAAGTAACCTGTTTCTTACGATTTTATTCTTAAACAAAGATAGTCAAAAGTTTCAGGTCTGTCTGGCTAGGTTATTGTCACTCCTCTAACACAGTAAGCTACCCAAATACTAAGCACTAGATAGTAGCACGGCTTTGAGAGGGTGATGTTTGCCGAAACAAACGTCGCGAGCGCGAGAAGAATACATTTCGGAATTAGCTCACTTTCACTGTGAATTTGCTACTTAATGCCTACTTACATTAGGTTTAACATCTTGTGCTTAGATGCAATGGGCTAAACATTGATACTTAGGTGCATAGAGGGCTCTATCAATAGTTCACACTCCACACTTACCTACCATAAATTTGGTTCTAAGGTTTTTGGATTATAGTGCCCTCACCCTGGCCACACTCTGGGTAATCTCTAAGAAATTATAATTATTAATTTCTTGATAAATTTGGTTTTTATTTTTGTAAAACTTGGCAGAAATCGGTCACAAACCATAATTTTAGAACTAATTAAATTATTATTGAATATGATAATTTGGATATTAACAATCGTTATAAAGTAGGTATGTACTTTTGTATTCGCACAATTACCTACCAAGAGAAATAAGAAATCAAAGTTTATTACAAAAAAAAAACGTTAATGCGATCACAAAATGCGTTAATGCGTTTTTTTAAACGGGGCGGGGCGATTACGACGCCATTTTGTGAAAAGTACCTACCTATCTATAGGCATAGGATTTCGCGTTTATAGGACCGGAAATGAGCAGAGCGGCATATGGGCAAAAATTAGGTTTTTAATTTGCTGATTATTACATATATTTCTTTGCAAAAATAAGCCGAAAGTTCCCTTGGTATACTATTATATGTGATGACAAAAAAAATCTTGTGATTTATAGTTTAGGAGAAAAACGATATTAACTAAAAAAACCGATGTTACTTTGCACAATTATTATTTCTGACTTATAAAATAGTTTCTTTTTATTTTTAAATTTTTGACACAATATTACATTATATATTATCTCTATTCTATGCCTTGTATCCCATAAATTATTTATGTATTTTTTTCGAAGCAGTTTCTGTAAAGATAACGGATCAAAAAGGTTTTAATTTTAACGTAACCTATTTGACGTCAATTCACTTACCTATATTCTTGGCGTGTGCCTAGAAAATAAGGAATAAACTATTATCAAAAAAAGTTGGGAGGTGTCAAGGGACACCCGGATGGAACGAAGTTCCTTTCTATAAGAGAAAGAGAGACAGACAGAGAAACATGCGCACGCCGCACGGCTTACAATAGCTTACTATAGCAAAAAGTGTCGTTACAACTTTTCGTGAGAATTTTTTCCGTCCAGCCCCCTTTCACAACGCGCGATAAGGATCTTAGTTCCTATAAAAAAATGCATTTACAGCCGACCATAGAACCACCTCCTCTTATATTTTTCGTCAGTTAAAATTTAGTTATATTTGATTTTCTTCACTGCAATTAAACCACCCATGCATGATACACTCCCTACCTAAGGGCCTACCAACATCATCTAGCTGAAAATAATGCAGAGTGAAGGCATCTAATGGGAGGCCCAAAACCGTTGTTGACTCCAGACAAGTGGGTAACCTAGCGTAACATTACCATGTCAAAAGAATTTACGAACCTATCCCTGTTTACATTACATCCCAAAAAACCTGTGAATTGAACGGATCTGGTTGCGAAGACTATTCATCTAGTAGACTAGACAGACTAGGTACTTCTCGTCTCCACCAAGGTTATTTTCATGGTTCTGTAGGTACCTTGTAATGTTACACTTTCGTGTAACACCAAGTTATTTCAGAAACTTTACCTACCTAATTTTCTAACCAGAATGATCCTAACAAATGAAAAATATACTTATGCCTATATGTACAACTTTTATTTTATTTTTACAGAAACTTATTTTTAACACGTTAAAGGTTTGAGGTTAAGATTGAGACGTTGAAGATTTCGAGGTTATGATTGCGACGTTGAAGGTTTGAGGTTAAGATGGATGCTCTTATTGCTCTTCTGGTGAACTGGGCGTAGGGGTCTACCTACACCAGCTGGTGGAGCTCTACGCCAGGTCTGGAACTCGCAGAGTTTAAGTTTTGCCGGGTTGAAGGCTTTCTTGAATTTGAATTTGAAAAATGGTCTTTAAGCATTCAGAGGTTCTTGGCTCTGTTTATATATTATATATTCCGCCGTTCCAATGTAGTTCCAGAATTTGAGAATTCAAAATTAATACGTTTGTTTCAAAATGTTAACGAGGTTTCATCCAAAACCTATGTTACCTTTCCTCTTTGCTACAAATCCGAGCAAATTTAGACACTTTCAAAATTGTCACTTCTGTCACAACAATCTTTACCCAAACAAATAACTATTTTCAAAGGATTTCAAGATAAATATATAAAAAGAGACGAAAAGGATAGGCACAATAATTACAGATATTATAAATAACTGGACATAGATGGTAATTATTTACATTTTTATACAAAATTAGAGCTAGAACAGATAAAAATATTACAACCTCAAGGACAAAAGGAACCCTTTGTTGTCCATCTGTCAAACCTAGAAGATAGCTATGATCATTAATTACCCACTCAGGTACAGTATACCTATGTACAGTAGGTGGCCAAATTATTAGGGACAGTCATATCCAAGTAGGTAATTCGAAATCTTTTTTTTACTTTAAAAGTCATGTTTAAAAGGTTATTTAATTTATTGCTTCGGGTATTATTGCGGCTGTTTTTGAAAAGCGGCAGCACTGGATAAGTACGTCATTTGTCAATTAAAAAAACGAAAATTTCCGTAGGTAGGTACCTACTGTAATATGTAATATTATGGCCACCTACTGTATGACATTACCGTATAATGTAGCCTCTCTAAGCCGTGATATAAATCAAACTTCTAATCTAAGTCAATGCAATCAAAAGTAACAGCTGTTTATGCCCAAATTTCTTGAAATGTCTTCGTGGCACATGCACACGAAGTCTGTAGGTAGGTACCAACTTTCCGTTGACCTAGAATCATGAAATTTGGCTAAAAGCAAGGTCTTTAAGCACAAGTAAAGGGAAAATCCGTAAACTTTTGATTCTCGCCATGGACCTTGAGCCTATACAGGGTGTCTGGTAGTTAATGGATAACCCCGCAGGCACTTGTGGGGGGGGGGGGGTTGGGGGCAGGGGGGCAACTCAGAAAAAAATTAAAAAAAAATCTATCTGCAACGGTCTAGGATTTTTTTCATTTTCTTCAAGTGCCAAATCCTATACCTTTGTTCAAATTTTTGGACACTACGGCTACAAATTGAATAATAACGAATTGATTTTCTCTGGAAATAACCGCGGATTAGTACCGCGGGTAGTGCTCAAAAATTGAACAAAGGTATAAAATTTAGCACTCAAAAAAAAATTTAAAAAAATCCCAGGTAGTTTTTTCTTTATTATTTTCTGAGTTGCCCCCCTGCCCCCAACAACTGCCTGCGGGGTTATCCATTAATTACCCGACATCCTGTATATAGCCCTATAGGATAGTTCCCGTTGACCTAGAATCATAAAATTCAGCAAGAAGTAGGTAAGGTCTTACAGCACGAACAAAGCGTTAAATTAGAAAAACTAAAATGTGTAGTTATTTAATAAAAAATCTCGTTAAGAGTCCAAATCGTAATTGATGTTTTATGTAAAAAAAATTCAAGCATCAGCCAGCATCATTTTAGGTTACCTAATAAAGTAAAGCCAATCCGGAAATAACCACCCTAGTAAACGAAATACTAGTTTACGGCTTGTGCAAATAACTGGCACATCAGTGAATACCTACATAAAAATTTGCATACGATTCTTGCATTCTCAAATCGTAATATATTTCGACGCCGGATCGTAAAATTCGCCCGTGTGTAGAATTGCTAGGCCAGTTGCAAAACGTACAAACGTAGCCTACTACGCCACGCCAGTTGTCGAACGATCAGCGATTGGCTGGTTTCGCAGTTATCTGCAGGGGCGCCGGCAGCGGATTCGTACTGACGACTCGTTCTCGTCTTGGTGCAACACCTCTGCTGGTGTACCGCAAGGCGGCGTATTATCTCCGCTTTTATTTGCATTGTTCATTAATTCTATCTCTGTTAAATTAACTTCTTCCTACCATCTCTATGCAGACGATCTTCAAATCTACACCCAAGCCCCACTGCAAGACCTGTCCACCGCGATTCACTGCATTAATGCCGATCTTAGATGTGTTCGTGATTGGAGCATGGCCTACGGTCTAAAGGTTAACCCCAGCAAATCGCAGGCCATAATTATAGGTAGCTCTCGCACTTCTGCTCAAAATTGGCTGGTCCACTCTCCCTAAAATTGAATTCAATAGCGTTATAGTCCCTTTTAGCAGAAGTGTTAAAAACCTTGGAATCATCATGGATATAGACATGTCATGGGTCCCTCAAATGGATGCGGTGAGTCGCAAGATATTTGCATCCGCTGCTTCATTGAGAAGACTTCGTAACTTTCTTCCTACTGCTACTAAAATTGTGCTCGCTCAATCTCTCTTGCTCCCTATTCTCGATTATGCGGATGTTTGCTATCTCGACCTAACTGAGGAGCAGCTTAATAAGGTTGAACGGCTACAAAACGTATGTATACATACGTTTAGTGTTCGGTCTACGTAAATATGACCACATTTCGGAATTCCGCAGAAAACTCAAATGGCTGCTTATCCGTCGTCGCCGAAATTCCCATATCCTTTTTCTTCTACATAACATTCTCTTTAACCCTGTCACTCCCTTGTATTTAAAGGAGCGTTTTGAATTCCTCCATAATTCTCATCCTCATCCTTCCCGTGTCCTCCGTTCGTCAGAAAATCTGGTTTTGAATATGCCACCTCACAAAACCAGTTTCTACGACAAATCCTTCTCCATCCAGGCCATAAGGTTGTGGAATGCACTACCAGAGCCCATTAGAAAAGCAATATCATTACCTGTTTTTAAATCTCGTGTCAAGGAGTTTTTCCTGTCAGAATTGTGAATATTGGTACAAATTATTTATGTATTTAAGTAGTATATTATATTATGTATAATATTCTTTTCTTTTTTTTTCTTTTATGTGTTTATCTAGTTTATGTGTAAATATATTGGGTTAGGTAATTTGTAATATTTATTTATGTTTTTCAATATTCTGTTATATTCATGTTTATTTTATCTTTTGTACACCCCCTGCCTTTCTTATATTCATATAGTTCTTTCCATCCAAAGGTTGCCTGGAAGAGATCGCTTCTAAGCGATAAGGCCGCCCATTGTACTTGTCTCATGTAATAATGTCTTTTTTGTAATGTTCTATTTCTGGTGTACAATAAGGTGTTTTGTATTGTATTGTATTGTAAATGTCTGCAGATCGTACACACATTTGTCCCGAGGCGGGAATCGAACCCACAACCTTCTGCGTCGCAGGCAGACCTTCGCCCACCCACCGCGCAACATCGGTCGTCAAACAATATGGCAAAAACGTCACTCAGCCATCTCTTCGAACGAAAGTGGCAGCGCTAAGTGTGCGTCTCATGATGTTTTTCAAATAAGAACAATTTTTACTATGTTTGATATATTTTAGACGTTTCATTAAAATTATGACGTCTGGCAGCTAACCAAGACGCTTACAAAAACAGCTTATCACATATACTGCAGACTTATAATGGCTAAGTCTGATTGCTTTTGCTTAACCTTATGAATAGGACGCCTATCAGAACCCGAAACGCTTCGATAGCGCGATCTAGCGCTGGGTCAATATTAGCAGCGACATCTAGTTGTGTTTTTGTGAAATAAAGCACGGCTTCACAACACCACCACAGATTATGTAACTGTCACTAACTTGTTACTGACTCCACTTACTCCCAGCCATAGTCCCAGCCGTAGAAGGACAACCGACAACCATGTCAGTATTTTTTTCAGTATTTTTATTTATTGCATTCATAAAGTCATCCATCAGGTCTTAGTGATTATGTGACACGTCCACCAGAGGCAAACGTTGATGATGAAGATGAGATGTAGGTAGGTAGATACCTATCTACGCCTCACCGTAGCTATTATTTAATTACCTACTTAATTTTTTTTGTGATAAATGAGATTTCCTTTTTTATAAATTAATTTGTGTCCAAAAGGTGGAATTTCAACGTACAAAATGTCGAGTGTGGAGTGTGAAAGTTGCAGCTCTGCCAACACGAGATTCATAAGTGTCTAAAAACTTGCCTTGTGCATTTGCAGAATTTTACTGCAGCGCATAAAACTACGTCATCGAAGCAACGTTAGCACAACCTGGCTGTGGTAAATTTAAGAGGATGTTGAATTTCCTAGTTTTTCCTAAATTTAAGAGGATGTTGAATTTCCTAGTTTTTCCTAAATTTAAGAGGATGTTGAATTTCCTAGTTTTTCCTAAGAGAGTAGGAAAAAGGTCATTGACCTTTAGTCCAAGGTCAATGACGTCAAGGTTAAGGTCAAAGGTCAATGACCTTGAAAAAAGTTATTTTTCCTTGCGTCCCGTCAACTACACTGTGTGACCAGCCAAAGATCCTAGGATCCTACGTTCCGTGACCAGCTCTTCACACCACTACCACGCAGCTCCAAAAATGTGCAGTGCATTCAAATAATTATGAGTATAAATTCGCTAGGTACTCTATACATTTTACTGTGACAAAATGACTTCCCACAAGCTTCAAACGCTTAGAATAAGTATATATTCAATATAAGTTCTATTCTAACACATTTTTAAGCCTCTTTTGACACGAAGAAGAACTACATAGTTTTACTCATAGACATAGAATTTTTTCACTTTGTTACTGTTTCTACCCCGCCATCTAGTTTATTTACATTGTACTAAATAAATAATAAGACAGTTCTCAGTTCCGAAAAACACTGCTCTGTGATTGGCTAAAAGCTTTTTGTACTTTTAGTTTGTCACTTTTACGTTTCTTTCTACACAATTATTTTGAACCAGTTTTTAATATTTCAAGCGATGTATTAATATTTTATATTGATAACATAAAAATGATAAACGCTTATAACAAGAAGTCAACAATATATGGAAATCCAATAGAAAAACAACAAGGAACCAACACCAAAGGAATGTGCGCTGACTGACTATTTGACATGGATAATATCCATACATTTTATATTATAAAATGTACCTACATTAAGAAGAAAAACACTTGGTCAGAGAGAAATCCGGTTCGAGCACGGAACAGAAATTTCTTTTCCGTGGGTTCGAGAGAAAAAGCTTTCTATGTCTCTTTTATTAAGGCGACCGAAAAATTATATTATCCAGTCCGCGGGCGGATCCTGCGCGCGCTACTAGACAGTCCTGCTGTTGTGCGGCACGTGCCTGCGCGGAGTTGGGACATGTTGCGTTCTTTCAGATTTCTTGTATTTTTTGTAGGAAACGCTAGTAATATCTATATTTCGGATTTTCCATAAAATTTCCTACAAATTAGCATGTAAATATTTTGACATAAATTACCGAAATCATCTTCATGTACATTAAGCCCCACTTGCACAACAATATATAAATTCAACTCACTAATCAAAATTAAGAAAGTTAATTATCGTTGTGCAAGCGGCACTAAGAATAAAGGTAAAATGAGGTAAAATGGCGGTAAAGATTTGTAAAAGGAAACCTCCTATTTTAAAAATTAAACAAATTTTATGTACAGTTTGAGTTTTTTTTTAAACAAAAATCATACATTTTTACAATAGAAATAAAAATAAAGTAGTTTCCTGTCAAAAGTTTTACACACTAGCTCATACAAATCATCAGACATGGCACAAAATGGCAGTTGCCAAAAAAAACAAGAAACTTTGTTTGCATTTTCAGACAATTTTATACCAAAAGTGGTGGGATTTTGTTAGAGATGGAACGTTATGTTTGTTATTCGTCGATTCGATCATTGGAATCGACTAAAAATTGACACTTGACGTTACAATAACGGTGTAATCGCGGCACTTCCGGATCGGCCCGGTTTCGGATCCGTGCCAGACAACTAACATTTTGACAGGCCCGGTTTTGGGATTGATGATGAGTCATTAAAAATGTAGATTTTATTCCTACTCGTAAATAATAAATAAATAATGCTGGACAATTATTCATGCAGCATTGTCTAGCCCCATCTGTTAGTCACATCTGATAGTGTCTATTTGACAGTATATTATGTCAATTTGACAGCTGTCAGCGTTTTTAGCAAAATCTATCGCATTTGAATGTTTTGCTTCTCATTGTAGAGGTGAGCGGTCCACCACTAGCAGCCAGCGGTGACGAGTTAAGGGTTACTATGAACTAATTTATTTCTATGGTCGAGCTATATGGGGGATTTCCGGAATTTGTTTTCCTGACATCCCCCATGAGACTGATCAATTCGATTTGGGGGATTTCAGGAAAAAAATTCCGGAAATCCCTTACTTGGGGGCCGGCCGTGGGGGATTTCCGGAATAATCCCGGTTTTGGATCCTTGCCCACGGTAGATAATAATGTTTGGGTTAAACAAACGGAAGGCATTCTGAATCCAGCTGGGACTGAAATTTTAGTGAACTATGTAAATTATTTGATCGGATAGATTCATCGTATAAAATATGGATAATCAGTAACCAACGAATAACTTTCAGAACGTGTGGGTTATAATGGTAATGTCAAATTTGTATTAAATTATTAAATAAAAATAAATTCTACTCGGTACACAGATGGAAAACAATAAAACTTTATTGTGTTGTTTTTTATCAATTTAGATGGCATTGTTGGGCGGAACGGAACGTGGTAACATTGACAGATGAAAAAGTTGCTTGTAATGGCGTAAATGAAAACAAAGTGACAGTTTCAAATGTTTCAATTCATTGAGTTTGCTTGTCATCGTTGCCGAAAGTTCGTAAAAATAGTTTTTTAAACAGATTTTTGAGTAATAGTAAACAGTAATTGGCGTCGCCATCCAACCAAAATAATTGATCAATCATGAGTTCTATCGGCACAGGCGTAAGTCATTGGTTTCCTTGTATGTTTCTATAATTCTAACCACAATTTGCTTTCTTCAAACAACAAGTAGCTTTATTTCAATATCTCTGATTTTTATTCTCAAAAGACCTTTTCGTTTTAATGTAGGAGTGGTACAAAGTTGAGTGTAAGGTCCATTAACCAAATTCTGCTGTATTCTGTTAGAAACAAGTTCGTAATCTATGCTATGTTTACAGTACGACCTCTCAGCTTCACAATTCTCTCCCGACGGACGCGTCTTCCAAGTAGAATACGCTGGAAAAGCTGTAGAAAACTCGGGAACAGTCATCGCTCTCCGTGGAAAGGATGGAGTAGTTTTTGCTGTTGAGAAGTTAGTTACATCAAAGTTGTATGAACCTGGCGCAAACAAGAGGATATTCCATATTGATGAACATGTTGGCATGGTAAGCTGAATTATATTTGATCTTATAGTTGTAAATTACCCAAGAGATGTCATTGAGAGCACCATAAGATCCTAATAAAATAATTAGAGTGCTCTCTATGTAAATTTAAGTGGAACCAACTATCTAAAGACAACTTCTTTAGATATTTGGTTAACTGCTCCCTCCCTCGGTAATAAATAAATCTTCAATAAACTGACTTAACCACTAGTTACAAACACACCAACTTATCTACAATAAAGCAAGCATTTGTAGTAATCAAAACTGTAAAATAGAGATTATCAAATTCAGCAGCACAATCTCTCTTATAATAATAAGCTTAGCTAATGTGTCTTATAATAATGAGCTTAGATTTCTTCTATTATTATTATTATAACAGCTTAACTTCAGACACTGTGCCAATGAGCCTAGTTATACATATGTTGTAATTTTTTCTCCTATTGCAGGCAGTCGCTGGCCTCATATCAGATGCCCGACAGATTTGCGAGACTGCCCGCTCTGAAGCTTCAAACTACAGATCCCAGTACGGGACCCCTGTGCCGCTGAAGTATCTGAATGAGAGAGTTTCAATGTACATGCACGCTTACACACTGTACAGTGCTGTCCGTCCATATGGGTGCTCAGTAGTGATGGGGACGTGGACCGAACATGATGGGCCTCAGATGTTCATGCTTGAACCCAGTGGAGTTTCATTTGTGAGTTTAACTACAAATAAATAGCCAAACTAGCTTTATGTTGTTGTCGCTTATGTAGAGAAAACAGAAGACTTTTTTTCTTTGGGGTACTTCAATGATCAACAAGTTTTCATATAACTGATAGTTATTAATTACCCAATATTAAAAGATATACAATAACCAATCAAAGAGAGAACAGACAACCAATGGAGTAAATGTGTTCTTGACTGGGAGTACGCGTCTCTGCAAACGTAGTGGCGCCCTCCAACCAGGTGGTATGTCTATTTGCGAAAGACTGCTGGCAGATGCTGGATGCGGCAAGCTGAAGACGGCGCTACGGCGCTCATTAGGGGAGGCCTATGCCCAATAGTGGACTACAATAGGCTGATGATGATGATGAAATAATCAATCTGATGTTTGGCTGTTGGCACAACCTTATCAATTGGTGACTGTATGGATAGATTCAGTTGCTGTGCTTGAGACTGTCTCTAAAACACGATTATTCAGCTAGATACATATCCCACTTTTGAGATACTTTCATAAAATAATATTTATAATTATTATTATTTCCAGTCATATTTTGGATGTGCTGTTGGCAAAGCGAAGCAGGCTGCAAAGACTGAAATTGAGAAGCTCAAACTGGCTGATTTGACTGTCAAAGAGCTGGTGAAGGAAGCAGCTAGAATGTAAGATTTTAAATAACTACCTATTTAAACTGGCTGGTATTGATATGGATAAGTTGAACTACCTCTAGTAGGTTATTTTACTATAAAAACTTTTGTAGTATGCAAACTAGGTTCGTAGTTAGCACATATTACACTACATTGCACACTTACGTACATTTATAGTGAATTCATCTATATTGTTTACAAGAGTCTACAATTAGCTTAATTGTTTCAATTGTAAATACTAGATCAAATTTTATTATTTTATTTGTCGATTCTTGGCCCGCGCCCGATGGAAAGCGGTAGACTCAAGCTTAATAATGCTCTGTTGACCTTACCTAATCAAGGTTTTACATCTTATTTACCCCACTAGTGAACAAAGCCTCCCTAATAGGGAGTCCCTATCTATTATGTCCAGGATATCAATTAAAATACATTGTTGTGATGTAGACTTGTATTCCAGCTAGGGAGCTGATCACACTAGTGATGGGGGTAGTTGTACATAAAATCATACGACAAACTATTATCAACCTACCTACATAAATCCACTTTATATTAACAACAAAGTAGAAAATAAATAAATAATGCTGGACAATCCACACAGCTAGCCCCAAGCTAAGCAAAGCTTGTGTTATGGGTACTAGATAACTGATATAGAACACCCTGAACAAATGCCTGCAGATCGTACAAACATTTGTCCCGAGGCGGGAATCGAACCCACAACGTCCTGTGTCGCAGGCAAACCTTCGCCCACCGCGCCACAGAAGTCGTCAAATACGAAAAATGTTGAAAAGATTGAATAGATGATAACATGACACTATCATTGCTTCTCCTATAATAGCGGATTTTCAATTGAAGAGAGAACAACTGTTAATTTACTTCTAGGGCTCAGCAACTCAAAGCACCATAGCCTGCGAATGAGACAAACATACTACCAAAATGATTTGTAGTTCATGCATATTTACACCATATTATCATGTTTTTTTGTATTCGAATAGTATTTATCTAGGTCCCTGGTTGTTTTTTCCTTAATAATATACACCTATAATGAAATGGAAGCAAAAATATGCAAAATTTGATTTTACGTAGGTATTTTTACTTTTTGTTTGATGGAACATAGACACATTGTCGAGTTAAAACATAACAACACAATTACGAAAATACAAAAAGTTTTCAGTCATCATTTTTGGTATTACGTAACACAATAACTTACGAAGTGAAATTGCGAGCAGCACTGTCGCCCAATCCTTAAGTAACGCTTTTTACCCGACTGCACCAGAAGTAGGGTTATCTATTAGTATAAACATCACTCAAGACTGGACGGCCAACAATGTGATTCTATAAGGGTTCCTTTTTTCCTTTTGAGGTATGGAACCCTAAAAATGATCATAGGTAGACAAGACAAAAAAAATACAATGAAATGAAATCTTCAAACCTACCTCTCGTACCTGCCTATAGAAACCTGAAAACTAGATTATTTGCATTGCGATTAAAATTAAAATAACAAAATCTGAATATAAGAAATAAATCGGCTTTTTTATTTAAGTTTACAAATCATGAGTTCTATCAACCCTGCATCTCTACACAAAAGAGATGTCAGCTGTTTTATATTGCCTGTGCCAGCCAGTTGGTTACTTGTATTATGCCTCTTAATCAAAACTTACTAACGGAACCTCTTTTCCACAGCATCTACCTCGTCCACGACGAGTTAAAAGACAAGCAGTTCGAGCTAGAGCTGTCCTGGGTATCAAAGGACACAAAAGGTCGCCACCAAGTTGTTCCTCGTGAAGTCGCAAACGAAGCAGAGAATGTTGCGAAGCAAGCGCTGGCTGATGTTGAAGATTCTGACGAAGGTGAAATGTGAATAGAATAGATACAATAAATTCTTACTTTTATTTCTCTTGTTTTATTAAGAAACTGGCAAATGTCGGCGGATTATTAAATCTACATTTCATTACTTACCTCGTACATTAATCATGTTCGTTTGTTGATGTGCTCTTAGGGATAATGTAGGCTACAAAGAAAGATACAAATGGTAGCAAATCTATTTTTTTTAATAATTTAATTAATGAGATTTTGATGACATTGAACATTGGAACTGTCGAATAAATACTTAAACGTGTAACATGCGCTTTACTTAGTAAAGATTATATATATTAGATAATCTTTACTCATTGCTACCATCGTAATTCGTAATAAGGCGAGCGAAGGTTGAATTTTACTCAGAGGAATGAATACAATCTTCAGTGCCATCTGGTGGCAAAATGAAAATTCCACGTTAGCGCCATCTGTAGCTAAGTGACTAAAATACTAAGCCAACCACTTTCCTAGGCTAGCTATTCCCTATTAGGATTAAATACTTTGTCAAGGGATGGTGCTGCCTATTTATTTCACAATTCATAATAGAGATGTAACGAATATTCGCATCCGCATTCGCATTCGCGAATATTCGCAGAATTTTCAATATTCGCATTCGCATTCGCATTCGCCAAAATCTATGCGAATATTTGGCGAATGTTGATGGGGCAAAAACTTACCTAATATATTTAAAAAACGGTTCTCTTTTGCATGCGGAATTATAAAAAAAAACTCTGTACATCTCGTAAATAGGGATGATGACAGTAACAAAAAGCATCATTATTATGTATTTACTAAATTAAATCAGAGCCATACATGACAAAACGCGTATTATAATTTTTATTTTGATCAAGATCAATTACTATTTTGATAAATACCATCTACAAAATACTATAATCCGCCATGACACGTTGAACAACAATTAGAGAACACAGACCCATGACGTCATGTCGTCACAAAGTAAAATGGAAGACACAGAATAACCACAGAAATAAGTAATAGTAAACGTATGACTTTCTTCAATCAATAACTAGCTTCTTTGTTTCTTGACAATATTATTAATACTTGTTTTATTATTTGATTGTATTTCTTATTTGTAAAGACATATTAATGAATATAAATATTATGGTAATTCTGTATCATAAAAATTTGTGCATCGGTGACGTCATAGACAGTCGCCACGAGTATTGTGGCGTTTTAGAGCGAAATTTAAATTACATTTTTAAAAACTCAATTTTATCTTCAAATCCATGTTTTTTGTAGAAATATGTTTTATTTTCTATTCAGTAGATGTTTAAAAATATCAAGGAGTAGTCTCAAAATGAATTATCATGCCTATTACTATATTTTATTATGGCACTCTTATTGCTAATTCTTTAATAAGAACTTTGTAAGAAACTTTGACAAAACTTAACTGAAAAAAATATGTTGAACTGACTTTGATTGGGTGACAAGTGTCTGTCCGTGGCTTTGCACGCGTTTCTACGAAATTAAAGAACCTAAACGTTTAATGTTTATTTTTTCCCCATGGGAACTAATTTGTCAGATCGAAAAATAGCCTAGCCTTTGCTTTGAATGACAATGTATTGATTATTCTAACCCAGGGGTTAAGGTAACCTTTTAATGGCGGGAACCACTTGACAAATTTATGGTTTGTTTTTGGCGTGCACAGACCTTGATCGGAGGACCTAGGACAAGGCCGTCTTTTATTTTTTATTATTATGTTATACAGGTTAATAAATAAATATGAATATTTTAAATATTAAAAAAACAAGGTAATATCTAGTTACACCCAACCCAAACCTCATAAGCTAGAAATCTTAAATTTTAAGCATAGGAGTTTTGGAAATTACACCCCCAAAAGAAAAGAGGATTGAAGTTTTTTACGTGTTTCTTTTAACTCTACGAAATGGCCAAATTTGCTTGAAATTTACCAAAAATACAAAGCCGTTGAACACGTATTTCAGGATTTTTCAAAATATTAATGAAATGGTTAGGTATATGAAAGTTTGAGATTTATAGTTGGGCTCCGACTTAAAAGGGCTGTAACTTTCTAACGCATAACGCTATTGTACTGAAATCTTCTGAGTATATAAAAAACAATAGATTGAAAAACGACTATCAAAAATTTTCAAGAAAACTCTTAATATGATATGCGTTTTTCAATCCATTCTTTTTTATATACTCAGAAATTTTCAGTACAATAGCGTATTGTATTATATCGATAGCGTTATGCTTATGTAACTTTTATACCAGTATCCCTATTTATAATTTTACACTTTGCATGTTCCGCATCCACTAAGTAAAATAAGTCTAAACGTGGTCTAAATTTTACTCATTGTTTTCATGGAGGCACTCATTTTTCCCAAAATAACATATAAAATAGAAACAAATCCAACTCCAACCGACAAATGTGTGGATAAAAATATTATCAAACAAACAACGCGATTGGTAGACGAAGATAGCAATTATCAAGCGATTCATCTTCTTTAATTTTGCTCTGCATCTGTTTTGATACAATTATGCCAATATCAGTTTCAAATTCTGTGGTTATCAAGGTTGTGAATTGTCGATGTCATGAATGAATGAAATAAACATTATTACTCGTACGTAATTGGTAGTTGAAGATAGCTAATAGCAAACATTGGCAATTGGACTACGCGCGCGCCAATAAATAGTACGTGAAGTTGGCGGCAAGTTCAAAATACCAACATTCGCATTCGCATTCGCATTCGCGAATGTGAGCATCGAATACTCGCATTCGCATTCGCATTCGCGAATGTCGAAAATTTGACATTCGTTACATCCCTTCATAATATTATATTTTTTTATTGTGAGACTGATAACGTCGAGTCCTTCTTCCGTGTTCTTCCTATTCGTTCAGTCTTGAGCTTTCGTATTGTTGACTGCTCGTCATATCCGTTCCACGACCATTATTTAGAGACCGATCACGGGATTTCGTAATTTTGCCCTGAACTACGATAATGATTAGATTACTTGATCAACTCATTTCAAACAACAAAAAGTTAATTAAAATTGACTACATTATTTCCCTGTTTTGAGGATACACACGGGGGCGGAGTTATCACACGCCAAACCAAAGAGGAGACATTTCGTCATATGTACAATTGTACATTATAAGCACTACACCCTTAATTTATAAATCTAAGCTCAAATATAAGCTACCTTTTAAGCTATTTCAAAACTTTCTAGGGCTAATAGGGAAAAACCAGTAACGTTTTCAGACGTTACTGCAGCGAAATGTTATTTTCTCGAATTACTCTGAAACCTTAATGCGCACAAATTTAATTTTTAGGGCTCATTCACATAGCGCTCTGATTTTTCTATATAAAATTCATCTTGATCCGAGTCTACATGTCGCTGGAGTAACCCACACTCTATTTTGATTGCCTGGTAGGTACATAAACTAAGTAGGTTTCCTTGCATTATTATGGAAATCACAGATGCGTCGTCGGTACAAATAAAAGATTTATGATTATTTTGTATTGTCAGTTTATGTGTTAAATCTCACAACATTTTGCAGACATCCCTAAGTACAATTATACAAATTTTATATCCAATTATGACTCACATATTTATAAATGTACAATAAATCAATATAATCTCATTTGTTTTGAACTTAACATGTTTATATTATTTACAAAATATTACTTAAGTTTATCTGATAAAATTGTATACAATATTGATAGGTATTATAGATAACAGTGATATAAATACATAAAAAATAAGGAGAACTAATTGTATTTACAAGACTCAAGTCAGAGGCCATTTTAGCTTTGCTTTAATCTGCCTGTCCGGTCACCCTGGGGTACAACTGTAACAATAGCAAAAATAAACATTAGGTAGGTACGGCCTAAACATCTGGCGCAGCCGTAAGGTCAATCAATTTATAATCTTCATTAGCACGCGTACGTATCAAGCCGCCTCAAGGTAATGGGAGATTTGCTGTAATCACCATGCATGGCAGAAGCGTTGGTTGTCGCAGTGGGGTTGTTTAAATACTACACTAAAATAAGATGCTGCTGCTATTACTCTGGTAGGTTCCTTTAGTCCGACTCTTACGAGATTCACGAGCCGAGTGTTGGATATTTACAGACTTAGCACACACACATTCATCAACTCATCACCGCTACCGCACGGCACAATAATAGATATTTAAGTATGGGCAAATATATCTAAACTCTTAAAATTTAGATATATTTTACAGTGACATGTGTATTTGCTTCAAGCGAGTGGCCTTCGCGCTGCCTGCTGTCATAGTAAGATGTATCCAAATATCCATTTTAAGCCCATATTTAACTTATTATTTTTTTTGTTTTACTACCAACCTACTTCCTCTAAGGCTAATGCTTGGCGCAGTCAGTTGGATGCCAAGCTGCTAATTAAATAACTTACCCCAAGCAAGTTTCTAGGCACATAACCCTCATCTCCTCTGCCGTCACAACACCACCACCACTCTCTCTCGCTGTCATCTCCTTTGCGCAACACTTGCATCCGATCTCCGATGTTGAAAGACAGCTCGTCGCTTCGGGAGGCTGTGTACGCGAATACAGCGTATACGATGCCTCCGTTCATTATGCCGAGTTTCTCTTGAACACCTGGAATTAATGGTGGTATGTTTAAACTTTATACTTTAATAAATAAATAACCTATTGATTGAATATTAGGTAAGATACGTACAAAGAGAACTTTCCGGCCGTGCTTCACAGCAAAATATAACACTCAAGTGAATGGGTGCCTTATCCGTGGATAGTCAATATGTTAGCCAACGAATAAGCTAAAGCAAAGCAGCCAAAGTAAGGTATAAAACGGACTTTTTATTGCTCCAAACTAAGTGACATCTCAAATTGTATTTTTTTGTTATACACAGTTAAGCTCCAATAGAGGGTGTCCATAATTTGCTCATTTAAGAGCTTTCCTTATTGCTTTCTGAGACTTGACGAGCAGAGAATGACCAAAAGCAAAATGACCTTAAGTTGCCATTAATTATAGTTAATGGCAACTTAAGGTCATTTTAAATTGAACGAACCAGGTAGGCAGCGTTGGTGTTAGATATAGCCACTGCCTAAAACTCCGTCAACATCATATAAAACATTATTTCATCTGTGGTATAACTATCTTATAAGTTATTGGCTAAACTGAAGTGAATGATAGTAATGATACCCATAGCACGACTACATAAACATTGTAATACTAACTGTAAAGATACTCGGAGCAGCCGTCGAAGCCTTCCTCGTCCTCTTCGCACTTCTCAGCCGCTGTCTCGTGGTCGGACAGCGTAGTTGCGAATATACACGCTCCTGGAATATAACAAATTGGTTTTTTTTAAACAATACAATTGTGTATGGTCCGTTCTGAAACACTGCTACAGCTACTGTACATGGCTCCCCCAAATCCGGAGGGTGTCATAATCACTACGCTTGGTGGATTGGTGCGTGCAGGTGTTAAAATTACACAGAAATAAACTGATGCACTTCCTCTGGTAGTTTCCCTTAGTCATTTCTATTACTTAGGGCGACTTTCTATGGTGCTATAAGTATCGCCCCATAGATCGACGGATAAGTCGACACGCACGGCCCTAGCCTTCTCTTGTGGTGTTTTTAGACATTAGTATTTTAAACGATCTTTCATTTAGTTCGTAGTGATATGTTCACGCAGGGTTCGGATGCGTTAACGAGCCTAAAATATCTAGTCATTCAATGTAATGGAACCTACTGCATTTCGGACGGACTTTCTTCTTCGTATAATGTTAAAAAAAATGTGCACTTACCATTATCGACGAGGAATTTGACCATTGCCAGGTTATTGCAGGAGGCGGCGCAGTGTAGCGGCGTCCAGCCGTCTGAGTCCTGGGCATTCACGTCGCATCCTAGTTCTACTAGGAACCTGGAATCATAGAAATATGTTTTTACCAGCTGACCAGGCAAACTTCTTTCCGCCTTAGAATAAGAGATGGCGTTGCATAAGAAAAATTTATGAGAATAAGCTACCTCTAGGTAGTTTTTCTGTTCTTTGCTGTAGGGTGCATTCTGGGCCGTCCATCCTTTTAATTAGAGCTAGTTCTAACTTACAGTACCTAATCTTGTGTTAAATATTGCATAGCGATGTATATGTATAATCTTCTATAGATTAATTCGATTTTAGTAAGTAATTGTTTTTTATCGGTCGTTGTAATTTTCTCTTTCTAACTTGACTTAATAGAAAAAAAACTACTTACTTGACTATTTCAAAATGCCCAGCACAGATGGCGTTATGAAGTGCTGTGATCCCCTCGTCATTTGCAGCGCTTGCATTCTGCACCTGAAATTACCAACATTATCCTTATCATTGGTGTTCAAAAATTCACGATTAAATGATAAAAAATTATATTTAATTCATTCAAATTTCCTCCTCATCGCCACATATAAATCCAGTGCTGAACGTGTCTCACCCAACATGGGGAATTTTTACATAAATATAGAAATGAGATGCTCCTAGTCGAGTTTAGGCCACAGCAGCCAGTCTAAACAGAGACTAGCTCGGTGCGCAGGACATTATTATAGTGTACATGTGTGTGCGCAAACACAGATGCACTCTCCAATCCCTCACTCAAGTAGTAGGAGTCGATTCTTACGCCACGACCACCAGAATATATGGCTTAAGTTTATTATAAGGCGATTCCCTGAGCCGCCAAACTAGCGCCGCCATCTTAATCTAATTATTACTGAAATTTTCTCTAAATATTTCAAGCGTCTACCTGTTGCCGTTATTAATAAAAGCAGCAAAAAAGAGCAAAAAAATCACGTTTGCTGTATGGGATGGGAGCCCCCTTAAGTATTTATTTTATTCAGCATTTAAACTGTCTAACTATCACGCTTCATGAGATACAAACCTGGTCACAGACGGACAGCGGAGTCTTAGTAATAGGGTCCCGTTTTACCCCTTAGGTTTGGAACCCTAAAAAAGCTTATAATAGGTATCACAAACTGCCCATTGAAAATCTATTTATTACCTTTGTTCAACGAAATAATAGATAATATTATAATAATAGATATAAAAGTAAGTTATCATGGCAGGTGATCCCAAGGCTAAATGCGAGGGCTGATAAATATGAGGGCGGCACTGACGCTCAAATCTCACCTGAGTTGCCGTTTTCTTGACGAGCTCCAACTCGCCCTCCAAACTGGCATCCAACAGTAATGCAAGAGGATCGAAGCTCACCCGCCTTGCCAACGGCGCTTTCCTTCCCTGTTTCAAGTTACCCTTCTTCCGTCGTTCAGGCAAATCCTCCTCCTGGCTCAAAGCCACTGAACTGATCTGTTCCGTGATCTCAACAACGTTGCTTTCTTCGCTTGAGACGCTCTGCGCTCTGTCCACTTCGTCCGATTGTTTCTTCGTTTCTGAATTCATTTCCATTTCTGGGAAAAGGAACGCTGGTGGCATTTCGATCCGCCGGTTTATGCTGACGCTTACGCCGTTTTTCGTGGTGTTGTTGCGTAGTTTCGGTTGTTCGCTCAAGGGTGGTTTTCGTATGGTGAGCGGTCGAGCTTTGATAATCATATCGCCGCCGTTGATTTCCTTCTGGCTTGGATCGCTGTCTGAGTCTTGGACCGGCATAGTGGGAAGGTTTTCGGTGGATTGGTCAAACGCTCCGTCTAAGTTAACTGACTGTCGTGGTGGCGTCTGAAAAGTTTGATAAATTGATTATTGAATGCTAAGTATTATCGTCTTATTTTCGAAATAATGACTTTTGAGGATTGAAGTCCCGTTTCCCTTTGCACCAAATTATTATATATTTTGCAATACTGAACTTTGTTTCGTTCAAATCTTACAACTAGATGGCGTTGTGAAAACAAGACGACGATGTTGTAAAGCTGCTTCTAGAAGTACCTAGTGTCTATGAATAAAGTAGAATTTGATCTTGAAACTGGCCTTCTTCATCAGTTTCTGTTAACTTTACTTCTGTTCGTCAGCTAAGTAGAGCTTAGTGTTGACCACCGTAATAAAATGTTCTTCGTGCATTTCGGTTCTAAGCTGTTTCTCGCCATCGTGAGCACCCATAATTGATTTGATGTGGCTTGCGCTATGGGCACAGAACACCAGGGAGGGTTCCTTAATCGACTCGTCCACGTCCTTGAGATTGAGAGATTCTTACTTACGTCACCGCGACCACCACAGCCACTAGCTGTTCCACAGCTAGTAACGCTCAAACCACCCATAATATAATTGATATTTGAAAGCCATTTCAGTTGTGTTTAAAGCTCTATACGAAGGCCATTTAAAGGGCTTTCAAATGCCAATATAAGATAAAAAAAAATGCTGGACCATTCACACAGCATTATCTAGCCCCAAGCTAAGCAGAGCTTGTGTTATGGGTACTAGATAACTGATATACATAATACAATACAATACATAGATAGATATTATTTTTTTATTATATATAGAAAACGACCAGAACACCCTGAACAAATGTCTGCAGATCGTACACACATTTGTCCCGAGGCGGGAATCGAACCCGCAACCTTCTGCGTCGCAGGCAGACCTTCGCCCACCGCGCCACAGAGGTCGTCGATGGATGGTGTTTGATTAATTACACAGCTGAACCCTGGGTCCATTTGAACATAGTTCAACGTGATCGTGACGTGTCATAAATTTGAATGGGATTTGCGTAGTTCTCTGTTCGCACGATAGAGGCGCTGTAACAAAACCTATAATGGAAAAATGAGACGTCATGAGCACATAAGTAGACTATTTAAAAACACACCTTGATAGTAGGTTTGGGAGGCAGCGCGGGTTTCGGCGACTTGTCCGTGCTGACATCGGGCGTGGACAGTGGAGTGCTAGCGCTCTGCGGCGGTGACAGCAGGATGCTCTGAGAACTCGACGATAGCCCAGAGGCTGTGTTTCTGATTGGCTGTTGGTAGACGTAAATATTTTAATTTTGAATGTTAAAAGTTAAAAGCGTTTTATCAGAGTACTAGAACATACGACTTAAGTTTGGATGCTTAGATGTTTGTTAACTCTTCACGCCAAAACTACTGAATGGAACGGGCTGAAATTTTGCATACAGATAGTTCTAGGCCTGGAATAAAACATAGGCTATTTTTTATCCCCTGAATCAGTTCTCATGGGATAGAAATATCCTTATATGCGT
The DNA here is from genome assembly GCA_946478455.1 of Eupithecia vulgata. Taxonomy (NCBI): domain Eukaryota; kingdom Metazoa; phylum Arthropoda; class Insecta; order Lepidoptera; family Geometridae; genus Eupithecia; species Eupithecia vulgata. Next base: position 4,745,065 of record OX297874.1, read on the forward strand.
GCGAAGCCGCGGACAGAAACAAGTACTATAAGGCACAAGTAAGAGTAATTTTTTTGATTTAGGCAAGTTTTAGAGACCATGAAGTACTTACCTACAGTCTCTTTTTAAGAGTCTGTATCTAACAAGCCTAATAAGTAGTTAAGTAATGAATTTAATACATAAATGATCTATCTATTTATCTATAGTTTGTAGATATAGAATAGAACCCAAGAGATATAGAATATTGTGATTCATCGAACTCTTGTGTCACTGGAAATCCATATTTAAGCATGCCTTATGAACCTATGATAGTATTTACAAATGATGATTACATGATTGGTGACAGTTTGTGGCTGAACGGTCTGTGGCTGGACCGGTTGAATCTTAGTGGATGATGTCTGGTAAATAGGTGATGGTTTTGCACTCGCTACCTGAACCGTGGTAGGTGCTACACTCGACACAGGTTTCTGGAAAATGATGGTGATATTTACAAATGTTATGCAGTTTTGAGCACTCTTTACCTAGAGATAATATTTTTTTAGGATTTTAAAGAATTTGTATGGAATGATAAAATTAGGCAGGGGGACAAAACACAATACACTTTCATGTGAGATGTCAGTGAAGATCCTAATTCCCCCACTTAGATTAGAATTAGTATTAGAAGGAGACATTCAAGGTAAGATCATTTTAATTTCATTGCAGTACAATTTTCAAAGATTAAAGTCAATTTTTAAAGTTTCAATACAATTCAATCAAAAAAAACTGGTGATGGTTAGTGATATAAAATGATAACTTACTCCAAATCCTATCGAAGAGCTACTAGTAGTATTGATAGAGTTTGTACTAGTTTTGACTGACTGAACTCCATTTCCTTTCATATCATTGCTCTGATTTGCACTTATTACCCTATTATTCTGATATGTATGGTTTTCTTTCCCTTCCTGGTTACACCGGCTCGAAGAATCAGATTTCTGCAGTTGATATGCATCTTGCTGATATGTTTGTTCCGCTTGACTTAGAGGTGTAGCTAAGCTTTTGTTCACAACTGATAGTGGAGTAGAATGAACTGTCATGTGATTCACGTTTATACCTGCATTTTTATCATCATTACTCTTACCATTGACTTCTGGTTTTGCTTTACCATTTGTACTTTGAGGAAACTTGGTGTTGTATGGCAATGTTTGATATTTAGGATCGGATTTGCTCGCAGCAAACTCTGGCAAGAACTCCTGTTCGTTTATTTTCAGTTCTTTGCCAGTCTGATTGCTGTTGGAGCTGCTTGTACTGTTAGGACTGTATTGAGGCTGTTTCAGGTAGTCTTGATACTTCTGATCTAGTATCTTTTGGTCGTAGGCGTTCCCTATGCCTTGTTGTACGTGACTTAGCCCGTCGTGCTTGTTTTGATATTGATATTGGTCCCCTGGCATGTGTGGGTAGCCGTTGAACAGTGGATTTATCATCGGTTTCTGCTGCAAATAATGCGCTTCTTGCGTCAAATGCGATTGGATATTATCACTTTGAGTATACTGCTTTAATGGCACGTTGTTTTGTATTATGTTATGTTTGTTAGTCTGAAATACAAAGTGAAAAGTTTAGATACATAAATATTATCTCTTGAAGTCGGACAAAATAAACAAACAACACAACAGAAAAGTGTAAACAAATCCCTTCCATTCCATTCCCAGCTCCCGCCATTTTTTAAAAGTATCAGCAGTTGATTTGACTTTGACATCTCCTTGCGATTGGTGGTTCAAAACTGACGGTGTGTTATAGCTATAGTGACTTTGTCAGATTTGGTTCATAAATTAATGAGGCGGTAAAATTTAAATCCTATGAGAGGCAGGGTAAAAAAAAGCTTTTTACAAATTTTACCTGAAAATTATTATGATTGACGCTCGGCGCGTGTGGCACATGATTGTAAGGTTCGACTGCGACTACATTGCCTCTGGCTTGTTGATTCTTTGGTTGACTGTTCACACCCGCTCCAGCTGGATAATTTGGCAGCTGTTGCATTGGTGTGGGGTTGCTCGTTCTGAAATGAGGTAAAAAAAAAATCTTTATATCATTCCGGACCAAGATTTATTAGAGCTCAAGAAGGCGCTTAAAAGTTGGTAATTAAGCAAGGCCTACTACCTTCCTAAGTAGATAAGTTTGGTATAGATAATAGGTACCTACCATATAATAATAATGTTAAATAAGAACATACAGTCCGTGTATCAGTAGATGGTAGGTAATTATTTTTCTGGAAAATGTGGCCCTGTAAGTGTAAGAAGGTTTCTACCTCTGCTGCGGTTGTCTATGGGCAGCCGCTAGCTGCCGGTTCAACGCCCTCTTCCTCAGCAACCTCGCTTGCAGCTCCGACACCCTTCTGTCGATGCTGCGCATTTCTTCCTGCCTCGCGCCCAGTGCCGCCCTCTGTGCTGATAGCCTGCCATTTTGTTGCTCGTTCAGTTTGTTCCGGTACTGGAATGAGAAAGAATAAATAAATACAGATATAATTTTAATATGAGCTGCCACTCAGGTTGTGAAGGTCTAGTGTATAAATTCAGTCAATAAAAACATTCGGTTTAAAGATGTTTATTCTCATACAAACAAAAATGTTTAGGTGCATAAAATGAAAAAATATTCTTGAAAGTAATGCATAAGCTAATATTAATGTTAAGTAGGTAAACCTCCAGGGCCGCAGCTAGAAAGAGGACAACCATGGAGCTCCCTAAATAATAAGGGTCAACTATCCAATGGCTTTTGAAGAGACCGTTACGAGATTTTGAAAAACATCAATGTTCAGCGATTTTGGCGATGCGCCATTACTGACTAACCCACAAACGCACAGTTAGGTACCTAGTACGTTGTTGAAATTCTACCTACTTAGCTCTAATAAAAACATCTGTTCAACAAGGCATCAGAGGTAGCCAGTTGCCTACCAAATAGATCCTTCGTTAAGATAACGCGTGTACCGCATATCAAGATGTTTAGACCTTCCTAACCTACCGAAACTTCAGGATGAAATTCGGAAAAATAGCCAACACTCTAACGCTAATGATAAAACTGGGCTCAATTAAGGCCCACCTCTTTAGCTTTATTTGAAAAATACGCCTTACTATTTCAGCCATAACCGTTCTAGTGAAAAGAGAGCTTAACAAAACTCTATCTTCGTATTCACTTCATACCGTCGGTTTTCGCCTTTATCCAACTAAACACTTCCCACGTTAGTTCCTTAGTCCAGCAAAGCGATCATTTCCCTTACCAGCCTATTGAACTATGAAATTGACCATTTAGACATTCTGTGAAGCCCTCTGAAATTGTGGATTCCATGCGAATGAGTTTTTCCATGTCAATAAACGCTGCGGTCACGATTATGGATGATTTGTTTGATTTTCTATTGGTGTGCCTATCAAAGGTTAAATTATGATTTAAGCCAAGGTTGCAGAAAATTTTACGATAGATAGGTAGGTATACTTGGCTATTGTTGTGTATAATATTTAACTTTATATAGGAATCATTGTCTGTCTGTTTATTTTTTCGCTTCTGCATACAATCCTATAGGGTGTTTCCTTTCTTCACACAGAACTTGTGTTGTTGTATAAATAATTATACTTAAGTACCTACCTTACATGTTCAAATTATCAAACTATGCAAGTTACAACGCCATCAAGTGTGAAATAAAACGAAATTGCTTTTAATAAAAGCAGAATTATACCAACATTATAATAATAAATAATAATAATTGTTTATTTCAGGCAACACAAGACAAGAACTTACAAAGTAACTAGGGCCCATTTGATAAATACCTTAGAGACTAACATACGTCGTGGTCAACTAATTAGGGACTTTCAAGATAGTGAAGAGCAATAACCGGTTATGTGCATATAAATATAAAACCATATTGATTTCTTAGCACCTATTATTTGCATAATTTGGTCCGATTATTATGCTATAAATGGCTGTAAATAAAAGAATAAATAAATAGAAAAAAGTATTTAATATCAAAGGTTGAACATGTATTCAATTTTAAGGTATAATTCTGTAGCTGGACATTTAATTAAGGACAGTAAACTATAATGAAAAATAGAGTTAAACAAAACTAATAATCTGCAGTATTATAATATCTTTAACAGCTCCATTTTATTGCGTGTAAAATCAGTACCCAGTAGCAAAACCTTTGTTAGTAATTACCGCTTGACACCGATGTGGCATAGACATTATCAGTTTCTGGCATGTTTCGACAGGAATGTTTGCCCATGCCTCACAAAAAGCTTCATTAAGTTCATCTAAAGTTGTGGTACGATAAGTGGCAACTTTTTTCTTGATTTCGTGCCAAAGGTGCTCGATTGGGTTAAGGTCCGGGCTATTTGCTGGCCAATCTAGCACCGATACTGACTGACTGGTAAGAAACGACTTGACTGAACGGGCGGTATGTTTCGGGTCGTTATCATGCTGAAACGTCCATATAATAGGGAGATGCTCCTCAGCATAGGGAAGCATCGTTTCCTCCAATATTGCCTTGTATTGATGTTAGTCTAAGTTACCCTGAACTTTCCTCACAGGTCCCACTCCACGTCCAGAAAATGAACCCCACATTTTAATGTTTCCACCGCCATGTTTCACCTGCTTTTTTGTGAATGTTGAATTCATTTCCGCTTTTACTGGACGCCGTACGTATTGCCTTCCATCTGAAGAAATCAAATTAACCTTGGTCTCGTCAGAGAATAATACATGTTGCCATTGGGCGTAGGTCCAATGTCCATATTTACGTGCAAACGCCAAACGAGCATTTCTATGTTCTTTCTTCAACAACGGTACTTTGCGAGCCACTCTTCCGAACAACCCTGCTTCTACCAGACGTCGTCGAACGGTCCTCGCTGAGACACCAGCTCTTTCGTCTGTCCCAAATACTTCGTGTTTAATTACAATAGAGCCTAGAAACGGATCTTTCTTAGCTAACCTGGTTATCATTCTATCTTCTTGCGGAGTTGTTTTTCTCGATCTTTTTGTTTTGGGCACATTTAAAGTTGTGTTATTGCGTCTGACATGTTGCACTGCATTGTATACCATAGTTTTTGAACAATTTAAATGTTCTGCTATCCTTCGGTATGGCCAACCATGCTCGACAACAAACTTCATGATAATTTTTCGTAGTGTTGGATCGCAACTTTTATTTTTGCCCATTTTTCATCAAAATATTTTTCAACACTTAAAATAAAAATCGGGATTGCCGCCAAAACTACCACGAAACAATAAGAGAAGAAGTAAAAAAGTATTGAGATTCAAACTTTGAAAATAGGACGCAATATCTCAGTGTCCCTAATTAAATGGCCAGCCAGCAATATTTGAACAAATAGCACTATGATAATCTATCAGCTATACTGTAAAGAGGTTTAATGTTTAAGAAGTTGTTATTGTTTGTATAATCGGGCACATCAATGACTAATTATACTTACATGTAAAAGATATGGAATATTTTTAAGACTCCTTGAAAAAAATAAAAAAAAATCACAATTTGGCCTAACTAGAGATTGTCCCTAATTAGTTGACCACGACTGTACATAATAAGTAATAAAATAAAGAGGACAGTCGTGTCACTGGCACTAGGTCGATGACGTGCGCGCGGTGTCGCGTATCAGCCTTCCACAGAACTTCCTGAACACGACACCCTTCGGCCAAAATCCGCTATCCATAAAAGTCGAGAGACGATCCGTCGGCACTCTCACCATAAATGACGCGAAGTTCACATTACGGCGTGACTCCAACTTCTCGACTCTCAAAGAGAAACCGGATTTCTGTCGCAGGTACTTCACCACATCCTCGATTGTCACGGCGTAGTGGACGCGTGACACGTAGAGTTGCGTGGTGGTGTATTAAAGTGCTAAAATAAACATAACACTCCTCGTGTTCGGATATTGAATATCTCTTAAAGCTTGTAGGTAGATGTTAACAAAAAGTTAGATAAGCAACTGTTGTGTAAAAGTTAAGTAGGTACAACTTATTAGATCCCTAAAAATACTGATCCCGTCAGTGAAGTCTTAAACCTTTAAGAACTTTCATCTAAAAGGTAATTCACTAAATTAGCCTCATAAATTAAGAGAAGAGAGAATTAAACAGCTAAAATCCAAATTTAGGATATTAATCAGGCGAGATAGGAGGGTAACAATCAACAAGGGACTTAGCCCCTTGAATGTGTGACAAATATTTCATGGCATGATATATTTGAGTACTTCTTCGAGTGTGTTTTTGCGGTACCTATCTACTAACTATGTAGGGTATTGTAGTGTTGATCGTGTAAAATGTGTCGCTCAATACAAAATCCTGTTCGTGCCTTACAAAAAGGTGTAAAGAAAAAAGAAAAGAAAGAAAAAATAAATTTATTACACTACATAATTTACAAAACAGATGACAATTAAACATAAGATGAGTAAATTCAGCTTTTTGCTACATTTTTATTACATTTTTACAAATTCGAAAAACATTTGTTTTTCAGATTCGTGTAGTTTCTATTGTAAAAAAAACGCATTTAACGCATCTCACAATTCAAATAAAACCGGCCAACTGCGAGTCGGACTCGCGCACGAAGGGTTCCGTATCATTATCTATAAAAACGACAAAAAAAAATCACGTTTCTTGTATGGCAGCCCCCTTAAATACTTATTTTATTCTGTTTTTTAGTATTTGTAATTATAGCGGCAACAGAAATACATCTGTGAAAATTTCAACTGTCTAACTATCACGGTTCATGAGATATAGCCTAGTGACAGACGGGAGACAGACAGACGGACGGACAGCGGAGTTTTAGTTAACCCTTCCGTTTTACTCTTTAGGTACGGAACCCTAAAAATGACGCTCGTTTGGCCTCTGCCTGAGGGACTCAGGGATAGATTATGAAAAAAATTATGTTTAGGCGTAGTAGTCACGAAAGCGTAGCTATTGCTACGAAAGACGTAGCAAGCTACGAAAAGCGTAGCCAAGCTACGAACGACGTAGCAAATGATGTGCGACACACCTGCGACGACGACTGATGTAAACTAAATATCATAACAATCAATAGACCTATGCTTGAGTGACGTTTATGCCATAGAAAAGCGTTACTCAAGCATTGATCGATGACTAAGCAAGCTTTCATAATACGTGCCTTAGTAGGTACCGACTTTTAATCAGTGAAGATCTTTAAATTAAAGTAAAAGATTAGGAAAAGAAACCTATTCTGATCTACCGAAGCAATTACATAGATTTTCAGCAGAAGTGGGAGGTGGGTGTACAGTAGGGTTCCCTATTCCCATAATATATCCGGGAAACTGATCCAGTTAGTTTCTTTTCCGAAAGAAAAAGGTCTAAATAGGTAACTACAAAACAAATATCCTCATACATTTACATTTTCTATACAGAGTGATTCAAAAAATACAGACCGGTAGAAAAGTTATCACGGATGATTAGTACAATTTCAAATATTAAAACTATCCTCTGCTTTGCACGAGTTATAAAAAATAGCCAACATATATAGCATATGCATAACAGGACGTTGCGGGTTCGATTCCTGCCTCGGAACAAATGTGTGTACGATCTGCAGACATTTGTTCAGGGTGTTCTGGATGTTTTCTATGTATAATAAAAAATATCTATCTATGTAATGTATTGTATTGTGTATATCAGTTATCTAGTACCCATAACACAAGCTCTGCTTAGCTTGGGGCTAGATAATGCTGTGTGAATTGTCTAGCATTATTTATTTATTTATTTATATAAGTTATTCCGAACTACATACATCTATAAAAATTTCCAAGAGTTCTTAAGAACTGATCATTTACCTGCACTTGTTATTCAATAGGGCTTACTTATGCATAGTTTTTTTTAGTATCAATTAAGTATTTATATCATTAAATTATCGAAAAAATAACACCATATACATAACCACATTTTTTTATTATTAGTTAATATAAAACTCGCTTTTTTTTCTGTGACGTCACCTTTATGTTTCTCATCTCAGTGCTTCTGTTCCTTCAATCAAAATAAAATGAGAAACAAATAATAATAAACCGCAATACCTATGTTGTTTGTTGTGATCTTTTTTTTTAATTTATTTATTTCTAAAAAGATATTCCGCTAAAAGCTTCATATAAATATAATAAAAGCTTTATATAAATAGCTTAAAAGCTTCGACAATACGGTGAACGGTGATGTCATGTTCATAAATTTTGCTATTGACTCATAAAATATCGACTTACTTTTCAATGACTAAATTTCGTATTAAAAACATCAAAAAATTATATGCATATTTATTTCCTCTCAATAGAGAATACAAATAAAAAATACTGCTTTTTAAAGTCACATGCAGATCCCCAAGAGACCACTATACGCTAGCTAAAGCAATCTGTAAAAGCTTTTCAGGCCAAGAAATAGAAGCCCCTTATAATTTTTCTCTATGTAGAATAGAGAAAAATTATAAGGGGCTCATGGCTTTGATCACCCTGTATAAGCTAACTGAAACGGGACGTTCTCGAGTAAATGGTATAATGCGATTTCGCCACCGACCTTACCCTTGTCCCAAATAGTACCTACTCGTACCTACACGGGCTTGGCCACTTCTCACTATCCATTTTTAGTGCCAATTCACATTCTGTGCGGAGCCTTGGGTGTAACAATATGCTTAGGTATCAAATATTTTGGTATAAAAAAGGCTTCTAGGCAGACCTCATTGATATAAATTGGCTTCTTTTAAAATACTCTTTCATTTCATTTATTTATTCATAAACAATTTACATAGTGTTTCTTTTTTTACGGTGTTCTAAACCGTTTTCATATTCCTAAAAAGTGAAAATAGGTTTGGATGGACACTTCAAAAGCGCGATGTAGTTTTTCAATTAGCGACATCAAGTTGAACTCAACAACACCGAGAGAATAATCAAAATCTATTAAGTATTGGCGACGATATCAGCAAAATTGTTGTGAAGGGTGGGGGCGCGGGTTCGAGTCCCGCCGAAGTCGAAAATTTTTGAGAACTTATTTCATTTTCTTAGTGATGCCCAGAGTGCGGGTAAACACTATAACAAAAATCCTTAAATTGTTGTGCAATTTCAAAAGTATTATGTTATTTGATAAGCTTGAAGGGGTAAACATTAGGCCCTCGGGAATAAATGTATTATGGGACCACTTCGGGATCAGTTTCTATACAATAGAGAAATAATTCTTAAAATCGGTTTGAAGTGACATCGAGGAAGAAAAAAATACTTACAGCAAGAAGTCTTTCTGAAGTCAAAAGTAAAGTCAATATCGAAGTTTAAATGACGAACGTAATAAGTTGAGTGTTTATAAAAAACATTTTTACTAGTCATGACTGACCAAATTTTACTATAAAAATTAGCAAAAGTTTTCCTCCGTTCCTAGTCGTAGTTTTTAGGTAAAAATGAATACTTATAAACCTGTTTATAGTATTAAATTTGACTTGTCTAAGTGCTTATTTTGTAAGCCTAAAGAAATAAGTTATTGAGTTTGAGTTTTACCATCATGACACTAGGACGACAGAATCGATTTTCATCAAACGTAGATTAGAAAAAGCGCAATTAAGTTTAAATAACTAAGAACAACCAAAATCACCTTAATCAAAACTAGACGGATGGACCGTTTGGGATATACCATCCGACAGATAGACAATTGTGTCTATCTATCTACACGTAAGACATAAAATAGCTCTATTGCGGTCTCTATTAGTGCTCTATTATCGGTGCTCTATTGCGGTATCTAGTTCTGGGGCAAAAAAAAAACAACAGAAACTTACGCTCTCAAACACTTGATCGTATCGACTCATTTTCTGTCATCAAATAAGACCGTTTAAACCTTGATAAAAGTCACTGCACTAAACACTTCATTCACCTTGTAATCCACCTTTTGACCTTTTTATATTCGATTTAATCACTAACACTTTAAAATATTCAATGAAAGATTGAAAACCATTTTATTTACTACACAATTTTACTAATTACAGTTACAGTTTTGGAATTTCGTTCTTATTAGAATAGACTTTCTAGTGTTTACGTGTAAATGTTAAAAAGTTTTAACATTTTAAAGATTTAAAGTTTCAAATCGAATACTTCTCGTTTCTTTTCCATCATAACGATAGAAGGCTATGTACCACCAAAACAAAGCAAATTTTGCGCTGTCTATTGGAACCACGCGTACGACTGAATCGTTTGATCTGAACTCGAGATTCAAATGTTGGCATCAAATCTGCCTGAGGAATTAGTACGATGATGCGCCTGTAACAGGGCTGCCACTTTAGGTTTGATGTATACAAGCAACCTGCTCGGTTTCGCACGTAGCACAGCAATATAATGTATCTTCTTCATGGTTGTTGGTCAAGCCCGAGATAATTGGAGTTTACTATTTTATTAAAAGCTATTTAGCATACTTACAAGTTTTGCGCACGTTACGTTATTCATTATTAATGTAAATTTATCTAAAAACCTTGAATTAATTGTACATAAGGAGTCTATCGCCATAATGTTAATTTTAGAAGATATTACATTTCTTAAATTGTCTATAGTAAACGTTTATTTTTTACACTTACAAATTAAGCTCATAGACAAGTCAACTTGTAGGTAATCTGGTTAATTAATTACCATGACAAATTATAACTAGTATTTACACTTATGAATATACATGAAATGAATAATAAAGTTTCAATCAATTTTACATAAATGTATCATAGGCATAATTATGTTTGTCCCCGCTTGTGAGATAACCTAACTCACTTTCTTCGACATCCACGACTTGTAGAGAATATTTCTTGGCGAAATTCAAACAAAATTAAAAGAGAAAACGAGTCAGAACGATAGAGCAGAACTGTAGTCTAACTTATAGTCTCTAGAGTACCTATGCTGTACCTACTCTAGAGACTATAAGGTAGATTACAGTTGATGAGTCTGTAGAGTACCTACATACCTACTCTACAGAGTAAAATTTCTTTATAATTTCGAACATCAAGCTCACCAACAACATCTGAAATTCAGGCTCATCAGTCGACCAAGCAATAACTCATCAAACCATCAAAATTCAGTACTTACATAATTAGGTGTGCGTAACTACCTATAAACACGCTGATCAAACACATGATCGAATACGCTGACTTCACAGGCGTCGTAATCCTATAATGTGAAGTGGTAACCCTAACCTAAACATTAGTTACCTAATTGCCGTGTAGATAGGCAATGTACATGCAATAATAATTGGATAAGCAATCCACAGGGTCATAGTCACCTAACAATTCAATTTGTTATGTCACTGGTGAAATTAATTATCAATGTATGTAGGAAATTGACAAATTAGGTGCTGAATAGCGAATTGTGATAATTCAATAGTAGTCATGAATAGAGGTTGACATAGTAAAAAGAAGCAGTAGTTATTCAAAAATCCGTGTTTTAACGTTTTTAGTTTGTTAGTTTCCGAGTATTTTTTACCTCATGACTAAGCAGATCCATTTGAAGGGAAGTACTAAGGCTACCTTTTATTTAAAGCCCAGATAGATGTGAATGTGTAAAGTTTGTTAAAGCTTTGAAAAAAATACATAATAATCTATGGGATACAAGGCACCAAGACCTTCGATTCGAAAATTAAAAAAACTATTTTAAATATCAGAAATAATTGTGCAAAGTACCATCTTTTGTTTAGTTTTTAAAAAATTTCTGCTAATCTATCAATCACAAGATTTTTTTTATTGTCATCACCATATTAAACAAAAGAATACCGAGGGCACCTTCGGCTTATTTTTTTGAATTAATGTCTTAAAGAAGATAATCAGCAAAAATTTGATTTTGGAGCTTACACTGCTCTGTTCTATCCCACTCCTTTAAACGCGAAATCCTATGCCTATCCTATTCACAAAATGGTGTCATATACCTGCCTCTTAAGACAAAAGAGTAAATTACCGCCAGTAATATCAAAAATTTTTGTATATAATTATTAAAATCAGAATCAAAAGGTTTTATTACAAAGAAAGATTGTAATTGAAATTGCGTTTGTTCTTCAGAGATTCAGTCGCGCAGAAATTTTAATACGTTAAAATTACAAGTTTGCGAGCAGAAAGCTCCAAGATAAGTCGCATCTAATTTAATTTATCGGAAATAATGATCAAAGACGTGTCAATCAGACGAAGATCGACTACTTAATCCTTCCTGATAAGATCAGAAACAAAGACTTTTGCATTTCTTCGGAAAATTAGGAAATTTCCTTATCGATTCGAGCGACGAAAAGTCAAAGCGAACAGTTTTGGGACAAAAGATAGATACTGCCTACGAAATTTTTTTACGAGGTTATTAATGTTTTTCTGTAATAGGTAATCTTTGAAGAAATTTGATTAAAATCGTGTAGTTTTTATATGATTTCAATCAAATTTAATGCTAAATAGTTAAATAAATAAATAATGCTGGATAATTCACATCGTAACATAATAGCATTAATAGCCCCAAGGTAAGTAGAGCTTAACAGGATAAATAAGAGATCTTGCGTGTTAATGGTTTGGTATTCAGATGAATCTAATTATAAGTTCAGTTGAATTACGGACAGACGCTAGTCTTCAATAATATGGCAATTTCTCCGATAGAGACATAGCCTACTGAAAAAATCAAGAGACAAATACAATACTAGGTATTAAAGGAGTCTGCAAATGAAATATATAACAAGTTACTCTTCTCTTTTAAGGTAATTGTGACCCTTCCTAAGATACCTATCTTGTTTTATATATACTTAATATTCTTATACTCCGATCCAAAAAGTGTATATTTTTTATATTTTTAGAAAATAGATGTAAGTGTAAATATTAGTTGTAATTATTTTTTCCAGTTTATAATTACTGATATAAATAATACATGCCTATTTTTTGTTAACATAAAAATGGGTTCCAAACCTAAGAAATATTGGTGGACAACATTGTATCATCGAATCAAAGCACAGAAGCTTGAACCAATTTTTGGTTTTGAAAGTTTTCATCATTTTGATCTCTCGTTCGTTTTCGAATTCAAATTCAAACATTTTTCGCTCCACATGTGAGATGCGTTGTTGAAGTTTGTGTATTAGTTTTTAGTGATAACCTTTTTCTGTTCTGTTATTGTTATCAGTTTTTGTTAAGTTTTCATTCATAAATGTAATTTATGCGTATTGTAAAGCACCGCCATCCTTTATTTTCTCACAATTGTTCTGGTTGCCTGGAAGAAATCAATTTAAGCGATAAGGCCGCCAAATCCATTGCTGTTCTCTTTCTTAAGTTAAATTTAAAACAATCTGTTTTTTTTCAAAGGTGATGTATAAAGTATTCTCTATCTATCTAAATGTCTTTGTTGACATAAAATTTTATAAAATATTCTCCTTTTTTAGAAATCGTAGTATTATGTAGTAAATAAAAGAATGTGCACCAAATTTAATTACCATTTGCTAGTACTTTTTTACTTTTCTTGGTTAGTTATTATACTGTCGGTATTAGCTAAATGGGGTAGAGATTTGTATGAATGAGTTCAGAAATACAATATTTAGGAGCGAGTAGGTATATCATCAGCGGTTTTACGTAACAATAGCTCAGCTTACTTTCTGAAGGAAGCCGTAAGCTAGTGATGCTGTATTACAATAATAAATTCAATGTTATTGATCTATTTCAACTGGTTAACATGACTAAAGCCAGCAAAACCGGCTTAAAAATGGTAGCTTATAAATTATGTTTAAACTTTTCAGAATAAATCAAAAATAGATTTCAAAGAATATATCGGGTAATATTTATAGTAAAAGAATAGCCTGGTTTATTATTTTCGTAACTGTGTTTTCTGTAACTTCCAATTTAAAATATACCGTGAAAATAGAACTGGTTAGGTATATTAGGGACTGCCATATTATTCTAGTTCGACGAATTCAATATTGTACGTTTCTTTGAATGTATTTGAGGCAACAGAGAATCGTTTTCAAATTGTATTGAGATGGAGCACTTTGATAGCAAAACGATATCGCTTAGAGATTGTTTCTCTTCAGAGTTGCTAGCATGAGTTTGAACAGAACGAAAACGGTGAAGGTTTTCGTTTACAACGTAAAAGTGGTACTCCCAAAATGATAATCTATCGAAAATTACTATCGAGTTCGGTTAAAAAAGGAATGGGATCGCTCTAATATTATTAAAAGTAATTACTATCAGTATCCAGTACTAATGTAATTTAATAATAATGTAGTAGTGGTAATGTAGGCGCTTAATGTATGGGATAACACATACATTAAGCGCCTACATTACCACTACGAAAACCAAAAAAATGTTTCGTTCATACGAAAGATTTTATTGGTTTTCGTAGACGATGCAAAACTTATTTTAAGGACTCTGTTTTGCATTTCATGATGCAATAGTTTTCTGTTTCTTCACAGAGCTCATTGTTTTAGCTTACTCGATACGTTCACTCATCGACTCGATAAAGAAAACAAAAAGTTATTTAAGCATGCATGACGTCTTTATTAGTTTTTTATACTCATAAGCCTCTAGTCGTAGTCTAGGTTTTATTTCGTAAAATAAGAATGACTCAAGCAAATTATACAAAACTAGCGTCCCGCCCCAGCTTCAAACGGGTATATTCTATAGCCTATGTTACTCAGTGATAATGTAGCTATCTAAAGGCAAAAGATAAATCGGTGCGGTAGTTTTTAAGTTTTTTCGTTACATACAAAAATACAAATCTTTCCTCTATAAAATATTACTAGCAGCACCTCTACGAGAACTACCCACGTGAAAACTTGGGTAGTTCTCATTCCACTGGGAATTCTTCGAATTGAGAATTAAATAACATTGCACATCTTTCTCTCTTCAATAACTTATGAGCAAAGCACAAGAAAAGAAATATTAATACCTAAACAAGGTAAGGAACATCAATTCTGACACTCATCAAAAAATTCTTGGAGGTGTATAGACACTCTTTTGTGTTAAAAATAGTTTAAAGGAGTTTTAAAATGAATTTATTGTTTCTTTTACTTGGTTAATTAAAGTTGTTACATTTTATAAGTAAGTATTCTTCCCTTACCTTTTGGGAAAAGTTCTGGAATGATAGTGTAACGAATAAAACAATAAGATTATTTTGAGTAAACAAGTCACTTTTTTTCTTCTGGAAGGTCTACGCTTCTACGCCGTAGCACTCCCGTAGCAGTTATATCACGATGCTTTTTGCGTAGCAAAATTTCTTATACTCTTTTGTACATGTATAATATGTACCAACTAAATAATAATTCGCGGCTTTCACCTTTTCGCACATGTACCTTGACTTTCAAGGACAACTACAGGTATCTAACAATATTTTTGAATATTTGAATATTGTAGGTATGTCAAGTGAAAAGGTGTATTTTAATAAATTATCCTTTTTACTGTATTTACATTTAAAGAATAAAGAAAAGACTAAAACACGACTGCTGGCAGATGCTGGATACGACAAGCTGAAGACAAGGCGCTATGGAGCTCATTAGGGGAGGCCTTTGTTCAGCATATTGTTAACATAGCCCGATAATGATACTGTTTTTTCGTAGTCCATATTTTTTTTTAAGTCTATAAATCAGATTTAAATTCATTCTATCCGGCAATTGAATAATTAACAACCTATGTTTTTATTATGATAAGATTAGATCATCGTCAGTCACCGTATTGCACAGCTCTCAAAAACATATACAAAATTTTCGATTCAATGAAATCATCGAAGCAAACATAAAAACAAACGGTTAATTCTGTTTTGTTCTTGAAATATAATTACCACTAGCTATCAAGTCCAAGTGGGCACGACCGCAACCTAGTTGGCTCGCACTCGGTACAGTTTGCGCAGTGCTAATTCTATGTTCCTATCCTACATGTGTTTGGTTTGTTCTAGAAGTACATTGTATGGCGTAGACAAGCTGTTGCCTCTGGGTTTGCCAATACTTTCCAGCACACATTGATTAAAGATGCTCTCCTAGCCAAATTTCGGCCACGGCAGCCAGTCTCAATGCCGTGTGGTTGGCTTAGAAGTCGTAAGAGGCGACTAAGGGACATACACCGGGGGCAGCGTTTCATGCAGAATAGATCTACCACCGTACTGCGGTCCCCAACCCGCATGCCCAGCGTGGTGATAAGGGCATTAACCCCATGAGATAAAAAATAAGGGGAGGCCTGCGTCCAGCAGTGGACTATTATAGGCGGTTGAGGTTGACCCAGTCACAACGAAGACTAGCCATGTGCGCAGAACATTAATATAAAGCACAAGTGTGTGAATTTCGGCATTTGTAAGTTTGTTACAATGCAGTGGTACCAATGGTACAATCAAGCTGGTCTGATGATGGAGGCAGACGGATATGTTCATATCCTACATGTGTTTGGTGTGTTCTAGAAGTACATAGTATGGCTTAGACAAGCTGTTGGCTCTGGGTTTGCTAATACTTTCCAGCACACATTGATTGATGATGCCCTCCTAGCCAAATTTCGGCCACGGTAGCCACTCTCAACGAAGACAAGTCATGTGCGCAGGACATTATTCTAGAGCACAAATAAGTGTGTGAATTTTGGCATTTGTAAGTTTGCTACAATGCAGTGGTACAAAAGGTACCATCAAGCTGGTCTGATGATGGAGGCAAACGGTGGCCATAGGAACTCAGAACTTAACCCCGTCAAATTCCAGGATTTATCTTCCCAAGCAGTTAAGTACTATTTTTATATTCCGTGGTACTAGGTGATTAAAAAAGCTTGATTAAAAAAAAAAGGTTTTTCAAATATCACCAAAATAGGCACAGGGATTTTATCTAGGTAAGAATAGGGATATAATAGAGATATTCTACTCTAGATAATATCCCTGTGCCTGGTCTTCTGATTATAGCTACAATATTTTAATTTAATGTTTTGTGAGCTATGCACAGTTGCAAGGTAGGTGGACGACATAGTACGCGTTGGGGGGCGGCAATGGAGGCGGTTAGCACAGGACCGTGGTGGATGGCACAAACTGAGGAAGGCCTATACCCAGCAGTGGGTAAAATCCGGCTGTGGATGATGATGATGATTACCTATGAATCTCCTCATAACCTTTATAGATAAACGTGTAGCATCTATTGGTTTTGTTGTACATTCATCTGTTAGATAGGTTAACAATAGTTAATTTCGTCAAATATTAGCGCAGTTTGTTGGCAATAGGTTCATAGTAAACTAGGCTCTATACGCAATTTGCTCGCGTAATTGGACTGAATTCAAATTGTATAAATTATAAATTAAATTTACAGTAACATACGGGGTGAGACGCACATAAAGCGACACTAAAAATTAAGTATTTAAAAGTTTAGCGTAAAAGGAACATAACTTGATTTTGCTAAACCCTCTCAAGCTATTTTTAATATTGCTAACACTTTATTTTTCTACAAATAGGTACTTACTTAGCCAGATGTAGAAATTAAAAGTATCTCAATCACGTACGTAGGTACTATCATATAGTATAAAACAAAGTCGCTTCCCGCTGTCTGTCTGTCCCTATGTATGCTTAGATCTTTAAAACTACGCAACTGATTTTAATGCGGTTTTTTTTAATAGATAGACTGATGAAAGAAAAAGGTTTATGTATAATTCATGCATAATATTATAGTACCATATAATATAGTATATACACATATACGCTCCGACACGTGAAAATTTTCGGTAGAATTTTGTGTGAAGTGTATGATGACGTTAGTAATTCTTAAAGAAACTTTTACAAAAAGCTTTTAAATTCAAATGACAGTCTTGATTTGCATTTCTATACTAATATTATAAAGAGGAAAGATTTGTTTGTTTGAATTGAATATGCTCCAAAACTACTAGACCGATTTGAAAAATTCTTTTCCCATTAGAATCCTACATTATTCCTGATAAACATAGGCTATAGAATCTACCCGTGCAAAGCCGGGGCGGGCCGCTAGTAAATAAAAAACAACAAAAAAGAAAAATTACAACTATCATTACTACAATTATAATATAAATTTCCTGAAAATGTAAGCCGTCACCAGAAGGCAGTGCTCAAAAAGCTTTATAAAAATTTAAAACACTTTGTTATTCTGGAATAGTAATAGTCGGTTAAAAAAGACCTTCCTAAGTTAACAGGCCGCAGGGCGTTTGCCTCAATTCTTTATAGCCCACTAAATTACTAAACATTTTAAAAGGGTTTAATGAACTTTAGGGTAAGGCTATATTCATAGATTATTCTTGGCTGTTATTGTTTGATATTAATTGGATCCTCCTCGACCTTTTAGCACTTAACTGGGAATAATAATTAGGTAGTTACTTCGTAACTAAGAGAGTTGCTTCATGATTAGGTATTTCATTAAGAGAAACAGCGAAATTCTGTTATTAATTAAGGCAGAAATACTTAGGGGACTCGGCAAAGGATATTTACAACAAGAAAAGCAGGACTTGGTATCAGTTTACTTCTTCATTCAGGGGTATTTTAACTATCTAAACGTTTTGTTCCTGATCATTACTATCAAAAACAGATTTTCAATCTCCTCCGTCTTCGTCTTCTGAAAAGTTTTTGATTCTTTAATAATATTACTATACTAATAAAAAACATTGACTCAAATAGACATATTCTTCAACATTGAATATTCTATGCAATTCGTTAGAGCTCAAAAATCACCATTATTATGTGTTTTATGTTTTCTATCTATTAATACCTATACAATACAAAAATACAATTTGTAATGTAAAGGTACAGAATAACTATGGTTAAAGTCTAACTTTCTTCTCTGGTGTTTCTGTATCATAAGATTATTGTGCATCGGTGACGTTATAGACAGACATGACTAGTATTCTAGCAATAGAAAGCGAAATTGAAATTGCATTTAAAAGCTCTATAAAAGTTTCTCTAAAATCCATTTTTTATTTATTTAGTACTAGCTACCCGCGACGTTGCCCGCGCCTTTCATGTAACCTACTATTCTGGTTATGACATTCACAATAACGTGGCTTTCTATTGGTAAAATAATTTTAAAAATCGGTTCAGTAGATCCAGTTCTCCTACAACCTCACAAACTTTACCTCTTTATAATATAGATTCAGTAGATTGTAAAAATATTTCGGAGAAGTTCCTCAAAATCATTCATCATGTCTATTGAAGCTCATTTCAATAATGTTATATTCTTCATGTTTTGTGAGATAATTAAATAAAATAAATAAATAAATAAATAATGCTGGACAATTCACACAGCATTATCTAGCCCCAAGATAAGCAGAGCTTGTGTCATGGGTACTAGATAACTGACATACATAATATAATACAATACATAGATAGATATGTTTTATTATAAATAGAAAACGACCAGAACACCCTGAACAAATGTCTGCAGATCGTACACACATTTGTCCCGAGGCGGGAATCGAACCCGCAACTTTCTGCGTCGCAGGCAGACCTTCGCCCACCGCGCCACATCGGTTACAGGAAAATCTTTGTAAAAAGCTTAATAAACTCACCATAAGCTCTCTCCGTAGTTTATCCAGCTCATGCGCAGACGGTGGCGCTGGCTGCACCCTCCCCCGTCTCAGCTCTTCCAACTGCCTCGTCAGCTCATCCACCTTGGCCACGGCCACCGATAGCTCTTTTTCTTTCTCATTGAATAGCGCTCGTATTGACTCTAGGTCGCTGGCTGTGGACAATGAAATTTCAATGTTAGGAACAGTAGGCTTACATGGATCCCTAAAAAGTGTTATTTTTCACTCTGGTTTATATCCATATGAATAGTTAGTGAGAAATAATACTACTTCATCATCATCAGCCTATATTATTTGTCCACTGCTGGATAGGCCGCCCCTAATGAGTGCCATAGCGGCCTGTCCTCAGCTTTCCGCTATCAGCATCTGCCTGCAGTCTTTTGCAGATCGTCATCCCACCTGATTGGAGGGCATCCTACACTACGTTTGCTGAGTCACGGGTTCCACTCAGGAACGCGTTTACCCCAGCGGTTCTTGGTTCATCTCGGGATATGGCCAGCCTACCTAGCTGCTTCAGCTTGCTAATTCTGTGAGCTATCTCGATAACTTTGGTTCCCTGTCGGATGTATTCGTTACGAATCCTATCCTTCAGAGAAACTCCGAGCATAGTTCTTTCGCTAACTTTGCAACTTTATGCTGGTGGACCAGCCCTACCGTGAGAATACCCTACTCACAAATATCAACTGTTTTATGTTATACCAGATTATTATTAATAGGGGGTAAATAAGGACAGCCAAAACAAAGCCTTATCTATGGTAGAATGGACAAAAATGATATAAATCATCGAATGTGTTTGAATTTCAATCCCCCAATAATTCCTTTCCTTCAATGATTTACACAATGTGTAAATTTTTTGCTAATCTAGCTTAGACAAAAGACTTAGGCTAGCAGGGCAGAATTATAGCCATGTAGAGAAAATAATAAGAAATTATGGAGGTAGTACGTGGTGGAAATTTAATTTTGAAGAGCACGTGACCTCCTTATTGCACTAAGCAAAATTCTTGACAACTATGTAGTTTCTGAAAGCTAGAAAGGGATTAAACTATATTTTCCTACAAAGTTTCGTTCTTATACAGCGGTGGTTTTATTTTATCTATCTAAAATAATCACGGAAGGACAGACTAAGAAACACAATAAAAACTTTTGCATTAAAAACTTCTTCCTGCAGCGCGTCTCTATTTAAGTCATTTGGTGCATGAAACTTGCACTCTTTACCCTAGATTATGAATTTACGGCCAGAATCGTAGAATTATTCAGATTGTTGAAAGTCGTAGCAGAAGTTATAGCAAATGCAAAGTTTCTTTATCTACCGCAGTAAAAATTACCGTAGAAACCACGGACAAAACTAGTATGCAAAGTAGTTTTTTCAGTTATATTATGTGATTTTAAAAACCTCTAGCTGGTAGAAGTTTAGGACTAATTGCACAATCCTAATTGTGATTGGGTAAGTTAAAGACGACCTCTGTGGGGCGTGTGCGAAGGTCCGCCTGCGACGCAAAAGGTTGCGTCTTCGATTCCCGGCTTGGAACAAATATTTGAACGATCTGTAGATATTCGTTTCCGAGTGTTCTGATCGTTTTCTATGTATAATAAAAATAACTATGTATTGTACCTACTATGTATATCAGTTACGTAGTTAGTTATTATGTTAGTACCCATAACATAAGCTCTGCTTAACTTGGGCCTAGATAATGCTGTGTGGATGTCCAGCATTATTTATTTAGTTATGTGCATATCAAGTGAGTTGGCAGGCAAGCCATACAAAAATGTTAAATTTAAATATGCTGCTAAATATTTGTAAAACTGGTACATTTAACAATTCAAGCATGTGAGG
Organism: Eupithecia vulgata; assembly: GCA_946478455.1. Classification (NCBI taxonomy): domain Eukaryota; kingdom Metazoa; phylum Arthropoda; class Insecta; order Lepidoptera; family Geometridae; genus Eupithecia; species Eupithecia vulgata. The sequence continues at coordinate 4,766,343 of OX297874.1, forward strand.
ATTGATATTATATTTTAGTAACCATGATCGTTTAAAAGGATTTAACACAAACATCCAGCACCGCTGCCGTAAAACATAAGAATAAGCTTTATTCGTTATTTCCATTATTACAATAAATGTAGGTACAATTTTTTTTTTTTAAATTTTAGCTATAACTATCTTCAGACTCATTTTAGGAACAGTTACATTATTTGATTGTCTTGAAAAGACTTAAAAGTATTTCTATTTGCTTTAATGCTCCCAATTTGGGAAAATGTAGGTACATTTTAAGCACAAAATTTCGTACTTTCCCAAAAGCTCTAAAATACACGAGTGAAGCGAAGTTGGTTTTATAGAAAATGGTTTACGATATGCAGCAAATTACGTTTTCGCTAGTTTTATTGCTTGTAGAACGCAGAATAACATAAAACCTCAAAAATTTTTAATCCCGCGATAAAACACGACGATCACCCTTAACGATGATAAATACCTAAACCATTTAAGTTGGCAGTATGAATTTGTACAATATTTTTATTCTACAAAGCGTAAAACACTTCATGATGATACTGTAGACTGTGGCAATATAGATAATTCACATTACGTTTTACGTGACGAAATGTTGCGTAAATGAGAATTTTCTTCGCTCATTAAACTTATTTACCAAAATTTTGGAGGAAAAATGAGGATTTTAAGACTATTTTATCTTGAGTTTTTTTTTACCTAACTATAATTCTTATTTGTCCAGTCCATCCCAAGGTTACCTGGAAGAGGTAGCTAATAGCGATAAGGCCGACTTTGTACCTACTTATCTACTGCTCTTAGCATTTATTTCTGTACTTACTGTTTTCTGTGTTTGTGTGATACAATACAGAATTATCTATCTATCTATATTTTCTACTGAGAGACAGTATAGACAGTATTCATTTCATTACGGATGTAAGCGGGTTAACAACGAACCTTATTTGTGTTGGAGGAACACTAACGTTAGTTGGAGGGATGTGGAACACGCGCGTCTAGAACCGCACTCACCCTGAAGAAGTCCCTCTTTAAAGGATGAATCGTTGGTGTTCTTCCAAAACAAATAAGGTTTGCAGTTAACCCGCTTACATCCGTAATGAATTCGTCTAACTACGATAGTTTTTATAGTAAAAAATTATAGATTATGCCTAGTTTACGTTATCATGACGACAATATGACCTAAAATATGAGAATTATACAATCAAATAAACCAAATGTTACAAATTAATTCAGACAAAATGATAAATGCTAACATTCAAACCCAAATAACTCTTAATTCGTCACGATAAAGTATAAATTAGAGGCATTGTGTCGCATTAGAGGGAATGTGATACGGAGGGCACAGATGGGCAACATTAAAAGGCTTCAAGGGAGACGCAACGCCGACCTTTCAATTACTGAAGACAATAAAGTCGAATTTATGTTGCAAGAGCTTTTCCCTCGATTTCGGTTGCGAAAACCCGGATGATATATTTTGTTAGGAATGTATCGGAATTATAGAAATCTATCACACTAATATTATAAATGCGAAAGTTTAGATGGATGGATGGATGTTTGTTGCTCAAGCACGACAAAACGGCTGAACGGATATGGATAAAATTTGGCTCAGAGATAGATTATAGTCTGGAATAACAAAAAGGCATTTTATCCCGGATTTCCGAGAGTAAAGCCGCTATGCGCTGCTAGTTTGAAATATATGTGGGGGTGATGATTTTTATTTGATTGTAGGCTATTTACCTCTATTTATTTTAGTTTGTTTCGACAATGTCTACAGCTGCATTATTAAGACATTCCTTGACATGTTCCTATGTGAAATTGTATTTTATTTTTGCCTTTATTATTAATTTAAGGCCCCTTTACAGTCAACTATTTGTTAATTTTTATGTGTTTAGTATTTATTTATTTAAATAGGAATCACTGTCTGTCTGTTTATTTTTTCTCGCTTCTGTGGGTACAATCCTTTATCTATATAAATTTATAAATAAATAAATAAATAAATTATGCAACACAACACAAATGTTGTATAAATAATTCACATGTTAAATTAAGCAAATTATATAGAATAAATCGACATTAAATGTATCAAAGGTGCAATAAATTAATGAAATGAGATGTAAGGAGAATAGGCCCCAACACAACTTGATATCTGTGACAAAAAAATTACGACTATTCAAAAATAAAAAGCACGTTTTGATATATGAACATTATTTCAATGAAGTATTACAGAAACTAAACATTGTATTAATAAATGTACATTTTAAACATTTTAGAATTCGTTGCAAAGAGGTCCGACAGTTCAATTCAATCCTCATTTCATTACAATACCAGTAAAACCTTATTATTTTGCACAACGCTGGCAACTCTAGGACCATCAAGGACCCCTGCAAGGGACTACCGTTGAAAACAAAGAGGGTATCCCTGGTGGGGTAGGTATAATGGAATATTCTCAAGAAATGTATCGTTTTCTGACCCGGTCAAATTGATTTACTAGGAGCAAGAACCTTCTTGAGAACTGAAGTGTTCCGTTTGTAATGAAGACTTTTCCTGTAAATGAAAACCTATCAGTACTTTTTGGTCTCGGACTTTCTTTTTGTCTATGCGGGTTTTCACCCACGTTCGAATCTGGTCCGCGTGCTATTCTATCACACTAATATTAGGAGTATAAATGCAAAAGTTTAGATTTATGGATGGATAGATGGATGTTTATTGCTAAATCACGCCAGAACAGCTGAACGGATCTGTATAGTCTGGAATAGCACATAGGCTATATTTTATCCTGGAATTCTCACGGGAACGGGAACTACGCGGATGAAACCGCGAGGCGCTACTAAGTACTAAATATTACCTACCTATCGTTTAATGTATTTATTTTTATGTAATCAAATCACACTCTGTACTATCGCATGATTGGCTCATTAATAGCGCTCCGCTACAAACCTCTGTGGTTTTTAGGCGTTATTATTATTTTTATTTTTAATACATAATCTTTAAGTTGATAAATAAAATAAAAAAAAAAAAAAAAAATTAAAAATTAGTGAGTAAATCTGTCTGTCTGTTACCTTTTCACGCTTAAACGGATGAACGGATCTTAATGAAATTTGACAAGGAGGTAAATGGTATCCCTGGAACAGACATAGACTACTTGAAAAGCGCTTGGGAAGCCGCGGGTAACAGCAAGTTTCATATTATATATTTTATCTATCACGTGGGCCACACGCAAGGGAAGCATTGTCGGTGTGGAACTGTGCCAGATGTCGCCCAGTTCCACACCGACAATGGTATTTAAGGAAAATAATGTTAAGCTTAGTTCATCATCATCATCATCATCAGCCTATATTAGTCCACGGTTGAGCATAGGCCTCCCCTAATGAGCGTCATAGCGCCCTGTCTTCTGCCTGCCGCATCTAGCATCTGCCAGCAGTCTTTCGTAAAATGTTTTTCATGCTCGATTTTAATTATGTTGTTTGCTACGATTTTTATGGTAGATCTGCTGTCAGGTAACATAAAAAGGTTCAAAGTGAACTCGTCGGCCAGGTTTTTTGATACTTTACTGAAATTAGCTCGTGTTTCTATTCCATTCCCGATCCCATTTTATTTAAAAAGGTAACCAGCAAGTAAATTTTATAACTTTAATATTCGATAGGCTTGTTTTTTTATTTCCTACAATATAATCCAACAACATTAAGTCCAAATTAATTTAATTTCTTAGAACGTACCTAAATGTGAAATTCTCCAGTTTAAAACAAAAGAACAAAGCTTAGGTTAATGTGGCGAGAGGCAAACTTGTAATACGATTAGCTGCCCAACTACACGTCGGGACATCCACAGTGCTTTAGGAAATAGCACAATAACTACCTTTAAACCTTCTACGTTTATCAAAATCGAAACTACAGCTCTTCTTATCGTTATGACTGTAAGCGGGTTACGAACCTTGTTTCCTACTACAACAGGATTAGGAACTTACCTCACCACAACAGCCTATTAATGGCCCACAGCTGGACGCAGACCTCCCCATGATAGTCGCCTTAATTGGCTTTTATCTCTAGGGGGTAATGCCCAAAATCCTCACGCTAGGCATGCGAGTTGGGGATCGGTGGTAGATTCTAGAAGAGGCGCTGCTGCCCGTCCCCCGGTATGTTCCTTAGTTGCCTCTTACGATATCCACGGGAAGAGTTGGGGTGGTGCAAATTCTAAGCCGGCACCACACGGCTAATCCAGTTCGGAACTTATCCGTTTAAATTCACAATATACCTACCTTATTCGTCACGATATAGGTTTTCATAGGAAAACTTCTTATTGTTTTTTATCAGAGTACCTATATGGTTATGCAAAGGAAACCATCGCCAAGATGGCGATGACGATGACGGTTAATGGAATAGAAAAACTCAAGACTTCTGGGCTGGCTGAAACCGCTAGGATAGAAATCGAAAGATAAGGAATAGATACTCACATACCTTCCCTTCTATTTGAAAGTAATAATGTAACAACTTGGAGACGTACTCTTTTACATATAATGATATTAGGTCTTACTTGCTTAAAACAGATTCTACTAAGAATTATTTTACGAAAGAACGAATTTTCTTGCCATCTCAACAGCTTATAATAGTCCACTGCTTCACGCAGGCCTCCCTGGATTTTGTTATCTAATGTTCTTTATGCCTATAATCTCCATGCTGGGCATGCTGATTGGGGATCGCAGATCTAGCTGCCCTCGAATGAGCTGCTTTGTTTTTGTACAGCCCAACAACACCCTACTAATGTAGGAACGCAAAAACTGACAAGGAGTGATGTTTAGGGTAACAAATGGTTGCCGGTTAGTATTTAACCAATGATAACAATAATTTGAAGCAATATTAAAGGTCTCTGAGAGCTGTTTTTGCCTGCTATGGCATTCCAAACTATGCGAGAGATATTTCGACTTCTCTCATAGCTAATAGGGAGTGGCCTAGAAGTTAAAAAAACATAACTAAGGAAAGCAGGGTCCAAATATCAGCCATGCTATTTTCTTGCTGACAGCTCATCAATAAAGTTCATAAAGTTTATGATATTAAAAAAGTGGGAGGTTCTCAATACGGCTGTGTTTTTTGTGAATAATACTGCAAAAGTGGTCAAAACTCAGCGGGCGCAGCAAAAAAATCCTGTTATGGGACTGAGCTTTTGTGGAAACCAGAATAAAACTCATGATCCCAATTTTGATTAATTTGATTTGCTGATTAATTTGTTGTGTGTTAGCGCGACATTTTTTCCCTTTCCCTGAAAACCACAAAAAAATTGAATCTCGCGCCAACACAAAACGAACGATTCAAGATTTTATTTGCCATCATGTTGTACAATTGAGATCTTAAAATTAGGTAAAGCTTCAACATGAGCCCGGGTGGGGGCACTGCAATTTAGATCAAAGTTTCAAAAAACAAGACCAAATAATATTTTGACATGTTACAAAATATTATTAATATTTTAACTTTATACATAAAGGAACATAGATTTTTTAACTATACTTTAGATAAGTCTAAATAAATAAATATCTTAGCTTATAATAAATATTAGGCTCATATCTAGGCTAAATAAATATCTAACGTATACGTCTTCTTGTTTGTGTTCACGAAGAAAAACCTTCCTAATCCCTGTGCACCATTTGCGAAATAGGTAGTTTATAATAGAGTTATTGTTAATTAAAGCTCGCTGGTCGTAAACTCGCAACAAGGCGGGGCTGTGGAGGAACACCTATAATTATTTCAGGCGACCGACCTTGACGTAATTTACTAGCCTATTATTTTTATATGTTTGTCACTCGATTGAAACACCTGCAATAAATAAAACTTCCAAATCTAAACATTATATGTATTAAGGATTTTTGTAATAGTGCTTACCCGCACTCAGGGCATCTCTAAGAAATGAAATAAGTTCACAAAAATTTTCGACTTCGGCGGGACTCGAACCCGCCGAAGTCGAAAACCGTCACCGGCGCTACAGTCCCGTAAGAGGTCCCAAAGATTTTCGACGAAAACCGACAGAGACTTCGTGGCTTAGTTGGTTAGAGCCACGGAGCAATTTGCTCCGTGGTTAGAGCACACCCGTACTAAGGGTGGGGCGCGGGTTCGAGTCCCGCCGAAGTCGAAAATTTTTGGGAACTTATTTCATTTCTTATTATATGTATTTATGGAAATGGTTTTAGAATTATTTTAATCCCATAGGAACTGATTTAGGATGAATGCCCCTATGTTATCACAGGTCGTAATATTCGTCTTTTCAATATTTCAACACGATCCGATGTTCAGCACTTTTGGCGTGAAGAAGTTTATTTCGTTTTATTTGTGAAATAAAAATAGGTTAACCGTGCTTTAAATATTTCTGATGGCAGATGCTGGATGCGGCAAGCTGAAGACAGGGCACTCTGGCACTTATTAGAGGTAGCAGTGCACATAATACATAATATAATACGGGCTGATGATGATCATGACTTAGAATATGTAATAAAAACCAAAATAATTTTATGCATATCAAGTACCACATCCAAGTAGGTAGTATATGAAACATAAATCATAAAATCATTCACATTAATAATATTATTTTTATTTGTAAATAGGCCTTTACTGTCCCCGACTGGAACAAACAGGAGAAAAGAGAGTTTTCTCTTTCTCCAAGCACTTTACCACAGTTACAGATCAACATACTCATACTGAGCGACCTTGGCAGAAGAATCGACAAAATATGCCATCACTACGAGTATTAAAAATTACGAAAATTTTAGGATGGTTGTTACCTATTCACGCCGAACCGCTATCTCATACTGAGCCTTCCACGTCGCCTCTTAGCGTCTCATACCTACAAATAAATTACTAGGTACCTTGGCAGAAGGATCGAGAATATATGACAACATGACGAGTATTATAAATCCGAAAGTTAGGATGGTTGTTACCTCTTCACGCCGAACTAGTGAATGGATCGGGCAAATTAGTTCTACGACTGGAATAATTTCTGGCTGCTATAGAAGTTTTTATCAGCCTCGATAAACATTTCAACGATTTTGTAGTACATTTTCTACCAAAAATAAGGCTATAATTTTCAACATAATTACAAATTCTCTTGCGTGTTCATCGCTATCGAGTATTATTTCAAGCTGAAAGGAAAATTTTCAACGATGGATCCATCGTATCACTACATAATAATAAAATAACGTCCCCCACCGCGTCTGTCTGTCTGTCGAACGATCGAAATAAAGTCAAGAAATACCGATCGGAGTTTTATACAGTTTTCACCAATGAACTAGTTGTTATAGGCTTCCTATATTAGGTATGTATTTCGAATTGATGTCTTGTATAAATTGGTTGTGGAGAAGAAGAAGAAGAAAAATATTTATTTTAACCCTAAATTTCGGAACAATAACAGATACGGACTTACATACTAGGTACGATACAATACTATTACTAGAGTTAAAACTATACAAAAAAAAATAGGTGTATGAGGATGGTTGTTGATGTCGGAAAAAAATCAAAGCGACTTGGTGGGACTTTGCTGGCGTAACCAATGGCTAGTAGGCCTAATAGAGTTCGCCGCACTGCGTAAACTAATGGAGTTACCCGAAATCAATGTATCACGGAATTGTTCATTTAAATAAGCACTTCAATATATACCTTTCTAACTACACCAATGGGACAACGGTTGCGTAGTTCCTCAACAAAAACCAAAGATGTCGCTGTTAGAAACATTTGGCAATGAAATGCAAACTTCCGGTGCGAGAGGGAAACAACAAATAAACTGCTGTTTTCCTCGTGCGAAGTCGGGGCGGGATGGGTTGATTTATTTATATCTAGTGACAGGATTCAGTGGTAAGGCTTCGTTTACGACTGGTTGGCATGAAGTTTTCAAAATCATATTCGTACCATTACAGAAGTGGCACGGAATTCTTTTTGTTTCTATAAAACCGTGGGTTATGGCGGTGCCGACGTATGAGCTTTTTTTTTTCTTCTGTGTATTTTAATATTTCTCCGCGATCACCAATCCGCCTGTCAAGCGTGGTGATGGTCAACCTCCCCCTCGTTTTTTTGGCCCCCCAAAAAAACGAGGGGGGGGATTGTACTTTCAGCAATGAGCACATGTATGCTGATGAGGAAGTTTTTTAATTTACTATCGAAGTTTTTGTGTTCCATGAATAAGGTGGTTCGACTTGGGTTGGCGCGAGTTTCAAAGCTTTGGATTGATTTGTAGTTTGGGAGCATTAGGGCAAATGATGATTTTCAGAAACAAATCTCTTAATTTCCCAAATGCAAAAACCAGTGAACTGAACTTGGATTTATACGAGTTTATAGAAAATGATACTGCGACCATCTTTGAAGCCAAAAGCATTGCATGAAAACGTACACGTACGTACCTTGCATAAACCTGAGTTGCGTTTGAGCATTCGGCGGTATGTCTTGGTTCAAAAAAGGTTTTTAAACTCTTTGCGAATATCGCGAGCGAACTTTATGGATAGAGAGGTAGAATAAAAATCAATAGAGCGTGTCAACAACCGATTTGAAATTGGAACTGACTTTTGTTTGGTTTATTTACTGACAAAAACAAATGAACAGAAATAATTCTGTTTATAAAAGAATGTACCTATCTTTATTTTGGTAACCAATATTTCAGTCCCAGATTTCAGGCTTGTATAATATTATGTACCTATTTTTTGCTAGGTGTTGACGTTGCTGAAGGTTCAACATCATCATCATGATCTTCACATGGCTCGATGTATAACAAATGCAAATATCCGTATTTAGTAGTATGTACCTACTTACGATACTTTATTATTTTTAAACGATTTCGAAAAAAGGAGAAAGTTCTATGTTCGGTGTACCTATGTATTTTTATTTGTATGCTCGTAAATTTCTATATCAATTGTGGACTGTTTTGGATGATTTTTTTGCAATTGTATAGTGGATGATATTAAAATGGGCCAAATAAATTTACATATAAGGAATATGGACTTGTCCAAAACTTAAAGAACAGTTTAAATAGTTTAACAGTTTGATGGCCCCGGTCGCTCGTATCTGTCGGCACCACCCCTGCGGATCACACCGCCGAGGCTGGGCAGTGAATGCAATGCAGCCAGCAGCGCGTCTTGGGGACACTCCTGACTGGTATTGATAGTTGAGCTACCAGTACATTGTTTGCAACAGTCTACAGTTAGCTCTATTGTTTCAATTATAAATACTAGTCCTAATTTCTTTCTATTATTATATTGTAATTTCTTTGTTAATATGCATAGTAGGTACCTATGTATTACAAGCTTGATGGTGAAAAGTAAAAAAAATACGAGGATAGCGACATGACTAATCCAAAGGTAAATAAAAACAAGAAAAGCTTTGAACCGAAAAGTCAGATCTTGAAGCCAATTTATTAAAGTCCTGCGAAATATCAAAAGCCTTAATATCCGAAGTGAAAATGATCTTCACCTTCCCGTAGAAACCATATTTTACGATTTATCACCCCCATTGTAATAACTCTCAGAGTTTATTTGTTTGAGCACTGGAGCCTTAAGTAATTGGATATTTTGTTTGAATGCGAGATAAAATCGGATTTGGAATAAACCCTCGGAATCGAACAATCTTAACTGATATAGGCTTTATACGGAGCGATTGTAGAGAATAGCACTCCCTTTTTGTTTTTACGATAATTGGAGCTAAGTATTTTTATACGAATAAAATTTGAGAGAGAATTTTCTGAACATAAGCTTACTTTGTAATGAAATATAAAAGTTGTTCTATTCTTAATCAAAGGAGATTTCAAATCTACTTTGTTGGTAATTTCGATAAATTATGATCCATGTCACCATTAACATCTAAACGAACTTGAATTATCAATAAAGGACATTGTTTTCGTAATAAGTTTTCGCAGAAATTATACCAACTCCCGAAATCCCTTCCTAGCTTTTCGGGTTATTATTTTTACGCATTGTAAAAATTCACCACCTGATTCGAAATTAGAATTTCACTCACCATAAACAAAAGAAGAGCCCCTAATTTCCGTAGGTGACGGAACGTGAGCCTTCTCATAAATTAGACTAAGACGTGTCTACGGACGAAGACGTGCGTAGCCGAAATTCTTTGAGACTAAAATTGCACGTGGAATTTAATTCGATTCATAGATTAAAGACCTATCGGTATTTCAACGCATTATAAAAGTAGGTAATACTCGTTTTTAGAATGCAAGATATATTTTGTGAACAAACATGTTTATTAAAAAATCAACAAAGATGGAAAACAACAACACAGGAAATTACCTAATAGCAAAATACCTCAACCTACTCAAAGCCTATAATGGTCCACTGCTGGACGCAGGCCTCCCTCTGATTTTTTTATCTCATGGGGGTAATGCCAATGATCCTCACGCTGGGGCTGCGGGTTGGATCGCAGTTCGATGGTACCTAGATCTTTTCTGCAATAGGCACTGCTACCCGCCCCACGGATATAATTTGATTCTATACACAATAATGTCAATATCTTCAAAAAACGCAGAAGTTTTGTCGAGAAAAAAAGCCCTGAAATTATATCGCCCACCTAGACATTAAATTGCCATGGAAAATATCAAAGGAACAGAAACATGTGGTCCGTATCCCATGGTGATCAATACTAGTGAATTTATTATGAGAACGATTATTGATCAACTTGACGATATAGAAGTCTTCTTTTATTGACCTACATGGCTTGAGTAAAAAAATGAGCGTAAGTTTGATTAAAAAAATAAATTAACAGGTTCAGGTATATAGGTAAGTTTGGTTGCAAAAAAAAATACGACAGAGTCTGATAGAAGCGAAAAGAGGTTTAAACCTAGCAGTAGGTCATCCGAACGCTTTTCCATATTAAAAAAAAAAATTATAAAATAAAAATATGATAATGATGTACACCACCACAAATTGCCACGTTATGACTAGACATTATCGTCATTATCAGATTTAGCTCAAAAATCCATGCACTTAAGTTAAGGAAAACAATTTATATAAATTTACATTAAGGAAGGAGGTAGCTATTCTATTCTCACCCGTTTATAGGTCGTTTCGCAGAGTAATAATTATCAGGATTGCTTCACACTAGACTACCTCGATCTTAAGCTACTCAGCCGCATGCTGATTAGCTTAAGGGCCTATACGCCTAGACGCAGAAGGTTGCGGGTTCGATTTCCGCCTCGGGACAAATGTGTGTACGATCTGCAGACATTTGTTCAGGGTGTTCTGGTCGTTTTCTATATATAATAAAAAATATCTATCTATGTATTGTATTATATTATGTATATCAGTTATCTAGTACCCACAACACATGCTCTGCTTAGCTTGGGGCTAGATAATGCTGTGTGAATTGTCCAGCATTATTTATTTATTATTATTATTTATACTACCTCAAATTAACTCCGTCAGATCTCCATATATACCAAACTACTAAATATTTAACTTTGAAATGTATATAATTATGGTAAAGTTCTGGACTTACTCTATGGATCATTATGTTCGAAAAAACGACTCCATAAAATTTTCTCGATAGACAAAAACGCAAATTTACCTCTAATATTTTTACTAAAACCTTAATTTCTCAGTAATTACAGAAATTAAGACCTTGAGAATAAGCATGGTAATAGAACTAAGTATAAAGGACATTGTATACGTTTCCGTTTTTTTTTTTAAATAATGTCTTAAGTATTTAATAATAAGCTGAAACTTGATTTATGCCATGTGAACGCTAAATCGTATCCTTTTTACAAACATTTTAGACCCTTAAATAAATAGCGTCTATACTCCGATTTATAATCCAAGATTTTTTATGTCAACGAAGACATTTATTATTGAAAACTTTACAAAAACCGATAACAATAACAGAAGACAACAAGGTAGCACTAAAAACTAAAACACAGAGCAGCAAAAAAATTTACCTTAATCATAATAGAGTATACTTAACTTAAAATCAAACAGCTTTTAAACAGTGTTATATCTCACTCTGACTTATAGTCATTAGAAGAAGACAGAGTGAGATTTAGCAATGCTGACTATAATGAATAAGGAGGTGAGTACCTATTTTGTGTTCGATGTTGTATAATATTATGCTGTGATCTCACATTATCGGCCCAAGAGCTTTCTATTCTTGCCCAGACGGCCTTTAACATTGGGTTCGGATGGATTAGCCCTCGTAATCGTTTTGGCATTTGAATGGTAATAGACTTATGGAGAACTTAATCGTCTGCGTTAATCGGGTAAATTAACTGTGATTTTAGAGGTTTTTGTTACATAGATATAATACTTTTATTGGACCTTGCATTCTTATTCATTCTCATTCATTCTTGGACCTTCCACTATTAGGACATGGTACAGTTTAGAGTTAGCTTCAAATTGTATAAAAAAACGAATTAATTAAACTTAAATTAATATGCTAGCGGTCGAGATGTAATTGTTTGTAATATTTATTAAAAAAAGTTTCTCAAATCGGCAAGAACTTTTTAAAGTTATCTAAAACCAACAACTGGTATGCTAATTTTAGGTTGAGCACACAATGCGGACTTGTTGACTTTTTTAACACATTATAAAAAAATAGTAAGTTGTCAAAGGAGTCAATAAGCTGATTTTATTGTTAAAAAATTACTGAACTCTGGTTATTTTTAAAGAGATTTGTGAACGCCATTGTGGTGTTTTGAATTTTTCAGCAATAACGATGATGGTTTCAAGTTTTATTAGTTTTAAGTTCTTTTTGCAACTCCATGATCGATAAAACAAAGGATTCCTATTCCATTTCCCACCCTTCGCGCTATAATGCCGTAACAGGTGAGAGTATCTAGTTAACTTGTTCATAACTCAATAGATATCTCGATAATTGGCAGGAGGAACAATTATTCTGGCCGCATTGCAGATTTCCCACCGCGTATCGCGTCAAGAGCTCTCAATTGAAACTCGACTGGTGGTTGTTAGAACTTTCTATAGTTGAGCCGTAGTTGATCTATAAGCATACAACCTTTACCATATTACCTTACCATATTAACAAACAATCTTATATTTTCAGTAGGTAGGTAGTTTATACTTGTATAAACGAGATATTTATAAATTCAATTCCCTCCTCAAGTCATTTCATAATAGTTTTATTGTTGAGATAGAACTGAAAACCTTTTGAATTCGATCTCGTTAGTTTTTTCCTTAGTATTTACATAGTTTTTTAAGTTTTCGGCACAAATACTGAACCCTAAAGTTTCTTTTATTTATGGGACAATCTCGTGCTTATTTTCAATACAATAGTGAAATAATTTTCAAAATCGATCTATAAATGTCCGAGAAATAGACGAACATAATATAAAAAACACACAGCCGAAAAAAGAACGTCCTCCTCTTTTGCTTTTCGTTTTGTCGGTTATGAATGCCCTATTTTTATCAGAGGTTGTTCTGTTTCGTTTCAGGTTTCTTATGAAGTTAAGTGTCTATTTCTTTTCTTTTTATATTTTTCAGCAGAAAATCAACAAGAATTACCAAATTTGCACGAAAAATAACAATCAACATAAATAAGACGCGAACAAATAAATAATTGTTTTGAAACCAAAATCTTGCGTCAAATATCTAACCGGTACTTAAGTAGACACGTATTCTCGGAATGGGTAAATCAGGGCAAGTCTGCTTTAATATAATCAACCCTGTGGGGATCTAATAAGATCCATGGTTAATTAATTTAGGGAATCTATGAATATGTGAGCATTTCATTTAGGTCTATGTGGAAATCTGTTGGGTACATAATATGTATCATGAAATCACTAACAATAGTCTTAAGGACAATAAAAAATATCTATCTATAAGATACTGTATAAGTTTCAAAGTTCAGTAAGTAAGAGTTCAAGGTTCTTTCAATCATATAGGTATGGGAACTGATTTATGGAATAAAACAGCCTATGTTACTCTCTATCCTTTCAACTAACTCTATGACAAATCAAAAATCGATTGGATGCTTAGTTAGGGCGTGAAGGAAGGATAAACAAACACACTTTCGCATTTAAAGGTAAGTACTATTAGTATAGATAACATCGGGCGCCCAATCGAATGGCGGGACGACGGCATAGTACGCGACTAGAGGCTTCAATGGAGGCGGTTGGTACAACGTGGTGGATGCAACAAACTTTGGGAGGCTTATACCCAGCAGTGGAGAAAATCCGGGTGTGGGTGATAACGTTACTTGTTACAGGACTGGTTTCTGCAACTATGCCACAGGTGGACCCTTTTTACGTGACGGGTGGGTGGCGGGGGGGGAGGGGGGTCGCTATAGTCGCGGATGATGACGATGATTATTAAAATTGGTCCTTTGCGAGCCTTATCCAGACTTCTGGCATCAAAAAGGTACTGTATATTTCAATGACATTGCTAAAACCTCTAAACCTTAACTTGTAGAATACAAACAGCATTTTGAGTTCAAAGTATTCTAAAAATAAGCGTGAAAACTGATTAAAAAAGGAGTAAAAAGACGTCTAACTAAAATTCAAATTAATTGCAGCTCTTTCATTTTTATCCGTCGCTTGGGTACTTTTCAAACTGAATATAAAAACATAATCAGTACCTAACTGTTTTAATTGAGTTCTCGGCGTATTTCGCTTGGATACAAGGTGCACTAGAAGTTGTTATAATATTGCAATTAAATGTCCCATTTTCTACATTTCTAAAGCCGGGTTTACACTGCTAGCGGACCCATTCAGGACTACGTTTAACTCGCAAGAGTAAACTGCATAGGCATTGTATTTCCAACAACAAATAGTCGAGCGGAGCGGACTGAGCGAGCAGAAAGATTTGAAATAAACTCCGCTCACTCATTTTTAATTTCTTGATCATTTTCTTGACCTTAACATAACCTTTCGCGAAGGAAAACCTTCTTTACTGTGTTCTGTTTACATACATTTTTACCAGCAATTAAAATAGCTCATTCACACACTAATTAAAATTATAATGACTTCGTGAATTTCATAATTATATTTTACAAAGGATGTTACCTACCTTTTCTTGTACGGAAAAGGACATAACAATAGAGACGTCATCAAAGGTTTTCAAAGAGATTGTCAAGGACAAGCCAATTTTGGCCTAAAATTTGAAACGGCGACGTGATAGTAACTTTTGTCAGTTCAAAAAAATAGCTATAGGTATAAAAATTGTATCACTAACAACTATTCGAGAGGGTTCCAGGGTTAAAATAATCCTTTCGCCGTTCGCCTCAAAGTTGACACAGCTTATTCCTTAATCCCGGGTCGCCCTGTAGACGTTAACATTGACCCGGTAGGCTCAGTGTGCCCAGGTGTACTTTATCACCTTTGTCCGAAATTACCCTTTGAATATTTGAACTTATTGCGTTCATTTTCGAAAATTAATCGCTCGGTCAAAAGCTTTCATAAAACACGATTTTACTCACAGTTTTGCAAAAATAACTCAGAATTCTAGCGGGCTGATAAAACGAGAGAGATTTTTTAAATATTTGTGTTGTACGATTCATGTTACATTTTTAAAAACTGGTTTAAATAATCTGGGTCACTGTATGATGATATAATAGGAAAAAGTTATTCGAGTTATTCGTCTATATATCGATTATTTCGTATACCACTCTATATTATACATACGCGTTTCATAACTATTAAAATATCAGAGATTAATTAATTGCTTTAAATAGAAGTGTAATCCTTCTGCGTAAAGTTCGACTTAGCTTTCAGCGAGAGACCAAAAATTCGTTCTACCTTTTCAAAAAGAACCATTTTTCGTTTAGCCGAACACACGAGAAAAATAAAAATTCATGTGAGCGATTTAAATTACAACTAATTTAACTGCTCAAACTATTTTCGTAGCACCGTAGCATAACCCACCCTCTACGCTTTCGTAGCACTTGTATCTTTACAATTACAAACTTAAAAGATCACTTACTAAGAGCGATATTCGCTTGCTTATTCCGGTCGAGCTGCCCGCGTAGCGCTTTTAGCCTCCGTAGCTTCAACTCCTGCGCCTCTACGCGTTCCCGTAGCCTTCGTAGACGTTCGCCTTCTACCGCCACCTGGTGGAATAAATGCAAACTTTAGTGAGTGAAGATTAAATTTTAAAACTTGTTTCTGTCCGTGTGTGTCCGTCCTCAAGCATTTTTTAGGATAAACGGTATCCATACATTTTATAATTATAATGTGTAAGCCCTCACACGGGGTAATTGTGGGGATGTTTTTCGGCTCCTACGTCACTAGATCTCGTGGCGCAATTGGTTAGCACATCCCGTACGAGGTTGTGGGTTCAAGTCCCGTCGAAGTCGATTTTTTGAGATATGTTTGAATTTGGTATTTTATGGTTGATAGATATGCATAGTTCTTTACCTGTACGGAATAACGTTAATGTTTACTTTTGATTCCTGAAATATAAAAACATAGTTTAATTTTTATGATGGATTAACGGCTACAATTTGTGAAATAAAAGCTTGTTTCATTTAAAAATCTACGTTGGTAATTTTGATAAATTATTAAAATTAACTTCTAAACTAACTTGAATTATCAATAAAGGACATTGTTTTCAAGTTTTTGCAGAAATTATATCTACCGAAATTCCTTCCTCGTTTTTCGGGTTAATAATGCGCGTAAATTGTTACTAAATATTTTCATCTTTATATTTAATTTTTGCAATGGATTTCCGCAAAGTAACGCCTGAATCTATTTTTTTATCTTGTTATCATATATTTCGTTTCTAAAAGTAAACAAGTGAACAAGAAAGACCACACAAAACGACAAATTACCAACACCCACTTCCCTCACACATATGTAAGTACATTTAAATAAATAAATAATGCTAGACAATTCATACAGCATTATCTAACCCCAAGCTAAGCAGAGCTTGTGTTATATTAGAGGTGAATATTTGCATATCCTACTCATATCCCAGAAAAACGCGTCTAAAGCCTGGGGTAAACAAGTTCCTCTGAAAGATCAGTAACAAGAATAAAAACGAGGGTCCATTGTATAAAATAATTATCCACACACTGACTTCCCTCAGTGGAAATGAAATGAAACCAGTTCTTAATTATATTTGTTTTACAAAGGGTGTTACATTAAAAGGAAAGGTAATGTGGTTAAATAAAAATGTATGTGGGTTAAAAGGATTCTGCTTGCTAGAGCACAATTATAAAATGTGGATTTTTTAAGCATCGAGGTTTTATGTAAGAATGTAATAACTCCCGTACGGTTAAGAAACCATGCCGTGAACGAGGCCGACTGCGATGTAACTCTGATGAAAATATGTCTGTCCCTCGTCACGCCGTGAGTAGACGAGGACAGACATTGCGCATGCAGCTACGGCGCCCTGCCATATTGCCGATACCCTTTGTTTTTTTTCCTATTTTATCTGCAATCAATTCTTTGAGAATGAGCAGGTGTGTAGCGCTGGGAATTTCAGGATGAGCGATCCATTAACCTCTTCTTCCTTTCTTTCATAAATCGTGTTCGATGATGTAGTGTCTTTTCAGCCTCTTGGGATTGTTGATGGTTGTCAGTTCGGCTGCATGGCGGTTCGGATGTCGATTAAGCCTGGCTTTATAAGCGGTTGAGAATCGTTTGATATCTTCACGCCATATGTGAAGAAGCTTCCTTCCTGATCCGTATAACACGGATGACCGTGCGTACACACGGTTTAATAACCGAAGATTTTAACGCCCAAAAACCGTTTGTGGCAAAAGCCCCAACTAGTAAGAAGCGATTGGATTAAGGGGCATATAGACACGTGAAGATTATCAGCATTACCCCCATGGTTTGAAGATCTACCTACTGCTATGGCGTTTATTAAGGCAGGCCTATCAGTATAGAATGTTAATGATGGTGATAATGCAAATGGTCTCGGTAAACCGCGGTCGCGACGTAAGAATCTACACTTTCAACACAGCCCTTGAATGTCGGAAGAGTCGACGAAGACCTACCAGAGGAAAGCCATTACATTCAACAATCCGCTTGTCAAACGTGCTTATTATGGCAAAGCCCCCTTGTTTAGCGGAGGCTACAGGGGAAAAATGTTTCCCCAGTAGATGGCGCTAGAGTCCGCAAGAAGTCCTAAAAATTTTCAACCTGTCGGTTACATGATTTTGTAGCTCAGTTGGTTAGAGCATTTCCGTACTGACGGAAGGTTGTGGGTTCAAATCCCGCTGAAATCGATTTTTGTGGATACTATTATTTTTTTACCTCGAGTGAGAGGGATTACGCACTATAAAACAAAAACCTGGAGGTTTATTTAGCAGTGGTCATTTAAAATTTTTTGAACTGACATGGGTATTTTCTGTGGACGTAATATATGGTATAAAAATGTAATCCGACACCTAAAAGCTTGTCCACTAAAGGCTTATCTAAAACCTTGTTGGTCAGACGACATTGTCAATATAGCCAAGAGTAAAAACTAAGAAATAGTAGACCAGAGAGGCAACTTACCAGACATAATAGCGTAATATGTCTCTATTGGATTTACCCAGCAGCATTATATCATTTTAAAATATTACAAAGAACGTTTGACCTAGTAGACAAATTTAATAGAAAAAAAAATGTGTGTTTTTTACAAGTTACACACAAAGTAAAAAAATATAATTAAAAGCTCCTATTTAAATGCGAAATATTAATTAACTCTGCCTTTGAGAGTTAAAAATAAACAAAGCTGAAGGAATTTATGTAATTCCTTCAGGATTCTGCAAACAAAGTCACTGAAAATAGGTAGTGGAGTTTTATCTAATAGTATCAGTTTCTTGTTGGGCTTACAGTCGTTTTTAGAATTTGTTCCTTTGCCCGGTTCTAATAAATCTTCGGGGTTACAAGTAGCTTTAATGCCATATTTTATCGTTCGGCTATGAGAAATAAACCTCTTTAGAAAAATACACGGTTGGATAATGTCGGTCCTGTTTGTTAGATATCCATAACCTAATCTGAGTGCCAGCTTCTGGAATGAGCTCAACTTGGAGACGTGCCTCATGGGCAATGAAAGTTTTTTGCTGGTTGATTGGCCCTACGTTAGCCCTGGTTAGGTTGACTTTCCCCCCGGTCAGGCCGACTTTCCCTCAAGGTCGTGTTGGTCGGTCCGTTTCATCAGACTAGAACAGTGAAGGAAGTAATAGAGAGTAAATCTGTGTGGCACGGCATGGCTAGTCTTTAGTTGAGACTGGCCGCCGTGGCCAAAAATGCAGTTAAGTCATTAACTTTTTTTTTATACAAAAAACGCAAGTGGACACTGGATGAACTGACCGAAACAACCGTGTGTAGTGGAAAATAGCTGGTTGACTTGTTATGAGCTATTTATCACGGTTACCGAGGGTTTATGAAACGGTAATCTTATTTACTTTTGGGTTTTTCTGCCCACTTTTTGTCGTTAGTTTACTGGGGACAGAATTTCTCTTCAGAGTTTTATTATTGTGCTTATTTTTCTTTGGTATTATTTCTAAAGACCTTGTTAGTAGTAAAAGAAATGTTATATCTTAGGCCAGCGTTTTATGATACCTTTTAAGTCAACAGGAAAATTTAAATTTCTACCTTTTTTCTTAAGTCTGAATTATTCAAGATCTAAGAATCTTTACGGTCTATCAAAAGTAATAGAAACATAATTTATGGAGTGGAATTAAAAAAAACCCTTTGTACTTTTATTACATTATATAAAATATAAAAAAAGAATGTGATAATAAGAGCCCAGATCAAAACTGAAAAATATTGGTGCGAACATCAGCAATAGCTTACAACCTGCTTTTAAAACTTGAAAAAACGTCAAAATCTATCCGTCCAATAGGATTTGAATCTAAACATTTATGTGTTGAGATTGTTAGGATTAAATTACCAATATAAATATGAAAGAAGTGATTTATTTAAAAAACGTTTTCATTGCAGGTTTTTAGTTTGTTTACTGTTTCTTTTATTGAACTACGATTAGCCCAAAAACTGATAAGCAATGTCAATATTCAAATCTCGTATAGATCTTTAGGTAGCCTGTACTAACACTGTACAGGCTACCTAAAGACGACGATCATGATTGTTGGACGATAAGTGAACAGTTCAGTGGTTTTCATCATTGACTTTCGAGGAAGTACCTAACTTTCTCAAAATAGTTAGCAGTACTTACCTAGTGCCTTCGGTTACTAAGTATAGTCTTCAAAAGAGATCTTAAACTTGCATAAGCATATCAAATGCGCTGTATAAAGCCTTATCGCACTGGGATGCCATGACGACATCGCTCGCTACGTATCCAAACTTTTAATTGTGTATTTGTATTTATTCAAAACATTACGTCTATTATGACGACCTCTGTGGCGCGGTGGGCGAAGGTCTGCCTGCGACGCAGGAGGTTGCGGGTTCGATTCCCGCCTCGGGACAAATGTGTGTACGATCTGCAGACATTTGTTCAGGTTGTTCTGGTCGTTTTCTATATATAATAAAAAATATTTATCTATCTATTGTATTATATTATATTATGTATATCAGTTATCTATAGTACCCATAACACAAGCTCTGCTTAGCTTGGGGCTAGATAATGCTGTGTGAATTGTCCATCATTATTTATTTATTTATTATTCTTACAGGTATGACCTTAAACAATATAGTAGTCAACATAATAAATCACCAGCAAAATAATTAAATATAAATGTCAATAAGCTTTAAAAAAAAAACGATACAATTTTTCAATAGACATAATACCAGTTCAATTCAAATGTCTTCAAGCGAAATAATGTCAAAAAGTAAAGAAAGTAAAAAAAGGATTGCAGCTGAATCGCTTGGCGAGTTCGGCAACGTCGTCTGCCATACAACAGTTTAGATACGTTGCAATCGACGACGCTGTGGCAGGTCTACGTGAGAAAGGGCCCTACCCTAACTTGCTAAGTCTGCCGCTGGCATACTCGTAGGTAGATAGGGTAGATGTTAATGAAACCCTTACGTGCCTCTTATTCATTAACGATGTAGTTATAATCAGGGGCTTAAGCTTACAGGCAGTTTTGATAATCTCGGCGCCTTTGCATAGACATATCTGCAGGATCTATCTTAATAATGGATTCATGCTAAAACTGTAAAAGTAAAAAAAAAATCCGCAATGTTGTCTCATTGATAAACGGTAAACGTGATCGATGACGATTTGAGCCGATTCAACGCGATGTAACGTAACAGACCCGAGCGTGATGGTTCAGATACGATCACTGTTCATAAATGGCACCTAAAGGTTCGTTTAGATCTACGTTATTTGTTACCCAGAGAGGTAGTGGTAGTGGTTTCGCGTGGTTCACGGTATTCCGATGAGTTTTTTAGAGACATTATATTTACCGCGAAGGTATAAACTGGTTTAACTCTTTGGCTCCTAAAATGCCAAAATATGGCCACTAAACTATACTGACAGTTTAGTCGCGTAGGCCAAATCTGGCCACGACAGAAAACCGTTGACTCCCGAAAGGCCTGATCTACTCACCCTTCGTTTTCAGTTATTTAGAGTTAGACGCCTATCTATAAACTCTGTGTCATTTGAAAGATGGAACTCAATCTCTTGAATACCTCAACCTCAACAGCCTTTAACGGTCCACTGCTGGACGCAGGATTCCACCTGATAATCGCTATATTGGCAGCATAGGGATTATGGGCACTACCCCCATGAGATAAAAGCCAATCTCTTGAATGATACAGTACAAATTTTGGTCCGGAGAAAAGTCAGCGATAAAACCAGTCAGGTTGTAAATGACAAGCTCGCGCTCACGTGACCTTTGCGGATTCAAAGGATAATTATTATTTGGTTTACGTGTTCCACTGGTTAGAACGATTAAGAAGTTTTTACTTCAAAAGTCTTCACTTTACCTGGTGTTGTCTAGCCTCCTGCTGCTTCAGGTACCGTAGCCGCTGCTCCTTAGCGCATAGCAGCTGGTGTTGGTTGTCGATCTGCTGCTGTTGCTGCAGCGCCATCGTTCGAAGCTCACCCAACGTGAGCTCCACCCCTTCCCCCAACTGTGGACAAGGAAAAATAAATTATATAAAAATATTATCAAAAGTTTCGGCAGCATTCCCTGTCTGAAGCTAGAAACAAACTGAGCCCACGTCACGCAACGTACGTAACGAAATGCGACGGAAATACTACGGCAACCAAATTTATTTAATCTATTTTTTTATTAAAATTTATTTAATGTTATAAATTTAATTTACCAATGTTAAGGCAATTTCACGAAATGGTTAAATAAAATGATTCTGATTCTCATTCCAACCCAAATCAAAACACTGCTACTTCGCGGTTCATATAACTTTCACAATATTTTTTATGCAAACATACATACTACAAAAACATATCTTACTAAGATGAGCTGTATTACAAAGCCTTACCAAGGTAGGTACTGCCTACTAGCCTACTGAAATCTAAAAACGTTTTGCTACACTTTTTGAATTCAGTTATTAGTTCCTTAAATATTTTGAATCTTACGCGTTCTGAACACGTGAATATAAGTACTATTTAACAGGTATTTATCGCAGTTTTTTCCTCTGTAGTTTCTTGTCTTTGCTTTTCTAAGTAACTTCTAAGTACTGCTTGCTTTACATTCTTCGGTAGTTTCTTAAGAATTAAACCCACTTGAATTCGATACCAGGAGATCCTCAATTTAAAGAGTATCTTGTTTACGAAGGTCTTAACACAACAATGCAGCAAATTAAAGAAAAGCCTTGATACGAGTTAGCAGAAGGTACGCTTTGAACTCCATCTCTATATTACAGCAAATGGAACAAAAAACCTAGAAAGCATTGTGAATCACGTCTACAATGACAATTCCAGTTTTCCACGGTCATATATCTCAACTTATCCGAGTTACGTACAAAGTTTCAATTGAGTACGGAGGAAATTGTAAAAGTTATACGAAGGGACAAATTGAGGTGAACATTTTTCTGTACTTCACTCGTCATAAAATAAAACGGACATGATGTTATCTGTTAAGTTTGAGAATCAAAAATAGGTAGAAACTTGTAAATAAAAAAAATACCACTGCGGACTTGCGAATCCGGCCTACCACCAAGTCTACCCCTGGTGGTAGGCCGGGGTTAAACTCTTAAAACATCTCTTCATCAATAGTGATGTCCTAGTACCATTTTACAGTACAAGATCTACCAGGATTGCATAAACATGAAGGAACTAGGTAAGTACATTGAAAATTTTACCAGTGAATTTCCAACCAACTCGCTGTATCTCCAATCAACTTCTACTTTCCTGGTAGTTTGAACATAGGCGGTAGGCAAGTTAAAAGATGATAGGTAACATTTTATGTAAGTAAGTAGATAACATTAATCGCCGTGTGGTGCCGGCTTAGAATCAGCACCATTCCAACTCTTCCCCCGTATTTCGTATGTTTTGCATAACCAGTTTGGGCATTATGACATTACCATCAGGTGAGATTGTGGTCAAATCAAAGACATATTGACTACTAGCAGCGCCTCGCGGTTTCACCCGAGTTCCCATTCCCGTCGGAATCCTAGGATTAAAACTTGGCCTAGTTCTATCTCTGTGCCAAATTTCATCTAAATCCGTTTAGCTGTTCTGGCGTGATTGAGCAACAAACATCCACATATATCTTATATTACGCATTTATAATATTAGTGTGATAAAAATGATAATGGAACGCATCATCGAAGGCATATATTGTCCAGCATTATTTATATTTATTTAATTATACAATATAATATGTCTAGCAGTGAACTCGAAGTTGACGTGAATCAGAGATGCTATGCAATGTCATGTTAAGTTTATAGGTTGGGGTTCCTTGTGTTCATACGCGTGATTTTTGAACTACCCTACGTATCTATGGATAACATACAAATAATTTTGGCAGGGCAGGTAGGTGGGTCTATCAAAAACTAATGCATAAAGCAACCTACCTCATTTATTATGCTACTCATAAACTCTCATTTTCTCTTGAATCCAACAGGGAAAAGACACGTCCACGCCGAAATAAAGTGGGCTAAAGTAAGGCAAAAAAGATTTCATTTGTTTTTGTATCATCAAGTTAACATTATGAAGATTATCTTTCGTTATTCTTCTATTAGATTTACCGCCACTCGATGTCTTTAGAGCGACGTTTCCTTAAAAAAATACTGGGCCGACTTTTGGTTATCAGAATTGGACCGTATGTATGTATTACTTTATGTGTGTTTGGAAAATAAAATCAAGTTTACTGACAATATATTTCATTAAAAAAAATAACGTTGTTGTATCAAAATAAATTTTATTATAGATATGGACAATGGACATAGGTATAATTTATTTGCCACTACGTTTACACACAAGATAAATTTACAATTAAAATACGCAACTAAACACCCAAAACCCTGATCAGGGCTTATACAAGCAAACCGTAACTGTAAAACAAAGCCCGGATCATAGCTTAAAAGAGTCTTGGAGTGTTTCTTTAATCCATGGCATCCGATACATTAAGTATGTTATCACCAGTTCCTTTTTGTGTTTGTAATATGATTAATGATCTTCCCACGGTTCTAAACGCGGCAAATTGCTTGATGTTCGCAGATGATTTAAAAATATACAAATCTGTTAGTTCGGAGGCAGACTGTATGGAGCTACAACAGAACATTGACGAAGTTGTAAAGTGGAGTGCGTCGAATAGACTTGCATTTAATGCGGACAAATGCAAGGTCATGACTTTTACTAGACTCCAAGTACCTAAAATCGAAACATACTCTCTAGGCATCTCCACAATGGAAAGGGTGGAGAAAATTCGGGATTTAGGACTTATTGAGGACACATGCCTTGATTTCCGTGATCATATTATGGCTATGTGCAAAACTGTCAACAGAACACTAGGTTTTATAATGAGGACGGCTTCGCATTTCAAAGATATAGGTATAGCAATCACGCTTTACAATGCCTTCGTTCGAAGCAAACTCGAGTTTAGCGCACTAAGCTGGGATCCACGAGAGGCTAAATATACTGTTATGATTGAGAGGCTACAACGTAAATTTGCTAGGTATCTTTATAAACGTATGTATGGCTATTACCCGTATCTTTTCCCTTCCCTCTTCGTGACTGGCATGGTCGGATTGGATACACTGGAGCTCAGGCGCAAGCTGCATTTAGCTATGCACTACTGCCTTATACTGCGGAATAAAGTGAACAATCCGACCATACTTGCCACCATCACTCTATATGTACCAAATAACTACACGAGAAGCGGCCGAAGGCACCATCGACTGTTTGCTTGTCACACGACGCGGACTCAGCACGCTAATAACGCACCTACTCTACGGGCACTCACTCTCCTTAACAAGTTTCTTCTGGAGTTCCAACATGTTGACAATTTGATGACAGCCTAAGTTCTATTTATAATCAGCTAAGATCTTATCTAAGTTTTCACTAGTTTTAAATCCTTGTATTATAGATAGTTAACGTTTTGGACTAAGTTAGTCTGTAAGTTAATTATTAAGCTTGAATAAATAAATATCTAATATCTAAATGTGTATATAACAATTTAACACAAAAAACAGCGTCATCCATCACCTTTTATCTTTCAAAGAGAAGTCTGTGTTTCCTTCTTTGTACAAATAAGATGGAACTTCCATTCATGTAGTATACTATACTTAAGCCTTTCTCAAAAAATCAAAACAGAAGGCGAAGACAAAAAAATCTAAAAAAAAACTCTTTTTGCCTTCGCCTTTAACAAATAATTTTATTGTTAACAATACCCATTGAAGGATCTCCAATCGGTACTTATGTAATGAATATTCTGAAACAAGCAACAAAAAGAAAATGGTTTTTAGGTTAAGTACCTACTAATCCGTTTACAAACTTATATCTTGAATTTGGCACGAATATAAGACCAAATATCAAAAGAACTCTTCTGAAATCGCGAAAGGGCTTACGCTCTGTCTTTGGATGACAAGATCCCGTCAATATCCCCGCATTTATATGATTGATGGAACAGACATCCATCATTATTATGACTGCCTTAACTTCGGTCTGATACTGATTTTCTACATAAAAACATAGAAAATAAAGTTCTTTTTACGTTCACACCTTTATTTTCACCCTTTCAGTCGCTGTCTGATCACTAAATTGCGAAAATAACGCAGAAGGCTTACCTTATAAAGAAAGTGGCGGGATCGAACCGTTTCGAAAAGAAACATGCGTGGAAGGACGACTTTGACGAGGTTCTTTTACTTATTTTACATATATGAGAAAAAAAAGAATTATAATAATGAGATAGCTAGGCAAAAAGCATTCGGAAAAAAGTAACTGAGATAGCTAGGCAAAAAGCATTCGGAAAAAAGTAACTGTTGTTACTTTTTCATCTGCAACATCAGCGCATTTGATAAAGTAGGTACCTACACAGACAACTAACTTCATTAGCACAGAGCAATATGATAGAGATGATAGAGTCCACTACGTTCAGCTAACAATTGCACTTTTAAAAATGGGTGTATTATATTGTATGAGAAATGTGACGTAAATTCACAAGGTTTCGAAATATGCTTATCGCGTGCGGTCTCATCATCTATATTAGTCCACTGCTGGACATAGGCCTCCCCTAATGAGCGCCATAGCGCCCTGTTTTCAGCTTGCCGCATCCAGAATTTGCCAGCAGTCTTTCGCAAATCGTCATCCTACCTGGTGGGTGGGCTGGGCACGTGCGTCTATTTCATTTTATTTATTTAAGACGATACCTCGAGCCAAACTAGCGCCGCCACCTATTTTATCTTACTATTTCGTTGAACAAAAGTAATTTCAAAATTTTTTATGGGCAGTTTCTGATACCTATTGTAAGCTTTTTTTAATACGATGTTGCACTTTGTGGCCATCAAACCCAATTATTGCATCTCCTCCTAAACTTTACAAAATAAAACTATGATAGAAGCATTAAAAAAAAGGTTATAATCGGTATCACAAATTGCCCATTGAAAATTTTGAAATTACCTTTGTTAAACGAAATAATAAGCTAAAATAGGTGGCGGCGTTAATTTGGCTCGGAGAACCGTCTTAATTACAAGTGGACTAACAGTTAAAAAACTATACTTTACTTGTATGTAGTCATAGTTACCTACGTTACTTAACATACGCCTACGTTACAGTTATTTAAGAGTTTCCTACATTTTATGAGAGACAAGTAAAATGCCTGGGACTTCGTGACTGTAGGTAATCCTCTGGGAATTTCACGAAATACTTTTTAGTACTCGGTTACTCTCTAAAACGAAACTCACCCACAGCTTTTAAGTCTCTCAAGCTCCACGTACAAAAGTTTCTACATGTGAATTTGAGTTTATTATAAACAAAAATAACTAAAATTTACATGGTTACAGTCGAGAAAAAGCTATAATTGATTACAATACCTGTTTATTGAAGTAGGCAATTTTCGATTTCAGCTTCTTTCGATCTCAAAAAGAAAAGTTTTTTAAATTGTCTTTAATATTAACGTAATGAAGGTAATTATTCAGATAAATAAAAATCGGGTACAACTAATTTAATATTCTAAATTAAAATGTTGTAGAAAAATTGCATTTATTGTTACTTCTTCAAGCACATAGCATTATGCCCCTATTTTCAACGAATAGAGGGCTAATGGCACCAAATTTTATTTTGTGTTATGGTGTGTGTGTGATTGTTTTTTTGTGTGTGCTTTTAACCCCATCATCATCAGCCTATAGTAGTCCACTGTTGGACATAGGCCTCCCCTAATGAGCGCCATAGCGCCCTGTCTTCAGCTTGCCGCATCCAGCATCTTCCATCAGTCTTTTGCAAATCGTCATCTGGTTGGAGGGCACCTTACGCTAAGTTTGCCGAGTTGCGGACTCCACCACGTTTATCTCATAGAAACTCGTTGTTTTAACCCCATTGACCTTCTAACTAGTTCGGTACCCCAAAATTGTCTTCTTATTTCATTCGGACCACCCATAACTCACACTAATGTATTGTGTCCTGTAGTATATATTTTGTGTTGTATTTTTGGGACTGCGAAAGCATTTATTTTATTGTTGGCTATTTTAATGCCGGGATTATGTTTTTGTTCGATTGTTCGGGGTGAATGGGACTTATTTATGATGTGTATTTTACTCGAGTGGAATTTTGAGTATGGTTTGGGTAAAAAATTGTCTGTATGTTAAGATGATACCATAAAAGCCTCGTATTATAACGTCATCGTAATAAATGAGGTCTTTAACTATTTTATGGGAGGATTTTGGCCAACAATCATCAAGATTACGCCACGATGTTTAGAATTCTTTACTATAAGTAAATTTAAGAGTACCTACCTATACCGAAGAGTAAAATGTATGCGTGCGTCTGGTCGACGCGTGACCCGAGAGCTGGTGAGTATCTGGCGCAGCACACCAACGATGCCATACAGTGAGTCTTGGGGAAGCTTCCAATTGATAATAATACGGATCAGTTGAGCTACTTCCTTATTGTTTGCAACAGTCTGTTCAACAGTAGGCTCAACTGTTTCAATTGTAAATGCCAATTTATTACGCAATCAAAAAAAAAATAAGTACTTATTATATTGTTTAGATCAAGAACATTCGAGAAAACTATCGGTTCGTATCGTATTCTGAAAATCTATACCACAGTATGTTTTCTCGATCAAACAAAAGTATGCCCTTTGCTTGGCAGTGAATGCCTTTACGTCTCTACAGAAGAGTAAGGCACGATAGTTTGTATTCTTTACTATTAGTTAGAACAGAATAGAATAGAAAATGTTTATTTGTGAAACAAAGTTTAAAACATTACATTGCTTAAATAACTAATTATTATAAATTAAATTAAATGTAACACAAAAAGGTCACCGGCTCAGCTTCATGCTGCTATGGCACTAGTGCCATAGCAGCGCTGGTTTTAGAGTACGTACGTACCTAGATAGATTAAGAACATTCGAGAAAACTATCGATTCGTATTGTATTTCGAAAATCTTCACCACAGTATGTTTGTTTAATCAAATTAAAGAAAGCCCTTCCTATCCTATCTCTACAAATTTTATGCTGACGTATTAATTGTATTCGTAAAAGCCCGAGCGACTACCGCTCTCGAACACCCTATTGCCATACTCATAGAGTCCACTTTGTAATGAAGATTAAAGAATTTCGAGAATTTTCGATGAGCGATAAAATTTATTTAATAAAGCGTAGTCCATTTT
The DNA here is from genome assembly GCA_946478455.1 of Eupithecia vulgata. Lineage (NCBI taxonomy): Eukaryota > Metazoa > Arthropoda > Insecta > Lepidoptera > Geometridae > Eupithecia > Eupithecia vulgata. The sequence goes on from OX297874.1 coordinate 4,795,439, forward strand.
CCGTATAGGAGCAGCGAGGCGTGGAACCACAATCGCCTTTTTCCACTCCAATGGATTTTGAGCTTTATCGACGGTTCTAGAGCCCTGTATGAAATTGGGTTTGGATTGGGTAAGGTTCCTATATGACGGAGTAATCTATTAAAATCCAATTTCATCTGCTGTGGTTTAGCTGAATTTTCTAAGTATGTTTTTGGGTATTCAAATAAGTCCTTGAATAATTAACTATAACGAGTTATGACGATACTCCAACCTACCGAAATAATCTTGGGAGTTGGGATGAATTTGGTAATTTGGCAGGATCATACAAAGTGGCTTAAGTATGTGGAGGCTTATTTCCTAACAATGAGTGAAATCAAGCTTAAGTAAAGTAATTTTTAATAAATGGTATAAAATTTCCTGACAAAACCTCGCGTTATTTACATAACTATTACAACGATAAGAGCGTCAATTTCCACGCACAAATGCTATGCCGCAAAAGAGTATGAACTTTGGTCGCAAAACCAAACGATAACAATTAAAAAGTTTTAACTGCTTAACCAAGTCGTGAAATAAACATGAAAATAATATAAGTATACGAAAATGTAAGAAACGACCTTTATAGGTACGCAATATCAATAAAAGTTCCTTATTTGTTATTAAAAAGGTCTCACCGACTTGACATGGCAGGCTGACCGTAATACGACTGCCGATATCCATCGGAACCTTATGCCTTCGAACCCTATGAAGGGCTGTGTACACCAATGCAAAGAAAGCGAAATTTACATCAGAGCTCCTTTGATCCGAAACGAACATGATTCACAAGTCAAAAAACATTTTCTATCGTCTTAACTCTGCTATATATTATTTATAGTATTTGTTATTTTATTATCAACATAGGTTATAGATGTTTATATATATTTTGATGTATTATTGTAGTAGTTTATTATATAATGGTCAAAATGAAAATGTCCTCTATTTACCCACTTTTATAACTTGGTCTCTCTTTCCCAATAAGGTTTGCTGTCGGGATAAGATTTATATTTGGCCTGCGCAAGTATGATCATGTCTCAGAGTTCCGCAGAAAGCTCAAGTGGCTACCCATACGGCTACGGCGAAATTCTCACATTCTTACTCTTCTTTATAATATTTTATTTCTTTCGTCTGCACCCCCTTATCTCAAAGAACGTTTCACCTTTCTTCACCTTTCGCATTCTCGTTCTCTCCGCTCATCTGAAACCCTTTCGCTCCAAACACCTGTCCACTCTTCATCTTTTTACGGCAACTCATTCGCTGTGCGGGCTGTCCAGCTATGGAACGCATTGCCGGTCACCGTAAGGTGTGCAAAGTCACTACCAACTTTCAAGAATATGGTAAAGGAACACTATTTGTCCTCTTGTCACTGAACACGCCGTTGTTTTCATATTTATTGTAAGTAGATAAAAGGTATATATTTATTTATTTATGTAAGATATTATATATATCTATATAAGATAAGTATGTATGTATTTATATTTATATATATACATTAGGTATATAATGTTGAGTAAATATATGTTTAATATGTCTAAGTAGTACTATCCGATGCACACAGATCTTACCCCATGTATATCCGATGATCCTATCCATACCAGGTTGTCTGGCAGAGATCGCTCTTGAGCGATAAGACCGCCAATTGTCACTTATGATATAATTGTTTTACGTGTAAATTGTTTTTTTTTTTAGCTTTAAGTGTGCAATAAAGAATTTTCTATCTATCTATCTATCTTTGCTGGAAAGAACTCTTTTTAGGGTTTTCTGTGTTTTTAGGGTTCGCCTTTGCCATACTTTTCAAGTTTAATGTTTTATGTAGGTATGTATTTTGTTTTTTTTTTCTCGTGCAATAAAGAATTAATAAATAAAATGATTTCTTCAAAGCTATTTAATATTCGTTTTACTCCTAAATTCGTTTGGAACCAAATCAGGGGTCGGTTTTACGACTATGGTAGACCCTGTTCAGGGCTTATACAAGTCTATTGAAGTCGAAAAACCGAACCCTGATCTGGCTACAAACGAGTGTAGGAGTTGATCGGGTATAACCGAGTCCGGCATTTATTCCTAGAAAAGAATATAAAAATTTAAATTACACAAGCTTTCAAATCAAATATCAAATATCCGTTTAATAAACGTTTATTTCTTTAAGCTTACAAAATAAGCACTTAGACAAGTCAAATTTTATACTATAAACAAGTTTATAAATAGTAATTATTAGGTATCAAATAAGAAACAAGGTGTTATTGCATTTTTCTTTCGGCTTTATAATAGGTAGGATAATAATTATATTCACCATCGCGGGCAGACATCATTGTACACCAGCCTTTACCTTTAACTCCGACTCTCAAATTAAAAGGTGATGCGCTCTTGGCAAAGTATACCTATCTCTAAGCCTCTCGACACTTGTTGATAGCCCTTGTGATGTATCCTTCTCAAGATAAATTGTTTCTGTCAGACGGTGAAAAAACATAACGATCCTGACCTCAGATACAGAGGAGTCAGCTGGTTTACTTTATCCATTGCTACTGTGACATACATACAACGTACCTCGTAGGACCCCAAACACAAACACGCACACACAGACACATGTACACACACCCTCATATACGCCAATAACAAACATTTTGTAAATTAGTAAGCTTTTAATATTAGCATGTAGGTAATTTGTAAATAATTATTCAAGAATCTAGGAGTTGGGCGTTGACACTACCACACAGTTTTTAAGCTTCGGTAGTGTCATCGTTTCAAAAGCATCAGTGTACCATTGTAAAAACTGTCTGAATAATAAATACCATCTGAATAAATGTTTTTTTTTTTTTTAAGAAAATGCCCATAGGTTGCTTTGTGGTATGTCTATCAAAGTATTTCGCAGGTCAAGTTATAGACGAAGTGAGGCGCGACTCAGCAAACGTAGTGTGAGATTCCCTTGGCCTGGTGAGGTGTGGATCTGCGAAAGACTGCAGGCAGATGTTGGATGTGGCAAGCTAAAGACAGGGTGCTATGGTGCTCATTAGGGGATGCCTATGTCCAGCAGTGGATAAATATAGGCTAATGATAATGATGTTAGAAAGAAAGTATATCAAAAATCAAAACCAAAAATTCATTATTTCCATAACTACAAAAATGAACACTTGGAAAAATTCAAATTCTTAAAATAAAACACTGACACGGAAATAATTAATGATATTTTTGACTTCTGTCGCTTTGATATGTAGACTAAAGTAAAGAAGCGACGAAGAAACCTTATTTTTCGAGATGGAGCAAGACCCGTCCAAAGCGTGTTTATTTTCTAGATGGTCTGATATTTTGTAATAAATATATTTTGTAAAAAAATGTCAAAACTTTTCTGTGCAAACAGGTTTACCAGTTTGCACAGAAAAGTTTTGTCATTTTTTTTGAATTTATTTATTGATAGTTTTTGCAACTCACTAGGAGTTTTGTTGTAGAAGCGTACCCTTTAAAAGATATATTTATCTTGTGAAGCCGCCATACCCTTTCTATCATTCATTTGAGAATTAATAGGATGCTACTAAATTGGCTAGCTGTTTTGTTAGTTTTGCATAAGCAAACATCCCACCTTACCCTACGTGGAACGAACCATCCTCTAAGTCTAAGCTGTGCCCGACGCGCATTGAAATTGTAAATGGATGAAGGGTCTACATGGTAAATATTGGACGCTGCATCATTAATCAGGCAATACTTGGCTGGTCTGAAATGCTCGTAAAATGCCTTTGTAAAAAGGCTTACAATACTGAAAAGGCGGTGTTGAAATGATGAATGAACGGAATTTTAAAAGGCTCATTCAGATTCTAACGGAAAATTTACTCCGGAAGAGGATAAAAATGCTGGTTATGGTTCAGTGATGGAAAGCGTCGTGGATCTTTATGTCGACGGGGGGAAAGGTCAATTTCGGTTGAAAGTCAAGGTCAGAGATCAATTCCGGGCGAATTTGTAATTTTTATGCTTTTGTATATTGAATTTTTAATCGTCGGCAAGTACATTTTAATAGTATGAGGTAATAAAGTTAATAAAGCACTCATTTGTGGGTGCCTATCTCCTGCAGTGGGCTGGTTAAGACTAATGATGTATTTGAAGTACATAATTCTCTTTTATTTCGCTCTAAAATGCGAATAGTACTAATTCTAGACTTAGTAGTTCTAGAATTTACGATAGGTTTCTACTCAGAAGCTCTTACTACATGAAAGAATCTTGCTTCACGATAAATTCCCATCACAAACGTAAGCTCATAAAAGCTTGAAAGCTTACTCAACGCTTCCGATCCAATGTAATGTAATTCTTGTTGTACTATCAATAAAACTCAAATCAGGACATTAAACTGCGTAATCAACGCACCCTGTAAATAAAAGCTGAGCTTTTTCAATGATTGTGTGTGCTGCGACTACAACTATATTACGTACCTATTTGAACTTTATTGCAAAATATTTTGGTATTAAATGAGATATTTTTCCAGATGTACATATTCCAGACAATTAGCCTGTTAGGTTACATCAACAAAATACTGCGTACCATATCGATAGATAAACCCGTTTATATTGTGGCCAGCCTTTCTGCGAACTGAATAGCTCAGGGCAATATACGCAAAAGTATCTAAGTGAATTTCTGTGTCGTGTTGATTTTCGTCTTGTATAAACGCGACGACGAAGTAAATAGGACTTAAATAATGCTGTGCAGTATCAATTTATTGTGGCTTAGGAGGCATACATTTGATAAATCTAGTAGGGATTTACTTTTATGGTTTCGAGTTTCATAAAAGGTCGAAGAAAGAAGGTCTAACTCAAATAGAAGAAATTCACGAGCTTTTCTTCCATTGAAAACCTTTGACAGGGATTGAGATGGAAATAAATCGCAGGGCTCAGTAGGTTCATAAGATCTTTCACTTTACGCGAAAAGTAAAAAATTGGTAGTGATATTTCAATTTGGATCTGTGGGCCGTTGAAATCGCGGTCAATTTTCAGGGACTGGCAAGGTGCCAGGGAGTCACGTATTATACAGCCTTTTGAGGGTAAGCGAGCGTAAGCTGCTCGTGTTATCTTGGTTTGTTGTTTGGTTTTGTTAAACTGGGGTAGTCTGCAGGATAGTTTATTGTTTCTGTATAAAATTTGGAGAGTCCTCTTGGTTTGCTTTGTTAAATTATTATTTGGCGGAGGGAACTCGCTTTAGTTAATGGCAAACAGAACTTTTACAATACACGTAACATTTCCACATAATTTCTGTTTTAATAAAGTTAACATTAAAATTACGACAATCTTAAGAAACTAAAAAAACTTCATTATTTTTAAAGTCACGCGATCTGAACACATAAATATTAGATCAAAAACCAAGTGAAGGTAGTTGCAAATTATGCTGCTCCCGCTTTGCGGAGGCGGTAGCTCCAGTTAACCAGTCATCCCGTGACCACGACAGTGTGTAAACATGTCGATACGTCGGAAAAAAAGTCAATAAACGCGATAAATACCTGATTAATAGTACTAATAATAAGACCTACTATCTGTTGCTGACGCTAATAAAAACAACAACTTAACAATTACGGTACCTATATTCTACCATAATACATGATAAAATCAACGTTCTTTTTCATCAGATGTTTTAGTCCATTTATTCGATTCACGATGTAGTTTTCAAATAGTTAACAGCTTTGCACGATACTAAGCATAGGCCAATAATTTATTAGCTAGTTCACTTACACTGACCTTTTAATTTAAGCATCAATCCTTTAAAGCTAAAGTAATTACCAAAAAAGACAACACCACTTAAATATCCTTCATGGAGGTATTAATAAGTCACATATGTTATCTAGTACCTATAAAAACAGCTCTGCTTAGCTTGCGGCTAGATAATGCTGTGTGAATTGTCGAGTATTATTTATTTTATGTCATGATGAACGCACTACTTTAATCAACTCATCTTGATCAACTGATTTTACAACCTTTAAATAAATAAATAATAAATAATGCTGGACAATCCACACAGCATTATCTAGCCCCAAGCTAAGCAAAGCTTGTGTTATGGGTACTAGAAAACTGATATACATAATATAATACATAGATAGTTTTTTTTATACATAGAAAACGACCAGAACACCCTGAACAAATGCCTGCAGATCGTACAAACATTTGTCCCGAGGCGGAATCGTACCCACAACCTCCTGCATCGCAGGCAAACCTTCACCCACCGCGCCACAGAGATCGTCAAAGACCTTCCTTTTACCAGAAGAGGTCTGATTGAGACGAATACAAAGAAGAGTTGTAAAATCAAACGCGTGTCTGTTTTATCACGCGTATAAAATATGACTAGGTTCCTGTACTACGCTCAGAGTTGATCATAAATTATCCCATAATACCTTCTTACCTTGCCAGCTCAGCTCAGTATCAACGTTTGCAATTTTATAGATTTCGCTTGCGAGTGACTTCATAAGATTGAATATGATTTCTTACAGAAAAAATGTTGTCCTTTGCCAAAAATGTGAGAAGGTAGGTTTCTAATTATCTAATATAACACAGACTTTGTTTAGTTTGGGACTAGATGATGCTTGTGTCAATTCTCGAGCATTATTATTAGCAGTATGTATTTTTTATCTATATTCCGCGATTTGTCTTTCAAATCTTAACGGAATTAAAAAATCTTTCGCTGATTTATAAGCATTTGTCGCGAAAAACTTAAAAAAAACTGTGTAAATACCTAGGAATTTGAAGTCTATTTTTTTTTTTCAAATAATCCAGTAATATTGAGGTAGGGAATCAAAAGTCATTAAACTATGATTGGATTGTATTGAAAACTTCAACAGCTCTAAGCTTGCATGAGTCACTAATTATTCCCGAAAGGTCAAAGTTGCTTGAAGTGTGCAAGCTATTTCGTCGTCCATGTAGTGTTAGCAGCGTCAAAGGCATTACTCTAAGGCCCTCGCAAATTAATTACTGGCTCAGAGCAAAACTGCTGCTTTGCAGTCTAATTCAGTTGGGAATGACCCTTGTGGCTTTACGTCAGCTTTGAGTACCCACACGTAGCTTTGGTGATTACGACATCAATGCTTAAAGTAAAAAGCATTTGGCATGTAAGAACTAGAGTTCCTTAAACCTAATTAACTCTTGAAAACGATTTGTTTTTCTTGCATTGCGTCATTCCAATAGGTAAAGACCTCTGCGTCTTTATTTGTTTTTTTTTTTATAACATATTGAGATCGAGGAAAACGCTAGTTTATAATAATTAAATTAATTATTATCTTAGAATTAGATAGAGAATTTAGAATAACAGAATTATAGAGCAAAACAGGAAATAATTTGTTTCATAAAAAAGAAGGACAAATGGAAACAAAATCTTCAAAGTTTAAACATAATAAAAAATGTGAGTCGGATTTGTGAAGTCGAATGTGAGACATTGCGTTCGAAAAGGTGAATTATTTTTTCATGTTTTAGAAAACAAAACCTTTTTCCTGGTTCTTCCCCCGAGCTCCTAGTTCCGCTATATTCAGACAGTCAAAAGAAATCACTTTTCCTGAATCCTGCTGAGATCGAAAATTTTTGGGTGCTTATTAAATTTTAGTAGAAATCACTTTGATATAATGGAGTAAGAGACCTAGAGTAACTAAGTAAATTTGTTATTTGATTGTTATTTTCTTTCTGAATAAAGAATAAAGTTTAATTTATCATTACTAAGTAAATAATCTCTATTAAATTCACACATAATACAACATCTAAGCCACAAGACATAAAGGTGTTTGTGGGCTTGTGTTTGTGTTCTCAGTTGAAGACATTGTTTGGTAGCGAAGGTATTTTAGAGACTTGACGATTCAATTATGTCCCTTAGGATTTCACTGAATTATTTAAATCTAACTAACATACACTAAGCATGTGATATTTGTCAGATAGACAGATGGTAGGTAATGCTGGATGCAGCAAGTCAGGTTGCTATAGCGTTCTATATGGGAGGTCTACGCCTAGCTGTGGAATGGTATGATGATAGCGTTGATGATGACTCTGTTGTTAGACAATGAAGCCATTTCCAGTTAAGAAAACCGCTATTAACCTTAGAACTCTGGCGCCGATCTTTTGCGGAACTTTGGAAGGTTCTCATTGAGATGCCATGTCTAAATGAAACTTGGTATAAACAGCGTTAAATTCTAGCCATCTAAATTTTAGAAAGACCCAAATTCATAGTGCCCCATTTTCAGTAAGATCGAATTATTTTCGACTATTTTTTTACTAAAAAAACGTGCATCAGTTGACCAATCCTAAATAACGTACTCATTGTGCGTATACCACATTCTATCCGAATTGAACGGGTACTTAGTTCAGAAGCAAAACCTAGTCTGAAATAGGTACGTTTACCGCCTTCCTCGTAACGTTACTACCATTCCCCTCCGTGAAGTCGTCCAAGCAGCCATAGCGCCAGATTTACAGTTTCCCTTTAGTAAGGTTGCGACTTACAAATAAATTCATGGATCCAATGAGCGCGTAGTGATCCATTGGCACAGATTGGATCAAGTGATAGACGAGCGGCCGGGTGTAAAATTGTTGGCTAATTTATTCAAATTGGACTTCTTAGGGTGCAAGTACGCAAGTTTGTGTTTTATGACGGGAAGGAAAGGTTTGCTGGGAGAAAACTATTCAATAGCACTCAGTCACTAGGATATGGCATTTTATACCTAGTCAATGAGTTATCCATTTTGGGAAGTGATCCATTTCAGTAGATTGGATCAAGTAAAGGAACACTATTGGCTAATTAAAAGAAAATGTACATGCTTCTTAGGGTGCCGCGTTTTATTAAATTATACATTAAATGAAAGCTTAATTTTCCCTATCTATACGAGGTTGCCTATCCAAAAGTGTGGCATGCCCAAGGTAAATGGGGACCATGAAGAGTTGCGTGCATCTCTCCATGTTACACCGATAGTGGAATCGTTACCTAATCAAGCTTGTCGAGCGTCTATGCATTTGACCCTGTGCTATTTTTCCAGTTTGCAAGTTAAGCTAATGTTTTATTCAATACCAATAGGCGGTTTTTGCCCTCGCACTCAATAAGTAGCTTTAATTGTTTCTGAAATAAGGTTTCTGTTCGCGTGTACGTTTACACAAAAGTTTTGGGGTTCATCTGCGAAGCCGATCAACTACGAAATTAACCTAAATAGAATTTTAGAATAGCTTGTAAGTGCTTTGTAATGATAAAGTTATACATACACGGATCCTCGGCGGATAAGTGGTTTTAGAATCGAGAGCTTTATGTATTCTATAGTAAGGTTCGAATTTCCGATCTATTTTATTGATCTCTAACCAAGGATACAATTTTTTGTATCAATTTCGATAATCAATCCTCAATAACTTATTTACACCGATGAGCAGAATTATTTTGATCCGGAACTATCCCCATTTAGATCCCCGTTTTACTTAGAAGAAGTAGCAATATTGCTCATTATTTTGGGTGCACTCGCTCTCATAATCCAATGCGTCCCATTGGATTATGAGAGCGAGGAAATAGCGAGTGCAGACCGACACGCGACCGGTGAGAGGTAAGGCGCAGGGCCAACGGGTTAGGGTCCTTTCCGAGGCATGGGGTGTAACACCGTCAACTTCCTGACTCCGGACTGCTGTTGTAATTTCTAGAAAAACCCAATAACATCTATTGGTCCGACCCAGGATTTGAACCCAAGACCTCATTGTCCCCATGAAGAGTGATTGTAGTGAATAAAACATTCAAATATGTTTTGATGCTGTGGATTGCCTAGTTATTTATCTAAATGTATACATAGATGTTATTTGCAAATAACACCTTTGAATGAAGGTCCCATCAGCAGTGATGCATCACAGTTTATTGACCTGCCTGATTGTCATGGTCACATCGAGCCGGGTCACAGCATCAATCATGCGCTGCGACATATGGTCAACTTGATTTATGGCATTGCAAAGTGGGCAGACAATAGAAACCTATGCAAACTTATGGGATAAGCAAGCTTGTTCTATATCTTAATAAAACGGGTGTTATCTGACCGAAGTTACTAGTGTAGGTACCTAAGTCCAAGAAGTACCTTATTAAGTAGATAAGTTGTGAATCTAAATAGGTACTTACCTACTTAATAAGTACCTATTGCAGGTATTTATGCCTACGTTTTACCAACGACCTTTTACCACCCTGAGCAAGCTGGATTGCAATAATATTTTATAAAATAACGTTCTTTAAGTAGGAGAAAGTTATTTGAAATATTTATCGTCGTATTGGAAATTACTTGATATGTTCTGTTAAACAATATAAATAAATGAAGTATTATTGGTAAACCTCCAGAAATAAACAGAGGAGACACAATATCCCGCCGCGCGCAGCCCCAGGCCTAGAATATTTTGCCGTGGAAAGCATGGAAAGCTCTCTTTCAATAATAAAATGGCTACATTGCGTGTTCGTTCAATTTCCGATGGAACTAGGTCTAGGTCGTGTAGAGACTGTATTCACGACCAGAAATACTTATAACAAAGGAGGTCGCGGTTCCGATACGTTCTTATTCCAATTTTAAATGCTAAGGAGGTTGAATTACGTGTTCATTTTTATTTTAATATAGCATAAAGGAGGTTGAATCACGCTAAGAAAAATGCAAACGTCTCTGATTCGTGTTCAACATTTCATCCAATATTTACCTTTGATGAAAAATCAACAACGATGCCTGTGATAGAACGAGGATAGGGGAGGAGGGTAGGCACAAGCTTCTATTCGATACTCGTCAGATCTGATTCACCTATTAAGTCGCCTCAGTAACCGTCAAACACATTACCATGTCCGTTGATGAATCCGCAATATTGGGCGTTAATTATTATGTCAGAGCTTAATTAAATCGCATGTCATTTAACTACCTTTTGCTGCCCGAAGCTTCACAACCACAAACAGCAATTACATGAGAAAGAGATGGAGTGACGATCACAACGACCTCTCTCGCTCTGCGGCGGGTTCGATTCCCAGCCTCAGGTCTAATGTTTGTACGATCTGCAGATAGGGTCTATTTGTTCCGGTTGTTTGGGGTATTTCCTTTTTAATTAAATATAAATCTATAAAATATATTTGATGTATATCGATTGTCTAGTAAGTAGGTACTCATAGCTAGCTGATGCTGTGTGAAATGTTGAACATTACTAGCTGTTTTCCGTGGTTTCACCCGCGTTACTTCACATTTCTGGAGGGATAAAAAGGTCTTTTTTCGTGAAGGCCGTGAAGAAAAGGAGAACTTTCGTATAAAAATACGAATATTGCCGTAAATCTCCCATGGGAATTTGATTTTGTACCAGGACAAAAAGTAGCCTATGTTACTCTCCATCCTTTCAACTAAGAGTTAGTTGAAAGGATGGAGAGTAAAGAGGATCTAAGCCAAAAATCAAGTCGAGCTGCTTAGTTAGGGTGTGAAGGAAGGACATACCAACAAACAAATAAAAATACTTACGCATTTATGGTAGATTTTTCTCAAAAAGTAGTGTATTGGCGACTTGATTAGTCGACTCTTCTGCACCAACCCTAAGATTTGACCGCAAACCAATGTGATTTGCCTTTTTGATTTATGTAAAAGCAAGTAAACAGATTAATTCTATTGCCGTACAGAGGGTCGACTTTGATTAACTGTGGCCCGCACCTGTACGCATGCTAATTTATTTTTATTTGCAAGGAAAACACAATTATTATTGTTTTATTAATGGGACTTCGTTAGTCGTTAAATGCAAAAAGCAGTCAAAATATCAATTCAATACAATTTGAATTCAATAATCGTTTGAATGGGACTCCTTTCTGATTCGAATTGAATTCCAATATTTGATTCGACGATAAAAGTACATCACGATAGACTTGAAAGAACACGATACCAACATTTTCCGGTAGTTTATTTCTAACTGTCTATTTGAATAGATTTGAATTTTATTCCTCTCTATAATAAATTGAGTGACTTCTTTTGAATCCTAACTAGGACATGAACAAAATGGGAAAACTGCTGCAAAGACCGATATTTCACAGGCTCGCATAACTTTCCGCGCATATAAATTTGTGTGCTATTTTTAAAGTCTAAAAAGTTTAGAGATAATTTATATTAAGACGTACAAATATATTATTTAATAGATGCCAGTTTAGGGGCTTAGCAATAGTTTATACACGTATATACACAGGAAAGTTTGAGTGCAGAGTTATGGCTTAGCAAATGGACCGTGGAGCCCAGAAGGGACTCGTGGGTTTAGGTTGTTGCTTGTAGACGGTTAGGTGTTTATCCTAAGATTACTGCAATATCCTTCTGATGTTTAACTATTTATCATCAAACATTATAAACGGCCATAGTTTTTGATATTAACTCTAATATAATAGAACGTCAGTAAATTTTTGACAGAAACGGGCGACGCAATTTTGGTGTGTCGAATATAACAGAGCGTCAGCGAATTTTTGAGAGAAACGGGCGACGCAATTTCACTAAGTGGAATATAACAGAGCGTTAGCAAATTTTTTGACAGAAACGGGCGACGCAGTTTCAGTGTGATTATAATAGCATAAGATCTTCAAAACTTAATCATATTTTTTTATAACTTGTAATTCCGTTGTATTAACTCTAGTTGGTTGCCCTAAATAAATAAATTACTGATTTAAAGATATATTAATATTATATACTAATTACACATAACGTTGTGTATTGTAATGTATAATGTATGTCTTCACCATGCCACCGTGCCACCTTGTCATAGAATCGGCCCGGTTGGAGAATAAATGAAAGAATATATTTTTATTTCAGGCAACAAAGTCATATTTTCATGATTTTAACAGGACTAAGACAATACTGTAACAAAAATGGCGAACAGCACCTTAAAAAGTTGAAACATCGCATTGTGTGGTGGGCCCAGATGTTTCCAGAATTCAGCAAATATAATATATTAATATTACAAAACACTAAGACATAAAAAGGTGCAATAACAATGAAACAACAATAGAATGGCTTGCCGGATTACTAAAACGAACGCTGAATTGGCGGCAAAACCTATTTTTATTTCATTCGAAGAGACGGTTCGAATGAAATAAAAATTCAATAGAGATTTAAGTGTCTTTTAGCCATATTGTTGAACATTGATCATAACATTGACCGATTGAACATTGACCGTATAACCGCAAGGTTGGAAGGACTATGAGATGGTGGAGGGAATGTTGAACATTTATCGTTAAAAATTGACATAAGCATTTGGCTGATAATTATTTGCATATCTGAATGGTGCCGTTATGTAATCCGCCTAGCCCTTCCAAAGGGCTGGTTCTAAGATCCGGCGGCGATATATACATTTACAGCACAAGTAACATCATTTTGTGAAAATGTCCTGCTTTAGAATCGTATGTAATGTAAGGTATTATTATGGTTACATAGCTCATAGTTCGTTTATTAATAACAATCGTATTAACAGGTCATCCGTACTAACAGTATTTCAATTAAAATTATTACATAATGTAATTATAAATAATTAAATCGATAAATATACAAAAAGCACAATATCAACCTAAAACTTAATATTTATTAAGTTTATATCAATATAATAATATCTTTTTATTTCAATATCATAAATAAATGTTAATATCACAAATTTTTCAACTTATCAGCTACTTCTTCAACTTAGTCTTAAAAGATGCGCTGGTGATTAGATAGGAGTCGGAATGCGGTTGTAGACAGCTGTCCCCATATATATGGTATTATCAGGGTTACATATATAATAATAGGTATTATTAGGGCCACTAACCTAATGTTATTTACTCAGAAGGACGCTATAGCGCTAGTAAATGAAAAGAAACTGCCGCACGTTTCCAAAAGGATCAATATAGGATAAGTGAGCAGACAGAAATCGGTCCATTTCTTAGCCAATGTTGGCAGTCTGTTTACTCAGCCAGCTTTGTCTTATTTCTGCTTAGTTTATTTATTTTGTTTCGGATATTTGCGGGAAGGATGCTTTTGGCTTAACGTGATTTTGACCTCCAAGAAGAATTGAGCCAATGAGAATTGAATTGATATTTACACTTACAATTATTTCTATTTTTAGGGTTCGTAACTCCAATGGGAAAAAGGAACCTGTATAGGATTACTTTGTTATCTGTGTGTGAGAAAATACTGTCAACGTAGTTTCTCAGGAATGCGTGGAGGTATTGAGTTAGAAATCAACATCAAATAACCAAGTCTGCAACTTCTTGCGTAGGTACCTAAAAATTATATATATTTCTATTGTTTTGTGGTCAGGTCAGGTCAGTCAGCCATGTAGAACGCATGCACCAAAGGTCCTTCCAAAATACCAGCGTTGCTCAACTTTCTGTGGAGCAACAATAAGCTGAGGCAGGATCTAATTGGTTCACATATTATCATTAAGTTTAGAGTTTATTATAAATATTTTTATTTTTTATACAAGTTTTGTGTACCTATTGAATGTGTCAATAAATGTATTGTATTTTCTTTCTTTCTTTCTTTAATTTTCTCACTCAGGATACAAACAGTACCTATTTAGGAAGCCACATGCAATTCAGACCATCTAAACAGCCGCAATACATCCCTCGGGCAATAAAAGTGTTCGCATTCCACCAGAATTGCGGTCACATAGTGGTCTGCCCACTGAAAAGGGGGTAAGTGCAGAAAAGTGTCGAGATGCTCTCCCAAGTTATAAGAATTCTCGGAATAGAGCTTTAAGATGTCGCTTTTTATTGAACGCCACTTGGCTTGGCTTCCAGCTACTTGAACCGTTATGGCGGTATTAAAAGCTTTAAAATTGCAGTTACAGAAGCATTCTGACTTACGAGACGAAATATAGAGATTAAAATTTAGGTATGGCCCTCAAATACAACGGCAAAATGATACACTTGGATTCAAAATATTTAAATACCTTGAATTTGATTGTATTCAAGATACAATCAAATTCAAGGTATTTCTGCAATGATAGGGCCTTTTCCGTTAGAGAGTAAACATCACTTAAATTGGTAAAAAATAAAACCCGGTCATCGACAGTAGAAACAAAACAAATTTGTCTTCAAACTTTTTCAAGATAGCTAAAAATAATATCCATTTTTATCACAGCTTGATTCTTTTCCGGTACTTGACGTATTTTTCACATGTTACCAAAGCCTGAAGACAAAGGGAAGTAATAACGTTGTGGAAGAATGGGGGCGGAGAACAAAACCGGGTGAAGTGGCGGGCGGTCGCATTGTATAGCAGCCACGGCCGTACGTGGGACATTGTAATTATTTGATGAAAAGAGGTTCTGTTTTTATTTTCCACGAGGTTTCCCCGATAGCGGCGATCGCGGGTTTTTAATGAACTTTCACTAAAGAAACTGAAGTGGGTTTTTCACAAAGCGATCAGATAGCGTTAAAATACGGTGGTGGTAGGAATACTAATAAAAAGAAAATTAAAGATTTTGTAGGTAGTAAAACATCTGTAAATTTTCTAAAGAAAACTCTTAATTACATTTATGCTGCTACTTAAAATTTTAAGTTAAACCAAAATTCACGTTTGTTAAAAATGTTTAAAACCATTGTATAAGATAAATTTAATAATGTAGTGAAAATAAAGCCAGATTTTTCAGCTTTTAGTTAAACCAAATGTTTTGGCCACTCGAACAACCAATGCAATCACTACTAACCAGGTAATCACCACCAATACAGGGTGGAAACGTTAACTGCAAGCTATGCCTGAGTCGCTAGTATGGGTTGTTGATAGTTTACCAAAACTTTTTCGTTTCCTACATATTATATACGTTTAGCGCCTTGCAGCGCTTCTAACAGATAGAGAGTATTCATGGCTTTTGCAACAGTAACTATTTACCACAATTCCGCCAATTCGATCGTAGTTTTCAAAGTAATTATTTGCATTTTACCAAAACAATTTTAGCAACTTTTACTTTTTCTGATAACTCAAGCAGTAGTAAACCATTTTTTTTATTGTTTTGGTATTGTGAAAACCCATACTAGACACTCTGCTTTGAAATCCTCGGAAACTATACGCATAAAAGTAGCAGGTGGGTGCAAAGTAGAATTTATTGACAAACTGCGCTAACAGTTGAACCCATATGCTTTGCACAGCTAATATGGGCGAGGCTCTCGTTCAGTGTAAAGCTGGGGACACACTGCCGCAAACGTTTACTAAGCACGAGATTTTACGTTGGCTTTGTAAGTACCAACTTTGTTGTACTAGGTACGGTGAAGTCGGTCAACGTCATGCATCGCTGTAGTGTCTGTTGCTGTGTTGAAGTTCCAATGCTACCAAGCTATCGCTTGTGAGGCTTGTCTGCGTTATTAATTTGGCGAGAATGCTAAAACATTCAGTACTTTTTGTGGAAGTCTATATAGGTGTGGTTATATCCATAGCATACTCGTACGAAGGTGAACTTATGATAAGATTAAATTCCTGTAAATATTTTAACCCAATTAAAGAAAATCAATAATAAAAAAATTCACATGAATAAAACGTAAAGCTAATATAACAGTCGGGCATAAAAACCATACACAGCAAGTTGCAAAAATCTTTTCACGACTTTAATGGTTTCATTTTGAGATCTTAGCCAGTATTTTCAGTACAGCTATCCTATCGACCTATCGACCCAAGAACCTAGCTTCATGTGCAGTAGTTAGTTCGTGTGCAGTAGTTGGTTACAGCCTTACAACGATATACCTTCCAGTATGATAAGTTACTGAACGGTCCATAGTAAACAGTAGTCTAAAGTTACGTCAATATGTTTGCTTGCGCTATATTCGAATGCGTGGGTTGAACGAAGTAGAAGTACCTACATACCTTTAGATTTAAGCGTCGACTTTACACTGGCTTTACAAAACGGGATTAGATTTGTATTTTTTATACGAGGTTTTAGAACTCTATATAAAACCTCGGATAAAAGTCATTGGCAAATGGCTGGTATACGTTGAGACTGGTCACCGTGGTCGAAGTTCGGGTACACATCCATCATATAAACCTAAAAACATAAAAAATGAAAAAAATTTGGGACCACACTACAAGAAGCAAAGCAGCTTTTTTTGTTGCTGTCGTCGATTTGGCTGAGAAAGAATCTTAAAATATCATCAAACGTGAAATATCAACGAGACTTGTTATTGTTATTTCTCTAACAAGTAGATTTAATTGTTTTTAGGGTTCCGTATCTCAAAAGGAAAAAAGGAACCCTTATAGGACCACTTTGTTGGCTGTCTGTCCGTCTGTCAACCCTCTTTTCTCAGAAACGCGTGGAGTTATTTCACTCACGGGTTGTTATTAAGATAACTACATAATCTTTTGCTAGAAAAAATAAATACAATATATAATAATTTACTTGTTTGCAACAGTCTGCAGTTGGCTTAATTGTTTCAATTGTAAAAAATAGTTTTAATTTTATTCTATTATTTGTTTGTAATTTTCTTTCATAATAAAGTTTTATTCAATTTAATAATTCTTCGTTATATTTACATTGTCCAAACAAAATGTTTCCATACTACCAAAGCAATGGGTACGTTCATACAAAGGGACCAGAAAACTTAATCACAGAAGAACTTACAGGGTGTCGACAAAGACAAACTTACAAGTGGCAATTGGCTACTGACCCCACATTGATCCTCGGAGGCTAATGCTATGTACGACACGTATAAAAGTTTGGCAACCCGTTTATTTCCAGGACGCAACAGAAACTCTGGGGAGAGTCCCAAAGTTTGAACAGATATAACTTTCTGCTGTTATTTCTGGCAATGTCGTCATCAATTGTTTTAATGTGGACAAATAATTATTGTGGACAAATAATTTTGAAATAATTTTTGTTTTTTTAATTTTGTAAATAATTCTGTAGTTTTTTGGTATTATAGTGCGTAAGTTCTCACAATCGGGGTAATCTCTGAGAAATTAAACAACGTCCCAAAAATGATCGATTTTGGCGGGATTTGAACCTGTGACCTACCTGTAGTTGGTCAGTTCTAACCAACTAAGTCACGAAATCAAGTGATTGTAGGTTCAAGTACCGAAAATTTTAGGGATATTATTTAATTTCTTAATAATTCTGTAGCTCGTAATCGTAGCAGGATAATTTGATTGTTTTAAAGAAACTATACTTAACCAAATCCCTTCCTTATCCCTCGGGCATACAATTTTTATACGACCTCTTCGGAATGATCCTCTATACAACTACTAGAATAATCCAAATCGTTCCTATTTGACCCCCTTCCTCCCCCAGTTTTGGGGGAAGTATGATTAAATGATTAACATTCTTATAAGGAACAAAAACTTAAATTAATAAAGGCCTGTTGAGAACTATGTGATATTTGCTACCCTGAGCAGCTTTATCTGTTGGTTTGGGAGTACAATATTAAATAAATAAAATATAAATAAAGCCACTCAGGGGACTCACACTTACAAAATCACCAAATTTCCAAATTTCTTACAATACAAAAAGGCCCAAAGTACCAGGGCAGCAGAAGTTGATTGGAGATACAGAAAGTTGATTAGAGATTCGCTGTTAAAATCAAAATGTACCTACATGGTTTTACCTAATGTTTATGTTTCCTTAGTAGTAAGTAAAATTTTGTTCTCATATACTATTTTGGTAATAGGATTTTGTCCCATCCTACCACCAGGGGTTTTTATACAGGGTTACCTATAAAGGTCGAAAATCCTTAATTTAAAAATATAGGTATAGATAGGTATCTTATACTATGGAAAGATGAAAAAACCAAATGAATTTTTCAGCGTCTTAAATTTAACGCAAATATCCTGTCATAAGAACACGAATAGCCACGGAATCCACGACATAAACGGGGCGTCAATTAATTTAAGGAAATATTAATAAGGGAGGGCACAAAGTGGAGTAGATTAATAACCCTGCGTTCGTTATTTTCGGGAACGCTAAGAATTTAAGACCGACGACGGAAGATTGTCAAACACAAATTAATTTGGTATGGTTGAGTTGAATCAAATACCTCACTGGTGATTAATACATCTCAAACGAAGTTGTCTGAGAATTTTTATTTATTCTCTGTGGGTTTCGATCTGAAATCAAAGGGCCCAGAATAGATTACTTCTTGCACGCCTCGGTGTGTCCCGAAACATTGTACAGGTTACCACTGAAGCCAAGCGCGTGGTGTTACCAGCAATATAATTTTGGATCATGTATATATACCTAAATAATAATTTATACCTAATAATAATATAAATATTGTACATAAATACGTGTTTTTGAGTTGAGACCACGACTCGGTAAAGTTATTAGTGTAGGGTGTAGGATGCCCTCCGGCCAGGTGGGATGACGACCTGCGAAAGACTGCAGGTAGATGCTGGCTGCGTCAAGCTGAAGACAGGGCGCTATGGCGCTCATTATAGGGTAGTCCTATGCCCAGCGTGATCTAACATAGGCTAATGATGATGACCTAAATTATTCCCCATTCGTGATTTTACGACGCCGGGAGCAGAGATCGGATAAAAAGTCAAATTAATTAAATAGATAGGTATCCATAGTATTTTATTCGTTATGGGAAATGCTGACACGACCCACGTTAACCTTACCGTGGCAATAGTAAATCCATTATTTTTTTAATTAACCCGGTCTTTTCCCGTTTACATAATCTTATTTTATCAGTGGCATAACATCGACCGCTTACCGTCGCATACGGTATACATTTTTATGGACATTCCAAATGACACTTTTTAAATTACGAACGCGACAAAATTTCCCGCGTTTTAATTGGTAGTTTAATTTTTATAATGGCGGCAGTCATATTTCTTTTGGTAGCATTAACAGAAAGAAAGTGCTTTTAAACTACGTGCCTGAATGAGGTCATTCGAAATAAATCTCTTTTTCAGAGTTTCTTGGCATTTTGCTGTAAATATTAAACATATTGTATTTATTTTAAACCTATAGGTACTTTTGTATGTTCTTAATATTATTAGAATAAGTCACCTATGTTAATAGTAAATAAGATAATTGTGAATAGTAGGACTAAGTGATATAGATGTTCAGACAGAGATAAAGTACCTTCACGTTTATGTAAGAATCATCAGTTTGGATCTCACAACACAGGCTCGGCGTAGGGTAAAATCGTAGTATCTGAGCCTTAGCAAATAACCTTTTATCAGTTCTTAAGGTCACAATATTATTATAACGTAACGTATGGTAATTTTTTATGTTAAAAATGTTAAAACTGTAACCTAAATAGGTTAACGCCGGCTGAATAGGTTAGAATAGAAAATGAATAAGATCAAACATAAAATACGTTATACTTTATAGATTATTATGTGCCTAACTTGCGGAAACATTATTGTTTTACTGTAAAGAAATATATTTTAAGTTAATGTCAAGATTTTATTTTAACTGTACCTACGTTAAGAATACACGTACTATAAGATATTTTTCTGCTACTAACAAATTATGGATCACAGTTATGTTAAATAAAACAATGTCATTTAAATAGTAGTACTACTCGTCGACTAGACCCTGATCAGGGCTTATGCGAGTCTACCATACTCAAAAAGTGAAGAACTGATCAGGCTCCAAGCGAGCGCAGGAGTTAAAATCTGAAAGCAGTTGATGCACCCTCCTATCGACATATGATAAATTTTAATAACGACGACGACGACGCATTCGCTGCGTACAGAGCGCAGCTAACGCGTTGACGTGGCCAATGGATACCGATGACGGCGCGCATAGAGCTCCATACATATCCATCCTCATTCGGTCTTCTATGAACCTCATAGACAATTAATCGCTATTTATTTGACACAATATGGTGTGGAGGGCAAAGGTCCGTCAGCGACGCAGGTGGTTGCGGTTTTTTTTCCCTCCCTAGGACTAATATTTGTACGATCTGTACATATTTGTTACATGTACTGGGTATTTCTATGTACCTATATGAAAAATATATCTATCATCTAAAGCTCAATATTAGCTGACAAAGCCAGGCGCAATATTCTATTCTATGTACACTTGTACAGTACATCAGTCACCTGGTACCCATAACACAACCTCTGCTTATCTTGGGGCTAGATAATACTGGGTGGATTGCCCAGCATTATTGATTTACTTTATATTATTTTTCTTTCTTTCACCTAAATAAAAGTCAGTTTATTGATAAACCATAGTAAATTACTCAGTAAAAGGATTACCAGCGCAACGAAGCTGAAAAGCCAAGTTCGCACTTCGTTGCTGCACTAATTCTCAACGCGGCGTTAATCCAATAAAAATATTATTAGACTTGGGATTTACGTTTATCTCGGCTTAATTGTGCACTGTTGTGTTCTGATTTTGCTTTAAGATATAGAATTGTAAGAAATAAAAGATCTGCTTTGTATTCCATAGATTATGAGTTTTTTTCCGAAGCTTTATCGATAAAATGACGGAGTTTTTTTTTATGTAACCCAAATTTGCCCATTTCACATTTATCGCCGCCTTAATAAAACAAGATCCGTTAAGTGCAAGTATTTTATACAAATGTACTATACTATAGTACATTTGTATAATTGACAAAATGTTGGGAGGTATAGTAACTATAGGGACCTGTTATAGACTTTCCTATTTATTTGATATCGAAAAATGGTAGGTACCTTTTAGATGGATCACTCTGCAAACTTAGAAGATTAGGGTAGTGGTAATTTTGTCGACTTTTTCAACATTATTTCAAAGTATGAAATCTACCAGACCTTATTTAATCCCATTTTTCTGCTAATGAACGCTACTTGATATACTAGTTGGTATAAAACGCAGCAGAATAAAAGTTTAAATACAAAGGGTAATAATGTTTTTATAACATTAACTTAATTGGAAGCAGAATTAGCTTAAATGCTAATTTACAATTCAATTTTAAATTCGAAAACGTCGGTACATAGTGTACTAAATTCGAAATGTGGGTATTCTACAGAATTTGAGTGGGTTGGAGTGCGGATTAAACCTTATTAATATTGCATAAAATATGGTCAGACGAGCATTCTTGCTTCAGTTGTATTCATAATGATTACGTGGTAAATGTGTGAGCTTATTGTAAACACTAGAAGTAAAACAAATCGTGCATTCTTTGGTGTTCTAAATAAAATTTCCTCTGTGGTGCGGTGGGCAAAGGTCTACCCGCGACGCAGGAGGTTACGGGTTCGATTCCCGCCTCGGGACAAATGTGTGTACGATCTGCAGACATTTGTGAAGGGTGTTCTGGTCGTTTTCTATGTATAATAAAAAATATCTATCTATGTATTGTATTATTATGTATCAGTTATCTAGTACCCATAACACAAGCTCTGCTTAACTTGGGACTAGATAATGCTGTGTGAATTGTCCAGCATTATTTATTTATTTGTTTTATTTATTTCTATATGGTTCTGAACTTTGGTCAATTCGTGCATATGACCGAATGAAGATCGAGGTTTTTGAGTTGATTTGGAGGAGAATGTTGTGCATACTGTGGACAGCAAAACCAACAAATGGATCCGTTCTTAACCAACTGAATAATTGAATTGTCAACGACCTGCTACCGATTCCTCAGCTATTTCGGCCATATCGTCAAAAGACGACCAGACAAACTCGAAAAACTAGTTCCACTAGGTAAGAAAGAGGGAAAAAGACCAAGGGGGCGCTCACCAACCCCATGGTCTGACCACATTAAGGCCATAACGGGACTCAATTGTCCTGCAGTCCTGAGACAGGCCGAAGATAGAGTTGTCTGGAAGCGGTTCACTGGCGTCTCCGATCTTTCCAGGACCGTCACGAACTTCAGCAAATGAAGAATACGACGAAGAAGAAAAAGTAAAACTTATCATGTTAAAAAGACCAGCAGAAGAGCTTTTTCTTTGTAAAGCATTAGATTACTTAATCTTAATTATTATGCTGGATAATTCAAACTGTATCAGCTAAGAAGAGCTTGAGTTATGGGTAATAGATGACAGAAATATTTAATACATTATTAAGTTATTGAATAAGTATTACAGCTTTTATAAATGCTTGGTTAGAAAACTCAAGCCACAGCACTACCTCTACACTGAGTACCTAATTATTTATAGTCTTGGATTTCTCCAAATGATTTAAAAACAAAACGGTCATATCCAATTAGTTGAGTCAGAGAGACAGAGGAATATATACAGCCTGAAGGTATAAAGTAACTCTTGTACCTAAGTATATTCGAGCTGAGTAACTTTCGTAGAATATTTTATCATCCCTCACCGAAGATGATACTTAAACTTGGATAATAACTTAATGAGTTTGCAAAACGGTTCAAACTTCCGCAGCCTAATATAAACTTATCAAAATTGTACGAAAATAAGTCTAACCCTTACCGAAACCATTATAAATCGCGAATGAAACTTTATTATTTTTATAAACTGAACAGGAAAGTTTCATACTTCTTGTAAAGTAAACAGAAGTTTTAATTGAAAAGGCTTCGATGTACCTATATAAACTGTAGGTAAAATGGATTGCTTTCTGAATAACTACAGTTTAATTTGTTTTAAATCTTTTCAAATATTCAATTTCAATGTGTGTTCATTCAGTAAAATGTCTGAAAAAGCAGGACAGATATTTAGAATTGGTATAATAGTTCTTTGGTTGTGGGTATATGTAATAATGACACAAATCAAGATGCAAAGTTTGATTTTCATATACCATCAGTGCTCCGGGAAAACTCATATTTATTTACCTCTCTATGCTAAAATAAATTCATAAACACCCCTAAATTATTATTTTTATTTCTTTAAAACACATACAAATCGGAATACACATATTTCGCGATGTGATGACGCATTGCAAGACTACCATTTCATGCCATTTGTTGGTAATTTGTGTAGCTACCACGCATAATAAAGTCTGACCTTCGTCTAATTAACGGCAACTTCCTGGTGATCTACCGCTGGCTAGTCCAGCTTTAAAGCTGCCAGTACACAGCAATAACCCATGTTGTCAATATAGAGTTAGTAGCCAATACATCTTTTGTACCCGTAATAAAAGTCGCTATATTTCACCCGCTGTAGCTTACAACTCCATTTGAAAAGCGCTCGGTGTTTTCAACTACAGACCTGCTTTTGTCTGAAACCGCAGTAGAAATGGAGTAGACTACCTTTATTGCGCAACCTTTGACCGAGTAGACAAGGCCACGACCCTACAAACATCCAGTAGACTTGAAAGTGTTCCCTTTCAAACTGTGAATGCGGTGACTTCGCGCTTTGCGAATGAGAATGTTCAAATGGGCAGAGCTGGTGTAAAAATAATCATTTTGTTCAACCGCTGTTTTCTGTTCATTTCAAAGGTTCCCGTTTGCGTGTCTAAGGGAGTTGCAGTTTTCGGTAATGGTCTGAATTCTTTTGGTGTGATACTATCTTTTGTGCCTGTTTAATTTTGGATCGTATTTCTACCCAAACTAAAGATAAATCCAGGTACCTACCTGGAGATCAGACAAATTAAACTTAATTTTAATAATTATTGTTTTATTTAACACAAACTTGAGAGTTTTGAAATAATTTGATTGTTTAAAAAAACTAGAAACCAACTTAAAATCCCATTATTTAACACTGTTTTTTAGCTATATAGGACAAATATTAATGTAAAAAAACTAAAGCCTACCTCAGGACAAAAATCTATAGATAACTACAACAACAAAAGATTTTTTAATATCGGTTCATAATTAACCGAGAAATCGACACTTAGTACATAAAAAAAATACATTAACTGAACATAGAACCTACTCTTTTTTTCAAAGTCGGTTAAAATTAACATAAACTAACAAGAAACCTGAACATCTAAATTACTAAGTCATCTAGCCGACTTGGTGTTTTAGACTTACACGGGAAATTACTTAAAAAGTAAATTTCCTACGAAAACTAATAATTCAACGAGTAAAGTGAAAAACTTTCTTCCATCTATTAAAAAATTCTAGGAAAAATTAAAATTTTTCATGTGACAAATTGTGCCCAAAATGAAGCTTGATAGTTTGAAAATTGAAACAAACCGCAATGCTCGTGTTTCAAATTGTCCATCGGACGTGCTATGATTTTAGCCCGACAGCGTGTAAACAGTTCAGTGGCAGGTTATTTCAGTGTAAACTTGGTTTTGCGGCGACGTGCAGTAACCTCGTTAGCTCAGAACTTGCACTGAAAATATCCAAGGTATTAAAATCATTTTGTAAGCCAGGATTACTTAAGTAAACGTTGAATACTTTATTCAGAATTTATAATGAAAGGGCGAAAACTAGGGGCATTTTTAGCATATTTTTCGACGTAATATTGAGACTTTACTTAAATCCAAAGTTGATTAGGATCCCCTTTTAAAAATAACTTCGTTTTCGGACCCCTTTCCGTTTTAATTTGAAATATTCAACAATAAGATCCATTTCTTTGAGCGTGAAATGAGTTGTAGCTTCATTCTTAAGACAAGGTTGGTTATTTAACTTTGTGGAGACGACGAAAGTTAAGTAACCCTTCTTAACTTGCGGTATTTTAGTCCCTGAGAAGCTTTTGTTTGCGAAGACTCAAAAGATGTTTTTCTTGTTGTACCTACAGATACTGGTTTGTTTATTTTGTAAGGAATAGACGAAACAAGGTTTGTATCACGATTATTTTTGTTTTACTGTTTTTTCTACAATTATAAAATTTATATCTAGAAGAGATATAAAAAAACACCTAATCAGAAAATAAGTAGAGTTATTTAAATTTTATTCCATACCTTTTGGGCACCTCTACAGCATAGTCTCAGAAATAAACCACAACATACCTGAAACAAAAAACAATCATTAAAATCAAGGATTGGATAAATTCCGGAGTCACAAACATTAATTTATTAGCACATTAATTTGTATATTCTGCATAATTTTTCCCTAGAAAAATAATCAAAGTTTTTAATAAAAAAAAATAACTTTTAGAATTTATGAAGCCCTCTTAAAATAATACATAAATTACTTAATTAATAAATAATGCTGGACAATTCAGACATCACAATTGAATAGCAAAATCGGGTTTTGCTCACGCTGTGTAATAAAAAATATAATACTACTTCCCATAATTCTACTTGTTGAATAAGTAACTAATTTACTATATAATATTCTGTACATAGAAATCACCCGCAACAAATATCTGCAGATCATACAAACGTGTGCCTTGAGACAGGAATCGAACACCTCCTGCGTCGAAGGCGGACCTTTGCCCCACCACAAAGGTGGTCAAAACCAGCTTTTGCAATCAACAGAGTGAAAATTTTCATGAATGGTTCAATCAGGAAGCAACATCCTTTTAATGAAGCAATTAATAATCAGATCAACGAATAGACGGATATGATTGGAATTATTGGAATTGTCATTATTATATATGTTTATTTAGACTGAAATATCCGGTAATATAATTTGAAGCTTCACGATAACATAGCTAGAAAAGAGGAAACACAAGTATTAAAGTCACATTAAAAAAAAACATAATCGAGCTCCGTTTGGGAGCTACTTAAGAGTGCGCCTAATGCAAAAATCAAGCAAATTGTGTATTTTTAAACCCTTACATCTATGGTAAAAAACTTAAATATTCTAATAAAAAAAAATACGATAGGTAGGGGAAAAACCCATAGAAGTCGAGTAAATCGAATAGAATTTTGAAAAATAAACTGGTTTCTTTAAAAAAAATTATACAAAAATCGCTTTAAAAAAACTGTTTTAATTGAAATGCTCTAACTAAAGTATCAGCGACAACACCATATTATTTTTTACGAATTACATAGCCAGACTACTGTTTTATTTAAGTAATCGTGTAGTTTTTTTATTTAATGCTTAAATTTGCAAAAACTTGATTTTTGCACTGACATTGCTTTACTCTGTCCCGCTACTATGAACGCGAAATCCTATGCCTATCCTTTTCACAATTTTTTGCATTAGGCCCGCTCTTAAAACTTCGAAAAACCCCTCTTTTTCTCTACAATAGCAGTAGGTACCTAGTGCTTTTAAAAGAAGCGCTAGAGTTGCCAACTTATGTAGAATCATAACTGAGCTGCTATATTTTATAAGTGATTATGGATAACGAAGTTTAACCGTTCATTTCGACAATCCTCCTAACTCCACTATGGGTCATTCTACAAATATAACCTTATTGCTAACTTGCAAAGTTACGTTAAGTTTGTAATGATTGGCCCTAAGCTAGAGAACTAGAGAAACTTAGTTTGTTGAAAATGTTTGTTTTAGACACAGTTCGGAATCGGAACTAATGAGTAAAACTGAGTTACGACGATACTTCAAAGAAGATTTGAATGTATTTGCAATGTATTTCGTACTGAAGTGTGTTTTAAAGGGTTATTGATGATAAGTAACCAGATGAAAGCCAAAAACGATCAACTACCTTAATTATTTTGGTTATAAATTCTCATGCCTTCAAACTTAAAAAAATCTTAATTTACGTAAATGATTTTACTTTGAACTATCTGAATATTATAATAGCTTAACCGAGCTGATACTGAATTACAAACCGTTATGAAATAGTTTTTCCGTGTAGGCATGTCTAACACATAGGTACCTACGCAACACAATTTCTTCTGAAACTAGTCATCTCATTAAGAAAATTAAGAAAAAAATCAAGACAAAGACTTCATAAAATTCTCCGTTATCAAGCAGTCTCAGATGATATCAGTTGCCTCCTTTATCAAGTGAAGACCGTCAGACCATCAGTCCTGAGGGGGTTGCAAGGGGGTAGTAAGGAGGTAGTAATGAAGCGAAACCTATTAGCATACAGATTGTCTGCGGGACAATCGATTGTTGGACTGTTGTGGGAGCTTTTGAAAGGATCAACAAAGTTTACTACACTTTTTAAACAACAGAATTAATTAAGGTAGCACTAGCAATATTAACTAAATATTTAAGTAACTTTGAAGTGGGAAAGAGATTGATCAAGACTTGCAAAATTAATCTTTGCTCCGGTTACTTTGTAGAAACGTTTGACCTAGAATTATTAGGTAATTTGGTCTTGTAAAGGTTATTTCATATTCAGAAAAGTTAAGAAAAATATAAAATAAGTTTTTGGTGTGGGATACCTCAACAAGGTACTCCTAAGGCTTAGTTTAAAAATATTATGGCTTCTGTAAGCTTTTTCCACTAATAGGAAAACTGATAATTTCATGATAACGTTTTTTTTTTAAATAAAATTAAAATGTTAACTAATTAAAATAATCTAACGGCATGCAAGGTGCTTACCTCGTTTTTCCTAATTGCTAGAGCACTATCAGTCTTTGCCTTATCCATTTGGTCGGTGTCAAACAACGATTCGTCTGTCATAGTACCTTCATCAACTAAAATCTCCTTACTGTTGTTCCTCGAATGATTAATCACATCTGGCTTATCCGAGCTGCGCAAGTTGCTTGCATTCTCGTTCTTGCAGTTTTCTTTCCCTAACTTGCCATCTTCATCCGAACGCTTATCTTCAGAACTTCTCATTTTAAAACAAGAAACTGATTTCTTATCTTTCTTGGCCTCTTTTCTACTAATAGGATCATTTTTATCAATTTTATCTTTCTCACGACCGTTTTCCTTACTCTTTTTCTTTCCATTCCACTTAGAGTTGGCGTTAGATCGATTGCTATCGTCGCTAGTGCACACGTCGGAGCAAACTGGGTTAACAAGTATTTTCGTCGACTTGGCCTTCCGTTCGATCTTCCTGAGATTGAGTAGACTGGTGGACTCGACGAGCGAGGGGGAGGACGTTAAGGAAGTCGAGCTGTCCTTTCCCTCGTCGCTAAACTGTCGAACGAGCTTGATGGCCTTCATAGTATCGGTGGTATGGCGCAGTCTGTTTGTACCCAGCGGTCCCATAGCAACGGGCGGGCCTCCTTTAAATAGTAATGCGGTCTCCGTAGGTTGACACACACAAGCTAACATTTTTAAAGAGTCATTTATAATACTAATATCACTCACAGTTGCTTGTAACTAAATCTAGAACAAAATACTGGTTGGAAATTGTGCTGATATAATTAAGTTTTCAGTTTTACGCTTTAGTTTAAGGGCTGTTTGCATGTTAAACGACGTGAATGTACTTAAAATGTCGTACACTGTAATGTGTCGTGTTGCGCGGCGTTGACACAGACATTACAGCGTGTCTAATGGCTCGAAATTATGCATACGCGATGCGGAGATGATTGCTAAGTACCTTAGCAGAATACCGCTTATCGCCCAAATTTTCTCAATATTTCTTTT
Source organism: Eupithecia vulgata (assembly GCA_946478455.1). Classification (NCBI taxonomy): domain Eukaryota; kingdom Metazoa; phylum Arthropoda; class Insecta; order Lepidoptera; family Geometridae; genus Eupithecia; species Eupithecia vulgata. Next base: position 4,824,581 of record OX297874.1, read on the forward strand.
CTATTTTACGTATCAAAACTGTGCAAAAAAAAATAAAGACGGTAAACTATTCGCAACAAAAACTGAACTCGGGGTTAACTATCATAAAGTTGAAACGAAATCACGTTGAATATTTTTACATTTTTGCAGATAGAACAGAAAGTACAATGCAAAAGTAAGTCCCAACTTGGTATTCTAACGTAGGACAAGTTTGCGGAACAGTTACCCACAAGCTATTTCCAAAAACAGCGGCAGTTCCCGCACTGCCGAATCCCTTTCTGAGAAAGAAAAAGTTCAAAAGACAGTTACGAAGAGTAAAAATATATTATTCGGCCACAGGCATATGGCTCATGCCATTTATTTATATAACATGAAACTTTACAAAGTACCAGAAGCTCTTATTATCTTTGTTATCTCTCTAAGAATCTTGTGATACAAGACTATGTACTTGTGTGAAAATTTATAGTCATATTTTTCTTGCGTAATTATAAATGTTGCCTGAAATAAATGTTTTTTTTTATATAAAATCTTTCGCTCAAATTCTGCAGGCAACTAACTGTTATTTCTCAAGCTCTATTAGTACAAAGAGTTTTTATTTGCAACCAAGTTTGGTGCAACCAAGTTTGGTACACCCAGTTTGTAGGCACTGCCATCTGTAGAAGTTGACGACAGATTTTACTATTCTTTATTCGATTATGATTGCTCTCACAGATCGGTCCCACTGTCTGGTATTTTCCTTCATAAATCTAAATCAATTTTGCGTTGCCGCTATTTGTAACCTTAACCTATGTTCCTACATATAAATTGGTTTGTTGGTTTAGTTTACTAGCCTCACATGTATGTAGTATATATGTACCTTATGCTTTATGCCCTTTGAGGCTTGGAAGTAATACCTAGATGCAGTATTACTTCGGTGGCCTTGCAACATGAAAGCCCTCTAGGGATGTAGGTACGACAGACATTGTGGACGTGTGCCAAGTAAATTACTGGTAAAGATAGGAAGGAAAGTAATTTTGTTATTAAGTACCTACTAAAACAAATAACTACGATCAAATTTTATACAGTTCTACCATAAACGTCGACAATGAGTATGTAAAGAAAATCAACAAATGTGACGTAAAATATTGTGAAACAATAACAATAAGCCCCACTTAGAAATTTATTTAACAGCAAAAAATAATTACAACTAATATTTACACTTACATCTATTTACTAAAAATCTAAGCCGTCACCAGAAGGCAGAGTGCCCAGAATGCTGGCAGCATTGCCACGTTGAATGGCAATGCTAATTCGTTGACCGAAATAAAAACCAGCATTCCGATCACCTGTGGACTCTATTAGTAGTTTTGTAAGATCTTTATAGATAACGTGTGCCCCAGGACCCCAAGGACCTAGGGTTTCCACCCCAAACGGCTCAAATAGGTAACCTCTGTCAAGACTAGCGTATTTTCGCCGTTTGAGGAACTCCGCTGATGTTGCTGCGGAGCCTGCCCTTACTGATGTCCCTGCAAGATGAGAAGGTGCTAGGGTATCTACACACGTAGCATCCCAAACTAAAGGCTGACCCATCTTCCAAGGAATCAGAGTCATACCGTCAGGCCTTTTACCATCATCTCGCATTAGGCCACGTGGTTCGAGAGTAGCTGGCACACTGACGCTGGTAAAAGCCCGACGAATGATGTCATTAATTGAACCATGGCGGGACACACGTCCTGCACTAGAGACACATGCCAGTGCATGGTGACCGAACTTATCAACGGTTTCACCGCACTGGCAACGGTGTGGCACTAGGCAAGGAGAACCTAAAGCACTAAACCTAAGCCCCACTTGCACAACAATATTTAAAAGTCTAATTTTGATTAACTTTGACGTATTTGTATGGTTTGACAACTCAAGACTTTACCAAATATCTTATGTTTGTAAATATATAAGTCCAGAAAAGTAATTACGAAGGGTAAACGTTATCTGACGGCAATCTTACAGTTGACATTCCATAATTATTATTCAGTCAGTTGCGAGTCGGCTTCGACGGATTGCTTTGTCGTAAAAACAATTATTCCAACAATGTTGTCTTTATATTAAGAGGGCCCCGAAATCCCAAACAAATAAGACCATTAATTAACGAAGCGGCATTTACAAACAGAGAAATATCCCGACTCTCGAAATCAAATTATCGATCAAAATCTTTTCGGAGTTTTAGCTGAGAACAATTTCTGATTCGATCATTTTAGTCAGCGGCGTTGCAAAATAATATCTTAGACATTTTTAATTAAAACTTTTCCCAATACTTTGCATCGAGAGCCGAGGCGTAATTTGGATACACTTTTATTAAAATCATACAAACCTTTTTCTTATAAAATCCGGAGAAAGAGGTTTTCTAATTTTTCATTCATATATTCCTTGTCACGTAGCAGATGTTACGCTAATCCGTTTTATACCTAATCCATATTTAACAATGTAAACGCTCTTTCAGGCACCATGTAGAAACAAAATAAGTAAGAATCTTCAAAACACAAGGATCGTTTTTCATTTTTATCATTATTATCAGCCTATAGTAGTCCACTGTTGGACATAGATCTTCCATAATGAGCGCCATAGCGCCCTGTCTAAAGCTTGCTGAAGAACGTTTTAGTCGAAAAATAAAGCAAAAAGTAACAGAAAAATCTAAAATAACAGCCTTACATTGATCTTGTGTGAAAAAACGAGTGGCATAACACTACCTTTATCATTTCTTATCATGACGTAACAATATAAAGCGCTTAGGGCGCACATTTGATAGGAATCACAGGCTCGCAAGAATGTGTATGGCGACGGAAGTAGGCGGAAGCAAGAGGAAGCGAGACCTGCCACCCTCGGATCTCGCATCACCCCGATACTCCGACGAACCTAGGAAAATTTTATTTTATTTCTAACTCGCATTCAATGCGAGACCCTCCTGGACTTTACAGTTTTCCTTTAAAAACTTTTCTAACTGTATGTAAATGAAAATTTTAAGCATGGAGGTTTTAATTATAATCGAGATTATAATTTTTCGCAAATGTTTCACAACAGTTTCATTGTGAAACTTTCGAATTATTCAAAGCGAAGCCAACAATACTCTTTGCAAAACATTTCAATTGCAGAGCTGTTGATTCATTTAAAACTCTTCGCTTCAAAATAAAAGACCAGGAAAAGCCCATTAGTTGCGTTATTATTCAAGTCGAGGCTCTAGCGGAAAATTAAGAAGAATTTTCCACACAATGCTTAGTGAAATTGCTTGTAACTTTGCAGAACGGTTTTTTACTGTGACATCAATCACGAGAAAGTTTGCCGTGCCGCCGGTTAATTGAAAGTTATTGCGGAAAAATAACAGCTTTTTCGTGAAAACTTCGGGATTTATATTCAGTTTATGGACTCCGAGAGGCTTAGCCCCATATCATAAGACGTTACTCAGAACTTCCTCGACCTTGAACTTAACGAATTCATTGGGTAGGAATATTGAATTTGTTGGTATAAAGATTTTTTAACGCAACCCTTAAAAAATTAAGTTTGAGGCAGGCAACATTCATTACATAAAAATCTAGACGGCAACTACTGCCAACTCTATGAATCTTGAATCCAGTCGAGGAAATTTCGACTAAGAATGTGAGGGTTTGTCTATAATTTATGGGATCTTTGAATTATGGCCCCGTTTTTCCCCCAACAAAATATCAACGCAAGATAACTAGATAGGTATAACGCGCACTCAGGGGTTCCACAAATCTAATTACTTATGTATGTATAGCAGTGGCGACACTGTGTTATAAGCGGCGAACGAGCTGAATTCTTATTTCGTTGGGAAGCATAGAAATCAGTGCGCATTTCACAATAACGTCTTCTAAGAAAGTCCGCTCGCTAGTCGGCTTACCTGGGACTTTCTTAGAAGACATGAAAATGACGTTATTTTACAAAAATGTTTCAAAAACGGAAAAGATTAGATAAATTTAGAGAAAGTATTTTCGGACTCGCAAGAGCATCTCATCCACACTAATAAATTTTCTCATCACTGTATCTTGTTTTTCTAATTTAGGCGTTACCGTAGTAAGTTCTGTTATAGAGACATATTCATTCGTAAATAGTTACAAAACTCTTCAGGTTCTAATTCTAAAAGAAAACGCAAAGTTTTTCAGAAGGTTTTGACATATAGTAAAAAATTAACATCAATCTGCTGTCATAATGTTTTACTATGAAAATTTTATTAAGTTATAAGAGGTAGACGTATCATATCGTTTTTTTATTGTACAAATCCAGACCAAATATGACTCGGCTCCTTTTTTTATTTATTTTTGACCAAAACCTATCAAATATTTAAGACAGAGCAAGATGGCAATCACAATTTGGCCCGCATCCAAACCGTCATTAAGAGGTGTCTGTGATAGTCTCATTACTCTGCTATTATGCGTTCAAATAATAAATTAGACCAAGGGACAATACCATCTGGCAGTGAAGTATTCTCGAATATGCCTAAAACGTGGTGCCGATGATGGGAACATTGATGTAGGTTCAATTTAATTATCGGGTCTGTGTATAGAGAGGATGCTCTGCCTTCTTTTTACACCTGTGTTCGGCTAATTTGTTGAGTAAATAACAAATACAGGCAAGAAGGTCCGTAAATAGATGAACTAGATTTGTTTCTGCTTTGGTTGACGAAGACACCATTAAGGTGCTACGCAAACGTGTTGCTGACACGGCACACCATCACAGGGAACCGTAGTTGCTGTGTCCTGTAGCAGTGATCGGACACAGTTACCGGTCGCTACTTCTGACCACTGGCACAATCCGCAGCTCAGTACAATTGTAAGGAAATTTGTTAATGTTGCTTGTGTCTTCAACTGACGACTTTAACTTTCCATTTCACCTTCATTTCTCAACATTTCCGTTATCGACACTGAACACTTTTTGATCGTCAGTGAGTATATGTGTTAAGTGGGAGCAACTGGACACACGTATGCGCAGGGAGTGGATGATTTCTGGTTCTATAGAAATCAAATATTAATCGGTAGCTTGTATCTGACACAAGACACAAAACTGTCTACGCAGCGCGTAAAAGGTTGTTTTCTAGACATTTAGAAAGTTATAAATCTTACTTTTATTAGATAAAGATTTGGGACAACTTAACTAGAGTTTCAGACGCTCATCTTAAATTAACAAAGTAACGACCAAAGTACCAACCCTAATGTCAAAAGTCAAAGTCAATAACTTTATTTCTTTAGGCTTACAAACTAAGCACTTAGACAATAAAAGAAAATTTAGATAATAAAATTATACACCAAACATAACATGTTGTTTTTCCGGCTTTTGTGGACTTAGTGTTCGCAACTCTACCAAAATTCATTAATTTTCCTTATGTGATTGACGTGAATAAAACGATCATTGATAAAGTTAATACAGACTTTTGCTCGAATATTAGTTTAGGATATTCAATTTTAATAGTGATGCTTATCCAAGTGTCGGAAGTACCAACCAACCATAACAATAATTTCATTAAAAAAGTAAGAAAAGTAATTTAATTTCATTCCAATGAAAAGAATATGAAAAAAGTTGAAAAGTTAGAAATCTTTTAAATTCAAGGGACATTACAGTGAAATCAGTCCTCAAGTTTGTTTCCTTTAAATTTGAAATTCTCTTCGACTTTGCGACATTTCATTGGTTTACCGGGATCTGCGGAAAGCCGTCTGTTATTTTCTTGTCATTTTTGCCTTTGTGAACACATTAATTTGTTAACAAGAAATGTTTTTAATGAAATTCTTAAATATTAGATTATTTCGCCTAATTTCACATAGATACATCAGATTTTTGCTAAGGAATGTACTGAATGTACTTACATTCAAGTTTTTTTAACATATTCGAGCCGAGCACATATAGTTTGCAGTTCGTACGTATTCATTGTTTTACTATTATAAAATTTTAGATATATATATAGTACTAATGAATAGAAAAACTCTAAACATTAAGTCCCTAATAAACACATATACAGCTTTTATCACAATCTCAACCCATTTACATTTAATCCGCAATAATCTAATAGAAAACGGACTAAATTTTAAACTGCCATAAATCAGTTTTGGAAAGCTTAAACCCCTTATCGAATTATGGGAACAATTCGGCTGGAAGATATTCGATAATTTTGCTAAATCGGCATTAACTCCAAGACCATTTGTGATCAGCCGGTGCGTAATATAATAAATAACTTTGATCTTTAATCATTAGGCAGACAACAAAGTTAAAAAGAAGTAAAATGTTCCTTTTTTTTTATTGATTTTGCTCTCATTTAATGATGATATGGTTTTTTTTTAAATAAAGCAGTGCAAACTAGCTATTTCTTATCCGAATATGTATGCAAAATTTCATTGAAATGAGGGATGTTATTTTCAAATTTAAAAAGTTAAAAAGAAGTAAAATGTTCCTTTTTTAATTTTTGGTCTCAGATGAGAACAATGAATATCAATAAACAAAAAATTTACTACGTCAGCCTGTTAAGTTGGGTAAACGTACTTTCCGATTCAAACTCAAAGTCAATAACGTTATTTCTTTAGGCTTACAAAGTAAGCACTTAGACAGGACAAATTTTGTACGATTAACAGCTTTATAAAATTTGTTTTATTTCATTTGAAAATTACATCCCTCATTTCAATGAAATTTTGCATACATATTTGGATAAGAAATAGCTAGTTTGCACTCATTGCAATCATCATTAAATGAGAGCAAAATCAATAAAATCGCTTGAAGATGAAATGAAATGAATTTTGCTCTCAATTAATCGTGATTAGGTTTTTTGAAAACCTGAAACGGTGTAAGCAATGTAGCTATCTCTTTTCCGTTTGTGTATAAAACTTTCATTGCAATAAATGGTGAACGTTCAAAATATATCACTAAGTACGTTTTTATATGGGCTTTGGTGTTCGCACCTGCAGTTCGCACCCACCTTAAAAAGGAGAGTATCTTGGACTCCTTCTAGTACTAATAATTATTTTTTGCAGTAGAATTTCGTAGAAATAAAAATAAGGTTGTGTAAGAGTTACTTTGTGTAGAGATGTAATTGTAGATGATAATAATAGATATAATAAAAAAAAACCCACGGATTTTCGCGTTATAATAAATTTGCTGCCCATATACGAAACTGTGTACAGATTGTTTCTGATCTTTATTATCTTCAGTTGTCATTTTCTTTATAATATACTACATATATTTGCTGATCACCGGAAAGTTTAATAAAATTCTTTGATTGCATATTTGAATATATATAAAACGAACGAAATTATTTTAAATGTATTATGCGACCAATTGAAAGCTTTCTCTATTATAGTAGCAGTAAATGGATAAATTTTGCCTTTGTTTGGCAATAACCGACTTAGCTGAGTGGCCCAATGACCCTCCTCCTCCACAACAGCCTATAATTGTCCACTGCTGGACGCAGGCCTCTCCTTGATATAGTTGACCCAATGACCCGGTCGACGTGAATATATTGTTTTAGTCTTAGAACGTATAGTTTGTTTGATTAAATATAGAAGATAATTATTACGTTTACATCGTTTAAAGCAATAAAACAGATTTTTTTAATACGAAACTTTATTAAGATGTTGTTAGTTTTATACCCTGGTGGGTGGCAGAAAATTGTTTGAAAAACATTGTTACAGTGTGGGCATCACTTTTTTATAAAAATGAATTACAATGAATTTTTTACATTCACTCATTTGCGCATAGGTTGAAAATTGTGTCGCAATACAAAATGTGCGGCCCGATTTCATCAAACAGAAAGCATTGTTAGCAGATAACCGACGAGTCTCTTCACAAGATTAACTTTACCTATAAATTTCAATAAAAAAGAGAAGCAATAATAATACCTATGAATTTCGATGTATTGAAGAGGTACTTAAAATACAGATACTTGAAACCGCTTTGTAGAAAAATTGCGATTTTTCCATTGAAGCTTCGAATAGATGGTCCATAAGCTCGTGTGTAGTGTTTCAAGCACGCACTTACTTTATACAGAACGGTACTGATAAAATACGGAATGGAGAATCGCTATTTGCTGAACTTTCGCATGGAATTCGTACCTAGTTTTTGTTTTCAGATTTAGTGCTTTCGATTTTTCGTTTCTGCTGTGATAGATTTGTACTTATTCTATCAGAGAAATGGCACCAGTATTCCTAGTGTTCAAAGTTCAACATTTTAAGAAATTAAATACGATCCCAAATACATTTGATTTCGGCAGGACTCGTACCTGCGCTCCACCCTTAGTACGGGTGTGCTCTAACGCTCTAACCATCGAAATCCTTAGTCGGTTTTGTCGAAAATCTTTTAGACCTCTTAAGGCTCTAGTGCCGTTGGTTTAATTATTTTACCTGCGATTACCAGTTGTCTGCCAACCTTGGTTATAATGGCGTAAACCTCCTCGTTTGGGGGAGGCATGACTAGCAGTGGAAACGTATGTGTACTGACGAAGCGAGAGGGATTAATATTATTGGCGAAAAAAAACAGCTAAATGTTTGCATTGCTTATAAAAATATTTCTAACGCTAAGAAAAATAATTTTCAAATATGCGTGAAAATTCTTGAATTGGTTTGATTTACAATATTGAGTTAACTATCTCTGACTTTATAGAGCAAGAATACTAATTGTGATTACGCTGGCTAAATACTTTAAGGCTGTTGCTCGCCAAAAGAAAATCGGACAATTAGAAGCTTCGTCGGTTAACTTTCACGTTTAATAAATGATAACTGCTGTCAAAAACGTCAATTATAATGTAATAGCTATATAATATGTGTGGATATGGATAGCATAGAATAGATATAATGTTTAAATTGAGTAGGCGATTTATTTAACAGCAATGTTTAAATGTAATAAATGATTGATTAATAATTGATCATAATTGTAATAAATGATTACCTACCTGGTTCAGGCTAAATTTTTAGTTTGCTATATTTATTTTTTGTGTACTTCTGTCTTGTCTTTTTACGTGAGTTTTCTTTGAATAAATTTTATTTATTTATTTAATGTTATTATTTATTAAAATAACACATGCGTAAGTATATTGTCAACCATCGAGCACATTTGTCAACATAAACAACTTTTTTAAGTGATTTATTTCACAATCCACAATCACGTGGAGCTATTTTATCGTCTGTAAGAACTTCAACTTACATAGACACTGGTAGATAGATAGATAGATAATACTTTATTGTACCACACAAACACAGAAAACAGTACAGAAATAAATGCTACGATAAGACGAAGTACAAAGGCGGCCTTATCGCTAAGAGCGATCTCTTCCAGGCAACCTTGGGATGGAATGGACATGTAAGAACAACAAAGACGATGGCGCTTGAAAAAATAAATAAATAACACTTACACTACTTAACTGAATGCGTTAACATGACAAAACCGAGCCACCTAAATAAGTATCTACTACATTAAAGGGTAAAGTAATGACTGAGACATCGTCTTAGGACTGCCTTGCAAACGTTAGTTACGAGGGAAAGCAAAAGTAGGAGCGTAATTGACTTTAATTGCAAAAGGAGGTTCTAAAGCTTTTTAGTATTTTCTGGACTTGAGAGAACCTAACGACCTAGATCTAACAATTTGAATGACGTTTTAAAAATATACGTCATACAAATTAAATCTATAATATAAAAATGAATCGCAAAATGTGTTGGTAAGCGCATAACTCAACAACGCCTGGACCAATTTCGCTAATTCTTTCTTTGTTGTGTTTGTTATTGTCAGGAGAAGGTTCTTATGAAAGAAAAAATTAAGAAAGTTGGAAACATAAATTTCCACGGGGGCGAAGCCGCGGTTCGCAGCTAGTGATAAATGAATACTACCTACGGAAACTAATCCATACCCAAATTTTAAATGCGTAAATAAATAAATAAATAATACTGGACAATGCACACAGCATAAGGAACTATTGTATGTTAACTTTCACAGCGTATCTTAATGAAATTTGGCAATGATATAGACTGCATCCTTTTTACTGTACTTGACTGTCTAGGACGGACGTAGGCTACTTCTATCACGGAAAACGCGTGGAAAGTAGCAGGCAGAAAATGGTTTAATACAACATGTTACCGTTATTAACGTATCACGATATTAACTTCACTACCTAACCTAACCTTAAACCTACTTTATCTATGTTCTTTCTTATTTGCATTATCAAAGCTTTTATAAAGTTATCTACAAGTAATACCAACATAATAGCTGACAAACCCACCTACCCACTTTGCCTGTTTGTAATTATTTTGTCGGAAGTTTTGCTAGGAAACGAAAACTTCTTGAAACCCTTTAATGAGAAATTGTGTTTGGCACTCCTAACCCGATTATTTAGGCAGGTATTTAGATAAATAAATTACAATCCTAATTGAAAAGGTGGTCTTGCCAAGAAGTGTTATTTATTAAGAAGTGTTGTATTTTTAATATTTTTTATTGTTGTAGCACCTTTAAAAACTACTTGAAAGCACAAGTATTAAATAGGTAAGAAAAAAACATGTTTATATTTAATACTAACTGTGCCTCGTGGTTTCACCCTCGTAGTTCCCGTTCCCGTGAGAATTCCGGGATAAAATATAACCTATGTGCTATTTCAGACTATAATCTATCTCTGTGACAAATTTCATCTAGATCCGTTCAGTAGTTTTTACGTGAAAGAGTATCAAACATCCATACATCAATCCATACTTACAAACTTTCGCGTTAATAATATTAGCAGGATTATTTAATACTAGCTGCTGTCCGCCGTTTGGCACGCGCTTTCAAGTATTCTATATTTGTCCCCGGGATACCATTTACCTCCCTACCAAATTTTCAGCCGTTTCAGCTTGAAAAGGTAACAGGCAACATGAACAATATATTAACAACATTATCATTACCAAATTGTAACTTAAATGTAATTTGCAGTGCCCAACACATGCACCCTGTACTAACTTAGGCTAAAATTAGATCTTAAGCTATCAACCTTATGTACATAAGCAATCAAATAAATGAAATGACAGACAGATAGACAGAATTACTTTCGAATTTATAATATTAGTAAGGGTGGAATAGATAATAAAAGTTGTACTGTACAGTTTTCTCAAATTATAATAACGAAAATCCAAGGTTCTCAGGAAGTGTACAAAATTAATTAGTGAGACAAAGTTACTACGTAACCAATTTTCTTAAAGAAAATAAATTATTAAGTTGATGGTAATTGAAGAACTTGTAGAACACTATCATTTTAAAGGTGTTATTAACGTTGTTAATATATTTTTGAATTTTTGAACAGATTCAAATACAACTTTAAAATCATATTTCGACGACCTCAGTGGCGCAGCGGGCGAGAGTCTGCCTGCGACGCAAGAGGTTGCGGGTTCGATCCCCGCCTCGGAACAAATTTGTGTACGATCTGCAGAAATTTGTTCCGTTGGTCTGGGTGTTTTCTATGTATAATAAAAAATATCTATCTATGTAATGTATAATATTACGTATATCAGTTATCTAGTACCCATAACACAAGCTCTGCTTACCTTGGGGCTAGATAATGCTGTGTGAATTGTCCAGCATTATTATTATTATTATATTTAAAAAAAGATTGAGAATTCCGTTGCAAATGGATATATCCCGTGTAACAAATTTCATTATTTAAGTAGTAACATATTCTTGATATTTATGTATACATTTTTACCTCAATTGTTGAGTAGTACAGCTATCTTACCAAGGAACTGAAACTTGTAGAGTTATAGGGGCAATAAATTGCAATTAATGTCTCGGACACCAATAAACTTTGCTTAGCAATTAAATGAGAAATGTGTCTATACTTCTAGCCTTAACATTTGATGAAAATCTTACGAAAGATGTTAGTCAATTTCCGGGCAGAGACACTTTTATTTTTGGAGCTAAGTTACAGATCTTTTTCGCATAAATTAATCACAAAGTTGACAACTTCTCAAAATCTTTGCTCGACAATGTCTATTCTTGTCCGACACAATTTTTGAGGAAGGCTCTAGAGCTCGAAGGACTATGAACACATGTCATATGATAATATCATATTTCGATAAATTTTCATAACACTAACATTACAAAGGCGAACATGAAAAAAGGAGGATGTTCTATGTTCAGCTGTTTATACATGTTATGTTAATTATAATGTAATTTCATTGATTGCTTTTATTTAATGATGCTTTTTTTGGTTGTAAACGGAAAATGATCCCTGAGTGGTCCCATAGAAATTTTATTCCTCAGGGGTTTGTCCCAAAAATTCAAAAACCACAGTAAATTGATAGGTAGGTAGGTATTTGAAGTAAGTTTTCAGTTTCAGTAAAAACATGTGATTAGTTTTATTTTTATTTATTTAGCAAAGTAAGAGCAAATAAGGTGCTTTACCTAATTTAGTACACGTTACATACTTCACGCCAAAACTAAAGGTTCTATTTATTTATTGATTTATCTACAAAATGAACTTACATTACAGTTAAAACCAAATTGTCCAGATGTATGTATTTTAATGTCCTTCGATTTCTCCGTTATTTCAGGACAGATTTGGATGATTCTCGTACAGTTTTACAAAGGATGATTCAGAGGTTCCATAAATTTTATCCCCGCGGGATTAATATTAAGGCGAAGTACGTTCGTATTTTCGAGACAAGGACGAGCGAACACCGCGCAGTGAAAGCGAGAAAGGGACGCAAGAGCCGGCCCGCGCGCAATTTCACTGCTTTTTATTTATAAATTTGTTATTGCTCTAAAACAATACTCTGTCTCAAAAAACTAAGACCATAATCCTCTAAAGTATTTAGTTAAGTATTTTTTAGACGATATGTCATGCAAATATGTTAAGTAACTAGCAAATGAAACTGGTTTTCCGTAGTAAAAATGCTAAATTTAGAGGAAACTTTGCGATTTTTTTCTATCGAGTCAAGTTGAGTCAATCGTGTTTCGGCTCCCATAACTTACTAACAAAAATCCTAAACTTTCGATGCTCATCAAAAAAGATTTTAAAAAATTGTGTTTTCTTGCCTTAAAACTGATTTTCCGTCTAGGCAAAACCTGAGTTTTGGGACCTACTTCACCTTAACCCCGCAAAACTTCAAAAACAGAGGATTTGAAGTTGGTTTTATTTTTTAAATCTTTTCTCTAAATAATATTGTACATAGGTATTTTTATTTATGGAGCTGCGTGTTGTGTGAAGCGGCAAGCATAACCGATTAAATATTAAGCAATGCACCTACCCTCTTAAACCTCAAATATCTAACAGCAAGACCTCGTCAAAATGTCATCTGATTTGCACGGCCACAAAGGAGAAGATGGATAATAACAAGCAGACTTCAGAAAGCCGCAAGAATGTGTAACAGATGCTTTGACCCAGCGGTCTCAGGTGTAAAATTCTGCGGTTGGGATACAGTATCGGTTTCAATTTACCGATTATTATGAAGGTTTTATTGATATGACTTTATACAAAGTTTAAGACACTACTGTAGTCTACATTTAAATTTTGTAAAACACTGGCCTGAATTTGCAGTGTCTCAAGCGTTTTGTTGCTTTCTACTTGGTTTCTATCAAGACTATAATGTCGTAGACGTATTACAGATGGTAACAATAAAACTCAAAACAAAATGCCCTATTACTCTGAAATAGAGGACTTTACGTATTTACAGCTTAATATTATTTGTACGCAGTAAAAATTCATGATCATTCTTGGGATATCTTCTCGCTCCTACATATTTCTGTTTAAATCCTCCAGGAATTTAAACAAAAACACGGCTATAAATAACGCAAAAATGTAAATCATTCCCGTAAACACGTTGAGCCAATAATGGGATTAGGGGTCATATAAATTATACAGAAGGAGGAAGCTAGAAATTAATGTCAACCGCATCGAAAGGTTTGTGGCCAGAATTATTGCTTTACCGGCCATTCTGATGGCTTTACTTGAGAAAGTTGCTTGTTTTATATTACAAGTGCAGTTTAAAAAAATACTTTTAAATTCTTTTAATTCAAGCTTTTTAATATAACGATGATCATCTTTCGAAAAAGTTTGAAATAAAAAACCAGAAACCGGCTTTTATAGTCCTAACATTCTAACAATATAATAATTAAAAGACAAAGCTCCGGCTGTCTCTTCATAAGTCGAGGGTAAAAAAACTTGACCCTTCTGAGATAAAAGCATCTTGAGAAATTTCAAAGGCACTGAAGACAGAGCCCACACGTTTTTCAAGTGGTTACATATGGAATCACATGAACATCAAACCCAATGCCTCAAGCAGACTTTACCCACGCAAAAAACTTCAAACTTCAAATAAGTAATGAATGAGATAAGCTCCAAAATTCTTAATAAAGGTTTAATTAACAGACCCAAAATCCGCCACATATTTGCGGCCATACATTGTTCACTTAAATTAAGAATCCGAAATCTAAACCTGGAAACGAACTTCTATTACACTGAAAACTTCATTAAATTTCAAACGCATGAACACAAAAAAGCCCTCCTTCCACTTAGATCCACAGTCTTAGTTAGTTACATTTATTTCCAACCAGTATTTCGACACACGTATCAGTCGCAAAGTGCCATGAACTAAACTTCACGATGCGTTCTCGGAATGTGCCGGCTTGTGGCATCGCGGGTCACAACCAACCCTCTCGAAGGGCGGCGAGCTACTGACTGACTAACTCGCTCGACTACAGTCTACACTCCACCGACGACACAGACACCACCGTCCACCGACCGGCAGACGACAGAAACACCCCCACCAACCCCTCATCCCCTCATTCCAAAAATGCACGCATTACAAACGAACAAAAAATGCCCCGAGAATGAATGTCAGAAGTGTTGCACGTCCGTAATTACTTGTCTCAGTTTTAAGCCTTTGTGTACGTCCCAACGGAATGCCTCTACCTGTAAATGGAGCCCGCAACTCATTTGTCTGCAGACCTACACTTCGCGCGATTATGAAAGTCGAGGATAATTGAATGTTCAAACGGTAATCGATCATCGCACTGTTCTAGAATTTCTTAGTAAGGAGAAAGTAATAAAAAAGGAATCTAGAGGCATTTGCGGCTGACAGAATGCGGGTCGGATCTCTAGACGTTTCAGTCGAATATTCCGTGAATCAAATATTTACGGAGCAGGGTTAACTTTGGTATTCACTGCATCCTAAAGCAAAACTCGGTTGGAAGCGCAGGGAAGCTTATTTGAATCTCACATTGCGGATGGAGCCTAGACTGTGGTCGTTTCTTTAAATTGGTACCTTTGAAAGTTCAGATGAGTCGATTTCCAATATAAATTCTTCTTCTCCGGCGTTTGGCTGACTATCAACTCTGCACTGTGAATACTGAATTCAAACAACGCTGAATTGTAGAAAGACAGAGGCGAAAGGAAGTTTTGATTTTTGTTTGAATAATACCTTCAGAGCATTGCTATTTGTTTGAAATTTTTCGCGTTCATACGAGGCGGCAGCCAGGCACGTGTGGTTTTGAACTTAATGCTTGTGTAGTAAACAATAAAACTGAAGTACTTTGAAACAATGAAAGGGGGAAAGAAATCAGTCGTACTGACTGACATTAAATGACAATAGACGCTTCAAAACCATAGATGAATCGTGATCGTGAGCAAGGGGAATGAAATGATGGAATTATTGTCATGACATGACCCACATAGCAAGGATGAATTACAAACTCGAAATCATTGTTGGTCAGAAACGTTACGTTGTATACTTACCAACCTTTTAATCTGTTCTTCCATTATTAATTAAATAAATAATAAATTACAGATATAGCAGTCTTTTCCCAGGATGCAAAATAACAACCCATTTTTACTTATCACCCTGGGTAAGAACACAAGCAACGGGGAGGACAAACTACTTTCAGAAGCTAATGATCTTATAAATTTATCATAAACACACATCTACAGCCCATACTAGTCCACGGCTGGACATAGACCATCGTCGCCATCTCTCAGGTGACGCTAAAAACAGAAAATTCCCTAGACACCGCCAATTCAAATGTTGCCCCACTTTGTGCAACCTTTGAATGGAAGAGTAGCGGACAAGAGTACCCACCCACACCTGCTCGTAAATCAGATACCACAAAGCTAACGACGACCTCCAACGCAAATTCCAACCATATCATCTCCACAAAAAGGTCGCATTTTACAAAAAGTTTCGAAGACGTTGTATCTTTCACTCAAGAATGCTATTGAAAGAAGGGCGCTTTCAGATAAGGGCTTTATCGATGCATAAAGTGTATTATTATGAAGTTGGTCTGGAATCGCGCAAAGCAGAGCTGTACACGTTATGACGTCAGAGTTTGTGGGTCGGGATTGTTTATTAGGGTTTTTGTGGCTGAATCACACCTGCCGCATATTTGCCTCAGAGTATTACTCTGAAGTACCGATGTCACTTAGGGTTATTACGAAAAAGAAATTGCCAAAACTTGAACTGTGATATAACTTGTATTATTGAGCAAGATTTTTTTTGCCGTATTCATAAATTTTCTACTCATCAAACATTTTTTACCCCAACAGTTTTTTTCTGATTTTGGTAAATATCCATTATTCACGATAATTGCCATTTCGTTTTGGGGCTTGACTGTACAAAAACAAAAAGGCTCTGAAATACTGCTCAGCAATTTTAAAAGGTTCAAGCAATATTTGACGTTTCAAAAGCCTCATTTAAAAATAATGAACCTTTCTACCTACCCATTGATTTTAAGCGTTTTAAAATCTGACATAGGTTGTGTGTAATTGCATTATTTAACGAAAAAAAAAGAAAACGTAAAATACAGGTTAGGCGATTGGTGTGCCTACTAAATGTTAAGTCCCGTGTATTAAGACTCCCATTAAGACATGGACGAACATTATGTCCGGATAAAGGGCTATTGTATGATGCACCTTATAAACATCTACTTATTTCTAGGGTCCTAGAAATTGTTGAATTATTTCTAAGGACAACGTCGGCTTAACTATTTTGGTCTTTGAATGACCGCGCTTGGTCGGAAGTCGGAATCTTCAAATGGCATTGTCAGGTAATTAGCTTCATCAGAAAAAGATAAGTAAAAAGAAAAGCTAGGGTAGATAATATAAGTACTCAGAAGAATAACTAAGTATTCTATTGATAAGCTCTACTTAGAATTTACATTATTTACAAAAATTACACCGAAGCTCATATTGAAAGAGTAGGTACATTTGCCAAGTATACCTAAAGCCACGCAAAACCTGCTCCAATAAGATCTAAGAAAATGTAGTACATGTGCACCGCCCGCCACCTACAAGTTTGACGCAAACATACAATCTACATACATATTTTAAGAAGGAAAACCATACAAACTACATAATGAAAAATCTATAAAAGCAAATCGTCAACTAGCTTCGTCTCCACGAGACATCATCAGGACAAAACAATACAAGACCCTGACCCCGAGGGCCCCCAAGCAACAACGGCAGAGTCCCACCAGAGATGTTGCCTCCACGCGCCAAGTCCAAATGACTTTGCGCTATATTTTGCCATAGATTTCCGTAAGATAACGCCTGTATCTATTATTTATCTGAGTACATTCGCCAATTAATTTTTGCTTCTAATACTTACAGACTCTTTCTATAGATATTTTTACAAGCATTTAAGAACTTTGCATTATGGTTTAACATAAATATTCAATGGTCTAAGGATTGCAATTTATGTTATCCAGTCTGTCCGCCAGGTTGTGGCAGCTTGCCAGGAATGTTGTTAGTCGCATTAATTCCTGCAATTGCTGGTATGACCTGACTTGACATTGTCTTAGACGCACCTTACGGCCTAATCTACGCTATGTACATACACATATCGAGGACGAGGGCGACCACCGAACCGTTGGGTGGACGATATCAGACGACACGGAGGCCAAGACTTGATGCGACGGGCCCAAGATCGCGAGGAATGGAAAATACGGGAAGAGGCCTACATCCAAGAGTGGATCACGAAAAGGCCGTAATGATGATGATGACATACACATATATTATGCAGAGGTAGTCTGTTTACTGGAACTATTACATAATGTATCTACCGGATTCCAATGCTGGACAAAAACTACCATTTTTATTTGAGTGACAGTGACTTTAAAATCAAAGGACAAAATTTATGTTACGCCATTGTGTTTACGTAAAATTTTAAAATTTTAATTTTAAAAGTCGAACCATCATAGTTTAGCTAACAACTATCTTGCTGGTTGTTAGGTACATCTACATCTGTATCTTCACTATTCCAATAAACTTACGTATCCAGAAAAATAATGTAGCAAACTTCTGAGAGTTGCTTTACTGAAAAATGAAATCTGTACAAGGGTTTCCAACTTCAGCCGAACGTCCAAACAATTTATCAAGTTATATCTAACTGAAATTGATACATGGAAGTTATCTACCTACTACTATCTGAAATGAAGGAGCTGAGGCTCTAAAGTTGGAAACTAAGTTATCTTGGAAAGAAGTAGGCATACTGTTTTATGTGCACCCATAGATATTATGAGCATTTCCACTATTTGGCTTCAGTTATAAAGTTCACGAGTAATTAATCGCTAACTTTATAGTTAGGCAAAATTCTGAAAATTAATTTTGCAATGCCGGTATTTCAGCTTTACCACGTTCGTTCAGAGTCGTTTACAAACATTCAATTTCATTATTACAGCCAAAACCGTCCACGACTGGACATAGGCCTCCCTCAAAGTCATCACTCGTCGTCAATCACTACAATGACCGGACCGGCGTGCAATTTCTTGTGACAAGGTTATATTCATTTCGAATAATATTGTGTCACTATTTGCACCACAGATTTACACCTTTCTTATCATGTGAATAAATAATATTCTCCCATCATTATTCCACTTTCAGAAACGCCCTACTGAATCAGAACACGTTAACACGGGGGTAAACTTCCTTCTCTCGGATGTGGGCGTCAGGAAGGCGAATGTGCTCGATGTTCTAATGGCCTGCAAATATCTGTCTCACAGGCGATTTGAGACCCGCCTCCGAACCGATAATTGATGGCAAACGTACAAGTATTTCAGGCTAATGTAGACTCTTGGGGGAGTGGAGGGAGATGTGTTTTTTGTTCGGCTCTGTTCGCGTGGTAAAATGAATGCTGATTACCTGTGGAATGTTGGTAACACTGCATTCTTTTTTAGACCGAATATGACATTGAAAATTAAAGGGGGTTTTAATCAACGTTTTCCCCACTTGGGCTTAAGCCATTCAGAATTCTTCTACTGATCTCTTTCTTTTACTGTCACCCACCCATCTCCAAATCAGTAGGTTTATCAATTCATCAGTCATCACGCCAGCCAATGGGATTAAAATCTGTACACGACTATCATAGTTTTGCATTTTAATACTACGTGCGTATCACGTGCGATTCACTAAAAACATGCGATTTCAGCATAGATTCGTTCGTATGTTATTGTCTTGCTTAGATTTGTATTTACAATCAAACCTATTCTGCGAACCTCATAAAGTGCCAGATTTTTTACCATTTTAACCCCTGTCTTGAATCTGGCTAGTTCCCGCCCCTAACACCCTCGAGCATTTTTTTATTCATATTTGTTTTAAACAAATGACAAGTGGATATAGAAGCCAAGAAATGTTATCCTTACAATTTTCCTTTCTTCTTTCAATACAGTATTCGGTATCTAATTCAAACGAAAATAATGATATCCCTCTGAAGTCTCTGTGTTATAGGGTGGCGTATGATTTCTCAAGGTGTAAGCAACAAACATTTCTAGGACTTCGTATGAAAGGGTACTATATACCTATCAACGTAGCTTACTAATATTCAAAAGCGACAGATTGTACGCCTGTTACTCTTTCGTCAAAACGTTACAGATCGAGCTGAAATTTCACGCACTTACTTTACTATGGATATAAACGAATTTTCTCCACTCTAGTCCAGACCGACAACGGATAGGCTAATTTATATTCAGGGAAAAGTCATGTGAAGCAGCAGGAAGAAGCTATACGAGCAGATAAAGAGTTGTTTGTCGAAGACGTAGCTATATTCGATAATTTGAGAGCCTCCGCCTATCAAAATAGAAAGTATTTGAATATCTATCGTAAATTCCATCGTCGCGTTCGGAATGCCAGCAATCTTGTACGGGTCCTTGACATACATCCCTTATCACGAGTTTTATGGTAAGCAGGCGTTTCTCGACCACTTCCAAAGGCTTCTGTTAATGCCCTCTAGTGCTAGAGAAGGGACAAATAAATAAATCGAATTCGAAGATTTTATAAATACCCATGAGATTCCTGGCAAACTAACTCAAGACTTAAAGCAGTCCATTAGGAGTCGAGTAATGCGAGATGCACTAGATGTTGTGTTACAGTTAGGATATGATGGTGTGAAAATTAATAAAAACTGGCTACCAAGAGACAGACTCTCTTAAGTTTTAGTTCTTGGATCGGTGGCTAGTTTTAGAAATTAGTTATTTGTTAGGTAGATAAGCAGGTCGGCGGGGTACGGAGGATTTTCGGATTTAAAAAAAAAAAAGTGTTTTGCCGAAGCGACGTGTGACCTGGAGACCTGATGAGAAGCCAACTGGTGTAGCGCATCAGCATTGCCATATATCGGGGCAAAACAGCCAGTGTCTTTGGGACGCATCCGATTGATGTTATCAGTATCAGTTGAGCTACCTCGAGATTGCTTGCAACAGTCTGCAGTTAGTTAAACTGTTTCAAATAAAATAGTAGATAAATAAAAGAATAAACATAAAGACCATACTAGACAACATTTAGATTGATGATGAATTTAGTTTTCTGATTTCAGATTTATCTTTATAGATTTTGCTTTACCTGACCAGAATATCAGACCTTCATATTTTTAAAATACATAGTTATGCCACACAAAGAAAGAAAACACATATAAAAGTAAAGTAAAGTAAGTAAAAATATGCTTAGAATAGAAGAAGAAAGTATACAGGGCGGCTTTATCGCTATGAGCGATCTCTTCCAGGTGACTTTGGGATGGACTGCTGGACATAAAAAGACAATATAGACGATATATATGACTTTAATAAATGTTTATTATAAACTTTAAAAGACTTAGGAGCGCTTCCCGGTTTCAGTAGTTCCCGTTTCCGTGCGAATTCCGGGATATAACATAGCCTATGTCTATGTTTTATCCCGGAATTCCCTCTGAAAAATAAGCTTTCTAATGGTAAAATAATTTTTAAAATCGTTTCAGTAGAACCAGAGATTAGTCCCTAAAGTTAAACGTCACAAATAATTCACAAAACTTTACCTCTTTATTCATTACGGATATAAGCGGGTTAACTACGAACCTTATTTGTGTTGGAAGACCACCAACGTTTTATCCCTCATCGAGGGACTTCTTCAGGGTGAGTGCGGTTATAGACGCGCGCGTTTCGCATCCTTCCAAGCACAAATAAGGTTCGTAGTTAACCCACTTACATCCGTAATGAATTCGTCAAACTACAATAGTTGTTACATCTTTATAATATTAGTATAGATAAAAGAAAACAAATACGACATTACATACCTGCATGGCCTACAAAGACCGCATTCAAAATCTTTATTTTACCACCTGATGATAATGATGAGAAGATTATCCCTACTCTACCGTTAAAAGGATTCAAATGCAGTAATCTCCGAGCCCACTACAAATATTCGAGGACCGTGTCCTGTGAAGTGTTTTCTCAGATATGAGAGTGCGGAAGTTGACCGGTCTGAGAACTTTTTTACGGTTCACTACCCGATTGAAAGCAGAAGATCTATTTAGGCTAGTCCTGGATAAGGAAAATTTAAGAGGATGACCGACGACCTTCAGTAATGGAGAGGCACTATTAGAAGAAGAACCTGATAGTTGTTACTGTAATTAAAATTACCTACTCCGTCAATAAAAATAGGTTAAATATTAGTACATTGTTTATCGAGGGATGAAAATGACTGATTCCCGACGAGGGTGTAGTTTGGCTCAATACACACGAGTTGGGAATCGCATTTTCTTCCGAATTATACACAGTGCTTTACACTACACCTATGAGGAAAAAAAAAACATTTTTAGTTAAAATTTATATTAAAATTATTACAATTTATTGAAACTCTAAAGCACAAAGTACCAAGTTTTCTTAAAAAATGCAAATGGCCAGTAACATTTTTGTGAGCTTCGAGATAAAAACTATTTATTTTGGCATCCGCTTGTTTCTAGCCTTGAATTTTGAATTAAAAAAAATAAAGGAGAGGAGAAAGTGCTTACTTTATTGCATAAAATGTACATAATATGTAGATAGGTCTTTATGTCTATGTGAGTCACTGTATTCTTTACCTTTAAGCTGTAGGTACAAAGTCTGTGTACAAATATCAAGAATCATAATTATCTTATTAAAAAACTTGCAATAAAAATGTTTCAGTATTGTTTCCATAGAAACTAGGTCTTACCCGCGGTTTCGGGCGTGTTTTTTCAGGACCAAAAGTAGCCAATAACATCATCCAGGTTTAGAACTAGATGTGGTTTACAAAATTTGAGACTGATCGCTTTGAAATAAAATTTTAATACTAATACTAGCGACTCGCCCCGGCTTCGCACAGGTAATATATTATGCATGTAGGTATCAAACATATAAACCATTCTCTTGAATCACTCTATCTATTAAAAAAACCGCATCAAAATCCGTTGCGTAGTTTTAAAGATCTAAGCATACATAGGGACAGACAGACAGCGGGAAGCGACTTTGTTTTATACTATGTAGTGGACACTCACGGTAGGGCTGGTCCACCAGTTTAAAGTCGCCCAGCGAGCTATGCAGAGAGCTATGCTCGGAGTTTCTCTGAAGGATAGGATTCGCAACGAATACATTCGAAAGAGAACTAAGGTTATCGACACAGCTCAAAGGATTAGCAAGCTGTAGTGGCAGTGGGCTGGCCATATTTCAAGAAGAACCGACAACCGCTGGGGTAAACGTGTTCTTGAGTGAAGACCGCGACTCGGAAAACGTAGTGCAGGACGCCCTCCGACGATGGTGGGATGACGATTTGCGAAAGACTGCTGGCAGATGCTGGATGCGTCAAGCTGCTCATTAGGGGAGGCCTATGTCCAGCTGTGGACTGGTATAGGCTGATGATGATGATGTAGTGATTTTATTCTAAAGTAACTCTTGTCTGTTTCCTTTTCACGTCTAAACGGCTGAACGGATCTTAATGAAAATTGGCAGGGAGGTAAATGGTATCCTGGGGACGGACTTAGGCTACTTCAAAAGCGCATGCAAAGCCGCGACCAGCAGCTTGTTTATTGTCTAAGTGATATGTGATTACACAGTCGTAAAAGGTGCTCGATATCGTGTCGGTTAATGTAATAATACTCAAAGACCGATACGCATTAACATAACATCCACTTAGGAGAAGTACTCTACCAATGTTCGTTTTCTGTGGATCGTGTAACATATTAAATTCGTATAAAAAGACCAAATGTAGCTTTGAATTAAACCTTATGTACAGATAAAATATAAAATAGGTCACCGTGGGTCACTATAATGCACGACAATTTATTGTACGGCCGAATAATGTACACCCTGATAATACATGTCATGGCTTCCAATTTTAATAGGTTTTGACACGGATTATCAAGGTGTACATTATTCGGCCGTACAATAAATTGTCGTGCATCATAGTGACCCGGTCACCGTCAATACGAAATAATTTATGGTATAGCTAAACTCGATGTAGAATATTTGTGAAACTTAACCGAAAATTCACTCTGTTGCCGCGTTTTTTTATCAACAATTTCCATTCCTTGTCGATTAGAGATTCTTCCTTTAATAAAATATTATTTTCAATTATATCTTAAACTCGACGCCAAGCAAATAAATTTCAGTTATTTGTATCGTGGTTTGTTAACAGGCTGGCTAGCGAATAGCTCAGCGTGATCTATTCGCTAGCCATGATGAAATTTTATGAAAACCATAAACAATCAAATTGTTGATTACGCAAACTGACTGACGCAAAAGACTTCAATGTCGAACGAAACGTAGAGCAAAAGAGATAGAAGATAGAATGGAAAAAACTACAAAGGAGTACGGTACTTCGTAAGTCGCCCTTTGAGAACATCAGGTAGAAAGATTTGGATATGACGCTTGCTATCTGTCTGTGGGACTGTGTGGGTGAATCACAACAATTTTGTCTCTACTGTCCCTTATCTTTACTCTTAAGAGCTGACTGCTGATGATGATTTGCCTATACAAACGTACTAGCAAAATGATTTGTAATTCGAGCATATTTCCACCATGTTGTTTTTTGTATTCGAATAGTATTTATCTAGGTCCCTGGTTATTTTTTTGTTGAAAACTTTCATGGCTGAAAACACAGAGTGGGATCTGCAAGTACGTGAACCGACGGCGCGCCCCTGCGGGTCGCACCGCCGCGCCGACGCTAGCAGTGATCGTGTTATACTAGATACAAACCTTAATGAAATGTAAGCAAAAATATGCAGAATACTATTGTGCAAAACTTTACGTCAAAAACATTTTTATTTATTTTATTTCTTTGTTTTATGAATGTTTTCATCCTATTTTTTTGTATTAAAAACAACAATATCTTAGGTTTTGTAACATAGCAGCAGCTGTCGCCGAATCCTTAACTATGTAATAAAATAATGCAGGTTATTTGGTGCTTTAACCTGAATTAAATAAATAAACACGGTTTTGTTTGTTTCGTTAAACTCTTTGGAATTATTAATGAACAAATTATTTTCTTATTAGACGAGCAGCCAGTGGTTGATTGTTTTGCTGACACAGTGTTGATTATGCCCGCTTTGAATCGTCGTCAGCTGACACCCTGATTACGTCAACTAGGTAGGTGAGGTACGTACCTAGTTGTCGTTGTAGATCCAGTACATACATGTACTGGATCTACAACACATAATATGTACTCGATGTACATGCTACCGTCATTGCCGCAATTATAAATAACTTGTAATTATCAATTAAGTAATTTAGTTTTTTTTAACCCAATTTTTTTTTAAACTAGGTTAATTGATCATCATCTCGATGATGATGATGATCAATTAATTTAGTTTTTTTTTTATATTTTGTGCATTTTTTTTATTTTTGTGGTTCTAGGCATAATATTAGGACTGTGGACTATGAAATAAGTTAATTAAGATCTTCCTATTCTCATGTTGTTTATACTAATGTAATAAAGAGGAAAGATTTGTTTGTTTGAATTGAAAAGGCTCCGAAACTACTGGACTGATTTGAAAAAATCTTTCTAGAACCCTACATTGTCCCCGATGAACCAGTGCAAAGCCGGGGCGGACCGCTAGTCCGAAATATTATTTTTTATTTTACTGTATTTACATCACTTTTTTCATTATGTTTGTATTGTCTCGGAACCAGTTGAAAAGTTTATTTTTGAGGA
This sequence comes from Eupithecia vulgata, assembly GCA_946478455.1. Lineage (NCBI taxonomy): Eukaryota > Metazoa > Arthropoda > Insecta > Lepidoptera > Geometridae > Eupithecia > Eupithecia vulgata. The sequence continues at coordinate 4,849,935 of OX297874.1, forward strand.
CTCTTCAAGTCAAGAGTGAATAGGTATCTTCTAGACCTCCGTGATACATCGTCGGCCACATCTTCCTTTCCATCAGGCGAGCTTGTGGTCAAATGATCAGGTCTATTGACTTTAAAAAACGCTTAGTGAATTACATAGTTAGTTTAGTTAGAAGTTTATTAATACCATTTTTGTTATTTATCTTCTCAGTATTTTTCGTATCAGCATCAATATTATTATACATATATTATTTCGTAAACTTAAGCAAATATATAGAGATCTATATATTTACCAACGTAAAAGGACATCCATCCATCTTCTGTGACGGCGTTATTCATCAGAATCTTAAACCGTCAAAATGTTCATACAAGACAGGTCGAGCCATTGTGTGGATTGTCGGAGATGTGAAATTTCACGCCCCTAATTTATACTTCCTCGTTTCTTTGACTCACGTGCTTTGCAGTTTACCGAACTAATCATTATAAACTTTAAACTTTTTATAACTTTGTATGGTCTTTAGCTGTTTGGTTGTTAAATTACTGTGACCACCATGTTGTTAGATTAGTTTTTTTTCTCTATATTTAAGTTTATTGATTCTAGCTAGAGACTCTCGATAACTTTTCTCCACAGACTATCCTCTAGGATTATAGAATCTAGATGGGCAAACCCATAATCAAGTACTGAATGCTGAAAATCCAAATCTTTCTTGTTCTATTTATATAATATGCTAGCTGCTGTCCGCAGCTTTGCTTTTCTAGTAGCCTATGTGTGTACCTACATAGGGACGGCCCCGGGATACGATTTACCTCCCTGCCAAATTTCATTGAGATCCGCCTTTAGGCGTGAAAAGGCCCTACCAAACAGACAGACAGACAGGGCTACTTTCGAATATACTATATTGGTTAAGTATATACATCTAGTACAACGGGGAAACAGTTCAAATATTTCGACGACAGGTATCAAGAGCAGAGTGGCGCAGTGGAAGCGTGCTGGGCCCATAACCCAGAGGTCCGTGGATCGAAACCACGCTCTGCTATCTTTTTGCATAAGCCACTAAGAATTTATATTTGAAGGAAGGGCTAGCTAAAACGAAAAGAATAAACAAACTAAACTACGCCCAAAGAGAAGCCGCGGGTAGATCTTAAAGTGTCGTCATAAAATGAACAGCGGATGTCTCAGATTATTAAAATACCATCTTTTATCTCTTTGTCGTTTTAATCTCCTATTGTTATTTGATATTTAATGGAAAGGTTATGCCCAATCCGCTCTGGGTTAATCTTGTCGGAAATAAAAATAGGTCGGGTTTATTTTGATGAGAAATTTCTTATTTTATACGAAATGAGACATAAATCTTTTACATATTTAAGCACTAAAATTATTTCAGTTAAACAATACTAATATTATAAAGAAGGAAAAATTGTTTGTTTGTTTGAATTGAAGAATAGGCTCCAAAACTACTGGACCGATTTGAAAAATTATTTCATCACTGAAATTCTACATTATCCGTGATGTACATAGGCTATAGAATATACCCGTGCGAAGCTGGGGCGGACCACAAGTGTGCCTATAAAGGTTTTTATGTATGCTTTGCCATAAATTTGTTTCAATAAACATAGATATATTATATTTACACGCCTACTTGAAGGTAAAATCAAGCAAATTTCCGATTGATCAATTATTTAATTTATTATTAGAGTTTTTTTGATAAATATTACCTGAATAACGTAAGTCGTTAGGTCAGTATTGTTAAAAACCGGTAAATAATTTAGGAGTTCGTTATTCGGTCATTTTAAATTCACCCAACATTCATTAATCAGAGTAAAGAATGCAGAGATTAAATTACAATTAGCGAAATGAGATTTTTTTCGCATTTTGGACTCATCGATCATCTGCTTATTATATTTAAAAGCATTTCGCTAAGAGTGAATGATCTTTGTGCTGAGATTTTACGATGCAGTTGTATTAGGTAGATATTTATTTTTTGAAAATCATTTATTTGTTCCATCTTTCCTTCTAGAAATGAAACTAAATTTCCAATTGGTATTCTTAAGGACATGTTTCTAAATGGGTCGTTTTGATAATAGGCCTCATTCCAGTAAGGCCCATTTGCTTTTAGAACATTGTAGTACGAAGGGACGTGGAATTTAATAAGCTATTACAAGAATATAAGAATTTAAAAAGCTATTAGAAGAAAAACAGGTAATTGAATATGTTGGTAGTAGAAGTAAATTACCGCAACGTCCGAAACATTTAAGCCACGGCCGGACTGTAAGGTGGTTGATAGGCGGCTGGGTGGTTTGGTTGCTACGGTGGTAGCTTAGTGAAAAGATTTCATGATAGCTAGGCGCGTGGCTTAAATTTCAATATCCAAAAACATAGGTACATCGCCTCTCTACAAACAATAAAGTATGAGAACCCTAGGATTTTAGAAACTAAAAACGGTAAATTGAAACAACTTAAAAAAACTATCTTTCTACAACTAGGCAACTAGCTTAGCTAAGCAGCCAGATGTTTGCAGAGCGGCCGGTCGCTTATATTCACATATACCTTTGTTTTGTCATCAACCATCAAAGCTAGGGTGTTCTGATCGTTTACTATGCATAATAAAAATATCTATCTATGCAATGTATTGTATTATGTATATCAGTTATCTAGTACCCATAACACAAGCTCTGCTTAGCTTAGGGCTAGATATGTCCAGCATTATTTATTATTATTATTAAAAGCAACCATTCTGCAGTGTGGCCGGGACCTTAGCAACCTGTTCATCAGTGTTAGTGCTCTAGACGCCATTAAACTGTCATTAGTGCGCCGTTTTGGATGTTATCAGTGTAATGTTACGCACTAAAACTTCTGAGGTGTTAGTTGCGAGAACTAAGAAAATAAGGTTTAACTACTTAGGAATTAAACATAGATCATACGAGTGAGTAACATTTTATTTCATTTATTTCCACCATAGGTATTACATATAATAAATAAATAAAAATAAATAATATTGTTGGACAATTCCACAGCATTATCCAGCCCCAAGCTAAGCAGAGCTTGTGATGGGTACTAGATATCTAATATACATAAAAAAATACATTACTCAGAAGTTTTTAAGTATAATACAAATCTTTCATCTTTATAATATTAGTGTAGATATAGATGTCGAAAAATATAGCATCTTTAATATAGCAACTAGTTATTAAAGATAAAGATACATTTATTTGACACAACAAGAACAGCACAGACAGACATACATACACAAGGTAGAATACAAAATTAAGGATATTTTACATAAATAAAAAAATAAAAAAAATAATGCCGGACAATTCACACAGCATTATCTAGCCCCAAGCTAAGCAGAGCTTGTGTTATGGGTACTAGATAACTGATATACATAATACAATACATTACATAGATAGATATTTTTTATTATATACATAGAAAACGACCAGAACACCCGGAACAAATACCTGCAGATCGTACAAATATTTGTCCCAAGGCGGGAATCGAACCCGCAACCTCTTGCGTTGCAGGCGGACCTTCGCCCACCGCGCCACAGAGGTCGTCAAACATACTTTGTAGATAGATGATTTTACTAATAATAATTATTATGCTACCTGCGTAGATTTCAGAACATTTGGTAAAAGTATTTCTTAAACTAGTAGATAATCAACTATAACCTTGTTCAAAATACATTTTACAAAATGGGTACGTACGTACATAACATTGAAGTATTAGACATATTGGTTTAGCTTCGTATAAATACGTGCGTACAAAAACATTTATAAATTCCAGATATACCTAATCCATTTTGAAAAAAGATCCGTAGTAAGACATTTCTTATCCCAAGATGGTAAAGTCTTGTTAGAATACTTTATAGGGATTTACGTCCCGCCTCTAGATGCGTAAGAGTTTGTTTTGGAAATAATATATCACACTTAGCTCAAGATTACTTAAAGCTCCGTATAAGAAGATGTATTGTTGGCTTAATTTGGGAATTCAGTGCCTTCGCAAATGGCAAAAATGTTAAGAGATTAGATGAGTTTTTGAAGCTCTTGTGATTTGGCGTATACTCTGATTTGAGGCTAAGTGGTCTTTTTGGAACGAGTTAATTATAATAATAAGAAATGGATTGATAACTTTAAAGCGTTAAAGATCTTGGAGATCACTGAAACGAACTGCAAAAAAGTCATCATATCTTCTCTCTGATAAATTAGCATTTTACCAATATATCTGCGCCATCATCCACTGTTATTTTAATACCAAAAAATAAGCTAAATTTAAGGTTTAAGATTTGATAAGTTACGAAAAAATATCATGTTCTCTATAACAATTCGGATTCGAAACATTTCGCTGCTGATTTTCCGGTTAATTACAATTTGGGTCTCTTCAAGTCAAAAGGAATAGTTATCTTCTAGACCTCGTGATACATCGTCGGCCACATTTTCACTTTCCATCAGGGGAGTTTGTGGTCAAACGAAGGTCTATTGACTATAAAAAAAAACTTGGATATAATTTTTTGGTGTGCTCGTCCTATGCTCTCGTTATTTACGAAATTATACGAAGCTGCTGAACGATACAAGGAAAATATTAATTCCAAATTTTTTCATACAAGCAGACTCCTTTGCTGTTTATTTACAGACATTCAAAACCCGTGTTCTGATTGTAACACCAGATGAAATGTAAACTCCTTGCAGATTTGCTGGCTGAATTTCAAATAGACTGCAACGCTTTGTCTGTAAATTGATTTATAACTCTTACCACCCGGTGACTGAGGTCAGGGTGTAACCGAATGTGAACACGAGTGAGGTGTCTGGTAGACCAAGTGATTATGATAAACGTCGGTGTACACCAAAGCAAGGCAAGACGTGGATAAATAATCATAGGCCGATGGCCACGTGACTCTACTTTGCCACTACATATTAGGTCAATCAAGGATTAGCAAGCTGAAGTGGCAGTGGGCTGGCCATATCTCGAGAAGAACCGATAACCGCTGGGGTAAACGTGTTCTTGAGTGGAGACCGCGACTCGGCAAACGTAGTGTAGGACGCCCTCCGACCAGGTGGGATGACGATTTGCGAAAGACTGCTGGCAGATGCTGGATGCGGCAAGCTGAAGACAGGGCGCTATGGCGCTCATTAGGGGAGGCCTATGTCCAGCAGTGGACAAATACAGGCTGATGATGATGATGATGATGATTAGGTCAATAAACATGCTAAACACATTATGTATCTTTAAAACTACGCAACGCATTTTGATGCGGTTTTTTGGAAGGTTTATATATAAGACATGCATAATATAGTACCCGTGCGAAACCGGGGCAGGTCGCTAGTTTATATAAAGCTAAGAACATTGATTTTCTTAAGTCGGTGCGGAACTGGGCGACATCTGGCCAAGCCTTAACATCATTGATGAAATCATCTATGGAGGCTACCTTGATACGATTTCGTTCTATGAACTGTTTAAATATAGTGGATCCCGTTCGTTAGATTGCAAGATATGTGTAATACAATACTAATTTTTATATCGATGTCGATCCTTGTTCCGCAGCATTAAAGTTGTTAAGTAAATCGAATATGTCCTTGACGTAAAGAAAAATATAAAGCAACCCTAGTTTCTGGGGGCTATTAAATTAAAAATACGTTTTCAACCTTCAATTTTCCAAGAAACCAACAACTCAAGACGCTGTGTGTTCAGGGTACACAATAATGTTTGGTACATTAATAATTGAAACGGTAGTTGGAGGGAGAGTTCAGCTTATGTTGGTCGCAGCGGATATTTCATAGAGTACCATTGTATACAAAACGCGACTTGGGTATGAAAAGTCGCTGCCTGTTAGCTGAAAAGTCTTTGTAGGAATTGTAGGCAATGATGTTGAATTTTATTTAGCTACCAAGTATACAGTGTGCCACGCGTGAACTATGTGTACTAAGCCGAAAGGGGATATTATTAGAGTGATAATAATCAGACAAAAAGGGCTGATTCTGGACCCCGATCAACTTGTTATTTTTTATTCTGGCCCCGACGGAATCCCCTAGTTTTTTTAGTGAATATTTAATAATCAAGTTAATTCCTTTCTATTAGTATTCTTTTACACGCACTCTTGTATTATTTAACTTATGTCACATTTTTTTTAATATTTGGATTTAGTAAGACCATTTTTGTCATCAATTCCAAAAAATTATCACCTTTGGTATATAAAAACAATAATTATAATGTAATGAAACTTGTAAAAGAACATGAATAAGAAGACAAAATCTATCGTATTTTTTTCTAGATCGGTAAAAATAATTCGGAATTAAAAAATCGAAAATTAAAAGACAAATACCGCACTTTTATGCACAATATTCCCCGGCGTTTCAACAGCCTTACACACGGTCGTGGTCACGGGATGACGATGATAAACGCGATAAATACTCGATAAATAGTACTAATAATTATGTGCTTAAATCGCATTACTTTAAAAATATGAAATACTAAACTTATCCTTTACTAACCGAGAATATTTTAACCACTAAAAAAATATCAAAATTTTATTCAATCGATAAGTACCGTGATATATTTATTGTATTTGCTATTGTATTGGTAGTTTTTTTTCATGTGGTACTTTTTGGTATAAGCTATTTCATATTTCTTTTTTTTTTTGTTTAATGTGTAAGAAATAACTGAAGAATGCTTGTGATAGTAATTTCTCTTGTACACGATTTGCTCTAAACTGCTTATAAAAAGTCTTCTTGCTAATTTAAAATCCTGTCTGCATCATTTTCCCAAAGGAAATAAAATGGAGAGAAGTAGTACTAAGTAAGAAATGTCTCGTAAACTTTTCGTAAATTTTATGGCAAAAGCTGCTTACAGTATGAAGATATCATAAAACAATTTAATGTCAAACAATCCTTGAAGAAGATATTAGATAAGATAAATTAATGATAGTTAAATTCTTATTTCTCGAAATTGTTTCCGAATACACTTACCTTGGGCAGACTCTGGGTAAAAAAAAATTTGAGAAGGAGGCCAAGAGGAGGATCCAGATAGGTTGGGCAGCGTTTTGGAAACTACGTCGAGTCTTTTCGTCATTCATACCGCAATTCTTGAAAACGAAAGTTTTTCAATCAGTGCGTCCTACCCGTCATGACCTATGGGAGCTGAGACGTGGACACTCACGGTAGGACTGGTCCACCAGTTTAAAGTCGCCCAGCGAGCTATGGAGAGAGCTATGCTCGGAGTTTCTCTGAAGGATAGGATTCGCAAGGTATACATCCGACAGAGAACTAAGGTTATCGACATAGCTCAAAGGATAAGCAAGCTGAAGTGGCAATGGGCTGGCCATATCTCAAGAAAAACCGACAACCGCTGGGGTAAACGTGTTCTTGAGTGGAGACCGCGACTCGGCAAACGTAGTGTAGGACGCCCTCCGACCAGGTTGTATGTTGCGAAATACTGCTAGCAGATGTAGGATGCGGCGAGCTGAAGACAGGGCACTATGGCGCTCATTAGGGGAGGCCTATGTCCAGCCACACTAATATAGGCTGATGATGATGAAATGCTATTTGGTCTAGTGTAAAAATATAACCTAACTTCAGTCAAACAACAAGTAAAAAGTGCCCACTTATGATCAAGCAACCAACTACTTGAAGGCTACTAAAACTCTTACGGCTTGAGTTCCATTCCAAGTTAGTAAACTTTTTATACGTGTTGGAATTTTTTATTTTTATTCCGCCTACTAAGCTTTAATTCATTGTTTTTTTTTGTGAATCAATTGAGCCACCTGTAGATTGTGTTGCAAACTATTTGGTCTTAGCGCAACTGTGTCATTTGGAAATACTAGTCCTTATTTCTATTATTTGATAGTGATTCTCTTTGTTATTAAAGATTTACTTAGAATAATTCTAAAAGTTATCAGTTCTAAGTTATTAGTTCTTCCGAATTTCATTTTGAAACCTGTAAAATTTCAGGCTGAGCCATGAGTTTTATTTATCGCCATAAACCTTATTTTTACGAGGGTTTATATAGGGAAGTACCAAATAAGTAGAGGCATGGGCTAGATAGATGTAATATTTCTGTTTATTAATCTCAGTATAACTAATGATGTGTCTATATAACATGTATAACTAATTAAAATTAAATCAAATATTATCATGTCTTGTACCCACACCATGTAATAATTGCACGTCCCTTACAAAGAAATAGCAGATTAAAAAAAACTGTAGACCCAAAAAATATCAATTTTATAAATAATGCTGGACAATCCACACAGCATCATCACAGCCACAAGGTTAAGGTCCCATTCCACTCATCCAATATCTTTGTCCAAGTATTTTGTCCAACATTTGATCCAATTGCTTGGACGGATGCCCATTCCACTCGTCAAATATGTTTGTCCAAGATTCCTAAGTAATTTGCGTAAGTGAGCTCAAATGAAATTACATCACATTACACTAATTTATTATAAATGTGAAAGTTTGGCGTGAATATACCATCTATCCAGATGATTGTTACTTCATCATCACGCCAAAACTTCTCAACAGCTGATGCTGAAAGTTGGCTCTTGAAGTGGAATAAAACAGGCCACTTAATAATCTATAAAATTGTGTTGCTAGTAAATTGTATGAAGTCATCTTTGATCAAATGTACATTAGACAAAGATATTCGATGAAAGGAATGGCTACCTAAGCAGAGCTTGTATGGTACTAAATGTTTCTTAAACTTAATAAATACAATTATAGACAGATATTTTTTTTATTGTCGACCCCATCGCCATCAAACGTGGGATAAGACCCAAAAGATATCATTATCATCTCATGATCCATAGAAAATACTCAGAACACCTGGACAACATTGAAGGAGTTAGTAAGCTGATGTGATTACCGGTAGGTATGTTTGTTTGTTTACGACCCATTATGCAACTGTTTGCAGGTTATCATAGCCTTAATATTATACTTACTAGTACATATCTAAGCAATCTTATTTGACATGCAATATTATTACTTTGACATTATGACGTTATTACTATATTTGCTTTTTTAACTTTATTTAAACCTATTTAATTTGACAATGCCCCTTTACAGCTGCTAAGTTTCTCCTTGACATATAGACTTATTTTAATTAATTTTCTTTCCTACCAATTTGTATCTGACTGTAACCTAATCAAATTTTGTAAACCTTAACGAAATCAAGTGTACCAATAGGTACCTACGGTGGATGTATAAATATACAATATGAGTTTCACACATCGAATGTGCTTGATGTATTCAAATAATTTCACAGTCAGGCTAAAATCGCTGTGCGCCTGTGCGCTGTCAATCGCGATGTAAACACGAAGCCTTCACAGTAGTGTGAGCCTTACGGGATTAGTGGGGATTGGCGGGGATTGCGTAAATTTCGTCGTTCATTACGACAAGGCACGAGGGTGCGACCTAATTGGTAAATTGATGCGACAATACGAAGTAGTGCTTGCTAGAGACTTGTTTGTGAGTGGATAATTTAAAATTCTTAAACAGTCGAAGGTATTGTAAATGAGAGAGCAAATAAGCAATCTCTTCCAACATTGAAGGTTGCCTGGAAGACACAGGGAAGAGATCGCTCATAGTGATATGGCCGATGGCCGGCTTTGTACTTCGTCTACTCATAGAATTTATTCTGTACTGTTTTCTGTTTTTGTGTGGTACTTACAATAAAATATTATCTATAAATAAAATAAATATTTAAATAATAAATAATCTATCTATCTATAAATGATTGTTTGTGCATCTGTTCTTTTCACTGTTGATAGTTATGTTGTCTGTAGGAACTTTGATTGACACATCAATCGACAATGTTTTTTATGGGAACGTTACGCCATATTATAAAATCTTCTATCTTTTTTTTTTACAAACGTACTTGTATTTAAACCTATCAGGGTCAAAGATAATGACACCTTGCTCTAACTAAGTTTAAATTAAACTTGTGTTTAGACACAAGGGCTCTCACCTCCGGCGACTTTTAGGCTCAATGGTACTTACTAACTTTTACAGCACATTACAAAATTAAAGAAATAAATATAATACTTTTAACAAACTTAACATTTAAATATTGTAGATAATATATATATATTATAGTTCTAACTAAACCTAAAATTTATAAGTAGCACAGATGTAGAATAAAGTTCATAAAAGCAGTAATAACTGAAAATATTAATACATACACATATAGCCCAAATTTAAGACAGTAAATCTAAGATTGATAACTAAAATCAATAGGTACCTAACTAAATGAGACTACAATTCAAGGATTAGCAAGCTGAAGTGGCAGTGGGCTGGCCATATCTCGAGAAGAACCGACAACCGCTGGGGTAAACGTGTTCTTGAGTGGAGACCGCGACTCGGCAAACGTAGTGTAGGACGCCCTCCGACCAGGTGGGGTAAACGTGTTCTTGAGTGGAGACCGCGACTCGGCAAACGTAGTGTAGGACGCCCTCCGACCAGGTGGGATGACGATTTGCGAAAGACTGCTGGCAGATGCTGGATGCGGCAAGCTGAAGACAGGGCGCTATGGCGCTCATTAGGGGAGGCCTATGTCCAGCAGTGGACTGGTATATGCTGATGATGATGATGATTAGCAATTCCTACTCCACATCACTTTTCTCCTTAGCAGAGTCCTAAATCGTTTCCTTGACCTATCCCAAGTCCACCATTCAATGTTATGAACATCTAAAAATACGAAATCAATACCATCCGGCTTTCCTATTTCAACAGCACCAGCCCAATCCGAGAATTCAGCTGATTTCACTAAAAAGGTCGTTTGATTATTTGCCAGATTAAACCCGGTATTACCAACTCTGAAAATAGAAACAGTGACGCTATTTACGGAGAAGTTTTGTCATTTCGAGACGGAGAAGAACGTTTGGAATGATGAATCGACCAGCATTGACGACACTGAATACAAAATTATTTGCGCTATTCTTGTAGATTGTTCAGGTAAGTACATTGTTTTTTATATTAGATAGGGTCCATTACATTTTATGATTTTGTCAATTGTCAGCACTTTCTTTGCCTGAAAAACAGGTATTTACCCAGTTCAGGCACATGCATTATCTTAACCCTTAATTAAATAAGATTAAGTAGGCTTGTTACCTGTTTCGTCCTGAGTTATTTATGAATAAATTATCTTATTTAATTTATATTATAATGACCTCTCCAATAATGCAGATAATTACTTTAAGAGTACAAGACTTTTTTAACCGACTAAAACAAAAGAGGAGGCTTTTTGGCGATGTTCGGCTGTGTTTATTTTATATTGTGTAGTATTTTCGTCGATTTTTCAATCTAATTTGTAAAATTACTACGCTATGATATGGAGAATGATCCCAAGGTGGTATATTACCTGGTACTTTATTTTATGTAGGTACATAAAATAAAGTACCAGGTAATATACCACCTGATAATTAGTATAAGTAGCAGGTTAAGTTTACTTATTAGTCAAGCTTTTCTACTTGTAAGCTTGTTTCTTTTTTTCTACTTTATTAAAGAATTAAGTTTGCAAAATACATACAGAAAACTTCAGCAGCCTTTTATTTCTTATTTTATGTACCAGATAATCATTAGAAGTGGTAAGTAAAGTCTACTTATTAGTCAAGCTCTTCTACTTTAAAGCTAGCTTCTTTTTTTCTACTTAATTATAGAATTAAAGATAAAGATGAACACAATGTAGGTTACACAGATGTTAATAATTTTTTTGTTTCAATTATGTTCTACTAAGACTAGCATGCAAATGTTACAGTAGCTTAAAATTTATATTGGCTAACTATAATCTATATATTGTTAATTTAGACAATTTCAATTAAAAAGTAATAATAGTAGCAGGCGCATAAATGAAGTAAGGTGACGTCAAAGTTTATCTGTCATAAAAAAATAAGTTAGCAAAATACTTAAGGCGCATACAGCACCTCAACTAGCGCCACCACCTACTTTTTGTTATTATTCTGTTTAACAAAGGAATTTTCAAAAATCCTTCTTCCAGTTTGTGATACCTATCATAAGCTTTTTTTTAATGCCTCTGTAATAGTTTTATTCTATTTAGTTTAGGAAGAGATACGAAAATAGATTTTGGTGGCCACCAAGTGCAACTTCGTATCTCTTCCTAAACTAAATAGAATAAAACTATTACAGAGGCATTAAAAAAAGCTTATGATAGGTATCACAAACTGGAAGAAGGATTTTTGAAAATTCTTTTGTTAAACGGAATAATAACATAAATTAGGTGGCGGCGCCACTTTGGGTCCGGTATGGGCCTTAAGAGTATAGAGAAAACTTTAGCTGGCTTCACCCTTTATTTCAATTAGAAGTCAGTCACCGAACACGGAGACGCCGACAGCGACGGCTCATTTAATACATTACGTACTTCCATTAACACATTCAAGTTTCTCTGAGGAATTGAGAATATTAACTTATAATACCCGCTTAAAGTATCAGAAACTAAGTTAAAGTTGGTTTCAAGTAGGGCATATGAAATGTAGTAAAATTTTCTCGTCGGAAATTTATAGGAAACTTTTACCGTGTAATATTAAAGTGGAACATAATTGTTTTTTTTATTTATTAATTTCTTCGCTTTTTAGGGTTCTGTACCCAAATGGTAAAACGGACCTTTTACTAAGACTCAGTTTTCCGTCCATCTGTCTGTCTGTCCGTCTGTAACCAGGCTGTATCTCATGAACCATGATAGTTAGACGGTTGAAATTTTCACAGATGATGTATTTTAGTTGCCGCTATAATAAAAAGTACTGACAAACAGAACAAAAAAATATTTAAGGGGGCTCCTATACAACAAACATGATTTTTTGCCGATTTATAGATAATGGTACGGACCCCTTCGTACGCGACTCCGACTTGCACTTGGCCGAATTTTTATCGTGGCGAAGCCGTGGTTACTCTATTTATGGTCACACGGACAAAAAGAAAAAGTGAAGAAGATAGCTTGGTACAAAAATAAAAATATTCTTCCACAATAAATAAACGAAATGAATTTAATTCACGTAATTAAAACTACCGCAGTGTTATAACACAAAACAACTTGAATGCAAATTTCACAGAATGCGTTAGAAGAGATAGAAAAAGGAAGCCCAAAATCAAAATTGTAATCTTATTTGAATACCGCATCGTTTCAACGCCGCTCGAAATTTAATTTCTCCGTCAATTGATTTTGAATTTGAGATTTTGACGATTCATATGGTTTTTTTTATATTAAACTTAGTAAATGATTCCGAGTTGGTCCTTAAAAATTGTTTTCTAGAGTATTACTATTTAATTTTATCCTGCGAAAATTGAAAATCATTAAAAATATAAAGGAATTTCGAAGTCGAGGAAGAAATGGTTTTTTGTGTAATATGTCAAAATTATACTGGGATTTGATATGCCACACAGGTATGTAACTACGCAAGTTCCTTATTCATCATCATCCACATAGTCCACAGCTGGACATAGGCCTATCCTAATGACCACCATAGCGCCCTGTCTTCAGCTTGCCGTATCCAACATCGCCTGTAGTCTATCGCAGATTGTTATCGCACCTGGTTGGAGGGCGTCCTACACCACTTTTGCTGAGTCGCGGTCTCCACTCAAACACAAAAATGAAACTCGATGATATTACTATCTAGAAATAAAACTTAGGTCTAGTCTGGTAGCTAAATGACTGAATAAATATGTCAAATCCCACCAATTGGATTGCTTGATTTACAAAGCAATTCTCAATTCAATCTCCTATTGATTATGGCTTGTCACATTCAGTCTCTTAGCTCACCAGCACGTCTCGGGCACCCAAAGGAGTAGGTAAGCTGCTTTGAGTATAGACTTGATAGAACTTAAGAGCCGTACGGAGGCCCTAGCCCCCACACAAACGTACTTTTCGATTCATTTGGATACTACGTCCCCGATTTTAATGATATTTTGCATAGATAATTGGATAAGAAAAAGCTATGTTTGTATCGTTTTAGTTTTTAAAAATACATAATCATAATTAAATTAGAGCGAAAGTTATAAAATCGCTTGAAAATGGATTTAAATTAATTTTTGCTCTAACGTAATGATGATGATAATATATTTTAAAAAACTGAGAAGATACAAACATAGCTATTTCTTTTCCGATTATTTATGCAAAATTTCATTAAAATCGGGGACGTAGTTTCAAAATGAATCGAAAAGTACGTTTGTATGGGGCTTAGGAGTCCCTCCCACCTTAATTGAAAACGTGTTCTATAGTCAATAACAGACTATTATTCCTGAATGAAGTTCTAAGTTGGGAAATACCTTCGAACAATGAATACGTTACATGTTGTTGAGAAACAACACGCATTATAACCACTTTCAAAGCTTGTCTTGCGATGTATATTAGATTTATGTGTTTACGGGAATCCTTCAGGATACCAGTCTCTGAGTTCATATATGTAGAAGAATTTAGTGTCGATGCAGGTTAGTGAGTTAGCATAAGCATAAAATCTATAAAACCAATACATCATCTTTAGTTAATTCTTTTATGAATTTATACTTGATTGTAGGTTTAATATATGTATTTATTCGAGTTTATTTTGACAATGCTGTGGGCATTGTCAAATTAAATTCGTTGACAGTTACATTATTATGATATTCTTTGACGTTTTTTTTTATTTTATTTCTGACATTATAATTAATCGATTCCAACAATGTGCAGTTAGCTCAATTGTAAATACTACTACAACTTCTAATTTGTTTGTAACATTTGATTGTAACTTTTCTTGTTATAATAATAATATTTTTGTTAATAACTATTGTTCCTTCTGGCTGCCTATTGTGGACTGTATACTAGGGGGGGGGGGATTGAAAACACTTGGGACAAGGTAACTCGCAGACACTAATAAGGGCGCGGATATAGAGCTCGGGCAACTGTTTTCTGACTAAACTGAATTTACATATTTCTAAAAACCTCACTATCTTTATACAAATCAATGCCCCGCGCCGCTATACGCTGTGTCGAGCAAAACTTTATTCCTTAGAATCCTAATACAAATGTTGTTTTAATTTTTCCTTTATATAAACAGGCTATCTTATGTTTATCTTTAGTGCCTAATCTTCTGTCGTGCACAACTATTTTACTTACAGCTAAACTGCCTGACTTCACTTACCTGCGAACAAAAAGGAAAAATTTTTAGTAAACAGTAAATAGACTGAAATAAAACTACTGACAGGTATATCTTTTTATGAAGTCTCAATAAGTATACCGAGAGAACAAATAAATGGATAGGTACCCGATTCTTTAGATAACATCGAATAAAGATTGCCAGAATACCCTTTACATATTTAGGCATTATACATTATTATACCTAGTCATTATTCGTTTTTGACATTAGTCGCCTAAATCCCTGTTTAATTTGAGCTCAGGAAATATAAAAAAAAGAACTTTCAACTAACTTCGAACCGTTCTACATAAAACAAGAGTTAGCCGTGAATTATTAACGTAAAGGGTTGAACCTTACTTGTATTGTATTGTATTGTATTCTTTATTAATCAAAAAACTTATACTATTCTTATTTATAAGACACTATAAACCATAGGTTTGTCTAGTGTCTCCAGTTACACCGTGTTGTTACACATTTGACAAAAGGTTTTCTATACTAAATATAACTATTATCATAAACAAACTAAATCTAAGTAAGTACATAACTACCTAACATTATTAGCAGCTGCAACAAATAGTAGGTAATATAACTAATTATTATATATATATATTTATTAACTATATAAGTAGGTAATATAACTACATAACTACCACTAAAAGCTAAGACAAAAATACAACACAAAATACTTACTACTTACTTGCCTGAAATTTGTTGTTGCAGTGCCTAAGACTGAAATGACATCGCCATATATTACATTACATATGTCGATGATTACGGAATAAAAGAAAAAAATACCAAAGTACTAAGACATACTGAGAGACGAGAAAGAGACTACGTTCGTGGGGTACCGAGGCTCTCGGGGGTTTTATAGCACGGTCTAGTATGTTCTAGGCCGTTCTATAGAAGTTATAAATTCCATATATAATTCCATATATGTACCTGAATTCAAAGTTACATAATAATATGCTTAATATGCTTCATATTAATTTGTATGTAAGCTTGAGAAACAAGTTTATTTATTCTAGGGCCAAAAGGAAAGAGCCTTGGCTAGCATGGCACCGGCAAAATGTATAAAACCATGTCGTTGCCAGTAAAAAGTAAAACATCCAGACTAATACTATAAATTCGAAAGTAACTCTGTCGTCTGTCTGTTACCGTTTCACGCTTAAACGGCTGATCGGATCTTAATGAAATTTGGCATGGAGGTAAATGGTATCCTGGGGACGGACATAATGCTATTGATAAGCACGTGCAAAGCCACGAGCAGCAGTTAGTGCTATTTATTTTATACTAATATAAAAAGGCGAAAGTGTGAGTATTTGTTTCTTTGTTTGTCCTTCCTTCACGCCCTAACTAAGCAACCAATCGACTTGATTTTTGGCATAGAGTTAGTTGAAAGAATGGAAAGTAAACTAGGCTTCCTTTAATCCTATAAATCAGTTCCCATGGGACAGAAATACCGTGCGAAGCTGCGCGCAGCCGCTAGATTCATAATATAATATTTTTAGTTAGCCGGCTGCCTCCTGGCCGACTAAGCAATTATATACGTTTAAAAAAAACACTTATCTTGTTTTAAAAGATAGATAAATAGCATTATTTATTACTGTAACGTGTTGATAGATGGGGTTCAGTCCTAATACTCCCTTTATAAACCCGCGATTAAAGCAACCCATTCAGAAAGTTCTAAAAATCAACGACTTGTGAATGAGTGGATATTAATTAGTTTTCGGGGCGCGCCTGTCAATTGCGTTAGCAAATGGTAATCGTGATTACCCGATTTTACCCTTATTCAACTACCAAAAACAAAGCATACTAGACACGATATTTTGTCTTTTTCCAATTCTACATTGAAGAAATGATGACAAAAGTCATAGATGTATTTTATTATGTTTATCAGTTATATAGTACCCATAACACAAGCTCTGCTTAGCTTGGGGCTAGATAATTCTGTGTAAATTGTAGAGTATTATTTAATTATTCCTGTAAAAAAAATGTAGAATTTTATGTCATTCGAGTTTTTAACCACGTGAATCCCGTGAGTACCTACTGAGATCTCTACTAAACAACTAAGTTTACATAGTCCTAGTTTGCCACGCAAACACGCTAGGTTCGCCTCTTAATATCGAATAAGTCGTAACCATTTTTTCTAAACGAACCTCTGTCTCAAGACTATATCGCTCTTTTCAATACGTAGCCGTAGGAAAATAGGTAACATAAAAGATCAACCCCTCGTAGTGTAGCGCTGATTAAGTTCCTACTCAATCCATTGCATAATGCCCATAGCCATCCAATATCATTATAAGACAGGTTGTTGCGCGTGACGTCATGAGGAAAAACAGAGCAAAAAAGAAAGCCTGGAAATTAGATTGATGTTGCCCGACATTATTAGTGAGATAATTGTTTGGTTAGTTAGAGGCTGCCCAGAAGCTGCTAGCAGTAGGTGTCCATTAGCTTAAGCATTCCTAAAGACGTGTACTGACTGGTATTCAAGGGCGTAATGCACCATTGTCAGCGAGCATGATACTACGTACCTATTAGGTACACACTGTGTACCTAATAGGTACTACACAGCATATCAAGTGTCCAATCCGTCTTGTTGCTCGCGAGCGTCTTTTGTCCCGACTTCATCAAGAAGGCGATTAATGCAAAAATCAAGCAAAATATGTATAATTAATCACTTAGTTTTATGGTTTTTGTATTGCGATAAGGGGATCTATAGAGCCGAAGAGGTCCCAAAGATTTTTGACGAAAGCGAATAAGATTTCATGGCTAAGTTGGTAAGAGCACACCCGTTCTGAGAGTGGGGCCCAAGTTCAGGTCCTGCCGAAATAAAAGAAAATGGGAACATAATATCTTAAATTACTTAGTTTTATGGTAACAAACGTAAATGTTCTGATCACATTAATAAATGCGATAGGTAGGGAAAACCGTTAGAAGTCCAGTAATCGAATAGAATTTATGAAAAAAGCTGGGTTTCAATAAACATACAAATATGGCATAGCCAGGCAAAAATTTTGGTACAGTAATTCTTTTGTTTTTTGTTTCATGATTTTGATTTTTAAATAAACAAAAATTTGATTTTTGCACTAACGCTGGTCTGCTCTGTCTCGTTCCTAGGAACGCGAAATCCTATGCCTATCCTTTTCACAAAATGGCGTCATAGGTCGCAGCGTTTACGCTCGCTGTGTAACACGTTACAGTATGCTGCCGTTACGCCTGGTCAGTACCCACCTTAACAAACGCGTCTGTGTAACAAACCATCCGTTATCATTATTATATTATCACCTTCGATTATCTCACGTTTGTGACAAAAATACGATCAAGTGAGCAAAACTGGAGCTATTTTGGATAATAAATTAAGACTTAGTAGCGTCACAGCTTTTTGCACGATTAAGAAGCCGTACTGCTTTTGGTTTTATTTAAAAAATTTAATGATTATCTTAGAAATAAACTGTTTTATTAGCATCACTAAGATTTAAGAACTTTTAACAAACTGCAATGGCACTTTACAGCATTGAGATTCAACCTTTTTTTTTTGTTTTTTTCGTCATTTTGTAGCCTTAACTTTAATGCTTATTAACAAAGAAAATAACAACATCATAAATATTTATAATTGAAACAATTAAGCTAACTACGTTGAAAACAATCTACAGGTAGCTCAACTGATCCATATCAATACCACTCGAAAGCGTCTGTTAAGCTTAATAATTATGTTGATAGATAATGATGTTATTTTATCGCAATAAAAACCTAACAAATAAATCCTTTGAGCTATGTCGATAACCTTGATTCTCTGTCGGATGCATTCGTTGCGAACTTGCGAATAGTAAGTATCCGTCAGAGAAACTCCCGAGCATATGATGTAACTGCTCTCTCCATAGCTCGCTGGGCGACTTTAAACTGGTGGACCAGCCCTATCGTGAGTGTCCACGTCTCAGCTCCGTAGGTCATGACGGGTAGGACTTTCGTTAGGAAACTTTCGTTTCCAAGCATTGTGGTATGGATGACGAGAAGACTCGGCGTAGTTTCCCAAATTCTTATGGTGTGGGTTAATTTAAAAAGTAAATGCTAGTTTAAATTTAATTCTATTATTTGATTGTAAATTTATTTCTTAATAAAGGTTTTTTTAAAAGGTAATTTAACGGAGGAAAATTGTATAAAAAAATGAAACTTAGGATACAAACCGTAAAATATAAAATAAAATAAATAAATAATGCTGGACAATTCACACAGCATTATCTAGCCCCAAGGTAAGCAGAGCTTGTGTTATGGGTACCAGATAACTGATATACGTAATATTATACATTACATAGATAGATATTTTTTATTATACATAGAAAACACCCAGACCAACGGAACAAATTTCTGCAGATCGTACACAAATTTGTTCCGAGGCGGGGATCGAACCCGCAACCTCTTGCGTCGCAGGCAGACTCTCGCCCGCTGCGCCACTGAGGTCGTCAAAATATGAAGCCAATAAATGGTTGCAAAAACAAGATAGGTACCAAATTGCTTCTTGATTTTACTATTCGCCTCATAAACCACAAATAAGCCGTGGAAATTCTATTCGAACTATCAAGCAAAACAGATTGTTGAGTTGAAATTATTCATTTATTCATTCAACGACGCGACGGAGCTGATCGAGAGAGTGTGAAAAACGTTTTGTTCCTTATTTCATGGTCGGGAGAGCTTTCACTTAGCCCGGCTCTGCTAATCTTGCTAAATTAAGGTTTTATGGGAATAAAATGCTACAATGAATACCGTGATTCTACGGATCGAGGAGTATTATTACTAAACCTAATTTAAAACCAATCCTGGAGCTTTTTATAAGAAAAACCTAAGATCCTCAAGAGATTTGCTTATTTTCTTAAATTTTAGATTAAAGGTTCCACTAAAATTGACTATCAAAGTATCTAGTGGGTAAAGGAACGATTGCAAGTAGGTTGGGAGTTCTATTCCCGCCTCGGCACCAATTTTTGTATATATTTGTTATTATCAGTCCACAGGGCCCACATACACAGTTGTAAAGAGTTGTAAATTCTAAATATTCGATAGAAATGAAAAATATTACAAGCCGTTTGAACCCTACTACAAAGATCAAAGAACAGTGTTTGAGATAACAACTAAGAAGATTATGACAAAGTTTCCCAAAGTTATTGTCCACTAGTTTCAATAACTACTATAACCAGCATCGTTATCGGTTTCTCGAGGTAGGTTGTGGGTTACCTTTTGGGGCATAAAGAACCCTTTGCAAGATATCAGTTGTTTATACAGGGCTCCGCCTTTTATCTTTTATTAGAAATCATATAACTAACTCTGAACTGGATAAAATTAGAGAATGGTTAATACCTGGGGGGCCGAATTTCACTAAGTTAATCTCTTCAAGATAACTATGGAATCGTTTCAGGATGACACATTTTGGCATTTTATCATTGATGAAAGAAACTAAAGATAGAGAGGAACGCGTTCAAAAGGGTCAAGTCTAAAACCATTATATCAAGCTTTTCGTGCAAATTGCACGTTTTGTTTAAGAGTTTTTTTCGCCTATGAACGATTGTGCGATGATACAATTGTCATAGTAAAACGATTGAATAGCATAATTCTGCCCCGGCAGCCTTATTGTATAAGTAATCGACTACGGTTTAATTTTTGTTTAATTTTTGTCATTTGAAACCTAGCCTGGACTTTGATTGTCACTTTCGTAAATTGTACACAATACGAAACGATACCAGACATATGCAACACCATTATCAGCGACATTCAAACCTAGTGAATTGATTTAAACTTCATAATTTTGGCTGATTATGGTATTGTTTAAAGCCGCAATAAAATAATAATAATAATAAAAAATAAAACTGGACAATTCACACAGCATTATCTTGCCCCAAGCTAAGCAGAGCTTGTGTTGTGGGCATTAGAAAACTGATATACATAATAAAATACATTGCATAGATATATATTTATTATTCTACATAAACAACGACCAGAACACCCGGAACAAATGGCTGCCTGGAAGAAATAGCCTTAAGCGATAAGGTCGCCAAATCCATTGCTGTTCTATTTAATATGTTAAATTTAAAATTATCTATTTGAATAAAGTATTCTCTATCTATCTAACAAATACTAGCAGATCGTACAAATATTTGTCTCAACGCAGGAATCGAACCCGCAACCTCCTGCGTCGCAGGTGAACCTTCGCCCACCGCGCCACAGAGGTCAAATAAGCAAATCCACAACAAAATAGATGTTGTTGTGGATTTGCTTCAAGTATTCTTAGGCTAAAGCCTCAGATAAGCAGAGTCAATGATCCTTTATGAAACTAAAGAGATACTCTGCAGCACAAAAATGGAACTTTCAATTTCTGATTTACAATAATCAGGTCGTCGAGATCGAGGGAAACTTAGTTCTGAGCTGGCCACTTTATTAATCATTTGAAGTTCGTAGAAAAATACTTGTCGAAAATTGTTCAGATGAACAGACGGGCAGATATTCCTTTTTATTTTTCCTTTTTGTTCCTATAATTGCTACTAATTTCCAACAACTTCGCATGCGTTGTTCTTGATATAAAATTGTAGTGCCCTTACATGTTAAACTTTAACATGTTTTTAAGATCTATAAAAAACATGTACGCAAAAAAATCTTGAAACTTGATAAAAAGTAATTAAATAAGTCCCAAAAATTTTCGATGTCAGTAGGATTCGAATATTTTTGTGACATTTCATTTCTCAAAAAATATCGATGTGGGCAGGATTCGAAAATTTTCGGGACTTATTTAATTTCTGAGAGATTACAGGGAGTGCGAGGGCTTACGCACTATAATACAATTATTAGATTAGAATTGATAAAAAGTAGCTCAGATAATTACGTATCTTCTAAACAAACGTTAGTCAGTAGTAAAATCAAAATCGAGGCTAAGGGGTTGAGCTCGTAATAATGTAGAGTCAAGTGCGAGTTAGACTCGATTATCAAGGGTTCCGTACAAACTTCTACTCTTCAGCAAAGCAATCAACCCAGACGAATAGTCCACAATAATTTTCTGTTTTGATAACGATTATAGCGTATATTATTTAGTCCCTCGAACTAATTGCCGTAAACCCCGTCTCGGGACTAAATAAGTTACTTTCAACCCTAGAGTAACAATGTACTATTTTCTATAAACAAACCACAAATTTACGGTTTTCAGATTTTTCCCTTTACTTGTGCTATAAGTCATTGCTTCTTGCCAAATTTCATGGTTCTAGGTCAACGGAAAGTACCCTATAGGTTTTTGGTCCATGGCGAGATTAGAATTGGCACATTATATAGATTAGTCTGGAACAGTACATAAGGCTACTTTTTATCCCGGAAATCCCACGAGAACGGAAACTATGCCGGGGGAAACAGCGAGGCGCTGCTTCCCCCAGCATAGATCTATATAAATTCAGAGGTACCTATATAGGTACCTACTTAGAGGTATATAAAATGTTGAGGTCCTATTTAATTTCGAACTATCACAATTCACTTGAACATGATATCCCTTTTACCATTTTATAATAATAATTACTGTTAACGTATTGTTCGTTGTTTAGTTTCAGCCAACTTCAATTAATCGTTCATAGTTAAGCCTGGTTTCGAAGTTTGCAAGTTCGTTTAACGTAAATTGTTGTTAGAGTCTTATAGATACAATTAAAACATATTATCATCTATTAGGAACAATGGAAAATTCTAGTTATAATGGATCCTATTTATTTAGCTTGCGTTAGTTTTTAATAAACCTTCCTCTCCATCCATCCGAATTCCATCCCAAAATATTAAAATTATAAGATTTAGCAAATGCACGTTAATCTACTCTATTAAATTCCAAAAACTAAGTTCTAGGTACCTACTTAGTATGTATCTAGTTGATTAAAAATCGACTTCCATACATGAACGCGGAAGAAAAAAGCTATTTCTGTCCACTTATTGCGATTTGTTCGCGACTGCAGTCCTAATCCGGCGAATCCCATTTTAGTCTACGCAACGCCTCAGGTTTCATCACGCGCGATCCTTAGTATGAGCTTAGGTCGTCGGTGCATACGAGCAACTAAGATTCGGTAGATCCCTTTTTTACCTACCTTACGTCTATTATTGAATAGAAGAAGAAGAAAAATATTTATTTTTTCCCAAAAATACATACGAACTTATATACTAGGTACTATGCTACTAACTATACTAGAGTTAAAAAAACTAAAAGAATAAAATAAATCAATAACCAAAAATATAAGCATGAGAAAAAGGGGGAAAAAACATCAGCATTCGGTTAAGCCCAATGCTACGCTGGTTTTCAGGTGGAGCCCGAGTGAGGAGTGATTAACAATTTCCTCGTCGTCGGTTATAGAAAGTACCTAACTACTTTGTGATTAACATCTCTATGTTAAGAATATTTTGTTTGGTCCATGTAACGTAGGATCTGAGATCACTCTTGATCTCAGATCCTACGTACATGGACCAAACAAAATATTCTTTGGACGAACGAACGAAGTCGCCTCCCGTGTCACCACAAGACGTTACAACGTGTAATACTTAATAATACTAAGTAGTTCAAACATGTTGAACATGGATACAAAGGTAGATTCAATTCTAATCTGCTAGAGCACGTCATTCGGCAGTGATGACTGCTGATGATGTTTGCCTATTTATTGTATATCTATAAAGCTAAATGACTAACCACTCCATTTTAAAGCCATTTTCACGCAACTAGGTAGTTGTCTGAAAATGCCACATACCTAAAGCATAAAAATTGATAAAAACGGGTTAAAACAAACTATGTTTTTATCTATTCTCATGCCTAAAGCTAGTTAAATCCGCGACTAAAGCAAGCAACCGGGACTCACTAGCTACTTTGATAAAAAAGATTAAAAATCTACATGGCTAAAAGATACAAAGAACACAACTTGCAAAGAGACATGGACAACTAATGGCCAGTTTAAGCCGTCCTTAGAACGAGCTTACCGAACGGATCCATGCGATTTTGCGATTCATCGTGCCAGTTATTGGATGAGCGGCGCACTTCCACCGAGGCGTGAGATCTAGACGTAATCCTGCGCGTTTCAGTAAGATTGGTTCACTTTTATCTTTTTTGGACGCTTAGAAATTCGAGAAATTGAATTATATAGAGAATTGAAACAGATTTTTGGCTTCTTTGGAGAAAGCTCGCCTTGTAGCGACGACGGCGGCGGGCATTTGATTGTATTCATTTTCATCAGAAGGCAGAGATGCAGACAGACTTACTGTCACATTGAAAACATTTTTATAGTATCGATGGAAGGGTTTGGCATATTTATAATACATTACTGTAGGTATTACACATATTACTTTACATTTAATTTTTAGCGTGTCCTGTGACACATAAGCCTCTTCCAGCCCTTTCCAGTGTTCTCTACTGCGTGCGGTTCGAGATCTTGTAGCACCTCCTACTCTCTTTACGTCATCCTCCCATCGCAAAAGAGGTTTTGCTAGGTTTTTTTCCGTTTGCCTTCACGTGGATACCACTCCGTAATGATTCTTGTTCATTTCTCTTTGCTCTCTAGTCATGTGACCATCTCCATTTTAGTTGTTTAACTTTATTAATAACGTCTTCGACTTTAGTGCTCTGGGTTGCTCGGGTTTGGCATAGATCTCTCATAAATGTATCATAACCGCGTGTTTGTGTAAAGAGTGGCTTCAGGTAAAGCCCAGAAAGACGTAATGTTAACCCTCACTGCATAATTAAAACTCAACATCATCGCTGTTGCAGAGATTTGATAGACATTACTCATTGGTAAATAAAGTATCTAAGGTTTTTGTATTATATTGCGTAAGACCTCGCACCTGGGTAATCTCGAAAATTTTTGGGAACTTATAATAATTTCTTAGATAAGTGTCTATTCATGGAAATACGTCACCCACATCGTAATGATTTCAATTACTTCCGCCACAACGAGGCAAAGCTCATTCAACAGACGTCCTTGGGATACCAAGGACGTCTGTGGAGTCAAGTCATGTTCCGGAGTCAGCGAGGCTTCCTGGAGGACATCTGGTTGGTTCGACTAGCAGCCCCCCACCCGCCACGTTAAAAGGGCCCAAACCTGTGACCTAATTGCGGAAACCAGCTCCGAGACAGATTTCTAAAGGCAAAGCTCTGCAAGATAGATAGCTATAGGCTTATTATTCAAAAAACACCGCACAGCTAATATATAAGGAACGAATCACAGGTCAATCAATCGGTCGGTTTCAGAGTCATCAAATCTAGAGTGAATAAGTTCCTTTAAAAAAGCGCGTGCTCCATCTTAGGCCACATCTTCACTTTCTCAATCGTGGAAGACGGATTCGAACACCTCTTAACCTCTCACGATGAAGGACAAAACCGTTTCCGTTTGCAAAAAAAAAAAGCACCGTTCTGTCAGAGCAAATTGGATGATTTCTTTACAAAAAGTTTGAAGTTTTCTAGCTTTTCCTTGCCAGCTGTCTGTTCTGATAAACGGGTATCTTGCTCGGTAACACAGTAACAGCTGAAATTTCTAAAAACATATGCCTAAATATTTTCCGCCCACAGTTTGAATGAAGTTAGGAAAATGCCGAAAAATCAACTCGGGTGGAGGAATTCACATCAAGAGCATGAGAAATGAAATTGGTTATTTTCTCGTAGTATCTACAAACTCGTTTCAAACTTGAGGTTAACAATGTAGTCATCTTGAGCATAATGCTACTGGGCCGTTATTTTTAAAGGGAGCTTAACTCGACCGGTTTTACCAAATTCTAATTCAATCAAATTCTATCTAGTCTTTCTGCAAATAACATTGGCACAAACATTTTAGGTAAAGTCAAATTAAATCAAAAATCTTTTAATTCCATAAATTTAATACAAAAATGTACACTTAGAAAACGTCAAATTCTTTAAAAAAAACACTAACACGGAAATAAAGTGATATATTTTATTACTGTCGCTTCGGTATGTAGACTAAAGTAAAGAAGCGACAAGGAAACCTTTAGCCTGTTAGTTGTTATTTTTCGAGTTGGAGCAAAACCAGTGAAGAGCCGCCCTATTATATGTAAATGAATATGCATCAAAGATTTAATTTAAGACGTAGATGGATGTTTTGATTAGAAGGATGCCAAGATAAATTTAAGCTTGAAGACGGATAAGTAGCGTAGATTTATGCACCTTCATGAAGATTTTACTTTAAATCTGGATGCAGTCTGGTAAATGAAAAACAGATTCTTGTTTAAATTAATATAAGAACAAACTGAAAGCATTTTAATCTTAGTACGTATAGATTTTTGTTTTGAAATTTCCTGTGTATCATAAAGAACGCCTTATAAGAATGTAATTTTCCAGACCTCATTTTTTCAGGATCCTAATCAGATTTCAGGACTTGGCTCGCGAGACAATTTGACTTTGAAAACTTTTTATTGTTCTATAACATTTTGTTATTAAAATAATCTAGTAAGCTTTCTTGTTTCTCCATTAAAGTTGTAGGATCAAACCACAACTTTAGTTTTATAATATAGAAGGATATTTTAATTATCTGTCTGTGTACTGTGTTTGTCTGTGTACTGTGTCTGTCTGTGTACTGTGTCTATACAATCTTAATGAAGTAAATTAAAGATTGTATGTTTTTGTAATAGATCAAATCTGGTTTAAATTTCGATTTCAAATTATCACTTAAAACTCGCGGTCAAGTACCTAGCGCCCCTTTACGGAATAATGTAATATTTCTTCTATAATGTAACATTCAAGCATTAGATTCAGTTTCCAGCACTACAGTGCGTAACCTTTTATAGCCGCTTCGTTCCATCATTGTTAAAATAACTGATTCGTCTACAGCAGAATACTAAACATAGAATGTTGTTGTAATCTTAAGCCGAAAACTGACCAGTGTAACGGGGTGTAATGTTACGTGTCACACAGCGAGCGTTCTTGTAGTCGTCGAATACGAAGTAAGGGGAATGAAGGCGCTGGCAACGAGCAACGAGCCAGTTTTTGGACGTTTCATGCTCGCTGCGAGTACATTACGTCCCATAACACCAGTGAGCAGCTTTACAGATCATTTTTACAAATGTACACTAATACTATTGAAACGATGACACTACCGAAGCTTAAAAACTGTGTGGTAGTGTCAACGCCAAACTCCTGGATTTCTGAATAATTAATTACATTACAGTCGAATGCTCGTCAGCCAGGGAGGCAGTATTGTAATAGGTATGTTATTCTCAGAAACGCCAGGAGTGGCTTGGTTAAGGCTTTCAGTGAGTTTTAGGGCACTCAGTTTATTTAGTTTAGGTACGATTAATTCAGTTACCTACCATTTGAGAGGAGCCCAGAATTTAGCTGTACCTACATGTATGTATATCAAAATTACCTCTATCAATGTCACGTTAAAAATTTATGGCTGCTGTTGTAGAATTAAACAAATATTTCGTTGTGGCTTTCGAAATTCAAATAGACGTATAAAATAGGACAGCTGATAGATAAGAGTTATACCAAGAAAATGTTATGAAGATGTGGCCGACGATGTATCACGAATATAGTCTAGACTAGAAGATACCAATTCACTCTTGTCTTGTCTCATATTATAGCTGGTAAAAAGCAGAGTATTTTTGTAACAGTAGAAAAGGGTAAAATTGTGTTTACCTACCCCCCCCCCCCCCCTCCCCCATTTTACTTTTAGGTATATTACAGTGACTCATTCTGTGGTTAACATTTTCACGCCTGAGCGGAGGAACGAATGTGACAAGTTGGAAAGTTTATAGATGCTATCCTAAGAAAGGTTGCTGGGCATTTCTATCCCAATAAGATATACCAAGCCGCGAGCAGAAGCAAGTTTTCTATAGCTACTTCGTGTACCACTAAAAATCATCTGTTTTTCGTAAACCGAAACACAAACTAAAAAAATATTCCGCAAGAATCTAAATAAAACCACAGAAAGGGGCCATTGACATCTAAAAAATCTTCTGAGAACTGTCTCCTTGTCTATCTGAATTTACGAGCCTCGTCACAAGACAGACATAAGCGGCTCAGACGCTTGGCACACGTTCAGAGAAACTATTTTACCCACTTCGCACTGTGGATTTAAACATATTCTATCCATAAACATAGTTATCTGATGTCACAAGTTGAGGTACAAGTTTATCATTTCCCGAAGTAAAATGAACCAGGCTATGTACCTCTTTGTCATCGGCTTTTTCTGCCCTTTTCTGCCCTTGAAATATTGTCAAGTACAATGAGAAAGGTACATTTCTTAAATGCCTACCTAACGCGTGAAACGAACAATCTTTTACAAACCTATAGCGGAAAATCGAATTCACTCACAAATTGTGCTAAAGCATTCCATAAAATAATTCACTGAAATTGTGTCACAATTTCCTTGCGGTTTTAATTTTATTCTAAGAGGGTGGGCTCGATAGGGTCTTTGTTACTCAAGGATTATTCAGTGAATTATTGAATGTGAATGCTTTGATTTTTTTGCACGAATTCGTCCGCCTATTGTTGCTTTAGTTCTGTTTGAGAGCCCCAATGAAGTTATCAAAGAGGAGAACATATCCATTAAATATAAGAGAAGAAGAGCCTAACATAATCATAATAATGATAATTCATCATTTCATCATCATATTAGCCCATACACCGTCCACTGCTGGACATAGGCCTCCCCATACGACGCCACAAAAAGCGGTCCTGAGCCGCCTCCATCCATTGACTCCCTGCGACCGCTACGATGTCGCCCGTCTATCGAATAGATGCTCTCCTAACACTGTTCTAATGATAATTATTATAATAAATAAAAAACTAATTTCTATTCGCTATCATTTAAAGATAGCATAGGTAAGTAATACATATCACCTATATTAGCCGAGCCTAGTGCAGGGGTCATTGTTTATCTATTATTTATTTAGGTTGCTAGTTAATCTATAATTAATTTATATGTATGTAACTAAACTTGTCACCACTGAAGTCTAAACTAAGTAATATTTTGTTCATGAAGATGTATTTAAAAAAAATATTATTCTTATCACTTTTCACTACAATTGAGAAACATTACTTGCTGCAGCCATCAGATTTTGTTAATTTAGAGTACCTAATTGTCATCAGAATTTTCTGAACTGTAAGTTTTTCTTCGCCTAACAATATTATTTGCTTTTACAAAGTAATAAAGAATGTTAAATTGTAGGACAAGCGTTTCTCATTTTATGTAATTGTTCGTGAATTTAATTGCTGTAAATACTAGTTTTAATTAAAGGAGCAAAAGGCATGCAATAATGCTCGCAGAACAATGAAATTCCTAAAGTTCGGACCAAAATACTTGATTTAATGCTTTCTTTAATCCTAGATGTACTTAGGCACCTCTAGGTGGAAAATTAAAGTGCACGTTGATGTTTTTAAAGACTTAGGCTGATATTTGTGATGAAACCACGTCATGTTTAGAATAAATGGAGAAGGACTTGATTTTGGATATTTTTCATTTCATCTACTTCGCATCGAAGTAAACAAAGCTTTCTGTTATAGGAACCATTATGATAACCTATAAACAACATATTGAAAAATGCACACCCAAATCCTGAATAAATAATTGCGAATCACACAAACATTTGCCCCGAGAATTCATCTACTTAGCACCAAAGAAAACAAAGCTTTGTCTTATAGGAACCAGATGATAATTTATAGATACTAATAAAAGATTTATTTGTTTGTTGGTTTGAATTGAATAGGCTCCGAAACTACTGGACATATTCGAAAACTTCTTTCACCATTAAAATCCTACATTATCCCTGATAAACTGATGCGATATACATAGTATAATAAACAATATACTTAAAATGCACACCCAGATCTTGAATAAATAATTGCGAATCACACAAACATTTGTCCCGGGAATTGAACTAGCACCTTTTTGTATTTCAAACGGCCTTTCGCCTACGCCTCACTCCTGTAAATTAGAGCATTGCACAAAGGATCCGAGACAACGAACGGACAAGCATTTTATTTTCAATTTCAGAGTCAGTGACAATGCAGGTGTGGAGTACATTGTGGAACAATAGGGCATTTTTGTCATAACAACAACACCACTCTGCAAAGAGCCAGTAGCAAACGTGGTTGTATACTAATTGGACTCTACGGAGCTTTCTGTAGGATTACTAGGTGTATCTGGTGTCTCTATTTTTTGTAGGATGCTGACGAATAACTAATCCTTTCACGGAATAATAGCTTTGATTTTTTTCCATAAAAGGATTAAGGTTTTTGACAGCCATAAGGCTGTCAAAAACAAATGGAATTTGGTCGTTTAACCTCGGATAGTTACCGTCGTCACGTGCCTTGTTGGGTATTTCCTAATAGAAAGGGTGTTTTGATTTTACATCTCTCGAAAAACAATACTAATACCTAACTAACTGTTTTTTTTTGCCATACTGTAAACAAACAGTTTAGTTGACATTTTATCCTTAGATTTTTGTGTCATTTCTTTTTTTTTGTTTGTATAGTTTTATCTGTACATAGTAATAGTTCCTAGCATTTAAGTCATAACTTTGGGATAAAATAAATATCTTTCTTCTTTATTGATTGCACATGTCTTACTTAACTAATCAAGAGAATAAATTTTAGCAAGATTATTACTAAATCTTTCAAAAATCTATTCTTTTGATAAGTTTTACCTCTCCTGTGCAAGATAATGAAGAAATAAAAACAAAATGCAGGCAAACTAAATTCCCAAAGTGATTAAAGACAAAATTCTTGCTAAGCTCCAACGCTTGGGGAAATCAATATACGTCGTACTTCGGTTGTATTCTGGGAGATGATAGGAGTTTCGTTATACCATCGAGTACCAATTAAGGCGGTTTTTTTACAGTAAAGAAATGAATTTAAAAAACATTAAGCAGTTTGTGATACCTATCATAAGTTCTTTATAATGCCTCTATAACAGTTTTTTTTCTATAAAGTTGCTCTCGGTGGCCACCAATTTCCGGTTTCATATCTCTACCTAGGTACTATACAAAGTACATGAATTAAATACGTATTAAAAAAAAGTTTAAGACATGGTATCACAAACTGCACAACGATTTTATTGAAAATCCATTAAAAAAAAGCCTTAATAAAAACGCTTATTTTACATGATGATCGTGTCTTATTGGGTAAGTATTTTACTTTTGTATTCTACGACAGATTTGCATTATGAAATATACCTACTGCAGACCATTTCTTACGTGCTACGAAAATAAGCCCATGCTTTTGGTAAAACTTGAAATCCTCTAAAATCTTCGATGCTATGATAAAAACTCAGCTCAAATATTACCATGCATAAGATTAATGCGGCTCAGGTCGCTTAAACGAGTCCTATGTTTAGCAGTGAACGTTTATTGGCTGATACGATAATTTTGATTCAGTTAAGTAGGTAAGGTATCTTATTATCTGCTTAACTTGGGGCTAGATAATGATGTGTGAATTGTCCAGCATTATTTATTATTAGTATTTATTTATTTTTATTATTATCTAAGTTATGTATGAGAAAAGAAAACAGGGGAGGCCTGCGTCCAGCAGTGGACCATTATAGGCTGTTGAGTGAGGTAAGGTATCCGATGAGGTATTATTGGTGCTGTTCAACTCGCACTCTAACGTGTATGAGGTCCCAACTTCTGAGAACTTGTCATGTAAGTATTATGCAGTAATGAAGTAAACTTTTAGGCGAGGATTAATGAGATATCATCTTGCTTATTTTGGAATATTTTCGCAGAAAGGCTGGCGTACGATGGTATCCTTGTAGCCGAATTTCGACCATGGCGGCCAGGCTCAACGGAGACTTACTAGGTGTGCAGGACATTTTTTTTTATAATGCTGGACTATTCACACAGCGTTATTTAGCCCCAAGATAAGCAGAGCTTGTGTTATGGGTACATAGAAATCGACCAGAACACCCTGAACAAATGCCTGCAGATCGTACAAACATTTGTCCCAAGGCAGGAATCGAACCCGCAACCTTCTGCGTCGCAGGCAGACCGTCGCCCACCGCGCCATAGAGAACCTCATTATCTACGGTTAAACAAGCTGACCGTTAAACCAACGAAACCGTCGGCTGGGATATATGTAATTGTAAGATATTAACCCTCTTACAGCATTTAGTTTCAAAACTTTTTATGAAAGGGAAAATAATCTTGTGGAATTTCT
The DNA here is from genome assembly GCA_946478455.1 of Eupithecia vulgata. Lineage (NCBI taxonomy): Eukaryota > Metazoa > Arthropoda > Insecta > Lepidoptera > Geometridae > Eupithecia > Eupithecia vulgata. The sequence goes on from OX297874.1 coordinate 4,882,172, forward strand.
AGAGTTCCATAGCCCGAGTGCATACATTCTCCCATTCCATCTAAGGTCACATCATCGTTAACTTATTGCAGACTAGTTTTTGTCTGCGGCTTCACACGCGTTGTGTCTATGGAACGTTTGCCTATGTTTAGCCTATGATTCCAGGTTTTGAGCTTCATCTATGCGAAATTCAGAATCTATGCAAAAATAGTCGTTATGGCATGAAGAGGTTACAAACATCCATTAAGTATCCAACCATCTAAACGTGCAAATTTTCGCATTTTTATTTAGTGTATCTTCAATCTCTTCTCTTTTTTATGACCAAACAAACGCATGACTAACGACTAGGGAAATAAAACACGCTCTGTAAAGATTATTATTTTTAAATAGGTATTTTTCGCTAACTTTTTATTTATATATGGGATTGCATTCAAATCGGCATGCATTCATAACACCAAAATAAAACAACAAAATGCATGTCAATTAAAAACTTCATTAGGTTATCCACTCGACAAGAATAACATAATTTACCATGACATTTCAATTTTCTTTCTTGAAGACCGAGCCAAACTAGCGCCGCCATCTATTTATACTTATTATTTCGTTGAACAAAGGTAACAAAAATTTTTCAATGGGCAGTTTGTGATACCTATTATAAGCTTTTTTTAATGCCTCTATAATAGTTTTAGTTTGTATAGTTTAGGAGGAGATACGATGTTGCACTTTGTGGACACCAAAATTAATTATTGACCTTTCTGGATCTACTCAACTGATTTAGAAAATTCTTTAACTAATAGAAAGCCAATGAAGTAATTTGTGAGTGTCGTAGGCTTATAATCAAACACATGCAACTAATCAAAAAATCTACATTGGCGCTTTTGTACCTACAGACTGAAATTGATTATTAGGTTGATAAGAATCCTAGATTTCATATTTGAACAGCAGTAGGGTCTCATAGAACATATAAATGTTCTTTTTTTCGAAACTCCAGCCTAAAATAAAAAACAGACGCATTGTTGAAATAGAAATGCTAATTAGTTGTCACGAACTTTGACTGAGACACAGAAATAAATGAAAAGCATTTTTCGTAAGGTTCGTTAAACTTCTGGCGCCTTGGAAAACTTTTTACCTGAATAAGTTTGTATTGTTTTGTGTACCTTTTGTGTAGTTTTCTTCTATAGTTTTAGTGTTAATAGTTCATTGTTGAGCACAAATGTATTACTTTACCTAGATTCTAGGATCATTACATATATTTAATAACTTGTGGTCTGTCCCGGCTTCTCTCGGCTATTTTTTATAGCCTACGGTCATCAGAGATAGTGTAGAATTCTAATAGTGAAAGATGTTTTCAAATTGGTCGGAGTTTCGGAGCCTATTCAATTCAAACAAACAAACAAATCTTTCCTCTTTATAATATTAGTAAAGATTATCTTTTACTTTCTTCAAATGCATTTTAATGAATATAAGTTCAATACGAGTGTAAGCACCAACATAAACCTTGATTAATGGTGCAATATTGACTAAACTGTGCATAATTCTGTAAATAAATTAATAAATATTCTATAGTCAGATCTACAGTACAAATATACATATGGAATTGCATGGATCAGGCATGTCATGACATGCCACACATTGCACCTACAATCAATCTTATCTTATTATCTACCATTCAATATACTACAGGTGTGATGTTTACCTTTTTGTATCCGCCAAGACGACAAGCGCGCTGCAGCTTAGCGGCCCGACTCCTCGACAGGTACACTATGGGAACCGCTTCTCCCGTCTCAAGTTCGATGTCGAAGTCGTTAACCGCCTCGCAAAACTTATAATCCTCAAACTTTTTTGCTTCACTCTTCATTAGATCTTCGCCGATCCTGTCATCACTTATCTCTCCAACTTCGCTGGGCGGGATACAAAGAGGGTTGATAAAACAGCGATTGATATCTTCGAACTGCTTGTTTAGGTTTTTGAATTCATCGATTTCGGACTCGCTGTCAGGATAAGTCACCGTGTAATTATCGTGCACTTGGTCGTCTTCTGCGTGGGGAATGTTTACATGCGCGACGGCCAGCCACCTCAGCCCATCGGTGAATCGACCGAGCTCCATTGTTCACGAAAAGTATTTACACTGTGTCACTGTGTTTGTTTATAATTGTTTTGATTATGCGGCGGATACCGCAACAGTAAAACTCAAATGATAGAATGCGTTCTGCGTTGAGTGGGCGTATTGGGTATCAAGTTTCAATCAGCAATCTGTGTGACACAGACAGATTAAAAGTTCAGTTTTATTTTACCTATCCACACTTTAGAGCAATTAATTTAATGGGCAATAATTTACGTTCACATACAGTCAAATGTTTATTCCGACATCTGAAATACCCGTTGGAAACTAAAATTTTAAAGCCCGAAACTGTTCATGAAGCCTAAAAAGTTTACGACAGAAATGAGACATTTTCGTTTGGGTCCTATTTCAACTCGCTGGGTATGTTACGTGGGCATGACATGGAAATGTTTTGACGTGTTTTAAAACGTAAATATCAAATTTCCATCGACCCTTCGGCAGCAGGACAGGTGTTGAGTCGCGGATGATAAGGGTCGCTCGAGGGGTTAGCTCTTGCTTCCAATTAGCAGAAATTTAACGTCCCCGCACTCACGTTTATCTATGATGCGTGTATTTACCAATAGTCATTCTATATTAACCTTTAACGAGAAATTTATTACATTTCGATATCAAACTTTCCCTTTTAAGCAAACGCGGAAGAGTAGCTTAATTTTCTCGTGTTAGTTCGAAGAAGACGCTTCGCGAGATCTGTGTACACATTCGGAGCTACTGAAATAAATCAGACAGTGCGCAGACAAACATAAAACGAAATGTCACCCAACAAAACCTAACGTGGCAAGTCTGGCAAGTCAATGAACTCTGGCAAATAGATTAGCGAGAGTTAGACCTAGCTAACAAAGTTATTTTTTTAATTTGTTGCCGTAATATGCGATATTACTGTTTATTAGCTTTTTGCTTTATAGTACGCTACTCGCATTGGGGAAATTTTCTACGACAATTTTATAATATACCAAAATAAAATCCTGCCGAAATCGAAATTCTGCCGAGTCGAAATTTTCGTAGGTATATTACTGTTGTTTAAATACCTACTTACCTTAGAGCACTAATTTGAAATAACGTAATCAATGTAAAGAAATTGACCCCTTGGTTTGTTCAATTAGTGGTAAGTATATAATTATTCATTCCCCAATGGGTATTTTAATAAAACCTAATTACATGCACCTACTTAATATAATATATTATGCCAAAGGCCAAAACCATAGTTTTAGTAGTTTAATTTATGTAATTCATGACTTATCTTTGCTAATTTATTAGAACGAAATGGCAATATAAATGTATGTTTGAAATATCTGGTCTCACTATAAATTTATTATTATAACTAACCTACCTACCACAATAAGTATAAAAAAAGCTTCCATTTAACGTATAGCACATTCATGCGAACCAATTAAAATCAATACGGTTGATTGATTCATTATTAAAATATCATGCCTCTCAGGTTATTTAAAATATTGCGAGTACATACATATATGCATATTCACTTTTTCTATATATAAATGTTGTTCAGCATTTTATTCAGTCGCAATTCAATCAGAGCGTAAAAAACGTCGAGGAAAATGTTTGTAAACATTTCAAACGGACATCGTATTTTGTAAACCAGTGACTTTGGTTCGCTGTTCGGTTCAAGATCTTTTCGGTGATTCAATATTCTGATTCAGTCATTTATTTAAACTATCAACTATTACTATGCATTTGCAAAAATATGTTATTCTAATGCACTTCTTTTGTTTCATGGCGGTAATGACAACATTAACATCGAAATTATCACTTTTTAGAATTACTTTTCGGGAAGGTAATTTCTCGTCACATTCCTATCTAATTTAATATTATTATACAATTTTATCTAATACTACGCACATTTCGTCACTTCCTCAATCATAAAAAACGCGTCAGACATTTTATCAGTGACATTAAAATATTTTAATCTCAAAACATTAATGATAATTTGCTCTGTCGTGCCGCGCGCGCGCACGCTTGGATCAAGACTGGACCGTTCTAAATTTGAAACGAAGTGGGTTTAATAACATTGCGTATAATTTCCCCTTTTTTCAGTGACATCCGCGGTGAGTCAGTTTATTTTTCGCGGCTAATCCATAGATTTCCTTGATGTTATTAATTGATGTTCATTCACGATCGTGACAAGTAAAGTATGCTTAAGCTGTGGCACCAACGTATATTTATTATACCATAGATTTATTTAGTTTTTTTAAATCAAAAACATGGTTGTCCATTTTCAGCTTGGTTTACATAAATATGTGTTTATATTTGCTAGAGTAATAAAAATACCTACAACACAACTATGTATATATTTTTGCGAGGTGCGTGAATGTTTGTTGACTTTCTAAGCCAGACAACGATTAAGTTTACAATTTGGGTTTAACGTCATGGCTAAACCCTTGAATTCAAAACTGTGTTTGTTATTCTGTATCAAATCAACCACAAAACCACAGATGGGTAAACATACACTTTACACAACAAACACTATTTTGTAGCTAGTAGCCGCGACCTTGCCCGGCGGCGGTGCGACGGCGGCGTCCCGTCCGGCGCATTGCCAGGAACGCGTCTGTTTCTACGTATTTTACATAAAAACGGAGAAAATCTTCGTTTTATTTATTTTGTTCAAGCTCAAAGTCTTTTGTGTTTAGTTTTACAAATAGTTTCCAACTCCATCCAATTCAAAGACAAGAAAAAGACAAGAAACTCAAATGCTTTTCATTGTTTTTAGCTCATAAAATTATAAATTATGTACCTATTCTTTAGATGTAATGTAGAATTTTAAATACTTTGCTAATTTCATCAAGATATCAAAACTAACAAAAATTATGTAAGCTATGAACCTTACAAAGCGTGAAATGATCGAGCTTCATATATTTTTTTTTTAATGGAATCGGAATAGCCCTTGCATGTCAGCCTTACGATTCTTAGAATGGTTTTGCTGTAATTAATGTATTTGTTTTATGACGTAAACATGCAAAGTTGTGTTGTGGTTTTATAAGAATTTTTCACTTTTACCGTTTTTATTTTAGTTCTTTTCTCGAATTTTTAAAGGTTAACGTAATTCAAACCGAAATCCAAAATCTCCAGTCGTACAACGTGCTAGGACATAATTACCTTCACATAGGCCATCGTATATGATTCAATCTTTCATTTTGTCCCATTTTCATGCGTACGTTTTCATTACCATCTTTCATCGTGAGTTTTTCTTGTATCCTGGCAATTCATCTCAATTACGCGGCAGAATTCGCCAGATACATCATCACCCATAGCCGACACTTTCCCTAAAGTCATAGAACAAAATCTTGTTAGGGGCAAGTTTTTATGCCGTTCTGATGAATGAGGGACACCATCAATAGCAGACCACTCGGCAGCTTCATAAATATGTACATGGTGGTGACGTCACTTTTTATGACCATTATAAGGGCTCCGGTTTCGTATGATTGATGATCGCAAACGAGCTGGTAAGCTTATTGATTCTTTTGATTCGAGCTGTGAATACATCGATGATCTTGTCATGTAATTTGTACTAATGAGAGAAAATCGCACAGCTTCATTTGTGTTAAATATAGCTGTATTGATGAAATTGCTATTTATAGTTTTATTTTCGGTTGATTGGTTGCTGAGCACGAGATACCTACCTAAACCTAGGTGCTGTGACTACCGCATCAGGTAATCACAGCATCTAGGTTTAGGTAGGAAGCTCTCTTTATTCTTCACTATTATGCGCAGACTTAAATCGAATAGGCGTTTTACAGTGTTGACGAAAAATTAAGTAATAATGTAATTTATATTGTATTTTTAATTTATTTTATTCCTAATAATTAAAATTATAAATCTATTATACTGAGTTATAGTAATTATTTTGTGACTTGTAACAATTTTTAACAATAAATTGATTTTTCTGATTAAAACTTTGGGTAAACTGTAGGCTAACTTCGACACAGAAAAGATTCACTGCGGCCTTTTTACTTTTTTAAATACATTTACAATTTTCAGCTCATATTCTTTGGAATTCGATGAGTTGTTGTTGACAGTGTAATGACACTTTAAAGTGCACATTATTTAATCAACAACCCAGAACGGAAACCAAAATCTCAATCATATTTTAACGCCAAATAATCATATGAAAGTAGTTGCGTGATATGTAGTTGCGTGCCCAGACGGGATATTTAAGTGTTTGGCAAGCCAAAAGCCAACCTAATTTCATCGACTACCGTCTGGAAGCTGACCTGGCCCAAATTGGCCAACTTTATTAAGTCCCTCACGCGATATAAGCATTTTCTAATTTACCTTAACATCTACAAGCATTTTAGATTTATAAATTAGGGAAAATTAGGCTACGTGTTGGCAAAGGGGATTTGGAACTCTCATTCCTTATCTTGCGGCTTTCGGAAGCTTTATGGGTGATTTCGCAGCTATAATTACCATTAAGTATATATTCGCTGAGTAGACGCTGGCTTGACCTATTTGTTAGATGAGTTACGAGTTTCTTCTTGCCAATCCATTGTTTTCCTAACCATCATACTTTATACATATCTACCGAGCGGTTCCCAGACACTTTAATCCATATCTATAAAAAAACGTAGAGTTGACCCGACATGAAAATAAGTGTCCCTACAATTAAAATGCATACTTATACCAATCCCTTGAGAACAACGTACCTACACGCAACTTATAGAAATTTAATGGAAACAGAAATACTCTATTATATTTCATACAGAATCAGTGTCGGTTCAAGACAACTAGATATAGCATACACTCGTATATACAGATATATAATATACAAGTAGCAACAACAGCAATCTGACTCATACAAACTGTTCGCATGAAATAGGATTTCATTAGACGAAATTACTGCCGGGAGCTTTCATCTGCTGAAATTATGTTGGATGTGATATTACAATCACAGATACTAAATTATACCCAAGGATGTCAACTTCTCGAGGTAAATAGGAAAAGTTTTTAATTTGGACCCATATAGGAGAATTCTGAAGAGGGTAAAGCCAATTCGGTTTATTTTTCTATTATTTGTTTTAGTTGTGGCATTTAATCTAAAAGACACCAATAAAATGTAATCGCTACCGTGAAATACACTAATAGAAAGTACATTAAAAAATAAAATAACGGCGCGTATTTTTTTTGATAACTTGAGTGACAAAACAAAAAAATACCTATGAATTTTCTCACTCACGAAACTGCTGTTGAAATATTCAGGACAGCGAATGAACGAATGAATTAATAGTTAACGAAGCTCGGAGACAAAACAAATCGACTCATCCCAAACAATGTCTAACATACTTTCAAATAACACAACCATTCACAAAGACCCATTGCGGTCTACGAGTCCAACTTCGAACATTTAGGGAAATCCCGTTCCCACAAAAGCACTCAACATTAATTGCAAAGCCAACTATCAAGACTCAACATGGAAGGTATCCGTGTCCAGGTGACATAGACAACACAGATCGAGGTCGGAGAGACAGTTATGTTTACGCTTAGTCGCCGAGGTCGCAAACGGTTCTCAATAGCTGGATCAAGGTAGATTGGACTATTGACGTTTGCAGAATCAAGTTCTATTCAAGGTGCTTTGGTGCCTAACTTAAAATAAGAGGAATAGGAACAATGCTTAGCATTTTTTTAAATGCTGGACAAATTTATACAGCGTTATCTAGCCCCAAGCTAACAGAGCTTGTGTTATGGGTACTAGATAACTGATATACCTACATAATACAATACATTTACATTTTTTTTTATTATACATAGAAAACGACCAGAACACTCTGAACAAATGTCTGCAGATCGTATAAACATTAGTCCCGAGGCGGGAATCGAACCCGCAACTTCCTGCGTCGCAGGCAGACTTTCGCCACAGAGGTCGTCAAATTTCGCTTTGATTAGGTAGTGATTCGCACACTTAACTTTCCTATATTTTTTTAAACTTGTTTTACAAACGAGCTTGGGTGTAATTTTGTCCTTTCAAAGGTGGGGACTTTCTCTGGTGGCTGTGAAAAGGCACGTTCATCATTTAAATATCCGAAAATTCACAAAGCTCAGACTAAGGAAACAGCGTGAATTGCCTGTATGTATTTGTGGAGGCCGAGCTCACCTTTGTAACGACACCGTCGGGCCCACAATACCTCAAAATTATCGCTTCCAGTTTGTCAACACGTAGGTGTTTGACCCGAGGTCAAACTTCCAGTTTGGAATTACAAGTCTATTGGGTTTTGATCAGAGCTATGTGGTAAAACATACACGGGTACCTAAGGATAAGCTATTAAATAAAATTTTGAGCAAACTTCAGCCATGTAAGATAAAAAAAAAAAAAATGCCTACAAAAATACCTTATATATACAGTATACGCCTACATTATATAATAGTATATTATAATCTATCTATCTAATCTATGCCAATACCATGATAAAAATAACTGTAAAAACACTAAAAGCATTTCACATTTTCATAAACTTTTCACTTCACAAAAATGTAATAGCTATTTTTCGAGCATAGATAAAGTTATATTTTGATGCATGACCGCCGAGCAAATAGAAAAAAATAAAATAAATATACGGCAAATTGACACAATCTTTTAAATAAAAATATAACATTAAAACTCCAAACGTAACAAGCTTCGAAAATTTCCGAGAGCATTTAATTAAATGCGTATTGGAATGAAAGCAGAAATATCCGAGCGAATAAAATGTTGTAAATTTACATTTGCTGCGACCTCTTCCATGTGTATGTGAACTGCGGGTGAAGCACGAGTCTGATATTGCATGGAGTGGTCTGTAATGAAACTTTATGAATGGAAATGTTGCAATTTTCATCACTGGAAACAAAATGGTACATTCAGCTGAAACCATAATCAGGCAATGCTGGCTTTTTGCTGGAGTATAATTAAAATTTATTTTCATTGTTCTCCGCAAGCGGTAGTTCAGTTTCAAAACAAGATTAATTTTGTCACTGGCACCATTATCGTTAGCGAAACGATGGTAGGATACGTCGAGAATTGTCTGTCTGGGTTTTTGACTTCTATGGTATTCCTACAATATTGGGTAGGCAGGTAGGTGATCCATGCTCTCAACTCTAGGAACCTAGCCGTACAAAGTAAAACCATTCACGCGCAAGCACCTTTCAAAGTAGAAATCTCTTTGACGTTCTACATTCAGGGACATCTAGACACTCACTGTGACGTGGCTGAATCGTCTGACATCCAGGCATGCGATGAACTTTTGTCATCTGTGGCAATGCGCATTGCTCTTTCGATTTTTTGCTTAAACCAAATAATGGCTAATCTGTTCTGGATAGGAAATATTATATGTTATTTGCTATATAGATTGACCTACATAGATATAACATTCTATAATATCAAATAATGATATTTGCAGGTAAAAGATTAGAAGACAGAACACGTAAGTAAAGATAGATCTCTATTGCGGAAGTTTCTATCCAATATTCGTATGAAATAGATCCCTTTGCATCATTTGTGAACAGACTAACCCGATCCATCCCTTTATTCTTTTTGGTGCTTTGTATCTCGTACTTTAAAATCCGGTATAATCCAGATTAAGCCTTCATTTGTTTTTATTGTATGTACACAATTACTTTTAAAACAACAGTTATTGCTATATAGTAACATGTTAGACTGTAAAACCATTATCTAGATCAAAATAATGGTTTGATGCAAGAAAAATCAAAATATTTAATTCTGAATAATACTAGAACGGACAGAATATTAGACGAAAAAATGGGATCTCTATATTTATAATGTCGCCGCTACAAACTTATTGCAAGAAAAAATAATTATGACCATTTTCCAGAACGTCCTCGGACTAATGTTACAAAACAGGCATCAATCAAGTAAGACGCAATTACTTTAGAGAATATATCTAAGAATTTATAACCCAAAAACTAACGACTCAAGTGAGATTTAAACCCGCAACCTACCACTCTGTATGGGAATGCGTTGCCAATTACGCCACCAAGTCCACTATTTGACCGGTCAAGTCCCATATCGAGGAACTAGCGGTCCGCCTCAGCTTTGCACGAGTATATTCTATAGCCTATGTTACTCAGTGATAATGGAGCTTTCTAACGGCAAAATAATTTTTCAAATCGGTCCAGTAGTTTTGTTTTTAAATTTATTTGTTACATATAAAAATACAAATCTTTCCAAGGTTTTTGTATTATAGTGCGTAAGCCTTTGCACTCTGGGTAATCTTGAGAAGACTCGAACCCAAATTACTAAAAAATAAGTAATTTTTCTATTACCTACATAGCTAGTTATTTTTTCAATTAATTACTGTATGATGTCAGAGGTCACACACATTTAAGTTAATAAGTATATAGGTAATAAGTTTATCTCACTGTAAATGAACTGTATAGTTTGTATGAGAAATAAAGTTCTTTAAACCTAACCTGATGAAATCGAAAATCTTTGAGAACATATTTAATTTCCTACAAATCTTTCCTCTTTCTAATAATACCTATAGTGTAGGTAGATAACAGTCTAAAAATAATAACTACCTGGGTATCTTCAAGACGAGAGTGAATATTTGTCTTCTAGATCTAAACCTTCGTGATACATCTTTGGCCACATCGTCACTTAAGTTTAGTATTTTCTAGGTGCGATTGTTGTCCAACGATAGTCCCTATAAAAATAACCTACGTGAAATAAATCAAAATAGAACATACCAATTCCTCAGGGGATCCCGGTTCCTTCATACCATTGCTCTTATCCGTGCTCCCCGTCTCTGCAACAAGACAAACACAAAGTCAGACAAATCCAGTTAAAATTAAAAGTAAATGTTCGAATTATACCTTCAGTGACATCCATACTAACATTAAAAATTTGAAAGTAACTCTGTCCGTCTGTCTTTTACCCTTTCATGCCTAAACGCCGGAACGGATCCTAATGAAATTTAGCAGGGACTTAGATGGTATTCCAGAGAAGGGCAAATGTTTCTAAATACAGACACCAATACAATGAACGGCGTTATTGCTTAGAAAACAATTATGTGATTCTTTTCCCCCGTTGTTTTTTCGTCATATCGACTTCAGTGTTGGAGTCTTAGGACTGATGATGGTGTTGCTCAGTAATAATGTATCTTTCCAACGGCAAAAGGTTTTTTAATATCGGTCCAGTAGTTTTTAAGTTTATTCGTTACATACAAAATTACAAATCTTTTCTTTTTATAATATTAGTGTAGATAATATTTAAATATATTATATACTAGCAGCACCTCATGGTTTCACTCGCGTAGTTCCCGTTCCCGTGGGATTTCCGGGATAAAACATCGCCTATGTCACAGAATTTTTTAAATCGCTTCAGTAGATCCAGAGCTTACCCCCTACAACGTCACAAACAATTCACAAACTATTTATTTATTTATTTACAAGATTTTAGGAAAACTTAGCTGTAAGTTTTCCTTTAAGGTTTGATAAATAGAATAAAAATATAGAACATACCTGGCTAGACCAATGTAAGTTTCTTTATAATATTAGTATAAACTAAGTAAATGCATTTTTTTTGTGCTGGAAATCATCTACCAATTACAGAAAATGGAAATGTTGAAAAACCTCTCAATAAAACAGCGATTTTCGTACACAAAAGCTTAAAACCGCGTGCTTACAGCGTTCAGTGCACTCGAATACAGAAATCCATTTACACTGGAACAGGCTTTGAACCGATCAGCTGTTAAGGCGAGGATTCCCGAGCGGCCGATGCTATAGCGCGGCGAGTACTACTGAGCAAGACGATGCGCAGGCAGCCGAGCACGATTTTGTAGGTATTTAGGTGTTTTGAAAAATATTTGTATGGCATATTAAAATTTTTTCTAGTGATGCACTGCGTAATAACGTTTGCAATGTTTTGGTATACATTTTGTGTCATTTTATTCATTTTTCTATTCACACTGATCATTCAAAGTTTGATTTAGAGGTAACTTTGTAATTTTTTTCTATCGGGTGAAATATCACCAATCGTGTTTTTGTCTAGTGATGCACTAGAAAATATCCTCAACTATAATATGTATGAATTTCAAAACTATAAGCCTTATAGTTATTGAGGTACGGACAGTTAAAAATTCCGAAATCCGGGAATCCTCGCCTTAAAAGCCACCACAGCGGATTATTCCACGATGTTCAATTAATTTGAAATTGGAATCGAAAATGATAAGGAATAAAATATAACGTGTGCCATGGAATATTAGACTAGTTATTATAAATACAAAAGTTTGGATGGATGTTTGTTACTCCTTCACTCTAACTTCCTATCGGATTGATTTAAATAATATTTTTGGTAATTTTAATCACGGACAAAAGCGTGCGGATCCTGTGGCAGAAGCCAGTATAACATAACCATAACCAGCCTCCCTTAATATTAGGTTTAAAGAACTTTATTCTCATACAAACACGTGGTTTACTTATAATAAGATACATGAGAAACAAATAACATAATCTAGGTTTATAATATTTAAACTTAACTAACCTCTGGTACCTAAAATTATATTATAACTAAATATTTTATATAAATAAATATATTGTAACAATTTTTTGTAAATAACTAACTTTAACATATAATGCAATAACATATTACGGGGCTAAATTAATATAAAGTACTTTAAAATATTCTTCACATCTATATTTAAATAATATTATAAATTCTCAGTCTGTAATTTGTCTGTGTGTTACCTTTTAACGCCTAAATAGCTTCACCGTTTACCTGCAATCTTTCGCAGGTCGTCTTCTCACCTGGCTCGGGCCAGGTGGTATGACGACCTGCGAAAGACTGCAGGCAGATGCTGGATGTGTTAAGCTGAAGGCAGGGCGCTATAGTACTCATTAGGGGAGGCCTATGTCCAGCAGTGGACTAGCATAGGGTGATGATGTAAATCCGGGCGGTTCCTTTATTGAAAGGAATACATTTTCGATATGACGTGTAAAACCAAACTTTATAAAATTTAACATGCTCCACATTTTTAACGAATAAAATTTAAATTATACATTAAATAAAATACTTTTTCTTAGCTATAAAACTTCGATACAAAACAGGTGTCCTGTTACTACAGTAAAATTTTGTCGGAGTCTCTCTTCAATTTTCCGGCAACTGGGTTCACGCGCACGTAGTAATTGAAATGTCGGTGGTGCTCAAAATATTTCAATCAGATTCGGATACGATATAGATACCAACTCCATACTGAAAATATGGTTCAGTTCATTTGAAAACACTGGGAGTATGGGAAGAAAAACACACCCGACGAATACAAATAACCTTCAAAGACTTTTGCTATTCTATACCAATATTTCGTTTGAAGTGAATAGGCTCCGAAACTGCTGGACCGATTTAAAAAAATCTTTTACCTTTAGAATCGTACTTTATCCGTGATGAACATAGGCTTTAGAATATACCCATTCGAAGTCGGGGCGGCCCACCAGTCTTATAATATTATGACTACTCTCTCGCTCCTATTCTAATTTCATGAATTAATTACGTAGGTTCTAAATCGTAAAATATTTATTCGTGGGTATAACTGAAATTGCTGCCAACTATTCATCTTCTAAACTCTCTAAACTCAATGACGTGCTATATTTCATGTAAACTACGTTACAAACTAAATTATATCCCGTTGAAAGAGCAATAATTAAACTCCCATTTGTTAATTCATACGTGAAAATTGGTTTAGTGATGGATATTAAAGTTAATGTAGGCAACGACGACGTGAGAACCGGGAGCTGTTCGCATTATGCTTACGTCAAGTCAAGAGGTAATGCCACAGACCAGTTTATGTGTTGTGATTGTTATTCTTTTTTATGTAGGAAAAATAATCTGTGATAATGCGCACTGTGTTATTACTTTTTAGTAAAAACATTACGTAAAAACATTACCTAGTTAAATCTGACAGTCACTTTTGACGACACATTATGTCATCTGAATCAAATAGATGGTTTAACACTCATTGCCATTCGCAGTGATTGTGTTATATAGTAAGGAATCATGTACGTAGATACTCCTTATTTATCTTGCAATGTGCCTATTGTCTATGCGGTACGCCAGCTTCTGTTGTTTGACTTTAAAAAATATCTACAGGATGACAGAAGAAAATTGAGAATCAGCAAAGTGGAGTTCTTGTTCAATCACCGTAGCAAAAAGTCATTAAACCATGTAGGACCGTTGTCGCGATTCGTGTAACCAGAGGCAATATAATCCTAGAGTCTGTGTTCCAAAGCCCTATTCTCTATAGACTTTACCCTAATGCCCACGTTAGACAAATAAAGGACCTACTCCGTTACTTGTATTTATTTAAATACTAGCTGTTGCGCGCGGCTTCGCACGCGTTGATTAAAGTTATTTTATTCACTGAAAACTGAACTGATTTATGGATAAAAAGTATCTCCATCCTTTCAACTAACTTTATACCAAAAATCAAGTCAATTGGTTGCTAAGTTAGGGCGTGAAGGAAGGACAAACAAACACACTTTCGCATTTATAATATTATGATTATGAGAACCGTTACAAAACGCATTATTTTTGCAATTTTTTTGTCGACATCGAGCTGTATTGACTTCGAAACCTCGAACGCTTTTAACGAAAAGGAAGACAGAAAGACAGACATACTATCAATATCAATGGATGACGTGAACAAATCACCATCAGCTCTAACGCTATGGGCAAATTTGTTGCGATTCAGCGCTTCGAACCAGGTCCAATCAGCCCTTTTGTCAATGATGCTATGCCATACTATGACACGTAATTTCACGTGATGTTTGAGCTTTTAGTCACATCCGGGACAGCTATTTATTATGAACAAATTTATGTCAATCGATAATCAAAATATATTTATGATGTATGTTACAATTCGAAAACTCGGTTCTACCTCTATAGGTATAACAGTCCATACCTATCTAAACCTTCCACCATAATCTCTTGGACAAGGATCTGAGTCACCATCAACACATTACTCGTTAAAAATAAATCAATGCATAATATTATTTAAGGGAGCGCGATATATGACACCATTTTGTGAATAGGATAGGCATAGGAGGAGCGGGACCGAGCAGAGCGGCGTAAGCTTGAAAATCAAGTTTTTGATGATTATCTTTTAGTTAAGACATTTTTTGCAAAAATAAGCCGAAGGTGCCCTGCGTATTATTTAATATAGTGATGAAAATAAAAAATCTTGTGATTGATACTTTAGGAGACAAATTGTAAAAACTAAGAAAGCAGATGGTATTGCACTATTATTTCTGATATTTAAAAGTTCTTTTTCATTTTCGAAAAGAATGGGATCTGCCTTGTATCCCATAGATTAATAAATAAGTACTTTTTCAAAGCTTTATCAATAAAGATGACGGAGAAAAATTGTTTTAATTTAACCCAAATTTGCCCGATTTGATGATGATTTGATGATGATATGATTTGATTTCACATCTATCGCCGCCTTAAATTTTCCTGTAATACAAACATCAATCAGGTATTTGTCGAGAGGCCGAGTACCTTGGTCGATGAATACAATACAAACTACAACATACAAGTTGGAAAATAATATTAGTTCTAAATCAGTCCACATTCATCTATCAGAGCGTGTTCATTGTTTTTAAATTCTGCGCTCAAAATCCACTGTCAAAATAAAAGACAGCTGAAATCCCAAAGTAATTCTCATTTTTCCGAACTTTCCCAACGCGATAATCTACCAGGAAAGCGCACAGTCGCAGTAACCTGACCACAGCCACAAAACAAACTTCTCTTCACAGCACCAGGTACCTACTGACATTCGACCACGCAAATTATACCATTAAAGCGGTTAAACCAATGCCACTCAATCATGGACTTTAACCCTAAGTCGTAGAGCTCAGATTACGGGTAGTTTTATCACCAGCTGTCAGTCTTGTGAGAACCGCAGAAAGTAAATCGTAAAACTGTTTGTTACGGAACCAGAAATGCATGCCTTCATCATTTTGCTGATAGCTTTGCTGATGGTAAATTTGATACTAAATCTGTTTTTACGTTTTGTTTTTGGAGTTGTTGCCGATGATTTTTATGTTTATATATATTTTTGTATTTGTTATGATTTTTATGTTTTTCTGAATACAACATTATGATGTTAAAAGCCTGTTTGAGACGGCCAGATGGCCTGGCAGTCGATTAAAGTATCGATCACGTATAATTTTAGCTTATGCAAGGGGAGGTAGGAACAGCGAAGTCCTATGTGACGGGGTCCTGCTTGCAGCGCGGTCCGTGCAGCGGCGATGAGCACCCTAGGCAGGAGCGTCCGAGGCTTACTGCAGTTATCTAGCTAATTTCTTTCTGTGTTTTTTTATTTTCTAACCTACAAATTACAAGTCGTGTAAAGCACTATATGCTAGGCAGCTTAGCTCTTAAAATCTTTCGCTGGACAAGATTTTGTGTGATTTAGAAGAGTCTACTACTAGTCACATTCTTAAAACCCTTGTTTGCTATACACAGCGATAACGCGTTTTTGGTCCATTTTCAATAAAACAGATTTGAAAGTTTCAAATCTGTTAGTAAAATGAAATGCATTTTTTGTATACCATACGGCTACCATATTAATGATAGCTAGATATAATAATAAGGATGCTGGAAAATTCACAGCGTTACGTAGCCCTAAGCTAAGCACAGCTTGTGTTATGGGTACTAGATAACTATCATTATTATCATGATGTGATAATATTGACCGTGTAACATACCCCAATGGAGAAGGTTAGCATAGGACTGCAGTGGAAAGTTCTACAGTTACATTTTTCATCAGAACCTTTCTTAGTTATATCTTCTAAGTACCAGGTAGGTTATAGTTATATAGGACAGAGAACGGTTTGCATCCGAAACAATGGCATATCTTACGTAACGGCTCGTTACGAGCGGTAGCTCTTTTTAATTGACGGGGAAAGTTGAAAGCTGGGGCATGATTATACTCGTCTTATTCAAAACAAGCTCTTGTTTTGTTTTATATTCGACGACCTCTGTGGCGTGGTGGGCGAAGGTCCGTCTGTGACTCAAGAGGTTGCAGGTTCGATTCCCGCCGTGGGACAAATATTTGTACGATCTGCAGGTATTTGTTCCGGGTGTTCTGGTCGTTTTCTATGTTTAATAACATATTTCTATTTCAGTAATGTATTGTATTATGTGTATCAGTTATCTAGTACACAAGCTCTGCTTAGCTTGGGGCTAGATAATGCTGTGCTGTGTTCAGCATTATTTATTTATTTAAATAAAATAAACGACACGCTCGCAATCATAAAAAAGGATAATCCAATTCCCGATAGTAGGTACCGGTATCGAATACCAGTATGAAGTATTACTTAATCTGTGCCGGTAGTCCTAAGTACAGGCAGAGTACCGGTGCAACTGTACCTACCTATCGCATAGATACATCAGTAATTACTGTGGGAGAGTGGCATTTCAGGTGTTAATAAGTACATCTACGCATCATTTGATCTTGTAATTGGAGTTGCAGCTATAGCATTTTGAACCCTATAGCATTGCAAATGATGCACTGAACT
The DNA here is from genome assembly GCA_946478455.1 of Eupithecia vulgata. Lineage (NCBI taxonomy): Eukaryota > Metazoa > Arthropoda > Insecta > Lepidoptera > Geometridae > Eupithecia > Eupithecia vulgata. Next base: position 4,899,786 of record OX297874.1, read on the forward strand.
TTACATGCTTGTCTTCCCGTGGCGTGATCCCAATGATGGATACCTTACCTACTTAGAAAAAACCGCGACCCTACAAAACACGATACATACACAGACAAAAATGTCATGTTATTCTTCCAGCTACATTAAAATAGAGACATTTATTTATTAGGGTTCCCATCCATTGTTGTAGATTTTAGATTATATAATCACTGGCGGCCCCCGCTTCGCACGGGTTATTCTATAGCCTATCGAACTCGCGTTGCGGTTTCGCTGTTATAATTTCGCGGTGGAGATGTGCTACGGGCCTAAGCTTCCAACGTCTTACGACATCTACGAACTGATTATCGATCTAGTCCCTTGTAAGGACTTTACATTTTCCGTTGTTCAATAAGTCACTAAGCTTTTATCCTGAAAGAGCTAACGAGATATGTAGTAGAAATAATGTAGAGATATGTAGATTGTAGCAGCAGCTATAAGCCATGGATTTGTACGTGTTCGTGCAGGCAGCCTTAATCCTTTAGTAACAGAGCGAGCTGAATTCAAATCATTGAATAAAACTTCCATTTCAATTAGCTGGGAGATATAGCAAAAATGAGTATTGGATGACTTTTGCAAGTTGTTATCTACAAGATTTTATTGACGAAAGGTACAACATCTAAATAGTCTAACCCACCTTATTTCTTACATGATTATTATTACTATTTATAAAGCTGTTTTTAGTATAAAATTTGACTTGTCTAAATGCTTATTTAAGCCCAAAATACATATTTTTATAGTCTATAGACTTTAGTTTGACCACAATCTCACCAGATGGAAAATGAAGATGTGGCCGACGCTGTATCACGAAGGTCTAGAAGATACCTATTCACTGTTGTCTTGAAGAGACCCATGTTAATAATTAATGTCTTTGACTTTCTACATCCATTAAGGTCTGTGTCCAGCAGTGGACCAGTAGTCCATTGCTGGACACAGACCTCCCCCGGATGAGCGTTTTATTGGCTTTTATTATATAGGTGGTAATGCCCGCTATCCCCAAGCTGCTGGTGGTGCTGGTTGGGGATCGCAGTTCGGTGGTAAAAAAATTCTCAGGAGGCGCTGCTGCCCACCGCACGGTGGATATAGCATAACTATCCTTTGCAGCATTATCTAGCCCCAAGCTAAGCAGAGCTTGTCTAGGGACTAGATAATGCTGTGTTGAAGATTCATATGAAAACTACAAATTTTATTGCAATTAAATTTTGCATTGCAATCAATCTTTAGTTTTTCAAAATACAACATCAATTTTGTATGAAAGCGGAAATTCATTTCAATTGATTTTCAAGCAGTTTTATTTCTTTCGCACTAAAACTAGACTTATTGACATGGCTATTCCTCATCCGATTATGTACTTATGCAAAATTTTATTAAAATCAGTAGCTTTCAAATGAATCGATAAGTACGTTTGTCTGAGGGCTTAGAGGTTCGTAAACGGCCACCCTAATGTCCCCTCTTACGTTACTGTTTATGTGACCTCTTAAAACAGTTCACATTTCTACGGTTTGAGATCTTTTTTCTAAGAAACGTATGTAAACAGATATAACAGCAACAATTTGGCAAAGAGATTGTATCTTAAATATAGGTTTTGTTAGTTATTTTACTATGTACAAAAATATAGTGTACTATGTGATCGGTGTTGCGAGTAGCGCTGCACTTTTACCCGGGCACCGCTGAAAACCAGCGCTGCTATAGTGCCACAGCAGCATGAAGCTGAGCCGGTGACCTAATTTGTGTAACATTTAATTTCATTTATAATAATTAGTTTAAGCAATGTACCTAATGTTTTGATTTTTGTTTCACAAATAAACGTTTCTATTTCTATTTATTTTCTTGGGAAAGGAAATTATATCTTTAGTAGGTATCAAAACTACAAGTAGTAAAACTTTTTAAACTTTTGCGATTTGTTAACATATTAAAGATTATTTATCGGGTATTTATCGCAAAAGGTACGCGTTAAATACCCGATAAATAATCTTTAACTACTCGTATTCGTATTTAACTTTTATATATAACAGTTATTAACAGCTGGTTAAGGTATATTTTGTGAAGATTCACATAAAAGTTCCAAGATGAAAGCATACGGCAAAACGGTACAAAGCCCTTCAAGTAAATCAGAGTATAAAATCTGGAGTGTAAGTCAAGCGGGGTGTAACATCTCGGAGATGATGACCTTTTCGTCTCACAGGCTAAGAGTACCGTCGGGGAAACGTAGGAAATATTATTTGAGACATCTCAGGAAAGGTACGCTGTTGCCTCGGAAAATTTTACAAGATATTCACATTTAATTTTCGTTAAATTTCTCATAAACTGAAATGTAGCCGAAAGTGAAATTTCGCGTTGGTGGATAATTTGATAATGGAGTGATTTTCAAATTGACAACAGCAGGTAGGATGCCTTATAAATTACGAATAAAATATTATATGCTTGTAGATAGATTTAATTAAATATGATATTTTATGGTACACAGAAAACAGAATGGTAATAAACGCTACGAGAAGACAAAGTAAAAAGACGGCCTTATCGCGATGAGTGATCTCTTCTAGACAATCTTGGGATGGACTGGATATGTAAGAAGAACAAAGGCACTCGGAAAAAATAAAAGTAATGCTTCATGCTAAATTCACGGGTCCATCTACTTTTTATCCAGACTTTTGTAAGCTTTATTTTATAATCAATGAAACTTCGTTAGACCACAATCTCACCTGATGGATAGTGTCAATGTGTAAAAGACACCAATCACACTTTTCTATCATGTTGAATGGCAAACTTATAAGATTGTCGAAATTAGCCCTACGGGAACTTCAGGAAAAGCAGATACACAGCGCATTATTACCACCCCTTCTTGATGGATTTACCGTCCACTCGCACTAAACCGCTGGGGTATGGATCACGCTTCCTGCTGATGTTTTTCCGGTCCCAATTACAACCTAAGACTCTTCAAGACAGGAGTGAAGCTAACTTCTAGCTAGACCTTCGTGATACATCGTTGGCTACATCTTCACTTTCCATCAGATGAGATTGTGGTCAAACGAAGGTCTATTGACTGCAAAACGAATGTTACGTAAATAATAATAGTAATAATCATTTATTTCAGACCATAAAAAAGTTACAGATCTTTTTTAACAATATACCCTGTAGTTATTAGGTACTGGTAAAACAAACTCCTGTAAAAATCTCTTGTTACAACAACACCCAAGTGTAAAAGAATATTTATGTTTAATTAGGCAGACACCTAAGCAATCTAAATTCTGAGAAAACTTCAAGCCAAAATCTTCAACAACAAAACGTCTCCAGAATAATATATGAGGTCACATTAAAGTTACCTTCTAAGCACCGGACCAGGGCATATCTCTGAAGGGTCTTTTAATTAAGTTCTCAAGCACTTATACCACTTTGTATAACAGACATTGTACTAATTTCGAAACAAGTGAGACAAGTTTTAATGAAAATAGCTCGGTTAGTTTGTTAGGAACCGCGTAAAACGTGATGTACGCTTTGGTGATGACAGCAGGAATTCCAAGCGTCTGGCGAAGTTTGATGTCCTTTGCTGAAAGTCATTTTGCTCGAAGGCAAAAGTTACTTTAATGGGCAAGTCTTAAATAATCACGAAATGTACAAACTGCAAAATCGAAGGTATTTCAGATAAACTTAACTAAAATTAAGAGTCATAAATACTTTTCCGAAAATTTCCAGGTATGGACAAAAAGCAACAAAAATATGATACCACAAAAAATACTATTACACAGATCTATAAATATTTCAGTTTTTCTCGTTTATACTTATGCAAAAATGATGATTCTTGTAGGTACTGCCACTCATAAATTCCTTGAAGCTTAAAATGCATTTCTATCAAAATAAAATTTCAAATTTATAAGAGCAGATGCATCAAAGGAAACCGCCATCTATAGTCATACATCAGTAATTTCCTCTCCTATTTAGTTTTACTACCCATTAAACTAACATTATTCACATAGAGATAAACTGCTCTTTTTTGCGTTACCAGTGCGACTGGATTTTTTTGTAATTACAGCAACTGGTTTAGAACACCGATGAACTACCTGGGTTCATGGCGATTAAACACGTTACAGAATCAAAAGATTTCAAATGAGATAAATAGACTACACTACACAAGCTTCTGTTGCATGGGAAAATAAATTTTATATTGGTGTATTAAAAAATTATTAAAAATTCCTACGAAAACAATTATACCTAATAATAAATTTCCAACCAAGCCACTGGTTCTCCTGTCGCTGTAAAATAAAATTGGTAAATAAAATTTGATTCAAAATTTAACTTGATTTACAATGCAAAAATGAACAAATACTATTGATATATCTCGTATAGATCTCGTTATAAGTAAACTCTCGACGCCCGCTTGCGTCAATGTGTATCTTTTTGAGTAGTAAATAAAGTTATATTTCGAATCAAAGTGCGCGCTGCGTTGCGTCGCGTCTAGGTGTGCGCTGACCCTTACTTACTCATCGCCCTGCAGTGGGACGTCATGGACTTATAGAATATGTCCTGAATTATACAACTTTGATACAGCAGGGTGGTTCGACGCGGGTTGGCGCGAAATTATTTTTTGTGGTTTTTAGTTTTTTCGGCGTTCCACAAGCAATAATACAAGTAATTTTCCGCAAATCATAAATAATTTTCTATGAACTCATAATAAAACCAACTTCGATTCACTGGTATTTTGAAAATAACTGATTTTGTGATAACAATCAACATTTTCCCAAATGCTCCCAAAATACAAATGAATCAAATATAGTTTTATCACGAGTTCATAGAAAATGGTTTACGATTTGCGGCAAATTACTATTCTGCTAGTTTGATTGTGAGTGAACGCAAAAAAAATTACAAAACTCAAAAAAATAGTACTCGCGCCACCCCGCATTGAACCTTAAGCTGAAATTAAAAAGATATTTTTCAATTACCAATCTCAACCAGTCGAGAGAATACTTGAAACCTCACTTGCCCCTGGAAGGACTCTAGGAATGTAACAGAACTGGCTTCTTCATAAATATGGAGGTGGCGATTAAACCTGGGGTTTTTGCACAACCCCGCCGAGCACATCACTAGAAACCAATGCAGTTTAAATCAGAAGTTATAGCGAATATCTGATGCATCAACAAAAACTGTAAGCTTTAAAGCCACGCAAGAAATTCAAGATTGTGGTTACGGATGATAGAGAGTTGGTAAAGGCATAGAACTCCTATACATAAATAGTAAAGTGCCTAGTGCGTGTTAACTAACCAGAATTTGCCTCTACGTAGAGAAATTCTGGTTAGTTAACACTATCTGTCTACTCTTGAAAAGTCTTCCAAATTTTTATTCTTTCTGCTTTTTTGTTAATTATTTCTGTTTTTGTCTTTTTGCTCTCCTTTTTTTAATATATTAATTTATTATACTCTCTTTTTTATATTTTGTACTTTTATATTGTAAAATATTTAATCAATTACGCTACCGTCAGCTTTAATACGTACCGATCCTGTCCATCCAAAGGTTGCCTGGAAGATATATTTAGATATAATAGTCTCTAAACTCTCACTGCGAGCTAAACGTTTGTTGTTAAAAATTTATATGAGGTTACTCGAAGAACAAGGTTGACCTGCGTAAAAACTTGTTAATACATAGTCCCAGTAAAAGCTATCCATGACATGATTATAGTAAATATCCCATCACAGACTATATTACGAGTAAAAACCGATACCAACGGTTACTTAGTTAAAGCATATGTCCTCAGGCAGTACAAGGTGAATCTATCGACGATTAAACATGGGTATATTATGTACCTAGAATATCATAATTTATACTAGCTTCTGTACATGGTTTTGCACGCGCTTCGCCCGTATTCTTTCTTGATGTCAGCATATATTGATCCAGAGTTGTTCAAGCATTTTTTACCCCTGCAAGAATACAGTTTGGAACATCGGATATACGACTTTCTCCAGTAAGCCAAGCACACTGAAAGTTGTCAAGGGAAAAAAAAAAACAGATAAAAAAAAGAAAAAAAAAAGCTGAACAATTCACACAGCATTATCTAGCCCCAAGCTAAGCAGAGCTTGTGTTATGGGTACTAGATAACTGATATACTTACATAATACAATACATTACATATATAGATATTTTTATTATACATAGAAAACGACCAGAACACCCGGAAAAAATACCTGCAGATCATACAAATATTTGTCCCAAGGCGGGAATCGATCCCGCAACCACCTGCGTCACAGGCGGACCTTCGCCCACCGAGCCACAGAGGTCGTCGAATAAAACATGTCAATAACTTGGGAAGTAGATATAATTATAACATTTCTAAGGTTTTTGTATTATAGTGCGTAAGAAATCACACTCTGGGTAATCTCTAAGAAATTAAATAAGTCTCGAAAATTTTACAAAAACCGACTAAGATTTCGTGGTTTAGTTGGTTAGAGCACACCCGTACTGAGGGTGGGGCGCAGGTTCGAATCCTGCCGAAGTCGAAATTTTTTGAGACTTATTTAATTTCTTAGAGATTACCCAGAGTGTGAGGGCTTTTTTTTTAACATTTTCTCTATTCTAGCCTTGACAAAAAAATGTTATGCTACAGAGGCAGGATCTTATTTCTATTCAAGCCAAATATCATTAAGAACCGTTCAGCGTTCAAGAGACTAGAGTCACACAGACAAGACTTTTCTCATTTATAGTATTAGTATTCGAGTATACCGGATTTACTGGCTTTCAAACGTACTTGCATTAGCGGTCAGCATAATCGCAAGCAATGAAACCTATGTTCGAAGTCAAGTGGAGACTTTAGCGGTTGATTTCTAGAAACCACGAATAAAATGTTGCTGCTATTGGAAAAATTATCATCATCAACTGAACAGTGTTATGCTGAGCCTTGAAATCTGATGTGATAAATTTCAACAATGAGATGGAGCTTATCAAACTTGCGCGCAGCTTCACCAATTCTTTTTTAAATATGTTTATTTTTTGAAGAAACTAATTTTATGGTGGCCTAGAGTATTTAACACTATTGAGAAAATAAATAAACACGTATTATTGAGAAAGGCAAAAGCACTTCGAAAATGTTAGTTTTAGTTAATAAAATAACATAATACGGCTGCGTACGTAAACCAAAAACTTTCAACTATCATCAGCGCATTTGCTTCGTTACGTTCACGTTCACGTGATGCATGCATTCAGCTGTTTTTGTATTAAAAAACAAACAGTACTTTTTTTATATTAAAAAAAAAAAAAAAAATGCTGGACAATGCACACAGCATTATCTAGCCCCAAGCTAAGCAGAGCTTGTGTTATGGGTACTAGATAAGTGATATATGTACATAATACAATACATTACATAGATAAATATTTTTTATTATACTAGAAAACGACCAGAACACCCGGAACAAATACCTGCAGATCGTACAAATATTTGTCCCAAGGCGGGAATCGAACCCGCAACCTCTTGCGACGCAGGCGGACCTTCGCCAACCGCGCCACAGAGGTCGTCATAAGGACGGAGATTCTGGTAAGGACCTAAAGCTACCTACAAGTTGTCGTAAAACATGTTACTATCGAATTTCTTTTTATATTGTATCGTAAATTAGGTATAAGAAGTGATCCAAATGCAATATAACTTTATTTAATTGAACTAACATTGTATGTATAGACGAGTGTGAGATCCAATACAAACCTATTTTGGTTTAATAGTGCAACACTGATAAACACATGTATAACCTTCTTAATAAAGAAACATTCATTCATTCATTCATGACCCAGCAATATGAGGTTCACTACGTCCCACGTTTTCGTCAAATTACGCGCGAAACCGTTAATTTTATATGCATTTTTAATAACTTATCGATTGAATAAAAAAACAGTGGTTTATTAGCACTATAAAATCTAATTGAGACACTTTTCAAACATGTGTGTTATACCTTTCTACGAGATAGGTACCATCCGCCGCGCCGTATTTCATTATTTTGTGGTTTTGCTTTGTAAATCTGTTGCCGCAAGGTAAAAGTGAAAAAACACTATTTATTTGTCTGCTATTATTCGAACCAGAGTTTTTTCGAATAGTAGAATATTCCTTCATAAAAGCTTATTTTCGTATTCATCAAAGCCCAGGACTTCGTTATCCCGCGGGAACGACTTAAAATATTTTTGTAACGCCTACGCATCAAGAAAACAAAATGAAGGACGGCTCATTTATTAATTTTACATAACAAGTACGTGGGTACACGTAGAATTATCATATTTCCTTGGAGCAATGAATCTCACCGGGCTAATTGTAAATGTCATTGTAACGGTTTTTATTTTATGTAAATCAGTCACCAAAATTTGGGAATGTCTATGGCCAGCAATGGGTAAAATCTACTTATAATAATGAAATCAATCATCATACTTATCACATGCTGGATGCGGCAAGCAAGACAAGGCGCTTTGGTAATCATTACGCTCCCGTATATGTATAGCCAATATGGCCTATGTCTAGAAGTGAGCTAATATTGGCTAATGTTAATGATGATGATTTTACAGAATTTTTTAAGACGGTTGGCGGTTAAGGTGCCCTTGCACTACGCGACAGCGGAACTGCGCGGCCGCGTCAAATTAGAACAAATCATCAAAAAGGCCGCGCAGTTCCGCTGACGCGTAGTGCGATCAGTCTCATAGGATTTCATACAAAGAATAACTGGCCGAGCCGTGTCGCGCATTTCCGTTGTAGTGCAGTTCCGCTCAGTGCAAAAGCACCTCTAAGCGCACTTATACGTCAACGGAGGGGTAACCGTTGATATAAAGCCTCGAAATTTCGAGAACAAACACCGTTCATTCCACAAATTGACATCGACATAAATCTAAAAACCCCAGCAGTCCTTTCATGAGCGACAGTAAACCTGAATGATGATACGAAAGGAAATATTTACGATTCTCGGAAGCCGATGCTTCAGATAAATATTGTATCAAAGAACGCAGCATTCAATCGAACTTTGCCAATCAGCGGGTGTAACAAGACATGGAAGTCGTTCGATACAGGCTCGTTTGCTAGAAAATGTTGTGATATTGCAATTGGAGGAATTCATCCAGCAGTGCATGCAACTCTGGTTGCAGATGATACAATTGATAGAAGATTGAAAAGTATGGGCAGAGTGGAGCTAGGCTTTTGCCAATTCCCATGCCTAAGCATGGGAATTGGTGTGATATTGCAATTGAAGGAATTCATCCAGGAGTGGCTAAAGTCTGGCCGTAGATTGAAGATGCTGATGCATTGAGAAGAGAAATAAGGCTCGTAATAACATATCATTTCATTCTTTTAGTTATTGATCAAAAAACATTCATTTTTATGATCAACGCTAATTATAGGAAGATTATAGGTACTGAACAAAAAATGAAAGATTTTGCTATGAAATGAAAACAAAATTAAAACTCGAGACACTCGTCGAAAGAAAATTTAAAAAACTGAACCTTCGACCACGAGCTACCCCGTAACAGGGTACCAGACCTATTGATACGAGTAAAGCAAAGCTAGATGTAAGTTTGTTCAGTCCAGTACAGTCCAAAGAGGCACATGTAAACGAGGCTCTGCCAGTCGACAAATTGGTTTCCGGAGCTCGCGGTTATCACAGTTACTCCAGGAAATCCCGCTGGTGCGGTAACATCTTTGGAAACTATAGAAAATGTGAAGGTGGCTGTTAGTGACGGAGGGTGTGATGAGCGCATTGTGCTTTAGATTCACGATCATTTTAATATAGAATTTTGATATCTTAGCTTTTTGCATATATCATGCATTGATTATTTTAATCTTTCAAACAAGTAGCAAGTAGCAAGACCGCCCTTAACAAGGTTTTGTATAGAGTTAATAAGAAAAAATGTCATATGATTAAAGATGAGCAGAAGCTTTTGAATAAAAATGTATTTCATTTATGGACGAGAAAGATTGACTTGTGATTCACAAGGTATTTTAAAATTTGCATACAAATTCCATAAATCGAAGTCACAAATGAAATTTCGAGGAAAAGCACTGCAATGCAGCTATACTTAACTTCATTTCCTTCATAAAGCACTGCAGGTACGAATAAGTTATACAAAAGTATAGTAATACTAAACACAAATGATTATTACCCGCTATGCAGTGGAATAAACTATTTCTGACACACCGAAGAAGCTCGGGGAATTCTGCGTCCTTTTGACAGATATTTCATTATCATTTTATTAAAGAACTTTGAGAAAAGTCTTCGAATTTCCTTACGCTACCATGAAAGGCACGGCGAAGTATTCATATCAAGAAATTAACTTTTGAAATTTCCTATAAGACGGTATTTTTTACTCAAAGATTTTTATAATCACATGTAATCAATTAACTTTTGAAATTTCCTATAAGACGGTATTTTTTACTCAAAGATTTTTATAATCACATGTAATCACAAAGCATTTTCTCAAGAATTTGATTGATTTCAAAAACTTAGAACCTACTAAGGGATTTGAATCCCTTAGAATTTACACTGCTATTACCATCTCGGGATTATTATAGCATAATTATCATAAAAATCGATCTACATTTGATGGAGATATCGGAAATCATACAAAAAAACGTAAGTTCGCATCACAGAACACTTTTTTGAATGCGATCAAAAAGATAAATAACTAACTTTCAGTACATAAGAAATTAAATAATATCGAAAATCGATTTTGCCGGGACTTGAACCCCCGCCTTAACCTCAGTAGAGGAGGGTTATGCTATAACCACCTTAGCCACAAAATCAAGTACTCGCCGAGTTGATAAAATTTCTTATAGATAACCTAGAGTGAACTAAATTTTAAGTGTACTTGTTCCATTTAAAAAGACCGCGTGAACTGCGTAACTTTCACAGGATTTTGTAAGAGTCCTTGGACCTTTTTCAGCTTTTTTCTTTGATTTCATTCGTATTTTCTTTTCATTAAATCGACGTCGACAGAAATTTATGAAAGCACCTGATTGTCTCGATATGAAAAGAGTTTAATTCGTAGTTTTGTGCTAAAAGCTTAAGATCTAGGTCTTTACAGCATTAAAATGTCATCAATGTACCTTGAAACAATAGCTTTTTGGCAGGTTATAGGAACCTGAATATAAAACATTACTTCGTTTTTTTTTAATTTATTTTGATGATTTATAGAAAGGTCATTCTGTCATACTAATAGTAGATCTAGATACCTACCTAAATAGTAAGTTTTACATACTTAACATCAGTATTATCCAATCAGAAACTTTCTTATTAAGACGAAATGCATTCACTTTCATGGCTGAAAACACAGAGAGCGATCTGCAAGTCCGTGCAACGAAAACACTTAATTTTTGAAGAGCATCAAAATTTTGGAATTCTAATAACTAAGTTATGATGTTATGAGAGTCAAAACACGATTGACTCAACTTGACTCGATACAAAAAATGCTGGCAGATGTTGGATGCGGCAAGCTGAAGAAAGGGCGCTAATGGCGCTCATTACGGGAGGCATATGTCGAGCAGTGGACTAACATAGGCAGATGATGTGCATACTCTCAAAAATATCGTCAAATAATTATGTCCTCATTTACTAAAGTAACTAAGCGCAAACCAAAGAACTCATTAAATTATAAGTAAAAGACAAAATGTAACAAATAAATTAGCAAAATTATATTTTCACATCCATTAGCGCGCTACTTTGGCTTTCATTATTGTTCGCGCTTCCAATCTTGTTAAAACATAAATCTAAATAAAGGTCAGGTTAGTCGCTTTTAAGGTGAAATGGTTTGCTATAGTGTTAGTAGAGTTTTCTTTTGAGTATTTATGTCTTAAACCCTGACTAATTACACCGAATCATATGATAACTGATAGTGATAACTTAAATGACGACTAACTAGGTAAGTATATGGTTAGTTTGTCTGTACTTACTACATAAAAAAACTAGCTTCGCGTTTGCTTTAATGTTATGGTAAAACCGGCGTAGTACGAGTCGTACTCGCGCACGAAGGGTTCCGTAGCATTATCTATAAAAACGTTGTTTTTTGTTTTTTTTTTATTCTATTTAGTGCATCAGTTACATATTAGACGATATTGGACATGTATTTTTTTTTTGTCAATCTAACAAAATATGACAAAGATAAAGCGCGTCAAAGCTCGTGACGTCACGCCACGTGCTAAAAAATGTGTCGCACGGCGTGACGTCACGCGGAACCTTAACTGATTATTTCTTATCTTCTTAATTTTTTCTATAACTGATTAAAGAAAAAATAGGTGTCCAAATTAATCACGTATTTTTTTCTTTTGATAACTCACGGACTAATTAGATTTTTATAAAACTGGCCCATTACTTGAGTTTTTATTAAGGCGCATACAGCACCTAAACTAGCGCCACCACCTACTTTATGTTATTATTCCGTTTAACAAAGGAATTTTCAAAAATCCTTCTTCCAGTTTGTGATACCTATCATAAGCTTTTTTTTAATGCCTCTGTAATAGTTTTATTCTATTTAGTTTAGGAAGAGATACGAAGTTGCACTTGGTGGCCACCAAAATCTATTTTCGTATCTCTTCCTAAACTAAATAGAATAAAACTATTACAGAGGCATTAAAAAAAAGCTTATGATAGGTATCACAAACTGGAAGAAGGATTTTTGAAAATTCCTTTGTTAAACGGAATAATAAGACAAATTAGGTGGCGGCGCCACTTTCGGTGGGGTATGGGCCTTAACATTAATATGGATGGATTATGTGTATTATGTCCTACATAATCCAAGTATGACAAGTCATGTGTTCAGTGGAATGTTCCGTAAAAACCTAATTTATCAAAGACTCTCCAAACCAAACTCCACAATACTTGTAGCTAATGCAATTCGCTTTGTCTGCATTTCGGCTGAGGCGGTATTTTGCACACTTCCCCACAAGCCTTTCTATGCATATTTAGTTGACCTATTTAAGGTACAGCACAAACGAGAAACCGTCGGTAGCAACTTTAATAATAGCCTGTCTACCCCATGTGCTCAAATGTCACTTAGATTTGAAGGGTGTGCGTAGTGCGAGGTTTCTGTGTTGTCATTCGCATACGAAAGAGAAAATTACGGTCGTGTTTGGTTGATTCTGACAGTTCGTTTTTAGGGTTCCGTAACCAAAGGGTGAAGACAGGACCCTATTACTAAAGGCTCTGCTGTCTAACCCTCCTGCCTCCTGTCCGTCTGTCAATCTTTCAGCGGGCTGTATCTCATGAACCGTAAGAGGTAGACAGCTGAAATTTTGACAGGGTGCATATTATTATTCCCGCTATAACATCAAATGTAAGTAAAAATTATAAAGAAGGGGGCCAACGAAAGGAGAGAAAAAATGAAAAATGTATTGAATTGAATTGAATTCATACCAGGTTGAGTACCGATCACCGAAGTTAAGCAACATCGGGTGCAGTCAGCATTTGGCAGCCTGCAATGGAGTCCATCTTTTTTCGATTCATCAAAAAAAAATGTCTACATTTTAGGGCTATTTTGTTTGTTTTGTGAAATCGTTTTATACGATGGTACGGAACCTCCGTGTGCGCTCGACTCGCACTTGACCAGTTTTATTTTTAAAATGATGTTACTTAGTCACTGACTAAACCTACTAACGCTGTAACGAAAATGCAGTGTAACTTTAAGCTCTATCCGAAGTTTATAGAACCTAATATACCTCGTCTGTGCTACCTAAACTAAAAGGCTTCTTGATAGAGCTTTGGCAACAATGTTCAAGAGTTCAAGCTATTTGACTCTCGTCCTAATTTGAATCTCGGAAGAGAGGATGTTTTGCTTAAAACTAGTTTCGTTACTTTTGCTATAGACTTCTTAACTTTAAAACTGTTTAGATTCATCCCCAACTTTTCTAAGACATTATAGACGAGTAAAAAATAATAAAACATTTATTACAGCAAAAGACAGACAGCGCAGATAATTATATTAGGTTCACATCCTTAAACTAACCCTTTCATGTTCATCACCAATGCATCAGTTCAACTAGGAACTGATGCATTGGTCTTTTCATACTCTTTCTCTCACTCTCAACAGCCTATATTGGTCCACAACTGGACATAGGCGTTTATAATAATATATGATTTTGTGTATTTAGATTTTAAGTAGGTATATAATTTTAAGCATATTCTTATAATATTATTGAATCTCCGAAAGGAAAAATTGTTGAAGAATGTATAATAGTTCTTAAGATCAACTATGTTACACAGTTTGATGATGAATGTGAATGTTAATGAATGATTCTTATTCTTAGAAAAGGCCCTTTTCATACATTATTATAAAATTCGATGATGAAGTCCATGCTCTCGACCCTGGCCTTGACTCTAGCGAAATGCCATGGCCGGCCTTGCTGGTACAAATATACAAGAAACAGTGATCAATGTCCTTTCGAGCCAGACTGAGACGAGACTCCTTCGGCTAAGAGAGAGGGAGATAGTTGAACGAGTTTGAGACCGGAAATATTGTACACGTATTAGTTGATTTGGCGAGAAGCTTTTAAGAGAAAGTAAAATGTTATAGTTTTGTGTATCTGACTGTGGCATGATTTCGTTTAAGAATTGTTTTTAAATCTGCGATTAATTTTGAAAAAAATGTTTAAAGACCTCCATTAAATCAAAATTGTTTTATCATAGACGTACAGCGAAATCCTAACAAATATATTATATTAATGATAAAGTGTGTTTGTTTGTTTGTCCTTTCTTCACGCCCTAACTAAGCAACCAATCGACTTGATTTTTTGCATAGAGTCAGTTGAAAAGATGAAGAGTAACATAGGCCACTTTATTTCCTGGTAAACCATCAAATTCCCATGGGAGATTTGCGGAAATATTGGTATTTTATGCCCCTAGAAATGTGAAATTCGATTTAAACGCGGGTGAAGCCGCTAGTATTAAATACAAAATGCTGGACAATTCACACAGTATCATTTAAAAGCTAGGGTGGAACAACAATTTATCCATCAATTATGGACGTAGGTACATTATTTAACCTATATAATTATATATTGACAGTCAAGAGTTACTTTCGAATTAATAATTTTAGTAAGGATATGGATAGATGCAATTTAATACCTCTAAAGCCAAATTCAGCACATTCGGCAAATAAAAAACAAACGAAGCAAACAACCTCGATTATTCACCAGCTAATGATCAAAACAACCTACTACGAAATGAATCATCAGGGTTTATTGCACTCGGATTCAAAACGCACACAAATCGTATGCATAGAAGTAGGTACCTACTTCAACGATCGCGTTATGCAAGCACCCACGTATTCGTATAAGGCACTTGGCCCACCGGCCGATGACAAAACGATTAACTTTTGACTATTTTCTCGTTCAAGAAACGAACACAATAGATTGAAATCCCGTGTCACGTACCTATTCGGTGTATTAAGCTGAACAAAAGTTAAGTAAGCAAGAAGAATAGTCGATCTCGGGTACAGAATCGACCTCTGTGGCGCAGTGGGCGAAGGTTCGCCTGCGACGCAGGAGGTTGCTCGTTTGATTCCCGCCGTGGGACAAATAGTTGTACGATCTGCAGGTATTTGTTCCAGGTGTTCTGGTCATTTTATATGTATAATAAAAAATATCTATCTATGTAATGTATTGTATTATGTATATCATTAATCTATGTAGTACCCGTAACACAAGCTCTGCGTAGCTTGGGGCTAGATAATGCTGTGTGAATTGTCCAGCATTACCTATTTATTTTATTATTATATTTCGTGATACCCTGTATATTAACGCATTCACTGACTCGACACGGACCCGTGATTGACTTCTGCGTCTTGTGCCATGAAAGTGCTCGTTTAGTATATTAGTTGATCTTTAAGTTTAATGTGTAGTTAAGTTGTAAGTGTAATTAAGTTTGTCGTAGCGACAAGAGCTATTAAATACATATTCACCGAGCGATGCTAGTTTGGCGGTTAACCACTAGCCGAGACATTTAATTTAAGTCCCGTCTCACTTACTCACGGGCCTATCTATTATGTATAAACATATATTTTTATTTATGTAATCAGAACATTTTATAATAATAACTCAAAGGTTTTTCCGACGTTTCGACATGTCGGTGGGACCTGTGCCTAAACATGTCAGCAATAACTTTCCTGCAAACCAAATCGTCTAGTCACGATTATTAGTCGGCAATTTTGACATGTTTTGTGTCGTATTGCGTTGTAATAAAGGTGAAGTAATAAAGTGATTACTGATTAGCTTTGTCGTTGACTGTACAGTGGCAGTACTGTTGTCACGATTATAAGCGGTTCTTTATCGATTTACGGAGTTTTAATAGTAGTTTTAGTAGTTTTAAGGTGGTGAACGTAGTTCTCCCGTTTAGTCTCTTAATATTTTTCTCGTGAAAACCTTTTACATTTTATATCCATTATTACTTTTTTTTGTGTGTGGTTTTGTATAAATTGAATCAGGTTCCAAACGTAAACAGATACGCATGCGTTTTTTTCTGAAAAATTAGCTTATATTTCGTTCCAAGCTACTCGATCTATGGGAAATTTCAGGCCGATCCGTTCAGTAGTTTTGGCGTGAGGTAGGAGTTAACAAATATCTCTACATCCAACTAGTGGTCCGCCCCGGCTTCGCACGGGTAGACAGTAATATAATTATAATCTACGTGAGGTACCCACAAATAACGTGACTTTCTAATAGAAAAAATATTTTTATAATCGGTTCTGTAGATCCAGAGATTACCCCCTACAATAAAACTTTTAAAACTATCATGGTTATTAACACTAAAGTCATTTTATAACGGGATTTGAAACTGTGCCGAAATATTGGATAATTCAAAAATCGGATTATGGTAAATATCCCGTTATAAATTACTTTACCCCCTACAACCTGACATACTCACAAACTTTACCTCTTTATAATATTAGTATTAGATTATTTACATTTGTAATATTGGTGTGGTTGATAAGTGTGGCTATAATTATGTCTTTGGTGAGCGGAAATCGATAATACCGTTTAGCAGACTGTCTTGTCTACCATCATCATCATCATATCAGCCTATACACGTCCACTGGCTGGACATAGGCCTTCCCCTACGCCACAAAGGTGAGCCGTCCATCCATGCAACTTGGAAATTGAATTCGTCCAAGGCATAGGAATTCAATTTCTAAGTTAAGTACGCTATGAATACGGCAATAGAATGCAATTATATCATGCATAGGAGTCTGTTAAGCCCGACCCTTGAAACCACAAGCTGCTTGTCAATCAGACAACAAGCACCACTAAAGTGAAGCCATGGGCAACAGCTAAGTGATTCCGAGTTGATACAGTGGAACTATTTCCTTAGAACCCTAGAATTGCGGCCGAAACCACTCAATAAAGGACTTCTAGTGTTCTCGATTCAATTGAGCTGCATCCGTATTCTCGCCTATATAACTGATTAAGCCATCGATCGACTTGTACCAACCAAACCAGTAACTACTATGTTAAGGCTTGAATTAGACGAGCAAAGCTTAAACATTATGTTGTTAACAAAACTTTTCAGAAGAGTCTAATCCTGTTTTTAATAAAATGAAATGATTTGACAGTACAAGAATTATTATTATTAATAAAAAAAATGATTTATTTGACAGTAGGTACACATTACTAAACATTTTAGGAAGGAAAATGAAATGATTTATTTTAAAGTACACATTAGAATTACTAAACATTTTAGGAAAGAACTAAACTAGATCGAGTTTATCAGTAAGACAGGTAAGTGCAAAAACGGTTAACAACGAACCAATGATAGCAATCTTTTTCATGGTAATTCTAGAACCAAAGTAGGTAATTCACCGAAACTAATAATGCCCTTCCGCATAGCCGGTGATTATCTAAATCTACAGTCACTTGAACCATTAGGTGTGAAGTTACTCGTACTAAGTAAAAGTATTGGAGTAGGTACCTTACTTATCTAATGGTTTCAACCCTGAGGCAACGATTTCGATAGATTCAGAATGAACGAATTCGAGAACGAGTTTCAACGTTAGTTGAATCTCGACTGTCTTATACAATATCAACCTAGGTATATCAGAGATCTAGGATTCGGGTAATTTATATAAAAGGCAGCAAATATTTCAGAGCTAGTCTTAGAAGAAAATCTAATCCCTTTATACCCTAGTTTTAAGCCGCTGCCTCACTGCTGCGCACGCAGAGGCTACGCACGTGTCTAGCATTGCTTTGTAAGAAAATGTAAGTCATAACGTCCACTGCAACCCACGAACACGCTTCGCACGAATACTTACTACACGCGTGACTTGAGCGAATACGGCAACCACGCAGCTCAACGCTGTCAACGCTATGCAAGCGGTACACACACGCGTGTGTAGCACTGCAGGAAATGGACGTCATAACAGTACTGCGCTAAAGTTGTACGTAGTCGTGGGTTAATTTTCATGTATAGTATGAGCTGCAGTGAAAACTTCAACACGAGTTAGAAGAAGAAGATGAAGAAAACATTTTTATTTGCCTTAAGACTACACAACACAATAACTAAACTAAATTCATCCTAGGCTGTCTAAATCTTTTTTGTGCGTAGCAGTTTTTAGCACAAATATGGCCCACACTCAGCATTGTGCTGGGTAGACCAGGTGTATCTACCCAGCGCTGGTTTTCAGTGTAGGCCAAAAAGAAGAGTTGTAAAATTAACGTACCAACGCAGTTAAAATGCGCCGCGTGGTCGTGTACACCGTGCGCCGCGATGGGACAGCGGCTTTAACTCTGAACTCAAAGATCATAAAATCGTATCTTAAAGATACGTCTGTGGTATCGTTTCCAGTATCAAACTCGTTATTCGTGGACTCTTTATTGCACAAGTACGCTCTAGCACGTGAGACGCAGAACAATAGGAAGGCGCGGCCTAAGGCGAGAGCCCTTGCTCTGTCGAGTGCTGTCATCACTAGCCTTGCGCAAACCCACATACAACAACAAACTTAATACATAGACTTATAACTGAGGCTTTCTATGGGTAAGGCCTACAGAGCTTTAAAACTATGAAATCAATACCAAAATTATGAATATCAAAATTGAATGCTATTGTTTTTATAATAAGTTCTTATACAATACGAAACTCTTTATTGTACACCACAAAAAAAAACAAGAAACAGACAGACGCATTTTATTGATTTTGATGAACCCGAGACTACGTTACACAATTTTAAATACAATTTGTGGATAGAAGAAGCGGAGCCAAAAGCTATCATGGCTAAATCTAACCATCAAAACAATTAAAGCTTTTATGATTACAAAAGCATACTACACAGTTGACGAATATTTAAACGAAAAATAAGAAAAACACAAAATACTAAAATATATCTAACTTAGCAACAATGACGTCCTCTTCTCTCCATAATATATTGTGTGCCCAGCAGGGTCTATAGTGACACTTAATATCTAGATTTTAAGCACCTCTGTACACCTATAGAATGCAATAAATGATTGAGTATTAACATTCATCCGGGGGAGATCAGCGAATTGCGTTAGTGTAACTTCTCGCTACGATATCGTTTGTTTGGTTTCATCTGTACTTATTAAGGAAGGAGAACCTTGCTATGAGGCAACAACAATCTAAGAATTAACAAACAAAATTACAATCAAATAAAAGAATTATATAGAAACTAGTACTTTACAAATGAAACAATTGAGCTAACTGCAGACTGTTGAAAACAATGTACAGGCAGCTAAAATCAATAAATGAAACTCGAACGTTTTTCATACAAAAAACGCAGAGTCGTTTATTTGGGTTATGACTTTTCTTTGAATCGTGAGAGTTATTTTTGTGAGCATAATTTCACGAATTTTGGAGAATGCTAGGTATTACTTCACCTTTATTGCTTTACGCCGCGGTTCCGCGGACAATTGATTTACTGACCTCGTTCTGGTTTCACGATAAAATAAAAATAACCTTTCCAAGGCAGACAACCAAAAACAAAGGGTTAGGCACCAGTTGTATATGGTGTTCAGCATTTTCTTTACGATTCAGTTTATTTAATGAACGCAAGACTAATTTACTGACTAAATAAATAAATTAAATTTTATGATTACGTTTTTAACTGGTAATAATTTACGCTAATTTTACACATTTTGTTTTTAGTAGGTATAATTTTCCTTCACAAATCTGACTCGCGTTCAGTTTCGGATGACAAAACGCTGCACATTATTCTGTGACGTCACCGTTCACTTTTTCAACTCAAGGTGTTTCTGTTCCTTCAATCAAAATAAAATTAGAACAAAAATTCAAGAAGCCATCATATTTGTTGATGTACAAAACTATCTATTTTACATCGTTTCCAAGGATTTCAAAGAAAAACAAAAAGAAAAGCGCACAAATGTGGTTCAAGCTAGGTTCAAGCCCAATTTGATCACTTTTGTTTTTCTGGCAATCCATATCCACGGTGGATTTGGTCACGCAATTCCATGCGCGTGCGTGATGGCAAATTGATATTAAATTCAATGGTTGATTTGTAATTCCAATTAGGATTATGTGCCTTAGGTAGGTTCATATCTAATCTGTGAATGTTTTTTGCCATGCAGTCCAGTCATTTGGTTCGAAAAATATAGGTTACCTGGAAAAGTTGCCGGCAGTTTTAAAAATTGGTAGTTTTATATAAATACTTCGATTTTTTTTTTCCTAATATTAAAGTAACTCGGAAATTACCTTTGTTCAACGAAATAGTGAGATAAAATGGGTGCACCGGCGCTAGTTTAGACCGGGAAATCGCCTTAACGAAGGACTTCATCAGGTTTAGGGTGTTTCGAATCGCTCGAATTTTGCGTCTTTGCTCACATTAGGTATGTAGCTACCTATAGGGTTTCGTTACCTGTTTGGTGCCGGCTTAGAATGATCACCACCCAACCTCTTCCCGTGGGTGTCGTGAGAGGCGACTAAGGGACATACTAAGGGGGATACACCGGAGGGCGGTAGCAGCGCTTCTTTCAAAATAGATATACCACCGAATCTATCCACCTACCCACCACATATAATCTAACCACCTGTGATCACCAACCCGCTTGCCCAGGGTGGGGATTATGGGCATTACCACCATGAGATAAAAGCCATAAAGGCGATTATCAGGGGAAGGTCTGCGTCTCGCTGTGGACCATTATAGGCCGTTGAGGTAGGGTTATGTTATGGTAAGTAATGTTGAGTTGATGATCAGCAAAAGATTTTAAGGCATGCAGAATCTGGAAGCGAAATGTCAGAGACAGGGCGCTACGGCGCTCTTTAGGAGAGGCCTATGTATAGCAGTAGACTTTTATAGGCTGTTGATGATTACGATGCAAATTGTATGAAAATAAACGGCCTTCGCACAACTGCGCTGTAAATAAATATCAGCAAGGATAACTTGTCTACTGAAATAAGATAGCAACCTCGACCTTGTGCCCATTGTCTTAAGACCTGAAGAAAACCACAAACTGTAACCGAGAAAACTGGAATGACACCGTTGAAGACACCTGATATGAGTAGGTAACCTAGGTTTTGTTTTTGTAAAAAAAGTAAAACTGGGATAAGAATATTGTTTTGTTGCACTAAGTAAGTTTTGCACTAAGTAACATAATTATGTAACTATCATATCTTGAAAGACCAATAAGGGCTGTAATAAGTGAAATAAATTATTTGTAAACCCATAATATTAAAACTGTTGGTCTTTCAATAAATAAATAAATGAACAAACTGTGATGTGTGTAATTTCTTGTAACCCTTGGTTTATCAAAGAAAAGAAAAGAGACGTCAAAGAAATATTGAAACCGATCTGCTTAGATGGTTAGCTGGCTAGATAATGCTGTGCGAATTGTCTTGCATGATTAATTTACTGATAAAATATATTATGTGAAAAGGGGAGGCCTCACTCCAGCAGCGGCACGAAATAGGTTAAAAAAAATTAGGACACTGAAATACTGACTCTAGTATCACCGTAGCAATTCGCAGAAGTTCGAGAAAATTTTTGGGATCCTGTCGACCCCATAAATCCTTTCGCCATTTTTGTCTTTACTTTCATTGGCCTCTTGTCAGTTTTGGAATAGGGTATTACAACCATTTTTGAAAAGTGTCTCATTCATCACTCATCCATTTAAAATTTACATTTTTAAGTTGCGCGCGTAAAATTACGAAAACGCTGTACGCAGTGGACGCCGTATTATATATTATCTGTGGACATGACGTCAGCTGGCTGCGTGGTACCCGGTGGTACCTGAACAAATGCGCTGATGTCGATGACGACAGTTGATACTTTTTAGTTTGCCTACACAGCCGTATGACATCACAACATTGCGCATCGTATTTTAATACAGATTTAAAAAACTGCAAACTACGAATTGAATTTTAATATTACGTTATTTTTGAACTAAAACTAACATTTTCTTTCTTTATATCTCTTTATTATATATTTTCTTGTAGCTTGTGAAATACCCTATTGTGCGTGTGTGAAGGTTTTGATATTGTATTTAATTGTTACCTCGTCATATCAGTATGTTATTGTTATAAGTTCTAGGTAAGTTATCATAACATTTTCTTTGATACAAAAATAAATCAAATTAAAACACTTAAAATGATCTTATTAGTGAGGGCCAAGTATGTGTGTGAGGCTAACGCCCGAATACTCAAACGCAACGCACGTCTCACTCAAGTCGTGAGTTTTTGACAGTTTTCAATGAAAATGTGTCATAAATTCGTCACTTGAGATGCGCTTAAACATGAGATGCGTTTGAGTATTCGGGGGTCAGTAGGTAAAGGATGCATCTAGATGTATAGAATATTCAAGAGTTTATACCACTCGGTAATTTAATTGAGACCGATCGAATTTGGATTATCATAGATCGACGTAGTCTAACTGAGTGGAACAACTAGGTAAACCGCGGTTAATTAAATTTACCCGTGGTCTAAGGTCTAACCGATTATACCAAGGGTTTTGCAACTAAACCTGGGATCGTTTTGAAAGCACTTGTTAACTTACTTGATCTATAGGTGTAATATTATGATAAGTCCAGTTTAGTTGATACGCCCCTAAGTATACAATAAAAAAAATACTTTCGACGTCACACAAATATTTTATATGAAAGTTTGGATAGATGGTTGTGGCCTCTTCACGCCAAAACTACTGAACGGATTTGGCTAAAATTTAGCATAAAGATATTTCTAGGCTTTGCATAAAACAGGCTTCTTTTCTCCCATGGGGTAAAAAGTTGGCTATATGGTATAGAAATAGCCTTTAACCGTTTTCATAGAAACATAGCGTGGGAAGCCCTCAGTAGAAACTGGCATTATAAATGCGAAAGTTTGGCTGGATGTATAAATGGATGTTTGTTACTTTTTACGCCAAAACAACTGAACGAATCGAGCTGAAATGCTGCATAGATTTAGGTCTAGATCTGGAATAAAACATGTGCTTACTAGTTAATATCCTATAGATCAGTTCCCGTGGGATAAATACTATCTTCGAACGTTTCTATGAAACAACGCGAGCGAAGCCGTATACAGAAACTAGTATCACATAAATCAGTGCTCTAATGCAACACACATACTTTCTATTCACAATGATAGTTCACACTGAACTGACACAAAACAAACACTCATTTAGTATGCTCGTCATTTGTCATTTCATTTCCCACTTGGTTTGATTGATGCGATGGAGAAATGAAATGCTTTATCATTATGCGAGCCATAAGATACCATAAAACATTACGTGGCGTGGGGTTTATGGGATAAAAAGTAACTTAAGTGCGATCTAGACCTACGTCTATGAAATTTTTTAGCCTGATGCCGTTCAGTAAATTGGTCTCGACGACAAAGATCTATCCATTCAATCTTTCGCAATTATATTATAAGTGTGTTTTGATTGTGTAGAGTGCGAGGTCATTTATCATAAGATCGAAACGCATGGAGAATTAGAGAAAGGTTGTTGCCCAACACTGGGACGATTCGAATATATTAGTTTAAGGTGGGTGCAAACTCCTAACAAACGTATGTTCCGATTTATTTGGACATCCTACATCCCCGATTTTATTACCAATAGGTAGCTACGTTTGCACCGTTTTAGTTTTACAAAACACGAAATCATCATTAAATGAGAGCGAAAGTAATAAAATCGCTTGGAAATGAATTGAAATGAATTTTCGCTCGCATTAAATGATAAATACTTTATGCATTTTGAAAAACTACATCGATACAAACATGGCTATTTCTTATCCGATTATGTATGGAAAATTTCATGGCAATAAAGGAGTTTCCAAATGAATTGGAAAGTAAGTTTGTATGGGAGCCTAAAGGTTCGCACCTACCTTAAAAATTACAATTATTGTGATGTGTCCCACTGAAGGGCAAATGGCTTTCCCTGGTCCCACTTATAAGGTCAGTCTGGTCTAGTAAGGGTAAGTTGAAAAAAATCAGAAAAGCAAATTATGTCTGGAAATAAAAAGTGCCATATTGTTTTTGAACTAAGTATTCATGGACTAAGCCCATCTGATTTTAAAAAGCAGTATCAAGTAGCTTGTTTGCTATGTTAAGAATTTGACTTTTTCTAAGTGTACATTTTTGTATTTATGGAAATAAAGATTTTTTGACATTTCAGTATCTATTTCAGTCAGAACCTAAAGTTTTTTTAACACTGTAATTTAAACTTTAAACCAGACTTTTCCTAGACACCGTAAATTATTTCCTCCCATAAATATACAGGGTAATACACCCTGTAGCCGTGACAAGACTTGACACCGCTTCAGATGTCGTGGCGAGTGACAACTTGAGCCGCGCTGAGTCCCGGAGTTGCCTGACCTGGGACACAGACCGTGGTAAACAGTCGATTTATTATTTTACTATAACCGGCGGCGTGCCTACATGAAGAATGTGATAGAGTATACATCCGACAGAGAACCAAGGTTATCGACATAGCTCAAAGGATTAGCAAGAAGTGGCAGAGGGCTGGCCACATCTCAAGAACCACTAAACGTGTTCTGAGTGGAGACCGCGACTCGGCAAACATAGGACGCCCTCCGACCAGGTGGGATGACGATTTGCGAAAGACTGCTGGCAGATACTGAATGCGGCAAGCTTAAGACAGGGCGCTACGGCGCTCATTAGGGGAGGCTTATGTCCAGCAGTGGACTAATATAGGCTAATGATGATGGGGGAGGCCTCTGTCCTGCTTGGATTGTGTTGGAACTGAGCGGATAGCATGAGATGACTTCATTCTCAATTCCTTTCTTTTAGTGCAGATAATAGGCGAGGAGATACGCCTTCATGTGAGCACTTTGATTGTTGTTAGTATACTTCGTACCTGTATTAAGTTGTCTATGTTTTACTGTAGTTTACTTCGTATATAACTAACTGTATGGACAAATCTTGTTAGTAAGTCTAGTAGTCTATAGAATACTTTGTATGGAGTAACATAATATTGTTATAATTTTTTAATCAGAACCATTTTGAGGCCACATCTCCTTCAACACCTGCTGAGATGCACAGCAGGTTCTTTATTTTAATTATGCAAAGATTTATGAAGACTTCATTCATTGTTTAATAGATGATAAAATACGTCTTAATCTTAACACGTACCTAAGTCAGTCCTACGACGTCATTTCCCATGGCTAAACACGTCGTCTCTTTTAATTTCACAAGTAGATTTTCTTAATCGTGAATAGGCCTTCGTTTGACCACAATGTCATGTGATCAAATGGTTTTTAAGGCGCTAATTAGAGAATACCTATATCTATACTTTCTATAACCTATCACAAAACGAACTTCGATTCAATTGTATTAATGGGAGCATTTGGGAAAATGTTGTAGTTTTTGTTTTGAGGTTTTTAGTTTATTCTGCGTACAGTACAACAAGGAATAAAACTAGCGGAAAAGTAATTTCTTTGTTTGTTTTATTCCTTGTTGTACTGTACGCATAATAAACTAAAAAGTCAAAAAAAACTTGCGCAAACCCGAAACAAACCACCCTAATAACGACGAGTAAAACCATAAATAAATAAATAATGCTGGACAATTCAGACACTATCTAGCCCCAAGCTAAGCAGAGCTTGTGGTATGGTTACTAGATAACTGATATACATAATACAATACATTACATAGATAGATATTTTTTATTATACATATAAAACGACCAGAACACCCAAGGAAGAACACCATATGAGCAAGCTGTTCAGCAATGAGCTATGGTCGACCTGTGTTGCTTTAGTTAGCAATTAGGAGCAGAATGCCATTGTAATTTGTTAGGTTTATTGGGAAGGAACATCTAAATCCCAATGAGTTGGCAACAATCGTCGCTTTACATGTGCGAGTACATTATGTTATCTATTTACAATTTTAAACACCAAAACATTAGTAGGGTAGGAAAATGAATGGTATGGTAACTAAAGATAACTCTTTTTTGTACCACACAAAATACAATACAAAAGGAAATGCTCAGAATCAAGGAAGGCCTTATCGCTTTGAGCGATCTCTTCCAGGCAACCTTGGGATGGACTGGAGGTCTAGAGGAAAGTAGCACTAAAATCCCAATGACTTTGCTACATAGCTCTTGTAAACGTAAACGCCAAAAATCCGTCTTCTTTGCTAGCTGCAAGCACCATCTTTCCCAATACTGACCGGTGCAATGGAGTGAAATGCGCCATTCGCAGCGACCATAAATAAATAAATAATGCTGGACAATTTACACAGGATTATCTAGCCCCTAACTAAGCAGAGCTTGTGTTATGGGTACCAGATAACTGATATACATAATACAATACATTACATACATAGATATTTTTTATTATACAACGGCCAGAACACCCGGAACAAATACCTGCAGATTGTACAAAAATTTGTCCCAAGGCGGGAATCGAACCCGCAACGGTCTGCGACGCAGGAGTCGCAGACCTTCGCCCACCGCGCCAATGAGGTTGTAAAAAAAGCATGAAACGTCAAAAATCCTTTCCACCAGCCAGTAAGTCCAGAGACAAAAGCAAATCTATGATATCCTTCCCACAACTAAATGGCATGTGATGCCGATGATCGGGGCGTAACGTGAAACGAAAATTATCACCATTCTGATTGGTGTCAAATACTCCCATTGTAGTCAGATTGCCTAACCCACAAATCTCACAATAACGGCCCACACTATAATGAAGACAGAAGGGCGGAAGTGTCAGGCCTAGGAAACAAAGGGCCCATTTGCATATTGCACTTACTCTGCAATATCTTCTATCTTGTGGCTGACATTGAGATCACGCCCTATTCTTGTTTTCTTTGGGATTACTTGGAATTACTTTTTCGTAGAAAGGAAGATGTAAAAATGAAGTATTATTTTGCCAAAACTACTGCCTATTTGTAATAAGAAATCAATATTGTATTTCAATTGTATATTAATCAAAAACTTAGAATGGTTTATTTAAAATATGAAAATCTGGAGGATGCAGCGACGACGTAGCGTTATGTTTTATTCCATAACTGCGATAGTTCATCATAAGCTTGTACATAAACCTATAAGTGTACAGTTAGTGTATACCTTTATTTACGAAAATAAGATTTTCTTATATTGCTCTGGGATTTAATTTCTTTGCATTTTTTACACTTATTCAAAGATTACATCATACAAAATAGCACTTTCTAAGTACTACCTTACAGCAGCTTACCTTTTCTCAATATCAAATTTAGTGCCAGTTTTCACCAAATCAAGTTTACTCATTATCAAAGTTTTCACTCAATCATGTAGGTAGGTACCTATTGTATACTTTTACTTTGTCTTATTAACTAGATACCTACGTTCCACATTTCAATAGCAGACACAGAACATAGTTTAGAAGCGACTCAACAAAATGTCGACCAACTGCATTGCATCGGAAACCGGAAGGTGGGCGAGAGTAACGGATATTAATATGACGTCATCGAACTCCCGACTCTTCCGGGTACAACACTAGGTTTGTTTCGATGCATGTCGAAGTTGAGTTTTGAGTTGAGTTTTGGTGATTACTTTATGAGTTTTGGTGATTACTTTTTTAATAATAAGATGTGTAATATAATTTATTTAATTAAAATGAAATTCTTTATTCAGAAAGAAAATAACAATCAAATAACTAATTTAAATTAAAACTAGTATTTACAATAGAAACAATTAAGCTATCTGCAAACTGTTGCAAACAATCTACAGGTAGCTCAACTGATCCATATCAATACCAGTTGGAAGCGTGCCTAAGACACTGGCTGCATTGCCCCGCTGTATAGCAATGCTGATGCGCTGTGCCAGATACTCACCAGCTCTCGGGTCACGCGTCGCTTCGACGAGACGCTCAGATAATTATTTTTTGAAAACCCGGAGAGCCTCGGTACCTCACGGACCTAGAGTCTCGACTCCAAGGGGAGCAAATGTGTAGGCTCTGTCGAGACCTATTATTTTAATTGGGGGGTCACAAACGGCGACACATTATGTGATTTTTACTGTGTTTTAAGTGTATCCTCTGTTGGTAGTTCTAAATAATTAAATAAATGTTATCTATCATTAGTACAGAGAGAACTATCCTTGCGATTAAGCCATATCGTACTGATAGATCTGTTAGAACGGAGGGCGGTACTTGGCTGATATCACCATACCACATGATGTTAACCTTATTAGCGCTGAGAAAGATAAACTTATCAAATATCTTGACTTGGCTTACGAGGTTGTCAGCATATGGGATGTAGATTCAGCGACCATCGTCCCGGTAGTTGTTTCGGTTAACGGCGTAATAGCGAAGATCCTCGATCAACATGTCAAGAGACTCTCACTAGGAAGTTGGATCAAAGGCCAGATCCAAAAGGCGGTACTCCTAGACTCGGCGTGTATCGTCAGGAAGTTCCTCTCTTTGCAACCCTAGTCACCGGCTGCTTGAGCCTAGCTTCGCGACCGGTGATCTACCTTATTTTTAAAGGACCAATTAGGGATCATTTTCTATACAAAATCAAAAGAATCCGTCAATTCTGGACAGAGTTTAATAGGTAACTATTAAACTCGGTCCAGAATTGACGGAAAAAAAGGAACGAACATACATAAAAAAATAATACATATAGCCAAACATAGAACCCCTCCTGTACTCGGTTAAAAATGAAGAAGCAAGGTCGAAACTTTAGAAGTACGGATTAAAAATGTAGAAGAGAACTGCTTAGTACAAATGGAAGGGTGGAAGACCGTACGTCTGCTTGTGCTGAAGTGGAAGGGAGATAGCAGGATCAAGTCATGAAATCATTGAAATCATCTACCATATACCTACAAGCTATAGCAAACTGTAGTTGAAAACGTGTTGCAGATGATGATGACGATGACAGAGTTTTGTTGAGCCATTTTATAAATGAAACTAACACCAGTTTCCACTTATACTTTTTAAATATAACTAAAGTAGGTAATCTAACTAGTACTAAAATTATAAACACGAAATCGTAACGAAACAAAGTTGAAATCATTGGAGATTTTTATATAATTTATACACTAATTAGATAGGTATAAGCAATAATCTAAATACACAATGTACCGTGACACAATTCAAGTATTTGACGACCTCTGTGGCGCGGTGGGCGAAGGTCTGCCTGCGACGCAGAAGGTTGCGGGTTCGATTCCCGCCTCGGGACAAATGTGTGTACGATTTTCAGACATTTGTTCAGGGTGTTCAGCTTCGTTTTCTATATATAATAATAAATAATATCTATCTATGTATTGTATTATATTATGTATATCAGTTATCTAGTACCCATAGCACAAGCTCTGCTTAGCTTAGGGCTAGATAATGCTGTGTGAATTGTCCAGCATTGTTTTTTTTTTATTATTTACACATGTTACGCAACAGTAAGGCATGGCTTGAGTCGGCTCTTAACTGTTTAACACTTCATATCTTTTAACAGGTGGCTCGTACGCGGCAATAAAAAATGGGACAACTTTTTACTTTTCAGCAACTTTTATGTTATAAAATCGGATATCATTTTGTTCGCGGCTTGCCCGTCAAAATTGGGTCGGATTGACTTTAATTCGTGTTTACAAATGGGTTAAATTATGAGCCAATTAATACATACTAATGAGCAAATAAACACAGAACAGTTCTCTATTGAAATTCTATAAAATTAACACGTTCTTGTTTGCGTGTTGTCCATTGTTCAATATCTATATATGGATATAATAGATTCTCCCCGCGGCTTCGCAAACGTTTTTATAGGAAAAAAAACCGGCCAATTGCGAGTCGGACTCGCACACGAAGGGTTCCGTATAAAGACAGCTACAAATTCACGTTTGATGTATGAAAGCTCCCTAAAATATGTATATATTTTATTCTGTTTTTAGTATAGTTATTGTTATAGTGCCAACAGAAATACATCATCTGTAAAAAATTCAACAGTCTAACTATCACGGTTCATGAAATACAGCCTGGTGACAGACGGACAGACAGACAGACGGACAACGGAGTCTAGTATAGGGTCCCGTTTTACCCTTTGGGTAATGAACCCCAAAAAAACACCAGGCTCGGTTAGGTAGCTAGAAGTAACAAATATCTATCGTTGACTAATCTAATACGTAATAACGAAAATAAAACTATGCCTGACAATAAATCTTTAGACCACTCTTGGTAAAGCGAAAATCTGGCCTAAGATGGAACACTGATGCCTGTATGTATTTTAGCTAAGGACTACTAGGTTGTAGCCAATTATGAACTTAATGCAGGACTGCTTGCTGGATAACTCACATCATTTAAATAAAATAAATAATGCTGGACAATTCACACAGCATTACCTAGCCCCAAGCTAGACAGAGCTTGTGTTATGGGTACTAGATAACTTATTCACATAATATAATACAATACATAGATAGATATTTTTATCATACACAGAAAACGACCAAACGACGATCGTACACACATTTGTTCCGAGGCGGGAATCGAACGCGCAACCTCCTGTGTCGCAGGCAGACCTTCACCCACCGCGTTATAGAGGTCGTCATATTAAGTAGATCACACCGTTTCAAAATGAAAACCACAAAAGGAACTCAGATTAAATTATTAGTTAGTGAACAATGGTTCCCTCTTCACCTTTCATCTCTCAGAGAAACCACAAACAGGCAATTTGTTGTAAATCAATAGTATACGTTTCACACATTTCGTGAACAAACTCATTCTTCGCCACAAATGCCATACAAAACGAAACATTTCAAAATGTGTTGTACTGTTCTGATGGTAGAGTTTAAAATTCATTGAATTCTGTAGTTCATATAAGCTCTGTAACATTATTTAGCGTTGGCTGGAGCTGATGAGCTGGCTACACACGGAGATTTATAGAGACTTTCACTCCTTGGAGAGGTGAAAGTCTTTTTACTTTATGTGTCTTATAATAACCAGGTAGCTAAGGGGAATAGTTGATATTTACGCAATGTTTTTCTTATGTATTTGGTAGCTTAGTACCTATTATGGTTATAACATGTTATGAACCAAATCCATAGAACCTAATTTCTACGTTTAATAAAAATGTCTATGTAATGTATAATGTATATTAGTCGTTTATAGTACCAAATCATAACACAAGCTCTGATTACCTGATGATGCTGAGTGGATTGTGTAGCATTAGTAATATTAATTCGAAAGGAACGTCTTCCCTCTATGTCTCTCTGTAACCGTTTCACTAATAAAGCGATGAATGAATCTGAATGAAATTTGGCAATAATATGGTGCTACTTAATATTCATATTCATATCATTTATTGTGATTTTATGCATACATTTATTTTTCTTAGGTGTTGGTAGCGTTAGTGGGTACACATACACAATGCATAAAAACCCTGTCAGGGCGCAACAATTACATAGGTAGTTTGAGTTCGATTTTGTTAGCTTAATAAATAACTTTACTATGGTACTTAAATTTATAGATAAAATTAATTTTAGCAATGTCATGTTTAATATAAAAGTAATTGTAGTAAAGTATTCGTTAAATAATAATGGAATTTAATAAGATTACTATAATACAACGAATCGAAAATTAATGTCAGATCAATATAGTTACTAGGTAGGTTACATACATAATGTTAAAGCTTTGTCTTATAGCAGTAGGTATTCTTAGGGTCAGCTATACAAGAAGAAACAAAAAAAATAAAAGAGTCATCGTGATAAGGTAGGTACCGTACCGACTTACTAACTTATACCAAAAACATATACAAAGCAGCAGGTAGAAGCTAGTATAAAAAATTGTATAGAAATAAAAGTATTCAAATTCAAGTAAAATAAGATATTAAATAAGTCCCAAAAAAAATTAATTTGAGCAGGAAACATTTTTGTGAACTATACCCAGACTGCGAGGGCTCACGCACTATAATACAAAAACTTTAGAATCAAGTAAAATATTTATTTAACTGGTAAGATAGCTACATCATTAGTACTCAAGTTTCCAAGAAACCCTAGCTAATTTATTCAAATGTCTATATGACTGGTTGCAACATAGGTTACCTATTAATAGGTGGGTGGCTCTATCCCACCAAGCCAGTATATTACAATCAAAGCATGATACACGATGAATAGGTCAGTCCAACCTCCATGTAGAGGTTAGTAAGCACCTACACATGACATTATTTTCGGTGTCAAACGTAAGCTCTAACGCAACTAAACGCATCTTTAAGCTAGCTAAAGCTCAAAGGCTAGGTTAAGTCGCCAAAATGTGTATACGTTTTTTATGTTTTTTTTTATTAGATTTTTTTCATACAGGATGACTCACGCTAGACCGTGCCGGATCCGAGCTGAGTGTCGGCCGACTTCTCGTTTGTTGTCCGTTGCTCGGCCGTCACTCTGTTGCCGCTCGGTATAGCGTAAGTGTGTCCATACATTGTACTATTACCATACAATATGTAATATTAGTTGACCGTGCTACGGCCGACACTTGGCACGATCTAGCGTGAGTCTTCTTTTATTAGGTAATGGGTCTTGATGGCCTCTGACATACAGACAGGAACATCAAAAGTAGTTTATAGAAATCTAGTAGTATCTCTCTATATCAGTAGCTAGTGAAAATTTTATGAATCCAGGCTAAGCTCCTCTAAAAATTATTATCAAGAACAGAGATTTGTCATAGTCAGAATTTCCAGAAATCAGATTGAATCTACCACCGAACTGCGATCCCCAACCCGTATGCCTAGGGGGATTATGGACATTATCCCCCCCATAAGATAAAAGCTAGTAATGCGATTATTATGGGGACGCCTGCATCCAACAGTGGATAATTATAGTCTGTTGAGGTGAGGTGAAATTGAATCTTGAACTTTTGAGTACCTACCTACGCTTGCGCGTCGTGGTCAGACATTTCCAGCCATGTACGCGAGGTCTAGAAACGTGCAACTATGCATTTTGTAACAGCCGATGGTTTTTCTCATGTCCCTTTTAAGGAGTTAGTCCAGGGCTTATGATCTCTAAACGGGGGGCATTCGCATTTGTCATTCCTAGTGTTTTTTTTTGTTACAGATGTTAGTAAATAATTACAATCAAATAATAGAACTAATTAGAATTAGTATTTACAATTGAAACAATAGAGCTAACTGCAAACAGTTGGAAACAATCTACAGGTAGATACCAGTCGGAGCGTCGCGTTGCCAAAACGCTGGCTGCATTGCCCCGCTGCATGGCAATGCTGATACGCTGCGGTTGACCCGAGAGCTGGTGAGTCTACTCGCCAGCTCTCGGGTCACGCGTCGTCGCTCCGACCAGACGGTCAGATAATTTCACATAAAGTTACTTAGATAGCATATTACCGTGACGGGTGGGTTACATATTTTATTTATTCTACAAAAAAAATATCTAGAACACCCAAAACAAAACTATATATTTGCAGATCGTACAAATATTCGTCCCAGGCGTCAAATAACTGTCGCTATTGATACTTTTAACTTTGTTTTTGTCTAGTTTTAGGTAATTATTCCACTGTAGAACAAATTCTCCCTATTCTATAACTTTAACTTATTCTACGCGCGATAACACAAACTATGCTATTTTACCGATGCCCTTAAATAATAACATGTAGTACCCAAATGGGTACTACTTTAAAAATAGCTACTTCGTATTCGTTTTTACATAACAACGACAACGACGCAAATTGCGTGTCGATATGCAGTCGCAGGCGTCCATACGAAAAGCATATCTCAATAAGGAAATACCTAAGTCTAACACACATCGTAGTAGTATTTTGTGTCCGTATTCGTAAAAATAACCTTTACAAAGGGCAAAAAGACTAAAGTCTGAGACGAAATAAGGCGAGGAACTCGTGACTCGAACGATTCCTGAATGTAAAGCAGGGTGTACACAGTTTGAGGTTTCTCGGAAACATAAAAATCGTTAGTTTTAATAGATATAACTACGTAATGCATCAGCATTAGTGAACATGTAGGTGAACGGTGTTGCCTCCCAAAGGACCGGTCAATATGCCCCGAGATGATAGAAATTAGACACACATATTATAATAATAACCATTTCCATTTTTATTTATCGATAGAAATTTATATTTATAATTTTATAGAATTATTATTTAAAAAATACAATTGATTAGGCAATTACTTAAGGTTTATGGATAACTTATTAATAAAAAGTGCTTTTCACACTAAAATAGGAAATAAAATAAAAAAAATCCAAAAAAAAAACATGTGTGTGGAGAAACCAAGATTTGGTTCCACATAAGTACAATATAGAAAGTGGCAGCCCCCACATTCGAAAAGATGATAAAACAATTTTTAGACTCAAACTAAATACATAATTAAGGACCCATATCATAAATATCACAAGATTATGTTAGATTAGTGTTACAGTGTGCAACCCGCCTTACCGGCCGGCGTGACCGAGATCTCCGTTTAGTAATAACTCTCCAGCAACTTAGAGGTAATTGCATAAAATCGTTTTTGTTGGAATTCCGCTTGCTCAACGCGACTCGCGGAGGGTCGATATTGCTTTTCCACGAAAATTTAGCAATTTCTTCTGTAATTCAATTCGTTACAACTGTTTGGAGGCACGGATTGAGTAACCACTTGATTTGACAATGCTAATTATTTCGATACTGATAATTAATAAAATCGGGTACTGACTGGTGTTGCGAGGCGTAATATTATCATTCGCAGCGAGCATGAAACGTTACGCCCTGTGCTAATCTCCTGTTCGTTGCTCGTTGCAAGCGTTTTTTTCCCTTGTACCTACTGCACGAGCTGTGTATCACGTTACACTACACCCCGTAACGCCAACAATGGTCAGGATCCACCTTAAGGATCCGGCAAAAGCTACTCGCAACTTTAATTCGTAAATTGTTATGTTCTGTAATACCAAAAAAGATGACTGAAAACTTTTTGTATTTTCCACACAGTGTTGTTATTCTGTAACTAGACAATATAGGCTATGTTCCTTAACAAAACAAAACGTTAGATATTGTTGTTTTGAATACAAAACAAATATGACGAAAACATGTCCTTTTCGACGTAAAAACGCATTTTGCATACTTTTGCTTTAATTCGTTATAGGTTTGTATTAATAAGAAAACAAAACAACCAGGGACCTAGATAAATACTGTACTAACTGTAAATAAATAAATAATGCTGGACAATTCATACAGCATTATCTAGCCCCAAGCTAAGCAGAGCTTGTGTTATGGGTACTAGATAACTGATATACATAATATAATACAATACATAGATAGATTTTTTTTATTATATATAGAAAACGACCAGAACACCCTGAACAAATGTCTGCAGATCGTACACACATTTGTTTCGAGGCGGGAATCGAACCCGCAACCTTCTGCGTCGCAGGCAGACCTTCGCCCACCGCGCCACATCGGTCGTCTACGTACTGTAATACTAGTTCGAATGCAAAAAACAAAATGATATGGTCGAAATATACTAGAATTACAAATCATTTTGGTAGTACGTTTGTATGGGCAAATAATCATCCGCTGGCCCCTTAAGACCGCGCATAATGCAAAAATATGGAACAGGATAGACATAGAATTTCGCGTTCATAGGAGCGGGACAGAGTAGGACAACGCAAGTGCATAAATTGAGTTTTACTCATTATCCATTAACTATTCAAAATTATAAGCATTAAATAGAACAACTAAACGATTACATACAAAACGTTAGTATGACTTTGTAATTCGTAAAATGTGGTGTTGTCGCTGATAATTTGGAACATTTCAATTAAAACAATATTTATGCGAACTTTGTACCTACTTTTTTTTGTGAAGAAGCCAATTTATTTATAAAAATTCTATTCGATTACTCGACTACAGGTTTTTTCCTTCCTATAGTATTTTAGGAGACTAAAGCATACTTTTTTATATTATGGTAGTCGTTGTAGCCTTTCTTTATTAACTCGAAGCATCAAAACGGGCAAAGCCATTTTCATACAAGGGGTATCAGAATACTCGCCTTGAATTCTTTAAGTTTTTTAGCTTTTGTCCCCTCATTTTGCGAACAAAAGTAAAAAAGTTTTGACTGAGTCGAGTTTTTATTCTACTTCGACAAAAAGAACAAAGATTCTATATTCGTCTGTTTTTATTGGCTTATTTTTCCACTACCGATCGATTTTGAAAACTCTTTCTTCATTGCGTAGAGAATTGACGACCTCAGTGGCGCAGCGGGCGAGAGTCTGCCTGCGACGCAAGAGGTTGCGGGTTCGATCCCCGCCTCGGAACAAATTTGTGTACGATCTGCAGAAATTTGTTCCGTTGGTCTGGGTGTTTTCTATGTATAATAAAAAATATCTATATATGTAATATTACGTATATCAGTTATCTAGTACCCATAACACAAGCTCTGCTTACCTTGGGGCTAGATAATGCTGTGTGAATTGTCCAGCATTATTTATTTATTACTTATTTAATGATCCAAGAAAATTATATTCCCGAGGAAGTCAAATTTATACTAGTACGTGGCCCGCAAAACTTCAAAAACTGTATAAAATTCAGGGATTCAGTCGTTTCTTTTTTCAAATCATTTACCATTACTTTTTAATTATATAAGTGTATGCATGATCCCATACTAAAATGATGATGATGAGAAACCTAACGAGTACCAAAGCAACTCACACAATTAACAAAACCACCCGATAAGCTAACAATGAGCGTGACCAACTAAATGAAGACTTACTGCTTATCAGCGAGGCGAATGTACCAACCATTGCACCTCTATTTCAGCGCCGACTTACGACACTGAAAGATGAAAAGTCATTACTGAGAACTACAATATTGAGTACTAAGCGCACGAGCGAGTTGCATCAGTTTTGGTATTGTAATGCCGTGTGGTGCTGGCTTAGAATTTGCACTTACCCACCCCACCTCTTCCTATGGGTATCGTAAGACGCGACTAAGGGACAAACACAGGGGGGCGGGCAGCAGTGCCTCTTGCAGAATAGATCTACCACCGAACTGCGATCCCCAACCCGCATGCCCATAATCATGATAGAAGCATGATGATTTTATCTCATGAAGTAAAAGCCCATTCGGCGATTATAAGGGGGAGGCTTATTAATAGGCTGTTGAGAGGTTTTGTTATGGTTAAAGACTAAACCTACTGCTCGTGATTGTGTCAGTGAAGAAACAACGTAAAGAAGTATTTTAGGTATTTTATACCAAAATAAGCATATTTTTCCTATTCACCAAACTACATCTGGCTGGGTCCTATAACACAGATTTATTTGATTAATGACGACCTCAGTGGCACGGTTGGCATAGGTCTGCCGGTGACGTAGGATGTGGCAGGTTCTATTCCAGCCTAGGGACAATGTTTATACGATCTGTAGAAATTTGTTCCGGGAGTTCTGGTCGTTTTCTAGCATAATTAATCATGTATTATATTGTATTATGTAGGTATAACAGTTATCCCATAACACAAGCTATGCTTAGCTTGGGGCTAGATAATGCTATGTAAATTGTCCAGCATTATTTATATTTGTTTATTCTGTTACCAAATAAATAGGATCTAGATTATCTAGGTTCTATAAGCTCTACCTACGACTAAAATCGAGTTACGTGTATGATCAAGAAAAGCAACCAGATTAAGAGATATTGATGCAATGAATCTTAAATAGTTTTATCACCACCACCAGTAAGAATTGACATAACAGATATCAGTTCAGTCTTATTAGCTACCTGCTGCGGCTGACGTACAAATAGTTGTGTCAACATCAAAGGTTATAAATAGTCAATTTTGGAGAACCTTTGTACCTGTGTCACGTAGCTCGGGCACACGCGACCGAAATGCCAAATGATCTGCAGGTGCTAACAGATGCGGGTAGTTTACCTCCAATTGTTCGCGCTGACGCGATTTGGGGGTAGGTAATTCTGTGGGAGTAAGTTTGTTTTGCGTTGCTAAGCAACTTGGTCACACAACAGTGGTGTAATTATGCTGACGTCACAGCTATTGATCGGAGGAATTATTTCAGCTTTTAGTTACTGTTAGTATATTATTTGTTTGGTACCTAACTCATTTTGTTGACAAAGATATAGGGACTGAGAAAGTTTTTTTAATAAATACCTACTAAAATAATAATAACGTGTGCTTCAGTTATTTATTACCGGTTTTTCTGGAAAAGTCGAGAATATAAATATTATGACCCCTTTCTTTCGGATATCTAAAATTAGCCATTTCAATAAAAATATCTGGTCATGACAAACGTAAAATTGTAACCGTTACCATCGTAGGTATTTATTTTGCAAAAAACTTTAATCATTTTTCACAATACATATGTTTTCGTACAAATATTGTGAAAATATTTCTTGTAAACTATCATAGAACTTAGCCAACCATAGCTCTAAGTAAGAGGTAGGATAAAGACAGAAAAATGAGAAATATTTAACGAATTACCACCTTGCAACGGAGATGACCATAATGAGGTTCTATCGATAAAAAAAAACGGGGAGTATGTAAAAAACATCGCAATTTTAACTTAAGGCGGCGATAAATGTGAAATGGGCAAATTTGGGTTACATTAAAAAAAAACTCCGCGTCATCGTTATTGATAAAGCTTTGGAAAAAATACCTAATAATTTACGGGATACAAGGCACATCCAGAAATAATTGTGCAAAGTACCATCTGTATTCTTAGTTTTTATAATTTCTCTCCTTAACTATAAATCACATTTTTTTTATTTTCATCACTTTATTAAAAAGAAAAATACCCAGGGCACCTTTGGCTTATTTTTGCAAACTAATGTATAAATTAAAAG
The DNA here is from genome assembly GCA_946478455.1 of Eupithecia vulgata. Classification (NCBI taxonomy): domain Eukaryota; kingdom Metazoa; phylum Arthropoda; class Insecta; order Lepidoptera; family Geometridae; genus Eupithecia; species Eupithecia vulgata. The sequence continues at coordinate 4,938,961 of OX297874.1, forward strand.
ATAATGAGTGAAACATGATTTTTGAGCTTAGTTCGCTCTGCTCTGTCCCGCTTCTTTAAACGCGAAATTCTATGCCTACCCTTTTCACAAAATGGCGTCATATATCGCCCCCTTAACAATGTCCACATTTCACTGTATACAGCATGCTGTGCCTAGCTGCCCTGTAGTATAATGCAAGAAGATCTATGCTATTAAATTTACAGATGTTTCTAGAAAAAACGCAGGTGTGTGGCTGGCACGTGCTGGTTAAACACACTAAAAGGTTGCCGGACAAACTAGTTTACTCCCTTGACTGATAAATAACAGTTTTTAAATCAATTAACCTTTTTGTATTGAGCCTAGCGAGGATATGTGCACCTCTATCTAATTAAAAAGGCAAGTTTGTTTCACTTCAACTGTATCTAACCATTGGTTACGGTTGTCATGGCATAAACGCTTGTCAAAATTAAATTGGTTAAGCTTATGAATATTTTTATAGCGGTGTGAATGGTATATGAATAATTTGATTATGCTCTAAGTAGTAAATATACTACCTCTGTAATGTAACCATACCTACTGTTCATAAACTAAGTGTAAATAAAGCGGTAAGTTTACGTTTCAGCTCTTCGAGCAATGCTTCTTTATTCACTGCCCAACAAATCGCCGTCTTTTGTTTCTGGTAAACAAGCTTCAGAGATGTAGGTATATTTTCAAACTGCAAATTACACTACGTGACTGCATCTTCGAGTTGTTGTGAAATTCACATTACATGATTAGGTTTGTAACCTCGAGTCGCGAAAAAAATGAAACTTCTAAGTCAATGCAATCAAAAGGTACAGCCGAATTTTCCAAGGGAATCACATGCACATAACCTTTAGGTATTGTACTTCCCGTTGACCCAGAATCATAAAAATTCGCCAGAAGCAAAGTCTTATAGCACAATTATAGGAAAAATCCGTAAACCATATTTTTATAGCCTTTAATTGTGACCAAATCGGATATTTTTTTGTAAACGGTGCGTCTGCGTCGACTATTTTAACTGACTGAACCCTTGATGCGCGAGTCCAACTAGCACTTGAAGTTTTATTTTTATTTTACACAGCAATTAAATATTAGTCTTCTGTCTAAAAAGATGACCATCGTTCGGCAAGTGATGCATCTGGATGGAATAACATCAATTTCCCTAACTCATTCCATCTCTTACATTACACTAAATGTAAAACCGGTCCACTCTTTTTATTTAAAAGGTCTTAAACTATTGAATCTAATGCCCCAGCTACCTGCCGGTAATCCCTACGTAATATTAAGCTGTATAATTTACAGCCTATCTGTATGACCTTATTAATTTTATGGAACACTCCACTTGGGAACAGGTTTGGAGAGGTGATCAATATGTGTGGCCCCGAAAGAAATTGGTAATCATTATTAACAATGTTGCCTCGGTGCATTCTTGCGGTTAAATTGTTGTGAAGTTAAAAATTTTGTCGGTCGTCTTTTGAAAAGAGGAGATAATATTTTGTTTGCTTTTGATGCTAATAGACTGCCATGAGAAAACATATTCAATGAACATGTGCTTTGTAAAGGTTAACTTTGAATAGTATATTATTGTTTTGAGATAATTAAAAACCAATTTTAAATTCCTTAGTATTTACATTGTTTATTACGGATGTAAGCGGGTTAACTACGAACCTTATTTTTGTAGGAAGAACACCATTTACATTTTTAAGTTTTTCGGGACATATATGTAGTTATCCCTCGGGAATATATTTTAAGAGACCATCTTGGGATCATTCTGCATACTTATAGTTAGAGTTTTCCAAATCAGTCCATAATTCACTGAGAAATCAACAAACATACAAACAAAATACATACAGCCCAACATAAAATCTCCTGTTCTGTTTTTCATTTCGTCGGTTAGAACTGTTCAATCAGGTAAAACTTGATTACTGTACCCTATTTCAGAACGTCATGAAATTATTTTAGCTTTCCACTACAAACTGTAATTTAATATTGCTAGAAGGTGTTTGCTAATAATTTGCACACAATGTTTCCTAAAGGTCAATGAACCTAAACCTTTGAGTCACCAGAAACTAATAGCCCAATAAGCCGTTTGTTATTATCAGATCATACCTATTCAAATTATTCATTTAATTTAGCTTAAGCCTGGTGAGAATTTACCTTAGATCTTAAAATAGACAACACAGCTTTTGGTAAATGGCTTTTATTACAGTGTGTTCGGGTAAACCGACCACGCAGCAAAAATAAATAAAGTGTCCACCTTTATTTATTTTCACACAGCATAATCTAGCCCCAAGATAAGCAGAGCCTGTATTACGGGTACTAGATAACTGACATACATAATATAATACAATTTTTTTATACATAGAATACGACCACGTACAAACATTTATCCCGAGTTGGAAATAGAACCCGCAACCTCCTGCATCGCAGGCGGACCTTTCCCCACCTCGCCACCCAGGGGTCGTCATTTTAACTGCTCTTGCAGCACCAAAACCCTCAACCACGGCCCTTTTCACAGTGTAACATAATGAAATATATTATTGTCCTCACGATTTTAATTTTCCCTGTGTAAAGAAGATAAGAAGAAAATAGATAAATAACACCTAGAAAAATGGTACCCTTAAAATTTTGCCTAGTTTTGGAATATATAGTAAGCAAGCGGCAAGCTGAAGACAGGGAGACAGGGCGCTATGGCGCTCATTAGGGGAGGCCTATGTCCAGCAGTGGACTGAAAAAGGCTGATGATGATGATGATGGAATATATAGTTATATTATTGGTTAGATATAAATGTTTTACTTAATTGTTTATTTTATTTATTTACTTAATTGCTTTTCGGTCTCCAAAAGACCGGCCTTGTGCAAACCAGATCCACTATACCCTAACAACATCATCTGACTATCGCGCATCGGTCTGGTGGACTGCTTGGAGACCGCCAGAGATCCTATCTCCACCTAAGCCTCGCAATCCGAATACGGAAGGCATCCTGATGCCTTCCGTATTCGGATCGCAGTCAGGATTTGATCCCACAATGTTCCTAGATGCCCTATAATACTTTCATGAAGAAGGCTTCCGTGAAATACCAACAAACCATTGAATACCCAACAGTCCACTTCTTCAATAGTTTCCGTAACTGATCTAGCTATCACAACCATTCTCTGCCCGATGAGATAAGCCATTCGCACTTCTGTTTACCCGATTGTAATTCAACCACGGCAAACAGCTCCAATGGAATTTAGTTCACACGAACCAAACGCAATATGCAACATATTGATTACTCGTGCATATTACGCACGCACCTATGGGTACTACACGCAATACTGTCTCATGTTAACAAACAAATGAACATCTCGTGGGAACTCTAGAATGATATTGTCATTATATTGCTTTATGTTCATCGGGTACTGGCAACTTGAACGTGTTTCCGGCCAGTGTTCTGTCCAAGAATTAATCGTTATACTCTATCGAAGGAGGGAAATGCTATATTGGCCTCTGATAATGACTTTCCCACAAGATTATTTTCCCATACTCATAGATCAACTATAGGCTACACTATCTCAAAATACTAGCGATCTTTAATATGTTCAGGGTTACTTCCTCACCTTCCATGAAACTTGGTTCAATGTCCACAATAGAACCCACACCCTAAGCATGCGGAAAGTATGTGGTACAAAACGGAGCTATCTTAATCAAAGAGTGTGATGGAATGTCATGTAATAATCACAACCACAAACCACACCTTTTTGTACCAAAAGGAATCATACTACTCGCAAGAATTTCAATTACCTATGCGTCTATTGCCGGTACCTACATGCGCTATTGTCATGAGATCCGAGATACCAATGACAATGAGGGCAGTACAATTAAAATGTCGGCGTTAGATATCTCAAACAATCCACAATGGCACGTGAGAGGAACTGGTGGGAGATTTTCGAGCGGACAAAGACTTGAGGGAAGAATATCCAGCTAACTTCAAGTTTACGACGACCCTCGGCACAAATTGATAAGTTTTTTTAACGTAGATAATATAAATAGCTGGAAATACGTCCCGGTTTGTCGAAGACGGTTGTTCTGTCATAGACGAACCCCAGTTTTGTTCTTCCGTCAATAATTGGTGTTTCATGCAACAATATTGTGCAGTATATTAGGAAGCAAGTCTTCTTAGAGACCATATGAAATACAAAGAATAGTCTAGACTGCATTATTTACTGGTAATTTCTTATGACAAGTATCTATAGATGCAAAAAGTATCATGATCAAGTGACGCAGCTATTCAAACCTACACTGAGAAAAATGGATTTCTGGCCTAAGGTCAATTACGCCTTATACGGTTAAATTACAATAACGTTTGGCAAATTTAAAGAGCTTACGTTCATTTTAACTTAACGTTTAAATAATACTGTTTATTGCATAGGACACAGAACATCAAAAACGACTTATTATACGACAGTTACGGAATTTAACCTTCTTCTGTCAATATCGCAGTATGGACCACATAATTAGTCAGTTTGGTCTATTAAAAACGCCTTACGCTTACGGCAATGAATTGACAACGAATATAACCACAAGTAAGACGACATTTGCCTTAAGAAACGGTTAATAAATTAGTATATAACAAAATATATGCCTTTCAGCTATAATTAAACCAACGTAATCACAAATCTTATAATGACGTACGTGAGCGGCGAATATGGACGGTTTATGGCAACTTTAGTCTTTATTTGGGGTGTAAAGGGCCGTAAAGTAAAGTGATTTCAGCAGTTTAATTTTCAACGAATATAACCGCAAGTACGGTGATATTCGCCTTAAGGAATGGTTAATAAATTAGTATGTAACAAAAAAATGTGCCTTTCCGCTATCACTAAACGAACGTAATCACAAGGCTTATAATGACGTACGTGAGCGGCAAATTTAAACGGTTTATGACGATTTTAGTCTGAATTTGGGGTGTAAAGGGCCGTAATCTCAAGTGATTTCAGCAGTTTAATTTTCATCGAATATAACCGTAAGAACGGCGATAGTCACCTTAAAAAACGATTAATACATTAGTATGTAACAAAAAAATATGCCTTTCCGCTATCACTAAACGAACGTAATCACAAGGCTAATAATGACGTACGGAAGCGGCGAATATAAACGATTTATGGCGATTTTAGTCTGAATTTGGGGTGTTAAGGGCCGTAAACTTAAGTGATTATGGTATTTTCATTTTCAACGAATAAAACCGTAAGAACGGCGATAGTCACCTTAAAAACGATGAACACATTAATATGTAACAAAAAATTATGCCTTTCCGCTATCACTAAACTAACGTAATCACAGGGGTAATAATAACGTACATGAGCGGCGAATATGAACAATTTATGGCGATTTTATTCTGAATTCAAGGTTTTAAAGGCCATCAACTAAATAAAGTGATTATATCACGGCGCCAGACTCTCTTTAAAGCATTACTAAAGGGCATAAACAGAGTGTCTTAAGTTATTTTATTGATAGCGCAAATATAGCTTGATCATTATCACTAAACATCATCCATCTAAGTTTTTGATCACACGAGGACATTTAGCAAGGTCTTTCAGAAAAGTGCAATCAAGGTTCTTAAAAAATCAGCATTAATCCGGGGATTCTGTACCACCACACAAAAGATACATTGTAACTAGTTGGGTACTAAAAAGGTGTTTCGAAATCTTCTAAAAGTGACAAATATCATAAAAAAAATGTGGAGCGATTTAAATGTTTTAAGCCAATTTTTAGGGTATTAATCCAACCAACACGGCATGAATATTTATTTCTTTCAATATAATAAGTTTATGTATAGGTAGGTATGTAACCGTCTCAGAGCCTAGGTACTCGTAAATAAAGTATCGATAGAAATCTCAGAGCATAGTCCAGTTCACGAGTTCAGAAATACCTACCTAAATAGTCACTATGTAGTTGACCACAAATATATTCCGGGGATAAAAAATGTTTTTGCTGTTCCTATACGCTATTAGGTATGTGTCAATCGTTAATTAAATACCTAAAGCTTTTAAAATTTATTAGATAGGTTAAATTTCAAAAGCTATCGAGAGATACCATTATATTTTAGCCAGGTAGGTACCTATAATACCGCGATTGCTAAAATATCAATTTGGTCCGCAAAAGGTGAGAATGTGTCCGTCTCGATTGTCCAGATTTAGAATGTAATATTTTTATACCCACCCAACTATATACTTAAAATCAACTTAGTCGGTACTACTACTTTCTACTTACGTATAACACGTTATTTATTTTGTACAAATAAGTATTTTGGTACCCAACTTCTTTGGGCTAATTTCCCTAGTTTTTAGGTGGAATATGCATCTATTATCTTTTATAAGACCAAACTCGAGATATAGTTAGGTACATACCTACGCTAGTAATAGTAGTTTTTAGTTTGTTTGTGTTTAATACAAAAGAATACCTACCTCTTTTAAATCAATTTGCTATCAGCTGACGAACATGTCGAGACATGACGAACAGGTCGATACCTACCTATCTTGTACTAAAGAAACGACCGTAAATAAAGCGTTTGTCGCAGTAAAGTGGTAAAATTAACTTTAAGCCGGCGCAACGTACCTATCTTGTAATAGAGAAACTATCTTACGGTAAGGCGTTTGCCGTCGTGTGTGGTAAAATAATGCCGCACGTACGAACCAATCAACGTGACGAACTAACTACCAGTGTTTCCAGATCGAATTTGACAAAACCAGTAGAAAGTCGAATAAAAAATCAATGGTTAAAATGAAAAAATTAGTAGATTGTGAAAAAAACAACATGTATTTTTAACCTTCGACGCAATAAACACGTGATAACACGATGAACCGGTTTTGGGCATTTAGATTATGATTTCAATAATGACATTTAACAAAGGATCTATGTACAAAGTAAAATATTCTTAGTTTCTGATTTTGTAAAATATGTTAGTACCTAAATGGTTTGTGAGTAACTAGCCCAAAGTAATCAGAGCTTGTGTTATGGGTACTAGATGAGTGATACTCAATACAATAGATAGATTTGTTTTTAGTGTTAATTAATTTCATAGAAAACACGCAGACCAGAATCAAATATTCGTAGATCGTACAAATTTTTTTTCTGCGGTGGAGATCGAACCCGCAGCTTTCTGCGTCGCAGGCGGACCTTCACTTGCTGCGATTTTATTTACTCTTGCAAAATATAATTGTTTACAATTTTTATTCGCATCTCTACTGATTTTGCCAAATTCGCCTGCATGGCTGGCAACACTAAATCATTCGTTTCGTTGGTTTTGGTGTGACGCTGTTGTTTCGTGAAACTTGAATCGACAAGTTTATTGATCTTTCGTGTTTTGTAGTGCTTTTGACTAGAAGTTGAGTTTATGTGAAAAAACATATAGAGGACGAACATTACTTAAAAGTGAAGGAGCTACTAAAGGCCTCCTGGACAAAAGAGGAGGAAGGAACTGCCCAATTTAATTATAGATTCGGTGCTGGATGGAGACCCAGGAAATCGATTAACATGGCCTTGATTTCAATCATGGGCCATAGGAATTGGTGAAATTTTTGGCAAGAATCACCAGTGCTAACCTTCAAATATTGCTGTAAGTTAAAAAAATTTAATCTTAACTATCTTAAGGTCATCCATCACACTAATATATAAATGCGAAAGTCTGTGTATGTGTGTCAATCCTTCACCTTGGAACAGTAGACCGATTTGGATGAAATTTGGAAAGAAGCTTGTCTAAGTCCTAAAATAGGACATAGAAAACTTTTCATCATCATTTTAATTTTCCGCAAAAGCGCGGGGCATAGCTAAGTATAACGATAATAATAAATTATCTAGGCTGGGCTATGGGGCTGCAAACCGCATCATAACTAATCTCTAGAAAACGTCTGTGGCGCGGTGGGCGAAGGTCTGCCTGCGACGCAGGAGGTTGCGGGTTCGATTCCCGCCTCGGGACAAATGTTTGTACGATCTGCAGACATTTGTTCAGGATGTTCTGGTCGTTTTCAACGTATAATAAAAAATATTTATCTATGCATTGTATATATCAGTTATCTAGTACCTATAACACAAGCTCTGGTTAGCTTGGGGCTGTATAATGCTGTGCAAATTGTCCAGCATTATTATTATTATTCAACTTTCTTTCCAACAGGCAGGAGCGTTCCAAGCCAAAATGAAAGCCCCAGGAATATTATACAATGCATTTCTGAGGAAAAGGCAGAACTTGGAGGACCCGCGCGGCTGCGCATGTGCGTCGTAGGCCATGAAAGAGTTTAAAATTAAAAATACTATGCATTTCATGTTAAATGACAAGAAAAGTGTAACAGTTATTTCATTATAGTAATAAAGGTTCAATTATGTAAATAATATTGTTTTATTCATAAAACATCGTATTTCGCGAGAGACGATGGGGTTAAAAATTTAGGTACCTAGTGTTTAAATTCTAATACGATCAAGATTGCAATAAACACTTATAGGCTTTTGTGGTGAGGTGAGAATATATTATTTTACATCTTACAGAATTTCACACTGAAGAAATTTTCTGAAGACGCTGAGTAACGCAGTTATCTAAAGACATGGCTAGCTGCGCTGAGTGAAGGCTGGATTAAATTGCTTACGGTAAAATCAAACAAACTATTAGGTATATTATGAAGGCTTATTCGCGAGTACGCAAGCCGTTCTTATTTAGAAGAAAGCTTAATATACCTAATAGTATGATTGATTTACCGTAAGCAATGTTCATCAAGCCTTCACGGAACAGCCTTGACAGCCGTCAGAAAGCTTAATATACCTCACCGTTCGTTTAATTATACCGTAAGCAAGTTAATCAAGCTTTCACGGAACAGCGTCAACAGCCGTCAGAAAGCTTAATATACCTCACCGTACGGTTAATTATACCGTAAGCAAGTTAATCAAGCCTTCACGGAACTGCGTTAACAACCGTCAGAAAACTTAATATACCTCACCGTACGTTTAAAAAAACCGTAAGCAAAAGGCTAATAACGCCTTACGCTGTAAAGCTAATAACGCCTTACGCTGGAAAGCGAATAAAGCCTTACGGTGGAAAGCTAATAACACCTTACGCTTGAAAGCGAACAACGCCTTACGCTAGAAAGCGAATAACGCCTTACGCTGGAAAGCGTATAACGCCTTACGCTGGAAAGCGAATAACGCCTTACGCTGGAAAGCGAAAAACGCCTAACGTGGAAAGCAAATAACGCCTTACACTGGAAAGCGAATAACGCCTTACGCTGTAGAGCGAAAAACACCTTCTTTAGTAGAAGGCTATTTTGATCGTATTACGTTAAGCCTGTTTTTCGCCTTACTTCCAACACAATTAGCTCCTATTAAGGTGCCATCAACTTTACATTTTTCTCAGTGTACAAGGCATCGTATTACAGCACCAGAAGTAATTATAAAGCTGGTATCAACGGAGCTTAACCGCCTTAAATTAACCGTGTAGAAACCGATGCCTTCCGTGATCATTTGCAATGAATGATCGCGAGAACTCACAGTCGCATCAGATAAGTGCAAGCTTTCTGGATACAAAGTATAGAGGTAAACAGTAATCCATCGACTGAAATCACTGAAATTTCCTCTTTTATTGCCTTTTAAGTTCATTTACAACTGCTCGGAGAATGCAGTTCTCAATTTATGTTAACGTTACAGGTAAATGTTTCGAGAAGAAACTTGAGGCCCTTTCCTTGCTTTGCACTTCGTCAATATATCTATCCTCGATCGTAAAGTGAGGTTTATCAACATTTTCAGAAACAAAGACGAAAAAAGTAATCATCAATGAAATATTCAAGTTTTATTATTTATTTATTTGACCTATTATTTATGTACCATACATTGTGCGTTTGAAAGAAAGAACGCTAGGTTTCACTATCCGAAAACACCGGTCATTTTATTTGCCGATTCGGAACCGGTTCTTGCGCCTGCGGCCGGCTTTCTCGAGATTCCTCACTGCCCGTGTGAACCGTGACGTTGTTAAGGGTCTTACTACATTTACTGACGCGGAATCTCGACATACGGGTGTAAGGACGTCTCCTCATTTCATCCGGGAAAATGTGAGCGTTTAGAAAAAGTTTATTATTAACCGTGTTCACTGCCCAGATCCATGCTTCGGGAACATTAACGAGCTTGGTGCATAGGTCCAAGAAGCAGCTAGTAATACCACGGGAATATTGAATCGTCAACTACTAAGTTAAGTGCTTATATAAGTGAATGTAAACCGGTTCCTTGCAGGCTTAAAAGCTGACAGTAAACTGTGCCTGGTTGATTGATGATTTCTCATTCAGCTTTTGGTTGGTGTGGTCATTCGAGATGTACTTCGTAACTGCCTTTTCGCAAGATGAGATATTCAGTGGGCTAAAAAGGATTGATACGTTAAAGCTCCCAGCTTTTACAGCGGCACAGTAGTAACGTCTGATGCTCATTGAGGAAGACCAATGTCCAGCAGTGGAGTAATACAGGCCGATGATAAAGGCTTGCCTGATTTTATAGCAGTCACCTTCAATGCAGTTTTTTTACTTAATACATTTAGGCATCTACATACAGGGTTTCCCGAAATTCTAATATCGCCACTTAGAATTAGAAAACTTGCCAAAAATGGAGGACATGTGGGTTCATGACGAGACAGAAAAACAAAAAAATCGTGGGTATATCTTCAATGCTTTCCAAGTTATAGGCTTTTTAATAAATTTATTAAAAAAATTATGTGGCTAAGGACTTTTTTTCACCAAAGCATGTAAAATGGTATACCTACCTAATCACATTGTAACTTAAAAGTATTTATTTGATAGAAGAAGGGTACCTATTCATAGGGTCTAAACAGCGGGTTAAATTGTCTAAGGGTCTAAAGGATGTAGCTACAGTCATAGGATGAACTCAAGCGGATGCTAGGTATCAGTCTTCCTTTTACTATTAACTTAAATCACAAATTATTAAGAATTAGTAAGAATATTAACCCCCTTACTTGACCTTATTTAGAATTAGTAAGTTTAAGTTGTAAGAGGAATTAGCTATTAGCTTCAATGTATTTTAAGTGAGTATGTTCTCTTGACCACAATCATTAATTTACAGACAACGGTTTACGTTAATTGGTTGCTTCAGTTACTAAAATCATTACTCTCCAGCATTTATAAATTTATAATATACAAAAACTATTTTTTTTGACGACCTCTGTGGCGCAGCGGGCGAGAGTCTGCCTGCGACGCAAGAGGTTGCGGGTTCGATCCCCGCCTCGGAACAAATTTGTGTACGATGTGCAGAAATTTGTTCCGTTGGTCTGGGTGTTTTCTATGTATAATAAAAAAAATATATCTATGTAATGTATAATATTACGTATATCAGTTATCTAGTACCCATAACACAAGCTCTGCTTACCTTGGGGCTAGATAATGCTGTGTGAATTGTCCAGCATTATTTATTTTATTTTTTATTTATTTTATTTATTTGCTAACCCTTTTATGTACCTTCAAAGTTTCAACCGGCTATGGTTAGGAAATCGCAACCTGCTTCTTTTTTTTCCGGCCAACTACAACCTTTTTGTCTTCAAATTTTCTCGACCTTACTTTTAGTTGACTTACCACTAGGTGAGATTGTGGTCTAACTAACGCCTTTGCATAGAAAGCCTTTACTATTCGACTGTAAGCTTTCCTTTACACACAACAGTGGCATATAACGATGACAGATTATATTCATTGGTTCATTATTAGGTTATCTTCACTAGTAAAAATGACCGTGAGCATAATGCACTTTCCATTTTAAGCCACAAAATTATGGAGTCGTGACAGTACTACCACGACAATAAGTTGTATTCTGTGGCACATAGCGGGATCACCCAGCATTACCTGCTTTTAATTAAACGAATCTATGGAATGTGCTTCGTTCAAAAGATTTTTTATACCGAAGCCTTTTAACTTGAAGATAAATTTTAACTTTATTGCCCGGAGATAAGGGTGCACTTAAATCATAAAAAACGCGGTACAGTTTTGGAATTTAAAGAATTTGAAGTATTTCCAATTACTTATAAGAAGTCGGTATGATGGAGTCGTTTGGTCACCGTATTAAGGTATTTTTAACTATTATAGACGAACGATGGCAAAACTATAATTTTTCAGTGGCTCATACATATCGTCAAAATATAATTTTTAAGTATCATTATAAGTTTGAAACACTTATGCAAACGAGAAACAATAAAACTTTGTTTTGTTATGGCACTAATATTATCCAGGTTGTCTGGCAGAGATAGCTCTTGAGCGATGAGACCGATAATTGTCACTATTGTTTATGTGTTTAAATAGTTTTTAGCCTAAGTATGCAACAAAAGAATTACGTACGACAATGTTACTATAATACAAGAAATATAGCCCGTACGGCATAAACCGCCAAGCACGTCCAGCTTCTTTCGAACTGATATCAGTTTATGGTCTCGATGGAGCTTAAGCAGAAACCCCGTTTAAACCACATGGATGTCATGATAAGTTCCTACCTTAAATTATACACAACAATAGAATTGCAGTCAAGGGATGAGGCAACGCTAACGCCTTGTTAAGATTCACAGGGCGCAATACTGCGTTATGTATGCAACGCGTTGATGTCTTTTATATCACACTTGAGATTTATTCTCGTAGAGGTTCGTAGGAGATTTTATTGGAGACTTGTTTATTTTAAAATTTATATTTTGTCAATGCTTATAGTTTGTAAATATTCCTGTCTTACTGAAAAATGTAAGATAATAATTGTTTTATTTTAATAAGTTTAAATTGTTAGACTCAGGGCACACCTGGACTCGATACACTCTCTTTCAAGACTAGATAGAGAAGGCTGCTGGTAAGAATTAAACAACCGATACAAATTCAGAAATTTGAATCTACAGGCTCATTTTATAAATTCATTTCGAACCTTGCAAAGGTGAATCCCTATCCTAGGAGATATTTCCTTACAATCATCTTACAAATGTGCAAATTTCTATAACTTCATAAGGTTTAGTAGACTCATTCTTTAAAAAATCTAATTCATTCAAGTGACCAAATTCGAATACTGAGTCATTCTTTAGCGTTAATGTTAAAATCTCAATCAAAACTTTAAACTCACCGCGGATTCAGCTTTGTGAGGTTCGAAATGAGTTTATAGAAAGAGCCTGCAGATACAAATGTCTGAAAGGATCGGTTGTTTACATTCTATGTAAAGAAACTTTCTTTTGTTCAATCTAGCCTCAATATTATTTTTGTCACAGTTTCTAGTCAAAGTGGAGTAAGGAATCAGACATCATCATCATTATTTTCCCATTGGGTAAAAGGTCTCTTTTAATTCTTACCAACAGCTTTCTCCGTCTAGTCACAGAAGGAGAGTTTATCGAATCCAGACCAGCCCTGCGTCTTATATTATTCTCATATGTGAATAACATTATTGATATGTATCTAAACATTTATCAACGTCTTTTCTCGTGTTAGTAACTATTTTATGTCTCAAACCAGTTTTGGTAAGTATAAAAGGTAATCGTTATAATAACTATGGCGGGAACATAAAAATATGCTGATAAAATCAGTAACTTGTGTCCTTGGTGTTGTTTAGCAGAACATAATAATGTAAAGGTTACGAAAATAACAAAACATTGACATATCCAAGGCTTGTAAATAAAATACACCCAATTAAAATGAATCTGTATATGTTGCCTGAAGGAATAGTAACAGGAATAAACCTTAAGGACGTATGTACGTATATACTGATGTATAAAAACCAAGTCGAATGCTTTTAAATGTTTTCGATGCGATGATACTAGTAACCTATCTGCGTACCGTTATTAAAAATCGTTTTGTTTGATAGAAAGTTATTTAAATATGTAGGCTCCACATACCCTGTTTTACGCAGAGGTGTATTTCCCAATCCTTGGACAATCCACAGACAAGTATCACTAAAACACTGATAAAGGCATAAAACCTTTGAATTTCACTATAAATTCAAACTTTGCACTGGCACTTTTAACGAACCTACATAACATCAAGGCGCGAGGTGCGGCGTGATTTAGGCATTCACTCACTCGAAGGCAGCACCGCCATGCCATAAACACTCACAACGATCATTCACTTCACAGAACTTCCGTAGACGTTGCCCTATATCCGTTGATTACGTGTTTAGCACAGCATTTTTCAAAAACTAACCGGGGAACGCTAAAACAAACGCCGCGCAGCGTTGATAAGTTCAAACTAAGTTAGGTCCGCTATGAAGACCGTTGATCCAGTCTGGTTGGCGCAACACTCAGCAAACTGCTTTACCGACGCCATTTTTCTTTTGACTCTTTCTTTCCGGACTGTTGTAACAGAGACGGCGATAAAAAGCGGCTGTATAGTGGGAGAACACAACCTGCGTGCGCGCAAGCCTCTCCATACAACGACGGATAGAACAGGTGAATTATGAGTGTGTGTGCGTGAGTTTTTTTTCTGTGTGCATACTTTCTTGATTGTGACTGCTTAGTGACTATGTTAATAACTGTGGCGGTGGCCTTAATGATAACGTAAACGTAGTATTTTGTTAGAAACTTTATCGGTTCCGCATAATGCAAGTGTATTGACTAATTTTAGGTTTAAATTAAATTGTATCAGAATGTAGGTAGGTACCAGCTTAAAGTTAGTTTATAGTAGGCTTATCGGCGTGTTTCTATTTCTTTTAAACAACCACGTCAGCTGCATGCATAGTCACTTTCCATCAGGTAAGATTGAGGTCAAACGAAGGTCTATTGACTATTAAAAAAGCCTTTGTTACTCTTTTAAACAATCTCAAACAAAACAATCACACACAAAACTCAACACTGAATCATTTATTGCATTCTATAGGTGTAGAAACTATTGTGTCATTGTGTCTTTAGGTAACAATACCCATTCATTACCAACATCTTATCACATCTTGTGTTCTCAATAGCGACTTCAAGATAACCTATTGAAATTCAAGAAAGCACCAAAGCGAACGTCCGGCCACCTAAATTTATTTTACTTCCGAACTCGAAATTGGCTTAAGCTCATTGTTTTCTAATAGAACGATGTTGTGTCATGAATAAATATTTGTTGTTAGGCTGTCTTGTCAACCGCCGGTAAAGTGCTACTAGACAGACAGAGCTGGAAAAATCATATGATGACCTTTATAGACTGAACTATGTAATTTATTTTACTTTTATAGAAAAATGTGTCCGCTCATAGCACAGATGAAAAATGTAAGCTCACAAAAATGGCCACCGAAAGTGATCAATAAAAAAAACTAATTTTGGTGTTGCTATTAAAGTAGCTTATAACTATTATAATACTTATTTCTCCTATTTCTTACTACTTTTTTAATGTTTTGTATTGAACATAGACTATTTTTTAATGATGACTGACTGGATATTTCTCTCCCTTTTTATCATTTTATCATAATTATAGGAATCACATGACATTTATTTTTATGATTTTTCAAGATTCCTTAAAAAATAGCTGAAAGAAAAATTCACTTTTTCGATTTATTAATATAATTAACGATTATTAATCGGGTATTTATCGCGCGTGATTTGTTATTATTTCCCCTAAGTTTCTGTCACGTATAGGTACGCAATAAATTCACGATAAATAATCATTAAAACTGAAGATATTATTTAAAAAGTATCGTTTCTAATGGAGCTTTAAATTCTGAATCGGTAGACGTCAGACCTAACGTAACAAATTGGCGCTGAAAGAAAACTAATAATCCGAAGGGACTATCCAATAAGAGGAGTGCTTCAGGCAATTTGTCTTTATCGTTCATCAATCAGCCCGTGAAACTGCACAAATTACCGTTTTGTATTGGTCTTAAGGTAATTAGCCCAACATTGGTTATTTAAAATGTAGCTTATTATTTTTCTATAATAGCAAAAGAGACGACTTGTTCATAAAAGAATTGTTTATTGTTAAAGTATTTTTTAATGTAATTTATGTTTTTGCGCTATGAAATAAAGCATTATCTATCTATCTATCTATTGTGGACAAGTTAATAATAGGTCGTAAAAAAGATGTTGATATTTAGATACTAACAAGCTATAAGTACCTATTTCTTGAAATTTTGTTTCGGAATGCGTTCTGTGGATATTAGAATCATCAAAATAGTTTATCTATTAAAATTCCATAACCCATCATAATAATGTGTAAATCTTGCAAACCTGTAGATTGCACATTAGGTACATATGTAACAGTAAAAATAAGTTCTAAACTTACCACCAACATCGATGTATTTGAGGACGAATTGAACATCAGATCCAAGAGCTGATGCCAGCTCCAGAGGCAGCTCCGGATCTCGAAGCACATGCACTGAAAACACGAAAATAATATTGTAGGTTTCAACATGATTTTTTATTGAAGCTTCTGTTTTAGTTTAGTTGATAAGAACTGTGTTTCCCAAATAAAATTAAATAAAAATAAAGAAGTAAAATGCGGTCTACACTGGAAATAAAAAGTGGAGGAAATTTGATTACTGCACCAACAAGAGCTCTGCTCTTTAACTTACAAAAATAGTTAAAATTGAATAACAGAAAGATAGTAAGTAGCCTGTATGTTTTTCTAGGAAAACAACTTTCATGAAATTTCAACCCGTCTTGTCTTCGAACAAACATTTTACAACGATACTTTCCGTCTTCAAATATTAGAAAGATTTTGTATGTAATATCGTCTAAGATCTTCAAAAAACCATAAAACACTGCATACTTTTGCAATTATCTTCCGATTGTAATGTATGAATTTTGTAGCGCCTTCTCAAAACATGCAAGCAATTTACCATTGCTGCGTGCAAATTGAATAGAATAAGGAAGTAGAGGAGAACGCTTTGTAGTATGCGAATGAATCAGTTGGCGAACTTCATAAGCTTGGTAATTATAATTAATTATGAACTTTAAGAGACTTGACAACATAATTTGATTGTTTTGGATTAGCTAAAAACTGAAATCCGAAACCGAAAATCGAACATAAAAATACATAGGTACATAAATGTACCTACATACAGCCGGACATAGAAACTCCTCTTCTTTTGTTTATCGTCGATTAAAAAGTACCTAGGATGTAAAAAAATTATTCGGCTCCACGTACCTGTAGGATAGCAGTTCTAGGAAGTAGGAACATACGCCAAAAAAAATAAAAATTAGCACTTGTTAGATTCATGGACTTTTCCTACCTATTAAATTATTATTTTTGGATAGAATGATAAGAATTACCCAAATTAAATTGCAACCTAATATTTTGGAAATTGGGAACAATAAACTCAGGAGTCAGAAATCAATAACTTCTAACAAAATAAGCACAAGATAGAAAAGTCCAATTCTATACCATAAATGATTATCAATTATGAAATAAAGTGTCATTGATTTCTCTTCACTTCAATCTTTTGTCCACCACTAGTGGAAGAAGTGAAAAAGAAACCACTAGCACATTTATATTATCACAATTATCACTTATAGAAATAGACATTCTGAGAGAATAGCCTTATATTTTAAACTTGACCTTTAACAATGTCGATGCTAAAACAAGCTTGGATCTTTAAGGAAATGCCACAATATAAAACAGCTTACCATAATGAGAGGTGTTTTCAGCTTACAGGATCAAATACTAATGAGCGAGCCAGCCCCCAGTCTGTCTTAATATATATCAGTTGTATGCTTGTCATTGGTTCAACCGACGAACCATCATGATTTCTCGTTACGAGTGGCGGCGCCACCGTTCGGGCGGCAGCGCCACTGTTCGGATGGCGGCGCCACTGTCCCTTCTATCCTATCGTTTCACAACTAAGTTTATTGTAATAATAATAAAAAAATCTAAATAAATGTTCTTAAATATTAAATTAACAATTAAGATACTTAGTAGATCCAATATAAAGCATGTTGAAATAAAATATTCATTAAATAAAGCTGATATGACTTAGTATTTGAATTTAAGCGGGAGGCATGTAGGAAATCAGGCCTGTTACATTTTATTATTAAATATCTTTTTAAACTTTACTTTTAACCACAACATACACATGTTATTTTATGATAATATATGATTCAACAAATTACAACGATTAAATTCATTATATCATAGCTTAGTCATATATAGAAACTGATTTGTCCTAATATTTGAATCGGAGCGGGAAACAAGTAGGAAACAAGGCTTGTTACATTTATTTATTGAATATCTTCTATAACCGTATTGTTTATCATAATAACATACACTTGTTATATCATATATTTATTATTAAACAAATTACAATATCTCGCACACTCGTGTGATAACTCGTCATATAGTTTCAGTTACAAATAAAAAACTGACACCTAACAGCTCTTACGGCAAAAGCCATAGTGGAGTGCATGGACAGGTTTTATAGCTTTTTTGATCCCACTCGGGAATAACTTCTCAGCAAAATTGATTGACTATCATAGAATTCATAGTCATTTCAAACATAATCTGTTCCCAGGCTAGACCAGCAAAACATCAAGCTACATCAGTGACAATCCTCCTCGAGATCCGTTAGTTGTCATTCACGTCACTATGTCATCGTGCGTCGCGTATCGAATGCTTGATAGTGGACATCCTGGGATAATGCACCGGGGCTTGATGCAAAAACAGAGATGGTCTATGTCTCTATACCCAGGTTTATGAATTGTTACATGATTGGTGCATGCATTTCCGTGTATAAAATGCAAGATTACAATGATTTTGATCTATGTACCTACTTCATTTACGTTTCGACATTTGATTTATATCAAATTGGGAATAGGGACCGTTATTATCCATTGAACATTTCCGCGCTCCGACACTTCTCGAACCATATGGTGGAAAATTTTTGGAGTAAGCGAGAGCGGTATTTGTATTTTAATTTCTGGCAACTTTTAAAGCATGATGATATTCATCATGTCGAAACGCAAACGAAGTACATAGGTAGCTAAATTCATATTTTTGGAGATTCAAAATTAAATAATGCCGGTATATGTCGCTGTATGTTGTCCAATTCACTGTCTGAAGAAGCTCGAAAAATTTTCGACCTTGTTTTATTTTATTTCTGAACAGATTAGTTTTTAGTTTTCTTTTTTTACAATGTACTATAATGGGCAATGTACCGTGCCAATGTACGTAACTCCGTGGTTCGGATGAACGCAGAGCAGCACGCAGGGTTCGTCCCCCGGCTCGCGGCAACACTCGAAGACGTCTCGACTGGTGGTCTGAGGCATCACCGGCAGGTGTTCGGCTCCACGTACAGCTATACTACATATCTACAATGTACTATAATGGGCAATATCGTACCTCCGTGGTTCGGATGCACGCAGAGCAGCACGCAGGGTTCGTCCCCCGGCTCGCGGCAACACTCGAGGACGTCCCGACTGGTGGTCTGCGGCGTCACCGGCACATGAGTCGGTGTCCAGCCTGTGCCGCTCTCGCACCACACTCGCACTATCATCTGAAACACGTCAAAAAATGTAAAAATAAAAAAAAACCCGAATCGGGCCTCCCAGCTCCCATACTTTTCACATAAAATTCCTTCAAAATGGAATCGAGAACTTTTGAAATTCGAGCGAATATTTTCAGGTAGGTGAAAACACTCGCTCGAATTTTGATCGTTCGCTAAAATCGTTTGTCATTTTGAGATAATAAAGGTTCCCAACATAAGCGCGAAACACGCTCGCATATTAAAAATACCCAATATTTGTGTAGCAAATAGCAAAAGCTTCCTCATGATCGCTCCAAGTATTTCGGTATTGAACCAGTAGAACCTAAGTTTTTCCCTAGTTTTCATCGTAATTAACAAGATCCGTAGCTTACCCGCTCACATTCATATCATAATGAATTCATCATAATCATCTGCAACCTGTTTTCACCGACTGGGTATAACCAGCGTAAAGAAAAAGCGTAACACAAGAGTTTGGAACAAAAAAAAACGGAAAGCAAGAACTAACATTTGAAAGTAGCTACCTAGCCAGTGAGCTATCGAAGCCTTCTGATTCTGAGGTTCAATATCAGGATATGCCGTTACACTGCTGACGTATTTATTATTTGTCTCACTGCAGGGTAAATGTCTTTATTCTATGTGTTACCTGCCTTATTTTGCCTGGTTTATCAATGTTTACTTCTCTAGGGTTTTCATGGCTTTCAGACAGGGATGCGGTAATCAAAAACTCTCTCAAATATTTAAATCGGTTTGTGAATGTTTTTGGAAAACAATCCAGTAGGATTTTAAAGTTAGAAAATTGCTAAAAACCCGAAACAAAAGAGTCTAAGCTTGCTCAGATTAGGGGATTTTTGGAATTAAGCATTGTAATAAATTCATAACAAACAAACTTACCAATGTTTTATGAAAAGGCCCCATACGCTGCCCTTTCAATAAGCTTAACCTTTGTATTTTTTATGTTAAATTCGCGAGAGCGTACCCATGAGAAGTAAAGTGAAGGGGAGATTACTGTAATGTATCCTCTCGGCAATTATGCTCGTATTTTTATGGCAACACTGAACGTTGAAGGGCAGTTTTTGTTGGTTTTTTATGTGAGTAATAAATGCACTTTAAAGTAATAACTGCTTGCGTTTATGCAATGAGTTTCTTCCTAATAAGTAAACTTTGTATATTTTGTGGGAACTGTTTTCAAAGATGCGGTAGAAACCTACCGCATCATTACTACATAAGTTGTATTTATTTATTTATTTATTAAACAAGACCATAACATTACAGATACTTATATCTAAATCGTTATGTGTGCTAGTACAGTACATGAATCATAAAAACAACTACAAAAATAAAAAATAAAAGTATAAAACGAAGTCGCTTCTCGCTGTCTGTCTGTATGCTTAGATCTTTAAAACTATGCAACTGATATTGAAGCGGAATAGATAGATTGATTCAAGAGGAAGGTTTACATGTATCCTATAATACAGGTACCTATAATACATGCATAATATAGTACCCGCGCGAAGCCGGGGCGGGTCGGTAGTATATTATATATTATTATACCTCATATTATTTTTGAATCGAACTAGAAGTTCCCCGGTTTACCAATTACTTTTACCCATGGTTGAGATCATGTAATCCACCTCTGGACATAGGCCTCCCCTAGAGAAATTAGCAGCAGCTAATTTGCCTATTGATAAAGGTAGATGCTCTATGCAAATTAATTGCTTAGTACTAATTTTTTTTTGGGTAATTTGCTCTGCCGTACGACTACCACAGCTTTTAAGCCTCTAAAATATCACTAAAAGTTCTGTCTTTTAGTGTAAACATAAATTCCTGCAGAAAATTCAGTAGACAAGTTGACTCATCATGAATTTCCGCTGCATTGTGACATTTGCGACTGTCATCTCACGGTGGCTGTCAGATTTGAAATCCGAATGCCGAGTTCCCTGAGCTCCGTCCATCAAACAAAAGCTCTCGCAAAATTGAATATTTCCAACAATGTTTTACTTGCTCTTTCTATCATAAATTTAAAATATAGTCTGTAGTACCTACATTGTTTTATGAATATGAGGATAATATAGAGGAGGCTTAATTTTGATTGTTTGTTGGAAAAAATATGGGAAAACTTCACAAAATCTTTTAAATATTATAATAGTTATTTATTTTTTGACCATTAATTAGACACAAAGCGTAACTTTAGGTTTAGTTAATTTGAACGCAAAGAGGGAAACATACAAAAAGTTACCTACCTACCTATGTTCTATTGTTCATATTCGTTCGCAGCTGGATTTTACCCACTGCTGGGAAGATTAAGGCATAAGCCTCCCTTCCCGAAGTTTAAACCACGGCCTTGTTCTTCTAGAGTTAATAGCACGGATAAGATATTCTTATCAGTTATTGACGACCTCGTGACGCGGTGGGCGAAAGTTCGCCTACGACGCTGGAGGTTGCGGATTCGATTCGGGACAAATGTTTGTACGATCTGCAGATATTTGTTCTGGGTGCTCTGGTCGTTTCCTATGTATAGTAAAAATATATTTATCTATATATTGCAAATTATTTATTTATTTAACTTAAAAATTAATTTATGATGTAATGTAATATGTATATCAGTTATCTAGTACGCTTAACACAAGTCAAGCTCTGCTTAGCTTTGGGCTAGATATTACTTTGTGAATTGTCCAGCATTATTGTACTATTAAGTACCTACCTATTTAAAAAATAAACCTAAAATTGAGTTCATGCGCTAAAATGACTGCGATATAAATGAATTCATACACCACGTTGCCCACAACACCAGGCAAGAAAATTACGAGTGAATTTTCACGAAATTTTCTACAGTTTTAACTGCTTTCTTGGCTACATAGGTACCTAATGTATAATATTAAAACCCTTTTCCAGCACTGTCTTAGTTGAACGTTACAAAATCCTTATAATGTAGGTAGGTTCTACCTACATACCTACGTAGCCCTAAGTTAGTCAGCTGCCGCTGGCTTGGCAGATGTTGATTTAATTGTGGGCTTGAACATTTTTATAAAGATTTTTACTTTGTTTTACTCAGTGTTATCCGACTCGCTTTTAAAACATAATACACGTAAAAAGTCAGCTGGTAAATAGTGTATGATGTTTTTCCAACTATTGTTATTTCTATTTTATACATAAATATATATAAATAATGCTCGACGGTTCACACAGCATTCTCGCAAGCTAAGCAGAGCTTGTGTTTTGTAAGTTATGAATTCCTATTAGCAACTATGCAAAGGATTGTATATGAAAAAGAATATACTTAATGTATAGAATAATCTCAAGAAAATCAAAAACAGAGTCAATAATACCTACAATAATTAGATTTGTCGAGGAAACATAAATAGTTCAAATTACTTAGTATTTTTATTTATACTGTATATAAAAAGTTTTCTTTTACAGTAACTTATCCTTCAGGAATTTAATTTTTTATGGGTCCACCTCCGATGTAGATATTGACAAACATGCACAAAAATACACAGAGGAACATAAAATCTCCACTTCTTTTGTTTTATTTCAAATATTTTACTAAGTATATATTATATATGTCTTGTCTTACCGGTATCATATTTGGCGGACATGTGTGGTTATGTCTACGTTATCCGTTCTGAAACAAAAATAATTCAACTATAATTCTAAACGATAAATTAATCTACAAAATACATTATTCTAAAGAAAAATATTTTTTGCGCAGGAAGGATATAGTAAAGTTGAAAATATGGTTAGGACGTACTAGAAAGAAATTAATACTATTTTTATTGTTGTGCATGTCTTTGGGCCTCATGCTAGAAAATAGAGCCCAATGTAACGAAACACTGAATTATCTAAATTCTCCGCAGCAATATCAGCGGAGTCCCTAAAACAGCGAAAATACATGGACGTTTTATTTTTTATTATTATTAACGTCTGGCAGCTAACCAAGACGTTTACAAAAACAGTTTTTCAATTATGCATTGACGACTTTTATAGCTAAGGCTAAGTCTGGTGCATGTACTAAAGTTGCTTAGAGCACGACTATCAGAACCCGAAACGCTTCGATAGCGCGATCTAGCGCTGGGCCATTATTAGCAGCGACATCTAGTTATATTTCCATAAACAAAATTTACTATTGCGCTGTGATTGCACTCACACGTTTTAGATTTTGCAATGTTTTTATCTCAAGAAAAAGAATCTTCATAGCTGAAATAAAGGAATGTGTTTCTTAAAATATATATAAGTAAAAATGTACATTTTATAAGAAGAAACTATAAAAATACCCGACTCAGCCCTCGTTTTTCTAATTTTTTCGCCAAACGATGGTGCATAACCCAAGGAGTATTAGTACGTATTCCTAATAGGTAATTACGCAGAGATCGGAGTAGGTAGAATGATTTTACGTACTTGCATCATGGTTTTATAGCATGGATATGGCTTTTTTTCCGGAAGGTTCCGATATTTACCGGATTCAGTTAAATATTATAATTAAAGTAGTAATTTAGTAACTACTACATTTGAAACTTATTTAGGTTAATTGATTTTTACTAATGACTTTTGTATTTTTTTTGTTTCCGCCCTATGCAATTCCATAAAATTCATCTGATTGATTTAAAGCTTTGTTGAGTTGCTGAGTGCAAATTTGTGACGTTTTCTAAGCATATAATCGCAGGAAACACGTTTCCCATGAGAAAATGTTCAGGACTACTTTGCTAAATAAAGTTGACAGTTCGTTATAGTTTTGTATAACATTAATTATTCAGAGGTTTTGTGAACAAAAATACCAATGTTTGAAAATTTACCTGATTCTCATTATTTTGTCTATTGGATACTTTGTCTACATATACAACCTTTTTATGGTCTACCTAAAAAGTGTAGGTAAAAAAAGTAAACTTCAAGTCTATCAATACCACAGGTTTTTAACTACTGAGTGCCGATCACCTATGCCACCCCTAGGATGTTAAAGCAAAAAAATACATGGTTAAATTGATACCAGTCGCTCGTCCAGCGGCGCGTCGGTCCGACAATATAGCATCCATCACGAAAGGGACGTGGATGAGACAAGCACAACACTGTGGAGATTGACACATGCTAAGGGAGGCCTATACCCAGCAGTGGGTGAAGTTAGGCTGCGAATGATGAAGATGATATTGATACGTTTCTCACTTTACGCCTCCACGTAATATCAATGAAATTACGAAAAAAATGGCTTGATAATTATAAAATACCGGAATTCCGGAGGCATATCCATACTAACTTAGCATTTGAGGTCATTGGTCCTAAATCATTCTACCTACTCCGAGATTAGGTATTATAAAAAATATTATTATTATTATAAAATGTATGAAATACACCGCCGATTGTGCCACTAGATATTTTAGACTTCTGTAGCGCGGTGGGCGAAGGTCCGCCTGCGACGCAGGAGGTTGCGGACTCGATTCCCGCGTTGGGACAAATATTTGTACGATCTGCAGGTATTTCTTCCTTTTGTTCTGTCGTTTTCTATGTATAGTAAAAAATATCTATCTTTATTATGTTTTGTATTCAGGTGAAGTAGGTCCCAAAACCCAGGTTTTGTCTGTACGGAAAATCAATTTTAAGGCAAGAAAACACAATTTTTTAATTTTTTTTTTGTTCAGCATCGAAAGTTTAGGATTTTAGTTAGAAGTTATGGGAGTCGAAACACGATTGACTCAACTTGACTCGATAGAAAAAAAAAATCCTGTAAATTTCAATTTTTGCTACGGAAAACCAGTTTCATTTTCTAGTGAATTAAAATTATTTTAATGAAATGTCGTCTAAAAAATACTTAACTAAACACTTTAGACGAATTTGGCTTATTAGAGCAATAACAAATTTATAAATAAAAAGTAGTGAAATTGCGCGCGGGCCGGCTCTTGCCTCCCTTTCTCGTCTTCACCGCGCGGTGTTCGCTCGTCCTTGTCTCGAAAAAGCGAACCTACTTCGCCTTAAGTATATAAATCAGTTATCTAGTACCCATAACACAAGCTCTACTTAGCTTGGAGCTAGATTTGAATTGTCCAGCATTGCTTATTTATTTATTATCAATGCACCTTTATATGACGTGAGTTCGCTCTGCCCACTCTATACTAAGGACCCTGCAACTTATTAGAAAAGCCTACACTAATATTAGTTTCTTTATAGACCCACCATAAAGTTGGGATATTTTTTCTATTATTTTCCTAAGATCCAGTAATAAATAATAATCTCCCTTGAGAACAGCCTCCAAGGCAGTTATAATGATGCATTGGCGAGCGATAACCGGTCGAGCTTGTTCAGGCCGATCTTGATCTAATGATAGGAGTTTGCTACCGTTGAACTACTTTCTTCAGAGTTACTAGTATGCTAAACTTAATAATAATAGGTGTTGCTATGGGCTGACCTTTTTACATAGGCTAAGGTTTACATAACTATGGTCCGATTTCACATTAGCTGTTGAACACGTTCACGTTGCAATTAAACGCTTTCATGCGGTAAGATGAAGACAGGGCGCTATGGCGCTCATTGGGGAGGCCTATGTCCAGCTGTGGACTAATATAGGCTTATGATGATGATGCTGCAAAACGCGTTGACTTTGAATTCGTTCAATACACCTTATTTAAGAGGTGAACTTAAAGGGTTTGGTTGTCAAACAAGGCCTGTCATTACTCATGGGGCCCCCGAGCTAAAATACTCCGATTACCTACATAACATTGTTTTTTTTTCTTTTGTTCCTTGGATTTGAAAACGCGAATGAGAAAGAAAAATCTATTAAAAAAACTTTAAAGTTTCGCACAATTTGGTCTAGATCTCAGGAACCCTGTGGTTTAATCGAAATGACTTATGTTTTGATTCGCAGGTTATAGGTACACCTGGAACGCAGTCTGCAAATCGTACAAACATTTGCCCCGAGGTGGGAATCCAACCCGCAACCCTGTGTCGCAGGCAGACCTTCATCCACCCAAGTCGTCAATATCTTTTCATTTTATAGTTGGTGTGGCTTTTCCTTCTACAACGCGGATTACATTTTGTTAGAACTTATCGGAAAAGGTTTTAAGCAGGATTGTTACTAAATATTTTCATCTCTTATTTAGCAATCGATTTCCGCAAAGTAACGCCTGAATCTATTATTTACCAGTGTTTGTTGACAAAAAATATCTTGGATAATGGAAACGAGTACAACATTTATTCGTAGACATCAACCCAGCACTTTAGAAGTAAAGCAGCCGAAAGATATTCGATCGCGACCCGAAATATATTATTGTGTGTTCCTTGTAGAAAGTAGATAGGTACCTTCTGTCACACACAGTTGTTGTGACAGAAACGTGTTATTAAGATTTCATCCGAGGCTTATTGTGATCTCAGCAGGCATCATTTGCGTGGGCGTGACAGGATATTGCGATTACTTATGCGCGGAGACAGTTCTTGAAACCGATTTCCGAGCAGTCTATTGATTGGAAGCTCTATGGATTGTAAGAAATATCATAGAACGCAAAAGAACCTGGGTGCTGGTGAAATCCTTGTCTTGAATTGTTTCTGTCGCCATTATGGCAGGATATGAATCTAGCACGTTTTCTGTGATAGATGATACCTAATAAGGAAAACTTGACAAGTCGAAAGAGGAACTACAGAACCAGAAACTATCTCGCATTAGCTACATTATACACGTAGGTGCAAGTTATGATTTTGTTAGGATATGAATGATACAAATATCGAGCATCAAGAACCAGCCAGCTAGCACGGGGTTTGTTGTTAAGGGTAGAATAGAGAAAAATTACGTCACTTCATCATCGAATGCGTTAATTATTTGAAATGCTTTCCTTCAACTTCAATAATGTACGCAATGTATGGCGATGCGATGTCATTATTGTCTTAGCTATACTGACGGAATCAAAAATTTTTGGGACTTTATTAAATTTTCATTATTGTTTATTCTAACCAAGACAACAATCCCCGTGCTAGGGGGGGCTGATCTTCTGTCTACAAAGCCTTGAATAGAGTAGTATCTTGTTTGTAAGATGGAGTATCTTAGGCCACATTATTAACTTACGTACCTACTAAAGTTAGAGGATGATTATCAATTATGACACTTATAATAATTAGCTAAATAACTGACGCGTTTAAAAACGAAAAAACAATATAAGTAGATCCAAAAAAACACTTAAGGTGTCCACCTATGACGCCAAGGGGTTATAGGTAACAAAAGGACAAAAGGATAGGCATAGGATCTCGCGTTCATATGACCCGAGCGGGACAGAGCGGAGCGGCGGCGTAAAAGCGCAAAAATCATGGTTGGCTTATAATCCACTGATTAGGACACTTATTTGCAAAAATAAGCCAAAGGTTCCCTTGTTAATGTATTAGGTAAATGAAGTGATGACAATAAAAAAAATTGGAATTGATAGTTTACAGAAAAACAATAAATAACTATCAATAAATAACTATAAATAACTAACTAACTATAAATAAGATGATACTTTGACAACTATTTCTGATATCGAACTAATACATATTGTCAAGAGGATAGATTTATTTGTTTGAATTGAATAGGCACCGAAACTACTGGACCGATTTGAAAAAATATTTCAACATTAGAATCCTTCAGTACCTTTCCATGATGAAAATAGGCCATAGAATATACCCGTGTGAAGCTGGGGCGGACCGCTAGTATAAATTTTATTTTTTTATTTTGAAACAAAGGCCCTTGTTTCGTACAGATTATTATGTATATTTTCCAAGCCTTTTCGATAATGATTACAGAGAAAAAACATTGACGTAAATTCACATACATCCCCGGCTTATACGGTAGATTAAAATATATCTGTACACCTTCCTATAGAATGCAATGAGTGATTTGATCATTAACTATTAAAATATATAAAGTCCATAGATGCCAACATTGCCAACGCAAATCCCAAAAATTCCGTTTTAGTAATCCATCCGCGAATAACAAAACCAATGTTGTCATTAGGCATCGCAAGCTTAAGACAGATAGCTAAACAGGTACTGACACAGTGACTAAACAAATCACATTCACCGTCTCAATGGCAATCTTCTGACGGCCAATTTGTCTTCTGCCACAGAACGTGACCCAGCAAATAAGCACAACTCCATGTTGTAAAGGTTTTGGAGATGATACATTACGTTTGCCTTGCCAGTGGATTTAGTTCATCCAGTCAATGGGTAACGTCACATCAAACTTAAAAATAATAAAGAAGAGATTATAGCTCGATGTTAGACAATTCACATAACATCATCGAGCCCAAAACTAAGCAAGGCTTATGTTATAGGTACCTACTAGATAACTTATCAGTTATCTTTATAGCAGTCATGGATGATTTTGCCGTAGAATGCAATTTATAGGAGTTGTAATCCAAAAGCTGACAAGTTTAGGTTTTTCGAGCACCACGAGTTTAGCACAGGTCTTTCGAAGTTGCAAACTTGATTGTACAATTGTACACTAAAGGTTTCTAAGAACACCCCAAAAATCAGACGTTAAATTTTTGAGACCTAGAATGCTTTAGAGTACTGGCCTAAATGTCAGATCTCAAAGCATGCCAGGTGATTCTCTCAATGATGCTCACCCAAATCATGTCAACTATAGCATCTTAAAATCCTAGACTATAAATTCCCTGTAGGTAAATCTATTTCGAGGAATGTGCTGCCGGCGGCTCTCTATTAGCGAAATGCCCAGGGGAATGACAAAATCACTGACACGGAAGGGACAAATTGGCGGTCGGTGGTTTCTCAAATGCTTATGGGATGGTTCGAAAGTTGGTCGAGTAATTTGGGCGTTCCAATGGTCGTAGGTAAAATGGTAAAATACAGTCCAGTGATTTACAAGCGAGCGCTCGGTCCAGTGGGTGGAAATGAATCGCTGTAGCGTACTAGGTTACAATATTTCAGTGGTATGGTAGTAAGGATTTTTAATTGGGGAACGGTTTATTATTGCTGACGAGCGCAAGCTGGAGTCGATGCAATTGGAAATTTGTGGCTTTTGCCGAGATACGAACGTAAATCTAGGTCTACGATGAACAACGGTCAAAATGAATACCTCCTCTGCAATTAGATTTGGCAGGTAGGCATCTTTATAAAATATAATTTTTATTAAACTCTGGATTGGACTAAATCAACTCTACTAGATAGATTCAAATCTGGCTTAAGGTAGCGTCGTCGTACAATTTGCATACAATGATATAAACTGGTGCGCTCAGGGTGGGTCTCGAAAGTGTCTTAGTAACATTTGGATGTACTGTTATTTCTGGGTCACTGAAACTTGTAGGTGTGCCATGGAATTTGTCTTCATTGTTTTATGGCGGATGCTTTGTTTGACATGTTTATGTTTCCTATACCTAGATATGTGTTCCTCAAATGATTCTTTAATGAATTTTATATAATAGTACAACTCATAATAATAACATACTGACAATAATATACGAAAATACCTAGGGAGATATGTTTTTAAGAATTATTAATATTAGTAGGTACTAAAATTCATAATTCGTTATTGCACTAATAAAAACCAGGTATCGTAAAGGAGAGTTTAACCCTACAAAGAGTTTTCTTTCGTGGGTATGGGTACGTGTGCATAAGAACGAAAATACCTACATCAGTTAAATACATAGTAAGAAAGAAAATTAAAATAGAAAAATAGAATTAAATTAAAACTAGTATTTACAATAGAAACAATTGAGCTAATTGCAAACTGTTGCAAACAATCTACAGGTAGCTCAACTGACCCATATGAATAACACTGATTGCAGACAACCGATGTGGCGCGGTGGGCGAAGGTCTGCCTGCGACGCAGAAGGTTGCGGGTTCGATTCCCGCCTCGGAACAAATGTGTGTACGATCTGTAGACATTTGTTCAGAGTGTTCTGGTCGTTTTCTATATATAATAAAAAATATCTATCTATGTATTGTATTATATTATGTAGGTATATCAGTTATCTAGTACCCATAACACAAGCTCTGCTTAGCTTGGGGCTAGATAATGCTGTGTGAATTGTCCAGCATTATTTATTTATTTATTCCATCCTGAGGCCGTGGGGTACAGAGGCTCTCCGGGTTTTCAAAAAATTATATGAGCTTCTGGTCGAAGCGACGCGTGACCCGAGAGCTGGTGAGTATCTGGCACAGCGCATCAGCATTGTCATACAGCGCCAGCGGGGCATTGTTAATAAACTAATACTTTATAAACACTGTCTATCGTATTAGACAGTGTTAATACCTTCACACCAAAACAGCTGAACGGATCTTAGTGAAATTTGGCATGGAGATAGATGGTATCTCAGGGACGGACATAGGCTAATATTGATCCCGTAAAACGCGTATGAAATGAAGCCACGGCTGGACGCCTGGTCATCAATTTATCTGTGTGTGCAACTAACGAAACCTAGGTACAACGTTCAAATCGAACTAAGAAGTTCAGATGCGAATAACCATTATAGGCACATCTCTACTTTTTTTCGAATGGACTAATATCGACGACCTCTAAAATATTGACGACCTCTGTGGCGCGGTGGGCGAAGGCCGGCCTGCGACGCAGAAGGTTGCGGGTTCGATTCCCACCTTGGGACAAATATTTGTACGATCTGCAGGTATTTGTTTCGGGTGTTCTGGTCGTTTTCTATGTATAATAAAAAATATCTATCTATGTAACGTATTGTATTATGTATATCAGTTATCTAGTAACCGTAACACATGCTCTGCTTAGCTTGGGACTAGATAATGCTGTGTGAATTGTCCAGCATTTTTTTTTATGCTGTTGACCGCAGATGGCCATGACAGCGTAGATCTTAAATACTAAAATCTAACTTTGAAACTTACCCCCATTTTGATATTCCGGACGTTTATCTTCTTATAAATAATACAATAGCAATCTTAAACAGTAGCCAGGGTGGTCCAGTCGAATAAGATTACAAAAGGATACGAAATGATGCAATGCGATGCTCTCTACAAATCGTTTAGGTACAGATAATGCCTTCAGGTGGTTAGTTTGTCGAGTCGCGTGTCTGTCGATTTATTTTTATCCTAGCTTCTGCACTCGGCTTCGCAATTGTCCGGGATAAAAAGTAGACACGTTAATCCAAGTCAACAATAATCTAATTATTGTTCTTAACCTGTAAGAAAATATTTTTTAGTTTTTATTTTTCAAGGATCTATGAGATATCCAAAAAATATACTTAATGCTAAAATTCTGCCCGATCCTTTTAACAGTTTTACGTGAATAGGTAACAAACTTCTAAACGTTGATTTTCGCATTTATAAAGCATTGTACTGACCGGTGTTACGTGGCGTAATACACAATTCGCAGCGAGCATGATATGTAACGCCGTGTGCTAAAATCCATTTAGTTGCTCGTTGCGAGCGCTTTCTTTCCCCGTATAAACTGACTTCACGAACGTTCTCCTTTGTAACACTAAGAGAGATGCCACACTGGCGCTGCCGCTGCGCATCGTCGTCGCTGCGACGTCTCGCATCGTTGACGCTCCGTAGTTCTACATACAAATCTGCCCGGTATGCCACACGGTGCGCTGAAACAACGTGCATCGAAACAACGCACGCGCAGCGCACAAGGAGTGAGGGAGACGAGGCGGGAAGGGGTGCTGCGACGACGCTGTGACGACGCAGGGCAGCGCAGTATTGTTTAGTTAGAACTTTAGAATATCGAAGCTGTTGCGTTGCGTCGTCGTCGCAGCGCCCGTGTGGCACTCATTGCGTTGAAGTCACTGCGATGCGACGTCGCAGCGCCCGTGTGGCACTCATTGCGTTGAAGTCACTGCGATGCGATGTCGCAGCGCCCGTGTGGCACTCATTGCGTTGAAGTCACCGCGATGCGACGTCGCATTAGCGCCCGTGTGGCACTCATTGCGTTGAAGTCACTGCGATGCGACGTCGCAGCGCTCGTGTGGCACTCATTGCGTTGAAGTCACTGCGATGCGACGTCGCAGCGCTCGTGTGGCACTCATTGCGTTGAAGTCACTGCGATGCGACGTCGCAGCGCCCGTGTGGCATCTCTCTAACATGTATTACGCCCTGTAACGCCGCACAGTGGGGTCTTCTTATTTTTTACTAGTGGTCCGCCCCGGCTTTGCACGGGTATATTATATAGCCTATAGGATTCTAATGATGAAAGAATTTTTCAAACCGGCAATGTAATTTCGGAGCCTACTCAATTCAAACAAATCTTTCCTTTTCAAAATATTAGTATAGGTCAATTAGATAAGTCACTTTCTAACGATTTGGTATTATTTTATTTATTCAAACAGAACCTATCTTGTTTGTTATACGCGCTGTTCGTAATCTCGCATATTGAACGATACATATTTTTATTAAGTTTGAAGGTGTTTTTCAGTGATTTTTCTGATGCAGCGATACATTTTAACTATGGAACCTTCAAGTTCAGATATGTAACGATATTTAAGTGTTATAAATTCGTTTTTTTTATTAATTTTTTTGCTTATACGAGCGCTTTTAAGGTTCATTATTAAAGTAACTAAAAGTAGCAGCAAAAAGTGTAAGGATTACAATAATAACTAAATCGATTCGGATTACACTGGACCTTAATTAATCTTCGATTGTATTTTTTTGCAAGTTTTTTTTCATAATTCAGTCACTAAAGTTACGTTACATATCTGAACTTGAAGGTTAAACTTTATTATGAAAGAAAATTACAATCAAATTAAAACCAGCTGTTACAACTGAAACAATTGAGCTATCTGCAAACTGTCGGAAACAATCTACAGGTACTTGAAGGTTAGGTACATACATAGTTGAAATGTATCGTCACATCACAAAAATAACCAATAAACTCCCAACTTCTTAAAAATAAATACCGCTTGAGATTACGAATAGCGTACTTAACAAATTCTTATGACAATCAGGCTTGGTCTGAAGAAATAAAATAATACCAAACCGTTAGTAGGTTACTAATCTATTGATATCAAATTGGAAGGGTTTTCTAAACCACATTTTATAAATTGGATTTTCTGGAGCTTTTTAGGGTACTTGCCACACTGTGCGTCACTACCCACCCACCTTTATACTAGTGTGTTATGGCTTACCCTAATCACCAGGGTTAAGAGTGCGCGTAATGCAAAAATCAAGCAAATTGTGTATTTTTAAACCCTACATTACATCTATGGTAACGAACTTAAATATTCTAATAAAAAAATGCGATAGGTAGGGGAAAAACCCATAGAAGCCGAGTAATCGAATAGAATTTTGAAAAATAAACTGGTTTCTTTACAAAAAATACAAAAATCGCTTTAAAAAAACTGTTTTAATTGAAATGCTCTAAAGTATCAGCGACAACACCATATTACTTTTTAAGAATTATATAGCCAGACTACTGTTTTATTTAAGTAATCGTGTAGTTTTTCTATTTAATGCTTAAATTTTGTATCATTAATAGAAAAGAAGCAAAAACTTGATTTTTGCACTGACATTGCTTTAGTCTGCATCACAACACGGTGAACAGTAATCTTCCAAGAGCTTTAACACGACGTATATAAAAAGTACCAGAATTACTATAGGGACGAGTAATTGAAGAGTTTCTTCAATTCGACATGGGAGTCGAGGAAACGTTTGTAAGGATTTATTAATGTCCAGCAGTAACGAGGGCTCTCTGTCCTGTAAGGAAGGCTTTCTGTCCTGTAAGGAAGGCTTTCTGTCCTGTAACGAAAGCTCTCTGGCCTGTATGGAAGGCTTTCTGTCCTGTAAGGAAGGCTTTCTGTCCTGTAACGATTGCTCTCTGGCCTGTATGGAAGGCTCTCTGTCCTGTAACGAAGGCTCTTTGGCCTGTATGGAAGGCTCTCTGGCTTGTAAGGATGGGTCTCTGGCACTACTCACTGCTTCAGGGCTAGGAGGACGATGAGGGCGATTAGGGTTGACATCTGACTTTGGGGTTAGTTTCTCTTTTATGACCTGTTTCTGATAGTGCCCCGCATTCGGCATGGCCTTTAACTAAGTATTTTGTTTCTACGGTGTCGAATGGATGAAGGGAACTGATTTTATTTTGTAAATTTAGGTCACCAAAGTCTTTTATGCGGTAAGTACTAAGCACTTGCTTTGTGCATGGGATTGGGTACTTGCTCGTGCCCCAAGACATTTTAAAGAATACTATTTTCGAGTTTTATTTATATTTTGTGTTGTCCATAGTCACTTTCTGATTTTGACAACTTTTTGACAGAATTGTTTTCTTTTTTCATGGACATAAGAAATAGCTCTGCATTTCAACGTTAACCCTACATAATATTATAAATCACCAGAGCACCGAAGGGTTTCTTATAAAGCCCTATAGTTATGTGTGCATGTAGTTCCATTGAAATTTTTTAAATGCCTATATATGTAGGCATAATAATAACAAATTTTTTATTGCGTTTAACTCAATATCCTCGCGTTCTTGAGAAAAGGGAGTTAACAGACAGATAGAAGAACAAACAAAGTGATCCTTATCGGACCTGCTACACTGTAAACAATTCGGGTTTACTTGCGGCAGGTCAACTACTGATGCTGGTGTAGAGTTAGTATCGCATATTTTTGATGCTTGGGAGAAGTCGCAAGATGCTATAGGCGTTTTTTGCGACTTGTCAAAAGCATTTGATTGCGTACACCATGAAACATTAATCAGGAAACTACATCACTATGGAATAATGGACTCCTCTTTGGATCTTCTTACGTCTTACTTGAGTGATAGGATACAGAGAGTTGAGATTAATGGGAAACGGTCTGCGGGGTCTGTAGTTACAATGGGTGTACCGCAGGGTTCTATCCTCGGTCCTTTCTTATTTTTAGTTTATATCAACGACTTGCCTCATCTTGTAAAGAATAATCACGAGATTGTACTGTTTGCTGATGATACTTCTTTAATTTTTAAAATGAAACGACAGAGTACAAATTTTGACGATGTGAATAATGCAATCTCAAAAGTAGTCCATTGGTTTAGTGTCAATAATCTTTTGCTTAAAGAAACCAAAACAAAATGTATTAGATTTATTCTACCTAATGTTAAACAAGTTAAGGCTGATGTAAACGTAAAGGGAGAAACGTTAGAAATTGTTAAAAGTACCGTATTCTTAGGAATCACTTTAGATAATAAACTTTAATGGGGCCCACACATAGATAAGTTATCGAGGAGACTTAGTTCTGCAGCGTATGCAGTCAAAAAAATCCGTTTTCTTACAGACGTGGATACATCTAGACTTGTTTATTTCAGCTACTTCCACAGTATTATGTCATATGGTATACTGCTGTGGGTGAACGCTGCAGATATTAACACCGTATTTGTGCTGCAGAAGAGGGCTGTTCGTGCTATCTATAATATGGGTCCCAGAGAATCCCTACGAGATAAATTTAAAGAAATAAACATAATGACAGTCCCCTGTCAATATATTTATGAAAACTTGTTGTACACTCATAAAAATATCAAAAGCTTCCCTAAAAATAGCGATATACATAATATTAATACTAGAAATAAACATAAACTCGCTGTGCCCACAACCAGGCTTCACAAGATAAATGTATCTTTCAAAGGGCAATGTATACGCTTCTACAACAAAACTCCTAGTGAGTTGCAAAATCTATCAATTAATAAATTCAAACAAATTGTCAAAACTTTTCTGTGCAAAAAGGCTTACTACAAAATATCAGATTATTTAGAAGATAAAAAAGCTTGGGACGGGTTTTGCTCCAACTCGAAAAATAACAACTAACAGGCTAAAGGTTTCTTCGTCGCTTCTTTACTTTAGTCTACACACCGAAGCGACAGAAATCAAAAACATCACTTTATTTCCGTGTCAGTGTTTTATTTTAAGAATTTGACTTTTTCTAAGTATACATTTTTGTATTTATGGAAATAAAGAATTTTTGATTTTGACCATTTTTTCCTTTTGAACGGAACCGCTAAAACCATGTCCCATACTGTCCTATACAATAAATTGACTTACCTAGGTATTCAATCCCATGTTGACATAATATCTCTGGCTAGTCTTCTTAAAATAACACGACAGTAATCTTATACAGTAGCCAGGGTCGTCCAGCCGAGGAAGATCGCAATAAGAGACGACATGATGCAATGCTGTCTCTAGAAATCAATCACAGATCATGTCTTCGGGTAGTTAGTTTGTCGAGTTTAGGGTGTCTATCTATTTTATACTAGTTTCTTCCCGCGTATTTTCAGGAAAAAAGTAGCACAAATTCGAAAACACAACATGCCTACAACAATTTATAGGTCACTAGCAGCGCCCTCGCGGCTTCACCCGAGTAGTTCCCTTTCCCGTGCCAAAATTAATCCAGATCCGTTCAGCCGTTCTGGCGTGATTTTGCAACAAACATTCATCTACCCATCCATCCATCTAAACTTTCGCATTTGTAATATTAGTGTGTTTTCTATTTCATGGGAACTGACTTATGGGATGAAAATGGGCCCTATGTTCTTTTAGGTCTCAATCCAAATTTCAGCCCGATCCTATCAGTTATTTTGGCTGTAAGACTTGTAAGACACATCGCAACATCAAAACTTTCACATTTATAAACTAGCGCTTTTTTTTAAAAAAGGGTAGCCTTATTCCAGGTCTGGACCTGGAATAAGGCTACCTTTTTTCCTGGAAATATTTGTGTGCAAAATTTCAGTCCGATCCATTTAGAAGTTTTCGCTTTGTCTTGGACCAAATAGTCTTGACAACACGGCACAGCGGCAAAAACTTTTGCCTTTAGAATATTAATAGGATTACCAAGTGTGATGTGATTTGCGTACTTAAGTCTGTGTGCAAGCATCACAATGTTGTTGACAGCTTGAACAGAACGAACCTCCATGCATGATCTGGCTTATGATTAGGAAACAGAATAGAAGAACTGTTATAACGCCGAGAAAATAAAGGGCTTGACAAATTTGAGGTGAGAATTCTTCAGGGGATTCGCGCCATGTGGTGGTAACTTCGTGCCTCGTGCATTATAAAGCACATAATTATTTATGTGTTTTCCATGAATTTTGTGTTTTTGTTGACCATAATTACTTGATGATTTTGACCAAAGAGTATAATTACCAAAGTGTTAATAACATTTTGACAAGTTTTTTTTGTTTGCACAGATAGACATAGAATAGAGCAAAATTTTAATTACCCCCTGACAGTGCGCCTATGCGCCGAATACAGGAAAGAAGAAGAAGAACGGCATAGGCGAGCGAAGCGAGCCGCAAAAAATTTCTATTTCTAAGCCAATATTTCTAATTCTAAAAATTTTCGAGACTAAGGCCGTACTGGTTTTTTGTGTCAATGTCCAAAGAGAATATAACGCTACGCTAAAATGTCAATGTCTATTTGTAAGTTGTGTTTTTTTTTCTGGTGTAGACAGACAGTACCTCAAATATTTTTGTAGTAATATATTGTATAGGTAATGCTTTGTAATATATTACAAAGCATTACCTATACAATATATTACAAAAGGAACTTCACTGAAATAAGGAATATATTCCTTATTTCAGTGAAGTTCCTTTTGTTCCTTTTGTCGCATTAGCTTTTAAGTTCGACTTGACTATAAAATCGAGAACCACTATATCTTTTTTCTTATTGCTCACGATCGACCTTAACCCCCAATTGGCTGGTGGGGTACTTCGTGCCCGCCAGCCTGCCACATGTAATTGGAGGAAGCATCAGTTCGCGTGGCCAAGTGCTTACCAATCATGCTGTCAATCTGTCTTTGGATCTGACGCCGCGTGGGAAAAAGATATCGACTTTTTAACTGAAAATTACTTGATTAAAGGTAATTAATTGTACAAAGATTTGCCGCCATCAGGTTTAGTTCTGAGGACCTTTTTCACACGTTTCTGTCGCCGTAAAATCTACGGTATATTTGCCGTGGAAAGGCACGGTCGTCAGTGTTGTATGTGATCATGATCACTATGGAAGCATGTTCACATGTGCGGCGGAGCTAAGGCACGGTGACGACGCCGTATGAGCCAATGAGGTACGCACGTATTAAACATAACTGTGTAGATAAATGGCGCTCATTAGAGGAGGCCTATGTCCAGCAGTGGACTAGTATAGGCTGATGATGATGATGATAATTATGTGCAGATAAAGATGATCTTATGAGCACAACATCACCAGTCCACTGGTGAACATGTCTTCCCCAAACAAGGTAGTTTCGCCAATATCATAGCGCTTAGCAAGCGAATTGGTAATGGCAGTGGAGATATTAAGATTC
This sequence comes from Eupithecia vulgata, assembly GCA_946478455.1. Classification (NCBI taxonomy): domain Eukaryota; kingdom Metazoa; phylum Arthropoda; class Insecta; order Lepidoptera; family Geometridae; genus Eupithecia; species Eupithecia vulgata. The sequence goes on from OX297874.1 coordinate 4,977,572, forward strand.
ACAGAAGGAAGCTGTCTTTAGAAGAAAGAAAGAAAGAAGAAGAAGAAAGATATTTATTTTATCCCAAAGATAATAAAATGACTTACATACTAGGAACCATTACTACCTACCTACAAATGAAACAAAAACATAAAAATGGGAAAAAAGGGTCCCCACCTCAGCATGACATGTGTAGCATTCAGCTGCGCTCAATGCTACGATGGTTTTCAGGTGGAGCCCGAGAAAGAAAATCAATTAGTTGACTCACAAACAATAAAAAATAGAAACATAAAAATAATTAACTCTAACGTAGATGTGAACCAGGTCCTGCCCCAGCTTGATGTTGCTCCACGGAAAGTAGAGCAACGCTGGTTTTCTGGCAGAACCTTTGGTGCGTGCGTGGCACACAGCTGACAGACCACAAAGCAACAGACCGAAATTCACAAATACATTTGTTTAGATTTTTAACTCGAAAATTCTAATAATCATTTCATTTTATAATATATTAGTAAACCTAAGTAAAGTATTTCTACTAAGAGTACTACTTTTTACAATGTTTTCAGGTAGGTTCGGGCAGTGAGTATAATAATTTGTTGTATTTCGTTGTATGTAGGTATAAATTATACGTGTATGTATTTTTAATCTAAGATTTTTTTTCATTTAGTTTGAATACTTTTAATTCTTAATTCTTTATTGCACTAAAAAAAACATTATTTAAATCTTATAACAAGAAAGGTATCGCAAAGGCGAGCTTAACCCTAAAAAGAGTTCTCTTCCAGCAAACCTTAATGAGAGAGGGAGACATATGTGTACAAGTGGGCAAGAGTGCAAAAGATATAAAGATAGAAAGTACCTACACTAATTGCATAAACTAATACATAAAATAATATAAAAATATATGTAAAATACTATAAATCTGAATAAATACCTAATAAAAATAATAACGATTCTATATTTATAATAAATACATAAAATACTTGTACTTACCTACATCGAAGTCATGAAGATAGGTAATGCTCTTTGACTTTACGCTTGAAGATGAAGAGTGAGCGGCTAGCACGAATATGATGTGGGAGAAATTAATTAGCGCACTCATGAAATCACAAATGCGCATTTCCATTTTTTAGGTCACAGTAACAATAACTGAAACGGTAATGAGTGCCGCTCGCTAAATGTCGCGTAGTTATTTCGCTATTATACTTGGAGGCCTCATCAAGGTGAGGAAATGAAAAAATATGTGATCTCTATCATTGGCTTTAGACTGGTTTTCACTGAATGTTAAACAATTTTGAAACTAATTAAAAATGATTTACCTTAAGGCCCCTTACTCCACCACATTTAGTTTAGGCAGCGATACGATGTTGCCCTTAGTGGCCACCAAAATCTATTTTCGTATCTCTGCCTAAACTAAATAGAATAAAACTATTACATAGCCTCTGTAATAGTTTTATTCTATTTTAGTTTAGGCAGAGATACGAAAATAGATTTTGGTGGCCAACTGTGGAAAACTATTACAGAGGCTATAAAAAAAAGGTTAGGTTAGGGGACCTAACCTTTTTTTTATAGCCTCTGTAATAGTTTTATTCTATTTAGTTTAGGCAGATACGAAAATAGATTTTATTATTATGATAGGTATCAAACTGGAAGATAGATTTTTGAAAATTCCTTTGTTAAACGGAATAATAAGATAAATTAGGTGGCGGCGCGGCGCCACTTTGGGTGGGGTATGCGCCTTAAATAAATGAACGAACACATTGTAGTGTGGGTGCTGTATTGTACTGGTACTTTGCTTAAAACAAGATCCGTCAAGTGCTAATGTAACTTGCGCGCTGAGGATTTCGAACATTTGCTAATAATAATAATAGGTACCGATTAGAAACTTAGCTATTTAGTTCAGATAGTTAATTTTTCGACCAAACTACAGAAATTTCAAAAACTGATTTGAAATGTAAAAACATAAAGATTACGAACCCGATCTCGAAACCCTAACAATACTAAGATTTTTTTTTATCTTAAATAAATAATTATAAACAGTATAAAAGGCAGTCGAACGATTTTCCCCAGGCAACAACACAGCAAGACACTAAAATAAATCCTGCGCCCTTACTGTGGTGATTAATGTGATTATTTTTCTTGTTTAAGAGCGGACAAAATGCAAATAAATGTGAAAAGGATAGGCATAGGATTTCGCGTTCATATGAGCAATGCAATGTAAGTGCAAAAATGAAGTTTTTGATTCTTTTCTATAAAGTATTCAAAAAATAAACATTAAATAGAAAAACTACACGATTACTTAAATAAAACATCAGTCAGGCTTCGTAATTTATAAAAATAATGTGGTGTTGTCGCTGATAATTTAGAGCATTTCAGTTAAAACTATTTTTTATGCGAATTTTGTATTTTTTTTAAGAAACCAGTTCATTTAAAAAATTCTATTTTAATACTCGACTTCTACAGGTTTTTTTTTCCTACCTACCGTATTTTTTAGGGTTTCAAAGATCGCTTTTGGTCTTGCTCTGTCCGTCCCCGCTCTTTCTTGAATATCTCAGTAACTACTGCAGCTATTAACTTGAAATTCGAAATAATGATACATTTCGTGCGCCATTACTGATTTCAAGAAAAAATATATAAATAAATGAAAAATTAAAATGAATATTTTCAGTACAAATTTTGATGTTGAAATTTCAAAAGCAACCTAGGAAGGCGAATGGGATATCAAATGAAAGGTATCGTTTTGTACATTTCAAAACAGTATTTGAAATTTTTGTAGATTTTATACTTTGTGAAATATTTCAAAAAATGTCGAAAAATTGACCATTCTCCCCCCCCCCCCCTATCTCCGAAAATTGCAGACCATTACAATGTATTAGGCGTTTGTAGATATCAATCTATATTTTACAAGAAAAATATAGAGAAGTCTGTAATAAAATTAGTTTTTGAAAAATGGTCAAAAAGGGGGAGTACTTTTTTTGCAAAGGGGGGGCACCTACCCATGTGGGATATCAAATGAAAGGTATCGTTTTGATCATTTCAAAACACTTTTTGAAATTTCTGTAAGTTTTATACTTTTTGAAATATTTCAAAAAATGACGAAAAATTGACCTTTCGGGGGGAAAGGTCAATTTTTCGTCATTTTTTGAAAATCTCTCTATCTCCGAAGATTGCAGACCGATCCATGTACAATGTATTAGGCGTTTGTAGGTATCAATCTATATTTTACAGGAAAAATATAGAGAAGTCTGTAAAAATGAACATTTTTGAAAAAAAAATTATACTGGAAATGGTCGAAAAGGGGGATATTTTTTATCGAAAGGGGGGCCTACCTACCTACCTATTGGAGTATCAAATGAAAGGCATTGTTTTGTAAATTTTAAAACAGTTTTCGAAATTGCTGTAGGTTTCATACTTTACAAAATATTGACATTCGAAAAAAGACGGAAAATTGATTGTCCAAATAATTGGCAAATGTTTGAAACCCTCGGCGCGCGAGTTACACTCGCACTTGACGGATCTTGTTTAATTTGAACATTTACGTTCGGTACCATAAAGCAAACACTTACAGTGATTAAAAATACTTTTTTTAAATACAGTTTCGGATAAGCAATCTTTGTTGGATAACTTTGACGATTAATGTTTGCAATCCTCCATTGAAAACGTAAATTAAAATTTAAGTGCCCGATTATCAGTTTGAAAAACACATGCCTTAGTCATCTAATGAAGTAGACTGGTCTTATCAAAACAGAACAGATGTTAAAGCCTTGAAGGAGAATGTTTGTTGAAGATAAACGCTGTCGATTAATTACATGTAAGTAAACCTGGAGAGTAACCTGGGTCCATTAGGCTTAGATAGGATAACGTTTCGATACTTGATACACTAGGTACATAGTGCGGTTTCACTTGTGAGTAGGTCTACCAGCCAGCGGGGTAATGCAGTCAGCTTCGACGACTTATATTGATATGGATCACTTGAGCTGTCTGTACATTGTTTGCGACGACGACGGTCTGAATATGAAAGAAACTACAGATTCCAAAATGTGTTATTCTGAGATAATACCATTGTTAGGATGCATTTCCATCAGGGACGTGCTAGGTTGCTATGTTTCCAGCCGACCAATAAGATCGCTCCATTTTTGTCAGCTATGAAAATGACGCGATATTCGAGCGATCCTATTGGTTGATTGGAAACCTAGCAACGTAGCACATCTCTGAAAAGACAGGCTTATTGAGAAGCGATTTATTTTGTTGAATTAGGGCCCTATTAGTGAAAAGCCATACTTTACTCACCTGATCGTCATGTTAGTAAGGGTTTATCCACTTGTTTGACGCTATTATCGAGCCCTCTTACAAGGAAAACCAGGGACCTTATTTTGCTAAGTGTATCGTTTCTTTTTGACATTGGTTGGTATGGTATCGACCCAGAATGACACATAACCGACTTCGGAAAAAGATGAGGTTCTATGTTTGGCTGTAGGTTTTTTATGTATAATCCGTCGATTTCTCCGTTATTTATGGACCTATTTGGATTATTCTTCTGCGGTTGATTATAAAATGAGCTCAGTGGTCCAATTATTTTCCCGAGAGTATATAGTATAAATTTACCCCTCAAAACTTAAAAAACTCTTTGAAACTCAGCATGTTTTTTAGTTTTCTCAAATCGATGAGGTAAATTATGGCATTCTAACTTACATGAAAGAAACTACAGATGAGATGCGCGTAAAAAGTGTCAACCATTCCAATCTTTCTGTGCAAATAGCACCACGGGCACCATCTAGACTTTTTTTATCTACGCGACGATTTTTCTACGGTACCGATTAGCAGAATTAGACCCCAGATATCATCATCATTATCCTAAGCCTACATCAGTCCACTGCTGGACATAGGCCTCCCCTAATGAGCGCCATAGCGCCCTGTCTTCAGCTTGCCGCATCCAGCATCTGCCAGCAGTCTTTCGCAAATCGTCATCCCACCTGGTCGGAGCGTCCTACACTACGTTTACCCCAGATATACTACGGTCCAATCAAAATTAACTTTTATACTGACCAAGTAACTAGGTAGGTAGTAAGTACATATAAGTTAAGTTAGTTATTATATAGTTAGTTTTAGTTACACATCACTAATTGCGGAAATCGCCAAAATGCCCCAAGGCTACCATCGACAAATGAAGGCAAAAACAAGAGGTCATAGTACTCCGTATGACTAACAAATAACAATGTGAGAAGGCAAAAACTCGAACAAAGCGTAATAACTTTGCATTAGCGTTATCTACTAATCTTTGTTAAATTAGGAAAAAAACATTCTCAGTAGGATTTTTCGCAGCGTCATTTTATAACAAAAACATGAGAACTGGAAAGTTTGAGGTTAACCTTTTTGGTCGACCTATAGGTACTAAGCTGATATGACTATCAAAATTTATTATTACAAATAGCCGCGAAATCTTTTTTTTTCACTACAGTATTAGCAAAACAATGCTGTATTACGGGAGTGTTCATTAACTGCGAAATAAGTAAATACGTTAGTTTACTAATTTTTGTTAAAATTAGGAAAAAAACATTCTTAGTGAGATTTTGCGTAGTATTTTATAATAAAAAAAAATAAACTAGAAAGGTATAGGTTAACCTTTTCGGTCGACCTTATACAAAGTTGATATGTACGACTATCAAATAACTTATTATTTACAATATTTTTTTTACAGAATTAGCAAAACTATGATGCAGTAAGGGAGCGTCCATTCATTGCGTGAAACTTTTAGGGGGTAGAGCCAAATCTCACCCAATCTCACGTGGTGGAGATGGGGAGTCTTGGCAAATATCACGTGCCTAGTTTTTTTTCCATGAGTTGTAGCAGTTTCTACTTATGGTTGTTTTCTATGATAAACACAGTTGCACTCTCATTTCCCCTGCCAATAATCTAATCTCAATCGCATCCATATCGCATTTGTTCAGGGTGTTCTGGTCGTTTTTTATGTATAGTAAAAATATCTATCTATGTATTGTAGATATTTTTATATAATAAAAATATCTATCTATGTATTGTATTATATTATGTAGGTATATCAGTTATCTAGTACCCATAACACAAGCTATGCTTACCTTGGGGCTAGATAATGCTGTGTGAATTGTCCAGCATTATTTATTATTTATTTATCGTGTCGTCTAGCATAAAAGCGCCTCCAGTAATGTCGAATTCCCAGTAACCACAGATAAATCTCGAGATCTCAATGCCATTATTGTTCGGAATCCTTGAATGAAGCACAAAAACTTGTTATTAATTTTATTGTATTCGACGATGTCGCCTTGAAACAAGATCATTACACACCATAACCACTTCAATGGGGCCTCTTGTGGTCCTCCAGTCACGACGTGAGGCTGTTCCGTTTGACCTTCCATCGTTTGAGCACATGAGAAATATCATTAAAAAAAATTCAATGTGTCTAGAGGTACGTCCATATTAATTAACATTGCTTATACGTTAAATTATACTCGTAACTTTGTCATATAACATTATTTTTAAAGGAATCATGATAAGGTACTGATTTTCTTTATAAATCGTCCACACTGATGACCTGTTATATAAATATACACGTTTTATATAAATATACACGTTTTATATACAATTTTAAGTACTGTTAATACTGTAGATAGAACTTTTTACTCAAAGAAAACATTCCTTTATTTTTGAAAAGAAAGAAAAGTGCATTTAAAGATTTTCGAAAATTCGCTTGCCACACCCGGGATTCGAACCGAGTAAAATCTGTAAAAATTACACAATGGACTTTTCCTTCCATTCCATCCATCGTTAGGGTCGATTATAAGAATGAAATCACTCTAACAAACTAGATAAATTAAATGAACGGATAAAATAAGTAGTAATAATTTCAAAAATAAAGGAATGTTTTCTTTGAGTAAATTTTACAGTCTACAGTTTTAAGAGTACTTTTCCTTCAGGTGGCATTACAAAATTCCACCCTGTATATTATAATATCCCACTATGTTTGTGTTGGAACTAGTTAATCTGAACGCACTAGATTCGGCGCCTCTTTTAAGACCACCCTTATTATTTAATTATGTGAAAATTGACAAAAGGTCAAGTTAAATTGGCGGCGCTATCCAAACTTCACTCTCCCACAGTAAAAACCGGTCTCAAAGAATCCGCTTTGCGTCATTTAGCCACGTGTAAACATTTTAATTGATGATATGCGGAAGACAAAAACTACGATAGCTATCGGTATTTCGACTAGTTTCAGACGTATCGATTCATAGATCGAATAACTTATGTATTAGAATTATGTATGTATTAGATAAATGATAGACGTAGATAAAAATAAAATAAGATCCTTATAGTGCGAGTGTAACTCGCACGCCGAGGGTTTCGAACATTTATCCTGGTTTCTGAAATACAGCCTAGGCTAGTTTAGGACCCTACAGATTCATAATATAATACTGAAACACTGTGCCTAGTAAATGATTTTTACGTTTATGTTATCAATTAAACAATTACAGAACAGAAAAAAACAGAACAGTTTCATTGAGGGATTTTCGGGTGAGATCGATGCAGATTTTACGGTAACTGAAGTAAAGAAGTAGAGCTATTATTATTACTTATATTTAACTGGTCCTACTGAGACATCTTTAGGTATGCTAAGATGAAACGTAAATGGTGTAAATAATAGAACTAGAAGTAGAATCGTTTGGAAACAACGTGTGTAGAATCATAGCCATTTGAGAAGAGAGTTGCGGCCTAACACTAATGCCTAGTAATGATACAGGCCTTGGATTACTAATGACCTGAGATGGTGGCAGATGTGAAACTCGTAGGTCTAAGCTGTGTGTTTTGTACATTTCAGCGAATGAGAACACCGCTTGCTGGGAAACCTCATACGTTTATTGTCGACTATAAAACAAGCACCGGTTTTCGTGTAGGAGTTGCAGATGGGAGTCAAAATTGTTTAATCAGAACATGTTTCAGGATGTAGCTCATTTTGATGAAACACATAATCACATTAATAATATAAATACGAAAGTTTTGATGGATGTTTGTTACTTCTTCACGCCAATACTGAACGGAGTGTTTAAATTTTACATTGATGTAGCTAAAAGCGGAATCAAACATACGGCTACTTTTTATCCCATAAAACAGTTCCCATGGGATATAAATAACGTTTCCATACAAACAACGCGTGCGAAGCCGCGGGCAGAAACTAGTGTATTATACTTAATTATTAAAGTTTATTTGGGTATTTATCGCGTACCTTTTGCTTAAATACCCGATAAATAATCTTTAATATGTTAACAAATCGCGAGTTTAAAAAGTTTTATACTTAATTAGTTTCGCATCTATACGCAACCTCGTAGCTATTAGCTTTTTCTGAGTAATGCGTTTCGCTTACTTGAACGGAAAAACAATAAATTGCTTGTAAAATTGCCATAAAACGCTCAGGAGTCGGTAGCAGTGTGCAATCATAGTCGTTTTACAAATTATAATCGTAGCGAGCCGGGTTAAGAGGCAGTAACCAGGTGGTTACTCGTACCTCTTAACGTAGTAGGTACCAAGGGCTTTATGATTCTCCGTTTTACTTTGATACTTTGAGGTTAGGAATAATCCGTGAGGAGAATTGCTATTTTGAGAATTTTTGAGGATTGATTACGGATGTAAGCGGGTTAACTACGAACCTTATTTGTGTTGGAAGAACACCGATGATGGTGAGGATTGGTTGGTTATTTTATCCATGTACAAGACTGTATAATGTCGCTTTGATATTAGCCCTATTTGCTACTAGTTTATGTTGCTAATAGGGCGTTATGCTTATAAGCCGTTTTGCTTTTAGGACGTTCTGTTAATAGGGCATTCTGCTTAACTGTCTTTTCGATACGAAAGGATTTAGGTTTGATGATTGGTAGATAGGTAGAGAATACTTTATTCATAACCAATTAAGAAAAAATAATAGATAATTTTAAATTTAACATATTAAATAGAACAGCAATGGATTAAATTAGATGGTGATAATTATTCGAGGAAATTAAGCTTTAAAACGCGAAAAAAATTTTTATATGTGCACTGTTACTCAAATCACCTGAGCATGATAGTTTAAGCTGATTTTAACAATATTTTGGATTTTATAATCCTTTTTCTAGATTTTGGAGTCTTTTTGTTGATTTTGGAATCCATTCTGTAAAATTCGGATAAGAAACAAGTTAATGATGTTGATGATGATTCTTTGTTAATGGCAATATGAGTCTGGTTGGACTCTTTTTCTGCCAGTGTCAAGTAATGGAAAATAATAGTAAAATATGAGTTATCAAATTATGAAGAATGTTGATATTTTCACCAGAGCCTAGTTCGTTATCCAGCAGGGTACACCATGTGCAGGTTAGGTTGGTTTGGGAGACGAGATCTTGGAGTCTCCCTTGTACCCCAAAAAAAATCAAGTTCAGATTGTAAGATCAAAACCTCTTACGTCAATAATTAGCATTCAAACGACAGCACTAATCAAATTATATAACAACGTTCAGTCCGAGACAAGCTCTTGATCATGTCAAACGTCAAGCTGCGATGTTATCGATTAGAAGGTGTGGATCGACAAGCCAATGCCTTGTTATCGTGATCGATAGCTCAATAAGGCGGTTTATTGATCTAAGTGCAATCATCGCAATCCTTGTTAGCACTTCAGCCATTTTTCGGCCAAAATGCGAAGTACATTTTACCTAGCAATGGTGTCAATACAGAAGTTGCAAAAACTATTTATACCTAATGATTTGACAGCACTAAAATTGTTGTCATAACGATCGAAATAAAAAGTATAGCATCATTTTTACTCCTGTCAGATTAGTTTAGTTTAGACATCTGAATTGAGGGGTACAAGGGAGACTCCAAGATCTCGTCTCCCAAGCCAACCTCACCTGCACGTGGTGAACCCTGCTAGATAACGAACTAGGCTCTGGTGAAAATATCAACATTCCTCATAATTTGATAACTCATATTTTACTATTATTTTCCATTACCTGACACTGGCAGAAAAGAGTCCAACCAGACTCATATTGCCATTAACTAAGAATCATCATCATCTGAATTGACACCAATAACTAGGATATTGTTTTCTGCTTTATGAAAACAGAAGTATCTATCTAAAAGTAACTCTGTCAGTCTGTCTGTTACTTTGACGAATGATCGATGATGACGGGCATAGGCTAGGTAAGGTGCCTACTAAGGATTTCTGTTATACTGATTACCCGCACTGTGGGTAGCCTAAGGAATGAAATAAGTTTACAAAAATCGACCAGACTCGAACCCACGCCCCACACTGGCGCGGGTTCGAGTCTGGTCGATTTTTGGAGGTAAGAGGCGAGTGACTTGCTACGGCCCGCGGTTTCACATGCGCTTTTTAAGTACCTAGCCTAAAGGAATGAAATAAGTTCCCAAAAATTTTCGACTTCGACGGGATTCGAAACCGCACTTCACCCTCAGTACAGTGCTAAAATTTCCCCAGTGCGAGTAACGCACTATAAAGCAAATAGCTCTAAATGCTTAATCCTCACATTACAGCCATCCAAGACTTGACGAAAAATCGGCCACAAAGTAAGTACCTAATGACATGTTACATTAGATAATACAGTTACTTTTTGAACCAAAGTGCGCGCAGCGTCGCGTCGCGTCTCGGTCTGAGCCGACCCTTACCGTCCTACAATAAACTTTCAAAATTGCATCCTATTCTCCATGCGTGATTGTGCACAAGTGAAAAATGATGTGATGTTTATCTTTGATTCAAGGGTTCTTTGAAATGATGCCATCTCCATCTGCAGGACTGAATGTGAGGATAAATATTACAAAGCAGATCGTAAATGCTTTCATGACGAGCAGAATGTCAATCGACTTCTAAAAATAGGTACCTACATTACATACCTATGTCAGATCCTTCATTTCATCAAATTCAAAAACGAATTCAAATCCATTGTTTTTAGGTTATGCGCGATAACTAAATACTAAACTCGAAAATTAATTTTTTATGGGACCATATCGAGACCATAATAAAAAAAATCGGTCCAAATTGATAGATAGATAGATAATGCTTTTACTTTCAACTTTTTTACTTGCAATCCTGCGCTCTCAAGTGCTTGATAATGATGTCAATGATGATAAAAATGCTGGGCCGTTTGTTAATATTCATCTATGGTGCTGGGATCACAGAATCCTTGCATATTTCAAAGGCCACACACAACAGAGAATTTCTGTTAACAGCCTACCATGCAAAACTTTATAAAGAACCCATTCAGTCGGCAAAAAGTCGTAAAATTTATCGAGGTCAGAGTTTACGACTTTTTAAATGTTACGAAATTGACGTCTTGAGGACACACTTATTCGTCTTTGGCCAAGTTTGCCTAAAATCCTCAATAGTTTTATGCAACCATGTTGAGAACTACCTATAAAAATTCTTATAGCCGTGTGGTACCGGCTTATAATTTGCACTACTAAAATTCTCCCCGTGGGCCTCGTAAAAGGCAACTAAGGGACATACACCGGAGGTCGGGCAGCAGCGCCTCTTGCAGATTAGATCTACCACCGAACTGCGGTCCCCAACCTGCATGCCCAGCGTGGTGATTATGGGCATTACCCCCCATGAAATAGAAGATGATTATCAGGGGGAAGCCTGCGTCCATTTTAGGATGTTGAGGTTCATGTTGACTGAAGTTTACAAATTCCTATAATCAAGTAAAAAATACTCGCAAAAGAATAGAATAGAATATATATTTATTTCTTACAAAACTTACACAGAATATAGATGTTAACCTAAGAAATAGAACTTAAACAAATAAAATAAGTGAAACAATGGAATCTTAAAACGAAGTGTAAGCTATGTAACAAATTTGGTTCTGACTCAGCATAAGTTGGTTGACTAGCAGGCTAGCAACCAACGCTGGTACTCAAAACGAGAAAACCTCACTTTCTTAACTCCAATTAGCGAACCGTCTATATTTTTATTTAATGTTATGAAGTAAACAAACTATACAAAGGCAAAATAAACTACTTACTAGGTTTCGCAAGAGACCTAATCAAATCACTTCCTGTGCCCAATGTGCCCATAAATATACATATAAGATTAGCTTCTACTCGCTTCTTCGCACAAGTATTTTAATGATTATAATTTAAGTTGGCTACATTATTTATTTATTTATTTAAAACTTTATTGCACTAACGTACAAACGGTGGGCTTAATGCCGAGGCATTTTCTACCTGCCGACCAAAAACATTGTTTTACAGATGGTTGGCGTGCTAATATTAGTTTTACTAGAAATATACTACTTACCTAAAAATATACTAATAAAGATATACTATAATATATATAGATAAACCTTAAATAGCTAAAATATAAGAAAAGAACAAAAACTATTTGTGAAACCTCTTTAGAAAATGCCTGCGCACCGATTGCTTGAAAGCATTAGTATAAAATTTCATCTTGATCAGTCCAGGAAGTAAAGAAATCTTAGGTAACAAAATAAAATTAACATTTTACGGTACAAAGGATCTTATATATAAAATTTTGGCCAAATGTTCACAAAATTGTCAAATAACAGGTTTCGAGCAAGCATTAGCGTCTTGGAAAATAGCCTGTCCTGAAACTAATCTGCCCAAAGTCCTCTCTTCTCAGAGACTGTGGGATGAGCCGCTATGTGAGTTGGTACGGAAAAATCTTATTAATACGTCTACCAGCTCATCAGAACGCGCTCGTCTACTCGCTGTTTCCGAGTGGGAATCAGGACTTTGGTTATTGTTTTGCCTTCCAAAAATTTAGGTACCCTTTTAGACAATAACTCATTTCGGGTGGCTACCTCTTTGCGTTTAGGTTCTCCTTGCCTAGTGCCACACCGTTGCCAGTGCGGTGAAACCGTTGATAAGTTCGGTCACCATGCACTGGCATGTGTCTCTAGTGCAGGACGTGTGTCCCGCCATGGTTCAATTAATGACATCATTCGTCGGGCTTTTACCAGCGTCAGTGTGCCAGCTACTCTCGAACCACGTGGCCTAATGCGAGATGATGGTAAAAGGCCTGACGGTATGACTCTGATTCCTGGGAAGATGGGTCAGCCTTTAGTTTGGGATGCTACGTGTGTAGATACCCTAGCACCTTCTCATCTTGCAGGGACATCAGTAAGGGCAGGCTCCGCAGCAACATCAGCGGAGTTCCTCAAACGGCGAAAATACGCTAGTCTTGACAGAGGTTACCTATTTGAGCCGTTTGGGGTGGAAACCCTAGGTCCTTGGGGTCCTGGGGCACACGTTATCTATAAAGATCTTACAAAACTACTAATAGAGTCCACAGGTGATCGGAATGCTGGTTTTTATTTCGGTCAACGAATTAGCATTGCCATTCAACGTGGCAATGCTGCCAGCATTCTGGGCACTCTGCCTTCTGGTGACGGCTTAGATTTTTAGTAAATAGATGTAAGTGTAAATATTAGTTGTAATTATTTTTTATTGACATGGTGTTATTGTGTAATAAATTTGTATATTGATTCATGGGTAAATATTGAACAATCAACATTTTACTAACTTTCGGTTTTATAATATAAGTAGGATACGATAGGATATCTGACCTATGTCCAGCTGTGGCTTAACATTATGATGATGATGGTTATAGGAAATCATTGAGGACCCTTTCTATCGCCGGGACTAGGTTGTGACGAAACCATACCTCCATAAGCGTTTTCTACCACAAGATTTACTTTACTATGTACTAGGGTAGCATAAACCTGAAGAAAGTAATTAGGTAGGTTTATTTAATTTTTAAGCTACGAAACGATAAACAAAAGTGGAGGACGTTTCATGTTCGGCTTTAGGTATGTATATTTTTTGTATGATCGTAGATTTGTCCATCAAATAAGGACCGATTTGGAAGATTATTTCGGTGCTTGGAGAATGATTTCGAGAGAGTTCCATAAAAATTTTCTTCCTAAGGGAATTTATTTGTCAGGAAAACCTTAAAAACCAGTTTAAACTAAGGGATTTGATGTTGGTTTCAAATTTTCACAAAACCATCAAATCAAAATTATTACGTGTTAGGACGTGGAGGTAATACTGTCAATATTACATCTATTGGCATCTTCCTTTGTTATAGTTTATGTTCCTATTGAATCTTCTTCACCATCAAGTTCTGCAAGCTGATTGGTAGTTTCTTTACTCAGCGCTAAGTACTGTATTGTAGATGTTAGAATGTTAGTCGTAGTTAACTGAACTATCGACTGTTTACCTGCTCCGTTTGGTAATTAGCAGAATTTATGTCAAACTCGAGTGTTGACGGCATTTAGCCAACTTGAGAGCGTCGTGAATGCACTGCCTGAATTAGTTAGGTATTACTTTGAAATTTAATAACCTCTTGACACATGCATTTCAGCGTTCGTAGAGGCAGCTGCATAACTGATTGTTTCATGTAGAGTAGGACCCATAATTTCCTTTACAATAGGTAGTTTAATAAGATGTTAAAATTTTGCTTTTAACATCTTATTGAATTTGAGTTGCTGCAACCCTACTTTGAACAGAAATACCTATTCTCAATTGACAGTATTTATTTGCAGTTTTAAATGAAATTTAAAAAAATAGTTTTTTGGTGTTTTAATGGATCGAGTTAACTGGCATGTAAAAGAGGAGGTCTACACCCAGCAGTGGGTGTCAATGGGCTGATAATGGTGATTTGCAGTTTTGCAGACGATAATGTAGAATTGATGATACCCGGACGCCAATATTTACGGTAGTAGGTAGTTGTATATATATGACATAAATGTTAACCTGGCAACATATTCGTTTTCCATGTATAATAAAATATATGAGGTATATATTTGTATTGTATTGTGTTATGTTTTATATTATATCAGTTATCTAGAACCCATAACACAAAGTCATTATAGGTTTGTGAGTTTAAAAAGTTTTTTATTTATATACTCAAATCCCAAGTTATACATTTAGGTACATTAACCGCAGACTTCTACTGTATATATTATGTATGTTGGTGGTATATTAAATACATAGATAATTTTCATATTGACCTACTTTAAACTTTTATCTGTTCTTTCTTTTCTACTTTATGCAAAAAAGTAGGATATAGGTACACCATATGTATACTTAACACTTTTTAACACTGGTACCCTGGTACCCAATAATAACTCATCAAATCGAACTTTTGCGTTTTATTATAGTAAGTAGGATATGTTGACTAAAAATCCTAATAAATAACTTAACCCAAATTATATCGTTCTCTATCACAGCAGCCAGTTTCAGAAGAGTCTAGGTCATTAATATAGTGCACGAGTGATCACGTGTACACTCGAGTGCATCTGGGTTTCTAGCGGTGGTTTCAACTAATCACTAACTTCAAACCTATAGGTAGCTCTACTACGCAAGGTAGTCAAAATTAAAAATATCAAAGGTTATAAGTAGCTCTAATGACAAAGAAAATAACACACAAATAGGTAATAGAGTAATAGAGCAACCTCAATGAGACCTGACGACAGTCAGGCTCAAGAGCGTCTCCGATGGGGAAACCGAAGACGTAGTGATCGCGTCCGCCTACATGCCCGGCGACGAGGTCGTGCCTACAAGAAGCGCTACGGATTTGGGGGTGCATGAATGCTGAGGAGACGGCCGCGCATGTGCTTGTAGAGTGCGATAGAGTAGCTTCTCCAAGACTGCAACACCTTGGTTTACCGAGGACGCCTGGGGAGGCATGCACCGGCGTCAGCGAGCTGCTGGCCTTCCTAGAGGACATCGGGTGGCTAGACTAGCAGCCCCCCACCCGACACGCAAAAAGGGCCCACCTGTGGCCTAGTTGCGGAAAAAGAGTCCAGGAACAAGTAACAACAAGGTAATAGAGTTAAATTAAAACTAGGTAGTATTTACAATTGAAGCAATTAATTGATTATTAAAGCATAATATTTATTTAAATTAGTAAAAGAAACATTTTATTCAGAAAGAAAATAACAATCAAATAACAAATTTAAATTAAAACTAGTATTTACAATAGAAACAATTATGCTATCTGCAAACTGTTGCAAACAATCTACAGGTAGCTCAACTGATCCATATCAATACCAGTTGGAAGCGTGCCTAAGACACTGGCTGCATTGCCCCGCTGTATAGCAATGCTGATGCGCTGTGCCAGATACTCACCAGCTCTCGGGTCACGCGTCGCTTATTTTTTGAAAACCCGGAGAGCCTCGGTACCTCACGGACCTAGGGTCTCGACTCCAAGGGGAGCAAATGTGTAGGCTCTGTAGTTTTTCTACTATTAAAAGTAGCTAACATTGATGTCCATATCTAATCTACTCATAGAAATCTCATCTTGCTTCCATCCTATTCCATCCTAATTAAATTTTTCGTCAGGGGAAATTAGGCTCCTGAAATTTTAATATTAATTTTAATTAGGCGATAAGTAATTAATCGGGAGGTAAAGATTTAATTAGATGAATCATAGTTATTTGATGGTTATTATACCTATAGGCAGTCAAATCGAAAGTGGGATTTATGAAATTTTACGCAACAATAGCTCTATTTTGTTGCTCTCTCGCATTACTATTAATTCGGACAGAGAAAGCTACAGTTACGTAAGCTAGTATACCTTCAGATGATAAATTAATTAAGACATCACTACAATGGGGTCTCACGATTTCTTTAATTAAAATAGTGAATAGGCCTTTTAGAGCAACCTAGAATTAATTGTTGCAAGAGACGAAATGTGTATCGTCTACAAAATAAAACCGAAGGGTTCCGTACCATTATCTATTAATACGGCAAAAAACATGTCTGTTATCTAAGAGCCCTTTAAATATTTATATTATTCAGTTTTTTTAGTATTTGTTGTTATGGCGGCAACAGAAAAAAATCATCTGTAAAAATGTCAACTTCCTAACTATCATGGTTCATGATGAGATACAGCCCGTTGACAGAGGGACAGACAGACAGACGACGACGGGCGGACAGCGGAGTCTTAGTAAGTAGTTTGACGACCTCAGTGGCGCAGCGGGCGAGAGTCTGCCTGCGACGCAAGAGGTTGCGGGTTCGATCCCCGCCTCGGAACAAATTTGTGTACGATCTGCAGAAATTTGTTCCGTTGGTCTGGGTGTTTTCTATGTATAATAAAAAATATCTATCTATGTAATGTATAATATTACGTATATCAGTTATCTAGTACCCATAACACAAGCTCTGCTTACCTTGGGGCTAGATAATGCTGTGTGAATTGTCCAGCATTATTTATTTATTTATCGAATAGTGGGAAGTACTTACACATATATTAAGAAAATAGAGTTGTGTCTGCACTGGGGTTGATAGTTTTAAAGCAATTTTGATAAAAAAAATGTAGATACGAAATCTCTAGGTCGTAAAAATCACACTACTGATCTATATATTTTAATTTTAACTGTATTGCTGCTATTTAGCAAGTTTTTATTCCAGTTCCAATAAAATTGATCTAATAAAAGACCCATTCATCGAAAGTTTAGAGCTTTTCGCAAAATCCATCTGACAATGGCTGACCGGCTGCTAATGAGTGACACTGACAGGAGCCATTACTCATTCCACGTCGCCATTTGCTGAAACTATACATAGAAAGCGGACGTTCATACATTTAATCTAAAAAAATCTGTTTCTTAAATCTTCAGAACATCATGGCTTAATCATAGTTTTTAAGGTAATGTTATTGTCCTCCATAACAATAAAAAAAATCATAATGCTTACCTTTCATGTCTAACAATAATAACTATAAATAACAAATTTTTATAACAATTTCAAATAATTTGGGTATATTTAATTTTGCAATGTTAATTATTCTATGATATAATAAATGGCTAAATAATAATAATAATAATGTCCTCCTAGCCGATTTTCGGCCACAGCGACCTGTCTTAAAGGAAATTATACAAGGCTAGCTCAGCACCTGCAGCAGGTAGATACATATTATGTGTTCAAGTGTGTGCGCCAACACAGGTACACTCTCATAAACCGATGGGATAGCACGGAACGTAGGATCTTAGGATCTTTGGGATAGCACGCCCGGGGGAGGTCAGGCACAGGACCAACACGGCGGTGTCCCACCCCCATGCATAACAAGAGTTAGTTACTTCTCTTTTCGTCGATAATAAAGGGAAAAAAAGATTAGGTACCTACCATCTACGATCAAACTTACAATTCTGTGATGTTTATGATAAGGTAAAGATACGTTTTCCAGTTGCTTCTGCTAATGGATTATTTACCGACATATTATGCACCTACTTATACCTATCCTATGCTTCCATTTTTAGTGGACAGCAGAAGCGCATGTTTCACTGCTATCAATGAAGTACGAAGCACGGCCAGCAGAGTGCATCCTATTGATTAAAAATTGTCAAAGGAGAGCTCCCGCATATCCGCTACACTTTGGAATCGTTACGGGCGATGCTTTACTGACGTAAAAATCAAAACTACTGTCAAACCAGACACGGAACCATTTTCCAAGAAGTTGAAGGAAATAAATAAGTAGCACAAAAACCCAAGGTACTTTTTACAGATTATCTCAGATTTTAAAATACTTTATACCAACGCTAGATGTGCATACAGATCTGAGAGAAAACTAGCAAGAATTCACATAGACACCATTCAGAGAACAATAGGACACCAGTTGACACCACTTTCCGGCGATTAATCTAATGTCAAGCGACAATTGTTCAGATTAACATCATTACCAACAAACAAAGACCTAAAACATCGAATATACTTTGGCGTGTTTCAAACAACTATAAACCGACTTCTAATTTCTGAATATTGCAAATGCGAGATCTAATTTTTCAAATGGCGGCATCTTGTTAAAATTCGTGTCTAAAATAATTTGTCGACGTGTTGCCATGACAACCATAATGTTATCAGTGATTGTGAAAAATATCATTGTGATAGGTACGTTTTACGGCGCACATATATTCCACGAGGATCAAACTTTTATGAGACCACCTCAAAATCAACCTTTGTTCAAAGAAAAATCAACAAAACTTATTAAGAATTGGCGAAGATAACACCAAAGTTAAAAGTTAAAAAAAAAAAAATGCTGGACAATTCACACAGCATTATCTAGCCCCAAGCTAAGCAGAGCTTGTGTTATGTGTACTAGATAACTGACATACATAATGTAATACAATACATAGATAGATATTTTTTATTATACATAGAAAACGACCAGAACACTCTGAACAAATATCTGCAGATCGTACACACATTTGTCCTGAGGCGGGAATCGAACCCGCAACCTCCTGCGTCGCAGGCAGACCTTCGCCCACCACGATATTGGGTTTTCATACAATCACGATTTGTAGCTTAATATTCGAGCTCACGCAATCAAAGGCGTTGAACGACAGGCCTTGAAGACAATCCTGTGCAGTACAAAATGTCAACGAGCAAAAAACTGGTGAAGTAACTAAAAACGATCGCAGGTTCGAGGCCAGAGGCTGTATCGATTCCATTGGGCCTCTGCGATCGGGTTTCTTTCTGCGGTTTGCAAATGTGTCAACATTTGCATTGTTTTTTGTAATGAATAATTATAACAGAAATTTTAAGATGGTTGTGCTCCAAAATGGAATAATTATAACCTACCTACGCTTATACCATCGGTTTATAACATAACAAAATAAATATAATTGGCCAAGTGCAACTCTCACTTGGCCTATTATATTTTTGACTGTTCGGGTACTCCCTTAATATTTTTGTTATAACTGCAAATGTCTTACTTTAAGTAAATTGCATGTGTTGTCACCCTTTAGGTACGGTTAAAGAGACAAGTCTTTATTTATTTATTTATTTAAAGACCAACAGTTACAATATTATAGGTTTACAAATAATTTCTTACTGTTATACAGCCCTTACAGGTCTTTCAAGATAAGATAGTTACATAAAAATATTTATGTTCCTAACAAAATACATAATTACCTAATCAGTAAATATAAAAAACTTACTAAGTCTTGATAATAGTACAGCAAAATAGCCAAAAATATCATATATTTTATAAGGAAGCTCTAATTCATTTATATTTTTTTATTATTTCTTGTTATAGCGGCAACAGCAAGACACATTCTGTGAAAATTTCATTTTTCTCCCTTTTACGGTTCATTCAGTCTGCTGACAGACGGACAGACAACGGAGGCTTAGTAATAGGGTCCCGTTTTCAACCTTCGAGTACGGAACCCTATTTAAAATAATACGGGACTATTACCAACCGTCACCAAATCCTTTGTTACTAAAATAGAGGTACACCGTTCTATGGTAACGCAGTCGCAGGAAATTGTAATAAAATAATAAATAATGCTGGACAATTCACACAGCATTATCTAGCCCCAAGCTAAGCAGAGCTTGTGTTATTGGTTCTAGATAACTGATATACATATAGTATAACACAATACATAGATAGATATTTTTAATTATATATAGAAAACGACCAGAACACCCTGAACAAATGTCTGCAGATCGTATACACATTTGTCCCGAGGCGGGAGTCGAAACCGCAACCTTCTGCGTCGCAGGCAGACCTTCGCCCACTGCGCAACATCGGTCGTCAATATACCATTGTAAGTAACAGATGTAAGTAAATTGAATCAATTTCAAATTCTTCGTACGAAAATAATGCAAGAGTGACGTTTTCAGCCTCAAACACTGCTGGTAATCTAGTCCATTCATAAACTCAGCCGACATAGCTCAGAGCTCTTTGTCCGTCGCTTATCAGAGCTCTCAATTACAAAATAGAGCCACAAAGCCTGCCCATTGACTGCACAGACAATCTGCAGTTACGGCTTGCATCTCCGGAAAAAGAGTGGGGACGGACTAAGGCTGAGATTAAGGAGTCTGGGGATTAGTCTTTGACTCGTATTCATAAATTATAATAAAAAAATCCTGGACAACTTACACAGCTATTTAGCCTCAAGCTAAGAAGAGCTTGTGTTATGGGTACTAGATGCTTCATATACATAATACAATACATTACATCGTATTTTATTTTTATACATAGAAAACGACCAGAACACCTGTACAAATTTCTACAGACCGTACAAATAATTGTCCCAAGGCGGGTATCGAACCCACAACCTCCTGCATCGCAGGCCGATCTTCGCCCACCGCGCCACAGAGGTCGTCATAATAGTGCACAAGTGTGTTTTGCAAGAACAGGTGCATTCTCTATTAAGAACACACTTGTTTTTCCCTTACTCCATTACTCTCATAATCCAATTGGACAGCCGACACGAACGAAAAAGAATAGATTTTTCGGCAATATTCATCGATACGCGCTTTATTCGGTACACGCATATTAATATGCGTGAGCGAAATGATATTACAAATAACTTAAATAAAATAATATAAAATAAAATAAACTTATATTTGCCCCTGTTTACCCTTGAACCGTCCATGCCGTGTAGTATTGTGTTTGCGATACGCAGATACGCCTTTGTCACAGCCGGGGCGTTTTGTCTCTGCGCATATCCTGGACGAGTCGTTGACCTCTGATGAAAAGCCGATTTCTACCAGCTCTCAGTGAATGATGCGAATACGACTAACATTTCTATTTGCGAGTGTACTACGCTTGCAAGTGTGGTTTGTTATATGTTTGCTATGAATGGAATGGCAGAAAGTGTTGGTTTGTTAGGTTACTCTGAATTAAATAGGTTTTAGCCTAGGATCAAGTTCTGTGTTCCTAGGTTTCTAGGTTTAAGTAGGTGCCTATTTTTTTTTTTTTTTTCAAAAATATTTATGAATTAAAACAAATTCCGATCAGTTGAGCTACCTGTAGATTGTTTGCAGTTAGCTCAATTGTTTCATTTGTAAATACTAGTTTCAACTTACCTAATTCTATTATTTGATTGTAATTTTCTTTCATAAAAAAGTTTGAAATTAATTTCATCTCTTCAGATAAAGTAATGAACAAATATTCCAGAGATTTTGCTGATTATTACCAACTTATTTGAGTGTTCGTTACGCGCAACGCAAAGCCTACGCGTTCTACCATTGAGGAAGAATTACCATGGGTACAAAACAATTACCAAAAAGGCGCTTTCAGTTCAATTTTCAAAACAAATTCAAATTAAATGTATGTTCTTTGTAAATATATCACCAAAAAGTCGAGTCTTTATGTTAGAGGATGAATGTCTTGCACTGGCTGATGATTTCAGACGAAAATTAATAAGAAAAAATACTTTTACTTCCAAGGGCGAATTCTCGAGATTTACGCCCTCTAAGCCATGCTATAATGACACACTTTTTGAGCAAGAGAAGAGAAAGATATTTTTTATGGCCGTAGGAGGTGATTAAATACTTACCCTTGTACTTATTAATTACCTACAAATTATTTACTTTAACTGCGGTAGGTTACTAATCTGAGTACTTAAATGCACATTAAGGTCGAAATAAACTTAATTTTTAGTGCCAGTTGATAGTGGTGATCGAGTCGGCACTTTAAAGCAACTATGATACGGTAAAGTGCTACTTATTTAAGTTACTTAACTATAGTGGAGCACCTTGGTATTAATATCAATTACAGTGTAGTAAGTTCTTATTAAAT
Organism: Eupithecia vulgata; assembly: GCA_946478455.1. Taxonomy (NCBI): domain Eukaryota; kingdom Metazoa; phylum Arthropoda; class Insecta; order Lepidoptera; family Geometridae; genus Eupithecia; species Eupithecia vulgata. The sequence continues at coordinate 5,000,100 of OX297874.1, forward strand.
GAATGCGCGAAATATAAGATATGTAATTTTTGTTGGGGATTTGTGGCGATAAAAATAGTTAAAATAAACATATGGTAAAAAATTACTTTTAATGTACAATAAGGTTATTTCCAACCGTTACCCACCCGGTTAGCGGTGAGGGGTGTGTTGTGTTAGGGGGATGTGATGGTTGAAACGCAAAAAATTAGCTAGATTTATTTATTTCTAAAGTCATTAAAAATTTCGTTAGCAGTGGTAACTTGGTTAGCTTAGCTAGCAGTGCTTTAAATCCTATGTTAGGTTTTTCTAAGCACTGGATTCTCATCTATTCTACTTAAAATTGGATGTACCTACTGTAACTACAGTAAAAGTATCTAAATAGGTTTTTGAATTACTCCCCATATCTATACAAATATTATAAATGAGAAAGTGTGTTTGCTTGTTTGTCCTTCCTTCACGTCCTAACTAAGCAACAATCATCATCATCATCAGCCTATACCAGTCCACTGCTGGACATAGGCCTCCCCTAATGAGCGCCATAGCGCCCTGTCTTCAGCTTGCCGCATCCAGCATCTGCCAGCAGTCTTTCGCAAATCGTCATCCCACCTGGTAGGAGGGCGACTAAGCAATCAATCGACTTGATTTTTGGTATAGAGTTAGTTGAAAGGATGAAGAGAAACTTTGATTTTTTTTATCCCATAAATCAGTTCCCGTGGGATATAAATAACCTTTTCAACGAGCAGCACCTAGTAAATAAATAAAAAATAAAAAGCCTTTTATTTCTTGAACACAATAATGCTTAGAGACTAACTTATAGAAAAACTTAAAAATATTAATTAGTAAAGCTTAACTAGTTATTTACAGTTTCCTGTTCTACTATGTTTGGCAAGAACCCCTTGCAGGTGAAGGCCGTCCAAAGCCGTAAATTTTTCCCTATTTCAGGCTACTTGAAGCCAGTGCGGCCCTGCCGTCTTTTTTATCTCGTCTTCCCATCATCGTGTGTATGGTCTTCCAGGGCAGCGCCGACCTCTTGGACCTTCCCATTGTGTCACTCCCCTTGTCCATCTCCTCTTGTCCAGCACCTAGTATAAAATAATAACCAAACGAATACCTACCTACTTTAACTGACTTATTTTACGTCACAAATACACCGAAATAAATATAAATAGATACCTATCACTACTAAACAACGGAAGGGTTCAAAAAGCTAATCAAAAACTCATTTTCAGTGGCCGATCGCTCCCTGGTCCCTCCATTAGTGGACCATTAGCCTATACATTGATATCGGGCAATGTGCATCGGTGAATAGATTCTACTACTTTCATATTTTTAAGAAACAAGCTACAGAAACATAGGCGAACATTTTTAGGTATCTACTCTACCATAAGAAATAGAAATATCTACCCAAAGAAGTATCTACCTACAGAGTAGCAGATTTTACTTCGTCTATTAGGAACAAGGTTTTCAGCTTTAGGGTAAAAAAAGACACAAAAACTATCATAATCTTTTCGGTACCTCCTCAAAATAATCGGTCGTTCCAAATCGGTATAGGAACATGTTATGGACCTTGCAGACATGATCACAGGAAATAACTCGCGGAAACGCCTTCACGTCTCAGCTTGCCCTCAATTTCACCTGATCTATTCCAACGACACCTTATATTGCGGTTAGGGTAACCTACAACATTTATCCGTTATATAAATATAATACAACAACTCGTAAAGCCGTGAGCCTACATAAATATGTAGGCTCACTCTTTTACATTGTAGTGTGCGATCCCCAACCCGCATATCCAGCGAGGGGATTATGGGCATTACCCCATTAGATAAAAAATTAGGGGGAGGCCTGCGTCAAGCAGTTATAGGCTGTTGAGCTGAGGATACTAAAGTGTTCCTTCAATGAACTTTTACACGTTATTATTACGTTAGTACAAAAATTTCTTGAGTTCCTTCTATACATGAATTTTACAATGAAACCATGATGAAGTCCGATATTCGATTGAAACCATAAAGTTATTTAATAGTACCTTAAAACTATACTGGGACCTATCGAACTGTTTTCAAACTGATTCAAATTTCTAAGTTTCAACCAAAATTGTAAACGTGACCAAACAATACGATGCGCGATGGTTTGTTTCTAATTGGGGTATAGTATAAATGGTGCCAAAATCTGTGACCGAAAGGGCCAAACATAAGTACCTATAGTCACATTTAGGTAATTTTAAAGCTTATTCGGAGGCCAGCGGTAGACTAATATAGGCTGATGATGATGATGTTTTAAACAAAGAAAACGCGACCGAATTCGCTGGCAAAGACTAGTTGTAGTAGTAGTATACAAATACGGGGTTATTTGCTTTTTGCTGATGTGGCATTCTTTTTTAAACTGAATTCATCGGTCCCCGTTCTACCGTTTTATTACGGAAATAGGCGCGTGCCGCAAAATTGATTGTGCGTGTCATCACGTCCGAACCTGATCCCAACAACTTTCCACACTTGGAACATAGAAATAGAGTTCAAAATAACTAGCTTTCATCTCAGATAGTGCGATGACAAATTGCTGTTGCATCGAGCGTGAGCTTTCAAAGGTTTTCGTTATTTAGCTTCTATAATTTATAGCTTTATTGAAGGACATTGACTGTTTGGTTGCGAACAACGTAATGGCTTGAATAATGCTAAAATTGGCGCTTTCAGGACTGGAGAGGCTTTGACAGCATTTAAGAATGGTATTCTACAGACCTACGCGATCTGAATGTGTTCAAATGTGTGTGTTATTATTAAAACTATTGAACGGGTATTTATCGCGTTTATTTACCTATTTTTTCCGACGTTTCGACAGGCTTACACACCTCCGTGGTCACGGGATGACGGGAAAAATAGGAAAATAAATGCGATAAATACCCGTTAAATAGTATTAATGACGACCTCTGTGGCGCGGTGGGCGAAGGGCTGTCAGCGACGCAGGAGGTTGTGGGTTCGATTCCCGCCTCGGGACAAATTTGTGTACGATCTGCAGACATTTGTTCAGGGTGTTCTAAAAATTACTATCATATATTATTATATATAGAAAACGACTAGAACACCCTGAACAAATGTCTGCAGATCGTACACACATTTGTCCCAAAGCGGGAATCGAACCCGCAACTGTCTGCGTCGCAGGCAGACCTTCGCCCACCGCGCCACATCGGTCGTTATTCTAGGGAAACCCTAGAAGTATATATTCAACAGGTTTTATTCCATATCTTTGAAATTTTGCATGTAGTTCTATACTACATGCAAAATTTCAAAGATCCCTTCAGTGGTTATGGTCCAAATAAATGGGTCTGTTATCGCCCAAATAAAATGATACCTTGCAGGCTATATCTACTTATACCTTTATAGAGGAAAGTGCTTATCTAAATCACCCACACCACTTTAAACCCGAGGATAATTTTATAGCGTATTAATTTTGAAGGGCACTCATGAGTTTATATTAATTCGAACAGTGACACAAAACACTATTTGATAACAAATGTGGCTACTTTATAATATTATAATCAACCATTTAAATGTATTAATGAAATTATCCGTCCCATTAAACTTACTGACAACAAAGTCCATATAATGTACAGCTAACGGCTTTTACTTTGTCACATTCAATATTTTCCCTCCATTTATCTCAGTGCAACAGGGCGGGCGAGACGCAGCGACCGCGACGCGAGTTCCTAGCGGCCTTGTCTTCTAGTCCTATAACTTATGAATAGAGATGCGGAGCCTTGATCGCCAGCAGAGGTCGTGAATGCACTGCGGCCCGCGCGCGCCAAGCGTCCGCTAGAAGACGCCACGACATATTTTTGTGAATACTCAATAAACTATGATGTGCCATAGTAATATCCACAATCTGCAATATAGCTAATAGAACTCCATAAAACGTTATAGCTAGAATCAAAGCTTTTATATGCAGTACAAAATTACTGACCACAACGAATTCTTTAAAATGAATTTGCCGTTTTTATTATTTTACAAGCTCGTCTCTTAAGGGCCATATAAAAGTTATTTTATTGGTCCATTACTTTGTAGTTATCACTTTTACTGCGGCGAAATAATCTTATTTACACACATGGGTGTTTCTTTACCGTGGGTTTTAGTGGATTTTGCTTTAGCATTGCAAATTTGTGAACAAAATAATTGTTTGTAGATTCTGGAATGAAGAGTCTGTAAGCGCTGTAGCGGAAGTGTTTGAGCCTTGAGCTGGAATCGCATATAAGAATTCGTTAAAATTACATCTTTATTAATTTTAAAGTCATTTAAAACGGGATGTTTATCATGATTCGATTTTTGAGTTTTCCAATATTTCGGCACAGTTTCATGCGCCATGATCTCGGAAGAACTAAAGTCACTGCGAGTTGGTTTTTATTGGCAGATATATCGATCTACCTTCATTCTTTGTCTTTTACTACGAATGTTACCACAATTACCACTAAAGTAAAACTAAAACTAAATTACTTTAATAATAAATAAATAAATAATGCTGGACAATTCACACAGCATTGTGTTATGGGTACTAGATAACTGATATACGTTATATTATACATTACATAGATAGATATTTTTTATTATACATAGAAAACACCCAGACCAACGGAACAAATTTCTGCAGATCTTACACAAATTTGTTCCGAGGCGGGGATCGAACCCGCAACCTCTTGCGTCGCAGGCAGACTCTCGCCCGCTGCGCCACTGAGGTCGTCTGTTTAATGTTAATAACCATGATAGTTTTATTAATTTTGCCTATTCCAAGTGCACTATGAAATGTCTATCGTATAAATGAAATTAAAAATTTAAATTGAGTATCTAAATTTACTATATATATCTTTATTAATAAAGAAAACTCATCCTACTAATATTAAAAACGATAAAGATTGTGAGGGTGTATGTAAGTATGTTTGTTGCTCTTTCACGCAAAAACTACTGAATGGATTTTAATGAAACTTCACAATAATATAACTTACATATCAAAATACCTAACACATAGGCTCATAAAGATATATTGTATATATTTTAAATTTTTTGAACTACGCGGTGTAAGCCGCGGGCAGCATCCACTAAAATATTATAGAAACAAATTAGAACTAGTATTAACAATTAAAACAATTGATCTAACAGCACACTGTTGCAAACGATCTACAGGTAGCTCAACTAATCCATATCAGGTATATAGTTTACCATAAACAAATTTATGAAATAGCAAATATTAAAATGCACATTTTTTTTCCTCTACGGCAGTGTTGCAGTCCAGATCAGCGACAACCTTTATATGTTCGTACTTCTTACCATCTATCGACGACCTCTGTGGCGCGGGGGGCGAAAGATCTGCCTGCGACGCAGGAGGATGCGGATTCGATTCCCGCCTCGGGACAAATGTGTGTACGATCTGCAGACATTTGTTCAGAGTATTCTGGTCGTATAATAAAAAAAAATATCTTTGTATTGTATTATGTATATCAGTTATCACCACCAACCCATAACTAGATAATGCTGTGTGAATTTTCCAGCTTATATTTATTATTTATTATATCCGCTTCCGCCACCACAATGAGATACAATCACCTATAATAACTTTCAAAACAAGCATTTGATTGGAATGTAGTAAAATTTCTGCGGAAGAATTTTGCCCATCTCATTTGCTTTCAAATCAGCCCAAAACAATGCGGTCACGCTACGAGTTGGTAAGCTGTAGGCTGCGTTATTTAATATATCAATGATGTGGTCAGCTATATTGTTATTTTAATTATTTGTGCATCATAAAATATTTATGGATTTGGATTTCTGATTAAAAGCTGCATTATAGGTGTATGGTAGGAATCTCTAAATTATTTATGTCATTGATGTATGTGTATTGCAATTTACCGATTTATCTATAACTAGTGGTCCGCCCCGGCTTTGCACGGGTATATATTGTAACCTATGTTCATCAGGGATAATGTAGGATTCGATTGGTGAAACAATTTTTCAAATCGGTCCAGTAGTTTCGGAGCCTATTCAATTCAAACAAACAAACAAATATTTCCTCTTAGTAATTTAGTAGTATAGATGGTAAGTTGTGTTGTTATTAAATTTGTAAAAATTATTTTGAATTGACTTTTGAATTAGGATTACCATGTAATGATAGTTTTATGTTCAAAATATTACATATTGATAAAACCAGTTTAAATATATTTTTTATAGAGAGGCAGTTAGTGTTAGTGCGTATTATATTAGGTAAGTATATAAGTTTCATGATAAATAAGAAAAAAAAAAATTTAACCGTCGAAAAACAAAAGATGAGAAAAACAAGGATGTATGGCTGCGTGGATTTTATGTCCGTCTATTTCTTATTTTACAATTCTTTCCATATAGTATGGAGAATAATCCCGAGGTGGTCTCATAAAAATGTTATTCCTGAGGAATAAGTAATTTATTCCGATTTACTTAAAAAACATTAAATACTTAGGAACTTAACCCCACTTGCACAACAGTAGGTACCTATTTAAAAGTCTAATTTTGATTAACTTTGACGTATTTGTATGGTTTGACAACTCACTAATCAAAATTAAGCTAGTTAATTATCGTTGTGCAAGCGATCCTTAAAGTCGGTTTTAAGTTTTTTCAAAACAATCAAATTATAGTAAATACCTACCCTAATTAATTAATTTATAGCAGTCGGAAGCGTACTCAAGACACTGGCTACACTGTCCCGCTGTATGGCAATGCTGATGCGCTGTGCCCAGTACTGTACACAAACACCAGTGTTTGTGTACAGTACAGATCAATGAAATCACACGCATGGCCACGGGTAAACAGATACTCCCCAGCTCTCAGGTCAGCACTTCGATCATACGCTCAAATATGTTTTTGAAACCCCGGAGAGCCTCAGTAACCTAAGGACCTAGGGTCTCAACTGCAATCTTAACTAACTTGGAAATTAAAATAAGTCATACATTACCTAAGCTTTAGAAGTTATTTTTGAGTTCATCATCAATCGTTTTATGTACAATTCAAATAAAATCTACAGTTTTGTGTACAGTACAGATCAATGAAATCACACGCATGGCCACGGGTAAATTTTATTTTAAAAATAAGTAATTTTCTATTGAAGCCTGAACAACTTCGCTTGTATGAAAGAAACTATTTATAACCTCCGTATTTGATTACAAGGGCGTCAGGGTTAGACAGATTACTGAGACGGCTTCCATGGCTTCACCTCATGACATTATCGAAGGGTGCTTCAACAAACACCCTAGCAACTTCTTGTGTTGTGTTTACAAACGTGCGATCTTTTTATTCGACTTCGAAAACGGAGGTTGATCTAGGTTCGACTACTACCACCTACTGATATATGTATTTATATACTGAATTGGATGTTCCTTTTACATTTGTGTAGAGAGTTATTCCGAATTGATTACATAAAATTTTTATTCTCCAGGGTAGGGTAGGGTAGGTAGGGTAGGGTCCAGGCATTAGTATTCATCCTTCAAAACTTAAAAACCAGTGTTTAGTTAAGGGAGGCTATTTTTTAGTTTTCCAGCATGCAGGCATTTCTGCACACAAAATTTTTAGCCTCAATATTTCTTCCGGTGCGGTTGAATCTTTGGTTTGGACAGAATTCAAGAGGATTTTTGTTTTGTTTGTTGCGCCTTTTTTATTCCGATTGGAGACATTTTTAGGTTAACATTTTGCTTAGTCAGCAGTTAATACATATAAGCGATCGGTGCAATTTCGCAACTGGTTGTGTCGATAATTAGGTACCTGCTTACCTAATTATACTTCATTCAATTTTTTTTCTATATTTCTTTATTCTATTCTTTTTTTCTTATACATACACATACCTACCTATGCTTGTAATTATATATAATCTTATTTTTAATAGATTAAATATATATTTACATATATTTACACAACAATAATATAATTACTTAAGTACCTATACATAATAATTGCGCTCATGATAGTTTCTATAAGTTAGTTTACTACCTCGTCAATATGTTAGTTAGCGTTGCAACAGCAAAAAGAGGAGAGATAGCCCAACTAATTTTTGGTTGGAGAGAAAGTGACTAAAACATAATTTCTTCTTTTCTGAGTAATTGTAAAAAAAAAAATCCGTTTTCGGGTGTAGCTAGTATTATGTCTGTACCTAGTAAACGTTTTGTTTTTGTGAACGGCCAGTATTTTTCACGCACTCGCGCTCGCAAACCGCTCAAAGAGTCTAGGTCTCGTGTAAACACCAAAGGTCTACATTTTTAAAGAATCTCCTGACACATGGGAACATACCAGCTGTCACATGACTCAGTCAGTACCCAATCACGTATGTTTATTGTAATGTATTCGTGCGTCCAACTGCAAACCGAGAACGCATAGCTTCGTGCGCTCACATAACTCTTGTTCGCCGTTGATAATTTGCATAGAGCTAAATAAATATGAAATATTGGGGACCAGCTTGGTTTTACATGATGTCTGGTATGCTCGAGGCTTTTAATTCTGGAATGCTTGATGAAAGTAATTCGTTTGAAGTTAGGATAAAGTACCTTTGGACTAGTAAAGTTTTATTATATCTGTGCTTTGTGTAAGGGTTTCTTTCGTCCCCTGACCATGGTCCACAAAAAACATCGCCTCTTAGAGTCGTGTAGTAAAATTCACAAAATTTACGTTATGTGTAGGTACAGTGTCGTTCATTGTTAGCTTAGCCCCTAACAAAATGAAATGAAAATATTTATCGAAACAGAAATACACAGTAACAACGTTTAACAATGTTAAGCTAAAGTTAGGTGTTATCATTTTCACGCATGTTCTAAGTCTCGTACTTATAATATCAGCATTGGTTTTATTTCCCTAAATTTGTTATTTTCATATAAAACGACTCGCTATCTTCAATAAACAGTAAGATTCTAGTTTTAAAATAGTTATGGATTAATAGAAATTGTCTCCAAACGTAATATAAGCTATCAATGAATGACACTGCACATTATTTGTGTTATAAAGTTTTTTAACTTGAACCATATATTACTGGAAAATAATTTTAAACGTATCTACGTAAAAAATACCTACGTCTAAATTTTTTTTAAAAGTTAACAAATAAATTATAATGCCTATAGTGCCTCGTGCATCCAATCCACAATGTAAAATTTAAAACTACTAAAACATTTCAAGAACCAACTAAGCTTGCTCCATTTATCTGCTCTGGAAAAATGCTGCTGAGTTTTATAAAATGCAAAATGCATTTTTCTGTTTGGATCATCTCTTCTAAATCCCGAAGAACAAAATAAACCAGCTTAAACAAGAGATTTGCTAAAGCTCGCTTTTCTCTCGAGATAATGGAACGTCAGCGAACGTCACATTTCCCATCAACACGTTGCCGTTCCATAATTATTCGATTTTGAACTCTGAAATAAGTACATAAAGAATATTTTATGAAGAAAGCTTTTCCCTATTATTTAAACGAGTTGCAAAGTTTAAAATATTGTGGAAAATTCAGTAGGTACGAGTACACAGTTTTCTCGCAATGCTTTTTGTTTCTGTATTATGTATTATGACACTATACTACTTAAACAAAATAGAAAATATTCTGGATTTTTTAAAGCATGCTCAACCTCCTCATCATCAACAGCCTATAACAGTCCACTGCTGGACGCAGGCCTCCACCTTATTTTTATCTCATGGTGGGTTATGCCCATAATCCCCACGCTGGGCATGCGGGTTGGGGATTGTCGAAAGCATGCTAGAGACCGAAATCCGTACAGATGTAGGGTTTTTTTACTATGTCATCCGCACTCGTACATCCGCATCCACCTGAGAAGGTGCCTTATCCTGAAAATGGAGCTTTTACCTAACAAAAACACGACGCATGGCAGCCAGATTGGTAGTGGCAGTAAAGGTGTTAAAAATACATAGAAGGATGCTACTGCCCTTTCCCTGGTAGGTTCCCTTAGTCGACTCCTCTGACATGCATGGGCTGGGTTGAAGAGGTCGATTCTGACGCCGCAACCGCCACAGCCCTATCCATTAGAGCTCGCATCACAGCCCAACCATCTATGTTCTTTGTATCAAATTAAACATTTACGACCTCTGTAGTGTGGTGGGCGATGATCCGCGTGCGATGCAGGAGGTTGCAGGTCCGATTCCCGCCTCAGGACAAATGTTTGTACGATCTGCTGCAGATATATTTTACGGGAGTTCTGCTCGCTTTCTATGTTTATTAAAAAAATATCTATCTATGTATTGTATTGTATTATGTATATCAGTTATCTAGTACCCATAACACAAGCTATGCTTACCTTGCGGCTATATAATGCTGTGTGAATTGTCCAGTATTATTTATTCATATATAATACCATGATTATGGACGCATTATTTCTCTTCACCAATCGTGATTTCTCTCTTTCCCTCATTATTGCATCAAATGGCCCAGTCCTTATAACACAGGCATGATTCAGAACCAGTACAAGTGTTCCTGTTTCACCAACTAACTCCAAGACTGCTAACCCAATTTCGGTCTTCCTAAATCGGTCACAGATAACGCGTCGCCATAACCGTCCGCTTCCTTATAAACTTAATTTACGAGTCAACATAACAACCGTGGTCTTTATTTGTGAACTGCGCGATAACATTTGGTATGTTGTCATATTGGTTCGGATAAAGAACGAAGGAAACTCATAAAAATCATTTCTTTGTCGCTGTAGAAACTCTACCATTCCTACGCGATGTTCGGAACTCAGAGCGGTATAGGTAAATTTCGAGCGAATGTCAGCGAAACCGAGCAAAACCCGAGGTCTAGGTAGGAAATGCCGCTCAGGAGGCCTATTCAGAAAAGGAAAATCGAAGTTTCTGATTCGTTTTCCAGCTAATCCAACTCTTATGTCGCTTGCCTTGATAACCGTTTGCACGAAAACGAATTAGAAGCTTCGTTTTCGTTTTCGCGAGTACGGGCCCAGGTTTGATAACTCTCTCAACGAATACATGTTTATCTACGAAAATTTAAAAATGTCCCGAGAATTTTCGATTTCAGCAGGCTAAGGATTTTTTTTCCGAACTTTATTAAATTTTCGTAGAAAATTTCCCCGTGCGAGTAACGCACTATAAAGCAAAAAAAGAGATACCCACATTTTTTTCGTAGGCATTCAATATTTTTCACTGTGATTTGCGCATTACGCACCCCCATTTCGCCTGCTTAGCTGTCTATCTGTCGCCTCAAGAATTAAATAGGTTACCTACTACTTTATAGCTGAAAGTGATCCTCAAATAGTGACCACGACTGCATAAGAAACAATTAACTACGATAGCTTGAGCAGCTAGATAAAACACCTGACCATACCTGTACAAAGTGCGAGATAAAACAGACTAGCAATATTTCGTTTTGCAATGTTTAGCAACCATTTTCAAATTTTAGTTGCCTGGTTGCTAATTGGAAATATTCGGGAAAATCAGTGACGTCAACAAGGGGACTGGATCAGTTGCGTGTTGGCTGAGTCATCACAAAATATGACGGTTGTGAAAGCGTGTGTCGGTCAAGCTTTGGTCTCTTGATCACCACGCAGTAGCTGCGTACTATTACGTCGAAGCTTAACTCGGCAATAAATTTGGTAACTGAGGCCTTTTAGTGTTTATTGCATGCAAAGTATAGGAAAACTAAAAGTTTTTAGTATCTTACTACACCACCCACCGTCTATACGATACGTGTACAACTGCTTCGTGTCCATCCCAAGATTGTCTAGAAGAGATCGCTCTTAGCGATAAGGCCGGCTATTGTGCAACATCTTTTTTTCTATCTTTTCCTATTTATGTTCTTGGTGTGCAATAATTAATGTCAAGCTGAAGACGCTATAGCGCTCATTAGGGAAGGCCTATGTACAGCATTGGACTAACATAGGCTGATGAAATTTTAGTACCTACATATTTCGGTCCCAGAAAATGATTATAAATGCTTTGTTTAGAGACCCATGCAAAGCAGGCAAAGCTGATGCACAAGGTATAGCTTAAAGCCATTAAGTACGCTATGATCCATTAGTCAATCCTACGCCCGGACAACGATTGTTTACTTGTGTTGTAAACCCACATTCCGGTATAGTACATTCACTGTCATCTTCTAGTGTTGCAATCTTATTTCATCTTCATGTAAAGACTGTACGCCGCCGTGTGGTGCCGGCTTAGAATTTCCACCACCCCAACTATTCCCGTGGGTGTCGTAGGAGGCGACTAAAGGACATACACAGGGGGCGGGCAGCAGCGCCTCTTGTAGAATATATCTACCACCAAACTGATCCCCAACCTGCATGCCCAGCGTGGGGATTATGGGCATAGGTTATGGAGGCCTGAGTCTAGCCGTGGACCATTATAGGCTGTTAGGAGTTAGCAGGAGGAGGTGAGGTAAAGACTGTAAAAGCAATAGAAGTAGGTAATTCTAAAACAATAATAAATAGTAATAAAAATAAAATAGACAGAGTATAAAAGATTTAATAGAGCACGCAAACGTTTGTGCTGTGTGACCTGTAATATTGTGTTATGGAGCTTGTGTCCATTATCCGTGGACACCACATACCGCAGCGTCACCTTGCGGCTAAAGTCTACTGGCGGAAAGAAGCCTATGCAACTATTACCGACCAAATCAGCTAGGCTTTGGTTTACGAAGCAAATGAGAGGCCGCAGTACATTGCCTTAGTAGAATTAGTTTTTGGACCAAAATTATGATGAGATAATTCTGAAGGTAGATGTGAAAATGCCTTCAATTCAGTAGATATTGGGCGTCTTGCTAAAAGAAATTAAAGACAAAACTTCAGAAAGGCACATTACTAAAATAAAGTCGCTTTCCGCTGTCTGTCTGTCCCTAAGTATGCTTAGATCTTTAAAACGTCAAAACAGATTTTGATGCGGATTTGATGCATCTCAACGTAGGATAGGAAGGTAGGTAGTGAATTTTATTCCATACTAGGGTCTGCCCCGACTTCGCACGGGTAAATTATAATTTGACGATCGATGTGGCGCGGTAGGCGAAGGTCTGCCTGCGACGCAGGAGGTTGCGGGTTCGATTCCCGCCTCGGGACAAATGTGTGTACGATCTGCAGACATTTGTTCAGGGTGTTCTGGTCGTTTTCTATGTATAATAAAAAATATCTATCTGTGTATTATATTGTATTATGTATATCAGTTATCTAAGTACCCATAACACAAGCTCTGCTTAGCTTGGGGCTAGGTAATGCTGTGTGACTTGTCCAGCGCTATATATAAATTCTATAGCCTATGTTCATCAGGGATAATGTTGGATTCTAATGGTGACAGAATTTTTCAAATCCGTCCAGTAGTTTCGAAGCCTTTCCAATTCAAACAAACCTTTACCCTTTATAATATTAGTATACTTACTTATAGATACAAATTCTTGTGCGAATTATTGAAACGAACTACTGAAGTACAGTCAACTTTTATTTTAAATCTTTTATAATTTATAAACAGGGTTTAAATTATTATGTTATCCTTATAAACTCTTAAATTACTTATGAAACCGAAATCATGCCTTACAGGCCTACGCAATATTCTAAGTTGCACATTACAATAAAGCCATGTGCAGATCAACGACCTCTAAACTACTCCACTCACAGTTAGTTAAAACAACGGTTTCTTCAATATCCATGCGATCAAAAGCACAAAATTGTTTGAATCTGTAGAGACTCCCCAATTATTCAATTATTCGTGACCGATGAATGAATGGAGATTGAATCTAATTTTCCAGTTTAGATGCATAATTAACAAGCGGTTTTTTGTTACTGATTTGTGAATACATTTGAAAAGGTAGGTGGTATTTTATTTGATTGATTTGTATTGATATTGTATTTATTTAATTGTATGGCGAGCACCGCGTCAGTGAAGTACCTAAAAGCGCGTAAAATTTACGAAAACTGAAGGGAACTTATAACACTTCAGCATTAGGGTATAAAAAACCGGCCAAGTGCGAGTCGGACTCGCGCACGAAGGGTAATTAATTACGTAGGTACCAACATCTATAAAACGGCAAAACATCACGTTTTTTGTTTGGGACCCCCTTAAATATGTATATATTTTATTCTGTTCTTTAGTATTTGTTGTTAAAGCGGTGACAGAAATACATCATCTGTGAAAATTTTTACTTTTTTTTTCAACTGTCTAACTATCACGGTTCATGATCATCATCTTGGTGACAGACGGATAGACAGTCAGACGGGGCCGGACAGCGGAGTCTTAGTAATAGGGCCCCGTTTTATCCTTTGGGTACCGAACCCTAAAAACTACCTAAGTATAAAACCTTTGAATGTAGGTATCTAGATCCTTGGTACAAATATTTGCATATAATACCCCGACTTAAAAAAACATATCTTCTTTCTTACTTACGTATAAAAATTACACATAATTCTTGATTGTATTTGAAGGTCCATCACATTTTTCCCAATCTCTCACAAGAACAAAGCACTAAATGTAAAAGACCCAGCTAATAATAGTCTACAACACAAATAACTCGTCGCTTCCGATACGGGTCATCAATTCAAATCGTGTCAAAGTTCAAACAATAGGTGTCGCTTTTTCTAATTGTGTCAAAGTTCAAACAATAGGTGTCGCTTTTTCTAATTGTGTCAAAGTTCAAACAATAGGTGTCGCTTTTTCTAATTGTGTCAAAATTCAAACAATAGGTGTCGCTTTCGGTGTCGCGGAGCTCATTAGGTGGATCGCGCTCTAATGAGACGATCCTATCGGAACACTTTCACTTCCTAAGGGCAGAGCGTGTGTGATTCCATTTCACAATTGGAATGGTTGTGGTATGTAGGCGTTGGGCTGCGATTTCTCTCGTCATTTATTGCAGTTTCACATTATACAAATATAATAATAATAATTCACAATTCAAAAATCGCACAAAACTAAGGTTTACATAAATAAATAAATAATCCTGGGCAATTTACACAGCATTATCTTGCCCCAACGTAAGCAGAGCTTGTGTTATGGGTGCTAGATAACTGATATACATAATATAATACAATACATAGATAAATATTTTTTTTTAAAACGACCAGAACACCCTGAACATTTTTCTAATAAATTTTTACAACGCTCGATTTAACTTTCATTCGGGATAATAGATTTTCTAAACCTACGCTTTTTGTAACTAATACCTAGATAATGCTTACCTTATCAAAATATTTTTCAAGTTATATACCGTTCCACTACCGTTTTCAAATCATCTTACAAAACAGTCCCTTACCTACCCATAAAAGCACTTCTGTTACACTTACCTATTTATCAGATAGTTCGAAACATGTAAAACCGAAGGGGAAGTAAAAGTAGGCTATATAAACACTGGACATCTGATAAAGTTGATAAACAGCTTACAACTCGGTGGCATTGCAATGCCTTCTCCAAAAACTGGACGCGCAGTTACGTGATGCGAGAGTGTGGATTGCCCGGGGCTTTTTCCGCTGTTTAGTGGTAGGCCTAATAATTGAACCGGTAGTTTCAAGAAGGGAATAAACGACAAAAATTCTCAATTTGACATTTTAATGAAAACGTCATCTTTAAAGGTAGACACATCTATTAGCTCTAAGAAGGGAACAAAAACCGTTTTCGCTGCGGAGATATAAGCAGGTAAATTTTGTAGTAGTCTGAAGAAGGGAATAAAACCTGGACTTACTCCTTTCTTCAAACTGACTTGCAAAATATGCATACTACAATATAGTCTCTATTACTGATATGACTGATAATGCTTACTATGGAAGACCATCCAGAGTATGGATCCTGATATTGAGGAGCTCTTATTATTCGACGACCTCGTCGTAGCACGGTGGGCGAAGGTCTGCCTGCGACGCAGGAGGTTGCGGGTTCGATTCCCGCCTCAGAACAAATGTGTGTACGATCTGCAGACATTTGTTCTTGGTGTTCTGGTCGTTTTCTATGTATAATAAAAAATATCTATCTATGTATTGTGAGATATTATGTATATCAGTTATCTAGTACCCATAACACTGCAAGCTCTGCTTAGCTAGGCGCTAGGTAATGCTGTGTGAATTGTCCAGCATTATTGTTGTTTTTTTTAAATTTATTTATACTTATTTATTCATTGGGGTTTATTTAGATAAATTAGCGCATTAAAGTAGGATGAGTCATCGTAATCGACGTTTGTGCTGACAGATTTGACAAGGTTGCATTAGGTTATGTATTTTTTTTGTACGTTTGTCCATTTCTCCGTTAATTTAAAACCGATTTGGAAATTACTTTCGATATTGTATGAAGAATAATTCAAAGTATTCCACTAAAGAAATATATATGCGTAAGATAAGTATTTATCAAAAAAAAGTTGCTTATTTTCACTGACTTACCGCAAAAATATCTACGTACGTTTATAAGTACTAGCCTTCGAGATAAAACTTTAAAGTGCCTAGTTAAAACGCTGACAGACAATAAATAAGTCTAGTTAAAAATAACATGAAAACTGCTGACAAAATAATTGCATATTTGCAATTCAGAACTGACCCTTAAAACAAAGCCTTAATTACAAAAATAATAACTTTTAGGTGCATAAATTATCTGATTATCTTTAACGGGAACCTGTCCCAAGTAATTATTTATTTTTAAGACACTTGCACACTTAATGTGTACCTACATTTTTTATGAAATAAGTGCAAAAAGCGAAATATTCTTTTAATTTAGCTCTGCTTTCGTTACCATACCATCCAAGAGTATCAACATTTAATTTGTCTATGTACTTTCCAAATTTCCGTAGATACAATAGATTATTTACTACTTAAAAAGTCAATATCCTGAAATTTAAACACACGTTGAAACAAAGTGAGATATTTTATTTCTAATATTTTATAATTTTTATATAGGTGTAGTCTATGTCCAGCAGTGGACTGAAAAAGGCTGATGATGATGATGATGATGATGATATAGGTGTAGATATATTTTTATTTTATTAAAAAAACAAACAGAAATTTATGTTATTGCTTTCGATTATACAAGTCGATTGGTTGCTTAGTTAGGGCGTGAAGGAAGGACAAACAAACAAACACACTTTCGCATATAATATAATATTAGTATACACAAAGGTTTTTCTGTTCTTTTAATTTACACAACCGAACGCCTGAGTGAAGCAAAGCCCAGTTATTATTGACAGCTTTTGCATGCTAAAAGTACGAAAACTGTAATTTCACGGTAGACTTGCGTGAGCTGTGCAACACTCCCTTGGACCCCTTAGTCCCATCGGACCCCGTCAGTATTTAAAACACTAATTACTCAGTATGGCGTGAACGTGTAATTATGAATAATTAAGTAAGCAATTTATTTCATTTTCCATGGAAATCATTATGAAACGAACAATAAACATGCGAGTTTTAGTTAGTTGCGAGTTTAAGGGGTTGAACTAACAAAGAAACTGACAAATTATAAATGGAAAATATACCTTTGAATAGACTTGCCCTCCTTTTTCTCTCTTTCGACTCTTTATTAACAAACTAGCTATCAGCTTCGCACAAGTATTTTCCACAACCTACCTATATTACCTACTCAGTGGTAGATAATGTACCTAGCTTTCTAACGGCAAAATAATTTTCGAAGTCGGTAGGTACAGCAATTTTTAAGTTTATATTTTTGTATGTAACGAACATACAAAAATACAAATCTTTCCTTTTTGGAACTAAGTTCCTTATCGCGCGTTGTGAAAGGGGGCTGGACGGAAAAAATGCGCATGTTTGTCTTTCTCTCTCTCTTATAGAAAGGAACTTCGTTCCATCCGGGTGTCCCTTGACACCTCTCAACTTTTTTTTAATATTAGTGTAGATATGAGACATCACGATCATGTCTCGATAATTTAGTCATGTATTTAGGTTTTTTTTTGTTTTTTTTCTTTGTGATTTTATATTACATTTAAAGAAATCCATCTTACGCAGTCGTCGACCACATCTTCACTTTCCATCAGGTGAGATTGTGGTCAAACTAAGGGTTACTATAAAAATAGGTGGGTAAAAACACTTATGTAGTTGTTTCGTTATTGGGCTTGCCTTCCTGTCTGCTGGTAGTTTTTGTTTTATCTTACTTTTATTGGTATAAAAACTAGGTCATGTTTGAAACTCTCTGCATTCCACATTATTAAAAACTGTTCGCACATGACTTTCCGAAAAAGCCTTTACCCGATCTATTCAACTCGAACGATCAACTTACAGAAGGTTTTCGAACTATTCCTACCATCATTGGACTAGTAACAGTTTTTTTTAAATGCATTCTTTTAAAACTATCGTGGTTACTAACATGGAAGACTTTATAACGGGATATTTGACTTGATTTTTGTTTTGTGTTTTATTACCATCACACGTTTTGGGGACTTTTTCGTGTTGTGTGGAAAATGCATCAAAAGAAATTAAATAAGTTGGTTCCCGAAAGTTTTCGATTTCGTGAGGTTTCGTTTGTGAGGACTGAGGACATAATCGTTGATCTAATTTCACTGTGTGTGTCCCTGTCATCACAGACATTCCAGTTTGTACCTACTTAGCTAAATCCAAATTATTCTAAGGTAAAATTTTCTAATTTTATACATTTTTGCGCATAAATTTACTGTTCCAACTACGAATCTAAATGAAATTTAGCTAGTATTTCACCCCGGACGAAAAAGCTAACATAGTGGTCGCGAGTAACAGCCAGTCTTAAATAAAGAATAAGAAAATTCAAGATTCAATTTTCCCAAGCAATTTCCTGCTAATTATCGCAAGAGCTATAATATAATCTGTGCCACAGCCAGTCGCGTGAATGAGTAGGTGACTGGGTAAAGGCTGTGGTAAAGGTGAGAGCTCTCACTCCATCTACTGTTGTGGTATCTGTGGCTAGGGCTTTCTAGAGGTTATTGTGGAACAGCGAATCAGAAGGCGTTCTGTCAACTTGAAGTTGTTTAAGTGCGTTATTGTTTTGTTTTCACTACATTCCATTTTTAAATTAGCATTCTTCCAATCGTATCCCGTTAAGACTACAACCCTGAAATCATCCGATCTTATGGGGCCACGTAAGGTAGTGGCTGTGTCAAGTGGAGTGGTTTGCCGCCATCGGAAACCCTTTTCTCGAACCATCTCGGGGCACTTTTCAGCTAGCTATCCTAATAATTTATTTATATAAATAAATAAATTAATAGGGTAGCTGTAAAGTGTATTTGATGGAAAAGCAGAAGCTAGAGTTACAAATTGATAGATACCAATAAGTATAATATAACATCAAAAGGTGGTATTTTGTTGTGAAGATAATTGGCCTAAGACAACGCCAACGCTAGTTCTGAATCGACCTGATTTTCTAAAAAAGAAATACCTGATTTCTAATTAGGTAGGTATCTATGTGTTTGCAGAAAAAGATCATTATGGACTGGACCTGGAATAAAACATAGGCTATAGCTTTTTGTTTTAAAAACACGCCTAAAATCGCAGGTAGATGCTAGTTTGAAACATTAAAATAGAAAAAAAAAAATTTGTTATCCTAAATAACTGTCGCTAAAATGAATACCATATAATATTACCATACCAATGAATACAAGGCGGAATACTTCGGACCGCGCGAAACCAAGTGAAATCGAAAACTTAACTCCTCGGTAGCAAATACCGTGTAGGTGTGAACACGCCTTAAAAGAGGTGTTTTATATGTGCGATATTTTTAGATTTCTCTACACTCGACTATATTCTCCATAAAAAAAAACATTTTAATACACAACGCATTTTTTCGCCGTAGGAGAACAATCCACACTTGGATATTACGTCAATTTACTTATATAGGTTACATAGATCACACTTAGATTAATTCAAAACCATCAGTAGACAAGCGTTCGTCTAACAACCAGTGCAAATAAATGTTTTACGACACGAAATCATTGAAATATTTCTGTTTAACAGAATAGTTACAATTAATTGCCATTTTGTAATTCGTTACGGCTTTAATATTTTACTGTTGAGCCCGACGACAGTTAAAGTGTTACTTTACATAAATTGCATTTGTTTGGCTACCGTGAAAATCTGCAGCTAACTTTACTGACATTTCACACAGATAATCAGGAAGGCTTGGTTAGTAAGGTATTCTCATTGATAGTAAACAAGATCCGCCAAGTGCGAGTGAACTCGCGCGCCGAGGGTTTCAATCAAACATTTGCCAATTATTTGGACAATCAATTTTCCGTCTTTTTTCAAAAGTATATTTTTATTAACAAAGTAAATTACAATCACATAATAGAACTAAGTTAGTATTTACAATTATAAATAACTAGCTGAGCCGAAAGACGTTGTCCTGGCGATCCTGGAACTGGCAGATTATAACAAACGTGCTTAGCAAAGAGTATAATATAACGCTAGGGCTAAGGTTAGGTAAGTATTTTAAAAAGTTTATAATGGATATGTTTAGTCGTTAAGTTTTCTTAATATTTTTTTTCTTTCATAAGAACCTTCTCCTGACAATAAGAAACACAACAAAAAAAGAATTAGATAAATCGGTCCAGCCGTTCACGCTGGCGTGACCAAGGGAAATAGGGATTCATTTTTATATTAAATATAGAGTAGATAAGACTAGTTTTTAAATTGAGCTAACTGTAGACTGTTCAATTTCCTTTAGGTCTTGTTGGATTCCATCGAGCCAACTGAGCTTCGGTCTTCCAGGGGGTGTTTGCCCATCAGGTTTGCTACGCAGAATATGCTTTGGTGCTCTGTCGGCTTCATTCGTTCTACATGACCTATGTCATCATCATCTTCATCAGCCTATACCAGTTCACTGCTGAACATAGGCCTCCCCTAATGAGCGCCATAGCGCCCTGTCTTCAGCATGCCTATGACCTATGTGACCATCGAAAACTAGGAAGATTTCGATGGTCACATAGGTCATAGGTCAAGCATGCTATTATTTTTAAAATGTACCTACTAAGTAATCCAGCCGCATCCTAACTGGCTGTGGCTCAAGTTGTAGTGCACTGACAGCTCAGTGGTTAGGTAGGTACCCAAATGCCGCCACTGATTGAGAATTATTCATTACTAGGCTAGCAGTTAGCACGGTCTCTAGGCTTGCACTAACAGAATAACATAGACCTATTTGACTAAAACGATTTTCAAGTAGGTAGCCTATGTCCCTGGTTTACCTTCTTCAAATTTCATTCATGATCCGTTCACCCGTTCATTCGTAAAATGTTAACAGATAAACAAAACTGTAGTATTTCGAATTTATAATGTTAGTGTTTATTATGTTTATGTATGTAGGTAGGTAAATGATTTTGATGAATGGTATGGTCAAGTAAAAATATACTATTTCGTACCAAACAAACTATTTACTGGTTTTAGAGATTAATTGTGTTTGTAAGCAACACACCTCGTGTATCTTCTTGCAAGTAATAAAAAACCCTAGCAGGGGCTTATTATCAGTTTTAGGGTTCCGTAACCAAAGGGTGAAAACGGGTCCCTGTTACCAAGTCTGCGCTGTCTGTCCGTGTGTGGGTTGTATCTCATATCATAACGCGTAAAGGGGGCTATCATACAAAACGTCATTTTTAGGGTTTCAAAGATCGGTTTTGAAACCCTTATGGCCTCGCTCTGTCCGTCCCCGCTCTTTCTTGAATATCTCAGTAACTACTGCAGCTATTAACTTGAAATTTGAAATAATTATACATTTCGTGCGCCATTACTGATTTTAAGAAAAAAATATATAAATAAATGAAAAATGAAAATGAATATTTTCAGTACAAATTTTGATGTTGAAATTTCAAAAGAGACCTAGGAAGGCAAATGGGGTATCAAATGAAAGGTATCGTTCTGTACATTTCAAAACACTTTTTGAAATTTCTGTAAATTTCATACTTTTTGAAATATTTCAAAAAAAGTCGAAAAATTGACCATACCCCCCCCCCCCTATCTCCGAAGATTGCACACCGATCCACGTACAATGTACTAGGCGTTTGTAGATATCGATCTATATTTTACAGGAAAAATATAGAGAAGTCTGTAATAATAATAGTTTTTGAAAAATGGTCAAAAAGGGGGAGAATTTTTTTTCAAAAGGGGGGGTACCTACCTATGTGGGGTATCAAATGAAAGGTATCGTTTTGAACATTTCAAAACACTTTTTGAAATTTCTGTAAGTTTCATACTTTTTGAAATATTTCAAAAAAAGACGAAAAATTTACCATTCCCCCCCCCTAGCTCCGAAGATTGCAGACCGATCCATGTACAATGTATTAGGCGTTTGTAGACATCAATCTATATTTTACAGGAAAAATATAGAGAAGTCGGTAATAATAATAGTTTTTGAAAAATGGTCAAAAAGGAGGGGATTTTTTTTTCAATAGTAGGGGTACCTACCTAAATGGGGTATCAAATGAAAGGTCTCGTTTTGACCATTTCAAAACACTTTTTGAAATTTCTGTAAGTTTCATACTTTTTGAAATATTTCAAAAAAAGACGAAAAATTGACCATTCCCCCCCCCCCCTAGCTCCGAAGATTGCAGACCGATCCATGTACAATGTATTAGGCGTTTGTAGATATCGATCTATATTTTACAGGAAAAATATAGAGAAGTCTGTAATAATAATAGTTTTTGAAAAATGGTCAAAAAGGGGGGGAATTTTTTTCAAAAGGGGGGGTACCTCCCCATGTGGGGTATCAAATGAAAGGTATCGTTTTGACCATTTCAAAACACTTTTTGAAATTTCTGTAAGTTTCATACATTTTGAAATATTTCAAAAAAAGTCGAAAAATTGCCCTTTCCCCCCCCCCTATCTCCGAAGATTGCAGACCGATTCATGTACAATGTATTAGGCGTTTGTAGATATGGATCTATATTTTACAGGAAAAATATAGAGAAGTCTGTAATAATAATAGTTTTTGAAAAATGGTCAAAAAGGGGGGGAATTTTTTTTCAAAAGGGGGGTACCTACCTATGTGTGGTATCAAATGAAAGGTATCGTTTTGACACTTTCAAAACATTTTTTGAAATTTCTGTGAGTTTCATACTTTTTGAAATATTTCAAAAAAAGACGAAAAATTGACCATTCCCCCCCCCCCCTAGCTCCGAAGATTGCAGACCGATCCATGTACAATGTATTAGGCGTTTGTAGACATCAATCTATATTTTACAGGAAAAATATAGAGAAGTCTGTAATAATAATAGTTTTTGAAAAATGGTCAAAAAAGGGGGGATTTTTTTTTCAAAAGGGGGCGTACCTCCCCATGTGGGGTATCAAATGAAAGGTATCGTTTTGACTATTTAAAACACATTTTGAAATTTCTGTAAGTTTCATACTTTTTAAAATATTTCAAAAAAAGTCGAAAAATTGCCCTTTCCCCCCCCCCCTATCTCCGAAGATTGCAGACCGATCCATGTACAATGTATTAGGCGTTTGTAGATATCAATCTATATTTTACAGGAAAAATATAGAGAAGTCTGTAATAATAATAGTTTTTGAAAAATGGTCAAAAAAGGGGATTTTTTTTTCAAAAAGGGGTACCTACCCATGTGGGGTATCAAATGAAAGGTATCGTTTTGACCATTTCAAAACACTTTTTGAAATTTCTGTAAGTTTCATACTTTTTAAAATATTTCAGAAAATTGATTGTCCAAATAATTGGCAAATGTTTGAAACCCTCGGCGCGCGAGTTACACTCGCACTTGGCGAATCTTGTTTTTTATCGAGGCTCTTGGACCGTAAAAATTGAAACTTTGACAGGGTGCAGATCACTATTGCCACTTATCACCATCATTATCAGCCTATGTTAGTCCACAGCTGGACATCGGCCTCCCCCTAATGAGCGCCATAGCGCCCTGTCTTCAGCTTGACGCGTCCAGCATCTGCATGCAGTCTTTCGCAAGTCGTCGACCCACCTGACCGAAGGGCGTTCTACGCTACGTGTCGTGGTATCCACTCAAGAACACCATTACTCCAGCGGTTATCGGTTCTTCGCTAGATATGGCCGGTCCACTGCCACTTCAGCTTGCTAATTCTTAGAGCTATGGCGATGACTTTGGACTATTGCCACTTTAATGAGCCATTATAATGAATACCTAATAAAAATAAAATAAATATAACAATTAAGGGGTAAATGTCCATATCAGCTAAGTATCAATCACTGCGGGCGCGGTCAGTACTTGGATGGGTGACGGCATCATTTATTTAAGTAATAACCAAACGACTTCATTACACTAAGATTGCATCTGTACTATAGATACTTTAAATGATATTAAAGTTACCTAAGTGTTATTCTTAATGTAGCCACTGTTACGGAACCCTCCGCGTCCGAGTCGACTCCCTTTTTTTCAATACAACTTTAGTAAAAAAAAAAGCCCTGACGCACTCTAATTGGAGTAAAACAGCTGTAACATCCTACTTAGGTATAAATTCCATACGAAGACCTAGGACGTAGCAAACTAAACAACTGCTTAGGTAAACAAGTAGGTTCTCTACAAAGTATTTTTAGCGATTGCGTGTAAAAGTAGCAGGGGTGAATAACAAACAAAGAGAATACAGAACCGATCAGCCGTGAAGCCATGCAGTAAGGGGAATCGCAAAATAGTGGGTAGGTACTTACTTACAGTGTACAAACTCGTACCACAGTTCGTACCTATCGTGTTTTATTTATGGGGTCGCGCCGACGCGATGCAACCAACTATATCGGATATCAGAATGAAACGTAGTGAAACGATAAAAGGTTGCAGGTTCGGTTCCCGCCTCGGGATCAATGTTTGTATGATTTGTTCAGGATGTTCTGGTCGTTTTCTATGTATAATAAGAAATATCTATATTTGTATTGTATGATGAGATGAATATCAGTTATCTAGTACCCATAAAACAAGCTCTGCTTAGCTTGGGGCTAGATAATGATGTGTGAATTGTCCTGCATTATTTTATTTTTATTTTAAAATTTCCATAAGTTTGGTCGGGTTTTGTCAGCTTTTCCGAAGTTAAAGCCGAAAGCGTAACTTTTCCATAAGATAGTTTAGCGGATTTTTCACTACAATGCATCATCTTGCTTGACGTGATTGACATCACGTC
The DNA here is from genome assembly GCA_946478455.1 of Eupithecia vulgata. Classification (NCBI taxonomy): domain Eukaryota; kingdom Metazoa; phylum Arthropoda; class Insecta; order Lepidoptera; family Geometridae; genus Eupithecia; species Eupithecia vulgata. Next base: position 5,025,088 of record OX297874.1, read on the forward strand.
AACGTTATTAACATGACGCTCTACTTAGGTACCTTCTTCTTAGTCTTTACACTCTTGACTGAGTGGTCATGGTCGTCAAATCAGGGCTGGTGGCACGCCTCATAATTCGACGCCATTCCTCTCGCACCGCTGGGTTCCTGGTACATTCGTGTAGGGAACCGTTCAGTCCAGCTATAATTTGGTTCGTCCAACGCGTGTTCTTGTGCCGTTTACTTTTTCTTGACTACTAGGCATTACACAGATGTGTCCCCACGGCGCGAATGTGAAAAAATGAAAAACAAGTCTAAAGAGCTTACCAAAGAGGGAGCTTCTGTAACTTTTAATAATGTGTCTACCTATTTGTTTTTTTTTAGCTTTTGCCAGTTAGGTATAACACAAGGCTTTGGTGAGCTTTTTCTGTCTAGTTATATCTCCTGTAATTTTTTTCGTTTCTGTTTCGATTCACTAATCAAGCTAAACAAAAGCTTTTTGGACTTTTTTCTCATTGCAGGTTTTTAATTCTAGCTACAGTTTTTTTAGAATATTTAAAGATTACAATCAAGAGCCATGGTCATTTTTCACCTGAATAACACCGGTGATGTCATTATGATGATTTGATTAACAATTGATGATTTAAAGCGCAGTTAAAAAAATTGGGCTATAAAGTCAAAAACAAAACTACTCTTCAAAAACTCAAACAACAACTATAAAATATTTCAAAAGCTCTGCTTAACTTGCGGCTAAATATTGCTGCGTGAATTTTCCAAAATAATTTATTATTGTTATTATTCCGGTCAAATGTACTTAAGACGAATAGTGAGGCAAATGACCTTGGACCTTTCCGCACGCCTTTATGCAGCAAAGAGTGCTTGTTTTCGGTTCAGCATACTATGTAGTGCCATAATCAACCAAATAATAGGATCCTCTGCGGTTGGGCGACGTGTAACTGGTCAGGTTTGAATCACAGATTTTGTAGGTGCAAATACGTTTTTACGTTTGATTTCATTAATTTGACTGCTTTTCGAAGCTAATGGACCTCCAAGCGGTAGGTATGAACTATGTGAATCACTATACTGAATTTGGTACTAATACATACACTATAACTAACAGTATAACAACTACACTATGATTAACAGCAATTATTTGGAACCTCCAAGGGACCTTTCAGGATGTGTGTTACAGGATATATAAATTTCAGAGCTCCACAATCAATATTTTCGTCGGAAAACGGGTTCGAAAACACCTAATTTTCTTGTTTTTGCCTCACTATGCGCCTTAAGTATTTGGGTATAATACAATTTACTAATTCAGAAATAAATTCGCGCTTTATACAATCTCCGATAAACCTCTTTAATTACCCTATGTTTGAATTATAGATAGATAGATAATTCTTTATTGTACCTACCACACAAACACAGAAAAAAGTTTAGAAAAAAATGCTACGAGTAGTATAAGTACAAAGGCGGCCTTATCGCTATGAGCGATCTCTTCCAGGCAACCTTGGGATGGACTGGACATATAAGAACAAAAAAGACGGTGGCACTCGAAAAAAATTAAATAAAAAAAATATTTTTATAAAAGCAACAAAATAATACTTACACCTACCTACTATAATAACTGCATAACCTACAAACATTTTAATAAACTTACATATACCATAAAAAAAGATTGTCTAATTATAATGTGTATTCCAAGTTTATAACAAGTTGCATAACTGCTGGTAGGGTACATCGATGTACGTTCCTTTAGCCATACAATTATTGCTCGGGCAGGTGCAACCCTGGTTTGCTGCAAACAAACTATGCAATAATCTAGATAAACTCACAGTTCCAATCAAAAAAGGTTTGTAAAGGTTTGTAGGTCCTTGTGTGTGAATTGACAGCGGGTTAAATTGTCTAAGTGTGTGAACAAAAGATCCTGAAAAATTCTACTTATTTTTCTGAAAATAAAAACCAAAATTTTTCATTCGTTTTCAAGTTTTCTCTTATATCACACAGCAGTCAGTCTTTTTATCACTTTTTTTTTCAACTTATATTCTTGTATGTTTTGTACTGCAGCAGCAAATAAAAAAATGTCTATGTCTATATCAGCATCATTAGATAGCGTTTGCGCAAAAACGAATGAAAACTTAGATATTCGTTTTTCCGAGTAGGTACCCTATGCCCTCAGATTCGTTTTTCATAACGTTTCTCTCATACACGTTAAAACTGTGCCTAATACAACAAAAAAATTGCTATTTTAGATCTAGAAGGATATAATGTCAATTTACTATCATTCGGTATAGCTCTACACTCAGAGCAGGGAGTAAATAATCAACTGAATCAAGTATTGATTTAGGTATTTAGGCGAAAAGCAAGGAGACGCAAAGATGAGCCACAAAAACCAAGCACCTATAAAATTGCAATGACAGGTATCGAATTTTAGTAAAACAATT